>OX336390.1:163351879-164601879 GCA_946902985.2 Meconema thalassinum
TAGGATTCTACCCTGAAACCTCAGGCATAACAGGCGAGGAAGTTACCCCTGCACCACGCATCCAGGCTCTAATGTTGAAGTCCTTTGCCTGCTAATTATAACAAACACAACATTCCCTAGTCCAAGACGTATTGTATTTTTGTCTCAGTTATGGCAGCCATTCATTCCTCTCAGCAAAACTCTTGACACGGTTATGTATTTATAAAATTACAAGCAAAGAGCATTAAAAAAATACTCTATCTTACCGTGTATTCCAAGAATACACCAATTGGGCCTCTACATACTCGGATCAACCAACATGCAAAATTTCAGCTTTCTAGGTCTAGTGGTTTGAGCCCTGCGTCGATGAGTCAATTTTGGATTGTCAATGCCAAAGGGCCGAAAAAAGTCACTTACAAATTGAATTTTCAAAAACCGTTTCTTAGTGAGCCTCTACATACTCGGATCAACCAACATGCAAAATTTCAGCTTTCTAGGTCTATTGGTTTGAGCCCTGCGGTGATGAGTCAATTTTGGATTATATATAAGAGATGAGACTTTCCAAGTCGATTTGATCGTAGAAATATGGATTATAGCTCTTTTTGCGCGTATCAATGTGAGGAGCAATGTTCGTGGTTTCCACTTCTGGGAACCGAACCCAGCGTTTTAAGGCCCTAAAACGAACGGTTTTCGAGATACTGCCAGAAAACTATCCCCGGTCTGCGAAATTTCAGCGGTTGCCATAGTAACGTTGATCTGTTTCTCAGAGGGAACACAGTTATTTGGGAAAATCTCCGAAACCGTTCATTTTATGAACTTAAAAAGTGTGTTTCGGGGTCCCTACAGGACCTCCGAGTATTGTTTCTCGTATCTGGCGGCTAAAAATGAGCTAAATCCGAACATTTTACCGACTGTCCTTGCTCAGTGCCAAAGGGCCGAAAAAAGTCAGTTACAAGTTGAATTTTCAAAAACCGTTTCTTATTGGGCCTCTACATACTCGGATCAACCAACATGCAAAATTTCAGCTTTCTAGGTCTAGTGGTTTGAGCCCTGCGTCGATGAGTCAATTTTGGATTGTCAATGCCAAAGGGCCGAAGAAAGTCACTTACAAATTGAATTTTCAAAAACCGTTTCTTAGTGAGCCTCTGCATACTCGGATCAACCAACATGCAAAATTTCAGCAGGTCTAGTGGTTTGAGCCCTGCGGTGATGAGTCAATTTTGGATTATATATAAGAGATGAGAATTTCCAAGTCGATTTGATCGTAGAAATATGGATTATAGCTCTTTTTGCGCGTATCAATGTGAGGAGCAATGTTCGAAGAAGTGGGAACCGAACCCAGCGTTTTAAGGCCATAAAACGAACGGTTTTCGAGATATTGCCAGAAAACTATCCCCGGTCTGCGAAATTTCAGCGGTTGCCATAGTAACGTTGATCTGTTTCTCAGAGGGAACACAGTTATTTGGGAATATCTCCGAAAACGTTCATTTTAGGAACTTAAAAAGTGTGTTTCGGGGTCCCTACAGGACCTCCGAGTATTGTTTCTCGTATCTGGCGGCTTAAAATGAGCTAAATCCGAACATTTTACCGACTGACCTTGCTCAGTGCCAAAGGGCCGAAAAAAGTCACTTACAAATTGAATTTTCAAAAACCGTTTCTTATTGGGCCTCTACATACTCGGATCAACCAACATGCAAAATTTCAGCTTTCTAGGTCTAGTGGTTTGAGCCCTGCGTCGATGAGTCAATTTTGGATTGTCAATGCCAAAGGGCCGAAAAAAGTCACTTACAAATTGAATTTTCAAAAACCGTTTCTTAGTGAGCCTCTAGATACTCGGATCAACCAACATGCAAAATTTCAGCAGGTCTAGTGGTTTGAGCCCTGGGGTGATGAGTCAATTTTGGATTATATATAAGAGATTTTCATCTTCCAGGAATTGTCCCTTGTCTGTTTCTTCTTGTGCGCCCGTTAGTGTTCTGTTTGATACCGAAGTTAGCACGTCAATTAATCATCGGGTTGTTTGAAGACTCAGAGCATGTCGGCATGGTTAGGCTATTGTCAGTTTTCTTCACTCGGATATCAAATGACATGTACAATAAATTTAACAATTGTTCTAATTTTTTGGTTGAATGCTGGTCGTTTTTACAATCACCTCGTCTGTTTGAATGGCCAGCTGGTATGTGTGGAATGGGCTGCAGATCAGTGAGCCGCGCCGGTGGGATAACACATGGCATGTTCAACATATCCAACAGGCGATCCCGTTCCTGTGCCGTGTTCTTCTAAGCGTGACTAAACTTTTAACTTGTAGCTCCTTAAAAATTACGTCCACGATGACGTACGGATTCAAATAGATCTCTCAGTTTCCACGACGGCCAGCATATGCTATTGTCGTGATCTCCAGGGGTTTTACTTTTGTTGTTGTTGTTGCTGCTGCTGACTCAGGTGAATGATACGTCTTAATCAATACTAAAGAATAAAATCATGTCAATGAGTATACAACGGCGCCATCTTCAGTAAACATAGAAAACAAGTGATAATTAACCTAGTGATACATTTTAAGTTCAATGTATGTCTACCCCTTATTATTCCCGTTACCAACGGGGTCGGGGATGACACGCGATGAAAGACTTTGAGCGGATGGCTTTTACGGCCGGATGCCCTTCCTGACGTCAACATCATGAGAGGTGTCAATGAATGATGAAATGAATGATGGTGAATGAAACTGGGCAAGGATGTGGAAGGAAGCATCCGTGGCCTGTCAGAAGGTACCGTCCCGGCATTAGCCTGGAGTTGAAAATGGGAAAACCACGGAAAACCTTTTCAAGGACGGCCAATGGTGGGGCTCGAACCCACGTCTACTGAGTCTAGATAGAGCTTGGCCCCATGGCTTAGAGCTGCGCATTAGCAAGGGTAGCTACTGCTGTCGGTGATACATTATAAAGTAAGATACAATAAACTTCTTAATTGCATTGCAAAATACTGGCACACACCCTGCGAGTTCTCCGAACGTAAATATCAGTAACAAGTAGTTCGCTAACGAACTAAAGAGCCTACTTTCATTAAAATGTAAGATTAATGCCATTCTATATAGACCTATCTAGAATAATGACGAAATCAAGTTGGTAATACTAACATCTCTAAGTACTGCAGTTTGAAATACACCTGCAATAGTGTAGCCTAATAGAGTAACTTACTTCTATTGGCAGCCCTGGTGACTCTGAATATATTCTTAGTTCCATCTCTTAAGGTATAGAATGCACATACAAAAATTAGTTGAAGTCTAATGGATAGTATGGACGTTACATGCGGTTTGATATTAGATTTATCAGTGCGCGTAAAATCATGTTGGAAACAATGTCATGTATGTGATGTTCAGAATTATTCTGAAATATTTCGATCTATTATAGTGCCAATTTTGGATAAAAACCATTTGTCAGTATAGAAGTTACATGTAATTAAAAATTGAAACTATCAGAAAGCTTAGAATCATGAGGTATATTAGTTACTCCAAATTAATCTAGAATGTCAGGTACTATTCGTGTGCAAAGTTTAGAGCTGATGGCTTGCATACTTTGATATATGGATATTAGGATTAAACAAATAGAGCATTTATTAACAGTTGGCAGCCCTGGTGGTTCTTACGAATACGCATAGTCATAACTGTTATGGTACGAAAACGAAATTTGGCTGAAATCCATTTGTTAGTATAGAAAAACTGGACCTATCAGCAGGCTTAGAATCATGTAGGCAACACTGGCATGTATGGATTTCTGAAAATTATTGTGGAATGTTATTATCTTTATGTGTGCCAATTTTAGAAGAGTTCGCATGTATAACTACTGAGATATCCAACCTATTGCTCAAATTTTAATCGCGATTTTTCAGCAGTTGTTAGCACTGACGTCAATTTCAAATATGGCCGTGAGATATTCAGGAATAGATCTTTACTCATACCAAATTTGGTTTCGATAGCTGCAGCCATTTAGGAGTTGAATGGGGAGGGGGGCACACAGATAGACAGATGCACATTTTCCCGGATCGATCTCATAAGTCTACTTTTTCCTCATTAAGTGGTATGAGGACTGGAACGGGGTCTACTCGGCCTTGGGTGGTCCAAATGAGTAGAGGGGATTCGATTCCCACCTCAACCATCCTCGAAGTGCTTTTTCCGTGGTTTCCCACTTCGTCTTCGGGCAAATGCCGGGTTGTTACCTAACGTAAGGCCACGGCCGCCTCCTACCCTCTTGCTTGTCTATCCCTCCCACTCTTCCCATACCCCTCATAAGAGCCTTGTTCGCTGTGCAGGTGAGGCCGCCTGGGCGAAGTGCTAGTCACACTCCCCAGTTGGAATCCCCGACTCAGAGTCTTAAGCTCTAGGACACTGCCCTTAGTGGCAGTATAGGTGGTATCCCTGGCTTAGGCCGTGGGTAAAACCAACCCTGGAGGGTAAAACAATAACGAAAAACAAAACAAAATGGAATGGAATTCCTTACAAAAGATGGCTTTAAATTTAACACACTCTGAAAGTTAACAAATAATATAAAAGCAATAATTTAAATCATTCAAATCTAGAAAAGTAGTATAAAATTATTTATGTTCGACCCTTACTATTGTATGCCAGAAAACTGTACTATAATGAGGCTCATTATAACACTATTTTTCATTATGAAACAGTTTCTCCCACCAATCAGAGCTCAAGAAACAGTTGTTTGACCAATCAGGTGAGGATAGCAACGCATCTGCAATGAGTTCCAAGGCCTTCTAATTTAAATTTCACTGCCTGGCCTAGTGTCATAGTGGGGCAATCGAGGAGGTCATGGTCAAATACAAGGCACTTTGTGTGTCCCATGCGCTCTGTTCAGCACATAAAACTGGCGACATCTCGACAGATATTTATGAATATTTATGTTCGAACATAAAATAGTTTTAATAATTCTCGTCGAACATAAACATTCGTATGCAACTCGCCTATAATGGTAATTAAGACACTTGTATGGAAACATACTCGTGTCTTAATTATTGCCATTATAGGCTCGTTGCATAATGTTCTATTATGTTCTACCCTGACTATTATATGTCAGAAAACTGTATCATAATGATGGTCATTATAACACTATTTTTCATTATGAAATAGTTTATCCCACCAAACAGAGCTCAATAAACAGTTGTTTGACCAATTAGATAACGATAACATCGCACCTGCGCTAAGTTCCAAGGCCTTCTAATTTAAATGTAACTGCGTGGCCTAATGTCATAGTGGGGTGATCGAGGAGGCCATGGTCAAATACAAGGCATTGTCTGCGTCCCATGCGCTCTGTTCAGTACATAAAACTGGCGATATCTCGACAGATATTTATGAACATTTATATTCGAATATAAAATAGTTATAATAATTATCGTCGAACATTAAACAGTCGTGTGCAACTCGCCTATAATGGTAATTATAGGCTCGTTCCACAATGTACTATTTGTCTATAGACTGGCTGCGTGGCTCAGTCGTAACGTTCTCGCCTGCTTTTCCCAAGGTTGCAGGATCAAATCCTGACGCAATCAGTTGGCATTTGAGGGTGCGCTAATGCGTGGGAACCATGTCAGCAGATTTACTGGCCGAGGGAAAAGAAAAGGAAAGAAAAGTACATTAACCCTGTTGATGTATGTATGTATGCCTCTTATTATTCTCGTTTTCCAACGGGATCAGGGATGACACGCGATGAAAGACTTTGAGCGGATGGCTTTTACGGCCGGATGCCCTTACTGACGCTAACCTCATGAGAGGAGTTAATTTGAGATGAAATTAATGATGGTGAATGAAACTGGGCAAGGATGTGGAAGGAAGCAGCCGGGGCCTCAAGTTAGGAAACATCCCGGCATTTGTCTGGAATGCTGCAGAAGTGGGGAAGCTTTAGATAACCTCTTCTAGAATGGCAGTGAGGCCATCTGACAGAGCTGGGAATCGAGCCCGGACCTCAGGGATGACAGACAAGAATGCTAGCCTCAACACCACAAAGTGCTCATAAATTAATGAGAACACAGTAGATACACAGTAAAACGAGCGTGCACACATCGACGTATCTCATTCAACATTTAGAAAGGAGACTAAATACTATTTGCTGCAAATTTTATTTTTAATAGATTACGTAAAATTGCACAGTATTGAAATGAGCTGAATATATTTTCTTTATATTACATTGAAGTCTATTTATGAATGCTAGGATTTCTTCATTTGTAAGCATCTCTGATCAAGTACTGTTGTTTTCTCAGGTGATCCATTCTACAAGTTCTATCTCGGAACTACGTCTGATTGACAGTCAAGGTAAGCACAATACTATATCTGTTAATTAGTTATTGTGTAGTTCTGCTATTATTATTATTATTATTATTATTATTATTATTATTACTATATTTATTATATCTGTTAATTAGTTATTGTGTAGTTCTGCTATTATTATTATTATTTATTTATTTATTTACATTGTTTAGACCCAAAGGATCACATTAAGCAAATTATGTTCTGGTGCTGTTCTTCTTGTTCTTCCAGAACTCCTTCATCATCTCACTGTGTCGGACTCGACGTTCCTCCGTCCATCCTTTCCCTGGTCTCCTTGGTCGATCATCATGTGTGACTTTCCAACTGTGGATCTTATGTCGGAATGTCATTCGATCGTCTATGATGTTGGCACTTTCGAGATCAATTTGAACGTGGGTAACCCAGACTGTTGTCACTTTAAGTTTTCGAAAGTAAGTCAATATTCTCTTTGTTAGCCAGTCGTCATTCAGTGTCATAATGTGGCCGTAGAATCTCAGTCGTCGCTTGCGGAAATCTGACTCGATGTTAGAGTATCTCTCTGTGATTGTGTGTGATTGCAGACGATATCCATCATCTGTGAGTTTAGGGCCCAATATTTTACGGATGATTTTTCTCTCAGCCTTCTTGATGTTCTCAAGATCCCCTTTGTAGTTGAGGTTTAGTGTCTCGCTGGCGTAAAGTGTCTCAGGTTTGATGACAGTCGTGAAGTGTTGAATTTTGGTGTCGATGCTCATGCATTTCTTGTAAATATTTGCGATTTTTCCGTATGCTTTCCGCAATTTAAGTTCACGAGATTTTTGCGCCACTCTTTCCATACCTGTGGGTTCAATAATTTCACCCAAATACTTGAATTGATTAACCCTGTTTATCATACCGTACTCTGTGAGTAAATTTTGTGTTTGAATGTGTTTTGTCGATATAAACTCGGTCTTTGTGAAGGAAATTTGTAGTCCGACCTTTTCAGCACACTCTTTTAAGACCTCAATCTGAAGAATTGCCGTTCGTTCATCAGCGGAGAGGATTGCAAGATCATCCGCGAAAGCGAAGCATGTCACGTCGATATTATCCGTTTGCCTTCCTAGCATGACGGGCTTCCAGGTGTTCCGACTCCTCAGTTCATTTCTCCATTCTTTGATGACCTTCTCTAGGACGATATTAAAGAGTAGAGGGGAGAGCCCATCACCCTGCCGTACACCTGTCCCGATGAGGAAAGGTTCAGATACTTCACCAAGGAACTTGACTTTGGAAGTTGTTTCAGATAGGGTCTGTTGGATGAGGCGTCGTGTTTTCGGGTCGAGCGTGTATTCTTCGAGTATATTAAAGAGGGATAGGCGGTCGACAGAGTCATAAGCTTTCTGAAAATCGACGAATACGCAGATGATTGGGAGATTTCGTAAAGCTCGAAGTTTCAGTGTGGACTTGAGTTTGAAAATTTGTTCAGTACTTGATCTGTATGGTCTGAACCCTGCCTGGTATTCACCAATGAGAGGCTCGAGCTGTTCTTGTGTGCGTTGTAGGAGGCAAGCAGAGAAGACTTTGTAAGGTACAGAAAGGAGGGATATCCCTCTATAGTTATTCACATCCAATCTGTTTCCTTTTTTGTAGAGTGGGTGAATGAGTGCGCATTTCCAATCATCTGGGAGTTTTTCACTTCGCCAGACTTCTTGGATGATCTGTGTAATTTCCTGCAGTGATCGTGGTCCAAGATTTTTCAGCAGTTCCGCGACAATTCCGTCTTCTCCTGCTGTCTTTCCATTCTTGAGTTTTTTGATATGGCGAGTGATTTCTTCTTGTGTTGGTGGATCAGCGTCTGGCTTGACGTGTTCTGGGGTCGTATGCAAGAAACGTACAGTTGGTTCGGGACAGTTAAGGAGCCCAGAAAAGTAGCGTGCAAGTTCATCGCAATTTTCACGATTAGTAAGTGCCAGTTTTCCATCCTGTTTCCTAAAGCTTAAATTTGGCGGTGCATAATCCTTAATATTATTCGCGAAGGTCCTGTAGAAATTCCGACTATCGGAGTTTCTGAAATCATTCTCCAAGGACTTAAGTTGCTCAGTGATATAATCACGCTTGACTTTCCTGATAGTCTTGTTTGTCTGTTTGCGGATGTCGAGGAAGTGTCCCAGGGTTCCTGGTGATCTATTGCTGTTGTATTTTTGGAATGCGACTCGGCGATTGGCAATGGCTTGATCACACTCAGAATTCCACCATGGATGTTTTGTCTTTCTTTTTAGCGGGATCAGTGCTTTAGCTTGTCCGATAATTTTGCTACGAAAGTCGTTCCAGTTATTCGCCGGTTCCTTTTCCCATTCCTCTACAATATTTGTTTATGAATCATAGCTAAATCGAATATCGGGATATGTGGTTTGCGACGGTGAACTCTCTTTGGGGTGAACTTTACTTTGATTCTTGTGAGGTAGTGATCCGAGTCGATATTCGCGTCTCGTCGGACTTGAACGTCGTGAATGGTTCTGTAGTGGGCGTAGGAAATGGCGACGTGATCAATCTGATACTCACCGAGATGTTGGATCGGAGATCGCCATGTTTTCTGTTTATGCGGTGATTTTCTAAAGTGCGTGGACATAATTTTAAGGTTGAATTGGTGACAGATGTCAAACAGACGCGTGCCGTTAGTGTTCGTGTTTTGGTGTGCGGAATATTTACCGACGGTTTTTCGATAGATTTTCTCTTTGCCAAGTTGAGCATTGAAATCTCCCATAAGGATTTTAACGTCGTCGCGGGAAATCTTGCTCATGATGTTCTCAAGTTTGTTCCAGAATTTTTCAACCGTTTCAGGGTTCTTCTTATTGTCAACATTGGTGGGGGCATGCGCATTGATGAGTGTGAAATTTTTGTTGGCGCATTTGATGCGCATGGTCATGAGCCGACTATTGACGGGTGTGATTTCCCTGACGGAGGTGATAATAGATCTGTGTACAAGACACGCCATACCCAAAATTGGTGCGCCCCTTGCGACTCTTTGTTGTGTTTTGCTTTTAAAGATGCGGTAGTTTCCGTAGTCCATAGTGTCGTTGTCTGTCATTCGTGTTTCTTGAAGAGCAAGGATGAGAATTTTTTGTCGGTCAATTTCCTGTGTGAGGCCATGTAATTTACCTGTTTGGATCAATGTATTAATGTTTATCGTTCCAAGGAATGATTTCTGGTTGTAGGGAAGTTTACCAGAGATCTCCGATACTCTCTGCTGCGCACGTCTGAACTCCCCAGAATCCGAAAGTTCAGTGGCCGTCTGTTGACGGGAGTAGGATATAAAGGCCGGTTCTGGCACAGGGGCTAATGCGTAAAATGGCGGCCGCGCGCAACTAGTCCTATGTTATTCTTATTGAGAGGACAGTCATAGCTGGCACAGGGGCTAATGCGCAAAATGGACGCCACGCCCTGAGACCGTGAATAATGTCATAGGGGGAGTTCGACCGTATAGTCGCTAAATGGAATATTTATTATTATTATTATCATTATTATTATTATGTAATTATTGATTACTCATGTACAATCAAGACCAGCCTTATATAATTCACTTTATGATTAAGTGGCAGAATTCTTGGATGTCACTGTGGAGTCCCCGGTCTGAGTCCTGGCTTTGCCAAGAAATTTAATTTCAGGTCTGATAGTTGGAATGGGGTACACTCAGCCTTGTGAGGCAAAACTAAAAAGAGTGGGGTTAATTCATACTTCAGCCATTTTGCCTAACCCAACTTCACCTAACCTAACCTAATCTAACCTTACCTAACCTAACATAACCTTAGTTCACCGAACCAAACATTTCCTCACTTAACTTCACCTATCTTAACCTAACCTAACTTTACCTAACCTAACCTTTAAAGCTAAGCCAAAGGCTAATCAACACATTCAAAGTATATAAGGGCACATGCAACTATCTTTTTGCTAGTCTTATAGAGAGTATGGTAAAGCTAACAATTGCACTGTGGCTACTGTGCAAAATGTTCGCTACACACAACCAGCTTAGGATTACAAAGTCAGTTAAGTTTAAAAAAGTAAAAGCTGTTATTCATTTTTTTTCTTTTCATTTTCATATTTCACACATTGCAATTTGTCAAATTCCAATTTACAGTTTTTAAAATTTTAGTTTTAAGTTTTTTGAATTTTGTCAGTATGGAAACATGGATTTTTCAATTTTGTTGTTTACATGTTTTTGATTTAGTCCATGTCTAAAGTTCATATTTGCCAAATACGATTTTTTCATTACATATAACAAGGCTGTATACCTTATCCCAAAGCATATAGGTAATACATGGGATATACTATACTTTTGAGTACCTAGTTTAGCCAACTAAAGCAATTTCTCAAAATTACTAGAGGTTAACAGTTTGGATTAGGAGTGGGAGGTGGTTAATAATTAAACATTTCCAAGCAGTGTTCATACAATATTTTTTATTCATTTTGAATATATTTACACTATTTACACATAATACATTTGTTATAATTACAGTTGTTTTTATTTTTGTTTTCTATTTTTATTTATGTTTGCGTATGAATACATTTTTTTTTCTTTTTGTGTTTTCTATGTTTAGTGCTATTGTTTTATTTCCTAAATTGTTTTATATATTTGGTATATGCAGGCAGAGGATTTTGATATTCTTAACTTAACTCTTTAAGCATGGTCAATGATTGAGTAATGACCATAGGCATGAGTACCTATACCATTAGTATCAATTACTCTTTTATCATCACTAGGACACAAAGCAATTTTGTTTAGTCTTATAGATGATATGTCATGTTGTTTAGAAGCGATAATGTTCATTGATATTCTTTTTACATTGTTTTTCATGACACAATCCTTATAATCTTGAAAGCTTATACAATTTTTGACAACACCTCTACTAATACCTTTAATCTTTTTGATTTCTTTACCATTTATGTCTAAAGCATACATTTTAGCTCTAAGTCCAACAAATGCTTTAATAATTTGTCCACAAGCCTCGTCTTTAAATTTTCCCAACGTTTTCTTGTTTGATATAGAGTAACATATATGATTAGTAGGATAATCAGATGTGTCCAGGTGTTCTAGAAAATCCAACTTGTCTTGATATACATCTTGGGTGTTAACCAAATAAATGAACGAGTCAGTATCCATATACATGAGTTTAAGATTGTCCATGCCATAATAGGGTATCAGGACATCATAGTGGTGGGAATACATGAGAGTTTTTGAAATATCCAGTATACACATTCCAATATATATAGGCTTATTGAATACAATGTTACGTTTAGCCATGTGGAAAGCAGCTAGGTTAGGACCATAAATTGTTCTGTCAATAAATGTCGGCTTTGCTATTAGCTTTTCAGCCTTTTTGCTGTCAGTCACAAGACGTATGTCTATTCTTTTACGAATATTTTCCATTGTTTTTCCAAAAATGGCATTGTTGAATAATTTGTATAGATTTTTCTCAAAATCATTTTTGGCTTGTTTTCGAAGGTTGTTATTAAAATCAACGTATGCCTTTAGCCAAGGTCTTTGTTTAAACTTTAACACACGATGAATTTTTACCAATTTTAGTCCATGATCTAAAGCCTGTTTAAGTGCCATGTAATGAACAACGTACCGCCTTCGATTTCCAAGATGAGGAATTAGTTTCTTGAGAGACGAATCCTTAGGTTGTGTACACTCTGGTAGGAAAGGTAAATCGTTGTGTAGATCATGAAGGTCGCATGGGTAATCAACATCAACGTCTAGAATGTACCCCACAGGATCGTCTTCCTTTAGTGTTTCTAGATCAACTGTATCTGGAGAAACCCACTGAAATCCACCATAAGGAAGAGAGTGACACATAGCCCACCCATATTGGTTGTTGGCATCATCATAGGTAATAAACTGCGATGGTTTCTCAGAATCATAGGTTTCCATGTATTTATTGTTAGCTTCAGCATACCGATGAGACACCTGACATATGCCTCCACGTATTCCAGACTCTATTAAAAGAATCTGATCGTAATCCTGTAGCAATTCCAGTTCAATTCCAGTGTAAAGGAGCATTGCCTCGAAACTTAAACCAGGCGAAGTAAAGAAATGTGCAGCATCCACTCGGTGTGTTTCTAATGTTTTGTTTCTGAACGTTTCAAAGCTGTCTGCAAGTAGGAGTACATCTGAAGTTAGGTAGAGGTCACTATACCCCCCTAGAGTTTTAATGTTGAACTGATTCCATACATTTTTGGCATGTTCATAGTCTTCTTTACTAACATCTTCTTGACTTAATTTGTTAAAGAATGCCTCTTTTGGAGGAAAACACGTTTCACTTAACTTTTCCCATGAATCGATGTAATCATAACAAAATACACCTTTACGAGTCATGAGCATTGCATTTTCTTTTCCAAAGTACTTGTTTGTTTCAGGGTATGATGTTAAATTGGAAACTAAGTTTTCCAAACTACTTGGCATTAACCGAAACGTGTCCACAAATCGAAGCTTAACATTTCCTACATATTTGGTGAAGGAAATGTACTTTTCTTTGGAGTTAGCGATAACATCCACTCTCTCAGTAGTACATCCCAATTGCTTTACAATGAAATTTGCGTCGTAGCCACTCATATTATGTAGAAACACAGGAACGGGGTTACGTGTTTTACACCTCAAATTACAGTTATTGTGAGCACTTCCAAGGTATTCCCCTGTAATATGGCATAAGCCACCATAAGCCACCACCATAATTCACCATAAGCCACCATAAGCCACCACCATAAGCCACCACCTTAAGCCACCACGATAAGCCACCACCATAATCCTTCATTATAAGCCTATTGTAAATGTTAAACACTTACATACTATTACACTTTAGGTAATGCAACATTCCCATACAATTGTGCCATGTAACTTTTTGTTACATTATTTAAATAAGATATATTTGTATTAAACGATAAAGCAAACCCGCTGTGTGTATTGTTAGTGGATATGAGCAAATGTGTTCATTATTGGAATGTATACTAGTAGTTGAGTAGGTTGTAATATCAACCGGTAGGTAGCATGCTGGTAGTTGAGTAATTTTGATATCGACCGCTAGATAGCATGCTGATCGTTCAGTAATGATATGGAGCGCTAGGTGTCATGCTGTCGTTCAGGTAGTTCTCATAGTCACCGCTAGATAGCGGAAACATACTTTGCGTGTCGTATGATGCTATTTGACAAAGTTTTATTCAGTGAAAAACGTGCTCGTATAAGCTGTGTACATAAATTTAATATACAAATAACCATTAAGTGTTTAGAACTAACATGTATAGCCTTGTATATGGAATATAGGGGTCCTTAGCAAGAGAGAGTGTCTAACATATGAGTGTACAGCCTTTTGATATGCAGTAAGTACCTGATAACCTTCAGTAGGGTGTAAGAATATTTTCAGTTGACTTCTACAATTAACAGTGTTCACATTGTGAAAGATCGTCTCACCCACTATGCTCTAGTCGTGTACTACGTGGTAAGTAGCTGTTGGTCTTGATTAGGTTATATAAGAGGTCTCTTAGCAGGAATACAATCAGTTGATTACTACATTTTGCAGTGTTCACATCGTGAAAGACCGTCTCACTGACCAGCCTACAGCCTTGTGATACACAGTAAGCAGCTGTTTGCAGAAATCAACATCCATGATGGAAGAAACCATGCCTAGCTATATGTGTAAAGAGTGTGGAAAGACTTTTCTTCGGGACCATGATAGAAAGCGTCACGAAGTATCGTGTGGTAAATTTTATGAGTGCAAAACTTGTGGCAGTAAATTTAACAATGCCTACAATGGACGTCGCCATGAAGAATGTTGTAATGTTGTGCCAGCAGCTAAAAGACAAAAAACTGAGCCTACAAAACATTACCTGCTCTCAATGGTTCCTGATAATAATGGACTTACTGAATATGAAACGTCTTTTCAAGGTCGTCTTAAATCCTATTTTATACGTTGTGATACGTGTAAGGATTTAAATTCATACCTTAAAGAGTCCAAACAGCAAATAATACAAGCTATGCAGAAAGAACTAGCAATGCACAAGTCAATAAAAGTTAATCTTGTGGCCGAATGTAGATTCATTCATACGTCTACGAATGAAATTACAGATCGTGCTTTTAAAACACGAAATCAGGCCCTATTTTTGGAAACAGACTTAAGTAGTTTCTTGGAAACACAATTTACAAAGTTAACTACTGAAATGGAAGAATCTGAGCTAAAAGGTAGTAATTGGGCTTTATTAGCAGTGGAAGGAGTTCGATTGAAAATAAATAAGTATAATCCCTTGCGTGGCAGCACATATATTTCATTACCAGCAGCTATACAAGCAAGAAAAGCCTGCATTAATCCTGAAAACTTTAAGGACGAGAAGTGTTTTATGTATGTTATTTTAGCAAAACTGGTTAAAAAGAATGCTCAACGCATTAGTAAATACAAGGATCTGGAAAACAAGTATGATTTTTCAGTAATATCGTTTCCTACATTACTAGCAGACATTCCCAAATTTGAGAAAGCCAACGACATATCCATAAATGTATTTGGACTGGAAAAAGACAACAAAGTGTTTCCTCTAAAGGTTGTGGATCAAGAGCTACAAGACCATCGTGACCCCCTCCTGCTAAGTTCTTTATCTGGTCAGAACCACTACGTCTTTATCAAAGATTTTGATAAACTAGTAGCACATCAGATTACCCACCGTGAACATAAGATATATACATGTAAACGGTGTTTTACTCACTTTGATAATCGATATGGACAACAAGGAATGGAAAAATTAAAAGAACATAGAGCTTTGTGTGTCCAGCATGACATTGTTAGGGTTGAAATGCCTATTAAAAACCCCATTGTCAAATTCTTAAATGTTGAAAAAATGCTGAGAATACCTTACGTTATCTATGCAGATTTCGAAAGTATACTCTTACCATATCAAACATGTTTGCCCAATCCTGAAGCAAGTTATACAGTGCCATACCAGAGTCATGTTCCTATGAGCTTTGGTATATACGTTAAACCATCACCCGCTGTGGAACACATAAAGACACATCTTCCAAGCCAACCTGTTATTTATCGTGGACCTGACGCTGCAGAAAAGTTTATGGACTGTTTGATCTCAATAGCTAATGAAATTGATCGCCTTTACAGCTTAAATGTTCCAAAGGCCTTAAGTCAGGATCAAGAAGCAGAGTTCCAATGTTCTGAAACCTGTTATTTGTGTCAAAAACCATTCACCAAAGAGGACTGGAAAGTTCGAGACCATTGCCATATTACAGGGGAATACCGTGGAAGTGCTCGCAATAACTGTAATTTGAGGTGTAAAACACGTAACCCCGTTCCTGTGTTTCTACATAATATGAGTGGCTACGACGCAAATTTCATTGTAAAGCAATTGGGATGTACTACTGAGAGAGTGGATGTTATCGCTAACTCCAAAGAAAAGTACATTTCCTTCACCAAATATGTAGGAAATGTTAAGCTTCGATTTGTGGACACGTTTCGGTTAATGCCAAGTAGTTTGGAAAACTTAGTTTCCAATTTAACATCATACCCTGAAACAAACAAGTACTTTGGAAAAGAAAATGCAATGCTCATGACTCGTAAAGGTGTATTTTGTTATGATTACATCGATTCATGGGAAAAGTTAAGTGAAACGTGTTTTCCTCCAGAAGAGGCATTCTTTAACAAATTAAGTCAAGAAGATGTTAGTAAAGAAGACTATGAACATGCCAAAAATGTATGGAATCAGTTCAACATTAAAACTCTAGGGGGGTATAGTGACCTCTACCTAACTTCAGATGTACTCCTACTTGCAGACAGCTTTGAAACGTTCAGAAACAAAACATTAGAAACACACCGAGTGGATGCTGCATACTTCTTTACTTCGCCTGGTTTAAGTTTCGAGGCAATGCTCCTTTACACTGGAATTGAACTGGAATTGCTACAGGATTACGATCAGATTCTTTTAATAGAGTCTGGAATACGTGGAGGCATATGTCAGGTGTCTCATCGGTATGCTGAAGCTAACAATAAATACATGGAAACCTATGATTCTGAGAAACCATCGCAGTTTATTACCTATGATGATGCCAACAACCAATATGGGTGGGCTATGAGTCACTCTCTTCCTTATGGTGGATTTCAGTGGGTTTCTCCAGATACAGTTGATCTAGAAACACTAAAGGAAGACAATCCTGTGGGGTACATTCTAGACGTTGATGTTGATTACCCATGCGACCTTCATGATCTACACAACGATTTACCTTTCCTACCAGAGTGTACACAACCTAAGGATTCGTCTCTCAAGAAACTAATTCCTCATCTTGGAAATCGAAGGCGGTACGTTGTTCATTACATGGCACTTAAACAGGCTTTAGATCATGGACTAAAATTGGTAAAAATTCATCGTGTGTTAAAGTTTAAACAAAGACCTTGGCTAAAGGCATACGTTGATTTTAATAACAACCTTCGAAAACAAGCCAAAAATGATTTTGAGAAAAATCTATACAAATTATTCAACAATGCCATTTTTGGAAAAACAATGGAAAATATTCGTAAAAGAATAGACATACGTCTTGTGACTGACAGCAAAAAGGCTGAAAAGCTAATAGCAAAGCCGACATTTATTGACAGAACAATTTATGGTCCTAACCTAGCTGCTTTCCACATGGCTAAACGTAACATTGTATTCAATAAGCCTATATATATTGGAATGTGTATACTGGATATTTCAAAAACTCTCATGTATTCCCACCACTATGATGTCCTGATACCCTATTATGGCCTGGACAATCTTAAACTCATGTATATGGATACTGACTCGTTCATTTATTTGGTTAACACCCAAGATGTATATCAAGACAAGTTGGATTTTCTAGAACACCTGGACACATCTGATTATCCTACTAATCATATATGTTACTCTATATCAAACAAGAAAACGTTGGGAAAATTTAAAGACGAGGCTTGTGGACAAATTATTAAAGCATTTGTTGGACTTAGAGCTAAAATGTATGCTTTAGACATAAATGGTAAAGAAATCAAAAAGATTAAAGGTATTAGTAGAGGTGTTGTCAAAAATTGTATAAGCTTTCAAGATTATAAGGATTGTGTCATGAAAAACAATGTAAAAAGAATATCAATGAACATTATCGCTTCTAAACAACATGACATATCATCTATAAGACTAAACAAAATTGCTTTGTGTCCTAGTGATGATAAAAGAGTAATTGATACTAATGGTATAGGTACTCATGCCTATGGTCATTACTCAATCATTGACCATGCTTAAAGAGTTAAGTTAAGAATATCAAAATCCTCTGCCTGCATATACCAAATATATAAAACAATTTAGGAAATAAAACAATAGCACTAAACATAGAAAACACAAAAAGAAAAAAAAATGTATTCATACGCAAACATAAATAAAAATAGAAAACAAAAATAAAAACAACTGTAATTATAACAAATGTATTATGTGTAAATAGTGTAAATATATTCAAAATGAATAAAAAATATTGTATGAACACTGCTTGGAAATGTTTAATTATTAACCACCTCCCACTCCTAATCCAAACTGTTAACCTCTAGTAATTTTGAGAAATTGCTTTAGTTGGCTAAACTAGGTACTCAAAAGTATAGTATATCCCATGTATTACCTATATGCTTTGGGATAAGGTATACAGCCTTGTTATATGTAATGAAAAAATCGTATTTGGCAAATATGAACTTTAGACATGGACTAAATCAAAAACATGTAAACAACAAAATTGAAAAATCCATGTTTCCATACTGACAAAATTCAAAAAACTTAAAACTAAAATTTTAAAAACTGTAAATTGGAATTTGACAAATTGCAATGTGTGAAATATGAAAATGAAAAGAAAAAAAATGAATAACAGCTTTTACTTTTTTAAACTTAACTGACTTTGTAATCCTAAGCTGGTTGTGTGTAGCGAACATTTTGCACAGTAGCCACAGTGCAATTGTTAGCTTTACCATACTCTCTATAAGACTAGCAAAAAGATAGTTGCATGTGCCCTTATATACTTTGAATGTGTTGATTAGCCTTTGGCTTAGCTTTAAAGGTTAGGTTAGGTAAAGTTAGGTTAGGTTAAGATAGGTGAAGTTAAGTGAGGAAATGTTTGGTTCGGTGAACTAAGGTTATGTTAGGTTAGGTAAGGTTAGATTAGGTTAGGTTAGGTGAAGTTGGGTTAGGCAAAATGGCTGAGGTATGAATTAACCCCACTCTTTTTAGTTTTGCCTCACAAGGCTGAGTGTACCCCATTCCAACTATCAGACCAGAAATTAAATTTCTTGGCAAAGCCAGGACTCAGACCGGGGACTCCACAGTGACATCCAAGAATTCTGCCACTTAATCATAAAGTGAATTATATAAGGCTGGTCTTGATTGTACATGAGTAATCAATAATTACATAATAATAATAATGATAATAATAATAATAAATATTCCATTTAGCGACTATACGGTCGAACTCCCCCTATGACATTATTCACGGTCTCAGGGCGTGGCGTCCATTTTGCGCATTAGCCCCTGTGCCAGCTATGACTGTCCTCTCAATAAGAATAACATAGGACTAGTTGCGCGCGGCCGCCATTTTACGCATTAGCCCCTGTGCCAGAACCGGCCTTTATATCCTACTGACGGGTGGATTGTGTACCACCTGGGGTAAGATTGTATTTACTTGCACATTCCATATTTGCTTGTACTCAGTACTTGGCCTAGCATATACCAGGACCATATAGGACCAGAGGTTGTTGAGGCCTTTGGAACTTAGATTTTCAGCCGAGCTCACTGAGCTAACAGACGCTGACCACTCGCCGCTGGATACCAGTACAGACGCTCATGGATTTTAGTAAAGCTGACATCTAACCAAATACTAGTATAGATGCCTTTTATCCTATTAATCCCGGATACAAGGCCGCCTCGTCCGCCATTAACACTGTTCTATAGATCATCTATACCACCATCAATGCCGTTGAGGACTTCACCGTAACCCTGGCAAGGGACCCTTACAAGGTACTACCAGCCGGGTCAGCTGGACCTCGATTTTTTAAAGAGGTGTTACTCCTCTATCACTCACCGCTTTGTCCTGGCTTGTGACAGGCAGAGCCTGGCTTCCCAAACATTGGGCCCAGGTTGGCTGGGTTATTATTATTATTATTATTATTATTATTATTACTGTGAGATTTGAAGCCATTTTTCAGTGTTGCCTATGTAAACCAAGGTTTGGTGCTTTTCAGTTGGTCAACACGAATTCTTCTTCTTCTTTCCGATGAGGCCTGCTAGGGACTACGTGGCAATTTCAATTCTTCACACTTTGTTGTTTTCTCTTCCGTTCCCTCCAGAACTCCTTCATCCGTTCACTATGCTGCTTCTTTCTGTCCTCGGACCACTTCGCACCAGGTTTCTTTGGCAATCTTCCTTGGAATCCCTTCATACTTAATACCCTTTTTCTAAAGATCTCTCTGTTCACCGTTTCTTCTTCTCTTATATTATTTCTTTCTAAATCATTACTTCTTGAATCCAGCTAGTCGTTGACCTTTTCTCCCAAAGGTACTTGAATATCCTTTTTGTTAATCTGGAATCATCCATTCTGTAAATATGTCCAAAAAAATTGCAATCTCCTTTTTCTTATCGTTTCTGTTATATTTTCTATGTTCCTGTATATTTCATCATTATATCTTAATTTCCATAGTTCTGCTGTTTTCACTGGGCCTAAAATTTTCCTCATGATTCTCCTTTCTAGTACTTCAAGTTTATCTAATCTATAGTTTAGTACCAGACATTCACTTGCGTATAGGCATTCCGGTTTCACCACTGTAGTGTAGTGCCTTATTTTAAGATCTTTAGATCAGCACTTCTTGTTGTAAATATTCTTAGTGATACCATACATTATTATTATTATATGTGATTGTTCTTGTTAGTTCGTATTGAACCCGAGGGGGTCATGCTGACTGATATCGAACGTGGATCTCAGAGACTGTGATCTCAGTATAAAGGTTCCACCAGGGAACGAACCCGAGATCTGCTGAGGGAGTTTCATTGAAAAAACCCCTGGAGGAAAGTATATATTTAATCACTGGTGTGATTTCAGTTGATAATGACATTATTTATTAAAATAATGCAGGGAAAATGAGCGGAATACAGCATTATTGGACTACTTGGAGTAGGCTATGCTGGACTTAGAACGCAGAAGTAGAGAGTTTGACATTTTACTAATAGCCCCAGAATTGTGGGAGGAGACTCTTGGAGCCCTGTCAATCTCGCTGACCTACTTAAGTCGTCTGGAAGAGGTCGGGGGGTTGAATAATGACCCAGTTCTTCCCCGTTTAAGAATAGGACTAAGAAGAGAGGGGAGAGATCCCAAGGAAAATCATTGATTACTCGTGATTGGAGTAACGTAATGACATGAGAGTTGCACACAGGTGAATCATTAGTCAGGAGGCTAATTTTAGAGCCTTTAATCTGCGAAATTGAGGCATATTTAATGGAGTGCGTAAGGACACAGGACTATGGATGTTCGCGGCTGGGTTTGACGATGTCGCCAGGGATTCCCACTGAAACCGCGTCCCCACGCCATGGAAAAGGCAATTAATATTAATTAATTGGCCGATCGATCCTTCAGCACGCAGATAGTTCTGGGATCAGTGAAGAAAAAGGAACCCGATGAGCATTGTTTCGAGACCAGAATCACGCTGGGAGAGGAGTTGATATAGCGCGGGAATTCTAGCTCTACTTTTTGTGTGAAACCAATATAAGGGAGTCGACCCTTGGCAGAGGTCAGTTGTTGTCAGTTTTTGAAGAGACTCGAGCGCGGAACGTATGTCGGTCCGGCTCAGGAAAGGACGCTCAAACAAAGACTTGAACATTTGAGTGTTAACCATTATATTCACCGCACATCGTAATGCACCAAGTGAGAAGATATCATGCATGGTCATGGAATAATAAGAAGTACGGTAATCAACGAACGTTATTGTGTGAAATGCGTATTACCGAAGTCAAGGAAGGAGGCCCGGACTTCAACTTGGGAAGCCGCGCAGTAAAACCTTTAGAAGGCTTTTATTAAGGACAGTCGTGCTGCATGTGTAAAGTCAGCAGTACGAGCAATGGTTTGTGTTCACATAGGAAGTACCGTGTGATATAAGTTGCAGAACTATTGAAAGTAATAATCTGTGTAAAAATTATGTACAATGTTAAGCGCAGTGTATAATATATTGACTGGTTATACATGTCTTATTGCGCTGGACTGCGCTGGGAGAAACTTTATGAAGCATTTGGTAATGTCTTAAGAATACCAAATAGGAACGCTCAGGACGGAAGTAAGCATATTTATGCAAAGCAGGAAGTTTACCGTAGGATTATTGATAGACTGTTGGTGAATTCGGAGGCAGATGAACCAGACTTTCAATCAGGAGTTGGTAGGAGCATGGAGGATGCCGTTGATACCTGCAATTCTGATATTTTGCCAGGGAATTTCAACCAATGAAAGGTGTAAAAAGTGACGTGTGTTATGTATAAATCATATGTGAAATATCTTTGAAATTAATGGTATAATAAGTGTCATAAAGTGTCATGTGTTTTGGAAGCAATAGCTCCTTTATAGAAATGAAAAGTGCCGTGTGGTTGGTGAAAGAAATGTATTATAAAATGTGTATATTCAAGATGCAAATGTCGCACTAATTCTGCAAATGGCAGGCGAACCGGAAGGATATAAGTGGTTGGAGCCACCATGATGAGCCTATATATGTGAGTACCCCACAAATTATGATTATGTAGAAGTATAGACCACTGCATGTAACGTGATTTCAGAGTTATAAATATGCCAGTAAAAATCAGTATTAGGAGGTAGACCCTCCAGGTTTAATTATTATTGTGTTGATTTTAATAGAGTTGAGATGTTGGTTTGCATCAGTGAGTGGATTAATCGTTACCACTATTAGTAAAATGGCAAATCAGTTATGTAAACGTAACGTAACGAACACGGTTGTTCGATTTTTAAGATGGTTAAGTTGTGTCGGGATTATGGTAATTTATGTCAGTAATAATAATAATAATAATAATCATAAAAGTTATGAATGAATGCATCAGGCAAAATGTGGTAAGCAAGAAATATTTACGCTAATTGGAAGACTTATCGATCTAAACAGTAAGATTATACAGTAAGATTACATTAAGGGATTAAGAAAAGAGTTTAATATCAGAATATATTGTATTAATGGGAGTATAATTATGCAAGGAAATGGAAGAGCTTTCTAGTGAATTGAATTTGCAGCTTGTGTAAAAGCTTATAGAGTAATTGATAGATTTCTCTTAATAATTATAGGACGAAGATCATAACATTAGGTCATGGAACCAGGTAGTCTATTCGACATATGAAATCTCGTATAGCCGTGGGCATACTGGGATATGTGCTTTGTGCCAGAGTGTAATTAGTGTTTGGACCCTAACTCTGATGATGGATATGGAATGTTCCGGGTTCGAATCCTGTGATAGGTGAGAGGAGAACGTTGGACACCTCTGCACTCTATCTGATCGCCCGAGAACTTATTATTGAGTGATTCGGCTCTTGTGAAGCGAATCTTATGAACGGCAGTATATGACTGACCGCAGCATTTATTAAGATACTGGTTATCCAGATAGACCAATGTTTTTATGAATCTCGTGCCTTCATGGTGAAATGGACCTATTTGGTGCCAGTTATTATTATATCCTCAGGGTAGGAATAAATGTTAAGCTCATCCAGTACCTATTTGCATACCATTCAGTTTAAATCCATTGGGATATGTGTGTCACTGTGACCACGGTATTGTCTTTAAAAATCGTATTACTGCTTGGGGAGATAAGCCATGTGGCAGGAAGCGAGGGTCGAGGTACTGTTGGAACCTCACTCCACCCCATTGTATACAGGCCGCTCGGAAGAGGGGCTGAGCTGTCAAGCGAACCGTGAAAGTTTAAGGTTTAATGAAGGGCAGATTTTAGATCCTGTTAGTGACATGAAAAAAAGGAAGGAAAATTGTAGTTTTACGTGACCGTGAATCTTGTGATTATTTAGTGACATGAAAGGAAACATTATTATATTGAGTAATGAAGTCATGTGGTTTAAGAACACATTGGTAATTCTAGATCACCCTGATGGTTCATGATTTTAGCAATCTAACGAATGGTTGGAAGTTGCATTTGTTACTGTCACTGACACCTTTTTCAGAAGTTGGTTACTTAACGCCACAGGCTACGCGCGCAATGGTAGCTTAATAATACCATCCGACACAGCGATAACTAAAGTTTTTAAGATGAAATGACAACGGCATGCAGTGGAGCTATATAAATAGAGAGAAGTGTAGGGGTAGCTTTACATAATTATGGAGTTGCACGTAGATTGTTGTGCAACACCTGAATAGGCTAATGCATGTAAAGCATTTGGTGGGAAGAGAAAGATCAAACACACACTGTACACATAATTGTCAAATTAAGACGAGGTTTAAGGAATAAGTAATTTTGTGAAATTAAAGAAGTCACAGTAGATGACAGAAGAATCAAAGTACAGCTTGTTTATGAAGTTGTATGTGCATCAGCGCACTAGAGTATATTGTGAAGTTAATATCAGGGTAAAGGTTTGTGTTATGATATGAGTTTATTATGATAATATTATGTTAATATTAGTGGATTGTGGAAGTAATTTTTGTTTGATTTTGTTTTATGTTTGTGGGGATTGTTTTATTTGTTTGAAGCCATGATTTTATTACTGAATTAAAATCTTTAGAATAGAGTTGTGCCTTATCATTGTAGAGTTGATACCTTTTAGTCTCAAATCCAAAATATGCAACTGCTCAATGGGGGAACGGTACACGCCTGAGTCCTGACGCTAGCTGGAGGCGGAAGCATATTTTCCATGGAGATTACTCACATGGGTACAGTATTAGGGGCTTGGGACATATTAAGTCATCAGTAGAAATTGAAACATTGAACACTATATTTTCCTTGTTCCCTTTTTACCCTTTTCCTTTCATTCCTTTCCCTTTCTTTCCTATCCTTTCATTTCCCTTCATTTCCCTTCCTTTCCTTTCCTCTCCTTTCTTTTCCTTTCCTTTCCCTTACCTTCCTTTCCTTTCCTTTCCTTACCTTCCTTTCCTTTCCTTTCCATTCCTTTCTTTTCCTTTCCTTTCCTCTCCTTTCCTTTCCTTACCTTCCATTCCTTTCCTTTCCTTTCCTTTCCCTTCCTTTCCTCTCCTTTCCTTACCTTCCTGTCCCTTCCTTTCCTCTCCTTTCCTTTCTTTTCCTTTCCCTTACCTTCCTTTCCTTTCCCTTACCTTCCTGTCCCTTCCTTTCCTCTCCTTTCTTTTCTTTTCCTTTCCCTTACCTTCCTTTCCTTTCCTTTCCTTTCCCTTCCTTTCCTATCCTTTCCTCTCCTTTCCTTTCATTTCCTCTCCTTTCCTTACCTTCCTTTCCTTTCCCTTACCTTCCTTTCCTTACCTTCCTTTTCTTTCCTTTCCCTTACCTTCCTTTCCTTTCCCTTACCTTCCTTTCCTTTCCTTACCTTCCTTTCCTTTCCTTTCCTTACCTTCCTTTCCTTTCCCTTTCTTTCCTTTCGTTTCCTTTCCTTTCCTTTCCTTTCCTTACCTTCCTTTCCTTTCCCTTCCTTTCCTTTCTTTTCCTCTCCTTTCCTTTCCTTTACTTTACTTTACTTTTCGATTTCTTTTACCTTTAACTTTTTCCTTTTTCCTTTTTCCTTCGTCTCTTTTTCCCGTTTTCTCTTTCCCTCTCCCTTTCCCTTTCCCTTTCTCTTCCTCTTTCTCTTCTTCTTCCTTTTCCTTTTCCCGTTCTGTTTTCTTCTTCATTTCCCTTTTCTTTTTTCTCTTTCCCTTTCTCATACTTTTCCCTTTTTCCTTTCTTCTTGGAGTTGTTATGGCCTTCTCTTACACAGAACAACGATGTACACAACACATTCTTATACTTAAAACCTAAATAGTACAATTAAACCAAGAAGTGTACAATTTATGATAAATGGAGGACTAGTAAATAATACTACAGTATTAACAATAACTAATGTATGATATTATTACTAATCTACAATGTAGTTGCACTTGATGCTAAGGTATAGAACTTAAAAAATTCAAATTCAGTACCTTTTAATAAATACAGCTCTTTAGAATTTTCTCAAATCACTTAGTAGAAAGATCTAACGATCACTATGATGATGATGGAAGTAATAGGAAGAAGAATCCTAAATCGTATGTTGATGGACCGAACTTTGTTCATACAAAATTTTGTCCAAATATCCTCTGAGAGTTAATTGAGTGTAACTGTAAGGTTGGCAACACAGGAAAGACCTAAGATGTATTAAGTTGTGTATTGGTGGTTTGATTACAATGATCGTTACTATCAATACGGTCAGTCATTTGTGAGTATTTCAAGGGTAACCGAAAGGTTGGTACCACCTACTACTGTAGGTTAGCATCACTGGATCAGCCTAAAACTTAACAAATTGTTTATTGGTCATGCTAACCATGTTCGTACGTATTTTGGTCAAACTGGTGTCACCCGTTTGCAAGTATTTCGAGGGAAGTGTAAAGTTGGTAGTACCTTTTACCAACGGTTGGCAACACTGAAGTGGCCTAAACTTTATACATTGTTTATATGTGGTGCACATTATGTTCGTACAAAATGTTTGGTCAAAATTGGTTCTATCGTTAGCAAGTTCTTCTAGGAAAACTGTTAGATTGGTAACACCTATTATCAACAATTGGCAACAGTGATGTTCAAACATTCTGTTGTACAAAGGGGATATACGAGGCACGTCCAGAAAGTAAGTTCCGTTTGGTAATAAATTTAAATTGTGTACAGATACAGAAAAAATATTTATTGCACAACATTCTACACCTCTTAAACTACTTTTCTACATAACTGCCGAACTTTTTCAGGCATTTGTCATAGCGTGGCACAAGTTTTTGGATACCTTTTTCATAGAAGTTTGCCGCCGACCGTAAACGAGAGTGAAGACTCCCCTGTAAGATATCCTGCCGTTTGGCCACCACTGTTAGGCAAATTGCGTGCTTACCAGGAGAACTGCGTTTAGGAGTTCTCCTGACCATATACGCAATTTGCCTAACAGCGGTGGCCAAACGGCAGGATATCTTACAGAGGAGTCTTCACCCTCGTTTTAGGTCGGCGGCAAACCTCTATGAAGAAGGTATCCAAAAACATGTGCCACGCTATGACAAATGCCTGCAAAAGTTCGGCAGTTATGTGGAAACGTAGTTTAAGAGGTGTAGAATGTTGTGCAATAAATAAATTTTCTGTATCTGTACACAATTTAATTTTATTACCAATCGGAACTTACTTTCTGGACGTGCCTCGTATACAATCAAAAGAAAATTCGTTGAGTTCGGAGCAGCCGTTCAGATGTTAACAATTTTTGGATTTAGCACATGAATCTCGATCAGAACTACCTATTTTCTAATTTAGCGCAAAATCATGCAGGTCTGCATTATTGTTGAAAGTCTTCTTGATGACTACTTTAAAAGTATTATGAATCAGGTGAGTGCTCTGCTAGTTATTTCACCTAACCCACCGCAGTACGGGCTTACTGCCGAACATGTTGGTGCGGTGGGTAGCCAACCACACGCATCCCACATTTAGCGACATGCCCCATTATACGCTGCGAGCTTGCATATTGCGGCTAATGGAGTCTGTACAGGGATTATTTCACCAGCAGATTAGCTATACTTCACTTCAGTAAAGTTCACTTCGAACTACCAAATCAGATGGACATAGCCTACAGCAAAGGCATAAGGTGTGACATCCATGTCCACGTTGTTGTTTGAGTCTTCATTCTTTTGACTGGATTGATGCAGCAGTCCATTCCCCTGTTCTGAGCTAACAGTTAAATATCTACATACCTACTACACCTTATATCCGAGGAAATCTGTTTAACATACTCTAACCTTGTTTTACCCCTACAGTTCTTATCCTTAACCCTTCTTTACAGCGGCTTCGGTGGCGTAGTTGGTAGCATGCTGAGCTTCTATGCCCCAGATAGCGGGTTCAAACCAGGCCGAAGTCGTCGGATTTTTAAGAGCGTTAAAATCCCTCAGTATGCCTTCCTTCGGAGGGGAAGTAAAACAGCGGTCCCATGTCATAGATTTATGGCATGTTAAAGAACCTTCCACTAATTACACTTGTGTGAAGCTAAATTAATTAAAGGTTAAACAACGCTCTAATTAGGTTCCTACGCTCGTCGCCAGGAGCAGACTGCAGTGGCGTCTAGTAGCCAAGTTCTGAAGTAATAGTTGTTGACGGTGGCGTTTGACGGCAAAAGTAGGAACTGCTTGAAATTCAATGTCCGCAGTCCTTACTTGAATTTAAAAAAAGAGATAACACACAATAATACAGTCATCACAATTAACACCGGTTATCAGACAGATTCTACACACACACAAAGTACACGGGGCTACATGACCACGTTGTCGCAGATCCTAAACTAAGGAACCATCCAACCAACCAACCCTTCCTTCCATAACTAACTTTGCTATTCCTGGGTGTCTTGATAGACCTATGTGTCCTTCCAACATATCTTTTCTTTTCATTAGCTGTCGCCAGAAAAATCTCTCCTCTCTGACTCGTTTAACACCTCTTCATTTGTTACTCGAGGCTTGCCACGGTGGGTGAGTGGTTATCGTGCTGGACTACCAACCCCAAGCTTGCAGGTTCACTCTTGGCCATGGTAAGTGATTTTTGGAAGGCGACAAGAATCACGACACGCATGTCATACGTTGTTGTCATGTTAAAGAACCCATTTGAATTCAGTAGGACGTGTTCATAATGGCAAAATTAATCTCGGGATTTTCCGCCAACACTAAAAGTTCCTCCTTTCTCTACTAGAAAGCGCTATAGTGTCAAGGAGCTTAGATATCTAACCTCCTTGACTTTCATAGTGCTCCAAGGAACAACAAAATTTGACATTTAGGCTGCCCTCTGAGCGTCAAATAACAAAGCTTGCACCCGGCACCCGAGGCCACACGATATTATTATTTGCCACCGGGGAATTACCCCCACTTACAAATAATGTAAATGAATTAATGTAATGCTTCGAAGAATTCAGCAACATACAGTATTTCAACTCGTGGTGGGCCACATTTAAGGTCAGAGGGACCTGAAAGTGTTTCCATTGCATCGAAGCCTAACTCTCTTCCTGCATGTTCAGCTGCAAAAGGGCAGCACCACTCGTTCATATTATTGAAGTTTCTATTTTTAGCCTATTTTCAATTTTGAAAAAATAGGCTTATGAGTTCACCTTTTGTCCGTGTGTGTGTGCGCGTGTGTGTGATTCGTGTGTGTGTCCCCCCCCCCTAATAAAATCTAAACGGCTGGAGCGATTTCAATGAAACTCGGTAAGTTCATAGCACTATTCTGGGCGACCCCAACCGTGCCCTTCAAATTTTGTTATGACTCACCAATATAACATGGCGGCTGTGCGAAATATTTCACCAGCATTCAATATCTCCGAAACTATTACCGATATTACCCTGACATTTTGTATGATGATGAAGGCAACAACTATAAGTTCACTTATGTGACCTTTGAAAACCTGGTAACTACAAAACCAACATGGCGGCCTAGCGAAGTTGCGACTTTTAAATAGACGTTTCTCGCGATTTAACCAACCAAACGCAATGAAACTTGGTACAGTATATGTTTATATACATTGTAATGCACCGACATCTAACTTCGTTCAATTGTTTACATAACCACAAGATGGCGGATGTGCGAAATATTTCACCGGCATTCTATATCTCTGAAACTATTAGCGGTATCTCCCTGAAATTTTGTACGGAGATAAAGGGCACTACTGGAAGTCCATCTATAAGACTTTCAAAAACCGGTTAACTACAAAACGAACATGGCGGCCAAGCGAATTTGAACATTTTAAATAGACCTTTCTCACGACTTAATGTTCCAAACGCACTGAAATCTGGTACAGGAAATATTTTTACACATTGTGATGCACTGTCATCTAATTTAGTTCAATTGTTTACATAACCTCAAAATGGCGGCTGTGCGAATTTTAAAATTAAGTTTTTATTTTTTGTGATGTAGTCATGCGATCGAAGTGGAAGTTTGAATAATGAACCTACCCAATAATTTTCCTTTAATGGTACATGACTCTATGCCTAAACATTTAACAATCCAATATGCCGACCATCCGAAATATTTAGACGGCTCTGAATATCTACGAATTTATTATAGCAATCAAACTGAATTTTTTAATGTTCATAGGGGCTATGAACTTAAGTTCACCTATTGGACGTTAAATAACCTGGTGATCACAAATCCAACATGGCGGCGACAGGAATTATAAATATTCACATGGACGTTTCTCGCAATTTAACCATCCGAGTGCAGTGAAACTTGGTACAGTAAATCCTTATACGAATGGTAATCCACTGGCATCGAATTTATGTCAATTAGGAAAAGAGACATTGTTACCAGGGTAGCCCGCTCGCACACCCTCTACAGGAGACAAAACATTTACATTGCCAGAGAAAGAACTGGGATGCAACGGGTCGGCAGTACCCAGGAAATCATTAGGTGACCTAACGTGAGAAGAATGACCGTATGCAGGGTTAAGAGGTCTGGGCGAGCCAGAACCAGACAAAAGAGGGGCAGGCAAACCACTACTAGAAATCGATCCCAAAACCTCAGACCTAATAAACAGAGGTGATTCACGTTCAACCCCAGAAGAACTCTCCAAATTCACAAGGTTATCTTTTAAGTCAATTAAATCGAAAACACTATTGTTGTCGGCCATTTTAAAGAACACAGAATGCAGACAGACAATACAGAAGGAAACAAATTTTAGGAGTTACGAGCACAGTTTACACTTTCACAACAGTACCACAACCACCAATTACCACCACCATAGATTAGGCTGACACTCGAACACAGCCACCATACTACACAAAATCATGCACCAAGCTGCCCAGTACTGCATACGTCACCACCTGCTTGGCTCGAAAACAGGAAGCTAAATTACAAAAATTGGCACAAAACATCTGGCTAACAGCTTCCGACAGGGCTCCAGGACTCCTTCACTCGAAGCATGTAGGCTATCAGAATATTAAGAAATCCCATTTCCCATGCCAAGAACACATGTCAGTCACTCACCGAGCTTCATCTTCAGTGGGGATGTTGCACACAAACAGGACAAAATACAGCAGCAAATGCCTCGCTTCTAAACAGGTCACTTACATACAGCACATGGATATCCAGAGGCAAACATGAAATAAAACAAACGACAAGGATTAGCTTTACATAACATGAAGTGCACTGACCTGACAAGATCCCACCAACAACCGCTCCATCAGCACTAAAGGGGTCCATAAAACGAGCCTGCGGGTATGGAGGAAGGGGAGAGTTACGGAAGCGAACTCAACCACGCTCTGCTACCAGGATGCAACCGGCGGCGGCTTAAGGCTAGCAGAAAGTCGGTAACTCGATAACCATGCTCTGCTACCAGAATGCAACCGGCGGCGGCTTAAGGCCAGCAGCACGTCGGTAATTCGATAACCAACGCTCTGCTTCACCAGAATGGCACCGCCCAAAGGCCAGCGTGGATGGGCCAACTTACCGTTTATTTAGAGGTCCGCGTCGCTTCCACAGCAAACAAAATCACCTCCAGATGACATGTCCCAACAGAAGAGCTCCAAAGGGATGGAAGGAAAGGGGCGAAGGGGAACGCACAGGCTATTATACAGACACCCCCCAATAACCGACAGAATTGCTGTCGGCGAAATAATGCCACAACAGTTGATTAAAAATTTAAAATAAAAATTTAATGTTAAAAATTTAAAGGAGGACCTTCACCAGAAACAGAACATGCTTGCATGCAAACAAAAGGACAAGAATCAAATTGAAATTAAAATGTTATACTGTGCCCAACTCTAGGAATGGGTATTCCAAGTTTCAGACACCTAGATATCAAGGGAAAGGCTGTAGCCGCTTTTGAAAGTTGAGATATTTGAATATCGCGCTACAGTGCTTCTCGAAGCATTTGGAAGGGATTTACCGATACGTGCATGTCAAGTGACGTAGCGAGTAATAGCAGAGGTCGAGGCTATTTATTGATTAAATAGTTAACCATGGAGTAGAGACTTGAGACTGGGATCAGATTACTGGCACGGCCAAATGAAAGAGAATGCAATTAGTATCAAGTAAATCGGACCAGGGATACCAGAGATATGAGGATTTCTAGATTACAACGTGATGGCGCGTGACCCTGGCAGTTTTGAATAAAAGCCGGCTGGAGCAGGCATGGTTAGCTCATTCCAACACAAGCACTTGCAGAGCAAGGTGCCTCTACGCTGAGCCAAGGCACATGGTTGCCGGATCTACGCAGAAGTTATTTTCAAAGTTGTGATAGTCACAAAAGTGCTGCGCTACGAAGTGGAACTTAGTAAGTTTCCGGCGAGGAGAATCACTGAGGTGATTGAAATATTTTTTTTCTACAGACATTAGTGGAAATATTTTTATTTTCACATGGACATATGCTAGACTTTGTCTAGAATTAATACTTTGTCACAGTCCAGTAGTAACATAATACTTGGATATTTAAATCCATTTCAAGTCAGTTTTCATATTGGTAACTTGTTAACCACTTCGATCTATCAGTACACTGAAGACCAGTCTATCACGGTGGTGTTCATTAGTCTACGCAAGGGAAACTACAGGTTGCTTAGCGCATGGTAGATGGCGAGAAGCCATGCCCAGGGAACGATCTTCAGAACAGCCGTTGATTGGTTAGACTGTCAGTGTCTTCTTGTATTGATAAGATTACCGTGAGTTATGTTACAACTGACATATCTAAGAATAGATCACTTAGATCTGACCCCATTTAAACAAACTGTTATGGCTTTGATAGAAGCCCATATTAAAATGGAACAACAGTTAATTCAAACGTCAAGAGATACTACCACTATGTCTTACTAGACGGATTGTGGGTATATAATGGCGGCCGATACAAGGATTGTACATGCTTGTCCGATAGGGCATGTCTATGGATAAATCTGGTACAGACCAGGTTCGCTACGCTTCAAGACCATCAAGAAATGTAAGCCACATTTGAATTATATTATGCCTAGCTAATTGGAACAAACTATTTTTCTGCAGATGACCAACACATTTATTTTTCGTCGTATTTAAATCTTGCAATGATTTACGCAAGTCTTGTTAGAGTTATTCTGAGTATTTTCAGCACTCAGAACAGTTTAGGATCGATGACCGAGCATTTCGAGCATTTATTTGAATATTTCATATTTTTGGGAAACCACGGAGAACAACCGATGTAACTGTAAAAGTTAAATTTATTTTTGTTAAGGAATGGATATTTTTTCCATATTCGAAGGTTCGAACATGTGGATTCTCACATAATGAGATGATAATTAAACATATTTAAAATAATATAAATAATAATAATAATAATCCAATAATAATAATAATAATAATAATAATTTTTATAAATTTTCTAAATAATTCTTGGATATTATATTTTCTAATAATCATATGTATTGAGAGAGAGCCTATGAAGTAGTTTAATCATTTCTAGTTTGGAACAGGAGATTTTCCGAAGGATAGTGGTTAGCGCAAGCCCGCATTCAACCAACATGTCAGTTCTGGTTGAACAGTTGATATTTGCAATGAGTAAAGTATATTTTTCAGATAACACGGAGAGGCATGAAACGGGAAGCAATTGATATTTGTATCAAATAGGATATTTTTGTATTTATATAAAATCATGACGTAAATACACTCGAAAGTGAAATAAAGATTTTCATAAGTATGGTAAATTCACGGGTTGAACTGAATGGTAAAATAAAATAAACTTGTAAGTTTATTAATCTTCCAGTGTTGATAACAAGCAGAGGCTTGATTTATTGTATAAATTTTGGGAAGAAAATATATATGTGTGGAGTAGTTGAAATGCCATTCCCAGGTGCGCATGTTTAAGTCGCAGGAATGAGGAGGTTTTTTCGAGCATCAATCAAATAGCAGGTTCGATGGCTCAGGTTTATAGGAGTATTGGAACTACACATTTCGTCGTATGAATGACCCGAAGGTTATTTCTTAGAAACCATCAGTTCTTATTTCAACCTTGTTTACGAATTTCATTTAGACATTGATTTTGCTAGAACCCGGATTTGTCAGGATAGTAGTTTATTCTTCTTCAGAGGAAGACCTTTGCCGTTGTTGTTGTAATATTGTGTTCTTACACAAATAATAGAATGGGCCACTGCCAATTTAAAAATAATTCTTTAAACACGAGTTATTTGAAGGATATTTTCAATCCTAGTGCCATGAACTAAATGAATTCATTATAAAACTACAATTCTAATTTCCGCATTCTGTCGAAGAATTGCAAGTTGTGAAAGTTGCTAAAAATGGCCATGAATATAAATATTTTTATAATAATGATTCCAAGTGGAAAATTGAATAGTTGAATGGTTCAACCATTTATTGATCAAGTTGATGATTCAGAAATCATATATTTTGTTAGGAACTTGAAGTTCATAATCGAGTCACTTCTCGAATGTTTAATGTCAGAAGAACAATTAATTGTTGTTGTGCTTCGCACAAGTTCTTCGATGCTATGCTCAATGGTCAAATACTTTTCAGATGTTATTAATATGTGTAAATAATTTGTGTTGCTTCAATGATGATAATATTTTTCGACAATATGTATTTTTGAAACTGGAAAAATAAGTGAAAGTTAAAAATTCTATGAACATTTATTCTACGAGTGTTAATATTATGTAAAAATTCAAACAGTGAACTACGACATTTCCAGTAGAGACAATTAAATTTGAACTGGAATTAATTATAAATAATTTTGGAACACAGTCTACAGGACTATCAATCAGACTTGTGTTTCCAAAAAAATAATTGTCAAATGTGTTTGGAAAATTTCTGTATATTGTGTAAATAGGAGTGTGGGTCGCCACACGTGAGTGATGCTACTTTGAGCATCTTTGCAGTCAATTTTAACTTCAAAATAAACTGAGATAATTTTACAGGATGTGTTACTCCCAATTAAATCTCCTTCTATCCTTATTGTTGCATTGAGCCAAAAATCAGTAAAGCATTTTTTTAATTTGATGTCGTTTTTGCGATTTGCTTTAACCCATCTGGCGCTCCGGGATATTTTGACTCTCGTGCTGACTGATTCTTGGTAAAATGCATATGTTGTCGTGCGGACTCCGGTCTAAACGGGCACATAAAATAAGATAGAGAGAGAAATGGCTTCGAACGTGGGTCTCGATTTAGACATGGTCAATCGCATGCCGATTTGAAATTGTGATAATTTTTATAGAAATATTTTGGGAGTTGAGAGATGTCTGGTTTGGATGAATAAATTAGTAGGAAACCCAATTAGTGGGGAAAATTAAAAATTTAACAGGTTTATAATTAGAATGGGTTTGATTATTTTTGATAATGGCTTAACCATTAGGGCGTCAAGTAAATTCAGTAGTAAACGTTCGATGACTGGACATACACGTTATTAGAATCCAGGTGGAGGATATTTGAGAACTTGCATATTTTTCTTGTGATATTGTGGTAAATGTAACTCGTAAAAGTAAAGAATTTTGTTTTTCCATCACGTCGACATTAGGACAAATCTCATTTTATTAGAGTGTTCCAATTAGCTATTCATATTTCTTGTTCTAGTTATAAGCTTGTGTTTGCCACTGTTGTATACCCCTAAGTTTTGAATAATAATTGAAATTATGGAAGAAATGATGAGGATGATGAGGAGTTTGGAAGAGAGTTCAAAAGAGGCTGGACTGCGTGTAGCAGCCATTATGAAAGAAAATACTGAGGCTTTGGAAAGGAAACTTAAAGAAAATTCTGATTCTTTAGAAAATAAACTTAAAGAAAATTTAAACGATAAACTTAGAGAAAATTCTGATTCTTTAGAAAATAAACTTAAAGAAAGTTCTGATTCTTTAGAAAATAAACTTAAAGAAAATTCTGATTCTTTAGAAAATAAACTTAAAGAAAATTCTGATTCTTTAGAAAATAAACTTAAAGATAATTCTGATTCTTTAAAAGGTAACTTGAAAGAAAATTTAAATAGTAAATTTAATTCAATGGAAAGTAAATTTAAAGAGAATTCTGAAATTTTGAAAATGACAGTTGAGAGGAAAATGAATAAATTATGCGATAAAACACATGAGCTCGAAACTTCATTAGCTACTAACGCAAGTTTAATGGACGATAAATTTCGCGATGCCGATCTTCGATCTCAAAGCTTAGCTGATAGGATAGAACATGGTCTTAGGAAAGTTGGTGAAGACATGGTCAACCTGGAAGTCAGAGTGAAGAAGGAGAGTAATGAGATGGGAATTCTAGTTGTTCAACGGTTGACAGAACAATTCAAAGAACTTGTAAAGGGAGAAATAAGAGAAGGTGTGATTAATGAGTTACAAACTGAAATTAAAACCACAGTTGTCAATGAAATTAAAGACACACTCAAGCTGGAGAACCAAGAAGGAATCAAGCAGATTAGGGAATCTTTGTCATCCCATATTGAAGTAATTTCCAAAGATATCCAAGCAACTCAGAAGGACATATCAGATATGACAGGGTCATTGAAAAGTCATGAGGCTGTTATGAACCAGATATCCATTGATGTTAAGGAGAATTGTAAAGAAACTGAAGCAATTAAGAAAATGGCAGAAGAAAACCAGAAGGAACTTGAGGCTATGAAAACTCAAATCAAGGACGAGAAACAGTCTGACCATCTGTTAAAAATGCCAAATGTAAGGGGAAAGGAACAGATACAGATAAATCTAGGAGCAGCTAGAGAAACGGATAGTCAAAGACAGGATGAGGTCAGGACAGTATTTCAATCCAACCCCATAACTGTATTTGAGAATATAGAGGGTAAGCCTTCTAAATTTTCAGGGCGAGATTCTGTGACACCCGTGGAATTTTTGAGAGAAGCAGGGGATTACCTGAAAGATTCCAAGATCCCTAAAGAAAGACAGATCCGAGTGATAGGGAAGTTTTTGGAAGGTCCTGCACTTCTTTGGTTCAGAGCATTTAGATCCACTCTAACCACTTTTGAGGAGTTTTCTCGTGGGTTATTGAAAAAGTTTTGGTCCCCGGAAACCCAACAGCAAGTCAGAGCAGAGTTATATTCTAAGAGATTCTCGACGTCACAACCTACTCGATACTCTACGTACTTTTCTGGACAGCTTTCTAAACTTCAACATTTAGATCCGCCGATGCCAGATAACGAATTGATTACTGCATTGATACGTCAATTTCCAGCAGACGTCCAGAGGACTTTGATCGCTGCTGATATCTATAATATGGAGCAATTTGACGAAGTATTACAGAAGCTGGATCATACGAATGCTCAATTCTTCCATCAGAAGGGAGGAAAAAATAACAACGCTGTGTACACTGTTATGGCTGATAGTTATTCTCAGACACCTCGAGAGATTCGAGAGGATCGAGAAGAGAAAACGCCGAGGGAAGATCCAAATAAGAGAGGATGGAATCAATATAGTAATTGATACAGTTACAAGCCTTATGCGAGACCGGATGGTGGAAATCGATACAATACTCGATGGAGAAGACCACAGGATAACCAAGGAAGGTACCAAGAAAGAAGATACTATGGTCGAAACAACTACAATAACCGAGGGAATGTGGATACTCGTCAGTCCAATGAAGAGTTCAACAAGGAGACGAGGAAGAACTTAGAAGAAAGACACCAAGATAACTTGCAGTTTTTGGAGCAGAGGCCCAATGAACCAGGTCCATCGGGAACACAACAATCCCGGGGGAATGGTAACGAAAAAAAAAACTTCGAATTCACAGTAGAAGATAGAATTTTGAACACTTTCACTTCCAGAATTATTAAATGGCAAGCAGAGGATGGTGACTTAATTCAACAGAATGACGAACGAAAAGAAATGGGTACAAGAATTAGAATGCCAATCATATCATGCGAAGTATTCGGTATGCCTGTCGATACTTTGATCGATACTGGGGCTATGCTTTGTCTGGTGAGTGAGAAGCTTTATATTCTGTGGAAGCTCAAAGAGAATTTAGAGGAAATTCCAGTATCAGGAATTAAGATCCAAGGAATAATACCCAATAAAATATCTCTGTGTAAAACACAATTATACTTATGTATTACGATTGGAGGACATGATTTTCGACATGTGTTTGTTGTAATGAAGGACATGGCTTTTGACATGATATTGGGAGCGGATTTCATTCAGAAATATCAAGCAGTGATAGATATGAAGACAGAGACGATCAAATTCAAGAATACCGAAGAGATAAATTTCGAGGGAAAAGAAGAGGAAGACATCGAGGGAGATGCTCAATGGTCTCTGATTTTTCATGAAGCTGAAGGAAGAGAAGTCTACACTGAGAAGGAGTCCCCAGAGCTAGGGAAGATTTTGGAAGAGTATCACGATATTTTTGATATTAAACCTGGTGAAATTAAAGATTTTGAATATCGTATTCGTGTAAATGATGATGCACCTGTTCATGCTAAATTGTATCCAGTAGCAGAAAAGCACCGAGAAAGGGTAAAAGTGCTTATCAAGGAAATGGAAAGCAACAATGTGATTGAAAAGTATACTACATCTTATGTCAATCCATTAGCAGTAGTGTCTAAGCAAGATGGAAGTCTGAGACTATGTTTAGACGCGCGAAATTTGAATTCAAGATTACTGCCAGAGTATGACAGACCGCCAATCATTAGGGAACTGTTAAGGAAATTCCAAGGCAAGGTCTGGTTCTCTAATATTGATCTCACTTCGTCCTACCACCACATTAGACTTAGTGAAGATTCTAAGAAGTTTACATGATTTATGTTTGACCAGCAGACATATGTATTCCGCCGTCTACCATTTGGAGTCAAAACATCTGGATCCGTTTTGATCAGAGCACTGGAAAAAAATTTAAGTCCCGAAGTAAAAGAGATAGCAATTCGTTATATAGATGATATCTTAATTGCATCCGAGACTAAGGAGGAACATTTGTTACATCTTCAGATGTTATTCGCAGATTTGAGAAAAGCGAACTTCAAAGTAAACCTTCGAAAATGTCAGTTCTTTCGAAAGGAAATAAAATTTTTGGGTCACATTTTGGATGGAGAAGGATACCGTCCCAATGAGACGAAGATACAGGCAATTGCAAATTTCCCTAGACCTACTAGAGTGAAGAATGTCCACAGTTTTCTCGGGACATGCCAATTCTTTGCAGGGCATTGTCCAAACTTCACCAAGGCAGTTGCGCCATTGCAGGAATTATTAAAGAAAGGAAACAAATGGAAATGGGATGAAGATTTTGAACAATCATTTCAAGATGCCAAGAGGTTATTGGTAAACAGCGTGAAATTGGAGTATCCTGACTTTACCAAGAATTTCATCATAGAATCTGATGCATCCACCGTAGGGATTGGAGCTATTCTTCTTCAAGAAGATGACGACCACAAGTGACATTACCTGGCGTTCATTAGCAGGAAACTTCGTCCATCAGAAAGGAATTATTACACCACAGAGTTAGAAGCACTTGCTGTAATATTCGCGTTGGAGTCTTGGAAGAAACTGTTAATAGGACATTCAGTCATTGTGAGGACTGATCACCACGCATTGGAGTTTATCTTGAGAACAAACTTTGCCAGTGATAGGATAACTATATGGTCACTTTTTATTCAACAATTCAACCTAGTTATTGAACACACTCCTGGAAAGTTGAACGTGGGAGCTGATTTATTGAGTAGAGCAGTGGAGTCTACATCTAAGGTTTTTCAAGTTAACCTGACGCAGGAAGATGAAGATACCTTGAGAAGGTTAAGATTGTTGCGTTTATCCCAGAGGAGAGACCGACGTCTTAGAAACATTTTTCGTTTCATACAGGGAGACATGGATCCAAATGATGATGATTTTGTGGAAACTGAAAGAATTTCCAGAGATTTTATGATGTTAGATTGTTTAATCTACAAGTTTGCAGATCCCGACCATACGAAGCTGAGAGTAGTCATACCTCCACGAATGCAAAAACCCATTATCTGGATGGCACATCGAATCGCAGGTCATGCTGGAGTAGATAAGACGGTCAACATGATTCAAGGGAAATTTTCGTGGGAGCGAATGCGACAAACTGTCAGGAACACTATTCGAGAATGCGATTTATGCCAAAGGAGTAAACATAATTCTAGATTATTGAGAGGATTACCAAGGCCTATTATTCCTTCTAAGCCTTGTGAAATCTTCGCGACTGATTTATATGGTCCTCTCCCAAAGTCTAAAAGAGGTAACCGATATATTCTGGTGACCATGGATGTTTTCAGCAAATACACTATGTTACATCCAATTCAGAAGGCAAACGCAAAATATTGTGCGAAGAGAATTAGAGACAACGTAATTCCGGAAGCAGGCAAACCGGAATTCCTTTTATCAGATCGTGGACCTCAATTCACATCTTTAGAATTTCGAACAGTCATGAATAATCTTGGGATTAGACAATTGTTTTGTTCTATTAGACATCCAGAGAGCAATCCAGCGGAACGCGTGATGGCTGAAATAGCAAAATTTTGCCGCCTCTATTGTCCAAATGAGCATTGGAAATGGATGGATGTTCTTTCTTTAGCATCCGAATCCATCAACTCTACAATTCATGAGAGTACTGGACAGATTCCCATGTTGCTTCATCATGGAATTAAACCAACAAGATTATGGGATCGAATCATCTCTATTCCACCTGAGATTGAACCAAGTCGTCAGATGAGGGAAACTCTAGCTTTAGACAAGTTGAGGAGCCAAGCTGAGAAAAGAGAGCGCAGAGTGAGAGGAAAGCGTTTTCGCAGACCCTTGCGCGTAGGAACTCTTGTTTTAGTGAAAAGACCTACACCCTCTGACGTGCAAAATCGAGTGTACTCGAAGTTTGCAAGCCTTTACACTGGACCCTATCGTATTGTGGAAGTAAACAATAATGGAAGCTATGATATCGCCAATACACGAACTGGTAACATCGTGGGAACTTATAATGCATCGAATTTGAAGATTTATTATTCAAGAACCAGATGATTTAATGTGTAGATAGGAAAAATAAAAATTTTTCAATTTTTATTTTTTGCTAGGTGTGGGGTGGATGTGCCCAACTCTAGGAATGGGTATTCCAAGTTTCAGACACCTAGATATCAAGGGAAAGGCTGTAGCCGCTTTTGAAAGTTGAGATATTTGAATATCGCGCTACATTGCTTCTCGAAGCATTTGGAAGGAATTTACCGATACTTGCATGTCAAGTGACGTAGCGAGTAATAGCAGAGGTCGAGGCTATTTATTGATTAAATAGTTAACCATGGAGTAGAGACTTGAGACTGGGATCAGATTACTGGCACGGCCAAATGAAAGAGAATGCAATTAGTATCAAGTAAATCGGACCAGGGATACCAGAGATATGAGGATTTCTAGATTACAACGTGATGACGCGTGACCCTGGCAGTTTTGAATAAAAGCCGGCTGGAGCAGGCATGGTTAGCTCATTCCAACACAAGCACTTGCAGAGCAAGGTGCCTCTACGCTGAGCCAAGGCACATGGTTGCCGGATCTACGCAGAAGTTATTTCCAAAGTTGTGATAGTCACAAAAGTGCTGCGCTACGAAGTGGAACTTAGTAAGTTTCCGGCGAGGAGAATCACTGAGGTGATTGAAATATTTTTTTTCTACAGACAATAGTGGAAATATTTTTATTTTCACATGGACATATGCTAGACTTTGTCTAGAATTAATACTTTGTCACAGTCCAGTAGTAACATAATACTTGGATATTTAAATCCATTTCAAGTCAGTTTTCATATTGGTAACTTGTTAACCACTTCGATCTATCAGTACACTGAAGACCAGTCTATCACGGTGGTGTTCATTAGTCTACGCAAGGGAAACTACAGGTTGCTTAGCGCATGGTAGATGGCGAGAAGCCATGCCCAGGGAACGATCTTCAGAACAGCCGTTGATTGGTTAGACTGTCAGTGTCTTCTTGTATTGATAAGATTACCGTGAGTTATGTTACAACTGACATATCTAAGAATAGATCACTTAGATCTGACCCCATTTAAACAAACTGTTATGGCTTTGATAGAAGCCCATATTAAAATGGTACAACAGTTAATTCAAACGTCAAGAGATACTACCACTATGTCTTACTAGACGGATTGTGGGTATATAATGGCGGCCGATACAAGGATTGTACATGCTTGTCCGATAGGGCATGTCTATGGATAAATCTGGTACAGACCAGGTTCGCTACGCTTCAAGACCATCAAGAAATGTAAGCCACATTTGAATTATATTATGCCTAGCTAATTGGAACAAACTATTTTTCTGCAGATGACCAACACATTTATTTTTCGTCGTATTTAAATCTTGCAATGATTTACGCAAGACTTGTTAGAGTTATTCTGAGTATTTTCAGCACTCAGAACAGTTTAGGATCGATGACCGAGCATTTCGAGCATTTATTTGAATATTTCATACTTTTGGGAAACCACGGAGAACAACCGATGTAACTGTAAAAGTTAAATTTATTTTTGTTAAGGAATGGATATTTTTTCCATATTCGAAGGTTCGAACATGTGGATTCTCACATAATGAGATGATAATTAAACATATTTAAAATAATATAAATAATAATAATAATAATCCAATAACAATAATAATAATAATAATAATTTTTATAAATTTTCTAAATAATTCTTGGATATTATATTTTCTAATAATCATATGTATTGAGAGAGAGCCTATGAAGTAGTTTAATCATTTCTAGTTTGGAACAGGAGATTTTCCGAAGGATAGTGGTTAGCGCAAGCCCGCATTCAACCAACATGTCAGTTCTGGTTGAACAGTTGATATTTGCAATGAGTAAAGTATATTTTTCAGATAACACGGAGAGGCATGAAACGGGAAGCAATTGATATTTGTATCAAATAGGATATTTTTGTATTTATATAAAATCATGACGTAAATACACTCGAAAGTGAAATAAAGATTTTCATAAGTATGGTAAATTCACGGGTTGAACTGAATGGTAAAATAAAATAAACTTGTAAGTTTATTAATCTTCCAGTGTTGATAACAAGCAGAGGCTTGATTTATTGTATAAATTTTGGGAAGAAAATATATATGTGTGGAGTAGTTGAAATGCCATTCCCAGGTGCGCATGTTTAAGTCGCAGGAATGAGGAGGTTTTTTCGAGCATCAATCAAATAGCAGGTTCGATGGCTCAGGTTTATAGGAGTATTGGAACTACACATTTCGTCGTATGAATGACCCGAAGGTTATTTCTTAGAAACCATCAGTTCTTATTTCAACCTTGTTTACGAATTTCATTTAGACTTTGATTTTGCTAGAACCCGGATTTGTCAGGATAGTAGTTTATTCTTCTTCAGATGAAGACCTTTGCCGTTGTTGTTGTAATATTGTGTTCTTACACAAATAATAGAATGGGCCACTGCCAATTTAAAAATAATTCTTTAAACACGAGTTATTTGAAGGATATTTTCAATCCTAGTGCCATGAACTAAATGAATTCATTATAAAACTACAATTCTAATTTCCGCATTCTGTCGAAGAATTGCAAGTTGTGAAAGTTGCTAAAAATGGCCATGAATATAAATATTTTTATAATAATGATTCCAAGTGGAAAATTGAATAGTTGAATGGTTCAACCATTTATTGATCAAGTTGATGATTCAGAAATCATATATTTTGTTAGGAACTTGAAGTTCATAATCGAGTCACTTCTCGAATGTTTAATGTCAGAAGAACAATTAATTGTTGTTGTGCTTCGCACAAGTTCTTCGATGCTATGCTCAATGGTCAAATACTTTTCAGATGTTATTAATATGTGTAAATAATTTGTGTTGCTTCAATGATGATAATATTTTTCGACAATATGTATTTTTGAAACTGGAAAAATAAGTGAAAGTTAAAAATTCTATGAACATTTATTCTACGAGTGTTAATATTATGTAAAAATTCAAACAGTGAACTACGACATTTCCAGTAGAGACAATTAAATTTGAACTGGAATTAATTATAAATAATTTTGGAACACAGTCTACAGGACTATCAATCAGACTTGTGTTTCCAAAAAAATAATTGTCAAATGTGTTTGGAAAATTTCTGTATATTGTGTAAATAGGAGTGTGGGTCGCCACACGTGAGTGATGCTACTTTGAGCATCTTTGCAGTCAATTTTAACTTCAAAATAAACTGAGATAATTTTACAGGATGTGTTACTCCCAATTAAATCTCCTTCTATCCTTATTGTTGCATTGAGCCAAAAATCAGTAAAGCATTTTTTAATTTGATGTCGTTTTTGCGATTTGCTTTAACCCATCTGGCGCTCCGGGATATTTTGACTCTCGTGCTGACTGATTCTTGGTAAAATGCATATGTGGTCGTGCGGACTCCGGTCTAAACGGGCACAATACAGCCCAAGGATTAAAATAAAAATTACAGGCATAACACAATGAGAAAGGGCATGATAATTTACAAGGGAATGCAATAGCGATCCGACAAGCGGAGATCCCGGCCACGATGAAACGAGAAATAAAATTTAAATTAACAAAATAAAATGGGATTAGAAAATAAATTTATGTTTTACACGACGGCGGAAAACACAGGAACATTTACCAAAAACCACAAAATAAAATCAACAAGATTACATTTAAAAAAAAAAATATTAAGCTAACACACAACACGTTTGAGTTTCGTGGCCGGCGCCAAGAGACTGACCTCGAGACCAGAATGCATCTCGTCAAAACAAAAAACAAACATGGCCACTAAAAAAAACAGGAGACCGCATGCCTTATCGAAACTACCGCAGACAATTAGCATTAAATTAATTTAGAATCCCCAGAGCGGAATGAAAGGCGGAAAACAATTACATCTAAAAACTATTAACTCTAGTCGGTTTTATGTCTCGACGGATCTTACATTAGATTAAAAATATGACAATCCTAAGATTGCCAAATGAAAATAAATAATAATTTAAACGTAAAATAAACTTATAAATGTGTCTCCAGAAGGTACAAAAATAATAACAAAATTAATATATATAAGGAAACGTTATTAAAACATAAAATAAATTTTAGGCCTATCAGGCAAAACAAAACAGAAGATCAAACATTCATACAAGGCCAAAATTGGAGCTCCCAAAATAAAATAATTAAATATATACAATAATTACGTACCTTAAAACTTCACAGTGGAGACACAATGAAAATAAAAAAAACTAACACATTTTAAATAAAATAAAATATGGCACTATATTGCCCTGAACATGCCCGCCCAGCACATGCTTCGTTTTGGTCACAAGCGCAGGTCTGCATTGAGATGCGATTTCACTTCACACGTCCACTTCACGGCGAAACGATGAAATTCACAGCCTGAAGAAAACAGGCAATTTCCTAGTAGAATTGGCATTCATATTTGTAAAAGCTGGGGGCCAAAGGGCGCCCCCAGCCCTTGAAGAGATACTCTGTCACACCAGCAGTTAAGTTGCTTCTTCCACGACAGACACAGGACTTCCCAAGATGGCGGAGACAATCCTCCGTCAGATGCCGAACTGCATTCATGTAAATATTTATCGTCCAATCAAGGCTTGACACATCAATCAACAATGTCATTATTTAGTAAATAATTTGGCGGTATCATGAACACACCGGCATTTGTTTCATGACGTGGAATATAATTGTCTTTCAATTATGCCATGAATATGAAGAGTTTTATAAAACACAGCAAACACTCTCTATCGGAGAAAAAGGAACTACTTGGAGTAACCCCCGAAGTCCGACAGCAGGAGCTATCTCGTGTTGACAAACGGAATCAAGTCAGCAGGCGGTCGATTCAAAATGTCATGGAACACCCGAATACAGGGAAGAGGGATTTAAAAAACATTGGGACGTGCATTGCACGTAACAGTTTCCATAACCTCAAGATGGCAGCTGTGCTAAATTTTACTTGTTACTTCCTGTGTCCTAATTATGCGATTGAAGTTTGAATACTACACGTACACAATAATCTGCATGTGACAGTTTATTACTCAAGAACCTACATATATAAAATCCAACATAGCGACCATCCGAAATATTTAGTCGGTTCTCAATATCTACGAATCTATTACAGCAATCAAACTGAAATTTTGTAAGTTGATAGTGGCAATTAACATAAGTAGGATATATGAAAATAGGCTGTATAGTTCTTCACGGAACTACTTGTAATAAGTGCATTTACTTACACGACTTTATTGGCAAGAAATCAGAACATTTTTACGTAACACCACAAACATTTCAAGAGGCACTGAGGTCTAAGATATCCTTATCGTCTAAAATGAAGCAACAAAAAGAACAACAGGTTTTCTTTTAATTGAGAAGAATACTGTAGATATATGTGATCTTTGTCTCTTTTAGCTGCTGTGGCATTTAGACACACTTGGGCCACATCGCGTCGTGGTGTGGTAGCTAGCATTCTTCGCTGTCATCCCTGAGTACTGGTTTCTATTCCCGGCTCCACCAACAAATTTAGTTGTGGTCTGGGGGCTAGAACTGATTAAACTCAGCCTCGAGAAGCAGAAATCAAAAACGTCGGGTTCTATTCCCACCTCATTTGTTATAGAAGTGGTTCTCAGTACTTTCCGATTTTTACTCCTGACAAATTTCAGGGCCGTACCTTCTAACAGGCCACAATCACCTCTTTCCATATCCTTAGCCATTTTCATTTATCTTCAGTCATATCTCATTAACTCTTCTGATTAGGTTGGTGTCAGGAAGGGCATCAAGCCATAAAAGCAATCCAACCCATATAAATTCATCTCACCTCATCTCCTACCTCATAGAAATGGGAATAATACGGGATAGTCATGATTCGAACACTTGCGTGTAGTTAAAATAGAGATTCCACTTCTTAACTGTGTTGGGGACGTAGTGGTACAGTAGTCGAGCTATTCGCCTGTCACCAAGGTGGACCGGGTTCGGTTCCCGGTCAATGCATGTGAGATCTTCGAAGTGTAATGCCCTGTCCTGTGGTTCGGATTCCACGTAAAAAGGAGGTCCCTTGGCTCATGATCACGAGATTAATGGTCACGTAAAACTACAAACTTCCTTACTTCCTTCTTGGCCGTCACGGTGGAGGCCCGGGTTTGATTCCCGTCTCTGCCAAGAAATTTAATTCTGGTCTAAGGGTTGGAACGGGGTACACTCCTCATCATGAGGCAAAACTAAGAAGAGACGGGTTTGATTTCCAACTCAGCCATCCTGGAAGTGGTTTTCCACTTCTACTCCGGGCGAATGCTGGGATGGTTCATACATTAAGGCCACGGCTGCCTCCTTCCAATCCTCAGCTGAATTACAACTACACAGACCATCCTGGAAGTGTTTTTCTCTGGTTTCCCACTTCTACGCCAGGCAAATGTCGGGATGGTACCTAACTAAAGGCCACGGCTGCTTCCTACCCAAATCCTACCTTAATTACAAATACACGCAATGTTACAGCCATCACAATACACAGGTTACCAGACAAATTCCACACGCATACACTCAAGTACATGGGGCTACATGAACACGATGTTGCAAAGCCCCTAAAATGAATCGGCATCAACTTCAAAGACAAGTTTTTGTTGCTGATTCCTTTAGGGGCTTTGCGACATCGTGGTCATGCAGCACCGTGTACTTGGGTGTGTATAGAATTTATCTGTTAACCTGTGTCAATGTGATGTCTGTAACAATGTGTGTGTGAGGTAGGATTTGGGTAGGAAGCGGCCGTGGCCTTACGTTAGGTATCATCCCGACATTTGCCTGGCGTAGAAGTGGGAAACCAGAGAAATCCACTTCCAGGATGGTTGAGATAGGAATCGAACCTACCACTTCTCAGTTTCCCTCACAAGGCTCAAAGACACTTGACTGAGGGGTTCCAAACCACCTGATACTTAGCCACGTTGGCTGGCATAGTTAAAATCTTGCAGTCAAGAAACCTATACGCGAAACGAAATCTATTCGATCCACGATATCCATTTCATTTAGTGACGTGTTGTCTGAAATAATTTAAAGCCACAAACAGCCCTTAGTTTCACTTTTTTGGTTCTTCTGCCCTTGTCTTTCCGTGTAGACTTGTGTTTCCTTTGCCCTTGTGCCCATTCTGACTGAGGAGGGGGGCTCAAAAGCGAAGGGGAAGGAGACTTTCAGTGTATTGTAAAGGACAACCTCTGTGAAAACCTAAAAAAAAAGAAAACTTTCTTTTTCTTTTTTATCTTTGTTCCTTTGTCAAGCCGTTGAGTAGTTGCGGGAGAAAAAAAAGACAGGCGTACTTTCTATGTCATGAAATCCGAGATGAAGCTAAATTCTTCATTACATTTCTGAGATAAGAAGTCGGCTGGCAATCCACTTGATTGAATTGTCAGCTTAGCGTTCAGAGTTTAATCATTGCCAAGTGTTTCCTTATGACCTCTCCAGCTACTCCTTGCGGTTTCCTTTACATTTTCTTATTTACCGCCCTAGTAAAACCCCGCGTCTAGCTCCATGTAAAACATAGCATTTCCCTTCTCCGTGTTTCGGATTTCTATCAAGGTACGAAAGGTGATTTTGCACTGGATGTTGCATTATTTCTTTCTTGGGTCTGTGTATTTATATTAGAGCCGGTAATCAGCGATGTTCGGTTAATCGATTATAAAATAATCGAAAACTATTAATCGATTAGTCGACTGACCGCTTAATCGATTAATTCTTTAACCGAATAATAGATTAATCGACTAACCAAAAATTCGATTAATTGATTAGTACACACAAGATCAGAGAAGAAGTTTAAATGAGAAGTTATCGCTTAAGTTGAAATACGCGTATTAGCCTACTTTCGATTTTTGAAAAAAAAATGAAAGTAGACTTAGTCTATGAGATCTACATGGGCCAAACGTTGCCTGTCTGTGTGTGAGTGTGTATATCTGCCCCCCTCTATCAATTCAAACATGACTAACCGAATTGCACGAAATTTGGTACAGAGGTATATCGCCGCCATCTTGACGGAAACGTAATGGTGGCCAACCAAATGTTCAAAGCTTAAATCAAATTACGACTAACTTAATCATCTGAGCTCTTCCAAATTTTGCAACAGCATACCTTTAAGTAGGAAGCGCGTTTGACTAAATTACTAGCTCATCAGCCAAATAGTTTGAAAATGGCGGCCGTGTATGTGTGCAAATCGCGTGTGCGAGTGTGTATATCTGCCCTCCTCCCCACTGTCGAAGTCGATTTGCTCGTAGAAAGATGGGACGTAGCTCGTTTTACGTGTGGCAATGCGAGGAGCGATGTTCGTGGTGAACCCCATGTTTTTAGGCCCTAAAACGAACGGTTTTGGAGATATTGCCAGAAAACTATTCCTGGTCTGCGAAATTGATGAACGTTTCCATGGCAACGCCATTTCACGAGGTCTCATTCTGCTTTCATTCTGTCTCTCTAAGATATAATATTTGCATGACGGAATAACAGACTGTTAAACAGATAGACGTCAGTGTCAAGACTTTCCGTACGAACAGTGTCACCACCTGTATAAAAGAAAAGACCCTAAAATATGGTATGGATTCTATCCCCAAAACAGAAAAAAAAGTATGCATAAAAGCGAGATAAACAAAATTATTTCGGCTCATACTGTAAAATAATGAATTTTCACCAATGCTGTAAGCCCCCATTTCGTGACGACCCCCTTAAATATAATTAAAATGTTTGGGGACACGAAAATTCAGTATTTTAGCCTATTGCGGTCACTGCGGAATATCACAAGAGATGATCTCGCTGAAAGTGTATGATGCCTAACTTACAGAGTACTACAGGGTTGGTAGTTGTAAGAGGAGAGTGCATCAAAGCGATGTAACTGGTGATTTCTCTGGGAATATCGCCAAATATAAATTATATACTCGTTTGTCATTTCTTCCTATCCAACTTCTTTTATCATTTTAAATGATCTTGTCGACTTCGTCGTTACGCTGGGGTCTGGCGTTACGTTACGGTGACGGACGGACAGATGCACTGATGTGTGTGACGTCATAGTTTCGCTCGGTGCATGTGTACCCCGACAATCTCTACTTCGTTAGTATAAGACAAAAATCCCCGATTCTTGGATGTCACGGGTAATCTCGAGAACCACTGGATGGATTTTCATGCGGTTTTCACCATTCTGTAAAGGATATCTCGAGGAAAGATTCTGTAGAAAATAATTTATATATGATCAAAGGAAGCCAAGCAGTAACGATTTCAGTGAAAAAGTCGAAAACAAACTTGGCGTCCGTGCGCTTCTTAAGCTTACGCTTGGCAAACCGTTAAAAATATCAATATACTATGAGCGTAAGAATTGGTCAGCATGAAAAGTTCTACAAAAAAGTCCGCGACAGCATATACATCGCCCACTATAAGTGTTTTTAGACTGTATGGAAGGGGCAAGTCCCCGCGCGCTCTGGTGAGCGTGTGGCATTCCCCACACTGAACCTTGCTTTGCCCTTGGTTTGCACTTGCCCTTCGCTTTGGCTTCGGGCGAAGCGAGAAGCCTCCAGCCTTTCTAGCATTTTTGAGCATTTGTAGCATTTAAAATGATACAAAGTCTAGTCTTTCAGACTGACTGCCACTTTTTTATATCATGGAAAATGATATTTTTGTTTTGTTTGTGTTCTATTATTTGGATGAAAAAATAGAGGGAGTGATTGATGAAATGAGAATAGCAATTACTGTATAACGCCCCTTTGTATGTCTGTTAGGTAGAAAGCCTGGAGGATGGTTGGATCCTCAAAAAAGTGCCACTTTAGGTTATGTGGGCTGAAACCCACAAAATCCCAAAGGGAGTACTATAATGAGGCGTACTAGGCACGGTGAGGAGTGATGTAGTTTGCTATTGCTTTCCTCACTGAGTCAGTACAGCTGTACCAAACCTACGAGTAGAACCATTCACAGCATACACAGGCACTGGTTGTGCCCTGAAGGCCGTAACTCAACACCACCAATACCTCAGTAGCTTCCATACAATCAAAGCCATGAATGAGACTGAGACAGCGGTGAAAAGCCACATTTTACTCTAGCCTGTGCCAACAGACAAATCCATATTTTTAGCCTACTTTCGATTTATGCAAAAATGAAAGTAGACTTATGAGATCAACACAGGGCGAAAATTTGTATGTCTGTCTGTGTGTGTGTGTGTCTGTGAGTCTGTGTGTCTGTGAGTGTGTGTACTCTGAATGTCTGTTCCCCTCTATCAATTCGAACACGGTGAAACCGAATTGAACGAAATTTGGTACTTTTCACTAGCAAAGGGCACCTCAATGTCATGTTTTATATCGCCACCATCTTGACGAAAACGTAATGGCGGCCACCCAAATGTTAAAATCTTAAATCAAATTACGACCAACCTAATCATCAGATCTCTACTAAATTTTGCATCAAAATACCGTTACGTGGTGAGCATCTTTTCACCAAACTACAAGGTCATCAGCCCAATAGATTGCAGAAAGCAGCCATGTATGTGTGCAAATCGATTCCCCCGATCAATTCAAACACGGTGAAACCGAATTGAACGAAATTTGGTACAGAGGTAGCAATCGTAAAAGACACCTCAGTGTCATGTTTTATATCACCGCCATCTTAACGGAAACGTAATGGCGGCCACCCAAATGTTAAAAGCTTAAATCAAATTACGACCAACCTAATCATCTGATCTCTACTAAATTTTGCAACAACGATGCGTTCTTTGACCAAGCTACAAGGTCATCAGTCTAATAGTTTGAATATGGCGGCCATGCATATGTGCAAATCCATTCCCCCTATCAATTCAAACACGGTTAAATCGAATTGAACGAAATTTGGTACAGAGGTAGCACTAGTAAAGGGCACCTCAATGTCATGTTTTATATCGCCGCCATCTTGACGGAAACGGAATGGCGGCCACCCAAATGTTAAAAGCTAAAATCAAATTACGACCAACCTAATCATTTGATCCCTACCAAAATTTTGCAACAACATACCCTTTTGTGGGAAGCATCTTTTGACTGAACTACAAGGTCATCTGCCCAATAGTTTGCAGATAGTGCCCATGTATGTGTGCACATCGATTCACCATATCAATTCAAACACGGTGAAACCGAATTGAATGAAATTTTGTACAGAGGTAGCACTAGCAAAGGACACCTCATATTCATGTTCATGTGTAATATCCGTATAACACTTTGCATTTCAACAAGCTACTACAACCAACATTCAATTATACTCCTCGGAAAGGACAAAGAGTTATAACAATACCCATGTATTTAGAAGAAAGTAGGCTATACGTTATTTACTGAACATCTTGTTTAGTTATTAAATTTTCAATTATTTTAGGAAATGCATTTCTTTAGTCAGTTGGCATTTGAAAGTGCGCAAATGCGAGAGAGCCGTGTCAGTAGATTTATTGGCACGATGAAGATTCCCTTACGGACAAAATTCCGGCACCCCGGTGTCACTAAAAGCCGCAGTATTTAAAAGGGACGTAAAAACAAAAATAATTATATTATCTTTCGATGCTGCCAACCAGGAGAAAATAGCAAAACTAGTATTGTCACTGTGTAATCAAGGGCTTATCAGATGAATCTCAGGAAGTACCCACGAGGAAATTAGGTATATTAAAACAATATCTAAATTAGTATTTGTACTGAAATCCAGTCGTGGCTCTCCCCAGCTATTTTCCTCTAATTCTTGAACTAAGGTGTGTGTACCTGTCATAGCCATCAATACTCCCTGGGAGCAGATGTCTTATAGGACCAACTGTTCTCTGTTTCTGGACTGTCCATAGCGTATTGTCGAGACCAAGCTACCTTATCGATCGTTCATACTACTACTAGTACTACCACTACCACTGACAGGTTGTGTGTGCCTCGAGCCAAATTGAAAGCTTTCAAAATCGGATCTGCAGAAGAATACGGGATTCATGTATTGACGGTGGGTGGGTTGGCTGGCCTGTTCCCAGCACTGAAAGCCTTTTCTACGGAGAGAGACAGGACATGGTGGGATGACAAGGAGGTGGGATGGGGTGGACAGGGAGGCAGAGAAGAGGAAGCTGGCGATGTCCGGTGTTCTTCTTCCTTCTCCTTGTCTCTCTCTATCCCGCTCCTTTTCCTTTCCTTCTCCCTTCTCGGTGTAAATACTAATTCCTTTCTATAACGAGTGACCCCTGGCTATCTCAACACGAGCTTCTTGGGTAGTGCGCGCGCACCATCAGAGCAGGCCTGCACATACACAACACTACTTCACATGACGTCACGACCGAGGTCGAGACAGAAAAATTCAATATTAATATCGAGGCGGAGAGAAGAAACGTCCGCATTGCGCCAATCCTACCAACTCCTCCTCCCTTCTCCCCGTCAAGGGGGTGAGAACCTCTCCGCCAATGACGATGGACCTTGCAGTTTCCGAAACGCGATGGATATGATGAATTTATGGATCTAATAAAAAGCAACGCTCCCATTGGTGGAAGGAAGGTTGCTAAAGGGTACTACTGGAAGAGACAGTAGGGGAGATGAGCGTATAAAAATTGATGGGGAAGCAAGATTGCTGCGAGGGTAAAAAAAATAAAAAAATAAAATAAAAAGAAGAGGTGAGTAAGGGAGGGTTGGGTGAAGAAAGGGGGGAAGTATAGAAAGAGAGGGGAAAGCAAAGGAAATCGAAAAGTGACCAAACGTTGTGTGTGTCTGATGTTTGAAGCGCCACGCTGGCCAGCATAATTCAGACACGCACAGAACACTCATTAATGTTAGAGGTTGCTTCTTTCTACCTTACCTTCCTTGTGGCCACATTTATACTGCAACATTACTCATTGGAGGAGGATTGACTGCCCATTTAGAGGAGCATTAAGCACTTTATACCTGCTTTCACAGAACAAATTGTCCAGTTGTAATGAATGATGCCATGCCGGTGAGATTAGACTACCATTTATCGGCGAAGAGACAGAGACAGAGCTTTTATTTCTTCTTCCTTTGCATCTTCTCTCTCTCTCTCTCTCTCTTACTGTTTACTTCTAGAATAGTCTTATTACTGCGTGACGTACAGTAGTGATTACAAACATTACCTTCTTACTATACTAAGAACAGTTTAATAAATAAACACGTTTCAAAGAAATGGCAAGCTAATCACTGCTTCATTATTGACCAAGAATTTTAATTATGGTCTGAGGGTTGGAACGGGGTATACTCAGCCTCGTGAGGCAAAACTGAGAAGAGGTGGGTTCGTTCCCTACTCAGCCATCCTGCAAGTGATTTTCCGTGGTTTTCCACTTATTCTTCGGGCAATTGCCCGGATGGTACTTAACTTAACGCCACGGCCGCTTCCTACCCAAATCCTACCTCAATTACAAATACACACTAAGACAGACGCACCTGCCTCGCACTAGGAGTCCTGGGTTCAGTTCCCGGTTCCGTCTGAGATTTTATAAACTGACGTAAGCTCTGGAACGAGGGGCTTTCAGCTTCATGAGTAGCTGACAGTGATGCAGCACCCCAGTCACGGAGACCAAGATTAATGGCCGTGGGGTCCCGACGCGCTGACCACGTGTCACCCCATAATCTTCAGGCCAAATGGCTGGGCAGTGGTCGCTTGGTAGGCCTAGGCTCGTCATGGGGTGTAGCACCTTGGGGTAAAAAAAGAACACACTAATACAGACATCATAGGGCCACAGGTTAACAGACAAATTCTACACACATTCAAGTACACGGGGATACATGACCAAGATGTCGCAAAACCCCTAAATATTCAACAACAAACTTAATTATTGACTTCAGAATCGAATGGTCACAAATCATATCATCCAATTAGGTTAAACTAATATAAGTGGTGACTTTTTTTTTCGAATAAACTGTTCGTTGTTGTAAATTTGTATGACGTACTTGGGACGTCATTGGTCCTCAGCCCCGTGTACTTGGGTGTAGGTTAAAAGTGTCTGATAACCTGAGCATATGAGATGACTGTAGAGTTGTGTGTAGCTGTATTAGAAACATGGATGGGGTCGGTGCCCCTAAACTTGAAATAAGGTATTATCCTGGCATTTGCCTGGAGGGAGTGTGGAAAAACAAAACCAGGAGAAAAATCACACTCACAATAGTCGCTGTCAGCGCCGGAATTTGAACTTTTGATCTCCGAACTTGCTGCAGCCCCTCATCATGGTAATGGTGCACGCTTTAACGCGCATGGCTACGCCGTGGAGTTGAAGGTAAACACTGGTTGTTGTTGATTCATTTAGAGGCTTTGCAACGATGTGGACATGTAGCCCCGTGTACATGGTTGTGCGCGTGATTTGTATGATATCCTGTGTTATTGTGTTGGCTGTACTAGTGTGTATGTACCTATTTGTAATTGGGGCAGAGATATGGGTACAAGATGTCAGTGGCCTTAATGTAAATACCATCCCAATATTTGCCTGAAGTAAAAGTGGGAAGTTACGAAAAACCACTTCTAGGCTAGCTGAGGTAGGAATCGCTCCTACCTCGTCTGAATTCTGCCTCACGAGTAGAGAGAACCCGGTTCCAGTTCTAAGCAAAGAATTAAATTTATTGTCAGAGCCGGGGAACAAGCCCGGACCTTCACAGTGACAGCCAAGAATACTCGTTAAAGGAGGGCCTAAGTATAAGTAGTGACTTCCGGTACTCCGTAGAACTTACAGCTAATCTTTTGTCAATTTTCTTGAACTTTAGAGGGGGAAAAGGTACTGGGAGGGGGGTGGGGGTGGAAGGTACTGGGAAGGACCACTTCTACCTCCCAGTGAAACGAATGAAAGATACCACTGCATGTAAGTAAATTGTTTAAGCAATCTTATAAACTGACTAAAAAGCATTAAATCTCGATTATTAATTGATGCTACTTCCCATAGGGATTTAGGTATCTTGGTTACCATGCAGTACATTTGCACTAGTCTGTTGGCACAGGTTAGAGTAAAATGTAGCTTTTCACCAGTGTCTCAGTCTCATTCATGGCTGTGATTATATGGAAGCTACTGAATGTATGAGTGGTGCTGAGTAATGACATTCAGGGCACAGTCAGTGCTTGTGTGAAAGGTTCTGCTCATAGGGTTAGTACTGACTCAGTAAGGAAAGCAATGACAAACTACGTCATTCCTCAACTTGTTTAGTACGCCTCATTATAGTGCTGCCTAGGTTTTGTGGGTTTCTACCGCATAACCTATGGTGGTGCTTTTTGAGGATCCAACAAACCTCCAGGCTGACTGCCTAACTGACTGCCTCCGTATACTTCAATGTGTATTACATTTGTAGTATATCTTGTAACTATAGGAGGGTATGAAACTACAGTATTACAGGGTCTTTATTTTTCCTTGGCAAGGCGATTCCGCTCGACCTTCGCCGGCTGCTACAGGTTGGCGCTCGTGGTGCCCGGTTGTATGCCCACGCTCTTGCTGCGGTAGACGTGTGAGCTCCGAGATAATTGGGTGTTAGGTAGATTTCATTAGAAAGCTAACTATTGCAATGGGTACCATGTTTCGACTTCCGGAAAATTTCGACTTATCTTCGCGTTTCACATCCCCCAGACCCCAAAACCACCGTCAGTTCAAAAGTTTATATATAAATAATGTATATATGTATCTATATATATATATATATATATCAGTTTCTTGTGGACACGATAACTGCCGTAATTTTGCACCAATCACTTTGAATGTTTTACATAATATGTATCCCTATAAAATCTCGGTCGAGTTCGTTAATGGGCAAAATCTGTCGAAGGGGGTAAAAAAAGGGGGCTTTTTTTCTAAAAAGTGAAATATCGCTATAACTCTCTTAATACGTGAAATATCGAATCCCTTCAAAGTTCATATTATGTGTCGGATACGTGCCAAAAATGTATGTTTAAAATGTTTTTTGATAGCACCAACCATTGACCAATGGGGTGGAAAAAAGTGGGTTTTTTCGGGAAACGTTAATCATATCTCTCTTAATAGGCACAATATCAAAACCGTACAAAATGGACGATATTCCCCTAATAATTACCTAAACCTTTTGTCTGAAAGAATTTTTGATACAACCCACCATTACGCCAAGGGATGAGGAAAATGATTTCTGAATTAGAAGAAAATGACAAGAGCCATCAGTGGTTACCATGACAACGCTTCTAAATTGATGAGGGATGAGCTATCAGAGGTTGCCATGACAACGAGATCACATTCAGTTTTCTATCTGACTATGTGGGAAGCGGCTTCGGTGACGTAGCCTAGCTGGTAGCATGCTGAATTTCTATGCCCTAGGTCGCGGGTTCAAAGCCGGCCGAAGTCGTCGGATTCTCAAAGAGCGCTGAAAATCCCTCAGTATGCTTTCCTTCAGAGGGGAAGTCCAACGTTTGTTGCAAGTTACTAGTTGCGGTGGCATCTAGTAGCCAAGTTCACAGCTAGGTGTCGTTGACGGTATATTTGGTACCAACATTAGGAACTACTACTTGAAAATGACCGTCTGCAGTCCTTACCTGAATTACAGACTAATACAGCCATCACAATTAACACCTTTTATCAGACAGATTCTACACACATCCAATGTACACGGGGTTTCGTGACCACGTTGTCGCAGCCCCTGAACTGAGGAACCAACCAACATCTCTGCGGGAGATAAAATTTTGCGTGAAGAAGTAACAGACTGTTAGAATGTTACACATCAGTTCCAAACCTTGCATAAGGACAGTGTGACCACAAGTATAAAAATGAACCCCAAATGACAAGAAGGTTACCTTCCCCAAAAGACAATAAAATGTTAAAAATATGGATAGAAAGACGAAAAAAAGTTAATTAACCTCCAATTGTAAAATACTTTTTCGCAATAAATGAGGTCCGATCCTCCTACGAAAACCTGCATATTCTGCCTATTATAGCCTATCCCCTAGTTTGCCCGGTGAAATCTACCTCCGCCTTTCGGCGTGCCGAGAGTTTTTTTTATAAAGCTACTGTGTACTGTATATCGTATTGTATAGTGTTTTATTGTGATTGTGTATAGTGCTGTAATGCCTTATGTGAAATATTCGTTACGTGAACGTGTATATCTGTACAATACGTACACAAAGTGCAGGAAATCGTGCACTAGATCACAAGTTTCGAGTGAAATTTCCAGGGAGACCCATTCCTAACGATTGGACAATAAAACAACTGGCTAAGAGATTCAAACCCAGAGGTTCAGTAAACAATAAAAATAGACGTCATTTCCTTACTGAAGCTAAATTAACCGGAGGAACTGGAAACTTAATAAAGAGATGCCGATTATGTTTGGCAGCGGAAGGGGAACATTTTCAGCATCTATTGTAAACATGGTGAGTAAAAATGCATGATATTGATTTTAAGCACAGTATTCTGCCGTACATATGCGCGCGCGGCAGCCGACAACTGAGCCGTCACTGGCGGAGCGCGTGGGCGAGAATGTCCTTGCCAAGCAAATATAAAGACCCTGTATTATGGGTTCCGGATGGGCGTTCTACTATCCACTCTGTGCTGGAGCCAAGACGTCGCGTTCACCAGTGATTCTATTCGTTATACTCGAGCAACAATACGGCGACGCTCTAGCTAATGATTTACCGTATGAAGGAAGGCCCTTGAGGAATGACCAGTGGGGCGGTGTAGTCGCCACACACTTGAAGGGTTTAAGTGCTCACTCTTCTCAAGCCCCCATTGCCTACAGCTCTTTTAATTGCGCGTTCATTAGCATTTTTGTCAGCCCGCAAGCACGGAACTCTTCCTTCTTGATTTCATCTCCCTTGCATTAATAGCAGAGAGAGACGTGGTTATAACATTATATCATCAGAATAAAGATTTTCATTGCCTCTCCCTGGAGGCCAGTAGCGTCGCCTGAATATATCACATGGCTGCGTGGTGCAGCATTAACGTTCTCGCCTGCCATCCCCAAGGTCGCAGGATCGAATCCTGGCGTAGTCAGTTGGCATTGTAGGGTGGGCAAATATGTGAGAGCTGTGTCCGTAGATTTTATGGCACGTTAAAGGTTCCGGCACCTCGGCGTCTCTAAAAGCCACAATTGTTAGGACGGGACGTGAAACTAATAACATTATTATTATATTAAAATATACAACGTGGGTAAGGGGTTGGTTGGATCCTCAGTTTAGGGGCTGCGACAACGCGTTCGTGTAGCCCCGTTTACTTTGGGTGTGTGTAGAATCTCTCTGATAACCGGTGTTAATTTTGATGGCTGCATTAGTGTGTGTTATCTGTTTTTAATTCAAGTAAGGACTGTAGACATTCAATTTTCAAGTAATTCCTACTTTTGCTACCAAACGCCACCGTACGTCAACGACAACTAGTTCTGAACTTGGTTACTAGATGCCACCGCAGTCGGCTCCTGGTGACGAACGTCGGAACCTAAGAGCGTTAGGTAAATCTAACCCATAATTTAGCTTCACATAAGTGTAATTAGTGGAAGGTTCTTTTACATGCCATAAGTCTATGACATGGGACCGCCGGCTTTACTTCCCCTCCGAAGGAATGTATACTGAGGGATTTTTAACGCTCTTAAAAGATCCGACGTCTTCGACCGGGTTTGAACGCACGACCTTGGGCATAGAAGCTCAGCATGCTACCTACTACGAGGTGAGGGAGCGTTGGGTGACAGATAATTATTAGAAGGGGTAATGATTTAAGATCACTATAGTAGAACCATCGTTACTTCCGACTTGACATTTCTGTCCTACGCTAGAGCTATCTAGCGGTCAGAAGTGAAATCACTTTTACTAGCCAATCACAGGCAGCCTTTCAAATTGATAGCCTATGTCATGACATCACGAACGTAACTCAATTTGAAGTGATAAATAAATAAATCTATAAATATACGAATAAATGAATATCCGTGTTGGTAGACATTTTTCAGTAATCGAAAGTGATGCTTTTCAGTCTGTCAATATGAAAATGAATGAAAATCCACAGCCTGCTTCCAGTCTCCGACCGGGTCAGGAATGGAATGAATGAAGCCCCCATCTAGCGGCGAGGATATGAACTGTGCCGGCTGCCGAGGCCTGACGCACCCCTCTGGGGCAATGATTAAATGAATGACAGATGAAATGAAATGATAGTGGAGAAAGTTGCTGGAATGAAATTTTGACAGGGAAAACCGGAGCACCCGGAGAAAAACCTGTCTGCCTCCGTTTTGTCCAGCACAGATCTCACTTGGAGTGACCGGGATTTGAACCACGGACCCAGCGGTGAGAGGCCGGCGTGCTGCCACCTAAGCCACGGAGGTCTTCTGTCAATATGATTGTACTCAATTGTAATGGGTGTATCTCTAAATCTGAAAATCAATTACACGAGATTAATATATAAATTCGTCTGGATAACCAGTTTCGATCGTATGAATTAATGAATTGAATTGTTCGGAGCTTTTTTTTTTTTTTTAGCGTATGGCTTTTAGTGCCGGGAGTGTCCGAGGACATGTTCGGCTCGCCAGTTCTGTAGCTGCTTCGAGACGGACACCCAATGGGTGAGCTACAAGTACCGCTGGGGAGGAAAGTTGGAAGGGAGGGTCGTGGAGTTGGAAGGTAGCGGCTGTGGCCTATAGTTAAGGACCAACCCCGGCATTTGCCTGGAAGGAAGATGGGAAACCACAGAAGACCATCTTCAAGGTTGCCGGCGGGGGGATTCGAACCTCCTCGCCTCCCGGATGTGAGCGACTGCCAACAGTCATGCCGCAACGACCTCGGCTAACTCACCCGGTTGTTCGGAGCTGAAAAGCATTAAGTCAAAAATGGTAATTTTTTAAACAATTAGTATTCTGAAGTATTGACCCAAGGGCCTTGGAAAGGCATAGGAAAGAATTAAGTCAGCGGTCTGATGTAGTGCGATCAGAGGAGAAAAACATTAAGTCAATTACTCGCAGCCTTTCAGCGCCATACTCCGTACTTAATGTTGGCCGCACTGCAAGATTCCCGCGTCTAACAGTGCTATTGTAAATTATATCGGTATTTGTACAAGGTTTAGGTGTTTTTATGTTACAAATCCATTTTAAAATAAAATAAAATATGAAATTTCATTCTGGATGGCTTTATGCCGCACTAAACTGACCAAGGAGCTGAAAGGCATTAAGTCACGTTTGCAAAATTGATTTGAAAAATATGTTTATGTTCGACCCTCACTATTACGTGTCAGAAAACTGTATCATAATGATGGTCATTATAACACTGATTTCCATTATGATATAGTTTCTCCAGCCAATCAGTGCTCGTTCATTGACCAATTAGGTAACGATACCTTCGCGCATGCGCTCAAAATCCAACATGTCGGACATAAACACAACATTGAACTATAATAAATTACCGACATGGAATACGCACCGTCCATATGTTCGCGTAAATAAACTGGCGAATATGAGACAAGCAATAGCACTGTACCTTAAAATCACCAACGCTAATTTCTGCACAGCGCATTGTCTTCAAATGACACCGGTGACAATATTACTGAGGGACGGCTGATGTAAACATATGGCTGCATATGGCATTGCAAGCACACAGAGCGCATGCGTCGGTCGTTCAAAGATCTTGAACGACAGAGATATAACACCCAACGCTCGCTCTGCGATTACAAAATTCAAGTACCGTAGCTGACTCTCAACAGATATTTATGAATATTTATGTTAAAACATATAATAAAGTTATAATTATCGTCGAACATAAACAGTCGTATGCTACTCGCCTATAATGGTAATTAAGACACTCGTATGGAAATTATAAAACTCGCATACGCCCGTTTTATAAAAAATACTCGTGTCTTAATTATAGCCATTATAGGCTCGTTGCATAATGTACTATTATTAAATTACAATTGATAGTCCGCTAAGACAAATATAACCTGAGTAGTTGCTTCGCAACATAGATGATTAATATAGTGTGTTTGTTAAGTTCTCTTCTTTCAATGATGTTTTAACTGTCTCCATAAAAGTAGTGATGTTGATGATGCTAACTGTTGTTTTAAGGGGCCTAACATCTAGGTTATCGGCCCCTAATGGTTTGGGTGATCGTGAAGACGATAATGAAATGTAAACTATAGCTAAAACTAACTACTAACTTATATACTAGAAGAAGAAATGGAAAACAAAAGGAGAATAAGGCAAATAAATGACAGGAGGAAAAGAAATGCCCTCAACACTCGAAGAATGCGGATTGAGGGACATGGAAGGAAGGAGAGCCATGAAAGGCAGACAGGAAAGTGAAAGAGGAGAGGGTCCGCCCCAGAGGTAATGAAAAACAAAAGGGAGAAAACCGGACCCAGCTCAGAAATCCCTCGGGGTCGCCAACTCCCGAACTCACCAGCCATGAGCCCCTGAGGGTGTAGCAATATCTAAAGTGCACCAGAAGTTGTGGGGCAGAAGGCAGGAGATAACATGAAGAGAAAAGGAAGGCTGACCCCTCGCAGAAGGAGGGTATCAGAAAAGATGAGACAAGGGCACATTAAGGCGGGAAAGGAAGAGAATCCCTAGGCCTCGGATACCCTAATACCGTCGGGGTCGGAAGAGAACAAGTATTGCCCAAGTGAGGTCGACATGAAAGAAGACTGAGAGGAGCCCGGCATAAGTAAGTGGAAGCAATGCTGGACTCAGTTGGGGCCCCGTGGTCGCCAACCCACGTCCCACTAGATGTGACCCCCTGGAGGGAGGGGGGGAGTAGTGAATACTGACATAATACTTTTCAGCTCCGGCCAATTCAATTTATTTATTAATCTCATGTAATTCTTTTTCTGGTTTAGGGAAACACTCACTACAATTGTGCGAAATCGTGTTGACCGACTGAAAAGTATTAATTTTGATAAATAAATAAATAAATAAATAAATAAATAAATAAATAAATGATATAAAGTTATCAATCAATCCATCCATCCTGCTTTACATGACACAGATTACCGATATTTACGAGCTATTTAACAGTGTGAAAGTGGTTCTTTGACCGTGGGACGCTTCATTTACATACCATGTATCTTCTTCCGCAGGCTCTTTCTTTTCTCAATAAAATCCACGTTCCCCCTTGTTGTTATGCTGGCCGTTAAATTTGTCTGCAAGCCGTCTAACAAAGTGGGCCGGGAGTTCATTTTCCACACGAGCAGGCGATCTGCATGCCTCGCTCCTTACTGTTTATCGACCAGCTGTCAGTCTAACAAGCCCACTGCCCAACAAGACGCCACCCTATACAGTACGAGTGACATACCTGAGAGCCCTGCTTCCCTCTCTGTATCTATATTTATAAAATTAGTTTTTATGTTTGTGTGTCCGTACCTTTACAACTTGATAACTAATAATAATACTAGACCTAATAATAGATATAATAAATAATCAATATCCAGAAATGCAAAATTATGGCATTACAACACTGTAATCAAGCCTGAAGCACTATATGCTTCTGAAACACTGATTATTGGGGGAAGATCATTAATTAAAGATGTGGAAAAGCAAGAAAGGAAAATCCTAAGACAAATGTTTGGACCCGTCTATACAGGGGGAAACTGGACGAAAAGAAAATCCCAAGACTTATACCAGCACTCGGAGAAAATCTCAGACACATTCAGGAAAAGGCGATTGAAATTTTACGGCCATATCCTCAGGATGGGCAATCAGAGACTGACCAAAAGGATTCTTAACCTTGTCCTGTCAAAGAAAGTTAAATTCACCTGGCTGCTTGAAGTTGGAAAAGATTTTCAGGAAATAGGCATAACAGATGGCATTGTACTAGACAGAGCTAAGTTTAGTCGATAATCACCGCTTTGCAGACCATCCAAGCACTATCACCAACAAAACCTTGATAGGAGATCACAAGAGAAGCCACAGCGAGAAGATGAAGAGATTTTGGGAGAAGAGAAAGGTAGTGCCATCAGCTAAATAAGTTCAATCGCGCTCCTTAATCGGGCATGACGAAGAAAGAATAATTATAATAATAATAATAATAATAATAGACTAATAATAATAACTAAGGGAATATAATTCAAGTAGACAAATTTAAATATTTAGGTGAAATTATTGAACCAGCAGGGTTAAATCAGCAAGCTAACAGAGAAAGAACTACAAAACTACAAAGAGCATACAAAATTACTTGGAACATATACAATAAAATAACTATATCAACAAAGGCAAAATTAAGACATTATAACACAGTCGTTAAAACAGGAGCTCTATATACATCTGAAACTATTATAATTGGTGGAAAATCTCAAATAAAAATGATCTAAAAACAATAAAAGAAAATCCTCAGGAACATTTTAGGACCAACGTGTGAAAATGGAATTTATAAGAAAAAGAAATCACATGAAATTTATCAAGTTAGAGAAAAATCACAGATACCATAAGAAAACGACGGTTATGGTTTTATGGACACCTATATAGAATGGATAATAACAGGCTCACAAAGAAACTTTTCAACTTTGCATTTATCAATGAATAATCAAAACAACTGGCTGAAATAAATCAGTGAAGACGTGAATGAAATTGGCTGTCACGAAGAAACCATTCAAGACAGAACAAAATTCAGAACTTTAATTCACAAACACAAATTTTCTTAGAAGCCCGTCCGACAAAATACAGGATGGACAGAACAGCGTAAAATAATAATAAATTTTATTTCAGCCAATGGCCATACTAGTAGGAATACTATACAAGTTCATTCGGTGCAAAGTTTTGTAATCGACATCTGACGTTCACCGCATGTTAATACATGATATCTCTCACATTGCCTCTTACATAAAATACACACGCAGTTTAAGTTTGGCTGGTGATACTTCTTTTCAGAGCAAACTTTATGGTGAAAACCGTGCACTGCCATTCGTGTCATCATATGACGGAGTTCATAATTCGGGTTCATCCACTCACAAGTCGTCATGGCATCTGTACAGTAGAAGTCACTCCAAATATGTCTCCTCTTGTCACGAAGTTCACTCAGTAAAGCATTATATGCTCCAGTGGCGGGCAGCATCCATTGATCTCTTAAATCTTCGATATAAAATTGCTCTTTGGCCAATACATATACAAGGCGAGAGGATGTGTATTTTGAAAGACTGAGTAACTTTTTTAAGTATACTGCCTTCACTCTTTCCATTTTCTTCAGGTAATTCTTTGTCAGGTGTTGCCATATATTTAGAACAGCGTAAAAGGCAACACAACAAAAGGATGACGAGAGATTGAGAAGGGAAGAAGAAAAAGTGCTAATAAGATCAAACGCGCTCCTTAGTTGGACACAACGAATATAGATAATAATAATAATAATAATAATAATAATAATAATAATAATAATAATAATAATAATAATAATATACATATATATGGAATTAACCATATCGGAAACAAATTGGTCCTTATTGAAAACATTTAATTGCAATCTAAATGATATTAAAAAAATCCACCAATAGTCGATAAATATATTATTATTAGTTGTTTAAAGTACTAGGAATAGTTTCGGCCACAGTGTGGTCATCATCAGCAATCTTAAGTTGTCGGAAGAAACTATTAAAAGATATATAATGCTGCGAGTAATTGAAACTATACGGTAATTTAGAGATTCTCTTACAATATTAAAAAACTATCGAATTCGGATCTGATACAAAGTAATTTAATCAAAAATATAACCAAAAATATAAATTATCTTCCAAAACACTTATAAAAGTGTTGTGTTGCTCTCAAGATTTAATAAAAAATAATTTGTGATTTGTACAACTGAAACAATTTGTATACGTTAAAATCAAATATAAATGTTCTTCTAATATTTGTTCGTTGTGAGTGCTTCTTGAGATAACTGTTAATTCTATGAAGGTGATTAGGGATACATGATATTCGCACATGATACTGAACATTTCATACAACATCTACTGCATATAAAATATCATTCCATCCTAAAAAGAGCCAGGACACATATTTTAAGGCTGTGCATATCCAATTGCCATATGCCTTCAAAGTAAGGTTTCTCAAGTGAATTGAAGATTGTGCATTCAAGCAGGATTAAAAGAGAACATCTCAAGAAGCACACAAAACGAACAAATATTTTTTATCGTAAAGAAAATCCTTTTCTTTGTCCAAATTACAAATTCTTTTCGATTTTAAATCTTGACTGCAACACGACACCTTTTATAAGTTTCTTTAGAGATTAATTGAAAATAAGACTCCATCCAAACCTTGATACTCCCTATATTTAACTACTGCGTTGTTGTATTATTTTATGCTACTGGAGAACAAAACAAAACAGGAAATTTCAGAGCGCTTTAAATTCCTGCATTTAGTTTATTTTCTTCCCACTCGTGTCTCCTTTTTATGCTCGACTTTTCTGATTTAAAATATTCTAATATTATTCATGAATTATTCGAGAATTGGCACACATACAGACCATAATAGTTAAGATAGTTATTCAGGAGCCCATACATGATATTGCTGCTAACATGATTTTAGGCGTGCTCATAAGTTCAGTGTTTAACTGCATGTAACTTCCATACTAACTAATGGATTTCTTCCAAAATAGGCACATACTCGTATATAGACCTTACTATTTCAGATTAACTTTGAGCACCCCATACATGGCAGTTTTGCCAACATGATTCTACGCTTACTGTGTTATGCGTGATGCGTGTTATAAAAGGCATGATGGGGGAGAGAGAGTATTTGTTTACCTCTGTCAACAATCTCGCCCGCACTATTCGTTTTTCAAACATTAACAAGTATTTATGACCTAACGTAGGCCTACATTAAAATTTCAAATTAAAAATTATTATTTTTTTCACTTATTTTAATTTATATTTTTACTAGAATAAGGTCTGGATCTGAAGTGTAAATACTGTAGACTATGCTTCTTTTTGTTCTAAAATTAAATCATATTCATACTCTTTATCAGTTTTGTTTATTATCATACAGAAAACACATTCCAGCTCTTTAATTTTAAGGTGTAAAATAGGATAACCCTTTGCTGTACTATACATTAAAACACGGAAAACAGATCCAGTGCAATACTGAATTATTTCGATATTAATTAGTGTCTTCAGAAGGAAAACTACAACACCAGCCATGCATTTGTTTTGGAGAAAACTACATATTTCGTAGTACACTTTTATATCCGGCCTTTACGTTATCCAGCCTACCTCGGCACCATATTAGGCTGGATACGACAGATCTTACTGTATGTTAAAAGAAAGAAAATAAATCAGAAGGAAAGATCTGGTGACGTTAAACAATCACAGAAAAATAAAAAAAATGAATCAACCAAAATGTCAACCATATGGCAATTGATCCCTTCAGATCTAGTTTGGTGACTCCCGTAGAACCAAATATGTTCCCTGGATGTACTGTACAAAGCGAAAGGAAATGAAAGAAGAAAAACATGGAAAGCAATAAAATATAAACTAAAGCAAAGCAAATATAAAAAAATAAAGGAAAAGAAAAAACACCAAAAACGAAGAACCAAAATCAGATACCAAACAAAAAAAGCAAAACAATGGCAAAATGAAAAACAAAAACAAAATAAAAAACTCAACTATAACATAAAACACTAACAAAATCAGATAAACAAACACTGAAACAAAAACCAGAAATTAAAGCAAACACAGAAGAGTCAAACAATCTAACAAACAAAAAAACGAAACTAAACGTTTGGTAGGTCTAAACAGAACATGACAAAACCTTTGAGAAAGATAGTTCCAACTTATAAAGAGTAGCCTAAAATAAATTTCAGTTATGAACAGGGGAAATGGTGGCTCAGCGGTCAAGCTGTTGGCCTCTCAGCAAGGTGGACAGTGTTCGATTCCCGGTCAATGCATGTGAGACTTTTGAAGTGAAATGCCATGTCCTGTGGTTCGGATTCCACGTTGAAAGGTGGTCCCGTGGCTCATGATCGCATGATTAACGGTCACGTAAATCTAAAAGCTTCCTTCAGTTATGAGCACCAGTTTTGTGATGGGAAGCGCGATGGCACGGTGGCTTCGCTGTTTGACTTTCACCCGGACTACCGGCTTATCCCAATTTGTTTAAGATCACCGTAGACAACCTGGCTCATTGGGTGTTGGTTGGGGATACCCTTCCTGACGACACGTGATTTTTGCGGTGAAAATTCCACCCGCTGTCACCAGTCTCTCGCACATGTTCATGAAGAGGGATCGAATGCTGCCTTATGATACGGATTACTTCAACATGTTGAAGTAACACTCAGCGATTTTTCTAGGTTTGTGCCGTGTCTTGTGTGGGGTTTCGTCTAGGACACCAAGCCGGACCCCCACAGGAGTAGCGAACTGCTCACTACCTCTCTTTTTGTGAAGCACACCTGCACCTCTTTACTTCCAAAAAGATGGTATATTGGCTTTCACGGCCAGCGAATTAAAACTCAGCAATTGTTCTAAGTTTGTGCCGAGTCTTGGAAGCCTTCATAGGGAAGATATAGCTACTTGAGAGGCTAATTCTCGCAGTAAAGAGGCGCAGGTGTGCTTCATAAAAAGGAAGGTAGTGCGCGCTTCGCTACTCCTCTGGGGGTCCGGGCGAGGACACCAACAGCCCGCTGATGAGCCAGCTTGGTGTTTTAGGCGAAACCCCACACAAGACACAGCACAAACCTAGAAAAATCGCTGAGTTTTAATTCACTGGTCGTGAATGCCAATATACCATGTTGAAGTAACGTTTGCAGATACCGGGTTATTGTTAATAGTGAAGAGCCCTTGTATCGAGTATTTCCCAGTGACACGAAGAATAAGGCAGATCGGCTGTCGTTTTGAATTCTCCCTTCGGGCTGGTACAATGGTTTAACCCTCCCACTCCCTCTCTCCTTTTTATCCATCCTACTCCAAAAGTCAACCTGGGGAGAGGGTGTGCCTGTTTGTCTTCTACAAAGCGGGACTTCTGTTCTGATCGTCCAGGTAATTGAAACGTGGTTAAAAATTGAAAAGTCTGTCTGTGAAAGCTGTGGCAGGGCAGGAATAATGGAGGTGGTAGGGGCCGGTGAATGCGCAATCAGCTGTGATCATAACGCATTCCATGCACCTTGTCTACGGTTAGTGGGCCGTGTCGCGTGGTTCCCTGATGGGGAGAGGGACTCCTTAACCCTCGGTGGTCGCGCTCCAAAGCGTGGATTACAATCAAAGGCCAATTTTTAATGGGTACGGTATTTCATTAGCTATCTTTTGTTCTAAAATTTTAATTTTCAATTTTATAAAAAGGGTGGAGAAAGCATACTAAATAACATGGAATCACTATAATAAAAGAGTGATGTCACGAAATGCAAAACAACGGCATTACCAGACAGTTATTCTTCCGGAAACATTGTACGCCTCCGAAAGTATATATCTAGGAGGCCACTCTCAAATTGGTGAAATTCTCAGGAAAATATATGGTCCCGTTTATGTTAATGGTATATGGATTAAAAGGAAAACCACAGACTTGTACACAGTAATCAATAAGTTCACTGATACCGTGCGTAAGAGACGATTGGAATTTTATGGTCACATCTGCAGAATGGACAACACCAGATATGCAAAAAAAAAAACTGATTGATATAATTAATTAAAAGAAGGTCAAAATCAGTTGGTTAGAAGAAATCAAACAGGACTTAAAAGAAATGAACATTACAGAATATATCATCATGATTCGCAAGACTTTTGGAACTCTAGTTACAAATCACTATTTCACCGTAAAGCTAAAAAGTCCACTGGAATAAAATGGACGGAGGAACGTAAGAAGGGCAGAGTGACTTCATGAGGAGATTTTGGGAGAAGAAGAAGAGGAAAACACCATCAACCCAAGTCAACAAGTTCAAACGCGCTCCCTAAGTGGGCAAAACCAAGAAAGAAAGAAAGAAAGAAAGAAAGAAAGAAAGAAAGAAAGAAAGAAAGAAAAGGGATGGAGTGTGATAAATAGGGACCGGACATTTATGCACTATAAACGATTAATATATACTTGCAATTATGCACTGAAAATGTAGGAAATATGCATTAAAAATTGAAAAATATGCACTTGACAATAAGCCAATCTTATTTACTCTTCTTTCCCTCCTTTGCTTTGCATGTTGTTCAAGTTGACATTTCTTTTCACATTTCACCTCCTTCAAGCATATTTGGCAATAGACGACAACGCCATCAGTTAAATAATCATTATTACAGACACCCACTGATTTAATAAATACTTTCTGCTGCTCTTCTCTTTAGGCATTTTGAGGCAGCATGCTTGCATAAAATACTGTTATCTCGTTATCTGTTCCTCAGAAAGTTGCTTACAAACGATACTGCCCAGACGGTGACGGGAATGTCCTACTCCATCTATCTTGAAATGCCAAACGTAAAATACTGTCACCTCGTTAGCTGTTGCTCAGAAAGTTGCTTACAAAGGATGTCCAACACGCCGGCAAACCCAATTTTGTTCAAAATGTTTTAAATTATACGTAATTTCAACTATATATGCTAAAATATGCTGTTATGTTCAGAATATGCATTAAATCCACAAAATATGCATTTGCATATGCGCATATGCATTTTCAACATATCCTGTCCCTAGTAATAAATACAATAATCGTAGGCAAATACATGGAATGCCAAATATTTCGACACAACATGAAAGAAATTGAACTTTTGAAAGAAATTTGGTAATATTTCCCGCATTGAGTTAAAATATGAAATATTTGCGAACAGATGAGAAATTTACTTCAATTAGTCGTAGAGACATGGACCTTCAATAGCAACACGGAGGAAAGGCTGATGGCCTTTGAATTGTGACTTTATAAACAGAGAATTGCTCACGAATGTGCATACAAATACATAGAAATAATTCCCTTAATGTTCACTAGCAAAAAATTTCTTCCTTGGTTCGCATGTAAGTACATGGTATCTGTCACAGAAACACACACAGAGATCACATATGCACGTAGAATTTGGATCATGGCAGTCTTTCGTTAGCAGAGCCTGAAGTGGAAACCGTGTACGCGTGGTCACATGCCTGAGAACGTAGGATGCTCTCTTCCAATCATGTGACATCATCGCATGTGTGGTGAAAAAGTCGTCCCAGGTCTGGCTCTTTTTCCTTTCTAGTTCAGATAGTAGTGTCTCATAATGTGCTGTTGCTGGCAGTAGTAGCTGGAGGCGCAGGTCCTCTATGTAGAAAGTCTCTCTGGTGAGCTCATAAGCTTTATAGACGGATCCTAAGAAAATCTCGGACAAAAAGGGTGGCACATGTAGAAGTAATGAGAAGAATGAACACAACACCAAAATTGATCAAGATAGTGAAATGTCGAAAATTGTGCAATATCTAGGTCATATCATGCGTAATACAAATAGATACGACCTGTTACAAAAATAATCCAAGGGAAGATCAACAGTAAAAGAGGTCCTGGACGAAGAAGAATACCTTGGTTTGACAATCTTAGGTGCTGGTTCAATATGTCTTCAACTGAATTATTCCGCGTTGCCATCAACAAGACAAGACTAGGCATCATGATCACCAACATCCGAACCGGATAGGCACCGACAGAAGAAGATGATGAAGATGGAGATAAATATGAAGATTATTCTTCAGTATCTCAATTCTATACAATGCTATAGCCTACCTATACAAGCAAACCAACACAGTTCAAGCGTAGCTCCGTAAATAGTCGCGTGGAGTACAGTGTTAATCCAAGTTAACACTTTGGAATACCACTGACACACTTGAGGTCATTGATGTAATATTTCTCGGTGATTGTAGTGGGGAGACCTTCTAGGATAGGTACTCGACAGTATGTACCAAAATCTAGTGTATTATGTTCGCAGAGATAAAACAAATGGACCTGGATTACAATAGTAATCCACGCGACCAACGGAGGGTTAAGAGGTATACAATTAACATTCATGGTTCTGTCACTCACACCTACAGGTGTAGCAGAGCGGGATACTGACCGTTAGAAGATCTGAGGTTCAAATCCCAGTGCTGACAGCGGCCATCCTAACTAAGGTTTTTATAACTCCTTCCACATTAATCCAAGGATGATTGTTTCAATTCCTGGGCTACCGTTTGCAATCCTTGATCCCACTACAGTTACACACATTACTACAGTCACAACAATACACAGGCTATTTAGACAAATTCAACACATGCCAGAAACACGGAGCTAATGGATAAGTTGTCCCTAGTCCCTAATATGAATTAACAAAAACAACAAGAAATTGTAGACAAAAATAATTACAGTTAGGCTACACACATTTCTATAAACCAAGCAAACTTAAGTTATCACATATAATAATGCAACTCATTTAGTGGAATTTTTAAAACTACAATTTGCATTTACAGTGACTATTTCTCGAATAAAAGGGAATAAAACCTTCAGCCTTATTTCAAAGAATTTTGTAAACCAAATATATTTCATGGATCTACTGGACAAAGCAAAAGCAAATGTAAAACAAATAATAATAATAATAATAATAATAATAATAATAATAATAATAATAATAATAATAATAATAATAATAATAATAATAATATTAAAAACTAAACCAAAGCAAAAACGTACATACAAAACATCAAAAACAAAATCTGAAGCAAAATAAAAAACAGCAAAACAAAAATCAAAATCAGACACCTAACAAAAACAAAACAACAGCGAAAAGAAAAACAAAATCACAACTAAAACATAAAACAATAACAATATCAGAAAAACAAACGTAGAAACAAAAACGAAAATTGAAGCAAAATCATAAAATTCAAAAATGAAACAAAAAATAATACCTAAATATACGGTAGGTCTAAATAGAACAAGACTAAACATTTGAAAATATAGTAATGAGCACCAGTTTTGTGATGATGAGCGTGATGACGCAGTGACTTCGTTGTTCGTCTTCCACCTGAACTGCAGGGTTCAAAACACGGTGACAGCGTGTGGAAAGTTTGCCCCAAAACATCACGTGTCGTCAGCAAGGGCATCCGACCATTAATTCCCAGCCAATAACCAATTGAACCAGGTTGGCTACGATGACCCTGAACGAATTGGGATAACCACATACAGTATTTGTCACTGTGTTCTTAGTGTATTCAGAAACATTCTGTCCAAGCTGATGTCCGTTGGTGACAAAAAAGTAATGAAATTCGTTGCTAACATGGTTTATAAAAACATTAATAAGATGGAACGTAATACCACTAATGCTTTCCTGCGCCCGACGGTATGCGAAAATGAGGGTGTTATAAGAGCTCAGTTATAACAGCTATATTGCTTTGTTATCGAAATAGAGCACTATAAATGGATGATCTTAATCAAATTCTTACATGTGATTGATCCAAACCATGGATAATATCCATACAATTTCCACGCATCTAAATGGAGCTGACGAACAATTTACGTTAGTACCCATGTGAAGATATGCGGTAAGAGCCGTATTATGGAGACAGCATGATTTTGTGTTCTGATACCGCTAGATCTGGTTGGAATGTCCCCTTGGTCCTCTATAAATAATTTTCGCCTTCTTTGATGCCAATATCACCCAGTTTTGATATAAAGGAGAATTGCAGCACAAAGGACCACCAAACATTTGAAAAGGGAAAGGTCAAACTTGAAGGCCGTTCTTGGAGTATCCAAATACTCCCGTTCAATACTAGTGTACGAACTAGATAGAGAACCCTTCCCAGCATAAGATCTAAGATTCAAGCACGCTTTGCAATAGAAGATACTAGAGGGCAGGGCATCAAAGAAAAAGGATATATGGATGAGTTTACACGACGTGGTTAATAGAGTATGGTCTGACGTGAATCAGTATTTACGGCATTTCGTGAACTCACTGGCCATTCACGGTTATCATCACATAGTGTGCAATGTAAAATCCTTCCACGAACCTAGCTTGAACTGTATTTTGGAACAATGCGACCTCCTATGTAATCGGTATCATGTTATTAATTGCAGAAAGCGTGGAGAATCTAGATTTCTGCATGAAGTGACGTGTTCTTTCCATGTTATTTCTTACTTTGCACAAATTGTACGCATTAACGAATTATTAATTAGTAATTTCAAAATAAATTAAAGACAGGTATGGCGGCTAATTTTGTGCTAAATAGATTTGCAGAAACGTACTGAGTTGTGTTTGGAACCTAAATTGTTCACATCTTGCTCAAGCCGAGAGTTGTGAAGAAGTATTTTCCATTAGTTGAAAGGAGAACTCTTGGTAAATTTGCGACTACATAGACTTGTTACTGAACTCCAGTTAACAGTGAGAGAGTGCGTTCCCTTGACAAATAGAATAGTCTTCATGTTACACATGTTTCTCATTTACATCCATGTGAGTAAGATACGAGTAAGAGTGGGAGACGTGTTTGAAGCTGTGCCAAGTACAGTACAAACTTTGTTCCATCCTCCCACCACCTGATTTGTTTAAGATCTGTGCATGACGTGAAATTAGCGGCCGCTAGCTTGCGGTACATCCTCTCTCCCTTACACACTCACGTACAGTATTGGCGTGCGGGGTACCGTCTACTTGCCCGCGCAGCTCATCTTATTCAAGTGTTTCCCAAAGACGCGAAAACCACGTGCACCGCGCGCTTCGGGAAACTTCAACACAACTTGCTAACCTCACCTCCCCCACCAACCAACCCCTCCAAGAGTAACCCAAATCATTTAAAACTTGCACGCCAACTTTAAAGAGCCTTCATCGTCTTGCCCTCGCTCGTGTTTTTGACTCTCAAAGCTGAGAAGTGAGAGAAGAATTTGTGGGGAACCGCTACAATCAAAGCTCCAGTTTCTTCAAATAAGATAATAGACTGGAGCGAGGAGATAATATCTTTGTTTCTACTCGTATTGGAAGAGTTCTGAGGACAGACTTGAGGGTTTCAAGAAAGCCAATTCTAAAGGGAGATAGAATGTAATTAAGATACCAAAACTAACTAAAGTGCTGTGTAATTGATTTGAGCCAACGTAACTTATTATAGTTTTCACGATTTACTGCTTGAAATATCAGGCAGTAATACATAATTCATGGTATTACCCATAATCCTAATTTTAAACCACCTTGTGGTGTAACGGCTAGCACTATTATCTGTCACCCCAGAGGTCTGGGTTAGATTTCTGCCTCTGCCGAGATATATAATTCAGGTCTGAGAGCTGGACAGGATCCACTCAACCTTGTGAGACAAAACTGAGAAGAGGTGTTTCGATTCCCAGCTCAGCTATCTTGGAAGTAGTGTTCCGTGTTTTCCCACTTCTACTCCAGACAAATGTCGGGATGGTTCCTAGCTTAAGGCCATGGTCACCTCATTCCGAATCCTCACCTGAATATGAAATAATAATAATAATAACCCCTGGCACCACAGCCCGCGAAGGGCCTAGGGCTACCAAGCGACCGCTGCTCAGCCATTTGGCCTGCAGATATTGGGTTGACGCGTGATCAGCGCATCGGGTCCCCTTGACCGTTAATCTTGGTTTTCGTGATCGGGGCACTGCCTCACTGTCAGACAGCTACTCAATTGTCCTCACGAGGCTGAGTGCACCCCGTTTCAGCCCTCATGTCAGTTTCTAAAATCCCTGACGGAGCCGGGAATCGAACCCGGGGCCTTCGGGTGAGAGGCAGCCGCGCTACCCCAACACCACGTGGCCGGCTGAAATTGAAATACATACACCAATACAGCCATCACAATAACACATGTTATAATAATTGAATGACATGTTTCGATCGGCATGTGGTCATCATTAGATCCTGTTCACCTAGGGTCAGGTATAATACTTAACCAATATAATTGGTCATAATCGTGTTGATCAACTGAAAATCATTCTATAACTAAAAACAAGCGGCTTCGGTGGCGTAGTTGGTAGCATGCTGAGCTTCTATGCCCAAGATCGTGGGTTCAAACCCAGCCGAAATCGTCAGAATTTTTAAGAGCGTTAAAAATCCCTCGGTATGCCTTCCTTCGGAGGGGAAGTAAAGCCGGCGGTCTCATGTCATAGATTTATGACTACACTTGTGGAAGCTAAAATTTGTAGGTTAGTTTGATAACGATATAATAGTTCCAAATGTTCTCCACCAGGTGTTGACTGCGATGGCATTTAGTAGCTTCGTCCGCAGCTAGGAGTCGTGGACGGTAGCATTTGGTAGCAAAAGTTGGAACTACTTGAAAAAATTAATCGTCTGCAGTCCTTCTACCTGAATCACAGATAACACACACTAATACAGCCATCACAATTAACACCGGTTATCAGACAAATTCTACACACACACACAAAGTACACGGGGCTACATGACCACGTAGTCTCTGCCCCTAATCTAAGGAACCAACAAACCTAACTAAAAACTATTTGATTTACAGTGTAGCGTTAGAAGAATTATTATTCTTATAAGCATTTTCTCTCCTAGTTTTCTTTCGCCATTTTTTTTTTCAAATAGCGATTCTGAGGGGAGCAAAGAAAAAAAAAGAAAGAAAGAAGGAAAGAAAGTGATAAACTTTACTATTGGACCTGACGCTGACTGAGAATGATTGCATATGATGAGGATTGCAGAACCAGAGATGGAACTCAACTTGTTAGCTTTGTGGGCCCGTGGGTTCACTAAAAACTGCAGAACCAAATTAAGTAATTGGTAAAGAGATCTCAGGAGTGAGGCATCTGCCAGCGAGGATGTGCGTACTGGTGGAATAGGTCTTCTTTGATGAACAAGACAAGCCGCTGAAATTGATTGATCATTTATAATTTGACGAGGATCAAGGCAATTATCCGACCAGACTACCTACTGTACATGTGCGCTGAAATGACGTGATCAGCTGATCTTATTGGTATTCCAGAGCCTGCCTCTCCTAATGGCCATCAAGAGCTTCTTCAACGATACCACGTTTTTACAGAAGAAGGAGATTGTGTAACCCTCCGTTAGTTATTGGAGTTTTAAAAGGCGGAACAGCGAGGTCATCTGACTCTCAGTAACATACGATGATGCTGGTGAATATTATTGCTTTTAACGATTAGTACAATTGGCTGAATGCACTTGGAGGCGCATGGAAAGGAAGAAAGGGGAGGTAAGGAAACTAGGGAAGAATTGTTTTACGTGACTTTAAATCACGCGATCATAAGCCGCGAGACCATTTTACGTGGAATCCGGATCAGAGGATGCGACATTTTACTTCTAAGATCTCACATGAATTAATCGGAAATAGAACCTGGTCCACCTTCGTGAGAGACAATCAGCTTGTAGTGAAATAATGGAAGACAATTTTCGGTTTTGCCTAAGTAGTCTATTATTAGGAGTTTTTAAGTCGGTGAACATGAGTGTGCCCAAACTAGATTGGGCGGAGAATTACAATATTAATATCCTATTAATAATAACAATAACAATAACAATAACAATAATAGCCCCTGGCACTACAGCCCATGAAGGGCCTAGGCCTGCCAAGCGACCGCTGCCCAGCCATTTGACCTGCTGATATTAGGGTGACGCGTGGTCAGCGCATCGGGTCCTGTCGGCGGTTAATCTTGGTTTTTGTGACCGGGGCGCTGCCTCGCTGTCAGACAGCAACTCACTTGTCCTCACGAAGCTGAGTGCACCCCGTTCCAGCCCTCACGTCAGTTTATAAAATCCCTGACGGAGCCCGGAATCGAACCCGGAGCCTCCGGGTAATATCCTAGTACCTGAAATAAATACATGAGTTGTTTATACACTTAACACTTCGCACACAAATGAAGGGGGTGGATTAATTGGTTGACTAGTTTCGTTTGTCAAGAGAACATCGTCAGATCCTGCTCTCTTTGGCTTAAATTGATTAAGGTTTTATAACTTCCCTTGATGCGCAACAGTATTTACAACTATTAAGCTATATACGTTTTTAATTAGCACCCTTCTGGAGAATCTTTGTCTTCTGTAATGAGAGCGCTGTCAACTGTTTATATCTGCCTATCGGCACGTCAGGGCGAATGTGAGGCAAGAGGGAATGCATGTATACTCCAAGTGTATCACAGAAGGTATTGACACCAGTAGTGATGTTATTCTACTGGGACTAATACATTCGTATAATAATAATTTTTCTGAAACTAGGGAACCGTGCGAGAAATCACGCATGTGCATAAAACACCCGGCTTTACTGTTATGCGGGCTTCTTGTTTCTTTGTTTAACAAATTGTCGATTTTTATGAAATCTGAGTGCAATTCGTCACTATTGCGGGTAATTCTCCCTATTTCCCTAGAACCGGCAAGCGTCGATGGATCGACGATTTTCCCATTTCTGTAGCGGCAGAGTAGATTCTTCGACGCTTTTTTTAGCCTATTTTCAATTTATGAAAAAATAGGCTTATGAGATCACCTTTTGTCCGTGTGTCTGTGTGTGCGTGTGTGTGTGATGGTGTGTGTCCCCCCAATAACTTCTAAACGGCTGCAGCGATTACAATGAAACTCGGTAAGATCATAGCACCATTCTGGCAAACCCTTACCGTGCCCTTAAAATTTTATTGTGTTTCACCAATCCAACATGGCGGCTGTGCGAAATATTTCACCAGCATTCAATATCTCCGAAACTATTACCAATATCGCCCTGAAATTATGTACGGTGATAAAGGGCACTACTAGAAGTTCACCTATGAGACTTTCAAAAACCTGGTGATTACAAAACCAACATGGCGGCCAAGCGAAGTTGAGACTTTTAAATAGACTTTTCTCGCGATTTAACCACCCAAACGTAATGAAACATGGTACAGCAAATGTTTATACAATTTGTATTGCACTGGAGTCTAATTTAGTTCAATTGTTTACATAACCTCAAAATGGCGGCTGTGTGAAATATTTCACCGGAATTCTATATCTCCGAAACTATTACAGATATCACCCTGAAATTTTGTACGGTGATAAAGGGTACTGATACAAGTTTATCTATGTAACTTTCATAAACCTGTAAAGTACAAAACGATCATGGTGGCCAAGCGAATTTGAAATATTTTAATAGACTTTTCTCGTGATTTAACTCTCTGAGCGCAGTGACATGTGGTACAGTAAATGAATGAATGAAAATCCACAGCCTGCTTCCAGTCTCCGACCGGGTCAGGAATGGAATGAATGAAGCCCCCAACTAGCGGCGAGGATATGACTGTGCCGGCTGCCGAGGCCTGACGCACTCCTCTGGGGCAATGATTAAATGAATGACAGATGAAATGGAATGATAGTGGAGAGTGTTGCTGGAATGAAATGTTGACAGGGAAAACCGGAGTACCCGGAGAAAAACCTGTCTGCCTCCGTTTTGTCCAGCACAGATCTCACATGGAGTGACCGGGATTTGAACCACGGACCCAGCGGTGAGAGGCCGGCGTGCTGCCGCCTAAGCCACGGAGGCTCCTGGTACAGTAAATGATTATACATATTGTAATGCACTGGCATCTAATTTAGTTAAATTGTTTACATAACCTCGAGCTGGCGGCTGTGCGAAATTTTAAAATTAAGTTTTTATTTCTTGTGTCGTAATCATGCGATCGAAGTGAAAGTTTGAATAATGAACCTAGGCAATAACTTTCCTTGAATGGTACATAACTTTATGGCCTGTACATATAACAATCCAAAATCTATCACAACCTTCAAACTGAAATTTTGTATGTTAATAGAGGCAATTAACATGAGTAGGATATATGAAAATAGGCTGTATAGTTCTTCACGGAACTACTTGTTATTTCTTCATTTAGTAGCTCTGTTCCGCTGAGAGATGGCATGACATGCCTAGTTGTGTGTTTCTAGAAGTTTACAGATGCTTCTTACTCGTTTTCATCCATAGAAACAATCTCCTTGTATACGTTTCCTTGGAAACAAATGAGGGACTCGCTGCCATGCGAACCAAAACATATCATGTAATGGCGCTGTATATGATATCTCTACCACTCTTATTTTGAGGATGTAATTATTATATGTATTATGGATTTAAAAGTGCACCTTTGTTGTTATAACTTCCGTCTACAATATTTTCGTTTCAGTTGGCTTGTATTTAGCATAATCGCTGCAATAACATTTTCAATAACGTAAGTTCGCTGACGCACTTCGGCTATAGGCCTAAAATGGCTCATGGAAGCTATATTTTTTGTTATCAATCAAACAAATATTATTGCATGGACTTGAAACTTTCAGATATATCATGTACATATATGTGCTTCATTTTGTATATCTTGGATTTAGTGTTTCATGTTTCATCTCGTATTTTAGGTTGTTAGAATTTTGATATTGCTTATGAAATAATAATTCGACCATTTTCAACTCTCAATTTCTTCTTTTTAAATCAAGCTTCACGGAAAAGTTAACATTACCATCTGAATCCGTGATTTATTAACTTTTCAACGATGTGCAACAGTGCCATGGAACATTGTTCACAATAGGTTGAAAATAAGAATCCACTTGGTAGGAAAATATCACACAAATTGGCTGCCGGTACAGAATTTCACGTTGCCGGTTCTAGGGTATATTGCACAATCAGTTACTCCCCATACGTAGAGACCACCCACCCGGCTCTAGTGTCATGCGGGCTGGACGCAACACAGTTCAGCCAGGGCCTATCGTCTTGGTTCCGTTGATTTTTTCATTTATGAAATAAGAAATAAATCAACAAACATCCCTGAAACATTTCGATTGGTTCCTCTTAATAGTTTCTGAGAAAATGGTAAATTACGAGTTGACAAATAACATGGACAGTATAAGACATACCGGAGCCCCTTAAAGCAACAACTATTACCATTAACACCATAGAATAAAATAAATGAAGTGTTAACCCTTTATGGGATACTGGTTTGTATACCAATCATAAGGACAATGTACTACGATTATATCATCAAAGGTGCAGATGGTTAGGACTTTCCAGTCTTACTTTAACGTAGGCCTATTTACTTGTGGACATGTCCATATTTCTTAAAACCAAAAATATTTCTAGGATTTCTTTGATCTACTGGACAAAAGCAAAAAAAAAATAAAAATGAAAAAACATAACCAAAACAAAAGCCAAAATAAAATTTTTAAAATGAACACAAAAACAAAACCAAACTGAAAAAGGAAAACAAAAATCGAAACGAAAACCAAACCCAGAACAAAAGTAAAAACGAAAAGTGTTGTTGTTGTTAATTGATTTAGGGGCTTTGTGACATCGTGGTCATGTAGCCCCGTGTACTTGGGCGTGTGTGTTTGTTGAATTTTTCTAATAACCTGTGTTATTGTGATGGCTGTATCAGTGTGTCTGTGTTTGTGATTCCGATGAGAATTTGGAAGGAGGCGGCCGTGGCCTTAAGTTAGGAACCATCCCGGCATTTACCTGGAGTAGAAGTGGGAAACCACCGAAAATCACTTCCAGGATGGCTGAGGTAGTAATCGAACCCGCCTCTTCTCACTTCTGCCTCACAAGTCTGAGTGTACCCCGTTACAGCCCTCAGACCAGAATTCAATTTCTTGCCAGAGCCGGGAATCGAACCCGGGCCTCCGTATTGATAGCCGAGCATGCTAGCCACTATGCAACGAGGTGGACACGAAAAGTGTTAACAACGGAAGAATGCACTCAGCAATTTGTTCTTGTGCCACCACAGACGTACGTACGACTGCTATGCTATGAACAAATAGACTTTAAGTTTCAAAATTTTGGATTCGCGCCATATTGATCTGCGGAGTTTTAGATTTCATACAGTACATTTATTTTTTCAAATCTCATTCCTACTTTCCTTATACTTTCCCACAATCGTACAACATACACACAAGAAGAAATAAGATAGAGGCTGCGTTCCGTATAAACGGGCAAGGAAGCAAGGGCAAAGGGACATGGTACAACAAAATGGATGCTAGTGCTTCAAATGGAAGTAGATGGATGCTATAGTAACGGCATGTTCTAAAAACCGGAGAAAATCTGTGAGTTCAATTTCTCGTAAAAACATTTTTCTGAGTATAAAATTTCCCTTAATCTTCGCAACTTTTCAACATACAATGCTGATATTATGAGCCTATTTTCATTTTATGAAAAAAAAAATAGACTTATGAGATCACCTTTTGTCCGTGTGTGTGTGTGTATGTATACGTGTGCGTATGTGTGTGTGTGTGTTGGGGGGGGGATATGACACCCCCCCCCCCTACTAACTTCTAAACGGCTGGAGCGATTTCAATGACACTCGGTAGGGTCATAGCACCCTTTCGGCCGACCCCGACGTTTCCCTTCAAATTTTATTACGTCTCACCAATCCAGTTTGACGACTTTGCGAAATATTTCACCAGCATTCAATATTTCCGAAACTATTATCCATATCACCCTGAAATATTGTACGGTGATAAAGGGCACTAATAGAAGATACCTATGAAACTTCCAAAATCTGGTAACTACAAAACCAACATTGCGGCCAAGCGAAGTTGTGACTTTTAATAGACTTTCCTCGCGATTTAACCATCCAAACGCAATGCAACTCGGTACAGCAAATGATTATACATATTGCAATGCACTGGCTTCTAATTTAGTTCAATTTTTACATAACCTCAAGATGCCGGCTGTGCGAAATATTTCACCGGCATTCTATTTCTCCGAAACTATTACTGATAGGCTATCACCCTGAAATTTTGTACGGTGATAAAGGGCACTACTACAAGTTCATCTATGTAACTTTCAAAAACTCTTCAAGCACAAAACGAACATGGCAGCCAAGCAAATTTGGAACATTTTAATAGACTTTTCTCGCGATTTAACCATCTGAGCGCAGTGAAATATGGTACAGTAAATATTTATACACATTCTAATGCACTGACATCTAATTTAGTTCAATTGTTTACATAAATTCTAGATGGCGGCTGTGCGAAATTTTAAAATTTCGTTTTCATTTCTTGTGTCTTAATCATGCGGTCGAAGTGAAAGTTTGAATAATGAACCTACGCAATAATTTTCATTTAATGGTACATGCCTCTATGGCCTATACGTATAAAAATCCAAAATGGCGACCATCCGAAATATGTAGACGGTTCTCAGTATCTACGAATCTTTTACAGAATTCAAACTGAAATTTTTAATGTTCATAGAGGCTATGAACATAAGTTCACCGATAGGACTTGCAATATCCTGGTGAGCACAAATCCAATGGCGGTTACGCGAAGTATAAATATTTAAATGGACGTTTCTCACGATTTAACCATCTGAGTGCAGGGAACTTGGTTCGGTAAATGCTTATACAAATGTTAATCCACTAATAGGCCTGCATCATTTATTTCAATTGTTTTCAAAACCACAAGATGATAGCTGTGCGAAATTTCAAAATCTCGTATTTAATTCTTGTGTCCTAATCATGCGATTGAAGTTTGAATACCACACGTGTACAATAATCTTCATATAATAGTCCATAAATAAAAATCCAACATGGCGTCCATCTGAAATATTTAGACGGTTCTCAATATCTACGAATCTATCACAACAATCAAACTGAAATTTTGTATGTTGATAGAGGCAATTAACATGAGTAGGATATATGAAAATTGGCTGCTGTATAGTTCTTCACGGAACTACTAGTTTTATAGATGTAATTTCTCCTTATATGTGCTATACTATCAACCCGCCTCGACTTCGTCCGGTATCTTGAACGGTTTACTCAGCGTAAGCTTTACAGGCGCACGCATGGCAGGTCCCAGACGCGATTCTGAAAAGCCGAGGTGAACAGCGAAACTCCAAACACATAATACTCGTCTCTGAAGTCTTAACTCGACACGACTCGACAGTTTGATGCTGGCCGAAGCTGGGGTGATAGGTTCGTTCGATAGCACGTAAACTCGCTCACAAGCTAGTAATTTAAATTTACACTGAATGGAGATTGTTGGATGAAATGAAAACGTTAAAACACTTACAGTGGCGATGTATTAGAGATATGCTGGCGCGGACTTTTTTGTAGAACTTTTCATGCTGAACAATTTATTCTTACACTCATTTTATATAGATATTTTTTACGGTTTACGCAGCATAACCTTAATAGCCGCATGGACGGCAGGTTTTCTTCGACTCGATTCACTGAAATCGTTTTTGCTCGGCTTCCTTTGGTCATAAACGAACGTATTCATACAGAAACCATGCTCGAGAAATCCTTTACAGAATAATGGAAACCGCATAAAAATCAATCTAGTGGTTCTCGAGATTACCTGTTACAACAAAGAATCAGGGATTTTGTAGTTTTATACTACTTATGTATAGAAATAAAGAATTTATACGTCCGTTTATCAAAAATTTCTTTAGTTTAAATTTTGCCACATGGAAATGTTAATTAAAGCGGTGTTAAAATTGTTCAACTTTAAAAACATGAATTCAAATCCATAAATAAATTATTTTCAAAACTTCTGTGTCAAACTAAGGAGAGAATCTTGAAGAACATCACTGAAAGATGCGATAAATTCCTTTTAATAGTTTCTGAGATAAAGGCAAATTATAAGGTTGGAAATTAGCATCGGAATAGGAATTTCCGGAATCCCTTAAACAAGAATGAATTGAGAGGGAAGGGGTGATGTATCTCAAGCCTTTGATGCCGGGCAAAAATAGCAGCCGTCAACTAAACTGCTTCAAATTGACACTCTAAAATAGACTTGTCAATTCATTCATATTAATACTTGTTGGAATTGCTTGTTCCTCTTCTTGTGTAAAGAATGTGTCCATTCACCTTGCCGCACACAAGTTCCTGAGGATATAAATGAAGGCATTTTGAAGCTTGTACCAGTTATAGTTTTGTGTTTTCTTTCCACGTACTGTTCCAGCAATAATGAATCTTGGGCACACGTGCCGCGGGTCCAGATTTCAGCTATAAATATTGCATGTCACGTTATAGAACATGGAGTCTCCCATACGGCCTTTCCTTGCCTCTCTTGCCTCTCTTGCCTTGCCCTTTGTCAATACAGTCCAGCATGGATTATTTAGAGACCTCGTAATGGTTTCTTGTACATCTTTCTCTCTTTCTTTCATCTTCCACTGTGTCTGTCCCCTGTAAAAGTATTCGCTATTTCTTTCTTTCCTTCCTTCTTTCTGTCTTATTTTCTTTTCTCTTTCTTTCTTATTTTATTTTTATCCCTCCAAGCAAGCCAACGAATTGAGCTAAGAAAGAAAGTTTCTGTAGTTGGATTGTGAGTGAAGCTTGCTGGCCGATAAAGTTAGCAGACACACTGGAAGAAGCAGACACACACACACACACACACATACATGAGCTCTAGCTGCCTGCGAGTATTGACTGACCACTCGCTGCTTCAGGAGATGTGGAGGGATGGGGGAGGTGAGGTGGGTCCATCAGCTTCCCAACAAGGATTAGACGGAAGAGAGAAGAAAACTTGGCGTTAGGGTTAAAAGAGAGACAAAGACATACATACACACGCATATAGTGTGTGAGAGAAAAAGAGAGAGAAGATGAAAGAAGACAAGAAGAAAAGAGTGCTGCGCATTTCATCCTTACTGTCCCCGGTCCAGTCTGACCCCCCTCCCCCTACCAAGTGCTGTTATCGGTAAGGGGATGAGCTTAGGGGGGAACACATCAGACAGAGTGGAGGGTTCTCGGAAAACAAATAGATAGAATCTGCCATCTTCAGATGTTGCACAAAGTTTTCAGCTAACTGGTAATGCTACTATTGCTTATCTTGGTTTTAATTGAAAGTTAGGTGATTACCTAACAATCACAAAGAAACGTGATTTGAAATTCAATTTTTGTATTCTGTACTTTTAAGTTCGTTTTAAGTTCGGAAAAAATTACGACCCGCATGTCATACGATGTTGGCATGCCAAAGAACCCATTTGAATTCAGTAGGCCGTGTTCATGATGGCAAAATTAATCTCGGGAGTTTCCGCCAACAGAAAGTTCCTCATTTCTCTACTATAAAGCGCTATAGTGTTCAAGGAGCTTAGATACCTAACCTCCTTGTCTTTCATAGTGCTTCAAGGAACAACGAAATTCGACATGCAATCTAGCCTCTGGGTGTCAAATAACAAATCTTGCACCCAGCACCTGAGGCCATACGCTATTATTATTATTATTATTATTATTATTATTATTATTATTATTATTATTATTATTAGCTCAAGTGTTTAGTGCTTTTCAGTCGATCAACACGAATGTACCCAAAAGAGCTGGGTTATGCCATAATCCTGAAATAAATTACATGAGATTAATAAATACACTAGGATGACCAGTTTCGATCGTCAAGCGATCATCATCAGATCCATTACACTTAGGCCATAAAATGTATGTTTGAAAATACAGGTGTAAATATTTACAATATGTACAATTATTTAGTTGAAGTATTGGTACTGCAACTGTCGGTGTATGCTAAATGCAGTATATATGATGTTAGGTGAAATGCTAAATGGTGATAGATATCCGGAGTTTGTATATTTGGAGTAAGTTAATTATATGGTTGTAAAAAATCAACTGTGGTTAAACTGTAATACAGGGAGCGGCAAAAAGATCTGACGGTTTTTAAATCACAACAACTCAAACATTTTAAATGATACAAACTCTTTTATTGCTTATAACAACAAGGTGTACATGTCAATTAATGGGAAACATGAAAGAACAAAAGATTTCAACTTTTAAGATTTGAAGATAACGTCTTTCAAATGATGCCCATCTTTTGCCATGCGGCAAAAAGATCTGACGGCTTATGTTGTTGTACGGCTGAGCGAGTCGAAGAGGACACGTTCCATCTCGTAACGCAATTTTGTTATGGGTGAGTAATTTTAGAGCTACAGGTTCAGCCTTAAAACGTACGTCGACAGGCCGTCCAAGGGCAGCCAGGACACCAGAAAATGTTGAGCGAGTGAGACAAGCGGTGGAAACCAGTCCACGGCGGTCGACTCGTAAACAAGCTGCTGCTTTGCAACTGTCTGATCGAACAGTGAGACGAATATTGCGTTTCGATTTGCATTTTCATCCGTATAAAATGGTTCTTGTCAAGCAGTTGAAGCCTAATGACTAGGGCTCGGATCGATATGCTCGATAAAATCTCCAGATATGCTCGAAAACCATGTGTTTTATGCTCGATAGATATGCTCGAAACCCCCATTATATGCGGTTAAATATGCAAAATATGCTCGAAAAACACCGTTAAAAACTATAGAAAGGAAAGTTAAACGAAAAAAACCAATAACATACCTTTAATTACGAGATTTTTTTTCTACTGTATGTATGATACACTGCAATATACTCGCATTCAAGTTTCAAGTATATATAAGAGAAGTGCTCTTATAAAAGATACAGTTAAAAGTTCATTTACAAAATGTTCAAAATTAGGCGAGTCATTGAAGAAGATCTGTAATGGTCAGTGCATCAAGAAATTTTCTATGTTTTCAGTTTTGAATGATTTTCTTAGATCAGTCAATAAAAGTTTCAATGCCGAGAACGACCTCACAAAAGGTTAAAAGCCTGCGGTTCTATTATTCGCACCAGATAGGCTTTTCAATAATTATTTCTGTTTTCGAACCTTAAGGATTGTCAGGGCCCGAATTCGGTGGAGAATTCGAAGAAAAACAAACTATTTAGACGAAAACCACAAGAATATGCATTTATATGCTTCTATTCTGAAAACCGCGGTTTTATGCATTTATATGCTCGATAAATTTCAATTCTGTTGGTCCCAGTGAGGTGAAAATACCATCGAAAGGCTTCTTTCAATGTGTACTCTTCAGGAAAAAAAAAATATGCAAATATGCTCGAATCCGAGCCCTACTAATGACTATGCAAAGCTTCAGTGTAAGACAGGAAGAATGCATGGCAAAAGATGGGCATCATTTGAAAGACGTTATCTTCAAATCTTAAAAGTTAAAATCTATTGTTCTTTCATGTTTTCCATTAATTGACATATACACCTTGCTGTTATCAGTAATAAAATAGTTTGTATCATTTAAAATGTTTGTGTTGTTGTGATTTAAAAACCGTCAGATCTTTTTGCCGCTCCCTGTATTACAGACTACTACTTATCTGGTTGTCTTCCTACTGGAGCTACGCGTAGTTTCGTGTTCACTGTTACTCCAGGTGTGGTCGACTGAAATGGCTGTTATCTCAACGACACTGGTTTTTCCTTTTCTCCCCTCTGTAAATATTTTCACCGGTATTTTCAAACATAGATTTTATAGCCTAAGTGTAATGGATCTGATGATGATCGCTTGGCGATTGAAACTGGTCATCCTAGTGTATTTATTAATCTCATGTAATTTATTTCAGGATTAGGGCATAACACAGCTCTTTTGGGTACATTTGTGTTGACCGACTGAAAAGCACTAAACTCTTGTTTACTAAGGCAACACTGAAAAAATGGCTTCAAACCCCACAATGTATTATTAGTTCGTTGTTGTATTTTTTTACATCGTTATGCCCGTCGAAGGATTGTGATTGAACCAATCTAGCTGATCTTACTTTCGTGTCCTCCCAAGCTCTCTCTCTCTACACCTTCACGCTACGGCTCTTTCTGCGCTCCTCCTTCCTGGTTCTTTTGGATTCAATGTTTGGGTGGTCTGAAATTTGACGATTGTCAACTAATTCTCTGAATTTAGATCTGTCCCGTACCACATCACTTGAGATGTCTATTTCCTGAAGGTCTTTTATCATCTCAAATGATCTTGTCGACTTCACCGTTATGCTTAGGTCTACCGTTATGCGTCACGGTTATGGCGTGTATGACGTCATCATATTGTTCAGTGCATATGCACCGAGTCTGGGTTTACTCCTGGGGTCTGGCGTTATGCGAACGGAGACGGCGAGTGCAGGACGTCATGCAGCAGAGTGCACGGGAAGCCTAAGTTAATGGGTAATGGAGTCTGTTGAAACAGTGTAGCATTTGTAGCATGCGTCATTTGAAATGATATGAAGTCTAGTCTCTCAGACTGACTGTATCTTTTTTAACTTCACTATGATTTGTTTCCCTTTCTGCTGTCCATTCAGTGGTGGCTCTCATACGGGGGTTTGAAGCAAAGTGATGTTTGTTCACCCACGTTCTGAAGCTAGACCAGTCCCATAAAATTTCGTCTGTAACGCTGATTTCTCGATGGTAATTTTCAATTTTGATTGTCCAGTTATTCATGACTTTTAGTTAGGAGGCATGATTAAACATCCTTTTAGTAAATCTTTCATTGTCCATTCCATGAATATGTCCATAAAATTTCAAATTTTTGTGTGTAACATCTTTCCACTCGGTAGCTGGACATTTTTGTGGGGGTGATTTTGGGAAAGGGAAGGAAGTGGATGGGACGGAAATGGATGGGACGGAAGTGCATGGGACGGAAACAATGAGCGCGCGTGGTGGCGGAGATCGGTACAACGACGTACTGTAGGCCATGTGGCTATGGGGAATGTATATCGCATACAGTTTAGCTCAAAGTTTGGAGCTCCATTTCAGATATTCCTACAGTAAATCATCTTCAAGTTGTCGTTCTTTGATGTGAAAATATTCATTATATCATATTTGCTGAAAACAATCACGATTTATTAAATCTTCATACTTTTGCTGTATTCTTATTTAATGTAAGCACTCGATGTACTGTCGGCCATGTGGCTGTGTGGAATCTATATCGCATCAACAAACACTCCAATCAACGTAGGAATTCAGTATATTAACGCCGACTACTAACAATAATTACAATTCGTTGGTCTAAACATATCACTGGGAGAAACATATTTAATATACCTTCCGCACACCTAATTTTTAATCGCGCCTATACTTGGCAGTGCGCTCTAACGGCAAAAAGAGGTCATTTTCAATAACATCGCTAGCATGGGTTCACTAACTTGCCAGTATAGAGCGCAGCTCGCATCAAGTAGGCAGTGGATTGATTCCGCCACGGCAAATAACAATTATGATTCATTACGGTCAGGATTTGGCATTGGAGTTTTACAAGTAGTTTTTTCAATGACCAACAGAGTTCACTGTCAACAAGGGATTTGCGCTCCCGGGACACACATAGTAGGATAACATGTCACATGTTACACATCATATGCGAATACTGTAAGGTTCGTATATTTTTTTTTTCTAATAGTCCCTGATATACAGTATTCAAGGAATGTCGGTATGAAAATTATTACATTGTACAAATTATATTACACACCAATCCTCACATACATCCTGAAAACCATCACACTAAACAGGAAGGACAATTCGAAACTCCAAACTGCAGAAATGAAGTTCTTGCGTACTTTGATCCAGAAGACCAGGAAAGACAAGATCAGGAATGATCAAATCAGAGAAGAGGTGAGAATAGAAGACTCTATACGACAAACGATCCAGAAGGCTAGAATGAAGTGGTTTGGCCACATGAAGAGAATGAGTGCTAATAAAACTGCAAGAAGGGAGTATGAACGAGACCTGGTGAAGAAGGATGTACAGGAGAGAGGCCAGGATTGGAAGAGGTTTGTGAACCAAAAATTGTTCATGGATCGACCGACATGGAGACGGTTCATACACAGCACCTGGGAAACTGGAGTTGGTCAACGATGATGATGATGATTATTATCATTATTGTTATTATAATAATAATTATTATTGGACAGGCATCTCTTCCGCCAAAAGATAGTGACGGACGGGCTTAACCGAGTCCTGCCTCCCAAAAGAAGAAATGGTGCCCCTTGGACAGAGGAACGCAAGCAGGTACACTCCCAAAGGATGAGGGAATTCTGGGCGCAAAATAAAGCCATACGTAACAAGACATAACGTGATTCTAGATGACCCTAGTGAATTATATAATAATGATATTCAAAAAATAGACCATTTACAACTTACTGCATGGATATTTATTAATGCCTCCTCATGAAAAGCCAAGAATAACTGGCTAATGTTGTTGTTTGAGTCTTCAGTCTTTTGACTGGTTTGATGCAGATCTCCATGCCTCCCTGTCCTGAGATAATCGTTTCATCTCTACATAGCTACCACACCCTACATCCGAGACAATCTGTTTAACATACTCTAACCTTGGTCTACCCCTATGGTTCTTGTCCTCGACCCTTCCTTCAATAACTAAGCTTGCTATTCATGGGTGTCTTAGTATGTGTCCCACCAACCTATCTCTTCTCTTCATTAGCAGCCGCCAGAAACATCTCTCCTCTCCCACTCGTCTTAATACCTCTTCGTTTGTAACCCTATCTACCCATCTGATCTTCATCATTCTCCTGTAACACCAAACGCTTCAATTCTCCTCTTTTCTGCTGCACCAATAGTCCACGTTTCACTTCCATAGAGTGCGACGGTCCAGACAAAGGTTTTCAAAAATGTCTTCCTAGTACCTAAAACTATATTCGATGTCAACAGATTCCTTTTCTGTAGAAATGCTTTTCTTGCCTGAACCAACCTACTTTTATAATTTTAAATAATTTTGTCGACTTCGTCGTTAAGCTGGGGTCTGGCGTTACGTTGCGGTCACGGGACGAAATGTACCCAGATGCACTGAGGAGTGTGACGTCATAGTACCGCTTGGTGCATGTGTTCCCCGACAATCTCTACTTCGTTAGTATAATACAAAAAATCCCCAATTCTTGGATGTCACGGGTAATCTCGAGAACCACTGGATGGGTTTTGATGCGGTTTTCACCATTCTGTAAAGGATATTTCGAGTAAAGATTCTGTAGAAAATAATTTATTTATGATCAAAGGAAGCCAAGCAGTAACGATTTCAGTGAAAAAGTCGAAAGCAAACTTGGCGTCCGTGCGCTTCTTTAGCTTACGCTGGGCAAACCGTTAAAAATATCAATATACTATGAGCGTAAGAATTGGTCAGCATGAAAAGTTCTACAAGAAAAGTCCGCGAGAGCATATCTCTATCTTCAATACATCGCCCACTATAAGTGTTTTTAGACTGGATGGAAGGGGCAAGTCCCCGCGCGCTCTGGTGAGCGTGACGGCATCCCGCGCTCTTGACCTTGCTTTGCCCTTGGTTTGCACTTGCTGTTCGCGAGTAATTTGAAGCAAGGTAAAGTATTATAAAGCAAGATAAGTATTATGCAGATAATTTTCTAACATATCAAGAGTCTTTGGCTTCGAGCGAAGCGAGAAGCCTCCAGCCTTTATAGCATTTCCACAAGCAAGTTCTTAGCCTATTTTCATTAATGGGAAAATAGACTTATGAAATCACCTTTTGTCCGTGTGTGTGTTTGTGTGTATGTGTATTTCTGTGTGTATGTGAGTGTGTGTCCCGAACGGCTGGAGCGATTTCAATGAAACTCGATACGGTCATAGTACTGTTTTGTTCGACCCCAACTGTGCCCTTCTAATTGTATTACGTCTTAACAATCCAACATGGCGGCTGTGCGAAATATTTCACCAGCATTATAAATCTCTGAAACTATTACTGATATCACCCTAAAAATTTGTGCAGTGATAAAGGACATTCCTATAAATTCACCTCTGTAGTTTTCAAAAAACCTGTTAAGTATACAACGAACATGGCGGCCAAGCAGAGTTGAAACATTTTAATGGACCTTTCTCGCGATTTAAGCGTCCGGACGCAGTGAAACATAGTGCAGCAAATGTTCATACACATTGAAACGCACTGACATCTAATTTAGTTCAATTGTTTACATAACCTAAAGATGGCGGCTGTGCAAATTATTAAAATTAGGATTCTTGTGCATAGGTTCATTATTTAAACGTTGACTTTGATCCCATGATTAGGACACTGAAGCGCTTGTGTCACGCCTTAACCCTTGCAAGGGACATGCAGTGTTCGCCGTACACTTGTGACATTCGGCAATGAATGTCCGTTCCCCCTACTCCTTTCGCTGTCAGAAACCGAACAACACCTCTTTGCTCTTCATTTAACGCCTCCATGTCACTGTTTGCAATACGACTGACTGCGTTGGACGATTGCTGCATGCTGCTGCTCGCTTTGTATCGTCACGTGACGTGCACGCGTGCCCTCTAGCGACGGGCTGTGACCTTCCACGCTCTGGTCGGAACCATACCTCGTTACACACGCCACGATTAGCCGATGTCGTCACCGGTTTGCGCATTACAGCCACCGGCTCGTTACTTTTTGAACACACCTTATAAATCTAATTACGACGTTACGCCCAACTAAGGAGCGCAAGTGAAACTATTTCACAAATAAATTTGCATTTGCTCTCTTCTCTTTCCAACATCTCTACATTCTCTCTTCTGTCCATGCAGTGGAGGCTCCCATCTGGGGGTTTGCAGCAAAATGTTTGTTCACCAACAATCTGAATCTATGCCTGTTCCATAATATTTCGTCTGTTACCTTGACCTCATTTTCAATTTCAGCCGCAATAAATCAGAAACCTCTATGGGCATCAAATTGGCAGGGGAGAAACTAAAGGAAGTAGGAGACTTCTGTTACATAGGAAGCAAAATAACCAGTGATGGACGAAGCAAAGAGGATATAAAAAGTGACCGTCAGTCTGAGGGACTAGACTTTGTATCATTTTAAATGCTACAAATGCTGAAAAATGCTTGTGGTTCTGCCGTGCTTGTTTACATTACAGATGAACTCCATCTGTAGATGACAGACTTGAGAGTGATACAAAGTGATCTGTTAGTTACTTTTCTGGAAGAATCCAAACTCTAGAAGTACTACATAATGCCTAACAGATGGCAGAACATGTCAGGGATCGACTCAGCACATAAGAGCGAACGAGGAATTTTGAAAAAATTAAAAATGTTCCCGTGCACCGTGTATAGACGGGCGTAGCAATTAACGGGTTAAGGTAACCACGCTATCTTGACCGTTATTTACAAAAATGATAACGAAGTTTCTGTTACATTTACTATCAGTAAAAAGTAACTGCGTAACAGTTACAATTGTCCAAGTAACACTTCACTACGGTTCCGTTACTTTTGAGTAAAGTAGTTGCCTAATAATGATAATAATTTTCACGCTCGTATAATATACATGATTTGAGTGGATAGTGGATTCCAGTAATGTAGAAAAAAAAACAAAATAAAATGGCAATTTTTAAATCACCCAGGTTAAAATATGTTAAACAGATTGCCTTGGATGTAAGCTGTGCTAGATGTGTAGAGATGAAACGATTAGCTCAAGACAGGGATGCAGGGAATGCTGCATCAAACCAGTCAAAAGACAGAAGACAAACAGCAATACATCTCTACATAGTATAAAACAATGTCCTCGATTCTTGGATGTAACGGGTAAACTGGAGAACCACTGGATGGATCTTGATATGGTTTTCACCATTCTGTAAAGGATTTCTCAAGACATTCATTTATGACCAAAGGAAGCCAAGCAGTAACGATTTCATTGAATCGAGTCGAAGAAAAACTCCGAGGTCCGTGCGCCTTCTAAGCTTACTCTGGGTAAACCGTTTATAGTACATTATGCAACGATCCTATAATGGCTATAATTAATTACCATTATAGGCGAGTTGCATACGACTGAATACGTTCGACGATAATTATAACTTTATTATATGTTTTAGCATAAATATTCATAAATATCTGTTCAGTAACTAGAATTTTGTGATCGGGTGCTGCGCTGGGTAGGATATCTCTGTGTTCCAAGCTCTCTGGCCGACCGACGCATGCGATCTGTGTGCTTCAATGCCATATGTGAAGATTGTGAACCAGTATTCAATAAAACTGTCACCGTAGTCGTTTGAAAACAACGCGCTGTGTAGAAATTGGATTTGGGGATATTAAGGTACACTGCTATTTCTTGTCTCATATTCACCAGTTTATTTACGCGAACATATGGACGGTGCACTTTTGATAATTTATATAGACATGTTGGATTTTGAGCGCATGCGCGAAGGTATCCTTATCTAATTGGTCAAACAACTGTTTCTTGAGATGTAATTGGTGGGAGAAACTGTTTCATAATGAAAAACAAGATGTTCGGTAAAGAACATATAGCCTACTTTCTCCTAAATGCACGGGTATTGTTATAACTCTTTGTCCTTTTCAAGTAGTATGATTGAATGTTGGTTGTAGTAGCTTGTTGAAATACAACGTGCTATAGGGATATTAAACATGAATATGAGGTGCCCTTTGCTAGTGCTAACTCTGTACCAAATTTCGTTCAATTCGGTTTCACCGTGTTTGAATTGATAGCGGGAATCGATTTGCACACATACTTGGCCACCATCTGCAAACTATTGGGCTGATGTTCTTGTAGTTTGGTCTGAATATGTTTCCCACATAAAGATATGGTTGGTCGTAATTACATTTTAGCTCTTAACATTTGGGTGGCCGCGATTACGTTTCCGTCAAGATAGTGGTGATATAAAACATGACACTGAGGTGCCCTTTGCTAGTGCTACCTCTGTACCAAATTTCGTTTCATTCGGTTTCACCGTGTTCGAATTGATAAGGGAAATCGATTTTCACACAAAGATGGCCGCCATACGCAAAATATTAGGCTGATGACCTATTAGTTTGGTCAAAGGATGCTCCCTCCATAAAGGTATGTTGTTGCTAAATTTGCTAGAGATCGGATGATTAGGCTAATCGTAATTTGATTTAAGCTTTGAACATTTGTGTGGCCGCCATTACGTTTCCGTCAAGATGGCGGCGATATAAAACATGACACTGAGGTGCCCTTTGCTAGTGCTACCTCTGTACCAAATTTCGTTCATTCGGGCCCACCGTGTTCGAATTAATAGGGGGAATCAATTTTGACATAAAGATGGCCGCCATCCGCAAACTATTAGGCTAATGGCCTATTAAATTGGTCAAAGGATGCTCCCTCCATAAAGGTATGTTGTTGCAAAGTTCGGTAGAGATCGGATGGTTATGTTAGTCGTAACTTGATTTAAGCTTTAAACATTTGTGTGGCCGCCATTAAGTTTCTGTCAATATGGCGGCGATATAAATCATGACACTGAGATGCCCTTTGCTAGTGCTATCTCTGTACCAAATTTCGTTCCATTCGGTTTCACCGTGTTTGAATTAATAGGGGGAATCGATTTTGACACAAAGATGGCCGCCATCCGCAAACTATTAGGCGAATGACCTATTAGATTGGTCAAAGGATGCTCCCTCCATTAAGGCATGTAGTTGCAAAATTTGGTAGAGATCGGATGATTAGGTTAATCGTAATTTGATTTAAGCTTTGAACATTCGTGTGGCCGCCATTACGTTTCAGTCAAGATGGCGGCGATATAAAACATGACACTGAGGTGCACTTTGCTAGTGCTACCTCTGTACCAATTTTCGTTCCATTCGGTTCCACCGTGTTCGAATTAATAGGGGGAATCAATTTTGACATAAAGATGGCCGCCACCCGCAAACTATTAGGCTAATAACCTATTAGATTGGTCAAAGGATGCTCCCTCCATAAAGGAATGTTGTTGCAAAGTTTGGTAGAGATCGGATGGTTATGTTAGTCGTAATTTAACTTGAGCTTTGAACATTTGTGTGGCCGCCATTACGTTTCTGTCAAGATGGCGGCGATATAAAACATGACACTGAGGTGCCCTTTGCTAATGCTACCTCTGTACCAAATTTCGTTCATTCGGTTCCACCGTGTTTGAATTATTAGGGGGAATTGATTTTCACACAAAGATGGCCGCCATCCGCAAACTATTAGGCTAATGACCTAGTCATTTGGTCAAAGGATGCTTCCTCTATAAAGGTATGTTGTTGCAAAATTTGGTAGAGATCGGATGATTAGGTTAATCGTAATTTGATTTAAGCTTTGAACATTTGTGAGGCCGCCATTACGTTTCCGTCAAGATGGCGGCGATATAAAACATGACACTGAGGTGCCTTTTGTTAATACTACCTCTGTACCAAATTTCGTTCCATTCGGTTGCACCGTGTTCGAATTAATAGGGGGAATCTATTTTCACACAAAGATGGCCGCCATCCGCAAACTATTACGCTGATGACCTATTAGTTTGGTCAAAGGATGCTCCCCCCCATAAAGGTATGTTGTTGCAAAATTTGGTAGAGATCGGATGATTAGGTTAGTCGTAATTTGATTTAAGCTTTGAACATTTGTGTGGCCGCCATTACGTTTCCGTCAAGATGGCGGCGATATAAAACATGACACTGAGGTGCCTTTTGTTAGTACTACCTCTGTACCAAATTTCGTTCCATTCGGTTGCACCGTGTTCGAATTAATAGGGGGAATCGATTTTCACACAAAGATGGCCGCCATCCGCAAACTATTACGCTGATGGCCTATTGGTATGGTCAAAGGATGCTCCCCCCATAAAGGTATGTTGTTGAAAAATTTGGTAGAGATCGGATGATTAGGTTAGTCGTAATTTGATTTAAGCTTTGAACATTTGTGTGGCCGCCATTACGTTTCCGTCAAGATGGTGGCGATATAAAACATGACACTGAGGTGTCCTTTGCTAGTGCTACCTTTGTACCAAATTTCATTCAATTCACATTCACCGTGTTCGAATTGATAGGGGGGGACAGACATTCAGAGTACACACACTCACACACACACAGACACACACACACACACACACACACACACACAGACTCACACACACACATACACACACACACACACACAGAGAGACTCACACACACACAGACACACTTTTTTCGCCCTGTGTTGATCTCATAAGTCTACTTTCATTTTTTGCAAAAATCGAAAGTAGGCTAATAGTGTTATAATGACCATCATGGCTCACATCATGGACAGAAAGAAATGGCCTACAAATTAACCACAGCAAAACCAAACAGATGACCTTCAGGAAAGGAGGAAGGCATTTACTTAAAAACACAATGACTCTTCACAACAAACCACTAGATGTAGTGCCGAAATTCAAGTACCTCGGAGTCACACTCCAAACTACTCTAATATCCTATAATATCCACGTTAAAGAAAGAGCGGCCGCAGCAATAAAAGCCATCTACCACATCGAACAACCTCAACAAATATCATTGGGTACAGCAATGCTACTGTTCAGAACAGCCATATCACCAATAGCAACCTATGGGATTAGCATTACCTGGGAAAAACTCACACTCAGCGACCTGATGATAATAGAAAAAGTCAAGGCCCGATATCTTAAGAGGATTTTAGGCATAGGAAAGTCTGCCCCTTCAAGGTTGACATATGTATTAACTAAGGAGGACTACTTCATCGACGACATCAAAATACAGTTTTACCTACCAAACACCAAAGCCTATGAGAATGCACGCCGAACATTAAATGAGAAACAAAATGCCATTTGGTCCAACATTTACTCCACAGATGCCATAATGACAGAAGAGTGGAAACAAGCTAATTACGAGCTACGACACGTAATAACACGTTACGCCACCCATGGATTTCACTATAGATTTTGCAAAACCAAGAATTTCCACCAACCGAATGAAGACTGTGTGTGTGACCTGTGCAACGATCATTGTGAAAGGTACCACGCACAGAACTGCAAAATGAGGACAACCTCAATAATAAGACTGGCATTAGCATAATTGATCATTTATGTACAAATATGTGTTTGCACATTGTGCACTTTTCTTTTAATAATAATGACCATATTTATGATACAGTTTTCAGACATATAATAGTCAGGGTCGAACATAAAAATCTCTATATACGGTGAGTGTATGAATCTCGTTCAGCATGAAATGTTCTACAAAACGTCCGCCACATCTTATCTCTATCTTTAATACATCACCCACTATAAGTGATTATACGTTTTAATTTCTTCCAACAATCTCCATTAAGTGGACATTTAAATTACTACCTTCGGAGTAAGTTTACGAGGTAGCAAGCGAGCCTATCACCCCAGCTTCGACCAGAATTAAACTGTCGAGTCGTGTCGACTTAAGACTTCAGAGAGGAGTATTATATGTTTGGAGTTTCGCTGTTCACCTCGGCTTTTCTGAATTACGTCTGGGACCTGCCGTCCATGCGCCTTTAAAGCTCACGCTGCGTCAACAGTTGAAGATACCGGAAAAAGCCGGGGTGAGTTGCTAGTTTAATAATAAATGCTTGTTGTGTCATACGATTCGTAAATGAATTCCTTACGGACAAAATTCAACTCTGACTTTGCCGGTGATGCACGACCACTTCTTTCTTTCTTTCTTTCTTTCTTTCTTTCTTTCTTTCTTTCTTCCTTCCTTCCTTACTTACTTTTTTCTTTCTTTCTTTCTTTCTTTCTTTCTTTCTTTCTTTCTTTCTTTCTTTCTTTTTTTTCTCTCTCTCTCAGATTCTTGTCTAATATTACACTAACGAGTAGGGTTCGGAAGTTTAAGACCTAAGGAAGTAGAAAATGTGCAAGCAAATATCCCCTAAAAACTAGCAAAATATGACCTAAAAACTATAAAATATCACCTAAAAACTATGACATCCTATTGAAAGGCGGAAGCACACTATCGTCATGTTCCGTGACCTTATGATGCGTACAGTGTCACAATCTAACTTGTCCAGAAAGATGTGCTAAAAGACGTCCGTAGAGGAGCGCCTTCTTGGAATCAGGTCTTCTAGACCTGCTATCTGCCTGTTCCGAGAAAAGAAAGAAAAATATATCTACTAAACTATTCGGAAATCCTGTGTTTGAAACTCGACGCAGATAACACGTACCTTGTTAACGACGCCTCAATTTGAACAAAAATGTTGACATTATAACCAAATGACCTTATATCACTAAAATACGACCAATATGACCAAAAAAAATAAAAATGGCTGAAATATGCATTTATATGCAACACCAAATTGCTTTAAACGTGGTCAGGGACCCGTCATTCAAACTTATTTTTCAGATGAGCTCAGGAAAGAAATTACTTTTCCTTAACATCCGAACCTTACTAATGAGAACCGGTCAGGAGTCACTTGGGTACAGGCGCGAAGAAATGTATCTGACCTAGAAACACATGTTCATCCCAAGACTCGAACTCCCAAACGAACGATTTTTGGACATATTATGTTCACTTGAACTGTTTGTGATGTTATGGGGTTCGGAATGCGCTCTTACATTTCTGCACACATATTTATAATATATATATGAATTGCAGCCAATGGCCATAGCAGGGAATTTTAATTGAACGCCCGTGGGGTCCCAGCAAGTTCAGATTTCAAGAAGTTACAACGTTGGTTACCAGATACCACTGTCACTGACACCTAGCGGCGAAACGTTGGAACTTGATAGATCGTTTCTAACTAAATATCCTAAAAATTTGGCAACACACTATTAATTGTAGTGGTAGGTTATTTTACATGCCATAAATCTATGACATGGGCCCGTCGGCTTTTCTTCCCCTCCTAAGGATGGCATACTGAAGGATTTAACGCTCTTAAAAATCCGATGACTTCGGCATGCAACCGACTACGCCACACTAATGTATAATATACACCCCGTATTAAATGTTTATAGCCTATTTTCTATCAAATTATGCGTGTATGGTAAATAATAATAATTATTATTAATCATAATCATAATTAAAACAATAATACTAATAACCTCACGGAATTTCAAACCAGGCCTTTCCTGTGAATTATTATTATTATAAACGTTTGGACAGCAGTTGTAAGGCTGATATGAAGCTAGCCTGGGGCAGAGAAAAGCCTCGCGCTTTATGGAGCGACTGGCTTGCTTGTTTATTCAGAGCCCAGTGCTGTAGAATGGGCTATAACTTACCGCTAAACCTTATCATTTTCATTTGCGTTTAACGAGCTCGTTTCTATTCATGCTGCCCTTCAATACAAACTTCTCGCATCAATATTTACAGCACCTTGGTGTTGACAGATCTGAGGTCATGAATCAATGATAAATGGTGAAGACTATCGAATATTCTTCGAACGATAACGCACATTTCGTTTCCATTAACTAAACGTGGACATGTACATTTTTATACCCTTAAGTCTTAAAATATACTAGTATAGTACGATATACGAATAATCATTAAATCTCCAACTAAAAACAAGTAGTTCCGAGAAGAACTAAATGGTCTATTTTCAATTTCCATTTAAATATTTAAATTTCGCGTCGCCGCCATGTTAAATATCTGATCACCAGGTTATTGAAAGTCCCATAGGTGAACTTATGTGTATAGCCTTTATCAACATACAAAATTTCAGTTTGATTGCTGTCATAGATTAGTAGATATTGAGAACCGTCCAAATATTTCGGATAGTCGCCATGTTGGATTTTTATATATGTAAGCCATAGAGTTATGTACCGTACTATTAGATGACGATTATTGCGTAGGTTCATTATTCAAACGTTGACTCCGTTCGCATGATTAGGACACAATAAATAAAAACGTGATTTTAAACTTTCGCACAGCCACCATCTTGAGGTTATGTAATCAATTGAACTAAATTAGATGTCAGTGCATTGCAATGTGTACAAACATTTGCTGTACCATGTTTCACTGCGTTTTAATGGTTAAATCGCGAGAATTGTCTATTTAAATGTTTCAACTTTGCTTGGCCTCCATGTTTGTTTTGTACATAACAGGTTTTTGAAAGTCTCATAGGTGAACTTCAAGTAGTGCCTTTTATCAACGGCTTCGGTAGCGTAGTTGGTAGCATGCTGAGCTTCTATGCCCATGATCGTGGGTTCAAACCCAGCCGAAGACGTCGGATTTTTTAAGAACGTTAAAAATCCCTCAGTTGCCTTCCTTCGGAGGGGAAGTAAAGCCGGTGGTCCCCTGTCATAGATTTATGGCATGTTAAAGAACCTTGCACTAATTACACCTGTGTGAAGCTAAATTATATATAGGTTAAACATTTGAAAAGGAAGGAAGGAAGCTTGTAGTTTAACGTGACCGTTAATCTTGAGATCATTAGCCACGGGACCTCCTTTTTACGTGGAATCCGAACCACAGGACATGGCATTTCACTTCGAAAATCTCACATGCATTGACCGGGAATCGAACTCGGACCGCCTTGGTGAGAGGCATTCAGCTAGACCGCTGAGCCACCACGCCCCTGTTAAACATTTGACTAACTTTCTTAGGTTCCTACGTTCGTCGTCAAGAGCCGACTGCGATGGCATCTAGTAACTAAGTTCTGAACTAGTTGGTTGTTGATGGTGGCGTTTGGCGGCAAAAGTAGGAACTACTTGAAAAAATTCAATGTCTGCAGTCCTTACTTGAATTAAAACAGATATTCACGCTAATACAGCCACCACAATTAACACCAGTTATCAGACAGATTCTACACACTCCCAAAGTACACGGGGCTACATGACCACGTTGTTGCAGCCCCTAAACTGAGGAACCAACCAACCAGTGCCCTTTATCATCGTACAAAATTTCAGAGTGATATCGGTAATGGTATCGGAGATATAGAATGCCGGTGAAATATTTCCCACAGCCGCCATGTTGGATTGGTGAGACGTAATCAAATTTGAAGGGCTTTCTCTGATTCGGAAAAATAATACTATGTCCTTACCGGGTTTCATTGGAATCACTCGAGTGGTATAGATTTTATTATAGGGACACACACACACACACCCTCGGACTAGAAAGCTTTCTTTTATAAATGTGTTAAACTAGTCGAGCGCTAATCTGCTGCTAGCGGCAGTGCCTTACTCGACACGCTGCAACACACAGTGGCTAACCCGCCACGCGGCCTCTACGAGATTCCGTAGTTTAGAGAAGGACTCAATGTAATTTTCCTCCGCGTAGCGGCGGAGATATCTAAACAAATACAATGAACATAGGCATACATGTGGAATATCTGTTATCAAAATGACTTCAGAAGTCAAATTTTGAAATTAAGAAATATTTATGTGCGCTTGGGAAAGAAGTAAAATAATCTTCACTGCATTTCAATTATACATTTAAATTATATGTATTTTAAAAGAACAATTAAGATCGTTCATCAGAAGAGAAAAGTGCTCTTTCTGTCTCTCTTCCTCTCTTTAGCGTATAATACCAGCACATATCTGCTCTCACTCTCTCTCCCGCGTGTGTGTGTGTGTGGCCCGGCTGACCCGAGCTGAAGCCTGGACATTAATTAACTCCAGCCTGTGAAGCTGCGGTGAATCTCACAATTTTGATAAAAATGTGGGTCGCTGGCAAAGTTTTTGAGGCCGGGATACCTGTGTTGATGTAGTGCTGCTCGCGCGGCGGGCGGCGACATTTCTGTGGCAAGCCACGGGCGCCGGGACGCCTCTCCTTGCAATTAGGTGTCACTTGTGGCGCCCTCTGCATTCCTCCACAGCTTATTTGCTCATTTTTGAGATAAGGCTTTGCTACCACAGAACAGTACGCTCTCACCCCCTTTATCGCGCTGAAATCCTTAACTATGGTCTCTGAGTCCACAGCACACGATAAGTTATATCTAGATTTATTTACCGTACTTAACTAGTAATGGGTCCACCTAGTCAATACGTGTCAATGTTTTTATTATAATACTTTGTGTTCACGTGTACATGTTTCGGGCCACCATTCCAAGGCCCTTCTTCAGCATCATTGTCAATTTGAAACACAGTTGCACCAAAAGAAGAAGAAGAAAAATTACGAGCCTTACAGTAGTCGCATATGATGTGTAACATCTGACATAGAAGAAACCTCACGTGAAATTGTTGATACACCGGTATTTTATACTATTACTAGCTGACCCGGCAGACGTTGTCCTGCCAATCAAAGAAAGTGTTGTAACTTTTGAAGTGCTTTTGGATACAAAATATTTTTGTTTTCAATTTCTGTTAACTGCCTCTAAACTATCTTGAAATGAATTAACTAATCTAGAAACATTCCTGGGAGCGTGCACAACAACTCTCCAACGTTTCATCGCAATTGGATTAATGGCATAAAACGCATACTGGATTTTGTTTAAATGATTCGTGCGCTGTCACCCATTTGTTGAATCTACTCGTGCTCTACCAACTGTGAAATTGATTTACTAAGTTATAAAGCTTCACGTAAGTATACACAACAACTCATCAAAGTTTCATCGGAATCGGATGAATGACATATGAACGTATACGGGATTTTTTTAAAACGATTCGCGTGCCGTCACTCATTTGTTGAATCTACTCATGCGCTACCTATTGTAAAATAGATTTACTAAGCCTGAAACCTTCTCTGGAGTGTACTCAATCATTCACCAAGGTTTCATCGCAATCGGATGAATGATATATGACCGCAAACGCGACATCGTGGAAACGATTCACGCTCCGTCGCTCATTTATTGAATCTACTCGTGCGCTACTTATTAAAAATTGGATTTACTAATCCAGAAACCTTTCCTGGAGTGTACACAACAATTCACCAAAGTTTCATCGTAATCGGATAAATGGTATATGAACGCATACAGGACTATGTTGAACGATTCGCGCGCCATCGCACATTTGTTGAATCTACTCGTGCGCTACCTATTGTAAAATGAATTTTTCTGAGCCAGAAACCTTTACTGAAGTGTACACAACAAATCGCCAAAATTTCATCGCAATCGGATAAATGGTATATGGACGCATATGGAACTTTGTTGAAGTGTTTCCCGTGCCATCACTCATTTGTTGAATCTACTCGTGCGCTACCAATTGTAAAATGGATTTATTAAGCCAGAAACCTTCCGTAGGGTGTACACAACGTCTCACCCAAGTTTCATCGTAATCGGACGAATGGTATTTGAACGCATACGGGACCTTATTGAAACGCTTCGCGTGTCGTCGCTCATTTGTTGAATCTACTCGTGCGCAAACTCCTGTGAAATGGATTTACTAAGTTAGAAACCCTCACGTAAGTGTACACAATATCTCACCCAAGTTTCATTGCATTCGGATGAATGGTATATGAACGCATACGGGACTTAGTTTAAACGTTCGCACATCGTCGCTCATTTGTAGAATCTACTCGTGCGCTACCTATGGTAAAATGGATTTACTAATCCAGAAGCCTCCCCTGGAGGGTACACACCATCTCACCCTAGTTTCATCGCTATCGGACGAATGGTATTTGAACGCATACTGGACCTTGTTGAAACGCTTCGCACGTCGCCGCTCATTTGTTGAATCTACTCGTGCGCAACCTCCTGTGAAATGGATTTACTAAGTTAGAAACCTTCACGTAAGTGTACACAACAACTCACAAAGTTTCATCTCAATCGATGAATGGTATATAAACTTATACGGGATTTTGTTGAAACGCTTCGCGTGTCGTCACTCATTTGTTGAATCTAGTCGTGCGCTACCTATTGTAAAATTAATTTACTAAGCCAGAACCCTTCCCTGGAGTGCACACAACACATCACTCAAGTTTCATCGATATCGGACGAATGGTATTTGAACGCATACGGGACCGTGTTGAAACGCTTCGTGCGTCGGCGCTCATTTGTTTAATCTACTCGTGCTTAACCTCCTGTGAAATTGATTTACTAAGTTAGAAACCTTCACGTAAGTGTACACAACAACTCATCAAAGTTTCGCCGCAATCGATGAATGGTATATAAACTTATACGGGATTTTGTTGAAACATTTCGCGCGTCGTCGCTCATTTGTTGAATCTAGTCGTGCGCTATCTATAATTGTAGAATGGATTTACTAAGCCAAACACCTTCCTTGGAGTGCACTCAACATCTCACCCAAGTTTCATCGCAATCGGATGAATGGTATATGAACGCATACGGAACTTTGAAACGCTCTAACGTGCAGCGACAAACAGAATTCGACATCACTGCCACCTTTGGTATAAAACACAACTTTCCGCCATGGGCGGAGTGTATGTTATGGCGGTAGTTGCACAGGTTGCGCCCAGGTGGCTCTAAGTGCAGAGACACACAGTCCAAAAGGATCACTTTTCACTAAGGCTAGCTGTTTCCATGACGACTGTTTATGACTGTATATTGTGGTTCTAAATTTGTGTGTAAATTGTGGTTCTAAAATTCTAAAATTCCACCTATCTGGTCAAATTGTGAATCTAAACCATACATGGGCCCACCCTAACATTCATACAAAATTTCATCAAAATCGGCCCAGGCGTTTAGGAGGAGTACAGTCACATACACAAGTGTCGAAGAATTATATATATAAAGATTGGCACAAATATTAATCTATTGTAAAAGGGAGTGTTTTACTGATATTGTAGTTTATAATACGGAACTCATTTTATTAGATGATTTGTAGCTTCCACCAGCACTAGCCTAAATAAAGAAAACGATATGGATCAACTAGATTAATAGACGCGACACCGCTCATAACCTCAAATTCCTTATAAACAGGTCTTCCTCATTCACAGACCAACACGTAATTTCATATGGATTCTGTTAAAATGAGTCATATTGATATGATAAATATCGTTTAAAATGATAATCTGGTAGCAAAAATATCCACCCCATCCGGGATTCAAACCCAAGATCTCTATAATCACAGTTATACGCACTAACCCCACGACTATTTCGACTACGCAAATTTTGTGCACAAGATGGTGACTTATTTCCACGTTCCAATAATACTGCATTACGGAGTTAAGTTTCATTTATATTTTGCTTGTTTCGATAATGTTCCTGCGTGAAATTGAGTTCAAAATGCCTTATGAATAGGCCCTCTTGTGAGTAAAGAGAATGTATTCAGTAATAGTTCACGAAGGCTTGCTCAATTCTCGAATAACCACAACGATTATATTATATTGATGACTGCATTACCGTTATGCGGGTTAATATTTGAATAGCCATTGTGCAGAAACATAATATCGGCAATGCCGACTACTTACAATGTTTGATATTAAGGCATTTTACCATTTAAATACTGCTAAGAAGACTTCGAACATGTACCATGTCATTTGTATCAGTCACTTGACGCCAGAGTTTCCATGAGCGTTTTCCGTTCAGTAGGCCTATGTCATATACATTCCACATAGCCGAGAGTACGTCATGATATCAATTGTTTCTCGTACCACTGCCAGCTGGGTCTTACCACTGCCCGCTGGATCGATCGATCGAGCGGGCAGTGCATACTTCCGTTTTCCACCACTGCCAACCAGTACACTTCGGTTCGATCGATCGAGTGGGCAGTGCATACTTCCGTTTTCCACTACTGCCAGCTAGTACACTTCCGTTCGATCGATCGAGCGGGCAGTGCATACTTCCGTTCGATCCACCACTGCCAGCTCGATCGTTCCAATCCACTTCCGTCCCCAATTTTCAAAATCACTCCCACAAAACTATCCACAACCGAGCGGAAAGATGTTACACATCAAAAAATGTTCTTTTATTCGGAAATGTATCATGTACAGGGTCATTATTTATGTGCGCCCCGATAAACACGGCAAGCTAAGCCGGCTTTGACTGGCACAGATCGCGGGCGCGCGTACACGGCTCAGCTGGTGGTGGTGCGCTCCGCTGACTCATATCATTAGTTCACACGTGTTTTGTCATTCATATTGATGTGTATCTGCAAAGCGTAGACGTTAGTGTTGCACGCTTAGTGAGTATTGTGATTACTGTGATTTTTGGTGCCTAGACACCAATTCACATTCCGCGGAGGTGTCTATATCCATAATTCGTGTATGAAAATCAGAAAGTCTTGTTCTGAAACAAGACGAAAATTTCGAATCAAGTTTCCAGGAATACCTGTGCCTAATGCCACTACAATTAGGAGGCTCGCTAAACGATTCAAGAAAACAGGCTCCGTAAATAATTAACAAGTAGTTCTGTGAAGAACTACACAGCCTATTTTCATATATCCTGCTAATGTTAATTGCCTCTATCAACATACAAAATTTCAGTTTAATTGCTGTAACAGATTCGTAGATATTGAGAACCGTCTAAATATTTCAGATGGTCGCCAGGTTGGATTTTTTTTGTACTATTACATTAAGATTATTGTGTACGTGTGGTATTCAAACTGCAATCGCATGATTAGAACACAAGAAGTATAAACGAGATTTTAAAATTACGCACAGCAGCCATCTTGTGATTATGCAAACAATTGAAATAATTCAGATGCCAGTGGATCAACATTTGTATAAGCATTTAACGTGCAACGTTTCACGGCACTCGGATAGTTAATTCGCGAGAAACGTCCATTTAAATATTTATACTTCGCACAGCCACCATGTTGGATTTGTGCTCACCAGGTTACTGAAAGTCCTATAGGTGAACATATGTTCATAGTCTCTCTGAACATAAACAATTCAGTTTGATTAATGTAAAAGATTCATAGATATTGAGAACCGTCTAAATATTTCGGAAGCTCGCCATTTAGGATTGTTATATGTATAGGCCATAGAGTTATGTTCCATCAAAGGACAATTATTGCCTAGGTTCATTATTCAAACTTTCACTTCGATCGCATGATTACGACACAAGAAATAAAAAAAATATTTTAAAATTTCGCACAGCCGCCATCTTGAGGTTATGCAAACAATTGAACTAAATTAGATAGCAGTGCATTACAATCTGCAAAATCATTTACTGTACCACATTTCACTGCGCTCAGAGATTTAAATCACGAGAAAAGTCTATTAAAATATTTCAAATTCGCTTGGTCGCCATGTTCGTTTTGTACTTTACAGGTTTATGAAATATACATAGGTAAACTTATATCAGTACCCTTTATCACCGTACAAAATTGCAGGGTGATAACTGTAATAGTTTCGGAGAAATTGAATGTCAGTGAAATATTTCGCACAGCCGCCATTTTGAGGTTATGTAAACAATTGAACTAAATTAGACTCCAGTGCATTTCGATGTGTATAAACATTTGCTGTACCATGTTTCATTACGTTTGGATAGTTAAATCGCGAGAAAAGTCTATTTAAAAGTTTCAACTTCGCTTGCCCGCCATGTTGGTTTTGTAGTCACCAGGTTTTTGAAAGTTGCATAGGTAAACTTCTAGTAGTGCCCTTTATCACCGTACACAATTTCAGGGCTATATCGGTAATAGTTTCGGAGATATTAAATGCTAGTGAAATATTTCGCACAGCCGCCATGTTGGATTGGTGAGACGTAACAAAATTTGAAGGGCACGGTCGAGGTCGCCGGGAATAGTGCTATGAACTAACCGAGGTTCATTGAAATCTCTCCAGCCGTTTAGATTTTATTAGGGGGACACACACACACACCTCACACACACACACACACACGCACACACACACACACGCGCGCACACACACGGACAAAAGGTGATCTCATAAGCCTATTTTTTCAAAATTGAAAATAGGCTAAAAATTTAACAGCCAACATTGTGTTCTTACAGAACAAAAATTAGATGAGATTGCTGTCCATTCATTCATCAAAATATGTCAGGTGTGTGTTACAAGAGAGGGAGGACATTCTCAGCATCGGCTATGAGCATTGTAAGTACACATTATTGAACATGTTTGGTAAAAGTGTAAACAGTGGGCGCCACCATCGGTTGAACTGTGTACGCACGCCCACGATTTACACCAGTTAAAGCCGGCTTAGCTTGCAGTGTTTATCGGGCAATAAATTAACAATGTCTATAAATGACCCTTATTGACAAAGCTTAAGTGAAAAATATAAGAATGAGACCTTTAGTCAATCTCTGCTTACAGTAGTATAAAACAGTTCCCGATTCTTGGACGTTCCGGGTAATCTCGAGAATCACTAGGTGGATTTTGTTGCGGATTTCACCATTCTATAAAGGTTTCTCTAGGAAGGTTTCTGTAGAAAAGAATTTATTTATGACCATACGAAGCCGAGCAGTAATGATGTCAGTGAATCAAGTCAAAAAAAATCTACCGTCCGTGCACCTTTTAAGCTTATGCTGGTTAAACCGTTAAAAATATCTATATTCTGTGATTGTTAGAATTGTTCAGCATGAAATGTTCTACAAAAAATTCCGGGACAGCATATCTCTATCTTCAATACATCGCCCACTATAAGTGTTTTTACGTTTTCATTTCTTCCAACAATCTTCATTCAATTACTAGCTTTGGAGACAGTTTAAGAGATAGCTAACGAGCGAGCCTTTCACCACAGTTTCAGCCTTCGTTCCGAATAATTCACAGACAAGTTTAGATTGGATGGAAGGGGGATTTGTGTTTCATGCACCTCGCCATTCTTAAATTACGTCTGACAAGAATTCTTTGCTCATGCTATCTCCATGATAATATAATTAATAGTCCAGTCAGTAATTCTAACCCATCACGCCGAGATGGAAATCGGATATAGGTCGTAGTTCAAAAGAAGACATATACTAAACTTACAATATGATGAAGAATGTATGTATTTATTATATACAGGACTTCCGGCGATCAAGAAAACAAATTGTAGTGACAAGGCAAATGTCTATACGTCATACGCTATGAGCTTCAACAATGTACGTGTATGTCCAAATACTTCAAAATCTATGATTTTTTTGCTTGGCCTTTGCCCTTTGCCCTTACGGGGTGTATATAGGCTGATTGTCTTCTTCTTTCCATTAAGGCCAGCTATGGACCATGCACCAATTTCAATTCTTCATTCTTTGTTGTTTTTTCTTCTGTTCTTCACAATATTCCTTCATTCTTAGACTATGCAGCTTCTTTCTGTCCACAGACCACTTCGCCCCAGGTTTGCTTTCCACTCTTCTCTGGAATCCTTCCATACTTAACACCTTCTTTCAAAAAATCTCTCTGTCCACAGTGTCTTCTTCATTTATATTATTTCTTTCTAAATCTCTAAATCTCTAAATCCAGCTAGTCGTTGACCTTTTCTCCCAAAGGTACTTCTTGCATATCCTTTTTGTTAACAGGCTAATTTTATTATTATTTATTCTATTGTTGCTGGATGTAAATAAAAAAATTAGAACTACTCTACGATTCTACACTGCTCAAAAAAAACAAAACAACAACAATAAAAACGGAGAAAGGTTAATAGGCTTCTGAGAGAATCTTGAGCTAAAATTGGTGTCGACGCATTCTCTGGCCCTTCCGCACAAGATAATAACCTGAAAATCGCCAAATGTTCACTTAGGGGAGTTCCAAATAGACAATGTGGCCATTTATAAAATAAACCAGAAAGAAATTATGAATGTTAAAGGAAAGAAGGGGGTCATTGATTCCGATCATCACTTGTCTTTAATCAAATTCAAATTTCAACCTGACAGACCCAAACTCAGGGCAGCTAGAAATCCAAGAATTGATCCGGAACTTCTGAAAACTAAATTCAAGCAATTTCGTTGCCAATATCTCCAACCAAACTCCGTCCAAATGGATAGACTCAAAAGATACCATTTTATCCCAGAATATTGGTGTTCTCTCTCGAAAACGCAAACACAGGTGGTGGAACGACGTCTGTGACAAAGCCGCACGTAGAACTTAGAATTCAAGCCTGGCAAACGTGGAGTTCCCATAAAATAGACCAAAACTGGCATGAGTTCGTCAAAATCCATAAAGTAGCCTCAATAATAATCAAATCGGAAAATCGGAATATGATAAAAACAGACTGACAGAAATATATCAAAATTTCAAGAAAAACAATACAAAATACTTCTACAAAACATTTGCTGAAGAAATATCATGCTACCCAACACCTAGTTTGTGTTTCAAACGTCCAGATGGGAACTTGGAAACAAATAATAAGGAACATTGTCAACTCCTTGCTGATTACTTCCAAGACCTTCTAAATTGTGAATCGCCTGCAGAGCAACTCTCATTTGAGCAAACCACTCCAAAACCAAACTTGGAACCCCCTTCATTGGACGAAATCAGACACATAATTAGTGAGCTTAAATGTAACAAGGCCCCAGGGGAGGATGTTTTAATCGCTGAAATGTTCAAATTAGGAGGTGAAAGCATAGCTGAGAAAACTCAAGTAATTCTTCAAGATATCTGGAATCTGATGACTGGAAGTGTGCCCAGATTCACCCAGTGCACAAACTGGGGGATAAAACAGACATTAAAAAACAGATGTATATCCTTACTACCAGTTGCGTATACAATTCTTTCTAAACCCTTACTCGTGAGACTTGAAAAACAGACAGAACACCTAATTGGTGAATATCAGGCAGGGTTTAGTAAAGGCAGGTCATGTACAGAACAAATTCTCAATCTCAAACCCATCTTGCAAATTCGTAAAGCCAGGCAAACAGTGATCATGTTTGTTGATTTCAAGAAAGCTTACGACTCGGATGACCGGCACACTCTATTCAACATTCTGTAAGAATTTAAAGTTGACAGGAAAACAAACGAATTTATTAAGCAGACACTGACAGTCACAACTTCAAAAGTTAAATTTAAAGGTGAACTTTCTGATCCTTTTCATATTAAAACAGACCTTCGACAAGGAGGCGGACTATCTTCGTCATTAGTCAATATTGTGCTGGCATCAGGACGTGGGAAAATGAAACAAAAGGAATAGCTATTGGCCGACTACTCAAAAACAGAATTCATCTGCAGTGTTTGACTTTCGCAGATGATCTGGCTGTTCTCTCTAACAATATACTAGAGGCAGTTTAGGCTCTTGATAAACTTCACGAAATTACAGCGAAGACCAGGCTCCAAATGTCATATGCAAAAACTCAATACTTATAAGGATCCTCTTGTTATCTAGATGGGCAACCTCTAAAGACTAATTTTGGCAAAATTCATCAAGTAAATAAATTCAAGTATTTAGGAGAAGTAATTCAGCCATACGGATTGAACCGTGAGGCAAATAAAGAGAGAATTTCAAAATTACAGAATGCCTATATAATTACCTGGAACAGATATAACAAAAAATCAATTTCCCGGAATGCTAAAATAAGACATTATAACACAGTAATCGAACCTGAAGCATTATAGGCCTCGGAAAACTTGCTCATTAGAGGCAGATCTCTTATTAAAGACATAGAGAAGCAAGAGAGGAAAATATTGAGGACAATCTTTGGTCCAGTCTGCATAGAGGGAATCTGGATGAAACGGGAGTCTCAGGAGCTAAATCATCACTCTGAAATGATCACCGACGCATTCAGGAAAAGGCGATTTAAGTTCTATGGTCACATTGTTCGCTTGACCGATGACAGACTGACGAAGAGGATTCTCAACCTTGCTCTCAAGGAAAGTCAAGACCAACTGGCTTAAGAAAATAGAGGAAGATCTTCAGTAAGTTGGCATCGTATAGCCATGCGTATTGGTGAGGTGTGTCTGTACCAACTGACGAGCCCAACGGCACACCGGGGCGAAACGCTGGCATTTTATGTTTGATCTAGCCGGACCAATTTTATCATATTAATTGATAATTTATCTGATCAAACGGAAATAACATCATATTCCCATTCAGGAATGTTCATAACCTATTTGGATTGCCAAGGTAAGGTTTTTGTTTTATGAAAGGGAGCTTGACTTCCGTAGCACATTGGCATCACTCGTGACGTCATTACTACTTGTATTTTGTGTCTTGTGATGGCCTTCTCAGTATGTGCTAGCCATGCGTATTGGTGAGGTGTGTCTGTACCAACTGACGAGCCCAACGGCACACCGGGGCGAAACGCTGGCATTTTATGTTTGATCTAGCCGGACCAATTTTATCATATTAATTGATAATTTATCTGATCAAACGGAAATAACATCATATTCCCATTCAGGAATGTTCATAACCTATTTGGATTGCCAAGGTAAGGTTTTTGTTTTATGAAAGGGAGCTTGACTTCCGTAGCACATTGGCATCACTCGTGACGTCATTACTACTTGTATTTTGTGTCTTGTGATGGCCTTCTCAGTATGTGCTAGCCATGCGTATTGGTGAGGTGTGTCTGTACCAACTGACGAGCCCAACGGCACACCGGGGCGAAACGCTGGCATTTTATGTTTGATCTAGCCGGACCAATTTTATCATATTAATTGATAATTTATCTGATCAAACGGAAATAACATCATATTCCCATTCAGGAATGTTCATAACCTATTTGGATTGCCAAGATAAGGTTTTTGTTTTATGAAAGGGAGCTTGACTTCCGTAGCACATTGGCATCACTCGTGACGTCATTACTACTTGTATTTTGTGTCTTGTGATGGCCTTCTCAGTATGTGCTAGCCATGCGTATTGGTGAGGTGTGTCTGTACCAACTGACGAGCCCAACGGCACACCGGGGCGAAACGCTGGCATTTTATGTTTGATCTAGCCGGACCAATTTTATCATATTAATTGATAATTTATCTGATCAAACGGAAATAACATCATATTCCCATTCAGGAATGTTCATAACCTATTTGGATTGCCAAGGTAAGGTTTTTGTTTTATGAAAGGGAGCTTGACTTCCGTAGCACATTGGCATCACTCGTGACGTCATTACTACTTGTATTTTGTGTCTTGTGATGGCCTTCTCAGTATGTGCTAGCCATGCGTATTGGTGAGGTGTGTCTGTACCAACTGACGAGCCCAACGGCACACCGGGGCGAAACGCTGGCATTTTATGTTTGATCTAGCCGGACCAATTTTATCATATTAATTGATAATTTATCTGATCAAACGGAAATAACATCATATTCCCATTCAGGAATGTTCATAACCTATTTGGATTGCCAAGGTAGGGTTTTTGTTTTATGAAAGGGAGCTTGACTTCCGTAGCACATTGGCATCACTCGTGACGTCATTACTACTTGTATTTTGTGTCTTGTGATGGCCTTCTCAGTATGTGCTAGCCATGCGTATTGGTGAGGTGTGTCTGTACCAACTGACGAGCCCAACGGCACACCGGGGCGAAACGCTGGCATTTTATGTTTGATCTAGCCGGACCAATTTTATCATATTAATTGATAATTTATCTGATCAAACGGAAATAACATCATATTCCCATTCAGGAATGTTCATAACCTATTTGGATTGCCAAGGTAAGGTTTTTGTTTTATGAAAGGGAGCTTGACTTCCGTAGCACATTGGCATCACTCGTGACGTCATTACTAGTTGTATTTTGTGTCTTGTGATGGCCTTCTCAGTATGTGCTAGCCATGCGTATTGGTGAGGTGTGTCTGTACCAACTGACGAGCCCAACGGCACACCGGGGCGAAACGCTGGCATTTTATGTTTGATCTAGCCGGACCAATTTTATCATATTAATTGATAATTTATCTGATCAAACGGAAATAACATCATATTCCCATTCAGGAATGTTCATAACCTATTTGGATTGCCAAGGTAAGGTTTTTGTTTTATGAAAGGGAGCTTGACTTCCGTAGCACATTGGCATCACTCGTGACGTCATTACTACTTGTATTTTGTGTCTTGTGATGGCCTTCTCAGTATGTGCTAGCCATGCGTATTGGTGAGGTGTGTCTGTACCAACTGACGAGCCCAACGGCACACCGGGGCGAAACGCTGGCATTTTATGTTTGATCTAGCCGGACCAATTTTATCATATTAATTGATAATTTATCTGATCAAACGGAAATAACATCATATTCCCATTCAGGAATGTTCATAACCTAAATCATACAAGAAAAATCCAAATTGAGAACAGTTATCAACAACTATCATTTTGCGGAGAAAATCAGTTTCATTACCAGGAAACCATGGACTGAAGAACGGAAGAAACACCTCAGTGCCCAGATGAAGAGATTTTGAGAGAAGAACAGATCAATAGATCATTTTAAAAACGAGTTCACTCGCGCTCCTTAGATGGGCATAACGATATGGAAATAAATCCAGATTTCCTCAGTACAAATTGGGTCGAAAAGAATATTTTTACGTAGTTAGAGGTTTGCCACTAATGCTCAGTGTTTATTATTATTATTATTATTATTATAATTATTATTATTACTATTTTATAATATTATTAATAATAATCAATGCTCAGAATTTATTATTATTATTCAAATTTAGAAAGTCTTATTATTATTTTCTTGGGTTTAAATGTATAATCATAATGAACAAAGTCTACATCATAGTATTGTATAACTTGAGGACAGTCCATTAGAGTGGTAAAGCGTCGGAATGGAACGGACGGCTACTTCGCTCATTAAGTGGCAGCACAGTATATTTATTTGAGAAGCGCACCGGAAGTGACCACGTGAGCTCCATCTGTCTATGTCACGAGTAGCATCATTAATATTGTGGGTGGCACAACACGCTCCGTCACTTAGGACCTTCTAGTATGTGGGGACCTAGAGGCAAGCGCGCCACACTGACCTCCTGAATAGACCGGCCGCTTAATCATACACGTGACACACACACACACACACACACACTTACTGTAGACATATAAAAACTCAAAGGCTGACCATATTACTAGAGCCACTTGATATAAGTAGCCTAATATTTTCAATGCTTGGTAGGACATACAATTTTAAATTAAATTTAATGGCCATTACTTAAATGTTGCCTTTGTTATTTAAATAAAGGAATTGGTTTCCAGTCTGTCAACACATGAATGTGCCCAATTAAATTGGGTGGGTAATAACAACAATTATTTATCACACTTAAGAACCTGGAAAATATGACATGGATTAACATTAAATTATACACTTTTACAGTCTGATACACTTTCTTAAATAAGGACTATAATTTGATAACACGTTTCGTTCACAAAGCGAACATCATCAGATCCCTTTAACATTTCTAGCCTACTTTTCACATTTTGCAAAAATGAGGAAAAAGTAGTCTTATGAGATCGATCCGGGAAAATGTGTGTCTGTCTGTCTGTCTGTCTGGCTGGCTGTGTGTGTGTCCCCCCCTATCAACTCCTAAACGGCTGCAGCAATCAAAACCAAATTTAGTATGAGTAAAGATGTGCACCGGAATAGCTCACGTCCATATTTGAAAATGATGTCAGTGCTACCAACTGCTGAAAAAACGCACTAGACATTTGAGCTCCATGTTGGATATCTTGCAAGGTATGCATGGGAGCTATTCCAAAATTGGCACACATGTAGATAATACTATTTCAGTTTAATTTACAGGAGGCCAACCATGACAGTGTTGCCAAAATAATTTTAAGCCTTCTGATAGGTCCAATGTTTAAATGCATATAACTTCTACACTATCAACTGGATTTCAACCAAATTTTGTATGTAATATCTGTACGTAAACAGATATGACTGAGCTTATTCTTAAGAGCCACCAGGGCTGCCAACTGTTAATAATTGCTCTCTCTATTTTTTAAATCTAAATACCAATATATCAGAAAGTGTGCAAGCCAACAGCTTTAAACTATGCACACGTATATTCTGACATTTTAGATTAATTTGGAGTAACTTATATACGTCAGTTCTACCAACATGATTATAAGCCTGCTGATAGTACCAATTTTTAAATACATGTAACTTATATACTATCAGTTGGATTTCAACCAAATTTCGTATGTGCAATGTGTACCATAACAGATATGACTATAAGTATTGTTAAGAACAATCAGGGCTGCCAACTGTTAATAAATGCTGTCTATATTCTTTTTACCCTAATATCAATATATCAGAAAGTATGCAAGCCAACAGCTCTATACTTTGCACACGTATAGCACCTGACATTCTAGATTAATTTGGAGTAATTAATACAAGGCGATGCTGCCAACATGATTCTATGCCTGCTGATATGTCCAATTTTAAAATACATGTAACTTCTATACTAACAAATGGATTTCATCCAAAATTGGCACAACAAGATATAATATTTCAGATTATTTCTGACCAGCACACGCATGGTATTGTTGGCAACATGCTTTTACGCGTGCTGATAGATCCAGTGTCTAACTGCATGTAACGTCCATTGGACTTCAACCAAATTTTGTATTCTATACCTTAAGAGATGGAACTAAGAATATATTCATTCACCAGGGCTGCCAACTGTAGTGCTCTATCAGGCTACATTATACCAGGTATATTTTGAACTAATTAGATATTTTGATATTACCAACTTAATTTCGGCATTATTCTAGATGGGTTCATATACTGTAGAATAATCATTGGCATGAAAAGTAGGCTGTATAGTTCTTCACGGAACTTCTTGTTTAGATATGCATATTATACACACGACGTTATTGAAGGGAAGATCAAAGGAACGACAGGACGGGGAAGAAGACGAATTCAACATCTGGATGACACGAAAGATGGAAGGAGTTACTGCAGACTGAAGGAAGAAGCTGAGGACCGTGAACAGTGGCATCATAAATTCTCTGTACGAAGACATGGACCTGCAACTAGGCAGAATACTGTATAATAATATAATATAACATATATACTGTGTACAACAATATATACATTTTCGCTTTTTATCTTAAGGAAATCCCTTAATTATCACGTTTTATTATTATTATTATTATTATTATTATTATTATTATTATTTGATACAGCCACCTATGGACTACAAATACACATTAGCCGTTCAGGTTTTCTTCTTTAAGGTGTTTCTTGCTTGTCGTTTAGCTTCCTGCCAAAGATCTTTCAGCCTTTGGCCCTTCTCAATCTTTCTTCGGCTGAAAGCGTGGATCATTCTTTGGGGGGCGGGGGATCCTCCACACCTGCAATTTCGGTTCTGAATCCTGTCCTGTCCCAGACTTCGGCCGGTCTAATGTTTGCCCATTTTTAGCCTACTTTTCACATTTTGCAAAAATGAGGAAAAAGTAGTCTTATGAGATCGATCCGGGAAAATGTGTGTGTGTCTGTCTGTCTGTCTGTCCTTCTGTCTGTCTGTCTGGCTGGCTGTGTGTGTGTCCCCCCCTATCAACTCCTAAACGGCTGCAGCAATCAAAACCAAATTTAGTATGAGTAAAGATGTGCACCGGAATAGCTCACGTCCATATTTGAAAATGATGTCAGTGTTACCAACTGCTGAAAATACGCACTAGAAATTTGAGCTCCATGTTGGATATCTTGCAAGGTATGCATGGGAGCTATTCCAAAATTGGCACACATGTAGATAATACTATTTCAGTTTAATTTCCAGGAGGCCAACCATGACAGTGTTGCCAAAATAATTTTAAGCCTTCTGATAGGTCCAATGTTTAAATGCATATAACTTCTACACTATCAACTGGATTTCAACCAAATTTTGTATGTAATATCTGTACGTAAACAGATATGACTGAGCGTATTCTTAAGAGCCACCAGGGCTGCCAACTGTTAATAATTGCTCTCTCTATTTTTTTAAATCCAAATACCAATATATCAGAAAGTGTGCAAGCCAACAGTTTTAAACTATGCACGCGTATATTCTGACATTTTAGATTAATTTGGAGTAACTTATATACGTCAGTTCTACCAACATGATTATAAGCCTGCTGATAGTACCAATTTTTAAATACATTTAACTTATATACTATCAGTTGGATTTCAACCAAATTTCGTATGTGCAATGTGTACCATAACAGATATGACTATAAGTATTGTTAAGAGCAATCAGGGCTGCCAACTGTTAATAAATGCTGTCTATATTCTTTTTACCCTAATATCAATATATCAGAAAGTATGCAAGCCAACAGCTCTATACTTTGCACACGTATAACACCTGACATTTTAGATTAATTTGGAGTAATTAATACAAGGCGGTGCTGCCAACATGATTCTATGCCTGCTGATATGTCCAATTTTAAAATACATGTAACTTCTATACTAACAAATGGATTTCATCCAAAATTGGCACAACAAGATATCATAATAATTCAGATTATTTCTGACCAGCACACGCATGGTATTGTTGGCAACATGCTTTTACGCGTGCTGATAGATCCAGTGTCTAACTGCATGTAACGTCCATTGGACTTCAACCAAATTTTGTATTCTGTACCTTAAGAGGTGGAACTAAGAATATATTCAGTCACCAGGGCTGCCAACTGTAGTGCTCTATTAGGCTTCATTATACCAGGTATATTTTGAACTAATTAGATATTTCGATATTACCAACTTAATTTCGTCATTATTCTAGATAGGTTCATATACTGTAGAATAATCATTGGCATGAAAAGTAGGCTGTATAGTTCTTCACGGAACTTCTTGTTTAAGTCCTGATGTACTTCCTGAAGCCATGGAGGTTTCATCTTCCATTTCTCCTGAAGGTTGAGAATTTTGTTAGCCATCTCTCGGTCCCCAATCGTTTAATATGTCCATAGAACATCAACCTCCTCTTTCTCATGCTGACAGAAATTCCTTCAAACTTGTCATAGAGTTCTTGGTTTGACCTAAGTTGAAATTTGTATCCATCTCGAGGTAGTTTCTTGGGACCTAAAATTTCCGGAAGATCTTCCTTTCCTTTTTCTCAATTTCAACAGTTTTCATGCTTCATAAGGTTTCTGCCACATAGAGGCACTCTGGCTTCACTACTGTGCAATAATGCCCGTACTTGGCCTGATATGACAGGTATTTGGACTTATATGTGTTGATGCTATTATTAGGCTATTATTTAATTACAGTATTATAAAATTTATTACTGAGTCGTCCAGTTACAAAACTTGTGAATAAGAATCATTTTCATGAGAAACGTTTCTCTAGACTTTGCCTCACGTATTTTGTGTGTTTGTTGTTTTCTACTTTTTGCTTTTTGGTTTGTATTTTTTGTTTTTGGTTTTGTGTTTGCTTTGTGCTTTTGCCTTTGAATTTTACATTTTGCTTTTATTTCTTGGTTTTGGTTTTGTGTTAGTTTTCTGCTTTTGCTTTTTTGAATTTTGCTTTTTGCTTTCTGTTTCTTGCTTTATGCTTTTGCTTTTTTTGAATGTTGTTTTTTGCTTTCTATTTCTTGTTTTTGTTTTCTGATTTTGATTTTGTTTGTGAATTTTGCCTTTTTTTTGGTTTTTGGTTTTGTGTTTGTTTACAGGAAAATCAAAATAAAACATAAAAAAATAAAATAATATAAAACAAAATAAACAAACCAAAATCAAAATAAAACAAAATAAAATGTAAAAATAAAAAATAAAAATTAAACAAAACAAAAAACAAAACACCCTTTAACATCTGTGATGCCTCGCCCTCACTGCAAGTGGACGGAAGAAAGGAGAGAAGAACATTCGTCAAGAATGAAGATCTACTGGCAGACAAGAAAACAAGCACTACAGTGATCATATGAGTGAAGAACATCATGGTCTATTGATGGCCGAAACGTCTCAACAAAAAAAAAAACACAATCAAAACAATTTAAAACAAAATAAAACGAAATAAAATAAAATAAAGTAAAATAAAATAAAATAAAATAATTAAATAATAATTTTACGACATGATCCTTATTCACAAGTGGATTAAACGAGTTTTGCAACTGGACGACTCGTATTGAAGTGGGCCACTTATCTATTGGCTGGAAATACTTTCCGCCAGGTGTACTGTGTTCATCACCGTCCGAAGAGGATTGGGGTTAAAAGATGACTAGAGAATCGGGGCGGAAATCCGAAGGTCCTAGGTTCGAGTTCTGGTTGCATTAGATATTTTAACTCTCTGTGTTTAACATATTGTTGTTTTAGGTAGATTTCTTTAGAAAGCTAACTATTGCAATGGGTCCCATGTTTCGACTTCCGGAAAATTTCGACATATCTTCGCGTTTCACATCCCCCAGACCCCAAAACCACTGTCAGTTCAAAAGTTTATATATAATTTATGTATATATGTATCTATCTATCTATCTATATATATATCAGTTTCTTGTGGACACGATAACTGCCGTAATTTTGCACCAATCACTTTGAATCTTTTACATAATATGTATCCCTATAAAATCTCGGTCGAGTTCGTTAATGGGCAAAATCGGTCAAAGGGGGTAAAAATGGGGGGCTTTTTTCGAAAAAGTGAAATATCGCTATAACTCTCTTAATACATGAAATATCGAATCCCTTCAAAGTTCATAATATGTGTCGAATAAGTGCCAAAAATTTATGTCAAATAAGTTTTTTGATAGCACCAACCATTGACCAAAGGGGTGGGAAAAAGTGGGTTTTTCGGGAAACATTAATCATATCTCTGTTAATAGGCACAATATCAAAACCGCACGAAATGGACAATATTCCCCCAATAATTACCTAAAACTTTTGTCTGAAAGAATTTTTGATATGACCCACCATTACGCCACGGGGTGAACAAAATGATTTAAATTATAAGAAAATGCCAAGTGCCAAGAGAGGTTGCCATGACAACTTTACTTTTAATTGATAAGGGATGACCATCAGCAGTTGCTATGACAACGCCACTGCACGAGATCACATTCAGTTTTCATATGTCAGTGGGAAGCGACTTCGGTATCGGAACTGGTAGCATGCTGAACTTCTATGCCCAAGGTCGCGGGTTCAAACCCGGCTGAAGTCGTCGGATTTACTAAGAGCGCTAAAAAACCTGAGTTTGCTTTCCTTCGGAGGGGAAGTTCCAACGTTCGTTGCGAGTTGCTGATTGAGGTGGCATCTAGTAGCCAAGTTCACAGCTAGGCGTCGTTGACGGCAGTATTTTAGGTAGATTTCATTAGAAAGCTAACTATTGCAATGGGTACCATGTTTCGATTTCCGGAAAATTTCGACATATCTTCGCGTTTCACATCCCCCAGACCCCAAAACCACCGTCAGTTCAAAAGTTTATATATAATTTATGTAATATATGTATATATGTATATCAGTTTCTTGTGGACACGATAACTGCCGTAATTTTGCACCAATCACTTTGAATTTTTTAACCGAATATGTATACCCATAAAATCTCGGACGAGTTCGTTACTGGGCTAAATCGGTCGAAGGGGATGAAAATGGGGGACTATTTTTTCGAAAAAATGAAATATTGCTATAACTCTCTTAATATGTGAAATATCGAATCCGTTCAAAGTTCATATTATGTGTCGGATAAAGCTCAGAAATTTATGTTTGAAACGTTTTTTGATAGCACCAACCATTGACCAAAGGGGTGGGAAAAAGTGTTTTTTTCGGGAAACATTAATCATATCTCTGTTAATAGGCACAATATCAAAACCGTACAAAATGGACAATATTCCCCTAATAATTACCTAAAACGTTTGTCTGAAAGAACTTTTGATATGAGCCACCATTGCGCCAAGGGATGAGAAAAATGATTTCGGAATTATAAGAAAATGCCAAGAGCTATCAGTGGTTGACATGGCAACACTACTAAATTGATGAGGGATGAGCCATCAGACGTTGCCATGACAACGCACTTGCGCGAGATCAGATTCAGATTTCCATCTGACTAAGTGTGAAGCGGCTTCGGTGACGTAACTGGTAGCATGCTGAACTTCTATGCCCAAGGTCGCGGGTTCAAAGCCGGCCAAAGTCGTCGGATTTTCTAAGAGCGCTAAAAATCCCTCAGTAAGCTTTCCTTTGGAGGGGAAGTTCCAACGTTCGTTGCGAGTTGCTGATTGAGGTGGCATCCAGTAGCCAAGTTCACAGCTGGGTGGCGTTGACGTTAGTATCTGGTAGCAACATTAGGAACTATTGCTTGAAATTTAGCGTCTGCATTCCTTACCTGAATTACAGACTAATACAGCCATCACAATTCACACCGTTTATCAGACAGATTCTACACTCACCCAAAGCACACGGGGTTATATGACCGCGTTGTCGCAGCCCCTAAACTGAGGAACCAACCAACATCTCTGCGGGAGATATAATTTTGCGTGAAGAAGTAACAGACCGTTACATAGTTACACATCAGTGTCGAAACCTTGCATAAGGACAGTGTGACCACAAGTATAACAAGTAGTTCCGTGAAGAACTGTACAGCCTATTTTCATATATCCTGCTCATGTTAATTGCCTCTATCAACATACAAAATTTCAGTTTAATTGCTGTAACAGATTCGTAGATATTGAGAACCGTCTAAATATTTCAGACGGTCGCCAGGTTGGATTTTTATTTTTGTACTATTATATTAAGATTATTGTGTAAGTGTGGTATTCAAACTTCAATCGCATGATAAGAACACAAGAAGTAAAAACGAGATTTTAAAATTACGCACAGCAGCCATCTTGTGATTATGCAAACAATTGAAATAAATTAGATGCCAGTGGATCAACATTTGTGTAAGCATTTAAAACGTGCAACGTTTCACGGCACTCGGATAGTTAATTCGCGAGAAACGTCCATTTAAATATTTATACTTCGCGTCGCCGCCATGTTGGATTCGTGCTCACGAGGTTACTGAAAGTCCTATAGGTGAACATATGTTCATAGTCTCTATGAACATAAAAATTTCAGTTTGGTTGCTGTAAAAGATTCATATATATTCAGAACCGTCTAAATATTACGGAAGCTTGCCATTTAGGATTGTTATATGTATAGGCCATAGAGTTATGTACCATTCAAGGTCACTTATTGCCTAGGTTCATTATTCAAACTTTCACTTCGATCGCATGATTACGACACAAGAAATAAAAACTTAATTTTAAAATTTCGCACAGCCGCCATCTTGATGTTATGTAAACAATTGAATTAAATTAGATGGCAGTACATTACAATCTGCAAAATCATTTACTGTACCACATTTCACAGCGCTCAGAGAGTTAACTCACGAGAAAAGTCTATTAAAATATTTTAAATTCGCTTGGTCGCCATGTTCGTTTTGTACTTTACTGGTTTATGAATTATACATAGGTAAACTTGTATCAGTACCCTTTATCACCGTACAAAATTGTAATAGTTTCGGGGATATAGAATGTCAGTGAAATATTTCGCACAGGCGCCATTTTGAGGTTATGTAAACAATTGAACTAAATTAGATTTCAGTGCATTGCAATGTGTATAAATATTTGCTGTACCAAGTTTCATTACGTTTGGATAGTTAAATCGCGAGAAAAGTCTATTTAAAAGTCTCCACTTCGCTTGGCCGCCATGTTGGTTATGTAGTAACCAGGTTTTTGAATGTTTCATAGGTGAACTTCTAGTAGTACCCTTTATCACCGTACACTATTTCAGGGCGATATCCGTTATAGTTTCGGAGATACTGAATGCTAGTGAAATATTTCGCACATCCGCCATGTTGGATTGGTGAGACGTAACAAAATTCGATGGGCACGGTCGACGTCGCCGGGAATAGTGCTATGAACTTACCGAGTTTCACTGAAATCGCTCCAGCCGTTTAGATTTTATTAGGGGGGACACACACCCACACCTCACACACACACACACACACGCACACACACACGGACAAAAGGTGATCTCATAAGCCTATTTTTTCAAAATTGAAAGTAGGCTAAAAATGGACTCCAAATGACAAGAAGGTTACCGTCCCCGTAAGACAATAAAATGTTTAAAATATGTTTAAAATGAAGACAAACAAAGTTAATTAATCTCCAATTATAAAATACTTTCATGCGATAAATGAGGTCTGATCCTTCTACGAAAACCTGCATATTCTGCCTATTTTCGCCTATCTCCAAGTTTGTCCGGTGAAATCTACCTCCGCCTTCCGGCGTGCCGAGAGGACTTTTTTAATTTATTAAAGTCTTGAGTTGTAATGTTAAGAATTTGTGATTGCATGCTTTAAGATAAGGCATTAGGCCATGTCGCAGTGCAGCTTGTGAGCACGAGTATGTGAGGGCAGTCGATTGGAACTCGTTTTTTTACACTTAAAGCGCGGGAGTCGTACTATTACGTTTGAAGGTAACTTTTTAAAACTGCGGCGAGCGTAATAATACGTTGATCGATTTCTCGCGCTTTGTGTTGGAGACGAACGTAATGTTACAGCTCTAGCACTCGCGTGTGGGTGCCAGTAAGCATGAAGTTGCACATACTATCGCTAGATAGCACCACGTCACTGTTCAGCGGAAGAATATCGATCTGTTCGAAGGCAGTGTACTGACTGTGTCGTTGGACTTTGTGTCACCCCTTGTTTAAAAATTTACCATACCGTAGTGCATTATGAGAAGTGACATTTTTGGTTTTAAGTTCAAAGTAGGGTGTTATGTCAATGAAATGATTATTGAGATTTATTTCAACAGTGTAGTGCATGCACACATGTTTTTACAATTTTTATTTTTCTTCTTCCTCAAAAATTGTGTAATTTTACGGCTTTTTTTTTACAATATAGTTTTTTTTTTCAAATGTATCGGATTTTTATTAAATTTGTAGTGTACGGATTCGGAATTCGAACGGACTTTTCAATTTATTTGTAACTCAAACCACATTCAGTTTGTGCCATTCTGAACATAGCCATAAATTCTGGAAAGCAGCCAGCACACGGGTGAGGAGCAACATTTAAGGCATCAGCAGGGTAAGTGTTTTAAGCCATCAAACAAGAGTAAGACACACTTCCGCTTGACCAGCACGCACAGTTTAAAATTGTGATACTTACTCCCGTCCACGGCGGGTAGGAGTTATTTTCCAAAAGATTTTTCTTCACGGTTCTGCCTAGTTGGGCTCATCCAACGTATCTGCAAGGTTCCGCAGGATCAGCGATTACAAAACACTAATACAGCAATCACAAGAACACAGGTTAACAGATAAATTTTACACACACCGATGTACACGGGGCTACATGACCTCGATGTCCCAAAGCTTCTAAATCAATCAACAACAACAAAACATCATCTTAATTTTATTATTATTACTTCTTCTTCTTCTTTCTTCGATTCGGCCAACTAGGGACCACGTCAGTTCAACTGTCTCTTCTTCCGAGCTTTAACTACCGCCCAGTGTTCCCGCATTCGTCTCCGGTGTTGTTCTTTTCTCTCTTGGGACCACACCTTCCCTGTCTTCAGCTTCGGCTTTTCCTGGAAACCTTTGTGCGTACGTAGTTTTTCCTGAAGTGGAACACGCTCCTGGATATCGTTAGGGGAAATTTCCATTTCACGTAGATCTTTCTCAACTTCCGTGAACCATGCCCCTTTGGTTTTCTTATCCTGAAAGTACGTCAATATCCGTTTTGATATCCTGCCTGGGCTCATTCGTGTCACGTGGCTATAAAAGGCAATCCTTCTTTTTCGAATCGTGTCACTGATCTTCTCCACGTGCTTGTATAATTCGTGGTTGTGACGCCTTCTGTACTCGCTGTTTTCTTTGATAGGACCCAGGATTTTCCTCAAAATCTTCCTTTCTTTCGCCTCTAGTTTTTCCATTAGACCTTTCTTGTTCATTGTTTGAGTCTCTGCCGCATACAGAGCCTCTGGTCGAATAACAGTGCAGTAATGTCTAATTTTGGCGTTTAAGGATATCGATCTCTTATTGTAGATGTCTTTAGTCAGGTTGTATGCCATTTCCATTTTATTAATGCGTGACACGAAGGCTTCTTTCTCTGATAGGTTAGGCTCTATCCATTCACCGAGGTATTTAAACTTTTCTGCCTTCTGAACTTTTCCTAGTCCGACCTCCAGTTCCCTGGGCGCTGATTTTATGTTTGTCATGAATTGTGTCTTCTCAAAGGAGATTTGAAGCCCAGCCTTCAGTGCTTGATTTTTCAGTTGGTTAAGTTGTTCTTCTGCCGTATCAATGGAATCTGAAAAGATCACTAGATCATCTGCAAAGGCTAGACAGTCGATCGTAAGATTCATATACTTGTACCCTAGCCTTACCCCATTTTCTACCCTTGAATTTTTCATTTCCTTCCGCCATTCTCGGATGACCTTTTCTAAAACACAGTTGAAGAGTAGAGGTGAGAGTCCGTCTCCTTGCCTCACTCCTGTCCTGATTTCAAAGGCATCGGACAACTCTCCTATTATTATTATTACTATTATTATTATTATTATTATTATTATACGTAGTCTATCTTTATATATATAATTCTTCGACACGTGTGTATGTGACTGAACTCCTCCCAAACGACTGGACCGATTTTGATAAAATTTTGTATGAATGTTAGGGTGGGCCCATGTATGGTTTAGATTCACAATTTACCCAGATAGGTGGAATTTTAGAATTTTAGAACCACAATTTACACTCAAATTTAGAACCACAATATACAGTCATAAACAGTCGTCATGGAAACCGCTAGCCTTAGTGAAAAGTGATCCTTTTGGAATGTGTGTCTCGACACGTAGGGCCACCTGGTCGCAACCTGTGCAACTACCGTCATAACATACACTACGTCCATGGCGGAAAGGTGGTAGTGATGTCGAATTCTGTTTGTCCCTGCACTTTAGAGCGTTTCAAAGTTCCGTATGCGTTCATATACCATTCATCCGATTGCGATGAAACTTGGGTGAGATGTTGAGTGCACTCCAGGGAAGGTGTTTGGCTTAGTAAATCCATTTTACAATAGATAGCGCACGACTAGATTAAACAAATGAGCGACGACGCGCGAAGCGTTTCAAAAAAGTCCCGTAAGCGTTCAAATACCATTCGTCCGATAGCGATGAAACTTGGGTGAGATGTTGTGTACACTCCAGGGAAGGCTTCTGGCTTCGTAAATTCATTTTACTATAGGTAGCGCACGAGTAGATTCAACAAATGAGCGACGACGCGCGAAATGTTTCAACAAAATCCCGTATAAGTTTATATACCATTCATCGATTGCGATGAAACTTTGATGAATTGTTGTGTACACTTACGTGAAGGTTTCTAACTTAGTAAATCCATTTCACAGGAGGTTAAGCACGAGTAGAATAAACAAATGAGCGCCGACGCACGAAGCGTTTCAACAAGGTCCCGTATGCGTTCAAATACCATTCGTCCGATAGCGATGAAACTTGAGTGAGATGTTGTGTACACTCCAGGGAAGGCTTCTGGCTTAGAAAATTAATTTTACAATAGGTAGCGCACGACTAGATTAAACAAATGAATAACGACACGCGAAGCGTTTCAACAAAATCCCGTATAAGTTTATACCATTCATCGATTGAGATGAAACTTTGATGAGTTGTTGTGTACACTTACGTGAAGGCTTCTAACTTAGTAAATCCATTTCACCGGAGGTTGCGCACGAGTAGATTCAACAAATGAGCGACGACGTGCGAAGCGTTTCAACAATGTCCCGTATGCGTTCAAATACCATTTGTCCGATCGCGATGAAACTTGGGTGAGATGTTGTGTACCCTGCAGGGGAAACTTCTGGATTAGTAAATCCATTTTACAATAGGTAGCGCACGAGTAGAATCTACAAATGAGCGACGATGTGCGAACGTTTAAACTAAGTCCCGTATGCGTTCATATACCATTCATCCGATTGCAATGAAACTTGGGTGAGATGTTGTGTACACTTACGCGAGGGTTTCTAACTTAGTAAATCCATTTCACAGGGGGTTGCGCACGAGTAGATTCAACAAATGAGTGACGACGTGCGAAGCGTTTCAATAACGTCCCGTATGCGTTCAAATACCATTCGTCCGATTACGATGAAACTTGGGTGAGATGTTGTGTACACCCTACGGAAGGTTTCTGGCTTAATAAATACATTGTACAATTGGTAGCGCACGAGTAGATTCAACAAATGAGTGACGGCACGCGAATTATTTCAACAAAGTACCATATGCGTCCATATACCATTTATCCGATTGCGATGAAACTTCGGTGAATTGTTGTGTACACTTCAGTAAAAGTTTCTGGCTCAGTATATTCATTTTGCAATAGGTAGCGCACGAGTAGATTCAACAAATGTGCGATGGCGCGCGAATCGTTTCAACATAGTCCTGTATGCGTTCATATGCCATTTATCCGATTACGATGAAACTTTGGTGAATTGTTGTGTACACTCCAGGAAAGGTTTCTGGATTAGTAAATCCAGTTTTTAATAAGTAGTGCACGAGTAGATTCAACAAATGAGCGACGGCGCGTGAATCGTTTCCACAATGTCGCGTATGCGGTCATATAACATTCATCCTATTGCGATGAAACCTTGGTGAATGATTGAGTACAGAGAATGTTTCAGGCTTAGTAAATCTATTTTACAATAGGTAGCGCATACAAATGGGCGACGGCACGCGAATCGTTTAAAAAAAATCCCGTATACGTTCATATGTCATTCATACGATTCCGATGAAACTTTGTGAGTTGTTGTGTATACTTACGTGAAGCTTTCTAACTTAGTAAATCAATTTCACAGTTGGTAGAGCACGAGTAGATTCAACAAATGAGTGACAGCGCACGAATCATTTAAACAAAATCCCCTATGCGTTTTATGCCATTTATCCAATTGCGATGCAACGTTGGAGAGTTGTTGTGCACGCTCCCACGAATGTTTCTATATTAGTTAATTCATTTCACGATAGTTTAGATGCAGCTAACAGAAATTGAAAAAAATATTGTGTGTCCAAAAGCACTCCAAGAAACAAAGTTACAATACTTTCTTTGATTGGCAGGACGACGTCTGCCGGGTCAGCTAGTTATTTATAATATTGAGTTCCTGTGATCTGGCATTCTCCTGATAATGGCTGATTATTTCTTGATGTTTCCTCGAGAGGGAATGGTGATTTGCAAATATCTCGGGGAAAATGTTTAGTTCTAGGGCCTTAAGCGTGGTTTGCGAGGTTCCTTTGGGAGTTGCCGTGTTTTGTGTCTAGCGTCAATAGGATTAACATGAGCTTTGTCTTTTCCAGCTACGAGTATGAGAAATTCCATATCTTGCCTATACTAGCGTATGCTATTGTGACAAAAGGTCTAACTCTACTGAATTTAAAGGGTTATACCGGCCCCTTGGTGTTGTGATAGCTCGCCTGCCTCTCATCCGGAGGCCCCGGGTTCGATGTCCGGCTTCATCACGAATTTTAGAAATGGACGTAAGTGCTGGAATGGGATGCCCTCAGCCTCGGGATGACAATTGAGTAGCTAACTGACAGAGAGACAGCGCCCCGGTCACAAAAACCAAGATTAACGGCCGAGGGGACCCGACATGCTGACCACGTTTCACCCCACAATCTTGCTGGCCAAATGGTAGGCCTAGGCCCTTCTTGGGCTGTTGTGTCATGTTTCAAGTATTTTTTATACACAGTGTTATCAGCAGGGTCCTAACAGTTGAACAAATAAACAAAACATTCCTCAGATTGATGAAACAGTATAACTTACTCATAGATTTGAATAAGAAACACACAGATATACAGACCAAATGAGGGAAGCACGTATTCGTTGGTATGGGCATGTCACTAGAAGTGATGAGAACTCTGTGATAAAAACGGCCCTCTGGTACGATCCAGAAGAGCATCGACCCCGTGGGCGCCCAAAGAAACGAAGGATGGATAGAATCAGCGGTCTCAAACATGAAGATGCCCTTAGACAGGAAGAAGTGGCGAACAACAACCAAGCAAGCGGACCCTGCTTCAACGCGGGAAGTACGCTAGGAAAGAAGAAGACACACTTTGTGTTAGGCTATATATATATCAGAAGATACTTGAACAAGATGTTCAGTAAAGAACATACAGCCTACTTTCTCCTAAATGCATGGGTATTGTTATAACTCTTTGTCCTTTTCAATGAGTATAATTGAATGTTGGTTGTAGTAGCTTGTTCAAATACAACGTGACATACGGATAATAAACATGAATATGAGGTGCGCTTAGCTAGTGCTACCTCTGTACAAAATTCATTCAATTTGGTTTCACCGTGTTTAAATTGGTATGGGGAATCGATTTGAACACATACATAGCTGCTATCTGCAAACTATTGACTTGATGACCTTGTAGTTCAGTCAAAAGATGCGTCCTACAAAAAGGTATGTTGTTGCAAAATTTGGTAGAGATCAAATGATTAGGTTGGTCGTAATTTGATTTAAGCTTTTAGCATTTGGGTGGCCTCCATTCCGTTTCCGTCAAGATGGCGGTGATATAAAACTTGACACTGAGGTGCCCTTTGCGAGTGCTAGCTCTGTACCAATTCGTTATTCGGTTTCACCGTGTTTGAATAGGGGGGATCGATATGCACACATACATGAACGCCATCCGCAAAGTATTGGGCTAATGACCATGTAGTTTGGTCAACAGATTCTTCATACATAAAGGTATAATGTTGAAAAATTTGGTAGAGATCAGATGATTAGATTGGTCCTAATTTGATTTAAGCTTATTACATTTGGGTGTCCACCATTACGTTCCCGTCAAGAAGGCGGCAATATAAAACATGGCATTGAGGTGCCCTTTGCTAGTGCTACCTCTGTACCAAACTTTGTTCAATTCGGTTTCACCGTGTTTGAAAAGATAGGGCGAATCAATTTGCACACATACATAACCGCCATCTGCAAACTATTGAGCCTATGACTTTGTAGTTTAGTAAAACGACGCCTGCCATATAAATATACTGCTCAAAAAAATTAAAGCACCACTTTTTTCAAAGGCCACCAAATTTTAAAATTTAACCGCACAATCTCGAAATCTCAGTATGACGTTTGTCCTGACGCTTAACAAGCATATGCTTCAGCACAACTCCCCAACTTGAGTAGTTTCGGGGTAGCGCCCCGAAAAACAGCCCATTTTCGAAAACCGCAAATTGAAGTTTGCGAAAAACGCTGTAGGACTTGTCGCAGGTTGCCCAAGCAGTCGAAAATGAACGAGTCTTTCTCTTAAGGTTCCACCAACACGTTGAAATCGTTAAATTTGACGTTCGAGTATTTCAACCCCCTTCATCATCCCCTAAACATGGACTACCATTGGGGGCGTCTAAGAAGGTACCGGGTGTGTTTAACCACCTGAAAACCTGCACACCGTCCTCAGTTGCTGATTGCAGTAAGTTGTTAAGGCCTCCGGCAATGTTCATCCCCCCTTACACCCTCAACTGGCATGGGACCAAACCACCCCCTCTCGATTCACCCCTAAGGAAGGTTCTAATCGAGATGTTTATCAATGCTGTGAATGAGGGGGTCTTCCCCTAACGTTTCAAAAAAGGATCTGTGCCTGTGTCACCACCAGTTCCCCTGCTACCCCCATTTGTATGATTTTTCGAATCAGGCCCTTTTTAAGAGCTGAAACGAGGTCTTAATCGATGAAAGGGCTGTAAAGGTCCTTAGACGTAGTGGTGACACGAAATCAACCCCTTCCGATCGTTGATTGACATTCCATCCCCCAAAATTGAAATTGTTGCACCCTCAACCCTCCCTGTCTGGACGCGTAACGCGTCATGGCAGAGTTTTCAGAGTTGGATGAAAATGAAGCTTATGGCATGCAATCGAGCCCAAAACAGCAGGTTGGATGGAAATTCATCGGTAGGGTGGGAAAGGGGTCCAAAAGTTTTCAAAAAAGTTAACAGCCTCTAGTAAGTACACCCATGCATAGGCAACCCACATCACGTAATTTTTCTCCCATTTTCCAAACTTCGTAACCTATTGCCGATCAGGGGCAACCCGCAAGCTCGGACGTGATGTGGGTTGCATATGCATGGGCGTACTTACTATAGGTTGTTAACTTTTTTGAAAATTTTTGGACCCGTTTCCCACCCTACCGATGAATTTCCATCCAACCTGCTGTTTTGGGCTCGATTGCATGCCATAAGCTTCATTTTCATCCAACTCTGAAAACTCTGCCATGACGCGTTACGCGTCCAGACAGGGAGGGTTGAGGGTGCAACAATTTCAATTTTGGGGGATGGAATGTCAATCAACGATCGGAAGGGGTTGATTTCGTGTCACCACTACGTCTAAGGACCTTTACAGCCCTTTCATCGATTAAGACCTCGTTTCAGCTCTTAAAAAGGGCCTGATTCGAAAAATCATACAAATGGGGGTAGCAGGGGAACTGGTGGTGACACAGGCACAGATCCTTTTTTGAAACGTTAGGGGAAGACCCCCTCATTCACAGCATTGATAAACATCTCGATTAGAACCTTCCTTAGGGGTGAATCGAGAGGGGGTGGTTTGGTCCCATGCCAGTTGAGGGTGTAAGGGGGGATGAACATTGCCGGAGGCCTTAACAACTTACTGCAATCAGTAACTGAGGACGGTGTGCAGGTTTTCAGGTGGTTAAACACACCCGGTACCTTCTTAGACGCCCCCAATGGTAGTCCATGTTTAGGGGATGATGAAGGGGGTTGAAATACTCGAACGTCAAATTTAACGATTTCAACGTGTTGGTGGAACCTTAAGAGAAAGATTCGTTCATTTTCGACTGCTTGGGCAACCTGCGACAAGTCCTACAGCGTTTTTCGCAAACTTCAATTTGCGGTTTTCGAAAATGGGCTGTTTTTCGGGGCGCTACCCCGAAACTACTCAAGTTGGGGAGTTGTGCTGAAGCATATGCTTGTTAAGCGTCAGGACAAACGTCATACTGAGATTTCGAGATTGTGCGGTCAAATTTTAAAATTTGGTGGCCTTTGAAAAAAGTGGTGCTTTAATTTTTTTGAGCAGTATATATGTTGTTGCAAACTTTGGTAGAGATCGGATGATTAGGTGAGTCGTAATTTGATTCAAGCTTTGAACATTTGGGTGGCCGCCATAACGTTGCCGTCAAGATGGCCGCAACATAAAACATGACACTGAGGTGCCCTTTGCTAGTGCTACCTCTGTACCAAATTTCGTTCAATTCGGTTTCACCGTGTTTTAATTGATAGGGGGAATCGATTTGCACACATACATGGCCGCCATCTGCAAACTACTGAGCTGATGATCATGTAGTTTGGTCAAAATATGCTTCCCACATAAAGGTATGTTATTGCAAAATTTGGTAGAGAGCAGATTATTTGGTTGGTCGTAATTGGATTTAAACTTTTAACATTTGGGTGGCCGTCATTACGTTTTCGCCAAGATGGCGGCGATATAAAACATGACACTGAGGTGCCCTTTGCGAGTTCTACCTCTGTACCAAATTTTGTTCAATTCGGTTTAACCGTGTTTGAATAGGGGAGATCGATTTGCACACATACATGACCGCCATCCAAAAATATTGGGCTAGTGACCTTGTAGTTAGGTCAACAGATTCTTTATACATAAAGGTATAATGTTGAAAAATTTGGTAGAGATCAGATGATTAGGTTGGTCGTAATTTGATTTAAGCTTTTAACATTTGGGTGGCCGCCATTACGTTTTCGTCAAGATGGCGGCGATATAAAACATGACTCTGAGGTGTCCTTTGCTAGTGCTACATCTGTACCAAATTTCGTTCAATTCGGTTTCACCGTGTTTGAAATGATAGGGGGAATCGATTTGCACGCGTACATGGCCGCCATCTGCAAATTATTGGGCTGATGACCTTGTATTTTAATCAAAAGACGCTCGCCAAGTATAGATATGTTGTTGCATAATTTGGTAAAGATCGGATGATTAGGTTAGTCGTAATTTGATTTAAGCTTTGAACATTCGCGAGTACACACACTCACACACACACACACACTCACAGACAGAGAGACACACTATTTTTGGCCCTGTGTAGATTCATAGGTCTACTTTCCTTTTTTTTTTTTTCAAAAATCGAAAGTAGGCTAATAATGATCCCATCGTGGTGAAACTCTGTGTTAACAATACTCGTACCGCTATTTCTTCTCAATTGTAATAGTTTTTTTAAAGTTGACATTTTTTAAATCGATGGACGCGTGGTGATTTCTAAAAATGAATCTCACCCTTTAAAGTTTTCCTCAACCGGTATCATCGAAAGTTTGCGAAATAAAAGAGTATGATTAAATAAAATCAAAACTTCTTAGAGATATACACACTCATACAGACAAAAGAAAATATCTTGATGCGTTCTTTACGTGCGATGAAAATTCCATTATGTTAAATTAATCTGATGATGTTCGCTAGGCGAACGAAACGTGTTATCAAATTAAAGGCATCCGGTTAGACGGTTACGACGTTGCAGTTGATCGACTACCCGACTGCAAGTCATAAATCACTACTGAAATCCCGCAGATTTCTCTCTGGAGAGATTCGTCAGCCGATAAGTCAATGTATAAACAAACGGTGGGCTGTCAGAAGAGAACCATATATACCGTTGTCTAAAGAAATTTGCTGAGAATTGAACACGTATCTTTCACTTTGAAGACGACCGCCCGCTCGTGCGGTGGTAAAAGGAAGCAAATGAGACAGTCATGTCACGCAAGGAAAGTACGCAGCCTCCGCCAGACAGTTGCTGCACTTCAAGAATACCTCACTCAAAGATATTCTAGATCGCATTGTATTGTTACCGACACGACTTGGCCTATAAAAACAGCGCTATAGAGCACTAATGCACATGGACCAGGGCGATAGAGCACTAAAAACATGAAACAGCGTGATAGAGCACTAAAGAACATGAAACAGTGCTATAGAGCGCTAAAACACATGAAAAAGACCTTTTGAGCACTGAAACACATGAAACAGAGCTATTTAGTACTAAAACACATGATACAGCTGTATAGATCTCTAAAACACATGAAACGGTGCTATAGAGCACGAAAGCTCATGAAACAGCGCGATGGAGCACTAAAAAGATACGAGCCTTACAGTAGTCGCATATGATGTGTAACATTTGACATAGAAGAAACCTCACGTGAAATTGTTGATACACCGGTATTTTATACTATTATTGGCACAAATATTAATCTATTGTAAAAGGGGCGTTTTACAGAAGTAGTGGTTTTTGAGGGGTTCTGGCCCCTCCTCCTCCTCACCCTCCTCACAAGATGGCGGCAGCCCGATAACTCCCGAACCCGTGGTCGGATTTTGACGAATGAGGTGTCATTGAACTCGGGCTGACACCCCCTTTCCTATGAACAACATATTTCAACCCCAAAAATAAAACCTACCCCTACTAAGGGGTGAAATTGAATTTTTTAGAGAATCTCTCTTTCCAATTGCAACATGTGAGAGTTTGAATGCCGATATGGAATGTAACGATGTTCTGCAAACCAATAATCAAAGAGGGGCATGTTAGGCCTTGAGGTGAGAGCCCCTGTTATTGTTGACGAGCCCCCTGCTGTCGGGCCCGTGTTGATGGGTTATTGTGGACGAGTCCTTGTGGACAGGTCCTTGTGGATGAGTCCTTGTGGACAAGTCTGTGTGGACAGGTCCTTGTGGACAAGTCCTTGTGGACGAGTCCTTGTCCCTTTGGACTGATCCCTTTGGACGGGTCCCTTTGGCCTGGTTCCTACGGACGAGCCCATGAATTTATTTAAATTATGTCAAAGGGCCTAACTACATTTGTGTGTGTGTTGAATTGACGTTGTTCACCACTACTATAATGGGATAACGATATGAAAGGAAAGTAGCGAAATACATGTGAACACGTGTGAGATGACCTTATTACCGTCCTCCTTGTGAAACAAGTCACATCCTGTTTTGCTTCATACGTGAGAAAATGCAAGTTCATGTGTAATATGATCTAACACACAGGTGTTCACCTGTACACGTGCACGATAAGAGCTAACAAGTCACAACCTGTTTTGACAGTGGTGAGAGGTGAAGGGGGGAGAGTTAGTGTAAGAGAGAACACAGGTGAAGAGAGAAAGAAATATGTATTTGCTCATAATACATGTATAGCTGAGGACTGTACATAGGACTGTAGGTTAAGTACAACATGAGTAAATAAATAAATACAAGACACACAGGTTCACACAACATGTAATTTATTAATCCAAGAATTAAAGGCTGAGCTCAATCCCAACCATTTTACATATAGTTTATTTCCTTTTTGTTTCAACACTTTTTCCACAAGATAATGTTTAGGAAACGCTGTCCTTTGAAGTTCTTGAAGATAAAACCTGCCTTTTATGGGTTGATGGTTGAGGTCCTCTAGTAAATAGGTGACTGGACTGTTCAGGTTGACTTGACGAATTCGAAATAGTTCTGTCCCCCAATTCGATGTGTAGCCCTTGTCGAAGACGGACTTGAATTTGCTCACACGAACATGGTCCCCAATGTTAAGGCGATGACGTTTAGGGTCTGCTGTTTTTATGGGGTTAAACAGTTTATCCAGTTGTGGAATATTTTTAGTTACAAGTCGTGGCTTGGTCCCAATGGTTATGTGTTTGGTGTCGTTGTAACGTGACACTAACTCAGGTAATAAGTCCAACCAGCGATAAGTGCCCTGAGCGGTAAACGCTTTCCACATATGGGTTTTCAATGTTCGGTTGAACCGCTCGACCACGCTGGCTTTGAGATTGCTGTACGTGGTGTAATGGTGAATATCCTTAGATTTGAGAAAACTGGAGAATTCCTTGTTGAAAAATTCCTTTCCCTGGTCGGTTTGTAGCAGCTGAGGTTGACGTTTAGATTGTTGAATAATATGTTGAAAGGCTTTGGTGACTAGTGAACTAGACTTGCGACGCACAGGTTCAACAAACGCCATTTTGGAATAAACATCAATGACCGTCAACATATAGCGTACACCATCGTTAACGTTAGCATAGGGAATCATTTCAACCAAGTCTGCTTGCCAAAGTTCATCCACACCCTGTGAAATCACCTTGAGTCGCTGATAGTGACGTCTAGCTGGACGATGCAACTCGTGAGCAATACCCATTTTAATGGGTGAGGGCTTAAACAATAATTTTGGCATTTCGAAGTTCTTCCTCAATTTCTTGAATTTTCCAATCGTGACCAGTATGGCCGGCTTGACGTGAAGCATGCAACAGCTGTAGTCGCTGGACGAGTTTATTTGGATTGTGCCAGTAGGTAACATCCACAAGGGGTTTTAATGGTTTAAATGTCACCCCTGAAGCGGACACTTTACGACGACCACTTTGACTAGTGGGGAACATTTTTGCAATGATGGTTTTATATTGTTGGGATATATTAGCATTCACTTGTTGAGTGGGATCATACTGTCTTTTGTGAGCATGGGTATCCAATAAAATGGATTTATATTTACTAAGGTCCTCTGACGTATAATCTTGAGATGAGGGAGTCCTAGAGAATAGTAGCTTTAACAGTCCTGGTGTTAATTTATAGTTGATCTTTTTAATGACAGCTTTAGTACGACTAAATTTAATCGATGAATCACCAATTTTAAAACTATCATTCTCATAGCGAACGCCATATGTGGTATCTGTGTTTCCTACAAATAGATTGGTGAAATAGGGTTCCAGTGTTGATCCATAATATTTTATTAAAATGTTTTTCAGTTGAGCTTTATGTTGAGGAGTGGCCAAGAGTTGTGAAAATGGAGACGATCTGGAAGGGCAAGGGGTTTCGACCATGGCCAAGGATTTCCTTTTTCTTAAAAACTCTGCAAGGGGTGATGTCTTTTTTTGAGGCGTAAACACTTGATCCTCATTATCCTCAACTTCGCTAACACTAGTTAAATCTTCCTGTTCCTCTTCATCTTCCTCTTTCTCTTCCTCAGAGTCCTCGTGGTGCGTCTGACTGGCTTGTGAAACGGTAGGTAGCGTTTCAAATGGCTTGATAGAGGGTTTCAACATAGCTTTTAGCGGAGGTGCTAAATGTTGTTGAATAAACAAAGCATGATCCGCACGCGATCGTTTCAATTGGCGAAACTTTTGGCGAATAGTATTTTTTGCTCTAATAATATGCTTTTTCAATTGACTCTCTGCTAACGCCATGATGTCGCGACAAATGACTTGAGAGGGAATGATACAGTGCCTTAAATAGCAATAAAATGATCAAACCCTAAGCGATACCACCCTTTGTTGAGTTCACTTTGTTTGTCAATCACTAAACAGGCATGACGTTGTGTGTTCCAGCACTTGCCACAAAATTCTGTAAACATTTGAAAGGTCATATCCGGATTCACATGTTCATTATAAATGTAACGACTGTTCCTCTCGTCCTGGCGAAATAAAACAATGACATTGGCATTGTCACGAATCAACTGTTTGGACATTTTAGAATACGTTTGTCCAAGATAGAAGCAATCGATATGTTTGTGTCGACCCATGCTGAAATAGCTTTGAATGATACCTTGTCGTTCAGTGAATACATCATCGAAAATCATGAGTGAATCAGGCTTTACCTCATCCGGTGAAATAACATTTTCTTGCGTGGAAAATGTAAAATACCCCATATTCTCATTTTTTAATCCAGACATGACTTGATCCAGAAACACGTAGGGGGGTTGGTAGAGAGATTTTGCGAAAATATAAATATTTTGAAAACACAGACCATTGGGCGCTGTAATAAGTGTCAGCAAAAGATTGGTCTTTCCACAGCCGGAAGGTCCCACAATGATGCAGCGAATGGAAGATGGAAACAGTGAACCATGGCGTTGTTCACGTGATGTGGGGCAGAGATGGGAAACCATGTCCCTCACAGGGAATGACTCTTGCTGCTTAATTAGCTTCATTTCAACTAAGGCTTAGAGAGGCTAGCAGGCTGTCTATATACATCGCACCGAGCCTCGTCATAGAAACAGTAGACTCGTATTACAGGTTGACGATGGATGTCTTTGGACGTGCGTTGATGGTCAAAGCTAGGTCTGTTCCCATACATGATCCTAAACAAGAAACAGATCCTGCTAATAAACACTATGTGGATAGGTCAGTAGTGCCACGCACAAAACAAGGAGATTATGACTTTAAAGGAAAGCGGTTAACTCATGTAAAACATCCTCAAGTGTCTACAGACGTTACTACAAAAAAGTATGTGGATAACAAGGTGTATGAGTTTTATGATAAAGTGCCTCAGCTTACGGTGGATGGCTATAGCGCTAATCATCACCGCATTATTCACGTGGAAGACCCACAAGAAGATGATGATGTCTGTACCAAGCGATACGTGACCTATGAAATGAAAAGGCTTTATAAATTTATCCCATCTGTATTTTTAGTGCATCTGACAAATGTAAAACCTGTGAATGAGAGAAACCATATACCGCTAGTTCATGACCAGCACTTGACCTATGTGCTTGCTTCGGGTTTAAGCCACTATCGACTACACTATAATGGAACCATTCACATCAAATATGCCATACCTGATGAGAACCATTTACAAATAGAGATAAATGGTCATAGTATGTTGGTCCATAACCATGAAATGGTCAATGCAGGAGACGAATTATCCTTTCATCTCCTGTTGACATGGAATGAAAAGCAAGCTGGAAAAACCATAAATGATTTCCCACTTTATGTAGAATTGGAATATACAGCCATGAAATAACAATCTAATGTTAGTTGTGACTTAAACTTTCTTGTGAAAGGTTGTTGGTCATCATCATCATGGTGAAACAAAGATATGTGGTGAGAAAGACAAAAAATATGAGCCAGTCCTTGGCAAAGCCTGGGCTTATGACATTCGTGGACAAGCCCTTACGAAAGAAAAAAAGAAAAAATAATGTGTTGACCATAAGGAAAGCTCTTCGAGTAGCACAGAGACATGTTATTCCAAAACGTCAGCGACAGGGTTCAAAACAAGGGCGAGTGATCCCCGTCCCTAAACGAGCGGGATTTTTACCTGCATTATTCGCTGGTCTGGCTGCTCTGGGTTCACTTTTAGGCGGTGCCAGTGCAGTGGCAAAAACTATTAAAGCCGCGCAACAGGGCAAGCAACAACTCAAAGAAAGTCAGCGACACAATGAAACAATGGAGGCCATTGCTATGGGGGCTAGAAATGTCAATTTGAAGCCAGCCTTTTATCAACAAGGATTTGGAATTTCACCTTTTCGAAATAAAATAAAAACATCTTTAACCTCAACCATAGCAAGACATGCCCTGACGCATCAGCAAGTGGAAAGCTATGCTAAACAACTAAAGCTTTCTCATTTTCGAGGTGTGTTTATGCGAAACCAATTACCCTCACGACCCTGGAAACATGAATGTGCTGTTGTCAATTTGGATGATCACCGAGGACCTGGAACACATTATGTAGCTTATGTCAAAGAGGGATTTACTGTATGGTACTTTGACAGTTTTGGGAATTTACCCCCGCCCATGGAACTAGTGGCCTATTTTGGAAACAGGATCAAGATATATTATAATGTGAAACGTGAGCAAACGTTTAACAGCCAACAGTGTGGACGTTTATGTTTAATTTTTTTATATAAGACGCAACATAAGCAAAAACGTCAACAGTATGTCGGTGGAAAGTAAGACGTTTACACTGCATGGACGTGGACCTGAAGTGAGTCTAGACTTTTACCCACCTATTGAATTGAGTGAAAAACCTTATGGTTTAGGACTTGTTTCTCTTGAAACGTACAATCGAATATACAACATACGTGAAAATGTGAACAACAAGTTTTACTATGATGATTCTGTGCTCACTCTGAACTCTGGTGGATACACGATAGATGACATTTATGAACACATTTATGTGGTGTTGATCAATGAATATGGTTTAAAGTCATTTCTCGATGGAACGCGAAAGTTTGAACTTGTAGGAAATACCAACACTCATCGCTGCAGTATTTTTTCTACATTCAAAATTTACTTTAAAACTCACCCCGATTCCATTGGTCCATTACTAGGATTTAAACCACGTGTGTTAGAGCCCAACAAAAAACATGAATCAGACCATGAAGTGAAATTCATTGAGGACCATCATGTGTCGGTGACGTGTAATATTATTAGTCAAGTGTACACCAATCAAGAACCGTCGCATTCGCTTTATGACTTTATTATAACATCGCCCAATGGCTATATTATTCGTGAAAACCCTCCAGTGGTGCTTTTTCATTCTGTGGCTGTCGATGGTATTAGTAATATAACATTAAGACTGATCAATAGAGACCAACAACTCATTGATCTAGATTCTACCACACCAGTGACTTACAAGTTGGTGCTAAAACCACTATGAAGTTTGTATATAAAGCAACAGCACCGTCTAGGAATGGTGTTAGTTGTTTACCACGTGAATACACGTTAACATCTCAGAACAAGCAGATTTTACAGCATTTGGGTTACCACATTAACCCCAGCGATGAATTCTATTCTAGAGGTAGCGAAACACTTCGAGGAGCAACCAGGAGTGGTAAGAATTGATCTGCATTCTTATCAAGCTCAAACACCTGGACTCAATAACAATGATGAAATTCAATTAGTTATCAACAACCAAGATATTTACACCCTACCGCATGAAAGTGTTATTCAGATTGAAGGTCGACTCACCAAAGCCGATGGTTCTACACCCACTACATCCAAGTTAGCCAACCATGCATTCGCCTTCCTGTTTTCTGAAGTACGATATGTCATTAACGATATCGTGGTGGATAGCACTCGAAATGTGGGTATTTCCAGTGTTATGAAACTATATCCCTCTTATAGTGAGGAAGAAGCTAAAACACTTTGCATGGCAGGTTGGTGCCCTGACTCGACCAATGACTGGATGGTACACACCGATGGCACCTTCACTGGATATTTATCTCTTAAACTGATTTTAGGCTTTGCTGAAGATCACCAGCGCATTGTGGTCAACGCAAGGCAAGTGCTTTATCTAGTGAGAGACAGGAGTGATAATAATGCACTCAAGGGAGTCGACAATGCCCCCATTGATTCAAAAATTCAACTACAACGCCTGCTATGGAAAGTGCCTCATGTGACCCTTAACGATAGCAAAAAACTGGACATACTCAAAATGGTAAAGAGAGATATACCTCTACCCATGGAATTTAGAAGCTGGGCACTCCATGAGTACCCGTTATTGCCCACCACCAACACACACAGTTGGTCTATAAAAACAGCCCGCTATACAGAGAGACCTCTCTACATGATTGTGGGTTTTCAAACGAATCGCAAGTATCAACAAACCAAAGATGTCACGCAATTTGATCACCTGCAATTGAGAAATGCACGTCTTTTCCTCAACGGTGCTGTGTTTCCCTATGAAGGGCTGGATTTAGATTTTTCAAAAAATAAGTTTGCCCCCCTGTACGACTTGTTTTCTAAATTTAGATGGTCGTATTATCAAAAAGAGAATTGTCCAATGTTGTCACCCCAAGCTTTTAAGACAAGGGCGCCACTGATTGTCTTTGACTGTTCCTACTTGGAAGAGTCTGTCAAACCATCCAATATTGACATTCGACTAGATTTTGAAACGCATGACAATGTTCCAGCCAATACCACGGCCTACTGTTTGATTATTCATCACAAACAAGTCAACTATTATCCACTGTCCAACCAAGTGACAAGTGTATAAATAGCAGGTCAACACACATCAAACCACTCAGTCATGTCTTGCTTTCAAGCCTCAAGAGAAGTTACATCCATGAATTTTAAATCCGAGGAACAACGTTTCAAGACCTTTGCGACGTGGCCGGTGCCTTTTATAAACCCTCAAGCCTTAGCAGCCGCTGGATTCTACTATTTAAAAAGAAGAGATGAAGTGAAATGTGTGTTTTGTCCCATCATCTTAGACCAATGGCAAGAGAGCGATGAACCCATGCAGGAACATCAGCGCTGGTCACCTGCCTGCCCCTACCTCTGCAGAATGGAAGTGGGTAATATACCCTGTCATTCAAGTTACTCCTCACTCATGCCTCTGAGTGATGAAAAAAGTTATGATACGTGTGGACATTATGGTGCCGGCAGTGCTTCAGTGAGCAGCTCACAGTCAAAAACATCCAGTTTAGAGACATTGGGATATCATCGGTGTTATGGACACTATAAACACAAAATACTTTTTTGTTGTATGAGATGGTACCGCCTCTATCCTAGAATGAAAAAAGAATGTAAAACTTGTTATGCTAATAAAATAATGAAATAAAAAAATTGGTTGTTGTTGTTATATTATTATTACTTATGCCCCCTGTCATATCCTAACCTCTATAGTGACTACTCGATGTTTTTCTTTTCTTTTACTAGAATGGAATGTAAGTAAATGGCATGGGTACACCTTACTGAACAATTGTCAGTCTGTGGTCAGTTGGACTTGATCCAGACAAGAGTGAACATGTTGCGTACACTGATTGTCGACTGTCAAGGGTTTAAAATTGGAGATAACAAATTTATATTTAAAGAAGTGGCCATCATCGATTGTTCCACTTTTTGGATATCACAAGCTACTCATTTGGTGTTTAAACCACCTTATGCGTTTGATTTGTTGTGTGATAAAGACCGTAAACAAACCCAGTGGATTGAAACTCATATGCAACTAGACTGGAAGCAAGGAACCATTTCATATAAGCACCTGGACATGGTCATGAAAGCCCACTTGTCTTCTGCCCATGTAATATTTGTGAAAGGTAGTGAAAAACGTCAATGGCTACAACCATTTTTAGCGTCTTACTGTCAATGTATCGATTTAATGGACATGGGCTGTCCATCGCTGCAAACACTCATGGATCGCTGCCCCTGTGACAATATTACCCATAAAGCCTTGGCACAGGTGTGGCAATTGTTTCATTGGCTATCCACCAATGCCTGCTGGGAGTTGTTAAATAAAATTAAAACTAAAGGTTTACCTGTGAATGACACCAGTGAGATTTCTACAAGCGACGTGTAAACATCAACATGATACCATGGAGAAAGGGGATGCTACCGATAAAGCGATTGGAAAGTTCTTTGTGTGTAAAAAGAAACTAGACAGTTTTACTAAAGAAGAATTATTGGCTCTTCCAAAATCATTCATTTATTATGTCGCAGCAAATGCAGTGAAAGAAATCTGGCAACATGTACCAAAATCATGGACTCAAGACCCTGTGTTAAGTGAATTGCAACCATGTACAGATTATGATCACCATAAGCAAGTGGCTATGGCAAAAATACCCTCTATGCGACAGTGTGCTACTTGTCAGCTAGTCAAACTGTATCATGGTCATAAAAGTCAGTGTAAAGACTTTGTTTCCTCATACCACGGGAGTAATGAAGAAAAAAAGCAACAACAACAAACATCATCCACAGAGGAGGAGGAAGATCAAACCTTTTTACCATCGATGGAAAAGGATATGCCAGACCTGTACTGGCAATGGCGTCATTAACAAAGTAATTCAATACTTGACTTTCGAAATCTACCTACCTGGTTATTATTTGTGTAGTCCTGGAACTTGTCTTGAAGAACCTTTGCAGCATAGTGATATACCTATTAATCCTTTGGATCAAGCATGCTCCTTTCTTATCACCACAGTCATTCTGCATTAAGACGTGTAGCGCATAAAGTATCGTTGAAAAGCTAAACAACTTTTGACATTCTGTGATGTCTCAGTGGGAGAGAGGTTGGCAGTCGTCATTGTGATTAGTGTTATAAAAGGAAAGTTGATAATGAGTGGACATGGACATTGAAAAGGATTGAGGAATTGGTATTTCTTTGTATTCTATTTTTGTAAAGCTCTATTTGTTGTGAAATAAAAACAAGGTTTACAAGATCACAATGTTTAAAAAAAAAAAAATGGTGATAGCCATTTCATTTTTTTCACACATGAATATTTACAATTTCCACTTTACATTTTTTTACATTCCCCTTGTTTAGTTTAAACATTCTGTACATTTTTGTTGTTGTGAAATAAAAAAACAAGGTTTACCAGATCACAATGTCTTTTAATTCTAAAAATGGTGATAGTCATTTCTTCATTTTCATTTTTTCACACATGAATATTTACAATTTCCACTTTACATTTTTTTACATTCCCCTTGTTTAGTTCACACATTCTGTACATTTTTTTGTGAAATATAAATAAGGTTCACTAAATCACTATATCTTTTAATTTTAAAAAATGGTGATAGCCATTTCATTTTTTCACACATGAATATTTACAATTTCCACTTTTTATTTTTTACATTCCCTTGTTTGGTTTACACATTCTATACATTTTTGTTGTTGTGAAATAAAAAACAAGGTTTACCAGATGACAATGTCTTTTTAATTTTAAAATGGTGATAGCCATTTCACTTTTTCACACATGGATATTTACAATTTCCACTTTACATTTTTTACATTCCCCTTGTTTAGTTCACACATTCAGTAAATTTTTTAAAATCTTTTTCGTAATATACAAAAGCAAACATTTTACACTAAAATGTATTACTTATCTTATTTTTACTAAACTACTGTAGCCTAACATTATACATTCTACTTACAGTTTTTACAAAAAAAAATATTAAAATATAAAACACACTACAAATATTACAATATAGTGATCATTAGACTTAAGTAAAGTAATAGTCCTCAATACGACTGTTTCCCCAAGCAAGAGTATTAAATGTGTTGGGTGTAATGAATCGTTTGTTGTCTTCATTACTTAAAGCAACTTTGTTCAACAAATTGGTATGTAGCTGATGATTTTTACTTCTAAATACACACATTTTCTTATATAATACAGGTGGGTTACTAACTATACAGTTCTTATAATCACTTATATCTAACTCTTTACTAACAACATTCTTTTTCACTCCTTTTAATTTTTTTACAACTACATCATCAATTGTCATATAGCTGTATGATTTAGATTTTGTGCCTACAAAGGTGTCTATGATAACACCAGCACATTCATCCTTAAATTTCCCAAGAACCTTTTTGTTTACTAGAGGTAAATGGTAAATATTATCCTCTGGATAGTCACTTGTATCAAACCTATTTAGCTCAGTTTTGATATCATCATAAAAATCATCAGTTTTAAACTCATAAATAAAAGAATCTGTGTCTGTGTAGAGTAATTTAGCATTATCAAGATAGTTTTTCTTTACATAATCATAGTGAAATTCATACATAAGTGTTTTTGACAATTCCAGAATGGTGTAACCCACATATATGGGTTTGTTGTAAGTTACTTTAAGACGATTCATTTGTATTACAACTAAATCCTCATGAATAATTGAACAGCTATGAAAGTTAGGCTTGCTTATTAAGTTGCTCGCACCATACCTTTTACCATCATTCTCCCACTTTGTTATCAGCTTTTCATCAACTCGTTTATCAACATTCTCCATAGTCTTTCCAAAAACACTATTATTCATGAGTTTATAAAAATCCTTTTCAAACGCGTTTGTTGACTGTGTTCTTAAATTATTGTTTAGATCAATATACGGTTTGAGCCATGCTGACTGATGAAATTGCAATACGCGATGAATTTTAGTTAATTTTAATCCATGCTGTAGACACTGTTTCAAGTTTTGATAATGTATTACATATTTACATTTATCATTTACATTAGCAATTAATATTTTTGTTCGTGATGAGATGTATGGAGATTTCATATTCTCAGGACAAAATGGTAAATCATTATGATCATCATGTATCTCTTTAGGGTACTCAAGATTTACCTCTAAAATATATCCTTTATCATCGTTATCATTAAGAGTGTCAACATGTAAGACATCAATTTCAGGTTGTGTCAGCCAGCGAAAATCTTTCAGTGGTAGATATTGACTCATAGCCCAACCATATTGGTTATTTGCATCGAGGTAGACAATATACTTTGACTCTTCACAAGGGTTGTAGCTAGGCATGTATTTATTATTCGCTTTAGAGTACCGTCCACTACATTGGCTTAATCCACCTCGAATTGATGATTTTATAAAATTGATCATGTCTATATCAGTCATTAATTCTAAATTTACACTCGTTTTTTTCAACATTGAACTGAAACTTAACCCAGGAGCAGTGAAATACTGACAAGGATCAAGGTCATAAGTTTTCATACAAACATTTCGAAAATTTTCAAGAACATCTGCTAATAATAACACATCTGTCTTCAAATATATGTCTGAAAATTCTCCTAATGTTTGAATGTGGAACTGTGTCCATACACGTTGTGCATGTAAATATTCCTGATCACTGATATGACTTGTGTTTAAGGAACTGTAAAATGCATCTTTCGGTGGTAAACAACACTCCTCAAGACGTTCCACACAGTTAATATATTCATAAGGGAATATACCCTTTTGACGAATCAAATTAAAATCATCTTCTTTAGGAAAGACACGATGAATTTCATGAAACTGATCTGATTTTAAATTACTAGCCAGCTTATCAAGACTACTCGGCATAAAGCGGAATGAATCTAAAAATCGCAGTTTAATGGTTTTTAGCCTACTTTCGATTTTTGCAAAAAATGAAAGTAGACTTATGAGATCAACACAGGGCGAAAAAAGTGTGTCTGTCTGTGTGTGTGTATGTGTGTGTGTGAGTCTGTGTGTGTGTATGTGTGTGTGTGAGTCTGTGTGTGTGTGTGTGAGTGTGTGTACTCTGAATGTCTGTCCCCCCCCTATCAATTCGAACACGGTGAATGCGAATTGAACGAAATTTGGTACAAAGGTAGCACTAGCAAAGGACACCTCAGTGTCATGTTTTATATCGCCGCCATCTTTACTAAAACTGAATGGCGGCCACTCAAACGTTCAAAACGTAAAATCAAATAACGACTAACCAAATCATCCAATCTCTACCAAATTTGGTAACAACATACCTTCGTATAGGATGCGTCTTGTGACCAAACTACAAGGTCGTCCGCCATACCATTTCAGGATGGCGGCCGTGCGAATTATGCAAACTTTATAATCCATATCATGGGACCCACCAGTTCCGATTATCGAGCCGAGAATCGTTTTAACTGTTCTAAAGGAAGAGGCACGTACGAAATTAAAAGTTTATTTTGTAATACTATAGTGCAGACGTGATTTTAAAAAGCTCAGCTGATTCATTAATAAGACTAGATGGCAGCGGATATCTTGTGCCTGACTTATATTTCACTAATTTGAGTATTGCATGCAATATAGCGTACTGAAACAAAATAAATAAACTTTGTATGAAATGCTTTATATATAAATAATATACTTCAGTGATGAAATCGTTTAGTATAAATCATTATTTGCTAACAAGTTCTATGTAAGTCATTTTATATAGAACGATATTCGTTGACACAATTAGCTCAGTGGTAAAGCGTTAGTCTGTCATTCATATGCCTATGGTTCAAACCCCATCAGAGTTAGTTTTTTGCTTGACATTTTACATATTTGTTGCTTTGTAATGACTCAGACGTTTTAAAATTAAGCGTTATATTGTGCATATTACGGTGCAAAACATATACTTAATTAAAACATAATTCGCCAGCAGATTTAATCGAGACATCTAGCTGACAAAAAGGTAACAGATTTTATTGAAAAGTTTCTTCTTCTGGCCGCTAGAATGCACTCGCTCTGTTAGGATTATATTGTTCGATATTTCACAACTAGATATCACGACTAGTTTTTATATTTATTGTTTCTTGAGTACTGAGACGTTATAAAATAAAGCTTTATATGGTGCTTTTTGCAATGGAAATTATATATTAAAAAAACGACATTCTCCACTGGAGTGACATCTTCCAGCCTTCAGTTGTACTATGCAGAAACTATAGATTCGAGCAGCGCTCTATACCGGCCAGTTAGTGAACCCAGTCTTAACGACTGCTAGGAGTAATAAGACAGTAACATTCGTTTATTCCTTGTGCACAGAGGCGTTGTTGATAATCTCAAAACTTGCAATATGGATGATTTGGAGATGGATTATTTTGTTATACCGTGTATTTAAGATTAGCCTATAAATTAACGGGTTGCGAAGTTACTTCACTTAGTTCTATATCATTCGTACACGACACAGAACAACAACGTGACGTCAGTTTCTGATCTGCTCTGATTGGCTATTACATTGCTGCAGTCGGGTAGTTGGCAGTCAAGGATAAAATTCTCGACTGCCAACTGCCAGCTACCAACTGCAACTTCATGTTGTGTATGGTGCCTATAGTATACACGGAGTCGATCGCGACTGCCGACCGAGGACTACCAACTACGGACTGCCGACTGCGCATTGTAGATGGGCCTTATTAGAGCAACGAAGTTTCAATTATTGTAAGTAGTCGGTGTTTGGAGTGTTTGCTGATGAAATTGCAAAATGCTGGGGTAAATTATAAACTATGGTTTGAACGCCACTGTTCAAATCCTGTGTGCCAATTTGCACTTCAAATAGGAAGAAATTAGGAGATGATAAGGACAGAGAGTTATAACTATACCCATACATTTCGGAGAAAGTAGGCTATATGTTCTTTCCCGAACATCTTGTTTTATTGCTAGTTTTGATGTATTTTGTGAACGATATGTATTGTTCCTTATTATTCGCAATCACATCAATTTTCACATCTGAAGCTCCAAATTCTTTAACGATAAAGTGGTTATCGTATTTGCTACCGTTGTGTAGAATGATCGGAATGAATTTACTTACTCTATAATTTAAATTACATTCTTGGTGAGCAGCACCACGATATTTTCCTGTTAAATGGTCATGATCGCGAACCCTGTCTGTATATAAACATTCACCACATATAAAACAATTAGTTTCAGTTTCAAAATTCATTTGCTCTGAGGAAGTTAGTGGCTCCATTGGAATGATCGTATTTAAAATAGAGGATATACGGATGGCATCTTTCTCAAGCCTTTCCATAAAAACTTTAGGTGCATCAGGTCCTCTATAGAGCTCAAACTTATTTAAAGAGTCATCATAACTACATTTAATATAATATGCAAAGCTAAAAGGTTCATGAATGTGAGTTGTGTTGGTAAAAGGTTGGGCTGGATTCGATGAACATGTATTAAATGGTTTTAGCAAAGCCTCGAAGTCAGCATATATAACAAATGGTACTCGAAGCTGTTTCTCATAATCCTTAAATTTTAGAATGTTATTTTTAGGAGTCGGTAATACCGTACGAACATGATTACACCCCCATTTTTGATGTTGAGTTAGTTGGTCCTCTTTTCTGAAATATAGCAAACAACCATCACACAACCACTTCTTACCTTTGTATTTTGATAGTTGACTACCAACAAGTCTACATAAATGTTTTATCCAACAATAGTGAGCATTTTCGCCTTCAGTTATGTATAGTAAATTTACATGAGCATCCTTTTTTTTCCTGAGTATAATATAGAGGACCAACTATACTCTTATTTTCAATTTCATAAACATTAATACTTACATTGTTCAGCTCTTCAAAACGTTGAATGTCTTTTATCGCCATAGGAAATTCTATTTCTTTTAAATCTAACACTGAAGAATAGTGAGGATAAGATGACGTTCTCTCCACATGTCCCACTGCTGAATGGAGAGCTGAGGTTACAGCCCACGCAAAGCATGCGTCATCATTATTCATAACGTTCACACAAGCATGCTTACGTTTGATCCATCCTGGCAAATCAATGTATGATGATGCTCGAAGGGGATTATATTTATTCATGTTGGTTTCTAAATAAAGTACTTCAACCAACGCCCAGCCTGACTCCCTTTCCTGGAACTCTTCACTCTTCACAATGATAGCACTTGAAATATTTTGGTATATATCACTAATATTAGTTGATTCGCTAACAATTATGTTTTTTGTATTAAAGGATTTGATATCCGTAATTTCACCTTCGCTCCCAGAGGCCAAAAAGTTCAAAATTCATTTTAATTGTTTTATGCTCTAATAAAACATTTTCTACTAAGACAAACACAGTAGGTTGAACATTTTTTAAAAATGATTCAATACTTTGAGTTTTTTCTTCACTATGAAGTCTATAACTAGAAATTCGACTTTTAAATGCACTACCAATTTGTTGAACATTTCCAGAATTTCTTTCATGGCAAGTGTTATTTTTATGTTGAATACTGCGTAAATGTCCATGAATGATTGAAGAAGGTATATCAATATTACATACATCACAATGTGTTATTGAAGGTTCACCATTCTTTTTTCTTTTTGTTGCACAACTATTTTTACAATCTTGAGAACGTTTACGCTTTTGAGCATCACATTCATTTAAAGGTTCCGTGCTAGTTGATGGTTTTACAGATTTCAATTCCTGTTGTTCTCCATGCACTTCAACCATGTGGAATTGATATCGCTTTACAGCAGAAAAACCAAGTTCGCAAACTGAACACGAAAATTGTGCTGAACTGACATGCATTAAATTTACATGACGTGCAAGATTATCTTGTCTGTTAAATGTGGTAGCACAATGACTGCACACAAACATCTTCTGATTATGTTTTGTACTTGCATGAGGTTGAAGGTTGTCAGGTCTTGAGAACTGTTTCTTACAGTCACCACACTTGAACATGATGATTACTTTCCAAGTTATCTATAAAAGAAAGAAATCATCAATGTTAGTAAAAGATAAAACAAAATTTACAATATAAATAGTTTAATTATATTCCAGTCAATGGTTATAGCAGGGTATTTAAATCGATCTGTGAACTCCTAGCAAGTCTAACTTTATGTAGTTCTAACTGAGGGTTACTATATACCACTGTCACTGACACCTAGCAGTGAACATTAGAACTTGATAGAGCGGTAGAAACCAGCGGTCGTCAGTTAAGTGAGCTAAGTGTGGCGTCATAGCCAGTCTTAAAACAAGTCTAAACTTGTAGAACATATCACGTGATAGAAACCAGCGATCACCAGTTAAGTGAGCTAAGTGTGACGTCATAGCCAGTCTTAAAACAAGTCTAAACTTGTAGAACATGTCACGTGATAGAAACCAGCGATCGCCAGTTAAGTGAGCTAAGTGTGACGTCATAGCCAGTCTTAAAACAAGTTTAAAATTGTAAAACATGTCACATGATAAGGTTAAGTTAGGTAAAGTTAGGTTATGTTAGGTGAACTGAGGTTAAGTCTTTAAATATTCCCTCTGACACTAACACCTAGCAATGAACATTCAGACTTAATAGAGCGGTAATCAAAATCTAACCTACAAAATTAGCTTTACACACCATGGTCAAGTAGTTCCAACGTTTGACTGCCAAATATACCATTTTCACTGACATGTAGTGGTGAACATTGGAAAATATCACTCTAACTGTTTAAAAGTTATTAGAGGGGGGGCACTTACCTTTTAATAATTGATCAACTGATGCCACTGAATGAACAGATTGTAGGAATCTGGTAACCTACAGGTACCCAATTATCTGCAAACAAATCAATCAATCAATCAATAAATACATTCCAATCAATAACTTCAACATTAATTAGTAATAAAAGACTACAATCCATTAATAATAAGTACTTACTTTGCAAAATAATTTAATGATTTTCTACCAAAACGGCTTTTTTTTACAACTCTTGAGCAGTAATAGAGCACTGTTCACTCAAAGCGAGTAATAAAGACTGACAGTAGGGAGATATAGGACACCCCTCTTATATAAACTCTCATCGCTCGTGTCAGCAGTTTTTTGCAGATCATTGCAATTCCTTTCCCAATACAGTTGAGAGTCCAAAGTACACTAGGAACACCTGTGTGGTATTCAATGACTGCTGACTTTGCATGATCATCACCCATTGTCTTAATCAACATATGAGGTTTCAAATTACTGCAGCGTCAGTCATAGCAACAGCAGTGTGCGCTCTCTGGTATGTCAGCAACATGACACCGGAAGGAACACCTGTGTAATATACAATAACTGCTAACTTTGCATGATCATCATCCATTGTCTTAATGAACACTTGCGGTTTCAAATTACTGCAGTGTTAGTCATAGCAACAGATCTGCGCGCTCTCTGTTATGTCTGTAATATGACACAGGAAGTAACAAGTCGGTTTACTGCACGTACCATCTCCTCAGTTTTAACATCTTAAGAACATGTATTATTCTCTTTCAACTACAAATGACTTGTTAGAACACATCCATACACTAAGTTAGATCCCTTGTATGTTCACATGTATTTCGCTACTTTCCTTTCATATCGTTATCCCATTATAGTAGTGGTGAACAACGACAATTCAACACACACACAAATGTAGTTAGGCCCTTTGACATAATTTAAATAAATTCATGGGCTCGTCCGTAGGAACCAGGCCAAAGGGACCCGTCCAAAGGGATCAGTCCAAAGGGACAAGGACTCGTCCACAAGGACTTGTCCACAAGGACCTGTCCACACAGACTTGTCCACAAGGACTCATCCACAAGGACCTGTCCACAAGGACTTGTCCACAAGGACTCGTCCACAAGGACTCGTCCACAATAACCCATCAACACGGGCCCGACAGCAGGGGGCTCGTCAACAATAACAGGGGCTCTCACCTCAAGGCCTAACATGCCCCTCTTTGATTATTGGTTTGCAGAACATCGTTACATTCCATATCGGCATTCAAACTCTCACATGTTGCAATTGGAAAGAGAGATTCTCTAAAAAATTCAATTTCACCCCTTAGTAGGGGTAGGTTTTATTTTTGGGGTTGAAATATGTTGTTCATAGGAAAGGGGGTGTCAGCCCGAGTTCAATGACACCTCATTCGTCAAAATCCGACCACGGGTTCGGGAGTTATCGGGCTGCCGCCATCTTGTGAGGAGGGTGAGGAGGAGGAGGGGCCAGAACCCCTCAAAAACCACTACTTACAGATATTGTAGTTTATAATACAGAACTCATTTTATTAGATGATTTGTAGCTTCCACCAGCACTAGCCTAAATATAGAATACGATATGGATCAACTAGATTAATAGACGCGACACCGCTCATAACCTTAAATTCCTTATAAATAGGCCAACTTGCGAGTAAATGCAATGTGCACAGCAGTACATCATGAAAGGCTTGCCCAGTTCCCGGACCTCTTGATTCACAGACCAACACGTAATTTCATATGGATTCTGTTAAAATGAGTCATATTAATATGATAAATATCGTTTAAAATGATAAGTTATAGTCACTTCATAATGCTGTTCTCATGGGAGACAACTTTGTTTTGCCCAACATCAGCTGATTTTATTTTGGCCCCACGGTCGGTCGGTAGAAGCATAGCGGGCGCACTCTATATCCTATTGTATGCTCGAAGCATTCCACAGCAAAAGTATAAAGGAGAATGTAGTGGGAATTTACCAAAAAATACTGATATCAAAACAGTTCTGTAGGAATACTATGAAAGCTTTTAATACCTGGGATATTCCGGCGCTGACATACACGTTTGCTCTACTAAGACGGTCAAAGACAGTACCGAATGACACGGATATAAATACAAGAATAACAAAGAGCAAATGCTGAGTTTTTCGTCGGAAATCTACAATAGGGTCAGCGATATTTCCTCAATTTAAAGGAAGCGAAGGCTGGATCTAGATCACTCACCTTCATAATAAACAGGTCTCTATGTGTTTCAATCACTTGACACCAGAGTTCGCATGAGCGTTTGCCGTTCAGTATTGTGCCCTTTTAGCAAGAAATATGCCAATCACAGTATACCAGCGTAGCTCAATTCGGATTTTCGGGGTAGTGGTAAGTTCCCCCACTCTGTGACTCACATATTTTGGATTAATCAGAGGATACACTTGCAAAAATAACAACAAAATCAACTCCTATTTTAACACATTTAATTTATCAAAATTATGGCGCTACAAACAATTAAACAATTAAATTACTGACCCATAATCATCTACTTGTTCCAAACGAACAAGGAATAACATAAGAATAAAACAAATATTGTATTAAAACATATGGTTTCCATATAAACCAACAATTCCTAATTATTTTTACTTCCATAAAGCATCAACTGTACGTTTCATATAACTCCGAGCTCTTTTGGCTCAATGCTTTCTATAATAATGGTGTCATTATTTGTACACCTCAAATACTACTTTTTATATTTTCTTAATCATCAAAATCAATGTATAATTACATTTACAATTACATGTTAATTATCTAACTCAATATTTGGGCATTTTCACATGTTTTCAGCTGTTATCATCTCTCTCTAGTTTCACAAATACATCAAGGTAATCAGGAAATTACTTGTGTACTCCAGAGTATGAAGATACTTGACACAGTCAAAAAAACTATGGTCACTCCCGAAACCTAGTTGCCTTCAATTAACTCGTGGAATCCTACTTCCATACAACATTACAATAGGGATTGTTATTTATCTCATATGTCTTATAAGACCATTATCACTTAAAAAAACTACGATCTGAACAGGCAAGCGGAAATATCAATCTACAAGGACCTCGGTTCAACGCCCGGGTCATTAACAACTTTAAACACTCCTGGTGTATTCATTACTCCTTACAAAACGGCCTTCAAACACCCCTCCTGCTCCGAGGGTCTGACCGTGCTACTCGAGCGTTATTTATGACTATGCGGGAACCCTCCCGTCTAGTCTAAGCTTGAGCTCTCTTTAATGCTTTTACAAACAGCTTTTCGTTCATTCTCAGTTCTTTAGGGAGACCTGGCATTCTACTCCTCGTGTACCTTCAACAATATTATTGGGCTCATAAACCACATTCGTAATCTTGGCATTTATTAATTATGAAAGGTCCTCATTGATTGGGGAAGAGTAATTACACATTCTACGACGAATAATAAAGGGGCTTTCACAATAAGAAGATTCTGAGTTCGAATCTCTTCACATGCCTCGGGAACATTCCCATATAGAGGACTATACAAAATGCGATTTAGGGTCAGCCTAAAGCTTAAAAGACCTACGCTCAATACCATACATTTGCTCCCTTTCAAATACAACATACACAATGGCCTCGTGATACTACGTCACAAATAGAGGACTTATACCAATTCTCAATTCGCTACAATCAACTACCTCTCATAAGTAATTTACCAAGTACATTAACTTTTACGCGTTCCTAGCGTGACATTTTATTTTAATTGCGCTCTTTTTGCGCTATACTTCATTTTAAGCCTAGCGTCATCCAAAGAACTGATAATACCATATTAACAATTGATACACATCTCAATTTTTATATTATTCTTTTCCTTTGACAATAACTTTCTCTATCTTTAAGAACATGCATTTGAACAACATGTCTATACTTTTTATTAAGGCTCTAACGCTCTTATATTCACATCAATTAATTTGATCTTTATTTAATATTTCCTTACTTGGTTATTATTATTATTCATTCATATCTTCATTTTTTTTTACAAAAAGCTCAAAAGCTATTTCTTTCATATAACTCAAATTTACTTTTATTTAAATATCTTTCATGATAATTATTAATATTTCGCTTGCTCTTATGACATTCGTCAAATACACTGACATTTTATTCATATATTTCCTCTACTGGATTTATTCTTTTACATAATTATTTATAGTTTCTCAAATTTCTATTTTTGTTCAGACCGCGTTCTTGTTTATTCAGTATTTATTTATTTAAACACATCCCTTTTACTCAAAAACTCCGGTGGATTTGTACACAATCATTTCCTGACACCAAAATATAATGAAATTCATTACTCACATGTTTTTAAGGTCGTCTCATGACCTTTATCCTTGTGCGGTGTTTCATTTTGGCCCACTTTGAAACTTATTCCATATTGTAGAAATTCATCTCATGTACAAACACTTCTTGACACATATTCAATACACTTAACATTGACAACATTTTTAATACACTGGTGTATCCATTTAGAACACACAATAAACACTAAAAAATATTATTTTAACACACAATCTTGATAGATTTACACTTCACAACTTTTGATCACTAGGCCGTATTTTCCTAGCCTATCACACGTGACCTCTTAAACTCCCGTTTCCAAGGGTGAAATTTATTCAATGTCGGCTTCCTATCCTGCAGAATACGAAAGTCTCGAAACATCTACTTTTCCCTGGAATCCTAATTCTTCGAATCCTATTCTGGATGACCGGCTATTTCTCTAGCTTGAACGGCTTCTTTTTTAGATCTAGTTTATCGATCCTAGTGAAAGTCTGTTCGGATCGAGGTCCCCTCGATAACCTATCGATGATCGATGGATTTATTTTATAGCAGCTAGTACTTCTCGAGTCTAGTGCTTTAGAATAGTTCGTCTGCTTTCTGGAGATAATGTCTATAGTCTCCGTTCTTCTTTATTTATTCGGTTCTCGCTCTCCTACTTTTCTGAAATACGTTGCGAACCTTACTCTGTTTTTCCCTATTTGGATTCTTTAAATTAGATAACTGTTTATCTTTCTATTACGGTACTTCCGTACGTTATGATATTTTCGGTCGTTTATTTAAAGACCTAATCGCCTTAAATCCAACGTTCGCAGCCTGCTCTGACTATATTTTACGAACTTTTCACTGTAAACTTGTGTACTGTCGGACCTAAATCCTGTAACTAGGATTTTCCTAATTTTTCAACACGGCGATACTTTAATATTTCTTCTTTACAACTCCTTATGGAGGCACGCAAGTTGTTAATACTGCGACGCCTATGGCTATCAGATATGAATTCTGCGGTGTAATACAGCGTTTCTCCCCTCAAGGAGTACTGGTAAACTGTCTTCGGTGTGATGCGTAGTAACGCCCCCCTCCGGCTGTTTGGAACTGCTTGTACTGATGCGTAGTAACACCCCCTCACGGGCTGTCAGAATAACTGCATGATATGATACAGCACCTCCCCTCACGGAGTCTGTCGTGAACTGCATGCTTGGCTTGGTGATGCCAGGAGCTTTATACTCTCTCGCTACAAAAAAATAAGATTCTAGCCCTTTCCGTGCCCAACTTTTAAAATAATGGTTGCACCATTATAAAAATTATACCTTCAAAAAGCTCGTCTTCTCAATGTCAAATAATCTCATTTCGCATAAGAATCGATCGTGCAATTCGGAGATATTAATTAATTTCTCGTCCTCAACTGTGTGGGTGTTGCTGTTCATTTGCATTCTCCCCTCTCCACAGGCCTTGGTAAATCCCCTATGACGTCTACTTGCGTTTGCAGTTTTCTCCTGTGCAATTATTAAAGGGTTTTTCTTTACACAAAAATCTCTAATTCGAAATGATTCACCGTACTGTAATTGTTTACTTATTTTTATACTCGTAAACGGGTTAAATTTAATTATTCCTCTTCTGGCGCATAGGCGGTGTTGTCGTTTTCAAGCAAGCTAAGCTCGATTTCCGAGTCAGGCTTCCTTGTCTAACAGTCGGAATTTTCCACTCGGTTATTAATACTCATGACCAGCTCCTTCTGAATGTCAAGAGGGGTGATCTCATCTCTCGAACATCTGGCTCGCGCTGCTTGCACAATGTTAGGCTAGAATCCTGGCTTGATCTTTCTCTAAGTTACATTAGAAACTGTACGTTTCGTTCATTTCTTCCCCAAATACATGGATTCGACCTCCTTGGACCCTATGGCACATGGGTTCATCTCTCCCCTCCTTAGGTAAATAAATTTTCGAAAAATTTTGAGGAAATTTATTTCAATCAATTTTATCTTTCTTTATTCGTCGAAGCCATCATAACGTTGTCCGTACCTTCTGCCGTTTTTATTTCTTTAAAGTCGTATCCGGTGATTGTGTAGGTCGGGTATGCTCTGTCCCTACCCTTTCTTTCTTTTTCCTTTATTCGTCTGGGCTTTAAGTCCCCAGAACCTCATTCTTCTGTACGGGTGTGGTCTATCCCTACCCGTTTCCTTATTTCATCATTCTCCTTTTTTAAATTGAAATTTTCTTCTTCAATAAACTCAATTATTTCTTTGATTTCCCAATACAATTTCTCCAATTCGCATTCGCACTCGAATGCTTGAGCTCTATTCTCTATTTCTTCCTTATTCTTGTTTATGTCAAAAGCGGATTCATCTCTAAATGTTTCCATAACCAGGGCTTGTTCATTTGCTTCATCGAAATCTTCGGGAGGGTAATATAATTTCAAATTTGCTGAATTCATGGTCACTTCGTGATCCGTTTCACAGTGCCGAATTCTATATGCGTTATTCCTCAAATCTCTGATTATTTGATACGGTCCGTGGTACATTTTCTGGAACTTCTTGTACACACGGTTCCCTGGATCCGAAATGGCTGGTCTTTTTACTAACACCATTTCTCCTGCTAATAATGGTCGATGATACCTCTTATGCCTATTTCTTCTTTGCCTCCTGTCGGCTTGAGCTTTTAGATGCTCAAAGGCTCTTCTAATACGTACATCTCTTCCAGGCTGAGCGTCTGCTGGCCTAGGAATTACCAGACTCCAAGGTCTCTCTGGTTGCTCATTCCGATGTAACGTTATGGGTATCTCTCCCGTGGATTCATGGATTGTATTATTTATACAAAATTCGATAATATCCAAGATATCTATCCACTTCCAATTTTCTTCGGCACAGTATATTCTACAGTACTTGGCCGTCTCCCTCATCACTCTTTCTACAGGATTTGCCTCAGGATGGCGAATACTTGACAAAATCTGACGTATTCCAAGTCTTTCTAATTCTCGTCTGAACTCTACACTGGTGAAACAACTGCCGTGATCCGACAACAAATTCTCAGGTTTTCCCAGAATCGGTATCACTTTTTCTTTGAGTCGTTTTAACACCTGTTTGGTACTAGTCTTCTGTATGGGAGCAAGGACAACCATTTTAGTGAAGACATCCATAGCCACCATTATGTGTCGATTTCCTCTTCTTGCCTTTGGCAAAGGTCCAAAATTATCAATGGATATGATTTGACCTGGCCTTTCGGGCAACAATGGTATAGGCTTCTGCCTCATCAGAAATGCATTAGGTTTGATCCTTTGACATAAATCACATGTCTTTAGCGTGTCCCTTACAGTTTCTCTCAGTCTCGGCCATACAAATGCTTCTTTCAGCATCGAGACTGTTTTGTCGACTCCCATATGTCCGAACGATCTATGGGCTAACCATACTATTTTCCTCTGCAAAATTGCAGGTACAACAATCCTTAATTTGGTATGGTCAGAGTCCACAAACTTATATAATAATCCATTATAAAACGTGTAGTCTTGAGCTATCTTATTAGCTTCCGTGTACGCTGGTGTTCCCCTTATCAAGCTTCCCTCAAGGAAAGATATGAGCATGTTCATCCATGGATCCTCCCGTTGCCGTTGACTAATGCTCCTTAACTCATTAAGAGTACGCTGATCCCTGTCTTCCAAATCTATAGCCATTACTTCCTCTTCTTTGGACTCTGGCTGTCTACTTAAGTAGTCTGGAACTATATTTTCTTTTCCTGGACAGTATTCTATCTTGACATCAAACTGTTGAATGTATAAAGCCCAACGCATGAACCTTTGACTGGATAAGTCAGTCTTCATCAAAAAGGTTAAGGCTTTATGATCCGTTCTTAGAATGACCTGAAACCCATATACGATCTTCCGCCAATATTGCAGCGCGTGCAGTATCGCTAACAGCTCGATTTCGCTGATCGTATAATTTTTCTCGTGTGGTTTCAGTCTCCGACTTGTGAAACTCACTCACTCACTCACTCCGTTGGCTTTTCTGGGACGTGACGATCCCGTGCCGCTCTCACTATCTGCCTCCATTTCCTCCTATCCAGCGCAGTATTCTCCCATACAGTAATACCCATTTGTCTGCAGTCAGAGGTCACCTCATCTTGCCATCTACTCCTAGGTCTTCCAGGGGGTCTCGAGCCTTCGATCTTCTTCTCATACACCTGGCGAACTATTCTGTCAGCGTCCATTCTGATAACATGCCCTGCCCATTGCAGCCGTTTCGCTTTCATGACGTCCACTACTCTGGGTTGATTGGCCAACTTGTACAGTTCATGATTTGATCTGAGAACCCATCTTTGTGTTTCCTGGTCAAAGATGGGGCCGAAAATTTTTCTATATATCTTGTTTTCGAAGACTGCAAGTTGTGAAAGCTAGATAATTTTTCTTATCAGGGTTTTCCGGGTTTTCCTGATATAGCATTGCCCCTATTCCAATCTGGGATGCGTCTGTTTGAATGATAAATTTCTGATTAAAATCAGGATATCCTAGCTTCACGTAATTTAAGAGCATTTCCTTGGCCTCCACAAATGCTTTTTCTGTTTCCTCCGTCCATTTCCACTTGCCCCCCTTCTTCAGAAGGTCCTGTAGTGGTGCAACAGTTTTTGTGTATGATGGACAATGTCCTGAGAAGAAACCAATCAATCCCAAAAACTGGCGAACGTTCTTTACTTTCAAAGGCCTTGGAAAATCCCTTATCGATTCCAATTTGCATGGATTTGGTTTAACACCATCCTTATCAATCACATGCCCTAAAAATGTTACTTGTCTTTGACAAAAATTTGACTTCTTTAAATTTATTTTAAAATTAGCCTTCCTTAAATCTTCCAAGAGTTTCTTCAGCTTTTCTAAATGTTCCTCAATATTCTCCGAGGTAAGCAAAATATCATCCACATAACGGATAGTGCAATCTTTCACTTCCTCTGACAGGTTTCGATCAAGCGCTCTTATTAATGCAGATCCTGCGGTCTTCAATCCAAACGGACATCTCCTAAAACAATATGTTTGTTGGTCGAACTGAAACCCAGTCAACAAACTGGTTTTCTCTTCCAGTTCGAGATGATGATACGAAGAAGTCATGTCAATATTTGTAAAAATCTTCTTGCCTTTGAACTTCCTCAGTATTTCTTTTATAGGTGGTGCCGAATCATTTTCTGGTATGATTTTCGCATTTAAATTTCTGGCATCTAGACACACCCTTACTGAGCCATCCGGTTTACTCACAATCACTAATGGACTAACATATGGTGTCGCTATCTTTTCTAGAACACCTGCATTCATCATCTCCTGCAGTGTTTTCTTAGTTTGTGGGTAATGTTTTTCCGCAACCGGGTATGGTTTTTGTCTGAACGGTGACCAATCATTGACTTGGAACGCATATTTAAAATTTTCAATCTTCCCTGGCTTGGAATCAAATACGTCCCTATAATTCAATAACAATTTCTTTAACTGTTCCTTATTTTCGAGGTTAACTTTAGCTTCCTCTACTTTTCCTGACAGGTTGGTTTCGAACTCAGTTTCCAAATCATCTTCGAGTTCTATGTTGAGGACTTCAAATATCTTTTCTATGTCCTTATAACCTTCCTCAATCACTTCTTCCATATGCCATACCTGTTCTCCTATCTTCGCATCCTGTTCCTGTAGGTTAATGTTTTGTTCATCCACATCCTCTCTTTGGATTCTAATGCAGTTTTGCGCTAGGTCTATAATGACCTTGTTCTCACGGATAAAATCAATACCTAATATGACATTATACGGTAATTGATTTACCAGCAAAAAGCACTGCGAAATTTCAGCGTTACCCATAATCAGATCGATATATACCTGAAATTTACATGTTAAAGATTTTTCAGGGATAATCCCCTTAATCTTTACACTTGATGTGGGAATCTTTAATACTCGGCCCCTTGTTTCCAGTTCATTTAGAAGGGTTTGTGTAATTAGACTTATTGTGGATCCGGTATCAATTAATGCTCTGACCAGTAATCCTTCTATCCTTAGCATAATTATAGGTAGTTCTCTTTTAACAGGTGGGATTCCTTCCACATCCTCGTTAATTAGCTCATCTGGTCTTGTTATCCAATTCACAATTTCTACCTCCTCCCAGCTCCTGGTATGTTTCCACTTTTGACAATTTAAATTTGGAGATTTTTTTAATCCTGAGGGCTTCCTTTCCCCTCATTCTTTAATTGAGCTTGTAGTTCCAAGCTTTGAGCTCCGTCTAGTCGGTCGGGTGATTTCCGGTTCTTGATTGCCTCACTCCAACGGACTTTTTGCCTATCAGGTTCATCTGGTCGTTCGTTCATATAACGAAGACTTTCCTGATATCTTTCTTCTATTTCGGCCCGATATTCATCATCCCTATCCTCTGGCCTTACATTCCTTCTGGGATAATTCTCCCATTTCTTTCTGTTTTCTTGCCTTTGATGGTTATTGTTATAGGGTCGGCTCTCTTGTTGCCTATAACCTGTATTCCTAGGATTTCTTCCTCGATATCCTCCTCTGTAATATGGCTGTATCCCTCTAGGCTCCTGGTGCCCATACTCTCGACCCAGTCCCTGAGTATCAGTGCTAGTGGACTGATTCCTGGTCGCTGGTTTTTCTCTGGTTTCCTGACTGCTAGCCATATGTACTTGCTCAGTCTGTCTTTGATGCCGAGGAGTTACGTGCGAAGTCGTCATATCTAATTGACGTAATACACTCTCCACTTCCACAGCACTTCTGGCTTTGGATGAGATTAGCAGCCTCTGAATCTCATACGGAAGTTGTCTTGCAATGGCGGCACACAGGTCGTTCTCTGCCGGAGCAATGTCAAGTTCGCGGAATTTACACAACTGAGCGGTGAAAAATTCCGAGTATTTAGTAGGTGCATTCGTGCTGTACTTCCTAGAGTACAGATCTAGCCTTAAATTCTCTTGGACGTCTGCTGCCCAATATCGTTTTAAAAATGCTTCCCTAAAGCCTTCCACCGTATCAAAGGTGTACCTGAAGCTTCTGAACCAGGTGAGACAATCACCTGCCAACAGCTTTTCAATAGCTCTCAGTCTCCGATCCTGAGGAACTTTCATTTCGTTTAAATACTCTGCAACTTCCTTTAGCCAGTATTTTGGAGTAATTGACATGTTATTACCCGTAAACTTTACTGGTCTGTCCTCATTCGATTTAATAATGTTTATTATCTGGCCATTTGTCTGATTCATGTACGGGGTTGACATCGCCATCGGATATCCTGGGTTCTTATAAGGGCTCTCCCCTCCTAAGTCCCTATCCGTATCCGTGCCTTGTTCACGGGAATCTACCCATCCTGTCTTTGGAAACTCCTCCTGATTCTCAAATTCTAACTTCCTTTCCCTTCGGGCACTTTCTTCATTCGCCATGAGTTGGATTTCCATTTGACTGTTCTTATGTTCAGTCCTCTCCAATCGGGATCTTAATTCAATCTGAATTCTTTCTTGATTCCTTTTACTATCTTCCTCTGCCTTTTTGAGTTGGAATTTCTCATCCCTGTAACTATCCCTGAATTCATTTAGTTGGTCTTCTACCTCTTTCTTAATGACCATGACCTTTTGGTCTATAATTTCTAGCTTAACGTCACCTATGGTATCCAGGCCCTCTCGTATCTCCTTTATTTGCTTCTCCACTTCTTTTCGTCCTTTAACCATATCTAATTCAATTCCTTTCAACTTTCCCTCCGTTTTCTCTTGGCTCTTAGACACTTCCGTCACTTTATCTTTGATCAATTTTACTTCATTATTTGTTTTTCCTACTCGCTCTTCTAATTTTTCGATAGTTTCCTGGACCTCATTAATACCCTTGCTTATTTCCTCTATCTTCAGGGTCTTCTCTTGATTTTCTTCATTTCGTTGCTTTCTTTCTTCCTGGATATGCTCCTCGTATTTACCGAATCTTTTATCTATTCCTTCCTCATGCTTCTTTAAGGTCTCATCTACCTGCCTAGTAAAATGATCAATCTGCCCTTTCATACCCTGTACATCCTTTTGATTTTGGTTTTTCATCTCCGTTACTTCATTCTGAACTCCATCGACCTTTCCCTCGAGTTCTCCTACTTTGTCCTTTACCCCTTTAAATTCTTCTCCTAATTTCTTAAAACTTTCTTTTATCTCATCCCGGGAACATTCACAAATATTCTTGTTAGATTCTATCTGAGCTTTCAATTCTGTCTGCACACCTTGGATCTGGGTTACAAGTTTCTTTTCACATGCATCACCCTTTGTTTCTATGTCAATTAATTTAGTTTCTAAATTTTTAAAATTTTCTTGACATTTACTTTGGGAATCTACCATATTTTTGTTCATAGTATCTAATTGGGCTTGCAATCCTGAATGAAATTCTTCATTTTCCTTTTTAATCTCACTTGCGATTTCCCCTTTTAACTCAGTTAACTTGTCCCCAAACTTAGTGTCAAAACCTTGGAACTTGTCATTTATTTTATCTATCTCAGCCTTCACTTCATTGTTCATTTCTACACAGTTAGCTTCGATAGTTTCTAATTTAGTTCCCATGCTATCACTTTTAACTTCGATAGCTTCTAATTTAGTTCCCATGTTAGCACTATCAATTTTTATTGACTCTAAACTTTCATTTATGGATTCGAACACTTTGTTGTTTTCATCCTTTTGGAGGCCCAATGTATTGTCTATTGTTCCCAATTTATTGTTTATGGCCTCCAACTTCTCATTGCTATCGGCTTTTATAGCCTCCAAAAGCCGTTGCATCTCTTCACTCAATGCCATCTTATTAGAATATAGTGGGCTACTCATGCCACCACACTAGTACATGCTTGAGAGATGATACTCTGAACCATTGTGTCCCAATTTCTTTAAAAATTTACTTTGGTACGGGTATTTACTACAACGTACCCTTTTGATACTTTTATTCAATTTCATAAACCTTTATGGAAGTATTTAAAATTCAAAATTTCGAAAAACCATTTTTTTTTTCAAAAAAAATGAAAATTTGGATTTTTCGAGAAAACTCGGGTTTTCCCTAGGAAAACTCATCCCTGCGTACTGGGCGCCAAAAAATAAGATTTGCTAGGGGGGTTGTTGATATAATTCAGGGCTGCTCGGTATGAGTTTCCAGGGACCCATGCGGTCAGTTAATATTTTACGTTGTAGCTATTCCTATCATTACTTTAATTTACATGTTATGACCGTCTTAAGTGTTCCTCTAGTTATTAATCCAGCACATTACTTCTATGCCCCCCCATGTGCCCTTTTAGCAAGAAATATGCCAATCACAGTATACCAGCGTAGCTCAATTCGGATTTTCGGGGTAGTGGTAAGTTCCCCCACTCTGTGACTCACATATTTTGGATTAATCAGAGGATACACTTGCAAAAATAACAACAAAATCAACTCCTATTTTAACACATTTAATTTATAAAAATTATGGCGCTACAAACAATTAAACAATTAAATTACTGACCCATAATCATCTACTAGTTCCAAACGAACAAGGAATAACATAAGAATAAAACAAATATTGTATTAAAACATATGGTTTCCATATAAACCAACAATTCCTAATTATTTTTACTTCCATAAAGCATCAACTGTAAGTTTCATATAACTCCGAGCTCTTTTGGCTCAATGCTTTCTATAATAATGGTGTCATTATTTGTACACCTCAAATACTACTTTTTATATTTTCTTAATCATCAAAATCAATGTATAATTACATTTACAATTACATGTTAATTATCTAACTCAATATTTGGGCATTTTCACATGTTTTCAGCTGTTATCATCTCTCTCTAGTTTCACAAATACATCAAGGTAATCAGGAAATTACTTGTGTACTCCAGAGTATGAAGATACTTGACACAGTCAAAAAAACTATGGTCACTCCCGAAACCTAGTTGCCTTCAATTAACTCGTGGAATCCTACTTCCATACAACATTACAATAGGGATTGTTATTTATCTCATATGTCTTATAAGACCATTATCACTTAAAAAAAACTACGATCTGAACAGGCAAGCGGAAATATCAATCTACAAGGACCTCGGTTCAACGCCCGGGTCATTAACAACTTTAAACACTCCTGGTGTATTCATTACTCCTTACAAAACGGCCTTCAAACACCCCTCCTGCTCCGAGGGTCTGACCGTGCTACTCGAGCGTTATTTATGACTATGCGGGAACCCTCCCGTCTAGTCTAAGCTTGAGCTCTCTTTAATGCTTTTACAAACAGCTTTTCGTTCATTCTCAGTTCTTTAGGGAGACCTGGCATTCTACTCCTCGTGTACCTTCAACAATATTATTGGGCTCATAAACCACATTCGTAATCTTGGCATTTATTAATTATGAAAGGTCCTCATTGATTGGGGAAGAGTAATTACACATTCTACGACGAATAATAAAGGGGCTTTCACAATAAGAAGATTCTGAGTTCGAATCTCTTCACATGCCTCGGGAACATTCCCATATAGAGGACTATACAAAATGCGATTTAGGGTCAGCCTAAAGCTTAAAAGACCTACGCTCAATACCATACATTTGCTCCCTTTCAAATACAACATACACAATGGCCTCGTGATACTACGTCACAAATAGAGGACTTATACCAATTCTCAATTCGCTACAATCAACTACCTCTCATAAGTAATTTACCAAGTACATTAACTTTTACGCGTTCCTAGCGTGACATTTTATTTTAATTGCGCTCTTTTTGCGCTATACTTCATTTTAAGCCTAGCGTCATCCAAAGAACTGATAATACCATATTAACAATTGATACACATCTCAATTTTTATATTATTCTTTTCCTTTGACAATAACTTTCTCTATCTTTAAGAACATGCATTTGAACAACATGTCTATACTTTTTATTAAGGCTCTAACGCTCTTATATTCACATCAATTAATTTGATCTTTATTTAATATTTCCTTACTTGGTTATTATTATTATTCATTCATATCTTCATTTTTTTACAAAAAGCTCAAAAGCTATTTCTTTCATATAACTCAAATTTACTTTTATTTAAATATCTTTCATGATAATTATTAATATTTCGCTTGCTCTTATGACATTCGTCAAATACACTGACATTTTATTCATATATTTCCTCTACTGGATTTATTCTTTTACATAATTATTTATAGTTTCTCAAATTTCTATTTTTGTTCAGACCGCGTTCTTGTTTATTCAGTATTTATTTATTTAAACACATCCCTTTTACTCAAAAACTCCGGTGGATTTGTACACAATCATTTCCTGACACCAAAATATAATGAAATTCATTACTCACATGTTTTTAAGGTCGTCTCATGACCTTTATCCTTGTGCGGTGTTTCATTTTGGCCCACTTTGAAACTTATTCCATATTGTAGAAATTCATCTCATGTACAAACACTTCTTGACACATATTCAATACACTTAACATTGACAACATTTTTAATACACTGGTGTATCCATTTAGAACACACAATAAACACTAAAAAATATTATTTTAACACACAATCTTGATAGATTTACACTTCACAACTTTTGATCACTAGGCCGTATTTTCCTAGCCTATCACACGTGACCTCTTAAACTCCCGTTTCCAAGGGTGAAATTTATTCAATGTCGGCTTCCTATCCTGCAGAATACGAAAGTCTCGAAACATCTACTTTTCCCTGGAATCCTAATTCTTCGAATCCTATTCTGTATGACCGGCTATTTCTCTAGCTTGAACGGCTTCTTTTTTAGATCTAGTTTATCGATCCTAGTGAAAGTCTGTTCGGATCGAGGTCCCCTCGATAACCTATCGATGATCGATGGATTTATTTTATAGCAGCTAGTACTTCTCGAGTCTAGTGCTTTAGAATAGTTCGTCTGCTTTCTGGAGATAATGTCTATAGTCTCCGTTCTTCTTTATTTATTCGGTTCTCGCTCTCCTACTTTTCTGAAATACGATGCGAACCTTACTCTGTTTTTCCCTATTTGGATTCTTTAAATTAGATAACTGTTTATCTTTCTATTACGGTACTTCCGTACGTTATGATATTTTCGGTCGTTTATTTAAAGACCTAATCGCCTTAAATCCAACGTTCGCAGCCTGCTCTGACTATATTTTACGAACTTTTCACTGTAAACTTGTGTACTGTCGGACCTAAATCCTGTAACTAGGATTTTCCTAATTTTTCAACACGGCGATACTTTAATATTTCTTCTTTACAACTCCTTATGGAGGCACGCAAGTTGTTAATACTGCGACGCCTATGGCTATCAGATATTAATTCTGCGGTGTAATACAGCGTTTCTCCCCTCAAGGAGTACTGGTAAACTGTCTTCGGTGTGATGCGTAGTAACGCCCCCCTCGGGCTGTTTGGAACTGCTTGTACTGATGCGTAGTAACACCCCCTCACGGGCTGTCAGAATAACTGCATGATATGATACAGCACCTCCCCTCACGGAGTCTGTCGTGAACTGCATGCTTGGCTTGGTGATGCCAGGAGCTTTATACTCTCTCGCTACAAAAAAATAAGATTCTAGCCCTTTCCGTGCCCAACTTTTAAAATAATGGTTGCACCATTATAAAAATTATAGCCTACCTTCAAAAAGCTCGTCTTCTCAATGTCAAATAATCTCATTTCGCATAAGAATCGATCGTGCAATTCGGAGATATTAATTAATTTCTCGTCCTCAACTGTGTGGGTGTTGCTGTTCATTTGCATTCTCCCCTCTCCACAGGCCTTGGTAAATCCCCTATGACGTCTACTTGCGTTTGCAGTTTTCTCCTGTGCAATTATTAAAGGGTTTTTCTTTACACAAAAATCTCTAATTCGAAATGATTCACCGTACTGTAATTGTTTACTTATTTTTATACTCGTAAACGGGTTAAATTTAATTATTCCTCTTCTGGCGCATAGGCGGTGTTGTCGTTTTCAAGCAAGCTAAGCTCGATTTCCGAGTCAGGCTTCCTTGTCTAACAGTCGGAATTTTCCACTCGGTTATTAATACTCATGACCAGCTCCTTCTGAATGTCAAGAGGGGTGATCTCATCTCTCGAACATCTGGCTCGCGCTGCTTGCACAATGTTAGGCTAGAATCCTGGCTTGATCTTTCTCTAAGTTACATTAGAAACTGTACGTTTCGTTCATTTCTTCCCCAAATACATGGATTCGACCTCCTTGGACCCTATGGCACATGGGTTCAGTATGTAATATACATTTCACATGGCCGAGAGTACGCCATGGTATCAATTTCCTACACCACGCGCTCATTGTTTCCTCTTACCACTGGCAGCTAGATCGATAGATCCAGCTGGCATTGTGTGTTACACACTTCCGTTCAATCTACCACTGCCAGCTGGTTCGTACTGATCCAATTCCGTCCCATTTTTCAAAAGTATCCAGCAACCGAGTGGAAAGATGTTACACATTAAAAACATGAAACAGTGCAATAGAGCACTAAAACACATTTAATAGATCTTTTGATCACTAAAACAAATGAAACAGAGCTATTGAGATCTAAAACACATGATTCAGCTGTATAGAGCTCTAAAACACATGAAACAGCGCTATAGAGCTCTAAAACACAATTATGTAGGGACGTGGTGCTAATAGTGGGCGACCTACTCACCTTTCACCAAAGCCAAAAGTTGCTTATGTTCAACCCCGGCGAAATGTAAATATTATATCTCAGAAAACTGTACTATTATGAGGCTCATTATAGTACAAGTTTTCATTATGATACAGATTCTCCCACCAATCAGAGCTCAAGAAACAGTTGTGTGACCAATTAGGTGAGGATGGCATCGCACCTGCGTTGAGTTCCATGGCCCCTATTTTAAATTTCACTGCGTGGCGAGTATCATAGTGAGGTATTCCAGGAGGCCATGGTCAAATACAATGGATTCTCTGCGTCCCATGCGCTCTGTTCAGTACATAAAACTGGTGAAATCTCGACAGATATTTATGAATATTTATGTTCGAACATAAAATAGTTATAATTATCGTCGAACATAAACTGTCGTATGCAACTCGCCTATAATGGTAATTAAGACACTCGTATGGAAATTATACAACTCGCTACGCTCGTTATAGGCTCTTTGCATAATGTACTATTCATTCTTTTTGTACTTGGTTTAACCTTTTTCGTTTCAGATTTCCTGTTTTACGTTTTATTATCGTTCATTTTTTCATGAAGAGGTCACAAACACACGGTCCCAGAGCCAGGGGAATTAACCATCTCTACGGCACGGCCTGTAATCCTTCAGGCCAAAATCTAGCATGGTAGCCAATTAGCCAATGGGTCAAGTTAATGCATGTGATTTTTTTCTAAAGTGAGATATCACGTCTCTCTGTTCAAATTCCTCTTAAGAAAGCTTGTTGTTGTTTTGTTTCTATTGATGGGTTTGAACATCGTGGTCATTTGGCCCCAAGTACTTGGGTGTGTAGTCCGCCTCGTTGCAAGCATTTTAAGATGTCACCGCGGAGGCTTGGGTTCGATTTCCGGCTCTGCCAAGAATTTTAATTCTGGTCTGAGGGCAGAAACGGGGTACACACAGCTTCGTGAAGCAAAACGGAGAAGAGGCGGGTTCTATTCCTACCTCCGCCATCCTGGAAGAGGTTTTCTTTGGTTTCCCACTTCTGCTCCAGGCATATACTGGGATATGTCACGGCCGCCTTCTTCCCAATCCTCATGTGAGTTACAAATACACACAATAATACAGCCATCACAATAACACAGGTTATCAGACGAATTCTACACACACCCAAGTTTGAGGTATATGTCGATGGGTATATGTTGATGTCGCAAAACCCTGAAGAAGGATCAACAACAACAACAACAACAACCTGGTATAACTTTTGTCTGATAACCTGTGTTATTTTGTTTGTATTATTGTGTGTATTTGTAGTTCAGGTGAGGATTCAAAGGAGGCGACCGTGACCTTAAGTTAGAAGCCATCTTAGCATTTGCCTGGAGTAGAAGTGGGATACCGCGGATAGCAACCTCCAAGATTGCTGAGGTGAGTATCGACCCCTCCTCTTGCCAGTTTGTGTCCTTTGAGGACGAATGTACCCCGTTCCAGTCCTCAGACCAAAATTAAATCTATAAGCTGATTTTGAGCCGGGAATCAAATTCAGGACGACAGTCAAAATCGCTAGTCTTTACACCACGAGGTGAACTGGTAAAGGCTCCGTGGCTTAAGATATTAACATTAACGTTCACGTAAAACCCCAACCTTTCTTTCTTTCTTTCTTTCTTTCTTTCTTTCTCTCACGGGATATTGGCCATGATGTCCCAAACACCTAAATGAAGCAATAGCCGCTTTTGGCACCATTCCTCTGCCAACAGTCCCTTGTCGCCGGTTATATACCTTTCCCGGTATCAAACCAGGGACTATGTTTCCCTAGAAATTCATCTTGTGAATCTCTTTATTGTTATTATTATTATTATTATTATTATTATTCTTTACTACTGTTGAAATGAAGACGATATGGAAATTCCCCACAAGTCGTGAGAATAACTTAAGGAATGTAACCACTCTATAGTGTGCCCTTGTGGGTGGCACAGGTACCGAACCCATATTGAGTTACATCAGGAAAAGAAGAAATAATACAGATTTTTAGTACAGTTTCAAGGATAGCTGAAGTGTTAAGCTGAAATCACCCCTGTATGACGCATGGACTGTTGAGGTAACATTGAGGCAACGCTTGCAGCTGGGCGTGAGGTCATCCGCCAGCTAAGCGGGAAAAGGTTTACGCATGGGATTAAAATAGACCAACGGAATCTTCCATTCAAGACAAGGACAGAAAATATTTTAAGGAGTGTTAATTCAGCATTAAAATGACAACGCTGTTTGGGAGGTGTGGCCAGGATAATTGAGAATATAATTGAAATTAGCCAGAAGGGTGAACAATTTTTAAGAAATCTCACCACCAATGTTAATCATCTTGGAGAATAGAATTTTTAGGGTAATAAAAGTTAATAATAATTGAGTATAATAGAAGTGCAAAGTCAGCATGACATAACTAGGACTTTACCGAACCTAAAGTTAGGGGAAGGGGAAAAAACGAATGTACGCCTACGTGATCACGGGAGCTCAATTTAATCAATATTATTGTATTCCCACGATCGATTTTTGGAAACTTTGATATATCTGAGACATTTAAAATATCAGCTTTTAGGAGGTATTTTTTGTTATAATCGTGCGACGATTATTTTGGAAGATAGTTTTGGAGAAGAAGCGATTTTTTTTTATCAGAATCAAATAAATAGGCAGTGGATGCCAGGGAAATTATGCAGTCTACAGCACTCCATGAATGGAGGTGCAGCATCACGTTACATGCAGTTTTAGGCAGTCCGGTGGGGCGTAATACTGTCTCACCAACGTACAGTACACCGTAAGGGGAGTTGCTGCGCCAGTTATTATTCAGCAGTGTCTCCGTGCATTGAAGCATAGTAATCCTTGTCAGAAAGAATGTACCGTCAAGCTTCGAACTTTTTAAATTAGTCTACGGACTTAGGAAAAGTTGTATACTTTGGCCCTAAATACTTTCACCGGGCGAAGGCATCATACGCCTAAAATATCAGCATTGAAGTGCATCGCAACATCTCGAAAGTAGAACGAGATACCGAAAGAGTAATGAAACTCTATATTTTTATCCATGCGTTAAATAACCACGTCAGGGTTATTAGCGCAAAGTGGCGATAGATTTGAGTAATCTAAAGTCCAGGCATCGAGTGCCAAGAGAAAACGTAGTAAAGACTTGGGAATTTATTCCATAAATAAAAGACTACAGTCGTCAAGAATAAAGTCCAAACGTGGACGAAAGTAAAGCAATTGTAGAGCGCGGTCGTATCAAATACAGCGACTCTAGGAGTGAATGTTAAAGTAGAAACACTTTACAGTACGAACAAGTGCGTACCGAACGAGACATTGATATCGTGCATAGCTTAAAGAGTACCGATAAAATTCCAGTAACCAAAATATGAGAACCAGCCGTGAATAGGAGAGGGGAATGATCGAACGAGACTGTCAATCATCCAAATAGGAATTAGGGAATCCACGATTGAAAATTACACCCCTTGGAGGCGGAAAGGGAGAATTCACGTGTGTGTAAGGCAGAAATAAATGCCCAAAGTGAAATTTATGTGTGTAAAATTTAATTTGTTAGTGAAATTTAAGTGTAAATATATTTTAGTGATTTCTTTTTAGTGTAATCATGAGTGCATTTCCTCAAAGTTAAAAAGTGTATATCAAATGTGCAAATTTGAGGAAAATCTAACGTGTGGTAATATGTGTTTCAAAATGGAGTAAGTTCAAATTTGTGGGCGAAATGTCGCTTCACTGGAATCCAGGGAGTCGAGCTGGATAAAATCATGTAAGTAATCAAAATTTGATTATGTGTTGTGCCTTGGGAGAGCTCGTGTAACTATAACTATGGAGAAAATCATTGTCAAACTTTGAAAAACAGGGATATGTAAAACTGTGTATAGTGAAAAATGCGCGATCTGAACAAATAACTTAATGATGGATATAACTAATTAAAAGTATTAATTAATAATCAGTGAAAATAGTATTCGTTGGAATACCAGTAAATAATAATAATATATTATTCAATGCAAGCATGATAAAGGAATAATAAGTCCATGAATACATTAATTGTTTAATTGATTTTCATATAATTAACAAGGGAAACCCTTGGGTTCCTTGAAATGATGATAATAATAAATATAAAGTGAACGATCTGAGTTCTAGTGAAATGTAATGTCAAGAATCGTTTGTAAAAGGCAAAAACTATTATTTCTGGACAGAGATCAATTAATTTGAGTTTGAAATAAATATCTTACTTTGAAAGGCATCACGGAATTACTAATGTAATTGACGCCAAGGAGCGCTTGTATTTTAATTGTCACGCTAGGAATGCAGTGAAAATATGCCAGGAAATATTAATTGTGGGGACCAGTTGGACGCGGTATGAATTATTGTGTGTGTTTGCTATCGCAAATTTGAAGGGTGCTAATTTATATTGTTGATAAGCGCTGGGAATAAGTGCATAGGCCATTCTTAAGACGCTAATACAGGACGATTGGTTAGTTGCCATCGATCCATTTATACATGGACTTAAGCCCTCAAAAATTGGAAGTGTCCAAGAGGCAGGCCGGAGGAACGAACGAGCGTTCCCTTACTACGAGAGCCCCTTAATCATTGCTGTTTTTATGAGTATCTTACCCGCCAATACTAAGACTCCACAATTATAATCTCACCTGAGCTAAATGAGTGGGTTATGATAACCTTATAAAGTATTGTTGAATGGATTTAACGTGTGCCTTTCCAAGTTGAAGATGCGATGAGCTTGTTGCAAGCTATCTGTAAGTGTGCCGTCCGGGGCGAGGATGGTATTGAGTCTCCCCCTAGTCATAAATCTTGCCTGAAGTGCCTTGACAAGCGACTGACCACTGTGTTGCGATGGGTCTTTGAATGAATCATATGTTTCTGTGGCTAACAGAAGTAAATAACTTTGTAAGATGATCCAGTATTTGCACTGAGATCCATTGATTTAAATTATCCTTGCTGTTGAAGTTCAGATCCGTATTTAATAATGATATGTTTGTCATGGAGACAATAATAGTAATTCCTTTTATTGTTACACTTAAAAATGCTATTGTTCCCAAGTATTCTTGGAAGCATTAAGATAACTGGGAGTTATCTTGACTTGACTTAATCAGTAGTTTCCAAAACTTGAGATACGCGAGTTCTCCCCGGACAAGTACAATTTGGTAGTGTTGGAGAAGAGAGTTCATATATTTTGAATATCATGTGGATCCTAGGAATGGTAATTGTTGATACCATTGTAAACAATAACTCAGTTTAATAATAATATTCCAATTAAGGGTAATTAATGTGTTTTAATCATGTAAATGTATGTAAAGATAAACACCGAGCCACTTGGAGCTCGCTTGATGATTTTCAAGAAAATGCTATATGGGAGTGAAAGCTATTTGACATTTTTGTCAGGTTCAATGGAACCTTAATTTAGTGTTTTGTAATCAATGTTTTAGAGATTCCTTGTTCTTCATAGCACAAGTGTGAAGTCTTTCAGTTTTATGTTTTGTTTTGTAGCGCCTAATTTTGAGTTTATTAAATGATTTTTATAGTTGTATTTTGATGTTTAATTTGAAGTGTATTCTAAGCTTGATCCGGAAAGTGTAAATCATACAGTGGGAGAATATACTATGCCTCGAATATCTGATTGAGCTAGCGGACTGTGATTTGCATATTTCTTTGTTAAAAGGGCACAATAGAGTTTTAAGTTCAATACCTACTTGGAAAAGTCATGTATAAGCAGTGTTATTATTTCCTGACCCACAGCAAATGGCTTCATATAGTTTAAGTAAAAATGAATGAAACGCCATTAAGTGATTTCTCAGAATAACTGGAAGCAGGCTAGCATGTAAACAAGAGTATGACCTTTGCAAACATCAATAATATTTCAAATCCCCAGCACTGCCTCATTTAAAAGCATTGCTTGCTTTCCAGAGAATACTTGAATATGATTGGTGAAAGCTACGGGCGTTTTCCAAGGATATTGAGGTCAACACGCCCATGAAATAATATTATTTAAGACTTACCTTTTAGAATTTTTCTTGACATGTTCGGCTCGGCAGAGGTTGTAGCTGCTTCTATGCGGACACCTATGGGGTGAGTTACAAGTACCACCGCGTGTGGAGTGTTGTCTGGGGAGGAAAGTGTGAATGTAAGGACGAGGAATTGGAAGGTAGCCGCTGTGGCCTATAGTTAGGAACCAACCTCGGCATTTACCTGGAAGGAAGATGGGATACCACAGAAGACCATCTTCAAGGTTACCGGCGGGGGGATTCGAACCTCCTCGCCTTCCGGATGTGAGCGACTGCCTGCAGCCACGCCGTAACGACCACGGCTAACTCACCCGGTCTTTTAGAAATAAACAGCTCTGATTCTACAATCTGTCACTGTGTCATGATTGCGTAACACTGGCAAGCCTTGCGGCTTCTGTAACAATCTGTATACACATGTTCTAACTAAATTCTTCTTCTTTTGCTTTAGCGTTTATCCCGCCTCGTGGCAGGGTCCGCCATGTGAATCCACTGTCTCTAGTTTACTCGGTCATGGGCCATGCCCGGATGTATGTTGACTCTTTTCAGATCCCTGTGCAGTGTATCGGCCCAACGTTGTCTCGCTCTCCCCTTTGGTCTTTTCCCGGCGACCTCTAGTGTGTAGCGCTGTTTTGCAATGGTGTTCGCTTCTTACCGTAGCACATGCCCAAACCATCGCAGACGACCCTCACGCATTTTGTTGTTTATTGCCGCGACACCGAATTGTTCCCTTATTCATTCATTGGGGATGTGAGCCAACCTAGTAATGCCAGCTATCCATCTAACTATCTTGGTCTCCATGACACTATCCGACGTTCTGCTGCCTTGGTCCTCGTCCAACATTCAGTTCCGTAAAGCGCCACGGGACGAATGACTAATTAAATTAATATCAAATATTACTCCAAGTTGCCTTCATACCGTAGCGGTCAGCGTTGTTAGCTGCCACCCCGGAGGTCCTGGGTTCGATTCCCGGCTCTGCCACGAAATTTGAAAAGTGGTATGAGGACTGGAACGGGGTCTTCTCAGCCTCGGGTAGTCCAAATGAATAGAGGGGGTTCGATTCCCACCTCAGCCATCCTCGAAGTGGTTTTCCGTGGTTTCACACTTCATCTTCGGGCAAATGCCGGGAATGGCACCTGAACCTTCTGTAAGGCCATGGCCGCCTCCTTCCCTCTTCCATGCCTATCCTTCCAAATCTTCCCCTCCCTTCCCTCATGAGGCCCCTGTTCGCTTTGCAGGTGAGGCCGCCCCGGTTGTATCCACTCCGATCAGATGTTCCCAGCTCTAGGACACTGCCCATAGAGGCGGTAGTGGTGAGTCCCCTCACTGAGTCCGTGGGAGCCACCAACCTGGAGGGTAAATTCTATAAAAAACAAGTAGTTCCGTGAAGAACTCTACAGCCTATTTTCATATATCCTGCTCATGTTAATTGCCACTATCAACATACAAAATTTCAGTTCAATTGCTGTAACAGATTCGTAGATATTGAGAACCGTCTAAATATTTCAGATGGTCGCCAGGTTGGATTTTTATTTTTGTACTATTACATTAAGATTATTGTGTACGTGTGGTATTCAAACCTCAATCGCATGATTAGAACACAAGAAGTAAAAACGAGATTTTAAAATTACGCACAGCAGCCATCTTGTGATTATGCAAACAATTGAAATAAACTAGATGCCAGTGGATCAACATTTGTATAAGCATTTAACGCTTAACGTTTCACGGCACTCGGATAGTTCATTCGCGAGGAACGTCCATTTAAATATTTATACTTCGCGTCGCCCCCATGTTGGATTTGTGCTCCCCAGGTTACTGAAAGTCCTATAGGTGAACATATGTTCATAGTCTCTATGAACATTAAAAAAATCAGTTTGTTTGCTGTAAAAGATTCATAGATATTGAGAACCGTCTAAATATTTCGGAAGCTCGCCATTTAGGATTGTTATATGCATAGGCCATAGAGTTATGTACCATTCAAGGACAATTATTGCCTAGGTTCATTATTCAAACTTTCACTTCGATCGCATGATTACGACACAAGAAATAAAAACTTAATTTTGAAATTTCGCACAGCCGCCATCTTGAGGTTATGTAAACAATTGAATTAAATTAGGTGGCAGTGCATTACAATCTGCAAAATCATTTACTGTACCACATTTCACTGCGCTCAGAGAGTTAAAACACGAGAAAAGTCTATTAAAATGTTTCAAATTCGCTTGGCCGCCATGTTCGTTTTGTACTTTACAGGTTTATGAAATATACATAGGTAAACTTGTATCAGTACCATTTATCACCGTACAAAATTGCAGGGTGATATCTGTAATAGTTTCGGAGATATAGAATGTCAGTGAAATAATTCGCACAGCCGCCATTTTGAGATTATGTAAACAATTGAACTACATTATAATACAGTGCATTACAATGTGTATAAACATTTTCTGTACCTAGTTTCATTACATTTGGATAGTTAAATCGCGAGAAAGGTCTATTTAAAAGTCTCAATTTCGCTTGACCGCCATGTTGGTTTTTTAGTCACCAGGTTTTTGAAAGTCTCATAGGTGAACTTTCAGTAGTTCCGTTTATCACCGTACACAATTTCAGGGCGATATCGGTAATAGTTTCGGAGATATTGAATGCTAGTGAAATATTTCGCACATCCGCCATGTTGGATTGGTGAGACGTAACAAAATTTGAAGGGCACGGTCGAGGTCGCTGGGAATAGTGCTTTGAACTTACCGAGTTTCATTGAAATCGCTCCAGCCGTTTAGATTTTATTAGGGGGACACACACACACACACACACACACACACACACGGACAAAAGGTGATCTCATAAGCCTATTTTTTCAAAATTGAAAATAGGCTAAAAACAAACTCCAAGCTGGACGTCTGCATTTCTATTGAATACTATACTACTCAGCTAGTAAAGAATCCGAAAGGACCTTAGCTTAACAAACAAAACGAGCTATGTACACACGTTAAGCTACAAACTTAACTCTTCTACTACTCTTCATGTATTGCTTTATATACCAGAAACTTTGTTGTTGTTATTTAGATCGTAGACTTTCACGGCCGGTGTTTAGTTTATCATCTAGGCCAGGGCCATCCACACAGCGCTGCGGCCGCGCTCTAAGCCAGTGCTCCGAGCGCATTGGTGGAAGGTACTGTTGTTTCGGTAGTGGTGGGAGGGGCTTGGCTGGTTGAGCGCGTGGTCTGTCCGCCTTGCCGAAGTGAGCAATGTTTGGCTCAACGTACATTTGTGAGCGATTCTTAAGCTTACCAAAAGTAAACATCGTGCAACGATGAGCGATAGAAACTTACGCAATTGTTTACGAATAGCTGTGTCCAGAAAAAGTGGAGAAGTTTGTTTCTCTAAAACTAATAGCTCGTACAAATGACGGAGAAAAGGTCTCTCAAGTTCTGTACTATCTGTTCAAATTGGTAAAGTGTTGTTGAATGTTACTCTCTAATAGGTTATGTTCACATATCAGTTTGAAATAAATCACAGTATTCTTTACTTAGCACTTGCGTTCGTTTCCTGCACATTCCATACATCGGAGTGTCATTCGATTTGTAAATGCGGTATATTTTTTAATGGCAAAACCACCATATCAATATGATGTCAACAATCCCACAAAAGCCGTCGACGGCACGACCGTATGTACGTATCTATTCAGCGCGGTCCGAACATCGTCCGTCTGTCTCAGGTCTCCTCGCTGCCACAGTGTAGTGGCGGTAGGGGAAGGAGCGCTAGTCTGACTGCCCAGTGCTCCCCGATCGCGGCCGCGCTCTCAGAGCGCAATGGCTGGATGGCTCTGATCTAGGCTTACAGGATGGAGCCGTGTCATGCATCAGTGATTGTTATTAATTCATTTCAGGGGCTTGGGACATATTGGTCATCAGCCTTGTGTGTGTTAGAACTTAACCGACAACCTGTGTTTCTGTGGTAATAATAATAATATCGTATGGCCTGAGGTGCCGGGTGCAAGCTTTGTTATTTGTCGCTGAGAGGGCAGCTTGCCTTTCGAATTTAGTTGTTCCTTGGAACGCTATGAAATTCAAGGAGATTAGATATCTAAGCACTATAGCGCTTTCTAGTAGAAAGAGGAGGAAGTTTTGTGTTGGCGGAAAATCCCGAGATTAATTTTGCCATTATGAACACGGCCTACTGAATTAAAATGGCTTCTTTAACATGCCAACAACGTATGACATGCGTACCGTGATTTTTGTTGCCTTTCAAAAATCACTTATCACGGCCAGGAGTGAACCTGCTAGCTTGGGGTTGGTAGTCCGACACGATAACCACTCACCCACCGTGGCAAGCTGTTCCTATGGCGAGTGTAGCCGAATTACGGAGAGGGATTGAATAGAGTCCCTAGTAGCCTACTGGAATTACGGTACTCTCTTTGATTTTCGAAGCGAAATATTACGTCCTGTGGTTCGTATTCCACGTAAAAATTGTGGTCCCATAGCTCATGAGATTAATGGTCATGTTAAAACAAAAAGCTTCCTTCAAGGTACTCTCGTGGTATTTTTCTGGATTGACTGTGGAAAATCCAGGAACACTCAGAATAGCCGCCGTCGGCGCCGGGTTTCGAACTGCTGATCTCCGGATCATCTGCAGATCCTCATCACGGTCACACGGGTATATCAGGAACTGACAGCAAGCATTGTGAGACCAAGTAGTGCAAGGTGAAGGAACAATAAGATATGACGACATGATGAAGTTATGCGTGTTTGTATAGTTTGGCACAGTACGAGCGACAAGTATTTGGGTCCAGTCCAATAGCAGGTGGCGTACAATCTGCGAGGCACAGACTCATGAACAATAGGCGCCATTACCAGAGGAACACCGAAATATTGTTCTTGATTTGCGACCTGGCCTGGCCTGACCCATGCAATCGGAGCCGGCTTCGATGCATTTTAATGTAGCCTGTCAGCCCGAAGGCCTTGAGAGCTCTGTCTAATTGTTTCGACCAACTGCAACTGTGTTAGAGTGATTGGGTGATTACTCTGGTATCTTTATTGGCCAGAATATGACCTAGTTCAGGAAATACAGAAGATAGAAAAGAGTAAAGATAAGTAGTTCTGAGAGAGTCAGAAGTTAAGTGTGAAATTGAAGATAATAGTTCTTAAGAGAAGAAAAGGTGTGCTATAGTAGCAGGTTTGATAAGAAGAGGAAAATTATTCTATAATAATGCGGGGGCGCTTATGGCGGCTCCCCCTGGCTTGGTAATCACCCAATCTGGATATGAGAGGGTTTGTACTTAGTGTAGCTGTTTTATAGAGTCTAACTGCCTGTCCATGAATTCTTTCATTGATGGTCGGTAGACCGTATTCTTTATGTAATTGAGCATTGCGCACGTACCATGGGGCGCCCGATATCGTGCGCAGCGCTTTGTTCTGGACGACCTGAAGTTTATTGATGGTAGAGGGGGCAGCAAAGCTCCACGCAGGACTGGCATATTCCATAACAGGCCGCACAATGGTGCTATATGTCAGTAGTCTGCTCCTGTCATCTAGTGCACTCTGAGACTTCATAAGAGGCCAGAGTTGCGCTTGGATCGCTTTCGCTTGGTTTGCGCGCTGAGTGACCTCCTGTGCGAAAGTAAGGCCTCGATCAAGCGTGATTACCATATACTTTGTAGCTGGCTGCCATCTGATTACATCGCCAAAGAAATTAAGGTCCTGGACTTCTGTATGTTTGCGCTTTTTGGTAAACAGAGTGGCAGCACATTTACCGACATTAATTTTTACTCTCCAATCCCTAAGCCAGGGGTGTAGGGTGTCTAAAGCGACTTGGAGGTTAGTTGCAACTCTATGTCCTCTCCAGGAGGTGGAAGAGATGGCAGTATCATCTGCGTATAAGTGGAGACTGGTAGCGTCTGTTTTGGGGATATCAGAAAGGTAAACATTGAAGAGGGCGGGGGCTATGACACTACCTTGCGGTACACCGGCTTTGATCTTCCTCAGTGAGGATTGGGCGTCAACCACTTGGACATAGAATTGCCTTTTCCTAAGATAGGAGTTGATGACCTTAAGTAAGTGTTCTGGGAACCCTTTGTGCTTCATTTTGTACAGTAAACCACTGTGCCAAACTTTATCAAAAGCACGACTGATGTCTAGGAAGCAGACCCCTGTCATACGTCTTTCGTTAAAAGCGCGCGTGATGACCTCGACGAGTCTAAGAAGTTGTTGTACTGTGGACTGGCCTTTGCGAAATCCAAACTGCTCATCATTGATTATCTCTGAGATGTGAGTGTTAAGCCTGGAAAGTAGGGTCATCTCGAAGAGTTTTGAGATGACTGAGAGTAAGCTGATTGGTCTGTAGTTCTGGGGGAAAGTGGCATCTGTATTTGGTTTGTGAATCATTATGACTTTGGCTACTTTCCAGGCTGACGGAAAGTACCCGAATCGGTAGATGGCATTGAATATTTTTGTGAGACAGGTTAATGCATTCTTGCTTAGGTTCTTAAGGTAGGAAGCTGCGATTTCATCAGGGCCAGGGGCCTTACGGGTCTTCAGCTTCTTAATAAGATTGAGCAGCTCGGATGGCGAGACAAATCTAAAGCCCTGGGGGAGCTCTCCCGAGAACCCACCACGAAGATCACGACGGACCAGGTCAACAAAGTCATCGTTTAAGGTTCCTGGTTGGGTTCGCAGGCTCTCTCGAAATTATCCGCCAGGGCGTTAGCCTTGTCAAGTTTGGTGTAGACCAGTCCACGTACCCCGTGTAATGGTGGGATGCCAGTTCTTTTCTTAAGAGGTTTTTTGGCCATACCGTACAAAGAGCTGGAATTTTCAGCTATACTCTGCAATTTGTTTTGCCATTCCTTGTTACGGTTTCAAACTATAGGCTAGGCTTTATATTTACTCCAATATGAATTTCATTCACAATACATTACTGGTTGGTTGGTTCCTTAGTTTAGGGGCTGCGACAACGTGGTCATGTAGCCCCGTGTACTTTGGGTGTGTGTAGAATTTGTCTGATAATCGGTGTTAATTGTTATGACTGTATTAGTGTGTGTTATCGATTTTTAATTCAAGTAAGGACTGCAGACAATAATTTGAAGTAGTTCCTACTTTCGCAACCAAATGCTACCGTCCACGACACCTAGCTGTGAACTTGGTTAGTCTACTGCTAGATGTCACCGCAGCCAGTGACTGGTGACGAACGTTGGAACTTAAAAGCAATAATCAAACTTAACCTAGAAATTTTGCTTATCACAAGTTTTGTTGGTGGAAGGTTCTTTTACATGCCATATATATGGCATGGGCCCGCCGGCTTTACTTCCCCTCCAAAGGCAAACTGTGTTTTTAACGCTCTTAAAAATTCCGACGACTTCGGCCGGGTTTGAACCCGCGATCTTGAGATAGAAGCTCAGCATGCTACCAATTACGCCACCGAAGCCGCCACAATACATTACTATCCATTTGTGTTTTATATAATTAAGATTCTCTAACGACAGCAGTAGCTACGTTCGCTAAGGCAAAGAGTGCTAGGCCATGGGGCCAAGCTATCAGCGGGCTTGATTGACTTGTGGCCGTCGCCCGTCTTTAAAATGGTTTTCCGTGGTTTCCCATTTTCAACTCCTAGAAAATGCTGCGATGGTACTTTAGATACACTACGGTCGCATCTTTCCAACTCCTTTCTCGGTTTCATTCCATCTCGCATTGATACCTCTCAAGAGGTTGGTCTTAGGAAGGATAACCAGCCGTAAAAACCGTCCACCTCATAGAAATGCACCTCATCTCTGATCCCGCAAAAATGGGAATGGTACATACATACATACATACATACATACATAAATACATGCATGCATACATACACCGACTTAGCAAATATCATGGGGTAGTAACCTAATACACATGGGGCCTCTGGCAGCTCAACATATCGCAGAACATTCTAAGTCTCTTCCAGAACAACTAGCGGGCCCATTCCATACCAGGAACATGCATCCCAGATCATAACAGAGACACCACTTCCCTGGACCACACCTACGAGGCAGGCGGGATCCGTCGATTCCTGTGGTCTGCGCCACACACGGTGCCTCCCATCGGCATGGTGCAATTGAAATCGTTATTCGTCCAGCCATATCACGTTACGCAATTCCAGTGTCCATTACTGGTGATGGGCGACAAATGCGCGCCGCTGTGTCCGATGGCATTAGGTTAACAGTGGCACCCGTGTGTGGCACCGGCTCCCATACCCCATGGAACCCATGTTCCTACGGATTGTCCACTGGGAGACGTGTCTAGCACGGCCTGCGTTGAATTGAGCCGTGATTTCTTGCACTGATTCCCTTCTGTCACTATTGACAATCCGTCTCAGGTGTCGCCGGTCACGGTCATCGAGGGTGGCTGGACGATCGGTGACACCCACATTCAACCATTCACCATGCACCCTGGACATGGTTGACCGTGTGAAGCCAAATTCCCGCATTACTTTCGAAATCGCACTTCCATCCGTCGGACACCGACCACCATAGGCTACCACGTTCGAACAGTGTCAGATCACGACAACGTTGCATATTTCACCTGCCACTTCTCACATGGTCTGCTGCTGGCACAGAGGACGTGTGGTGCGCAGACAATACACCTACGCATCAGTACTCCACTATCCCATGACATTTGCTCAGTCAGTGTACATAAATACATGCATACATACATAAGCAATTAAGATTTTCTCTGGTTGGCTGAATGTTCCAGATGATTGAGCGTTGGCCCTCAAAACACGTAGTGGGTTCGATCCCGTTGCAGTCGTATGTCATTTAAGGGAGTTAAAACGTAACACTCTCGTGTTAGCATGTTAACTGGCATGTTTATATTTCCTTCAGGGTCAAATTTCGGACAACCGGGCGTCTCGAAAGCGACATCGGTTAAAATGGATGTAGAATCTGTAATAACATATAGGTGGCCTATAAGGCCTTTACACTTCAGGTGGCGTAGTTGGTAGCATGCTGAGCTTCTATGCCCAAGATAGCGGGTTCAAACCCGGCCAAAGCCGTCGGATTTTTTAAGAGCGTTAAAAATCCCTCAGCATGCCTTCTTTCGGAGGGGAAGTAAAGCCGGCGGTCCCATGTCATAGATTTATGGCATGTTAACGAACCTTCCACTAATTGAACCTGTGTGAAGCTAAATTGGATAGGTTAAGAACGTAAACAACGCTCTTAGGTTTCTATGTTCGTTGCCAAGAGCCGACTGCGGTGGCGTCTAGTAGCTAAGTTCTGAACTTGGCCTAGTAGTCGTTGACGGTGGCGCTTGGCGGCAAAAGTAGGAACTATTTGAAAAATTCTAATTTGCAGTACTTAAATTAAAACAAGAAGTTCCGTGACGAACTAAAGAGCCTACTTTTCTTAAAATTTAAGATTCATGCCAATGATTAATCGATATGGATCTATCTAGAATAATGACGAAATTAAGTTGGTAATATCGAAATTTCTAATTAGTTCGAAATACTGTATACCTGGCATAATGTAGCCTAATAGAGCACTACAGTTGGCAGCCCTGGTGACTGAATATATTCTTAGTTCCATCTCTTAAGGTACAGAATACAAAATTTGTTTGGAGTCCAATGAATAGCATGGACGTTACATGCAGTTAAACATTGGATCTAACAGCGCGCGTAAAATCATGTTGGCAACAGTGTCATGCATGTATTGGTCAGAAATAATCTGAAATAATATGATCTATTGTTGTGCCAATTTTGAATGAAATCCATTAGTTAGTATAGAAGTTACATGCATTTTAAAATTGGACCTATCAGCAGGCTTAGAATCATGTTGGCAGCACTGACGTATATTAGTTACTCCAAAGTAATCTAGAATGTCAAGTACTATACGTGCGCAAAGTTTAGAGCTATTGGCTTGCATTCATTCTGATATATTGATATTAGGGTAACAAAAATAGAGACAGCATTTATTAACAGTTGGCAGCCGTGGTTGCTCTTAAGAATACGCATAGTTATAGCTGTTATGGTACACATAGCACATACGAAATTTGGTTGAAATCCAAATGATAGTATGGAAGTTACATGTATTTAAAGTTGGACCTCTCAGCAGGCTTAGAATCATGTTGGTAGAACTGACGTATATAAGTTACTCCAAATTAATATAGAATGTCATGTACTATACGTGTGCATAGTTTAAAGCTGTCGGCTTGCATACTTTCTCATATATATTGGTATTTGGATAAAAGAAATTAAGAGCATTTTTAACAGTTGGCAGCACTGGTGGTTCATAAGAATACGTTCAGTCATATCTGGTTATGTACACATACATCATACGAAATTTGGTTGAATTCCAATTGATAGTGTAGAAGTTATATGCATTTAAATATTGGACCTATCAGTAGGCTTATAATCATTTTGGCAACACTGCCATGTATGGCCTTCTGGAAATTAAACTGCAATATTATTATCTATATGTGTGCCGATTTTGAAATAGCTCCCATTCATACCTTCCAAGATATCCAACATGGAGCTCTAATTTCAATTGCGAGTTTTCAGCAGTTGGTAGCACTGACATCATTTTCAAATATGGCCGTGAGATATTCAGGTATAGATCTTTACTCCTACCAAATTTTATTTCGATTGCTTCAGCCGATTAGGAGTTGATAGGGGGGGGGGGACACACACACAGCCAGACAGACAAACAGACAGAAGGACAGACAGACAGACAGACAGACACACATTTTCCCGGATCGATCTCGTAAGACTACTTTTTCCTCATTTTTGCAAAATGTGAAAAGTAGGCTAAAAACAGATAACACACACTAATACAGTCATGACAATTAACACCGGTTATCAGGCAGATTCTACACACACCCAAAGTACACGGGGTTACATGACCGCGTTGTCGCAGCCCCTAAACTTAAGAACAAACAACACTTCAGATCTAGATGATGAATACTTGTTGCCTTGGTAACCATATAGGAGGCCTAGATGACCTTTATACTTCAGATCTAGATGATGAATGCTTGTTGCCTTGGTAACCATATAGGAGGCCTAGAGGGCCTTTACACTTCATATCTAGATGATGAATGCTTGTTGCCTTGGTAACCATATAGGAGGCCTAGAGGGCCTTTACACTTCAGATCTAGATGATGAATACTTGTTGCCTTGGTAACCATATAGGAGGCCTAGATGGCCTTTACACTTCAGATCTAGATGATGAATACTTGTTGCCTTGGTAACCATATAGGAGGCCTAGAGGGCCTTTACACTTCATATCTAGATGATGAATGCTTGTTGCCTTGGTAACCATATAGGAGACCTAGATGGCCTTTACACTTCAGATCTAGATGATGAATACTTGTTGCCTTGGTAACCATATAGGAGGCCTAGATGACCTTTACACTTCAGATCTAGATGATGAATACTTGTTGCCTTGGTAACCATATAGGAGGCCTAGATGGCCTTTACACTTCAGATCTAGATGATGAATACTTGTTGCCTTGGTAACCATATAGGAGGCCTAGAGGGCCTTTACACTTCAGATCTAGATGATGAATACTTGTTGCCTTGGTAACCAAATGGATGGCCTAGATGGCCTTTATACTTCAGATCTAGATGATGAATGCTTTTTGCCTTGGTAACCAAATGGATGGCCTAGATGGCCTTTACACTTCAGATCTAGATGATGAATACTTATTGCCTTGGTAACCATATAGGAGGACTAGATGGCCTTTAAACTTCAGATCTAGATTATGAATACTTGTTCCTTTGGTAACCATATATGAGTTCTAGATGGCCTTCTCATTTAAAATTTAGATGATGAATACTTGTGCCTTGGTAACCATGTAGGAGACTTAGATGACAGTCAAACTTTAAGGTCGTATTATGCAAATCGTTGATCGACACCAGGTCCGAAAACATTTGCATGTTAAATTAATAATAATAGCCAAATTAAAAGTTTAAAAAGTTATAAAATGAAATAAATATAAATAATATAATATGTTTGACAAAATAGTTCTGTTCTACGAAGGGTTAAGCGTTCTTGGAGGGTCTGTAAAACAGCCCTAAAACTAGGCTTGTAATGACTGGTTACCTTCCCTGAATTGTCAGTTCGTACAAACATTAGGCCTCCCGCTTTCACATAAAAATAATCATTGAATAGGCTTGTGAATATACCGCCCATTCTGTGGTTGTGAACGAGGTAGCAGGGAATTTAAAACCTCACTAATTAGCATGTATTTGCACATGATCGGATATCGCGTACTAGACCGTTACAGTCATCTGATATTTATCATATCTCTATCATGCTGTTTCTATCTTTCACTAGCCATACATTGTTCAAGCACTCTACACTAACCAGCAATACTTTTATCCCACAGTTCATACTATACATGCACATTATGGAGATTGTAAATTGCACTGCGAGTTTTCAAAACCAGTGAATGATTGCTTAATGTCGCAATGTCACAACCCAATACTAATTAAGTCTTTATGCATTTCATTGAACTAAAACAACCTTTTTCCACTAGCGATCAACTTGATGTTTTAACAAATTTTCGTGGCCTGACCAAACCTCAGATATACTAGCAGAAATATCGGTTCTTCGATCGGACTTTGGTAATTACCAGAGAATAAACCTGTCGTTTATTGTGTTTGAACCCATTTTTAGCCTATTTTCCTTTTTGAAAATAAAATATAGGCCCCCCATTCAAATTTTCATACGTTTTACCAATCCAACATGGCGGCCACTCGATATAGTTCACTGACATTCTATATCTCCACAACAGTAACAGATGTCACCTTGAAATTCTGTACGGTTATAAAGGGTGCTGCTAGAAGTTCACATATGTGACTTTCAGACACCTGTTAGGTACAAAACCAACATGGTGGCCAAGCGAAGTTGAAACATTAAAATGAACTTTTCTCGCTATTTAACCATCCAAATGCAGTAAAACTTGGTACGGCATATGGTTATACAAATGTTAATCCACTGGTATCTAATATAATTCAATTGTTTTTATGGTAACCTCAAGGTGGTGGCAGTGCGAAATTTTAAAATTAAGTTTTTATTTCTTGTGTCCTACACATGCGATCAATATCAACGTTACATGGAAAGTCCTTTTAATAGCCGCGGGGGTTTTTAATAGAAGAGGACAATAGGATATATGAAAACAAGATGTTCAGGAAAGAACATATAGCCTACTTTCTCCTAAATGTATGGGTATAGTTATAACTCTTTGTCTTTATCACCTCCTAATTTCTTCCTATTCGAAGTGCAAATTGGCACACTGGATTTGAGGAGTGGCGTTCAAATAATTTACCCCAGCATTTTGCAATTTCATCAGCAAACACTCCAAACAACGTAGGTATTCAGTATATTAACACCGACTACTTACAATAATTTAAACTTCGTTGCTCTAAACGTATCACTGGGAGAAACATATTTAATATACCTATTACACAGCTAATTTGTAATCGCGCACGGCTAACGAGAAAGACAGGCCATGGCACGTAAACCAAACCCTTCTGTGACGTAGGCAATGTACCGGTACTGCTTGATGGTGCTTGTACGTTTAAGTCGAGAGCAATGCATAAGCAGCAGAAATGCAATTTTTTATATCAATCTTCATAAAATGGACGCAGTTGAGATGTTCCGTGTGTTATCAAACACGATAAATTATACTGTATAGGTTTTCAAAACTACGCTTGTTGAAGTTACTCCTTACAAAAATCCACGCGAACTAGGATTCAAGGTTTCGTTGTGTCTTTAATAGCCGCAAAGAGCAGGCTACAGTAAGTTGAGTTGTAGAGTCTGTGACCTTCGTTGTGAGTTAAATTATGTGCACATGAGTATGATTAGATCAAAGAATCTCGCAGCACAGTATAGATATCATTAACTTATTGTTGTTTCAAGGGGCGGAACATAAATTATTTCGTTTATAGAAGAGATCTGCGGAATACACTACCCACCGACTAACGACTTGTATCAATACCTTCTATGAAGACAAGTGATAAATGAATACCAACGTTTATACAGGTTCAATGATGTAGACAAGATGACTAGGTACCACACCGGCAGTAAAACGAAGACCAGGCAGTGGTGCAACAGAACTACATTGCTGACGTCACGAAAACTCACCAGAGCCAGTCATTCTCGTTGGCCGTGATAATCGCGCCTTATCTTGGGAATGTGTACCCTCTATTGGCAAAAATAATAACCTTTTCAATTATACTGTAGACATGGGTTCACTAACTGGCCGGTAGAGAGCACAGCTCGCATCTAGAAGGCTGTGGTTAGCTATAACATAGTTCAAGTAATTACACTTAGATGTCACTCCGGTAGTGAATGTTGTTTTAATTAAATATATATTTTCCATTTCAAAATGCACCACATAATGCTTTATTTTATAACGTCTCAGTACTCAAGAAATAATAAATTAAAAAAATTCAACCAAAGAAGTCCAACTCTGATAGGATTTGAACCACGGCCAGCCTGATGAAATACCAACGTCCTGACCACTCAGCCAATCGTGCACACTCTAATTGATCGTTACGAACCACTATATATACAACGTTATAGCAAATCATGACTTGGACTAAACGTCTTCTTCACTGGAGTATATTTTAAACCGAGTTCATTTCATAGAAAGTTCATATATTTGTTACCACTAGGCTATATTGTATGCAACATACTGAAATTAATAAAATATAGGTCAGAACGAGAGATCAGCTGCCATCTTGTCAAATAACCGAGACGACTCAGCTTTTTAAAATCACTTCTAGACTATGATATTAAAATATAAACTTTTAATTTCAAACAGGCCACGTCGTTTCGAACAGATTAAACGATTCTTGGTTCGATAGTCGGAACTGGTGGGTCCCATGTTATGGATTATAAGTTTGCATAATTCACATGGCCACCATCCTGAAATGGTACGGTTGATGACCTCGTAGTTTGGGCACAGGACGCGTCACATATGAAGGAACGTTGTTACCAAATTTGGTAAAGATCGGATTATTAGTTTGGTCGTAATGCATTATTACGTTTTGACCATTTGAGTGACCGCCATTAAGTTTTGGTAAAGATGGCGGCAATATAAAACATGGCACTGAGGTGCCCTTTGCCAGTGCTACCTCTGTACCAAATTTCATTCAATTCGGTTTCACCGTGTTCGAATTGATAGTGGGGGACAGACATTCAGAGTAAACACACTCACACACACACACACACACCGACAGACACACAATTTTTGGCCCTGTAGTGATCTCATAAGTCTACTTTCATTTTTTTGCAAAAATCGAAAGTAGGCTAATAAGCTATTTAGTTCTTCACGGAACTACTTAAACAATGTTGCCTTAGTAATCGAAATGTAATGCTTTTCAGTCGGTAAACACAATTGTACCCAATTATAATGGGTGATTCCGTTATCCTGAGAAACAATTATATGAGATTAATAAATTAATTTACTTTTATTAATAGATAACCTCGTGGTGTAGTGACTAGCGTTCTTGGTAGTCACCCCAGAGGTCCGGATACAATTCCAGGCTATGCTAAGACATTTTTATTTTGGTGTTAGGACTATAACGGGGTACACTCAGCCTCATGAGGTGAAACTGAGAAGAGGAGGGTTGTATTTCCCTCCCAGTCATCCTGGAAGTGGTTTTCCGTGGTTTTTCTACTTTTACTTCAGCAAATTGCTGGGAAGGTTCCTAACTAAAGGCCACTGCCATCGTCTTTCCAATCCTATCCCCAATTTACAAATACAGACACTAGTACAGTCATCACAATAACACAAATTCCACACATACAAAAGTACACGGGGCTATATGACTGCGATGTCGCAACTCCTAAAACAAGCAACAACAAACAACTCTTTTATTTCAGTCGGTTAAAGAACTAGATTTTTCGATTTGTGCTTTTTTGGACATGCTTGCAGTTATTCTCCGCACTTTATGAACAGTTACAGGCTCCAAACTTGGTAGGCATATTAACAACAAAAAAACAACAACCCCTGGCACTATCCAGCCCATGACGGGCTAAGGCCGACCAAGCGACCGCTGCCCAGCCATTCGGCCTGCAGATATTGGGGTGACGCGTGATCAGCGCGTCGGGTCCCCTCGGCCGTTAATCTTGGTTTTCATGATCGGGGCGCTGTCTCACTGTCAGACAGCTACTCAATTGTCCTCACGAGGCTGAGTGCACCCCGTTCCAACCCTCACGTCAGTTTTAAAATCCCTGACGGAGCCGGGGATCGAACCCGGGGCCTCCGGGTGAGAGGCAAACTCGCTACCCCAACACCACGGGGCCGGCTGGTAGGCATATTGAAATTGTAAATCCTGGAAGTGGTTTTCCGTGGTTTTTCTACTTTTACTTCAGCAAAATGCTGGGAAGGTTCCTAACTAAAGGCCACTGCCACCGTCTTTCCAATCCTATCCCCAATTTACAAATACAGACACTAGTACAGTCATCACAATAACACAAATTCCACACATACAAAAGTACACGGAGCTATATGACCGCGATGTCGCAACTCCTAAAACAAGCAACAAAAAACAACTCTTTTATTTCAGTCGGTTAAAGAACTAGATTTTTCAATTTGTGCTTTTTTGGATATGCTTGCAGTTATTCTCCGCACTTTATGAACAGTTACAGGCTCCAAACTTGGTAGGCATATTGAAATTGTAAATCTCTACAAATTTGGTTATATGACATTTTGTCGTACCTCCAACGATTACGCCTCAGATTGCCATGAGAGCATACATTTTGGGAAACCTTTTGCACATTTCAGCACATTGTTTTCGATTTTCTATACTTGTATGACCGCAAGAATCGTGAAATTTGTCATGTAATTTGCCAGATACAACTATCCCATGATCCTAGCCGCCCCGTAAGTGGGTCAAAGAGGTAAGGAATGTGTGAGAAATGTACAAATCTTATGTCCCTATCTATCTAATACAGTATATATACATGTGACTGAGTTCAGTGGTTAGTGGCTGGTATTTGCTCCTTTTAGCTTACACGGAGTACGGTACTATAGGTTTTCAGCGAATAGAACAGCAACATCGACAATTGATGCCTTGTGTGTTTGCTTATCGAATAGCACAGGGTTTGGCCTGTTGGCTTCTACAAAATGATCAGTTATTATTATTATTATTATTATTATTATTATTATTATTATTATTATTATTTGAAAAGGATTGGAATAAAGTACAGGGATAGGAGGGTGATCCATACAAAAACCAGGCGGCAGTTATACAAGCCGAAGGACACGAGAGAGAAGCTGGTATTCAGAAAGATGATGATGATGATGATGATAATTGTTGATTTAATGGGCCTAACATCTAGGTTATCGGCCCCTAATTGTTGGGATGATTGTGAAAGATGGGATGAGAATGTAATAAAAACTATAACTAATACCAACTACAGTCCTACAAACTAGAAGAAGAAATGGTAAACAAATAAATAATAGGGCAAACAATGGTCAGGAGGAAAAGAAATGCCCTCAACCCTCGAAGAATGAGGATTGAGGGACTTGGAAGGAAGGAGAGCAAGGAGAGGCAAATAGGAAAGGGAAAGCGGTGAGGGTCTGTATCCAGAGGCAATGGAAAAAGGGGAAAAACTGGACCCAGCTCAGGAATCCCTCAGAGCCGCCAAATCCCGAACTCACCAGCCGTGAGCCCTTGAGGGCGTAGCACCATCCAGGGTGCACCAGAAGTGGCGGGGCCACACACACCCTGCCTCCTTAAGAGCCTTGAGCAGAAGGCAGGAGATGGGAAGAGAACAGAAGAGGTCTGACCCCTCTAAGAATGAGGGATCAGGAAAGGTGAGACAAGGGCCAATTAAGGCGGGAAAGTAAAAGTCTCCCCAGGCCTCGGACACCCTAATACCGTCGGGGCCAGAAAAGAACACGAGTTGACCAAGGGTGGTCGACAGGAAAGATGAAAGAGAGGAGCCCGGCAGAAGTTAGTGGAAGCAATGCCGAACTCAGCTGGGGTCCAGTGGTCGCCGACCCACGTCCCACTAGGCGTGGGCCCCTGGGGGATCTGAAAGATGTAAGGCAAGGCTGCAACCTATCACAAATACTTTTCAATCTATATGTGGCGGCAGTAACACAGTTTGCCACCAGAAGCCGCCCACGTACAGAAACAGACAATCCAAAGACTTTAGTTTTCACTAATGCTGGCGGTTTCCATGACGGGTTGTTGACAGTCGGGTATTAGGCTATATGTTCTATGTACATGTGACTGTATCTTGTGGTTCTTGAAATAAAAGTGTGTTCATCCCACATATACATTGAACAAGCAATGAAGGAAATTAGAGAAAAAATAAGAGTAGGAGTGAAGATTCAACTCTAAAATTTGCTGATGATATTGTCATCCTAGCCGATTCTCCAGAGGGTCTGAATGCAGTTTTAAATGATATGAACTGCGTCTTGAGGAAATATTTCATGACGAAAATAAATAAATAAATAAATAAATAAATATAAACAAAAATAATGGAATACAGCCGGAAGAAATTAGAAATTGGCAGGTGAAAAGCTAAAGGATGTAGGAGACTTCTGCTATTAAGGCAGCAAAATAACCAGTGATGGACGAAGCAAAGTGGATATAAAGAGTAGGTTGGCTCAGGCAAGGAAAGCATTTCGACACTATTGAAATCTGTTGACATCAAATATAGATTTAGGTATTAGAAAGTAATTTTTGAGAGCCTATGTCTGGAGCGTGGCACTGACAGTTGGACTATTTGTGCAAGAGAAAAGAGGAGAATAGAAAATTTGAAATGTGGTGTTACAGAAGAATGATGAAGATCAGATGGGACAATAGAGTAATAAATGAAGAGGTATTAAATGAGTGGGAGAGGAGAGGTTTCTGGCGACTGCTAATGAAGAGAAGAGATAGGTTGGTAGGACACAAGGCTACTAAGACATCCAGGAGAAGCAAAGTTGGTTATGGAAGGAAGGGTCGAGGACAAGAATCAAGGTTAGAATATGTTAAACAGATTGCCTTGGATGTAAGGTGTGGTAGCTATGTAGAGATGAAACGATTAGCTAAGGACAGGGGGCCGTGGAGAGCTGCATCATACCAGTCAAGATACTGAAGACTCAAACACACATTATTATTATTATTGTATAAAGGCTGGCTTCGTGGCTCAGCGGTAAGGTTCTCGCCTGTTGTACCCAAGGTTGTAGGATCGAATCCTGGCGCAGTCAGCTGACATTTGAGGGTGCGCAAATGTGAGGGAGCCGTGTCAGTACATTTACTGGCACGTTAAAGATCCCCTTCTAGGCGAAATTTCGGCACCCCGGCGTCTCTAAAAGCCACAGTAGTTAAAAGGGACGTAAAACCAATAATATTATTATTGAATGCTGAGTTTTAAAAGTATTTTATGTTACAAAATGATTTTGATTAATTTTCCAACGAGTGTCTTAATTAATATTATAGGCGAGTTGCATACGACTGTTTATGTTCGACGATAATTATAACTATTTTATGTTCAAACATAAATATTCATAAATATATGTCGAGATTTCGCCAGTTTTATGTAGGTTACTCAACAGAGCGCATGGGACGCAGAGAATACCTTGTATTTGACCATGGCCTCTTAAAATACCCCACTATGACGAAAGCCACGCAGTGAAATTTAAGATAGGAGGCCGTGGATGTCAGCGCAGATGCGATGCTATCCTTACCTAATTGGTCACACAACTGTTTCTTGAGCTCTAATTGGTGGGAGAAACTGTTTCATAATGAAAAATAGTGTTAAAATGACCCTCATTATGATACAGTTTTCTAACATACAGTATAATATTAACATTTCGACATCGTCGAACATAAAAGTACTTTATGTTCGATTAAAAGTGACTTTGATTGTATAAAGTCCATAAATGGTGTTAACTCTATACCCGATAACTATTCCCATTTTAAATACGCACACAAACACAGAATTTTCTCTTTGACATAATGAGATCTGGTTGCAGTGGTCATTGTGCAACTTCCAATTAAATGTGTGAAGAAAAATACCACTAGCGACATATTAGTCAAGGGAATATGAGCTGCAATTTACAGCCTATAAATTGATAGGGAATTCAGGCCGAGCTTAGTGTGGGCTCTGTAATTGATGTATTATTTAGCTAAAGCTTAATTCGATTTTATTTATAATGGGAATTCCATATAAAATGTGCAAGTAGAGAAAAGTGGTCAATGCAAATGAGAGGCGATATTATGTTGGTGGCTAAAATTTCTCCCACAAAGGCGGGGAAATGTTTTGACATCAAATTATAGGATTGAAACTGATAGTAGCATTGGCAATTTTGAGGTTTACAGAGTTGATTCGTTTTAGAATTGATAGTCAAATAAAATGTAATGGCACAGACCGAACATGAACCTATTATGTGGCATGTTGCAAATCAGAACAAAACAATGGTATTATGTGGCTTATCTCGCGATGGCATAACATGGCTCGTATATACCATATGGACAGTGGACACTAACTTCGTTTGTTTCAAGACGGACCACTCATTAGGAGTGACGCCAGCGTTTATACTGCTAGTTTCAATTCCTATTAGAATTGAACGAAAACGAAGCTTTTAAATGTTAACTCATCAAAAACAAAAGTACTGTAGAGAACAGGGGTGCACAACCCTTTTTAAGTGGGGGCCAAGTTTATTTTTACATAATAAGTGGCGGGCCGCAAGTTACCTTTCCACATAGGCACTTGCCAAACCCTACCGCTAAAGCTAATTTTACCACTACAGTAAATTCTCGATTATCCGCGGGCGGTTTATCCACTTTGAGGATTATTCGCGGTGCCTGTAAGAGAACATTTTCATAAAAAAGGAAGATTTTGAAACCGAAAATTATTTCTCAAAAATTGAAATGAAAATGAAAATCCACAGCCAGCTTCCAGTCTCCGACAGGGTCAGGAATGGAATGAATGAAGCCCCTATCTAGCGGCGAGGATATGAACTGTGTCGGCTGCCGAGGCCTGACGCACTCCTCTGGGGCAATGATTAAATGAATGACAGATGAAATGAAATGATAGTGGAGAGTGTTGCTGGAATGAAATTTTGACAGGGAAAACCGGAGTACCCGGAGAAAAACCTGTCTGCCTCCGTTTTGTCCAGCACAGATCTCACATGGAGTGACCGGGATTTGAACCACGGACCCAGCGGTGAGAGGCCGGCGTGCTGCCGCCTAAGCCACGGAGGCTTTCTCAAAAATTGAAATAAAGTTACTAAATACTTAAACGTAATGAAACTGAATTTTGTTATCATGTACGTCCGTTTATTGTATAATTAACTAATTTAAAGCACTTGTGTGTTGTTATTTAGTGCCTTCGACATTTGTTTAACCATTACCAGCAATTTTGCGGCTTATCTGCGAAATTCGATTATCCACGGTATCCGCGCCAGTCAATTCCGCGGATAATTGGGAGTTTACTGTATCTGAGTAACCAATTTTACCAGCAGACAAAAAAATTATGTGTTTCAATACCATTTTTGTGTCCTCTAAATGGTTTAAATCCATTTTTGTAGTTTTTTTTGGCAAATTAAGTTATCAAATTACAATCAACTTACTCCTAATTCTAAAAGGTTTATGGGTATAAAAAATAATATAATACTATCACAGGTTGTAAAATTTTTATTTTTACAAAATACAGAATTCTTAACATCAAGGTAGATAAGAAATGAAAATCAATATATCATCAAACTGACCATCAAATCAAGTAGTAGCATAATGCTCCTAATGTGATGCTTGGCATTGTTTATTTTCAATAGTTTTTGAATAATTGTTTACTTTTCAATGTATTTTTAAGGAAACATTTTTATAATTTTCTTATTGCAACTAGGCCTACAATAATGGAAAAAATCTCATCATTCATAATATATATATATTCACGTTTTCAATAGTATAAAATTTTCATCCGCGGGTCTCATAAACTGACTTTGAGGGCCGCGGGTTGTGCACCCCTGGTATAGAATATTGTCCAGGCATGGACACCAAGAGCCCGCTGATGAGCCAGCTTGGTGATTCTAGGCGGAACCCCACACAAGACACGTCATAAACCTAGAAAAATTGCAGAGTTCTAAAAGTACTGTATGTTCGTTAAAAATGTATTTTGTTTGATTTATTTATTGATTGATTAATTGATTGATTGATTGTTGCTTTAAGGGCCAGAACAGTGAGGTCATTGTCCCCTAAAAGTGATTTTAATCGCGGTCTTGACATTTGCTTATTTGAGAATGATTTTAAAATATTATTTATTTATATATTTATTTATTTATTTATTTATTTATTTAGCGTATGGCTTTTGTTGCCGGGAGTGTCCGAGGACATGTTCGGCTCGCCTGAGTTTGTAGCTGCTTCTATGCGGACACCCATGGGGTGAGGTACAAGTACCGTCGTGTGTGAGTGAGAAGAGATGAATGAAGATGAATTAGCAAGTTCAATTTCAAGTAGTTCCAACTTTGGCTGCCAGATGGCACTGACACCTAGCGACGAACGTTGGAACTTGATAGAGCGTATCGAACGAAATATAACCAATATATTTCCTACACTCTAGCAATTGTAGTGGTAGGTTCTTTTCCATGCCATAAATCTATGGCATACGTCCACCGGCTTTATTTACCCTCCGAAGGAAGGCATACTGAAGGATTTTTATTCCTCTCAAAAATTAGACGACTTCGGCCGGGATTGAACCCGCGATCTTGGGCATAGCAATACAGCATGCTACCGACTACGCCACCGAAGCTACTGTTTTAAAATGTGACTGCAGTCGGAATTCAAACTCGTATCTTCTGCTCTCTGGACAGTGTGTTTATCCAAGATGCTTCATATTCGTGGCATTTTCTTTCGAGGGCATGTTATAACGTAAGGGAGCAAATGATGTGCTCATGAAACACAGGTTACCAAGGAACGCAACAGGAAACAGAGGCTGCGGGACTGTTGCCAAGACTAGGAAGATGAGAGTAAATGCTAAAAGTGATCAAAACTTATTGTTTGTGACTCGAAAGAGATTAAATAGATTGCAATTCTCACCTACTTCCCCCCAGGGGCTCACATCTAGTGGGACGTGGGTTGGCGACCACTGGACCCCAGCTGAGTCCGGTATTGCTTCCACTTACTTGTGCCGGGCTCCTCTCCGTCTTCCTTCCTGTCGACCTCTCTTGGTCAACTCTTGTCCTCTTCCGACTCCGACGGTATTAGGGCATCTGAGGCCTAGGGAGTCTCTTCCTTTCCCACCTTAATTGGCTCTTGTCTCATCTTTCCCGATACCCTCCTTCTGCGAGGGGTAGGCCTTCTTTTTCTCTTCATGTTATCTCCTGCCTTCTGTTCAAGGTCCTCAAGGAGCCCTGTGAATGCAACCCCACCACTTCCGGTGCACCCTGGATATTGCTTCACCCTCAGGAGCTCACGGCTGGTGAGTTCGGGAGTTGGCTAGGCTATCCCGGGGGATTCCTGAGCTGGGTCCGTTTTCCCCCTTTTTACCACTCACTTTGGGGCAGGCCCACTCCTCTTTCCCCTTTTCCTATCTGCCTTTCATGGCTCTCCTTCCTTTCAAGCCCCTCAATCCTCATTCTTCGAGAGTTGAGGGCATTTCTTTTCTTCCTGTCCTTTATTTGCCTTATCCTTTATTTGTTTACCATTTCTTCCTTTAGTATGTAAGTTTGTAGTTAGTATTAGTTACAGTTTCCATTCTCATCTCATCTTTCAGTATCACCCAAACCATTAGGGGCCGATAATCTAGATGTTAGGCCCCTTAAAGCAACAATTATCATCATCATCATCATCATCATCATCATCTCACGTACTTGGGAAATGTAGTGACAAGAGAAGGAGGGGTAGGTAGAGGAAGATGAGAAAATAAGAATTGGGAAAGCAAATGGAACCTTCATGCAGTTGTAGGCCTATACAGTATGGAAGAATACGAACATCTCAGAGAAGAAGAAAATAATAAATTTCAACGGAAATATTAAATCAGTTCTCCTGCGGAACCTGGAAGGATACACGGAATATCACTAATATCTTGCAGACATTTATAAATCGTTGTCTGTGACGTATCATAAACATCAGATGGCCCGAAATCACATACAGGGTGATTCTTTTGCTGGAGCGGGTCCAGCGGTCAGCTACCAGGCACGCACACGCCTTCCGCCAGCCAACCGAACTCGGTCCGCAGATTACGTGGAGGTAGAAACCGTAACAGAGTGCACTAATTAATGGTAAATTCATCAGCAAATCATGATTAAAGAACTTACCTTTTCACAGAAGGTATTGAAATTATTCTCCTTCAGCTGACAGACAGGCGTTATACCGTGTAAATAAATTAGCGTTTACACGTTGTAATTCTCCTTCCGTAATGAGGGATATCTGCTGCCGTATATTGTTTCAGCATATTCAGCATCTTCTGTGAAAAAGTAAGTTCTTTAATCAAGATTTGCTGGTAAATTGACCATTAATTAATGCACTTTTACGGTCTCTACCTGCGCGCAATCTACGGACCGAGTTGCTTTGGCTGGCGGAAGGCGTGCGCGCGCCTGGTAGCTGGCCGCTGGCCCCACTCCAGTAAAAAAAATCACCCTGTACAATGAAGAAGAACTCTGGAGAACTGCAATGCTTAGGCCGTACCTTGAGAAAGCCAGTAGGAGCTATAGAACGATCAGCATTGGAATGGAACACGCAAGGCGCACAGAGGAGAAGTCGTCCTAGAGACGAGGGCTGTAGAGGAAGAAGCACTTAAAGTGCTGAAGACTTGGGGAGGAAGTTATAGCATTGGTTAGTCGACGTTCACAATGGAACTGTTTCACGGATACCCTATGTTCCCGTAGGAACGAGAAGGAATTTATTATGTTAAGTAAGAAATGTAAACTGGCCACGGCGGCCGACAGCGCTAACGCAGTAACTCGTGCCTCGCTGGCATCGGAAGTGCGTGGTGGGTTCGAATCCCACCTCAGCCGTCCTGAGAACGGTTTGCGTGGTTTCCCATTTTCACCACCAGGCAAATGCTGGGACGGTTCCTTTCGACAGGTTCTTGACCAACTTCCTTCTAAAGACCTTTCCCTGACCCTTCCTGAATTAGACCCAAGTTAGCGGTCACCAGGGTGATCGGCCTGTCACAATCCCCAGTTGTATCTGCTGACAACGTGTGTTCACTGTCCTTGCGACGGTAGAGGAATGATCCCTCGCAGTGTCAGTGGATGAAGACGAACTGGGAGGATAAGCGATTTAAAAGAAAGAAGAAAAGAAGGCTAGTAAATGGTTTAACTTACCACGGGTAGTTGTGGAGGAAGACTTTTAATTTCCTCCATATGAGGAGATCCTCGAGCGAACAGGAGGCAGGGAACAAAAGCTTCCCTCCGTGTTTACATATTTACAGAACAGAGTCATAAATAAAATCCTTTATTTGACGAGAGCGTAAAATATACCCTTCCACTTACGACTAAACCACTTCTACTCACCGCTCGTAGTGAGAGTACGTCGTCAAGTGTTCCTTGTGAATGGAACTCTCGCAAAGGGGAGGGGCTGGGGTCAGTGAACTCTACAAAGACAGTATAAATAACTTGTTTATTACTCAAAATGGTTCACTTGTTTGGAAACTGAATTGTTTCCCTCATTCATTTATTATGCTCTAAACAGAAATGAGATCCGAATGCTAGGGGGGACATGTTATGTCGGCAATATTAAGAGATACAAACTATTTTCTCTTAAAGCATGAGAGACCTATAAGGAATAACATCCGCCTCTGCTTGTATGACATCTTATCCGGCTTACTGTATTCATTTACATTGTTGTTTTAAGGGGCGGAACAGTGAGGTCATATGCTTCGGCTTATTGTAGTCAGTTGCAGTATGGTAAATGTATCTGTAGGAATTGTTGTTGATTTATTTAGGAAGTTGACTGTTTACCCATATTGAAACACCAGATTCCGTGAGATCTCCACAGCATTGGACATAGAGACAGCCATGAATTCTACCCATTAGACTACTAGGTGGATGGACATGATTTCACAAGTTCTTAAATGAATCAACAACAAATAATATTTGGTATCGAGTTGGAAATCATTTTTTGCTTATATTCATTTATGAAAAAAAAAAGAAGCTTATGAGATCACCTTTTGTCCGTGTGTGCGTGCGTGTTCTTAATGAAATCTTAACGGCCCAAGCGATTTCAATGAAACTCGGTAAGTGAATACTACTACATCGTTCAACTTCGACTGTGCCTTTCAAATTTTAATACTTTTCACCAATCCAACATGGTAGCCACGCGAAATATTTCACTGGCATTCTATATCTCCGCAATAGTAACAGATATCACCCTGACATTTTGTACGGTGATAAAGCGTACTACTAGAAGTTCACCTATGTGACTTTCATAAACCTGTTAAGTATAATAATAATGTTATTGGTTTTACGTCCCTTTTAACTCTGTTAAGTATAAAACGAACATGGCGGCCAAGCAAAGTTGAAACATGTAAATAGACTTTTCTCGCGATTTAACCATCCAAGCGCAGTGAAACTCGGTAAAGCAAATGTTTATACACATTATAATACACTGACATCTAATTTAGTTCAATTGTTTACATAACCTCAAGATGGCGGCTGTGAAATTTTTAAAAATAAGTTTTTGTTTCTTGTGTCCTAATCATGCGATCGAAGTGACGTTTGAATATTGAACCTACGCAATAATCATCTAAAGGTACATACCTCTATGGCCTACTCATTTAACATTCCAACACGGCGACTATCCGAAATACATAGACGGTTCTCAATATCTACGAATCTATTACAGCAATCCAACTGAAAATTTGTATGTTAATAGAGGCTATTAACTTAGGTTCACCTATGGATCATTCATTAACCTAGAGAGCACAAAACCAACATGGCGGCGACGTGAAATTTAAATATTTAAATGGATTTTTCTCGCGACTTTCATCCAATCACTGTGAAACCTGGCGCGGTATATCCTGATACAAGCCTTAATATACTGACGTCTAATATAATTGAATTTTATGAGAACTTAAAAGAATGGTGGCTGTGTAATAATTTATCTGAAACCTCGCTTTCATTTCTCGTGTCCTAACTAAGACCAGTAGGGTATATGAAAATAGGCTATGTAGTTCTTCACCGAACTTCTTGTTCTGTGTTGCCTTTGCATATGAAATTTGAAATGCTTTTTCTGTCGGTCAACTCGATTGTACCCCATTGTAATGGGTGCTATTACCTATACCTCAAAAATACATAAGATTAATAAATTCACGAGGATGGCTAGTTTCAATCGTCAAGTGATCATCACCAGATCCCTGACACTCAGGGTTTTAAATCAACTTCTACGAGTATTTGTGTAAAAATACTTACGATATATACAATTTTACAGTTCATGTCCTCGCCACTAGATGGGGGCTTCATTCATTCCATTCCTTGACCCGGTCGGTCGACTGGAAGCAGGCTGTGGATATCCATTTTTACATACTCGTGTGAAGATCAACATTTCAACGACGAATGTTTTGTCGGCAGGGAAGAAATGCAAGAAAATAGATTGTCAGGTAAGAGGAACTAGTGTAAATTGGAGCAGGTGGGATTTTTTAAGTACTTGGACTGTGTATTTCTCTCAGGAAGGAAATAGAGTCGATCTATGGAAGAGCCAATGCAGTGAGTTTTCAGATACGAACTATAGTAGCGATGAAACTCTCCCTACATCGCTCAGTATTTGGACTGATCTTGCTGTATGGAAGTGAGAACTGGGTAGATTCAGAATATCTGATACCTAATCTAGCGGTAATCGCTGATATGAGTGTAGCACGAATGATTGCTGGGACAAATAGATGGGAGCAATGGCAGGAAGGTACTGTAATGAAGAGATAAAGGCCAAGTTAGAAATGAACACGCTAGATGAAGCTGTTCGTATGAGCCGACTCAGATAGCAGGATCATGTGAAGAGAATGGGGGAGGAGAGATTACCTAGTAGAGGGTAAGAGAAGCAGAGATAGACCTAGGAGGTGATGGTTTGATTCAGTGTTGAACGATTTCAAAGTGAGAGGTGTAGAAGCTGAGGAGGCCCCAGTGCTAACTGCTAATAGGGGATCATGGAGGTGACTGGTTTGCAAACAGAGGCTTGCAGACTAGACTGGACACTGAAGGGCAAAGCAGTCTCGAATTAAAATGTATGTACTATGTACTTACTCGTAGATGTTGATTTTACCCCCCAGGGGCTCACAACTTGTGGGACGTGGGCTCGTGACCACGGGACCCCAGCTGAGTCCGGCATTGCTTCCACTTACTTGTGCCACATCCCTCCACCAGATCTTCGACGTAAAAGCACTCTCCTCAGGAAGTTCAAGAAAATAATGGATAACCCACAACTACTAATACACTGTGCCATTGCTGATGTTTGCCTGAATCGTCTACGATCTCGAAATCCATCAACGAGGACTGCGATAGACTTGGAGAATACCAACTTCAGCATAACTAAAGAATGGCATGGAAGACAGGATACCAGGCCTGGATCAACCTTACCACGCATTGGATCATCGCTGCCACCTGGAGTTGAGTTTCCTCGGAAAGCATGGTCAACTCTCAACAGGATTCGTACGGGTCATGGCAACTGTGCAGAATTCCATTATAAATGGAAAATAATTTCTTCACGTAACTGTGATTGTGGTGCCCCTAAGCAGACCATCCTGCGTATCATCACCAAGTGTACTAAAAGAAAGTACAGTGGCAACGTCACTGATTTCGCTCATGGATCACCAGAGACAATTATTTACATAAACGATTTAGATATAAATAGGCTATACAGTTTGTCTTCCTTTTCTAAATTAATTATCATCTCTGTACAAATTGTATATGTAAAGCCATACGCCAAATAAAACTTGTGCCAGGCCCCTCTCTGTCATATTTCCTGTTGACCTCCCTTGGCCAACTCTTGTTCTCTTTCGATTCCGACGGTATTAGGGTTTCAGAAGCCTAGGGAGTCTGTCTCTTTCCCGCCTTCATTGGCCCTTATATGATCTATCCTGATCCCTCATTCATCGAGGGGTCAGACATCTTCCTTTTATTTTCATGATATCTCCTGCCTTCTGCACAAGGCCCTCAAGGAGGCAGGGTGTATGTAGACCCATCACTTTTGGTGCACCCTGGATTGGGCTACACCCTCAAGGGCTCGAGGATGGCGAGTTTGGGAGTTGACAACCCCAAGGGTTTGCTGAGCTGGATCCATTTTATTTAATTTTTCCACTGACTTTGGGGTGGGCCCTCTCCTTATTCCCTTGCCTATCTGCCTTGCATGGCTCTCCTTCCTTCCAAGTCCCCCATCCTCATTCTTCATGGCTTGAGGGCATTTCTTTTCCTCCTGTCCATTATTTATATTTTCTTTTCCTTCTTTTTTTAAATTACGGTACTCAGTTCTTCTTCTAGTATGTAAGTTAGATAAGTCAGTAGTTAGTTCTGGATATAGGGTTCATGTAATCATATTTCATTTTTATTATCCGACAAACCATTAGGGACCGATAACTTACATGTTAGGCCCCTTAAAACAACAATTATCATCATCACATTGATTTTAAAGCCTGAGTGTAAGGAATCTGATTATGATCACTTGACGATCAAAACTAGTAATTCAAGGGTATAGAGTGAATTTATTAATCCCATTTAACATTTTTCAGGTATCGAGAATAATACCCATTACAATTGAGTACAATCGTGCTGGCCAAAGAGCTTTTCAAATAGTATTTGGCAGTTTTGTTATTACAAATTGGAACAATACTGACCTCTCTGACTAAGGTCTCAAGATGAATTTGCTGCCGAAACTCGAAAGCGGAGAAGAATAGGGAAGATATGGAGAAGAGAGAGAGAGAGGGAGAGAATGGTGCAGGAAGTGTGGTAGACATTGTATGTTTACAATGGCAGGCTGACTAGTTCGCCCGCAAGCTGTTTGAAATCCCGCTTGCCAAAGCATATGGATCCAATGGGCCATTATAAAACATCACAGAGCCACTCAATATGACATCAAACGGCCGTGGAAAAAATAATGGTTTATGCCACCACCATCTTTTCCAGCCTGACCACGTGTTCAATAATAATGTATGATGGAGGACGAAATAATAAACACGTATTTTAAATAATGTATTTTCACATATCGATTGATTACTCCCAGCATATGTGTGTGTTGACTGGAAGTGCGCAGTTAAAGTCTAAAAGAAATAAATCTTAACGTCCTACATAGAGCTCTTAAAATCTCCTGAGGTATTTAGTTCCGAAAGGAAGTGAGAAATATTTACGTAAAAATAAAATCAGTCCCATTACTTGAAGGTTTTTAAAATTGTTTAGTTATTTTTCCTACACAATGTGTTACCCTGACGAACAGGGGACTTACGAGTTATAAATACGTTCATAAAGTAAACCCAAGTTCTACTGACGCGAGTGAGTTTGCTTCAAGCTTGAGGCACTGTTATAATTCTATTATTCCCCCTTAACGAATCCATATGTTGTCACTATTAATGCACCTTCTTTGTTTGAAAATATACCAGCACGGAATCTTTCTTTGAAGTTCCAATAAACACAGCTGCATTTGTTCGACTACATAATAGAAGATTTATGAATATTCCTCTGTGTATCTGGATGGATACACAGTTGCTCCTTGTTATTCACAAACTCATGTGTTCCTGTCTATTAAAACAATGTATTTTACACATGATTTATAGGACCATCAAAGCGAAGTTACAAAACTGAAAACACATTCTCCTATGTAATCACAGCATCTAGAAGCCTCCGTGGCTTAGGCGGCAGCACGCCGGCCTCTCACCGCTGGGTCCGTGGTTCAAATCCCGGTCACTCCATGTGAGATCTGTGCTGGACAAAACGGAGGCAGACAGGTTTTTCTCCGGGTACTCCGGTTTTCCCTGTCAACACTCTTCACTATCATTTCATTTCATCTGTCATTCATTTAATCATTGCCCCAGAGGAGTGCGTCAGGCCTCGGCAGCCGGCACAGTTCCTATCCTCGCCGCTAGATGGGGGCTTCATTCATTCCATTCCTGACCCGGTCGGAGACTGGAAGCAGGCTGTGGATTTTCATTTCAATCACAGCATCAACGTAGGGTGATTCATAAGGCATGGACCGGCTGCGTAGCGCAGCGGTAATGATCTCACCTGCTATTCCCAAGGTTGCAGGGTCAAATTGTAACACCGGCAGTTGGAATGTAGGGGAGCCGTGTCAGTTAATTTACTGGCAAGTTAAAGATCCCCCTCAGGGCAAAATTAGAGCATGAACATGAATTATAAGCAGGCAAGTAGGTAACAACGGTTTACGACCAACTGCTCCGCTGAGATAAGTATCCATATTACGTAATTTAAGTGCATGCGCTAATTTAGTTATTATACTAGCAACCTTCCCCGGCTTCGCCCGAGAACAGTTATGAATGCATTACGTGATAAGCGCCTTTATTTTCGATGTCAATGAACTACGATCTATATCCGTTTTACGTCTCAGCGTGATGGGTTAAAATCACAGACTGGACTATTAATTATATTATCATGGAGATGCATGTGCAACGAATTCTTGTCAGACGTAATTTAAGAATGGCGAGGTGCATGAAACTCAATTTCCCCTTCCGTCCAATCTAAAAACACTTATAGTAGGTGAAGTATTGAAGATAGAGATATGCCCTCCCGGAATTTTTTGTACAACTTTTCATGCTGAACAATACACTCATAGTATATTGATTTTTTAACGGTTTGCCCAGCGTAAGCTTAAAAAGCGCACAGACGCCTGGTTTTTCTTTCGATTTTTTGACTGAAATCGTTATGGATTGGCTTCCTTTGATCATAAATAAATTATTTTCTACAAAAACCTTCCTGTATATATACTTAACAGAATGGTGAAAACCGCATTAAAATCCATCCAGTTTTTCTCGAGTTTACCCGTAACATCCAAGAATCGGGGACTTTGTTTTATACTAAGTAGAGATTGAGTTGTTCTGATTTGTATAAATGTACAAAATATCCATATGTATACTCTGTGAGCTGCCTGAATAGGATAGACATTTCGCCGGAAATTCCACGTCAGTCATCACACCTCTGCGTCTTGACCAATCCATGTTCGCATAGTAGATGTCATATTACTCTGCGTTGCAATATTACAGCCCACGTGCTTCAGTGCCTGGTCAGCCGTATCTCTGGCTTGTACAGTTTGGCAACCCCGTTCTCAGACCACATGGCGAGACGAGATACTGTCAGTCCTATTCTGGCAGCTCACAGAGATATAATTCACGAACCCGTATAAATAAAACAACGATATAACGAGATTCAAACTGCGAAAAATTATTTTGTGTATATTTTGATTTTTTTAAAGCTTAACATTTAATACTCACCGTTAATAGTTCTTATTTTCTAACTACTTTTTTAAATTATTGTAAAAAGACCAATCTTATATTTATTTAATTAATACTACATTTGTAAGGATATCCATTTTATTACTATATTTTATTTATCACAATTATTATCATTAATTTTTCATTTGAATTTAGATTTAAGTCACATATGCTATTTTAGTTTTCAATTCTAAATTGATTTTCGTTTTAGGATGAGGATGACCACATTGTAGGTCGAAACATGTACCAACATATAAAATATATATTTGTTTATGTATTGATTTGGCGTATAATTTTAAACGTTTAATTGATCGTGAAGTTCATTTCTTGTAGATCCTTCTTGGTGTTAAAAAACGTTCTTCATAAGAGTTGCCTTTTCTATTGGGCTTGTTGAAGTGGTTAAACATTTTCTTTGTGAGTCTGTCGTCAGGCATTCTTGAAACATGTCCAAAGAATTTAACCCTTCGCCTGTGTATTTAAATAACATCTCAACATAGTATAAAACTAAGTCCCCGATTCTTAGATGTAACGGGTGATCTCAAGAACCACTGGTTGGATTTTGATGCGGTTTTCACCATTCTGTAAAGGATTTCTCGAGAAAGATGTATGTAGAAAATCATTCATTTATGGCTAAAGGGAGAGCAGTAACGTTTTTAGTGAAAAAGTCGACAAAAAAACTGGCGTCCGTGAGCTTTTTGAGCTTACACTGGGTAAACCGTTAACCATATCTGTATAATATGAGTGTAAGAATTGTTCAGCATGAAAAATTCTACAAAAAAAGGCTGGGACAACATATCTCTATCTTTAGGACATTTCCCACTATAAGTGTTTTTACGTTCTTATTTCTTCCAGCAATTTCTATTCAGTGGAAATTTAAAATTACTAGCTTCGGAGTGAGTTTAAGAGCTAGGGAGCGAGTATATCACCCCAGATTCGGCCAGCATCAAACTGTTGAGTCGTGTAGAGTTAAGACTTCAGAGAAGAGTATATGTGTTTGTAGTTTCACTGTTCACCTCGGTTTTTCTGAATTGCGAGTGGGACCTGCCGACCGTGCGCCTTTCAAAAGCCTACGCTGGGTTACGTTAATGATACCAGGTGAGGCCGAGGCGACTTGCTAGTTGTATATTAACTAAAACCTCAACTCAGTGATCAGGAGCTGAAGATGACCGCTTGAAGGGTGAAACGCGTAGGCCTAATTCTAAAAACTGTCCCATTACTATAGTTATTCATTTATCTTATTTATCGTATGGCTTTTAGTACCGGGAGTGCACGAGGACATGTTCGGCTCGCCACAGGCTGTAGCTTCTTCAAGCGGCCACCCATAGGGTGAGCTACAAGTTCCGTTCAATTTCAAGTAGTTAAAACTTTCGCTACCAGATGTCAATGATACCTAGTGTTAGTTAGTTATTGTTGTTTTAAGAAACGGAACTACGAGTGATACATAGTGGTGAACGTTGGAACTTTGATAGAGAGTTCCAACGAAATCTAACCTAGATATTTAGCTTCACACAAGTTTAGTCTGTGGAAGGATCTTTTACATGCCATAAATCTATGACATGGGACCGCCGGCTTTACTTCCCCTCCGAAGGAAGGCATACTGAAGGATTTTAACTCTCTTGAAAAATCCGGCGACTTCGGCTGGGATTGAACCCGCTGTCTTGGGTACAGCAGTTCAGCAAGCTATCAACTACGCCACCGAAGCCGCTATTACAATTGTGATCATAACTGAATTGAATGAAAATCCACAGCCAGCTCCCTGTCGACCGACCGGGTCAGGGAATGGGATGAATGAAGCCCCCATCTAGCGGCGAGGATATGAACTGTACCGGCTGCCGAAGCCTGTCGCACCCCCTTGGGTCAGTGATGAATTGAATGACAGATGAAATGAAATGATAGTGGAGAGTGTTGCTGGAATGATATTTTGACAGGGGAAAACCGGAGTACCCGGAGAAAACCCTGTCTGCCTCCACTTTGTACAGCACAAATCTCACATGTTGTGACCGGGATTTGAACCACGGACCCAGTGGTGAGAGGCCGGCGTGCTGCCGCCTAAGCCACATTGGCTCAGTGATCATAACTAATACATGTATTTTTTTCCCAGAGTGTTAATTACATATTTTCAAATACAGTACATTATACCCCGCCCAGTCTTTGGACATAATCGTGTTGACCGACTGAAGAGTTAAAACTAGGCGGCTTCGGTGGCGTAGTTGGTAGCACGCTGAACTGCTGTGCCCAAGATAGTGGGTTTAAACCCAGCCGAAGCCGTCGGATTTTTTTAAGAGCGTTAAATATCCTTCAGTATGCCTTCCTTCGGAGGGGAAGTAAAGCCGGCGGTCCCATGTCATAGATTTATGGCATGTAAAAGATCCTTCCACAGACAAAACTTGTGTGCAGCTAAATTGTTAGGTTAGAATTCGTCGGAACGCTCTATCAATGTTACAACGTTCACAAATAGGTATCATTGATATCTGGTGGCGAAAGTTGGAACTACTTGAAAATGACCGGAACTTGTAACTCACCCTAAGGGTGTCCGCTGGAAGCAGCTACAGACTCAGGCGAGCCAAACATGTCTTCGGATACTCCCGGCACTAAAAGCCATTCGATAAATAATAATAATAATAATAATAATAATAATAATAATAATAATAAGTAGAAGACTTCTGTTACTTAGGAAGTAGAATAACCAGTGATGGACGAAGCAAAGAGGATATTAAAAGTAGGTTGGCTCAGGCAAAGAAAGCTTTTCTACAAAAAAGGAATCTGCTGACATCGAATATAGATTTAGGTATTAGGAAGTCATTTTTGAAAGCCTTTGTCTGGAGCGTGGCGCTCTATGGAAGTGAATCTTGGACTGTTGGTGCAGCAGAAAAGAGGAGAATAGAAGCATTTGAAATGTGGTGTTACAGGAGAATGATGAAGATCAGATGGGTAGATAGGGTTACAAACATAGAGGTATTAAGACGAGTGGGAGAGGAGAGATGTTTCTGGCGACTGCTAATGAAGAGAAGAGATAGGTAGGTAGGACACATACTAAGACACCCAGGAATAGCAAGCTTAGTTATGGAAGGAAGGGTCGAGGACAAGAACTGTAGGGGTAGACCAAGGTTAGAATATGTTAAACAGATTGCCTCAGATGTAGGGTGTGGTAGTTATGTAGAGATGAAACTGTTAGCTCAGGACAGGGAGGCATGGAGAGCTGCATCAAACCAGTCAAAAGACTGAAGACTCAAACAACAACAACAATAATAATAATAAGAGTTAAAAGTGACAGTTAGCATAGGCAAATTTGAAAGAATGGCTTCAAAACTTTACATTACCCTTATCGATCTTTCTTGCCGTTTGGTTTAGTGAGATGAGGGCTCAGATTCTTAAGAAGCAGCGCAGTCAATTAGTAAGCTGCGACGGGATTCATATCAGGGAGGAGTTGAGTGGGGGAAGAGGGGGTTACAAAGCTTCCTCCCCGCTCGGTTGACAAGAGTTTATGATAGCAGTCAAGTTGAGCAAGGGGTGGGTCACTTTTAATAGCTCTCATTTAGGCCCTCGTTATAAATCTCACTCCTTGCAGCGCAAGCATGCAACATGTATTATGCCAGCGACGTTCAACAAATTTGCAGGTTTCTGTCGCCGACAGACACATTCATCGTGGTGAGTTGTCTAGCAAACAGGCAGCTAGCTGATCCTTCCTCCTTCACTTCCAACTCCACATTCACACACATTACAAGGAGAGTCATGAGAAAGAACGAAAGATGAAGAAAAATATGTGGGAGGGGGAAATAATAAGAAGTCAAAATAGATAAAATTAAATGTTCCATTAAGGTTATCCATGACTGAAATTTTGTAAAATATGGTGAAAAATGTTTGTAAAGTTTTTATGCTGTAAAATATGTTAGATCCCCCTGTATTTAAAAAGTCTATCATCTTCTTTCCAGCGCAATTTTTTATAAGGCCGGTATTACACTATCAAATAAATATCGTTGATAAAACATATTTTATTGAATACTAGCAGTAGTGCCCGGCTTCGGCCGGTGGATTTAATTGCTTTATGGATGATAATGAATACTACTACAGAACTGGAGCATTCAAGGATAAGGATCGGAAAGCACCAACGCTTATTGCAGCTGATAACCTCAGTACACTGCACTAACACCATCGCCCTTATACAGAGGCATACTATTGTCTTGATGATAACTGTTTTAAGGGGCCTAAGATATCTTTTAGAACTAATTACTCCCCGTGACTGCAATTTATAAGCATATCGCAATTCTGCATCAGAACACTGGTAGGGGCGACATGATGCAGCCCGCATTGCCAGGCAACAATAGACTTAGGTATTAATGAAGCTGTTCGGGAGCGCTTGTTCTTTCGACTTACTGAACAAAAATCAATCTTTAAGGTTACCTGATGGGTGTAGCCTAATGCTACATAGCCTAAACTATTCCTCTTGAATCTGGCTAACATATACCAAAAAAAAATCGAATCCGACTGGTAGTTCCAGAGATTAGCGCGTTTAAACACACAAACAAACAAACTCTTCAGCTTTATATTATTAGTATAGAAGTATAGATATGACAGTCGACTGAGGAAACCTTTAATACATGGCGGTTTTATAAAATTTATTTTATAAAAGGCATTAGTAACATGTTATCTATGATAAAAGATTCAAACCAAAACGGCGGATCATAACACTTGGAATATTACCACAACAACATTACTACTAGACCTAATAGTAAAACTAAATTGTTATACAAAACCAAATTCGTAATTTTCAGCAAGTAGCAACAGTCGTAGGGTCCACGATTCTATTCAAATGATCAGTACACTCTGCTGACACACACTACATTAACAACAGTAATTATATTAAATCAAATACAACAACCTCGCCATAATGGCCAATTAGAATAATAACTTTCCAAAGGCATTGCGATTAACCAGATCTACCTCCGCGATCGACTCCTGTGCTGTAGACTACTCCTTTTGGTCAACAAATATCTGGTCACCTAGTGAATAGCATACATTTTTTTTAAATTAAATATTTGAATGGAGCCTTTATGGACAGAATATTAACAATCAATTTCATTTTTACCTAGATGTTGTTCTTCTAACTTGACACCCTCTCAGTATTTTTTATTTCATCGATCAGTGTATTCTGGTAGAGGCCCTCTCCAACTTCTGGGTTCAGATTCCACTTTTGATAGTTTTTGACCATTTGTCGAAATTCATATATTTCCGTTGACATTTCAAGAAATGCAAGATTTTTACTGTACTATTGAGACGATTTGGAAGATTTTGGTATAAACCACACTTTGAACTTTAGCTTGAGTTTTGTGAATCATACACCTTAGCGTATTATATATAGAGAGATTATTCCTTTCGGTCATGTATGAACCATATTATTTCACCTGCTTTCTCCCTCGATCCCTCACATTGGCCCAGTATTCCAGCATTCTTTTCGGTGAGCTTCCACCGTTCTTCGGTCCACATCTTACCCGTTTTCATTTTAGGTTTTGGCTGAAAATTCCTTATTTCACCAAGTTCTTCAAAGGGTCACGTTCCAAGATGTCCTCATGTGATATCATCAGTTCTTGTTGGTCTTTTTCCACCTCTGTAAACCAGATCCCTTTGGTTTTCTTTCCCACAAAGTAGGCACAGGTTCGATTGGACAATCTTCCAGAGCTCAAGTGGCCATAGAAAAAGATTCTCCTTTTGCGTATGGTGTCCGTTCTCTTCTACACGTGAAGATATAGTCCATTGTTGTGTCGTCTTTGATTGTCTCCCTGATCTTTGACCGGGCCCAAGATCTTTTTCAAGATCTTCCTCTCATTGGCTTCCAGACCTTCTGCCAGGCCTTTCTTAGGCTATTCATCGCAAGGCATTATGATGCATAATTGCTCCTCCGGTCGAATAATGGCACAGGAGTGCCTGAGTTTGGCCTATTAGGACACTATTATTATTATTATTATTATTATTATTATTATCATTATTTTATAAATGCTCTTCTGAGAACAGCTGAGTCTGGCATTGCTTCCAGTTACTTGGGCCGGGCTTCTCTCCGTCTTCTTTCCTGTCGATCTCTCTTGGTCAACTCTTGATCTCTTCCGAGCCCGACGGTATTAGGGTATCCGAAGCCCAGGGAGTCTATTCCTTTCCCGCCTTAATTGGCCCTTCTCTCATCTTTCCTGATCCCTCATTCTTCGATGGGTCAGCCTTCTTTTTCTTTTCATGATATCTCCTGCCTTCTGCTCAAGGCCCTCAAGGAGGCAGGGTGTGTGTAGCCCCACCAATTCTGGTGCACCATGGATAGTGCTACACCCTCAAGGGCTCACGGAAAGCTGGTGAGTTCGTGAGTTGGCAACCCCGAGGGATTCCTGGGCTGGGTCCGGTTTTCTCCCCTTTTCCATTGACTTTGAGGCGGGCCCTCTCCTCTTTCCCTTTTCTTATCTGCCTTTCATAGCTCTCCTTCCTTCCAAGTCCCTCAATCCTTATTCTTAGAGGGTTGAAGGCATTTCTTTTCCTCTTGTCCTTTATTTGCCTGATTCTCCTTTTGTTTTCCACTTCTTCTTCTAGTATGTGTTTAGTTTGTTTTAGTTGTAAGTGTGGTTTTGTTCTAGTTTCCATTACATTTTCATCTTTCACTTTAATCGAAACCATTAAGGGCCGATAACCTTGATATCAGGCCCCTTAAAACAACAATTATCATCATCGTCAACCTTCTGAGAAGAGTTTTTTCAGTTTTGCCGACTGACATATTTTTCGTGATGAGCTAGCTAGCTGGCCTGCCGTCCTTCATTCTCCAGCGGCAGCTCTGTTCAGTTCGAACTCCTCACAAACACACACACATCGCTAGGAGAGTGGTGAAGAAGAACAAAAGGCGAAGAAAAAGAGAAAAAAAACGACCCGGTTGGTGCGGGGGAGAATAAAATAAGAGGAAGAGTTTCCAAGTCCGTCTAGTGTAGATTGAAAACACGAGAAAAATGACCAGTGTCCGTCCAAGCTTATTCCCCTACAGGGCAGGGTAGGGTAGGGTTTTAGGTCTATACGCAGAGAACTAATCAAAGTTTGATAGTCCTAACGGCTCAACTTGAAGCTCGCCAAGAGGTGCCCAATCTTCACACATCCTTCCTCGGTTCCAGCAAATGGAGGAAAACAAAACCTCAAGGAAAACAAATGGTTTACGAGTTGAGTAGTGTAATTGGTTTGCTGAGGGCGTTCTATGCAACACTCCTGTTTCATCTCTACAGAAGCGCTCTCCTCCAGGTAACTACTGTGTTTGTTAATACTCGTTAGGGACTTGGGATATCTTGGTCATCAGCCCCGTGCACTTGATTGTATGTTTAATTTGTCTAATAAACTCTGCATCTGTGTTGGCTGTAGTAGTGTGTACTGTATAGTTACAATTATTAGAAGCGGATTCGGTAGCATAGTTGGTAGCATGCTGAACTCCTGTCCCCATGATAGTGGGTTCAAAGTAGGCCGAAGACATCGGACTTTTAAGAGCGTTAAAAATCCTTCAGTATGCCTTCCTTCGGAGGGGAAGTAAAGCCGGCAGTCCCATGTCATAGATTTATGGCATGTAAAAGATAATTCCACAGACTAAACTTGTGAGGAGCTAATTTTCTAGGTTAGATTTCGTTGGAACGCTCTATCAATGTTCCAACGTCTACCACTACGTATCATTGATATCTGGTGGCCAAAGTTGGAACTACTTGAAAATGAACGGAACGTGTAGCTCACCCTAATAATGGTGTCCGCAGGAAGCAGCTACAGACTCTGGCGAGCCGAACTTGTCCTTGGACACTCCCGGCATAAAAGGCCATACGACAAATCTCTACTTAGTATAAAACAAAGTCCTCGAATCTTGGATGGGTAAACTAGAGAAGCACTGGATGGACTTTGATGCGGTTTTCACCATTCTGTAAAGGATATCTCGAGGATGATTTCTGTAGAAAATAATTTATTTATAATCAAAGAAAGCCGAGCAGTAACGATTTCAGTGGAAAATTCGAAAAAAAAAACCAACCTGGCGTCCGAGCGCTTTGTAAGCTTACGCGTGGCAAACCGTTAAAAATAACTAAATACCATGAGTGTAAGAATTGTTCGGCATGAAAAGTTATACAAAAAAGTCCCGGAGAGCATATATCTATCTTCAATACATCGCACAGTATAAGTGTTTTAAGTTGTAATTTCTTCCAACCATGTCCATTCAACTACTGAGGCGACAGTTTACGAGCTAGCTAAGGGCGAGTCTATCATCCCTGTTACAGCCTACTTAGCGGGCGAACCTATTGCCCCAGATACAGCCAGCAGCAAACTGTCAAGTCGTGTTGAGTTAAGACTTCTGAGAAGGGTGGTTGTGTTTGGAGTTTCCCTGGAAGTGCAACTCGGGTTTTCTTCAGTTCGCCTGTGAAACAGAATCAAGTTAAGATTGGACGGGAGGGGAATTTGAGTTTCATTCACCTCGCCATTCCCTGGAAATGCAACTCTCATTTCTCCTGTGAACTTTTCGTCTGCAAAATTCACAGTCTATTTAAGTTTGGGCGTATAATCTCTACTTAGTATAAAACAAAGTCCCCGATTCTTGAATGTCACGAGTAATCTCGAGAACCACTCAATGGATTTTGATGCGGTTTTCACCAATCTGTAAAGGATATCTCGAGGAAGGTTTCTGTAGAAAATAATTTATTTATGACGAAAGGAAGTCAAGCACTAACGATTTCAGTGAAAAGGTCACAAAAAAACTGGCGTCCGTGCGCTTCTTAAGCTTACGCTGGGAAAACCGTTAAAATATATATATACTATGATTTTAAGGATTGTTCAGCATGGAAAGTTCTACAAAAAAGCCCACGAGAGCATATCTCTATCTTCAATACATCGCCTACTATTTTTTTTACGTTTTCATTTCTTCCAACAATCTCCATTCAGTTACTGAGGCGACAGTTTACAAGCTAGCTAGGGGCGAGTCTATCACCCCAGTTACAGCTTAGCTAGCGGACGAGCTTATTGCCCCAGATACAGCCAGCGGCAAACGTCGAGTCGTGTTGAGTTAAAAACTTTAGAGAAGAGTGGTTGTGTTTTGAGTTTCCGTGGAAGGGCATCTCAGCTTTTCTTCATTTCGCCTGTGAACTTTTCGTTCTGCAAAATTCACAGTCAAGTTAAGATTGGAAGGACAGGGGATTTGTGTTTCATGCACCTCGCCATTCTTAAATTACGTCTGACAAGACGTCCAGTCAGTGATTTTAACCCATCATGTATTCATTGACATTGGAAAAAAACGCTTATCAAGTAATGCATTCATAACTGTTCCCGGGCGAACCCGGGTCGGGTTGCTAGTAAATAAATAAATAAATAAATAAATAAAATAATTATTAGAGCCGATAGGTGCCCTTGGACTTGAAATAAGGTACTCTCTCAGCATTTTCACGGGGTTAGTCTGGACAAATCTGAAGAAAAACAACACCCAGGATATCCGCTGTCAGTGCCGATATTTGAACCTCTAATCTCTGGGCTTGTAGTCATAGTTAGAGCCCTGCGCGGATAGACAAAACGTTATCCGCATCCGCCTCGCATCCGCACGGCTGTTATCCGCATCCGCCCCGCATCCGCACGACTGTTATTCGCATCCGCACGACTTTTATCCGCATCCGCCCCGCATCCACGCGACTTTTACCCACACGTTTGTTATCTGAATCTACTGGCATTACAATAATATTTTCAATGTGTTGCTTTTATCTTTTAGACTTTTGAGCAGCAAGTCGAACCCTTAGGCTATGTACTGTACAGTATGTCATGTGCTATGTCTAAAATGAATGTTACACAGTCAGAATTGCAACCCTTTTCAGTTCGGAGTGTTGATTATCCTTAATGACATAATTTGAATGGGATTATCGTAAATCATCATCTTACATTTGTCATGAAAACAATAACGGAAAAAATATGATATGTCATAAATATCCGGGCCCTAATAAGGGAGAGTGGGGGAATTGTGCGCACTTAAACAAGAATCGGTCTTGTGATGATGAAATAATAGATAACACAACTGCAGTTATGAATAAGGGAGCCTTAGTAACTCTATAATTATTCGATGTGCAGAAACAAATTTAATTCAAAAATAAATTTGGTGGACTATAATTCGAAATCTCGCAAATAAGCAATTGCGCATGATTACCCACCCTGCAGGGTAATCATGCACATGGGATGAGTGTTGGAAAGCCATACTAATACAATGTGAATTGGCAGAAACTTGCACTGTCCATTAACATTAGAATATTGCAACGCTTTTTATAAAAGCATAACAATGCAATGAACTAAAATTCTGCAGTTTTGGATATTAGAATAAAATATCTTCGTTTCGTCAGCATTAAAGGAGGCAATCCAATTTAGGCTTGTTCTTTCAGATTGTCTCAACGTTAATGCAGGATATCTCTTCAAGAACTCATACAACCAATATTTGTCTGCTACACTTTTAACTTTATGGAAATTATGGAGAATCTTATTCTCCTCTGCAAACTTGAACTTGAACCGTCTGACAAGCTTTGTGGGTGTTAAGCCATAAAATAATTTTGCCGATGTCAAAAGGTATTCGGATAATTATGACTCCATTTTGTTGGTAAAACAGCTTTCCGGACTAGACGAGGTGGAGCAAGACAATTTTGCAGCAACTGCTTTGGTAGGATTGACTGGGGAATGTTGAAACTTCTCCTCACTTCCCTTATTTTCCTCCCATCATCCCTAATTGCACGTCGAGATTTCTGCACATTTTTTGCTGGGTAGGAGTTTTCTCCTTTTTCCGTGTATAATTTCTTGGCGTCTGGAGAACAAACACGAAATATTTTGCCATTAAAGTCGCATTGTATTTGTGGTCTATTCGTAGTTCATGTATCATATATTATGATCTGCGCAGCATACCCCACACTGCTTTTAAAACGTAACTCACTGAATCCCGGTAAACTAATCTATTTTATTGAAAAATAAATACATGCAAAACCACTGTACACACTGGCATTTAAAACTACATTTAATTTTAAATAATTGAATCACAACTGTAGGCTTACCTTATTATTTGCTGGCTGCAGAAAATAACATGCAACGTGTTAAGTTTCTTCATCCAAGCCTCCGGTTATCACATAGCGACTGGCATCGTGCTGACTGTCCCTATCTGATAGGTACGATGACAGCTTTAGGGTAGCAGTGAACTGAGTTGCTAGTTGTACTACCAACTCGAAAAACATAGGTGCGCACGATTAGCCGCTGCGCACAATTACGCAACTTTCCCCATGATAATCAACAAGTTTGGATTGTATTCTAAAAACTATCCGCAAATTTACTCCAAATATTATCCGCAGCTTATCCGCTATCCGCACAGCCATGCAAAGTATATCCGCATGGTGAAAAATGTTGCGGATATCCGCGGGTTTATCCGCGGATATCCGCATCCACGCAGGGCTTTAGTCATAGTGAGCAATTTAACGCGCTTGGCTACGACGTGGAATCTCTTCCAAGTATTGTTGATGTTATTTATACAGACTGGATCGGATTACAAACTCACGGGGTTTTTGAGTGACTGTCCACCTCTTGACGTAGTGGCTAGCAATATTGACTGTTGAAGTCCGGGTTCGATTCCTGGCTCTGCCAAGAAATTTAATTCATCTCTGAGGGTGGGAACGGCCTTCAACAAGCCTCGTGAGAAAGAATTCAGAAGAGATGGATTCAATTTCTACCTTAGTGTCTCATAGAAGTGGTTCTCCGTGATTTCCCCACCTCTTATTTTGCTGAATGCTGAGATGATACCTTAATTAAGGCCAGGACCACCTCCCTCCCCCCCCCCCCCCCTTTCCCAATCCTGGTCTCAATTAAAAAATATACACACCACTTCTTGTTCTTCTGCTTCTTCTTTCGAATAACCCATTTGGAGGGTACGATGAATCAACTTTGCCTATTGTCCATTGTATTCAATTTCATTTGTTTCCAAATTTCCTTCATCCTTCTTAAGTGTCGATGTTTCTCCTCTTGAGTCCACTTTCTGCGAGTTGTTTGTTTCTTGAAATTCTGACTTTTGAATAGCTTCTCTGTTTGCTATTGTGTCCGTCGGAATTCTGGCATTTGTCAAATCTTTGTCAATTTCAATGAACCATGTGGGTTTGGATTTGTAACTATTCAGTAAGTTGAAGATTTGTTTAATTAGTCTACTATTTTCCATTCTATAAATGTGCCCGAAAAACTGTATTCTCAATGCATCAGTTAATTTTTCACATTTCAAATATACACACCACTAGTATATCCACCACAATGACACAGATTATGAGACAGATTGTCAGACAGATTACACATACACCCAAATACACGTGTCTACGATGTCGCTAAGTCCCTAAATGAATTAAAAATCTTAAAGTGAACTGGAAATAAATCATGGAAGAATTTCTACCTCTTAATATTCCATTTTCTACGACCACCTTGTGGTGTAGTGGCTAATATCCTTGGCTGACATCCTGGAGGCCCTGGTTCGATTCCTAACTCAGCCATCCTGGAAGGGGTTTTCCTTGGTTTCCCCTTTTCTATTCCAGGAATACTTCATGTCACGGTCGCCTCCTTCCAAATCTTTACCGGAATTACAAATTACAAATACACACGGTAATCAAGCTGATCAGGCAAAATTACTCACACTCCCAAGTATACGGAGATGTACATTTGTACATTTATTTATTTGTCGTATGGATTTTAGTGCCGGGAGAGTCTGAGGACATGTTCGGCTCGCCAGAGGTTGTAGCTGCTTCAATGCGGACACCCATAGGGTGAGCTACAAGTTCCGTTCAATTTCACGTAGTTCCAACTTTCGCTACCAGATGTCACTCACACCTAGTGGTGAACGTTGGAAATTTTATACAGCGTTTCAATGAAATCTAACCTGAAAAATTTAGCTTCACACAAATTTAATTAGTGGAAGTTTCTTTTACGTACCGTAAATCAATGACATGGGATCGCCGGCTTTACTTCCCCTCCGAAGGAAGGCATACTGACGAATTTTAACGCTAATTTCAAGTAGTTTCTACTTTCGCTACCAAATGCTACCGTCCACGACACCTAGCTGTGAACTTGGCTACTACTAAAGGCCATAGCAACCAGCGCCTGGTGATGAACGTCAGAACTTAAGAGCATTAATCAAACCTAACCTACAAATTTTGCTTCACACTAGTTTAGATAGTGGAATGTTCTTTTACATGCCATAAATCTATGACATGGGCCCGCTGGCTTTACTTGCCCCTCGTAGGAAGGCATACTGAGCGATTTTAACGCTCTTAATAAATCCGACGACTTCGGCCGGGTTTGAACCCGCGATCTTGGGCATAGAAGCTCAGCATGCTAACAACTACGCCACCGAAGCCGCTGCTGGCCTAGTATGCATAGATGAAGAACACTGGTTGTCATGGTTACCATGGTGCTAGGAAATTAATGCCGCTTATTCCAAGGAACATCCAAATAAACCTCACAATAAAAGGAAAAGCAGTTGAGCAAGTATCCTCCTTCAAATACTTAGCCACAATTTGGACAGTCAATGTGAATCTATTTGGATCCAAATACTGAGAATCGGTTTGAGGCATTCGAAATGTATCCGTACAGACGTATCCTACGTATATCATGGATAACGAGATTCTTTGTCGGATGGAAAATCAAAGTGAACTATTGCTTTTATTAAAATAACGAAAAAACAAGATATTTGGGACATGTTATGAGAGTCGAAAATTACCAGTTACTACAACTCATGATTGTAGGGAAAATTCATGGAAAAGGGTCTATTGGAAGATGAAGATACTTGTGACTGAAGGATATCTGAAGATGGCGTTGTTGCACATCAGAAGAGGCCTCTCATGCAGCAATGTCAAGATCACTGCAAGCTATTTGGATAGTCAACCTCCATTCGGAGACGAAGTCTTAATAATAATAATAATTCCAGATAGACCCAAGCCCAAGAACATAGGCTATCCATATTAAAACTAGTATTTCAGGAATACTATAACGATATTTAAAACTAATTTTATTCCTAGTAGAAATACAAACAAACAATACACCCATGTCTACAATTCAAATTTATGAACCCTCTATTTAGCCAGGCCTAATACCGAAAAAGACTGGATGTAGGTTTCCCAAACGTGTGGCAAAGTACCGATTAAGTGCAACATTTCGAACAGACAGGAAGAACTTAAAGAAAACTGAATACTCTCTCGTATGTGTTAGCTGAGAGTGGGTAGGACCACCTACTGTAGTCAAAAATCTCAGTGGAGTTAACTGCTGTCTCTGCCACGAGAATGTAAAAAAAAAATGACTGGTTTTCAAAATATGCCGCCGTAGGCCTACTAGACGACCCTGGAGAAGAGTGTAGTTGAGTGAAGCCGTCCCTCACAGTTATGGGTGGCATCACAAGCTGATCTCACTTTCGTGTTTATTTAGGAAACAATGCTCCCAGAATAGCTCGAGAAAAAATAAACCTATGTTGGATACGAACCAAATTCCCTCTTTTAAAGACACTTAATTATTTTCATCGAGTCAAAACTAAGCTCACCATAGTCCATTGCTAACCCTCAATTAACGATACGGTTATAAATTAAACAAAATGTCTTAACGAGGATGTTTCTTATTACAATTCCCGATGCTGGTTATTTCCGAAAAATAAAATAAAACCTGCACTTGTATGGAGGACTGCGAAAATCTGTATTTATGAAGTCGATAATTTAGATACGTCCTTTGATGATTTTACTAATACCTTAGCAATAATGTTCTGAAGATTGTGCACATTCTTTTGGGAGTCCTTCGGCGTAACCGTGCATAACGGCTGCGAAGGTAGTTGCGGCAAGTTCGGAGATCATAGGTTCGAATCCATGTCACTAACTATCTTGAGGGTGGGTTTTTCAAAGGATTTTCCACACTTCCCTAGGCAAATGCTGAGATAATAATAATAATAATAATATCGTATGGCCTCGGTGGCCGGGTGCAAGCTTTGTTATTTGACGTCCAAAGGGCAGATTGCATGTCACATTTTTGTTGTTGTTCCTTGGAGCGCTATGAAAGTCAAGGAGGTTAGATATCTATGCTCCTTGACACTATAGCGCTTTGTAGTAGAGAATGGAGGAACTGTTTGTTTTGGCATTAAATCCCGAGATTAATTTTGCCATTATGAACACGGCCTATTGAATTCAAATGGTTTTTTTAACATGCCAACAAAGTAAGACATGCGTGTCGTGATTTTTGGCGCCTTTAAAAAAATCCCTTACCATGGCCAGGAGCGAACCTGCAAGCTTGGGGTTGGTAGCCCGACACGATAACCACTCACCCACCGTGGAAAATGCTAAATACTGTGATAGTTAATTACCTTACTGCATGTCCCAGAGCACCTACTCCCATCCCTGTTCAAGATACAGTTACACACACTACTACAGTCACCACAGCAATACAGGTTATCACACGAATTTAACACACATCTAACTACACGGGATTGATGAACAAGGTGTCCCAAGCTCCTCAAATGAATTAACAATAACATTGTTTTGGGTGTGAAAGTTAGGTTCATTGAAGTAACCACTCACACTTTCGTCGGAGATTCCTGATCTGGTCGACTGACTGGAAAATACGCTATATATTTTGATTTATTTTGGTTCCCATCACAATTTTCTTTGACTTTGGACTACGTAATAATTGAAGTATCTCTCCATTAGCCCCTGAGGTCCATGTTCGATTCCCAGTTCTGCCAAGAAATTTAATTCTGGTATCAGGTTTGAAACGGGATACAATCTGTCTTGTGAGGCATAACCCAGAAGAGATGGTTTTGTTCCCCAACTAAGTTGTCCTAGAAGATGGTTGTCTGTTGATTCCCCCTATTTCCATTCCATGCAAATGCCGGGATGGTACTAAAATTAAAGCCATGGTTGCCTCATACCCATTCCTATCCCCACTTACAAATACACACACTAATACAGCCATCACAATAATATAGGTTATCAGACAAATTAAACACACAAACCGTGGCACACAAGGCTGATGTCCAAAGATGTCACAACCCCCCAATACGAATTAACCCTGGGCGGCCTTGGTAGCGTAGTTTGTAGCATGCTGAGCTTCTATGCCCAAGGTGACGGGTTCAAACCCGGCCGAAGTCGTCGGAATTTTTAAGAGCGTTAAAAATACCTCAGTATGTCTTCCTTCGGAGGGAAAGTAAAGCCGATGGTTCCATGTCCTAGATTTATGGCATGTAAAAGATACTTCCAAAACGTGTGTAAAGCTAAATTTCTAGTTTAGATTTTGTTGAAACGGTCTATCGTAGTTCCAACGTTCGCCACCGGGTGCTGATTGCGATCACATCTAGTAGCCATGTCCGTAAGCTAGATGTCGTGGACGGTAGCATTTGGTAACAAAGTATGAACTACTTGAAATTATTGTCTTCAGTACTTACTTGAATTGCAAACATATAACACACACTAATACAGCCATCACAATGAACACCGGTTATCAGACAGATTCTACCCACACCCAAAGTACACGGAACTACATGGCCGCGTTGAAGCACCAACTAAACTAAGTAACCCACCGAATTAAACCTCCGTTAGTCGTGTGGATTACTGTTGTAATCCAGGTTCACTTGTTTTATATCTGCGAATAAAATGCACTACATTTTGGAACATACCTTTCCTAGAAGGTCTCCCCACTACAATCACCGTGAAATATTACATCAATGACCACTAGCGTGTCAGAGGCATACGAAAGAGTGATAGCGGGTTAAACCCGGCCGAAGTCGTCGTATTTAGCCTATTTTCAATTTAAAAAAAAAAGGCTTATGAGATCCCTTTTGTCCGTGTGTGTGTATGTGCGTTTGAGGAGTGTGTGTGTGTGTGCGTGTGTGCCCCCTAATAACTTCTAAACGGCTGGAGCTATTTCAATGAAACTCGGTATGTTCATAGCACTATTCCGGATGACCCCGACCATGCCCTTGAAATTTTGTTACGTCTCACCAATCCAACATGGTGGCTGTGCGAAATATTTCACCAGCATTCAATATCTCCGAAACTATTCCCGATATCACCCTGGAATTGTTAACGGTGATAAAGGGAACTATTAGAAGTGCACCTATGCGACTTTTGAAAAACTGGTAACTACAAAACCAACATGGCGGCCACGTGAATTTGCGACCCTTAAATAGACATTTCTCGCGATTTAACCAACCAAACGCAATAAAACTTGGTACTGAACCCGAGGGGGTCATGCTGACTGATATCGAACGTGGATCTCGGAGATAAGTTGAGCTCAGAAGGAAGGTTCCACCAGGGAACGAACCCGAGATCTGTTGAGGGAGTTCGGTTGTAAAAACCCCTAAATGAAAGTATATGTTTAATCACTGGTGTGATATCAGTTGATACTGGCATTATTTAGTGAAATAATGCAGGGAAAATGAGCGGAATACAGCATTATTGGACTACATGGAGTAGGCTATGCTGGACTTGAAACACAGAAGTGCAGAGTTTGACAGTTTACTAATAGCCCCAGAATTTTGGGAGGAGACTCATGGAGCCCTGTCAATCTCGTTGACCTACTTAAGTCGTCTGGAAGAGGTCGGGGGGTTGAATAATGACCCAGTTCTTCCCCGTTTGAGAATAAAACCGAGAAGAGAGGGGAGAGATCCCAAGGAAAATCATTGATTACTCGTGATTGGAGCAACGCAATGACATGAGAGTTGCACACAGGTGAATCTTTAGCCAGGAGGCTAATTTTAGAGCCATTAAACTGCGAAATCAAGGCATATTTAATGGAGTGCGTAAGGACACAGGACGATGGATGTTCGCGGCAGGGTTTGACTATGTCACCGGGGATTTCCACTGGAAACCGCGTCCCCACGCCATGGAAAAAGCAATTAATATTAATTAATTGGCCGATCGATCCTTCAGCACGCAGATAGTTCTGGGATCAGTGAAGGAAAAGGAACCCGATGAGCATTGTTTCGAGACCAGAATCATGCTGGGAGAGGAGATGATATAGCGCGGGAATTCTAGGTCTACTTTTTTGTGTGAAACGGATATAAGGGAGTAGACCCTTGGCAGAAGACAGTTGTCAGTTATTGGAAGAGACTCGAGCGCGGAACGTATGTCGCTCTGGTTCAGGAAAGAACGCTCCAACAAAGACTTGAACACTTTAGTGTTAATAATTATATTCGCCGTGCAGTGTAATGCATCAAGTGATAAGATAATAATGCATAGTCAGGAAGTAATAAGAAGTACGGTAATCAACGAACTTTATTGTGTGAAATGCGTATTACCGAAGTCAAGGAAGGAGGCCCAGACGTCAACTTGGGAAGCCGTGCAGTAAAACTTTTAGAAGGCTTTCATTAAGGACAGTCGTGCTGCAGGTGTAGTCAGCAGTACGAGCAATGGTTTGTGTTCACATAGGAAGTACCGTGTGATATATTGTTGCAGAATTATTGAATGTATTAATCTGTGTAAAGACTATGTACAATGTTAAGCGCAGTGTATAATATATTGATTGGTTATACATGTCTTATTACGCCGGACTGCGCTGGGAGAAACTTTATGAAGCATTTGGTGAAATGTCTTAAGAATACCAAATAGTAACGCTCAGGACGAAAGTAAGCATCTTTATGCAAAGCAGGAAGTTTATCGTAGGATAATTGATAGACTGTTGGTGAATTCATAGGCAGATGAACCAGACTTTCAATCAGGAGTTGGTAGGAGCATGGAAGATGCCGTCGATACCTGTAATTCTGATATTTTGCCAGGGAGTTTCAACCAATGAAAAGTGTAAAAAGTGTCTTGTGTTATGTATAAATCATATGTGAAATATATTTTAAATTAATGGTCTAATAAGTGTCATAAAGTGTCATGTGTTTTGGAAGCAATAGCTTCATCATAAAAATGGAAAGTGCCGGGTGCTTGGTGAAAGAAATGTATTATAAAATGTGTATATTCAATATGCAAATGTCGCGCTAACTCTACAAATGGCAGGCGACATTGGAGTATATGAGTGGTTGGAGCCACCAGGATAAGCCTAAGATGTGAGTACCCCACAAATTATGATTATATAGAAGGATAGCCCACTGCATGTAATGTGATTTCAGAATTATAAAATTAATGCCAGTAAGAATCAGTATTAGGAGATAGACCCTCCAGGTTTAATTGTTGTTGTGTTGATTTTAGTAGAGGTGAGATGTTGTTATACATCAGTGAGTGGATTAATCGTTACCACTATTAATAAAATGGCAAATCAGTTATGTAAACTTAACGTAACGAACACGGATGTTCGATTTGTAAGATGGTTATGTTGTGTCGGATTATGGTAATTTATGTCAGTAAGAATAATAATAATAATAATAATAAATAATAAAAGGTATGAATGAATACATCAGGTAAAATGTTGTAAGCAAGAAATATTTACGCTAATTGGAAGACTTATCGATCCAAGCAGTAAGATTACATTAAGGGATGAAAAAAAGAGTTTAATATCAGAATATATTGTGTTAATGGGAATATAACTATGCAAGAAAATGGAAGAGCTTTCTAGTGAATTGAATTTGCAGCTTGTGTAAAAGCTTCTAGAGTAATTGATAGATTTCTCTTAATAATTAAAGGACGAAGATCATAGCATTAGGTCATGGAACCAGGTAATCTATTCGACGTATGATATCTCGTATAGCCGTGGGCATACTGAGATATGTACTTTGTGCCAGAGTGTATTTAGTGATTGGACCCTAACTCTGATGATGGATATGGAATGTTCCGGGTTCGAATCCTGTGATAGGTGAGAGGAGAACGATGGACACCTCTGCACCTTATCTGATCGCCCGAGAACTTATTATTGAGTGATTCGGCTCTTGTGAAGCGAATCTTATGGACGGCAGCATGTGACTGACCAAAGCATTTATTAAGATACCGGTTATCCAGATTGACCAATGTTTTTATGAATCTCGTGCCTTCATGTTGAAATGGACCTATTGGTGCCAGTTATTATTATATCCTCAGGGTAGGAATAAATATTTAAGCTCGTCCAGAATCTATTGCATAATATTCAGTTTAAATCCATTGGGATATGTGCGTCATTGTGACCACGGTATTGCCTTTTAGAATCTTATACTGCTTGGGGAGATAAAGCCATGAGACAGGAAGGCGGGGAATGGTTTACTGCGGTAACCTCACTCCACTCCATTGTATACAGCCGCTCGGAAGGGGGCTGCGCTGTCAAGCGAACCGTGAAGGTTAAGGTTTAAGAAAAGGGCGGATTTTAGACCCTGTTAGTAACATGAAAGGAAACATTGTTATATTGAGTAATGAAGTCATGTGGTTTAAGAACACATTAGTAATTATAGATCACCCTGATGGTTCATGATTTTAGCAATCTAACGAATGGTTGGAAGTTGCATTTTTACTGTCACCGACGCCTATTTCAGAAGTTGGTTACTTGACGCCACAGGCTACGCTCGCAAGGGTAGCTTATTAATACCATCCGACACAGCAAAAACGAAAGTTTTGAAGATGAAATCACAACGGCATGCAGTGGAACTATATAAATAGAGAGAAGTGTAGGGGTAGCTTTACATAATTATGGAGTTGCACGTAGATTGTTGTGCAACACCTGAATAGGCTAATGCATGTAAAGCATTTGGTGGGAAGAGAGAGACCAAACACACACGGTACACATAATTGTCAAAGTAAGACAAGGTTTAAGAAACAAGTAATTTTGTGAAATTAAAGAAGTCACATTAGATGACAGAAGAGTAAAAGTACAGTTTTGTTTATGAAAGTTGTATGTGCATCAGCGCACTAGAGTGAAGTGTGAAGTCAATATAAGGGTAAAGGTTTGAGTAATGATATGAGTTTATTATCATGATATTATGTTAATATTAGTGGATTGTGGAAGTAATTTTTGTTTGATTTTGTTTTATGTTTGTTGGGATTGTTTTTATGTTTGAAGCCATGATTTTAGTACTGAATTAAAATCTTTAGAATAGAGTTGTGCCTTATTATTGTACAGTTGATACCTTTTAGTCTCAAATCCAAAATATGCAACTGCTCAATGGGGGAACGGTACACGCCTGAGACCTGACGCTAGCTGGAGGCGGAAGCATATTTTCCATGGAGATTACTCACATGGGTACATGGAAATTGATGTCCTGTACAGTGATTTGAGCTATAGGTATAACTAAAGTCGGTCTAGATTTAGTGCACACAACTCTATTAAAGTAACAAGTAACATGAATTAGTGGATGACCGCGCCTAACCTTTGCTAAGCTCCGATACAAACAATATAAATTTTGATAAACACCTTAATTATCATGATCCAGGTAACATGGGGCGATATTTTTCTATCGTGGAATCGCCTCAGTAGTGCAATATGTATATCTTGGCATTGCAAGACCTGATCTCTGTTTAATTTATCATGGAAAACCTCTCATCATTTTTCATGGCGCCCAAGTTTGTGGAGCTTATGGGATTTAGGGAAACCCCATAGATTTTGTATGGTATTTCATGGGGAAAACCATAGTAATTATTTTTTTGCCTCAAACTGTGTTTGAGTAATTTTTGAGTTCAGTAGGCTTTTGATGTAACGCAGAATCTCTCTATTGAGAAGAGAATTACCCAAGGGTACGAGCGCTACATACCCAATCCACAATTTATCATAAAATTCACAGGTTTAGTACAATCTTACAATATGTGTACAGTGTTTTGTGTCTCTCTTCACAACGTATCCACACATGTTTCCAGGAAGCCTGCCTGCATCTCAAAGTGTATTATTGTGAGAATGGCTGGAACAGAGGAGATTTTGCAGGTGATTGCAGGGTTAAGAATGCATTTTGTCGCTGTGAATGAACAGAACAAGCTGGAAGCCAAGGCTTTCCAGGATGGAATACACACTCGGTTAGATGCTAATCAGGTTGAATTGATTAATCGGTTAGATGCTAATCAGGTTGAATTGAGTAATCGGTTAGATGCTAATCAGGTTGAATTGAGTAATCGGTTAGATGCTAATCAGATTGCAATGAATGCTAATCAGGTCGAAATAAACAACCGATTGGATGCAAATAAGGTTGAATTAAATGATAAGTTAGGTCAAATGCAGGAAACGATTAAGACCAAAGTAACAGAAACTGTTGTAAGAATTATATCAGAAATGCAGGTTAAGACAGATAAACGTTTCGAGGCTATAGAAGCCAAGCTTGAAAGTAATTTACAAGCGTGTAAGCATGCGCAGGATGAAACCAACACTAGGTTAGATGCGTTGTCTAATGACATTAAGGATATTCAAATCCAAAATGAGGCGAATCTCGAACGCCAAGCGAAACAGTTTTCAGAATTTACGAGAACGGTAGATCAGAGGTTAGAAGAGAACGACAATAAATGGGACGAGAAATTGAAAAGCTATGCTAGAGCAATTAACGGTGATCTTAAGAAACAGGATCAGTACATATTAGATCAATGTCAGGAAATAGGCGAGATTAAGGCTATCGCTAATGAAAGTAAAGAGCTGGTAGGCAACATGAAAGGTCAGATGAGCAAAGTTCATCAAGAATTGGACCAAATTCACAGTGACATTATTATCGTTAATAAAAGGCAAGAGGAGAACAGAGGAGAAATTGTTAAGGTCCGGAATGAAATGTCAAAAGTCAATGGACACATTCAAGAGGAAATTAAAGGGCTGAGAGAAGAACTCGAAGTAAGAGAAGGCCAGAAGACAGAGGCAAGCGACAAGACCCTTGCCCAAATAAAGGAAGATGTAGAGGATGAAATCTCCCATATCAAACAAAGCCTGAAAGAAGACAAGAAGAAAATATTTCAAGTGGCCGAGGAAAATAGAGATAGGCTTACCAGAATCGAGAAGGAGGTAATTACTCGACTGGAAAGAGCAGAGATGCGCCACAATCAAATGGAGACTAGGATAATCGCACAGGAGGAAACCCTTATGAAAGATCCTAAGGCAAGTGAAGGCAGCATGGAAGATATGAGGAAAACAAGGTGGGCAGACTTAGAAACCCAACCTATAATAAGAAATGCTACAGGCCCAGGCGAAAGTACTTATATGACGCCAGGTGCATCAGTTGCAGCCTCTACGCCGCATGAAAATGCTATGCACACCCAGGTGATAAACGTAATCAGGGCAAGCGAAGAGAAACCGAGGAAATTCTCAGGTAGCCACTGTAATATGACACCAAAATATTGGTTGAAGGAAGTGTCTGAATATTTGAATGATGCGCGGATACCACAAGAGCGCAGGCTACGAGCCAGAGAAACTAACAGAGGAAGAATGTGCATTATGGTTTCGCAGTTTCCGGTATACTTTCGATACTGTTGAGGAGTTTCGGGAGGCATTTTTGAAACGGTACTGGGATCCAGCAACACAGCAGAATTTTCGATTGGATTTGTATTCAAAAAGATACAGCAACAACAATCCAACGAAGTGCGCAGAATTCTTCATCTCTCAAATGTGTCGGTTCAAAGAACTGGACCAAAAACCTAGCGAGCTGGAGCTATGTATTGCTATCGCCAAGCAGCTTCCATACGAGATCCAAAGACTGCTAATCTCGGCAAATGCAAAAACTGCTATGGAAATGGAGACAGTTCTTAGACAACTGGACCTCACAACAGCCAATACTATGCGTCAGAATCGAACCGTGGAACAGGTACACGTGACCAACACGCAGACTGACCAGCATCAAGCTCCAAGTAACAACAAAGCTACTAGCACTGAAACATTAGATTCCAACGGACGTCAATGGGAACAGGAACCCAGAAGATGGCAGCCGAAGTACAAAGGGAATGCTGGTAGAGGAGGAAGAGGCCGAAATTCGTGGAATAAGCAGAATAACAGGGCTAGACCGTACCAAAACAATGGAGGTAACAATGGCCAAGAAGGTAACAATAGGAATTGGAGACCCCAGGAAAGAAGAAGTAACTTCGATGACGAGGTAGAGGAACGATATCACGCTTCATTGCGATACCTCGAGGAAAGGGGAGATGAGCCCCAGAAGCAAAAAGTCAGCTGGCAAGAAGTTATGCAGAATAGGACGTCGCCAGACAGATATGGAGATGGAGCTAAGAGTTTGGAGTTACAGCGCAGCGAACAAGAGAGAAGAAATTCTAAGGGGACTGGCGCTATAGAAAAAAAAACTCCAAAATTAGAAGAGTTCGAAAATGATGGATGGAAGTCAGTTAACATCATCAATTGGATAGCCAAACCAGAAGAGCTAATCGAGGATACAGGAGGATCACAGGTCATGGTCAAGAGAGAATTGCCCATTATAATAGTAAGAGTGGCAGGATTGAAAATAAGAAGTCTGTTAGACACGGGTTCAACAGTGTGCCTTATGACACAAGCTCTATATAATGGAATAGCCCAGAGAGAGGATGTTTTGAAAATACCGATCTCTAGTGTCAAAATAAAAGGTGTAATTTCAGACAGAACGATGATATGTAAATATCAGGTATTCCTAGATTTACAGATAGGAGGCTCTATTTTCTCACAGAGTTTTCTATTAGTAAACAAACTGCCTTATAACCTACTTATTGGAGCAGACTTTATAAGGGAATACAGAGTGGTAATAGACCTATCACAGGACAAAGTTATGTTCCGTGTGAATGAGGAAGCCGAAGGCTTAGAGGTCTCACTCAATCAGAAGGAACCAGGGTCAGATGAGCAAGTATGGCATACATACTGAACCCTTTATCCTCTGTTGGATAAATGATTCTATGTTTTATTTCTTCAATTAATAAATATTTCCACCAGCATCATGAAAGTAGCCAGACGGAGATGAGGAAATTTCAAGCATTTGTTGGAGACAGCGGGGACATACCTGAAGCAGTTTGACAAAAGGCTAAATACTTTAGCTGTGAAAGGAAATAGCCTAGCGATGTGTCAGAAGAACAGGTGTTGGCCACCTCAAAATAGAAGCGACGCGCAGTGAGACATGGTTCTGGTATGTTCATTGTAATATTCGCGCCTAGAAGAAATATGATGCAGTAACGTGAGTGGCTGATGAAGATAATAGACACTCCTACGACGCCAAGATCTGCTAAAAACCGCCAAATTACAGAAAATGTGGAACCAATGAGAAATGAATGCCTACGAGCGCGGCAAGACCAGCTTGGGTACGCGGTGACTAGCATTCACGCGGGAAATCACCTAGACAAAATCTCTACGATCGATTCTAGGAATAATGGGCATATTCTTGACCTGTGCAATGTTACGAGTTCAGTGATATTTATTTCATTCCTGTACCACCATTATTTCGAGAAATTTTTATATAGTCCCCCCCCCCCCATCAAGACCTAGGGCCAGTTCATATATAAGTGGCGTGAAAAGCCAAGACAATGACTATTACTCTGTGCGTCGACGGACGTAGGCTTTTTACTTGTGTTCGTCTGAGGACGGAACGTATTACATTTTGTGTGTCGTGGACACAGGTTGATTATTACTTTTGTGCGTCTAAGGACGTATGCTGTTATACTTTTGCGTGTCATGAGGACATAGAAGTTATTGTAAATGTGTTAAATTCAGTGATAGATAGTCACAGTACTATATTTTGTAGGGGCAGTATCGTCGATAATTCGCCAACAAACTGTTACGGGGAAAGTAGTAACTGGAACGGCGAATTTAGTAGTCAGATATCAAGTGTATAATAATCTAACTTTCTGAATCAGCACGAGAGATGACATCGATTACCATAGAAGAAGTTTGGAATTCTCAACACTCCGTCCAGATGGCTGAGATGAGATAAGAAGTATTCAATTGGGAGATGGCAGCTGATGTTCTTTGACGGGTGACTGAACGAGAGATGAGTACAATAAAATATTCTTTATTATTTGATAAATTAACTTATGGTTTATGGGACATATTTTTGTAAATACTTTGCTTGTTTGATTAACGTAGTATTTTAGTTTTGGTCTGACACACCTTTTGCATGGAAACAACTCGCATATGTTATTAGTGGAAGGTTCTTGTTTTTGTTTGTTGTTTTAACTAACGTAGCTATGTGAACGGCCGTGTTTGCATGTGTTACGCAATGCGGTTTAAAAAAACGTCTCTCGGAGATATGTTGTGTTTCAGAAGTAGGACTGAGTTAATATAATGATACAGTAGATTGGAGGGTAATTAAATTGTTTAAGGTTTATTATTGATCAGATTCAGTGCGATTATTGCTTTTGGAGCAATGTAATTTGTGACGAAGGGCAATCGGCTCTATCGTAGGTTTTAAATTTTGTTTTAAATGTTTGCGAGCATCTATTCAGCAGACCTGTGTGAAAATCGTCATGTCATTCCCAGAGGTGTGATTGTGTGTATTTTGTGGTCATTACAAGCGGGATTTTCAGCTTAGACTGATTTCTGTCAGCTTGGTGCCAGATCCATATTGTAACCTTGCGAGGGCAATTGTGGATATTTTGATTATTGTCTGACCATATGTTGAGGTGGTTGAGATTTTGTTGCTGTTGGTTCCTTGAGATAACGGCACAGCTGGTTAGTTATTTATATACACTGGAGTTGGGACATGACGAGTATTGAGAAGGGGGAGATGTTTCACAAGGCGGTCTGAACGTTGCAAGCGAGGTCATTTGTGAGGAGCGCTTATTGACTCCGTAATTACTTGAAATACAGAATAAGAACTGATCAATGGTAAAAATTGTTTAAATAAATGGGAGTTGCCTACGAATCACGATAATCTCCGAAGCGTTACCTTAACATGCAGTTTTGTTCATATAAAGTAATCTTAGCCGGCCAGGCTTTTGTTATTGTTGGTTTTAGTCCATGTTTATTTTCCATATCAGTGACCCGTGAAGTCACGTGCAATGCTGTCTTTCCTTGTGTGTTTATTGAGCAATTGGCCAGGTTGGCAGCTCAGTTTGTTAAGTGCGTCATCGCACTAATGAGGGTCTCAGGGAGATTCCTGTAAATAGTAGATTTGTAGTATGGGTGTCAGCATTAGATTTTAAGGGTTTTTATTAACGTAATGCCCATATCCATAAACGTTGATTTACGCGATGATTGTTCGTGAGCACCGTGGCTGTTAACCCGTTGTAAAAGAACAGTCATCCAAGTACTCATTTCTCGTAGTTAGTCATCACGCGTACTTAAAATTCAAATGCAAGGTAGTGGAATATGGATCCACATTTTTATAAAGGGGGAGATCCGTCTGACTCCTCAACATTGATAGATGTTCCTGTCATGGGAAAATTCAGGGAGGATATTGTTTATTATTGTTGTTTATTTTCTTTTTATGCACAATTAGTCATTAAATCATGTTATTATTTTACGTCTTGTCTCCTTACTTTCTTAATTATAGTTTTAATCCTATGACCCTTGCCTCAGTAGAGCATGTTGTTTGGCGGACGTAAACATCACACTATGAACTGAGCGCGACCCCTTGATCAAGATTCTTGCACATAAACACTGCTATTCTGAAGGGTTCATAGGGATAAAACTGGCGCGGCCAAGCGTGGGGCCATTCACTGTGGTGTAACGGCGGAGAAATTACTCATATCAATATTGGCGTATTTGAGTAAAACTGACATGCCGCAAGTGCAGGCAGATATGACAGTATTTAATCACCGGAAAGTGATAATTTATTAAAAGTAATTGAGGCGAAGTGGATACCGCCAAATGTGTGAAATATAAATTAAAATCAGGAGTTTGCAAAGTAAAATACGGTTCACGTCTTTGTCTATTGAATTAAAGTAAAAGGTAATATATGTGATACCGGGCGCCCAATGATTAAAGTTAAAACTAGATTTGTTTAGAAAGTCAAACTCATGAAAATATTAGGAGGCTGTAGCCTAAAATGACAATTAATACTCTGTTAATTAGTCAGTGTTAATATCAGATCAGGATAACAATTTAATGACTAAATATGTGCTTGGGTTTAAAATTAAATTGAGTAAAATTAGAACTACTCATAGATGCAATCGACTAGTGGGATTAAATGTAAAAATAAATGAACTGAGTAGGGTAAAGAAATTAAATGTGCATTGGATTGTATGTATGAGTCAAAGGGCATTGCTTTATGCCATTTCCCTAATGTCTCATATAAATTGTATAACATGGCAACGGTGGAACAGATTCAAGAAATCATTGAGAGTGCGGCTAGGAGAACACAGAAATTGTTGGACACTAAATTGGCAGAACAAAGGGAATCATTAAACAATAAACTATCAGAACAGAGTCAATCATTAAACACGAGTATGTTAGAACAAAGTGAATCATTAAACGCTAAACTAGCTGAACAAAGTGAATCGCTAAACACGAAATTATCTGAACAATTAAACACTAATAGGCTAGAACAAAGTGAGTCTATAAACAAATTATCCGAGCAGAGTGAATCACTGAAAACTAAACTAGCTGAACAAAGTGAATCATTGCGGACACAATTAAATAACAGTAGGATGGAACAAAATGAATATCAGGCGGAACAAGCTAGGTTATTAAAATGTGAAATTAATGACACTATCAATTCACAGTTAGAGACGCTAACCGCAGAGATGAAAGATCACACTAATCAACAGATGGTATTACTGGCCCTATATGTGAGTAAAAATAATGAAAAGCAATTAGATCAGATTAAGAAAATGGAAAGTATTTTTGATTAAAAAAAACTTAGCATTCTGGATGAAACGGTGTTAGCTAAATTAGAGCAAATTGAAATAGCATGTACTATGAATACAAGCGAGGTCAAGATAGCTCAGGATAAATTGGAAGGCCGATTTAAGGAGATGGAGAAAAGCGGCAGGGTCATTCAACAACAATTATCAGCAGTAGATGAAAACATATCAGGCATAATTAAAGATATGGACCGTCTCGAAATAAAATCAGCGGAACAATGGAAAAGCCTAGAAGCGGATCAGGAGCAATTAAAGAGTACCTTAGACGACACTAAAAGCCAGATTGAAGAGAAAGTAAGCACGATTAAAGAGCAGATAAGAAAATATTGGAAAAAAATGAATATCGATTCTAAAGAGGAAAGATCCACCATTCTTAAGACAGTAGGCGAAAAACACACTCGTATTCAAGCATTAGAGCAAGAAATGAAGAGCAAGCTTAAAGAACAGACGGACAGGATCATTAAAGCCGAACTCAGGTCATTAGAGCAATCATCGATATTTAGAACAGGAACATTGAAAGACAAGCAGGACGACTCAAATAGCCCGGAGGGTACTAGCATAGCAGGAAGTCAGACTCAGGCGGAGAGCCCATTAACAACAAACACGGAAGGGTTTCGCAAGAATATAGAAAGGAGTTCAACACCACAAGACGGTCATCAGCCCACACAACTTATCCAAGTAATTCGCTCAAACGATTACAAACCGCAGAAGTACACGGAAAATTCAGGGGTGACGCCTAAAGCTTTTATCAAAGAGATTGAAGACCATTACAATGACACTGGGGTACCCGAAGCACGTAGATTGAGGATGATGGAGAGATTTTTATCAGGAAATGTCCTTACATGGTTTTTAAGCTTCAAATATACATTTGGAACCATGTCAGATTTTAGATTAGCGTTTCTGCGCAAGTACTGGTCGCCAGCAATACAACAGAGTCTAAGGATGGAGCTTTACTCTAGAAAATACCAAACTACCCAGCAAACGAAATACTCAGATTTCTTTAACATGCAAATGCTAAAATTTCGCGACCTTGATTACCCTTTAAATTAAGCAGATCTGGTGATGACTATAGCGAGGCAATTGCCAGTCAACGTGCAGCAAGTACTAGTCGCAGCGAACGTTAGTACGGCCATACATGCAGAGCAGATATTACGCCAGATAGATGAGACTACATCTCAGAATCATTATAGAGGAGGAAGACAGCTGGTGTTAGTCAATACCACAGAGGTCAAAAACCAAAACAGGCAAACACTAAAACGCAGGAAAAGCACCTCCACACCTAGGCGAAACCAGGAGGAAGGAGAAAACAGACCATACCAGCGTAACGAAAATAACTATAACAATAGATCATACCAAGGCAACAATAGATATCAACAGAGAGAATATCAGCAATGGCGTGAAAATCGAAGGAATGACAGGCCTTATGGAAGATACGGTGATTACAATGCCAATCAAAGATGGAAGGGAAGGAGAGGTCAAAATCAAGGAGAGCCACGTAATTATCGAAATGACCGGGATGATAGGCACGCTCAATCGCAAAATTACCTAGAGGAGTTACACGCTAGCCAAGGTGGAGAGCTTGGAAGATGGGAAAAGGCCATTGGGAACACGAAGAATCCAGACACACATACTGAGGAAGCTGGAAGTCTACTGAGACGAGAGGAATATCAAGGGCATAAGCGACAGAATGATGAGGGGAGTCGCAATGGAGCTAAAAAAAATGCTAAATTTGGATAAAGAAGACAGTCTACAAACGCAACAGTCGGAAGTTGAAGATGGATGGATAGTAGCGAACATACAAGAATGGATTGCTTTGCCAGAAGACTGCCTGGAGGAGACGGTGAAACCACGGAACGATGAAATTAGGCAATTACCCATTATTTACGCGAGGATTGGTGGAATTAAGATAAGATGTTTATTGGATACGGGGTCACAGATCAGTCTGGTATCGGAGGCCTTGGTTCGAGAGTTAGGATGGAATCAGAATATTCCTGTAATTCCCGTACCACAGCTCAAAGTGAGGGGTGTTATTCCTGAACGCACCGTCACTTGTAAACGTCAGGCATACTTAGAGCTGAACATATTGGAACACACTTTTGGGCAAACATTCATTATCATGGCAAAGATGAATTTCAATATAATTCTTGGTGCAAATTTCATTTGTGACTATCAAGCAGTGATAGATTTGCACAAGAATACAGTCAGTTTTAGAGAATATGATCATCTGAAGAATGTGGGATTGCATATGGATGAAATCACTACCGGAAGAGATGTAAATTCTTGGGCATTGGAAGCAATATCAGAAGAGACGGAAGAGGAGATACGAAAGGCAGAAGATAACATCGTAGAAGGGGCTGTTGTGGAACTAGATGAGGAGATTGAATCCCAGGTGATATGGTCTTTATTAACAGAAGGAGATAACAGTGATGCACAATTTGAAGAGTTACAACAGGAGCGGCTCAATGACATTCAACTTGGAGGTGAACACAGAAAACAGTTGGAAGAGATTTTAAGGAAGCACAAAGCAGTATTTGATACAGTACCTGGGAAAATATTAAATTTCAAATATTCTATGCAAGTCGAGGACTGGTCACCTTTCAAAAGCAGGTTGTACCCAATTCCTGAAAAATATCGTGGTCAAGTTAAGGTCATTATATATGAGATGTTACAAGCTGGAGTGATAAGGAAGACACCTACACCTTATCTAAATGCGATTTTGGCAGTCACAAAACCAAATGGATCTATTAGACTTTGTTTAGATGCCAGAAATCTCAACATGAGACTCATTTTTCCTGAATATGACAGAGCGCCAATTATCAGAGACGTACTAAAAGGCTTTAAAAACAAGAGCATTTATTCATCAGTCGATTTGACGTCCAGTTTCCACCATCTTGAATTGGATGAGAAGTCACAGCTTCTAACTGGCTTCTTATTCGATAACCAAACGTATTGCTTCGTCCGAATGCCCTTTGGAGTCAAAACAGCGGGCTGTGCTTTAATCCGAGCCCTGGACCGGAATCTAACCGTGGAAGTTAAGGAGATGACGGTACGCTACATTGACGACATTTTGCTGGCATCCGACAACATTGAAACTCACATGGAGAATTTAGATAAAGTATTGGGCAACCTGAATGCAACGAATTTCAAAGTAAATCTGAAGAAATCGCATTTATTCAAGAGCGAGATCTTATATTTGGGTCACGTCATTGACAAGGAGGGAGTGAAGCCAAATCCAGCTAAGATCGAAGCGATAAAGAATTTCCCTACACCAACGAGAGTCAAGCACATTCGGGCTTTCTTAGGCGTAACGGGATTCTTTAAAGAAAACTGTCCAGGTTATACGGAGACTGTAGCTCCCATGCAGGAAATGTTAAAGAAAAATGATAAATGGTTATGGAATGCGGAGTGTGAGAAGGCATTCCAAGCAACAAAACAGCTATTGGAAAACTGCATTAAATTAGGATATCCAGATTTCAAGCACAAATTTATAATACAAGCGGATGCTTCACTAATTGGTATAGGTGCTATGCTCTACCAAGAAGATCCAGCTAACCTGCAACACAAAACATATTTGGCATTTGTCAGCCAAAAATTGCGTAAGCACGAGCGCAATTATACTGTAACCGAGCTAGAATTGTTGGCCATCCTTCATGCGCTTCAACAATGGAAACGAATAATCTATGGTTACCCCATTGTTGTCAGGACTGATCACAAGGCACTAACATTCTTGTTTAAGACGTCGATGGCAAGCGAACGTGTGACACGTTGGTCTATATATATTCAGCAGTTTAGCATTGAGATTGAACATTGCCCAGGAAAGATGAACGTGATTCCGGATGCACTCAGCAGGAACCCAGAGCCTGATAATGAAGAAACAGCGACGGTACAACACTTGGAGTTAACACCGAAGGACCGGGAATTCTTGGAGGAGTTACGTGAAATACAGCGAGAACAGGAAGCGGAACCGTGGATGATGCTATTAATTCGATACTTCAAAAAGCAGCTACCTACAGGAACACCTGCATTTCGAGAAGCAAAAGCCAAAGAAGGAAGATATGTTTATGTCAACAATTTGCTGCACAAATGGGTAGATAATGACCACACCAAGTTACGCATATTAGTACCTGCATCATTACAGCGAGGACTGACATGGCATACGCACGAAAGTTACGGTCACGTGGGCGTAGACAAGTGCGAAGCGACAATAGGAGAGACATTTACATGGCCACGTATGAGAACAACTATATGTGACGTCATTACAACTTGTGATCCGTGTCAGAGGACAAAGCCCAATAACTATTTAATGAGGCAGTATCCTAGACCATTGCTACCTCAGAAACCATGCGAGCTACTGGCCCTGGACTGTTTCGGTCAAATTCCAAAAGGAAGGCGAGGTTGCCGTCACTTGCTAGTGTGCATTGATGTATTTTCTAAGTTCGTAGTACTATGCCCTATTCAGAAAACTACATCGAAGCAAGTACTCAGTCGTATTCGAAATAGAGTTATTCCAATCCTTGGAAAACCAGAATTTATATTGTCAGATCATGGCAGTTATTTCACAAGCGCCGAATTCAAGAAAGGTATGGAGGACATGGGTATAAAACACGTTTTAAGCAGTATCCGACATGCCCAAGCTAATCCAAGTGAGAGAGCAATAAAATGTGTAACATCATACTTGAGAATCTTCATTCCCAATGAACATCACAGATGGGTGGATAAAATTAAGGACGTAGAGACATGCATGAATTCTACCAGGCACGAGTCAACAGGACAAATCCCTATGGTCCTACACAAGAACGAGTATCCAGTGAGAACGTGGAAAAGCCTCATTAACTGTCCACAAGATCCCATGATAGCACCTGACCTGCATATTGAGAGAACGAGAGCCTACATGAGAAAACAAGCAGACCGCAGATTACGGCGAGTAAGAAATAAGAGGTTTCACAGTGATCTTGAAATCAACCAGCTCGTTTTGGTGAAACGACCTGCTACATCGGACCCAGAGAAGAAGATCTTCAGTAAATTCTGCGAAAAGTTCATAGGACCCTATTCTATCGTAAGAAACCTTGGAAATAATGCTTACAGAGTGAAAGAGTTAAGCACAGGAACATGGTCAGTTTACAATGCAGCCAACTTAAAAAAGTATCGAAGAAGTGATCCATGGGAGCGCCAAAATAATGATGCAGTTTAAATATATGGACGTCCTAATTTCAACCAAGTGGACGGGGAGCAGTTGAGTACGGCACGCGAAGGAGGAAGTAGAGTTGGTGTTGACAAACATTAACGAGACGAGCAGAGTGTTGCCTCAGGCATCAGCGGGTCATGCAAGCAGACTGAGAGGGGAGATACAAGCAGGAAATGAAAACGAGTAAATGCCATTCAAGACAAGAGTGGCTAGACCAAGTAATAGAAAAGGGGTGATTCTGAAATAAAACAAATTGGCCTACGGAAGTCTTTTAAAATTGTCGACTTTATTCCTAAGTTCGAAATTTTGTGAGTGGGAGAGTTGTGAACCCTTTATCCTCTGTTGGATAAATGATTCTATGTTTTATTTCTTCAATTAATAAATATTTCCACCAGCATCATGAAAGTAGCCAGACGGAGATGAGGAAATTTCAAGCATTTGTTGGAGACAGCGGGGACATACCTGAAGCAGTTTGACAAAAGGCTAAATACTTTAGCTGTGAAAGGAAATAGCCTAGCGATGTGTCAGAAGGACAGGTGTTGGCCACCTCAAAATAGAAGCGACGCGCAGTGAGACATGGTTCTGGTATGTTCATTGTAATATTCGCGCCTAGAAGAAATATGATGCAGTAACGTGAGTGGCTGATGAAGGTAATAGACACTCCTACGACGCCAAGATCTGCTAAAAACCGCCAAATTACAGAAAATGTGGAACCAATGAGAAATGAATGCCTACGAGCATTGTTACGAGTTCAGTGATATTTATTTCATTCCTGTACCACCATTATTTCGAGAAATTTTTATATAGTTTCCCCCCCCCCCATCAAGACCTAGGGCCAGTTCATTTATAAGTGGCGTGAAAAGCCAAGACAATGACTATTACTCTGTGCGTCGACGGACGTAGGCTTTTTACTTGTGTTCGTCTGAGGACGGAACGTATTACATTTTGTGTGTCGTGGACACAGGTTGATTATTACTTTTGTGTGTCTAAGGACGTAGGCTGTTATACTTTTGCGTGTCATGAGGACATAGAAGTTATTGTAAATGTGTTAAATTCAGTGATAGATAGTCACAGTACTATATTTTGTAGGGGCAGTATCGTCGATAATTCGCCAACAAACTGTTACGGGGAAAGTAGTACCTGGAACGGCGAATTTAGTAGTCAGATATCAAGTGTATAATAATCTAACTTTCTGAATCAGCACGAGAGATGACATCGATTACCATAGAAGAAGTTTGGAATTCTCAACACTCCGTCCAGATGGCTGAGATGAGATAAGAAGTATTCAATTGGGAGATGGCAGCTGATGTTCTTTGACGGGTGACTGAACGAGAGATGAGTACAATATAATATTCTTTATTATTTGATAAATTAACTTATGGTTTATGGGACATATTTTTGTAAATACTTTGCTTGTTTGATTAACGTAGTATTTTAGTTTTGGTCTGACACACCTTTTGCATGGAAACAGCTCGCATATGTTATTAGTGGAAGGTTCTTGTTTTTGTTTGTTGTTTTAACTAACGTAGCTATGTGAACGGCCGTGTTTGCATATGTTACGCAATGCGGTTTAAAAAAACGTCTCTCGGAGATATGTTGTGTTTCAGAAGTAGGACTGAGTTAATATAATGATACAGTAGATTGGAGGGTAATAAAATTATTTAAGGTTTATTATTGATCAGATTCAAGGAGATTATTGCCTTTGGAGCAATGTAATTTGTGACGAAGAGCAATCGGCTCTATCGTAGGTTTTAAATTTTGTTTTAAATGTTTGCGAGCATCTATTCAGCAGACCTGTGTGAAAATCGTCCTGTCATTCCCAGAGGTGTGATTGTGTGTATTTTGTGGTCATTACAAGCGGGATTTTCAGCTTAGACTGATTTCTGTCAGCTTGGTGCCAGATCCATATTGTAACCTTGCGAGGGCAATTGTGGATATTTTGATTATTGTCTGACCGTATGTTGAGGTGGTTGAGATTTTGTTGCTGTTGGTTCCTTGAGATAACGGCACAGCTGGTCAGTTATTTATATACACTGGAGTTGGGACATGACGAGTATTGAGAAGGGGGAGATGTTTCACAAGGCGGTCTGAACGTTGCAAGCGAGGTCATTTGTGAGGAGCGCTTATTGACTCCGTAATTACTTGAAATACAGAATAAGAACTGATCAATGGTAAAAATTGTTTAAATAAATGGGAGTTGCCTACGAATCACGATAATCTCCGAAGCGTTACCTTAACATGCAGTTTTGTTCATATAAAGTAATCTTAGCCGGCCAGGCTTTTGTTATTGTTGGTGTTAGTCCATGTTTATTTTCCATATCAGTGACCCGTGAAGTCACGTGCAATGCTGTCTTTCCTTGTGTGTTTATTGAGCAATTGGCCAGGTTGGCAGCTCAGTTTGTTAAGTGCGTCATCGCACTAATGAAGGTCTCAGGGAGATTCCTGTAAATGGTAGATTTGTAGTATGGGTGTCAGCATTAGATTTTAAGGGTTTTTATTAACGTCATGCCCATATCCATAAACGTTGATTCACGCGATGATTGTTCGTGAGCACCGTAACTGTTAACCCGTTGTAAACGAACAGTCATCCAAGTACTCATTTCTCGTAGTTAGTCATCACGCGTACAAAAAATTCAAATGCAAGGTAGTGGAACATGGAACCACATTTTTATAAAGGGGGAGATCCGTCTGACTCCTCAACATTGATAGATGTTCCTGTCATGGGAAAATTCAGGGAGGATATTGTTTATTATTGTTGTTTATTTTCTTTTTATGCACAATTAGTCATTAAATCATGTTATTATTTTACGTCTTGTCTCCTTACTTTCTTAATTATAGTTTTAATCCTATGACCCTTGCCGCAGTAGAGCATGTTGTTTGGCGGACGTAAACATCACACTATGAACTGAGCGCGACCCCTTGATCAAGATTCTTGCACATAAACACTGCTATTCTGAAGGGTTCAATACAGAGACGTGGCGGAGGAAGAAGTGTTAGCTATTGAGCAGTTAGAAGAAGAACTGAAAACACTAGCCACAGACATGGAGAAAGATCTGGAACCCGAATTGGAAGAACATATTTCGGAAAAACTAGAAGAAGCAAAAATTGGACGAATAAAGAAAGAAAATTTAAAGAAATTATTACTGGAACAGAAGGAAGTCTTTGACTCGAGACCTGGTCGTATAAAGAACTTCACTTATGCTTTTCAGGTCAGTGATTGGACACCATTTAGGCAGAAACCCTACCCTATAGCCGAAAAGCATTATGCCAAGGTGAAAGAGGCAATTCAGGAGATGTTGGAGGCCGGTGTTATTGAGAAAACACCTACGCCTTATGTAAGTCTATTGGTAATCGTACCTAAGACAGACGGGACTGTCAGTATATGCCTGGACCTGAGACACATAAATTTGAAGGTTATTCCGGAGTTCGACCAAGTGCCACCTATTAAAGAAATCCTCAGGAAGTTCAAAGGGAAGACCATATTCACAAATTTAGTTATTACTTCAAGTTTCCACCATCTTGAATTAGAGAAGAAAACTAGTCTGTTGACAGGATTCATGTTTGATCAACTTACATTCACGTTTTTAAGGCTACCTTTTGGTTTGAAAACAGCTGGTTCAGCCCTGATAAGAGCGTTAGATCGCAATCTATCAGATGATGTTAAAGAGAGTACCATCAGATACGTAGACGACATTCTACTCACATCAGAATCTCTGGAGGAGCACATGAGAGACCTGAAGAAGTTGCTAGATGACCTTCGAGAAGCTAACTTTAAGGTTAATATCAAGAAATCGCACTTCTGTCAGAGGGAAGTTAAATTCCTAGGGCATGTTATTGACGAGAATGGAGTTAAGCCTAATCCAGAGAAATTAGAGGTAATTCGAAATTTCCCTCGACCCACGAAAGTTAAGCACGTCCGACAGTATTTGGGAGTAATTGGATTCTTTTCGAACCACTGCCCAAACTATACTACGACAGTAGCACCCCTCCAGGACCTATTGAAGAAAGGCGGCAGATGGAATTGGACGGAGCAATGTCAGGAAGCATTCGTGAGGTCAAAACAAATGCTTTTGGAATATGTGAAGCTGAGATACCCTGATTATACCCAGAAGTTCATCATACAGACGGATGCATCACTTGTTGGGAGCGATGCTATTCCAAGAAAATGTTGACCAGCCCGAAAAGAAAGTTTTTATTGCCTTTATAAGTAGGAGGTTGAAAGCCCATGAGAAAAATTACACGATTACAGAGATAGAGTTACTTGCAATTTTGTACGCGTTGCAATACTGGCGTAAACTCGTGTACGGCTTTCAAATAGTCCTCAGAACAGACCATAAAGCTTTAACATTTTTGTTAAAGACGGACTTGTCTAGCCAGAAGTTGACAAGATGGTCCCTGTATATTCAGCAATTCAATGTGGAAATAGAATACTGTCCAGGGAAAGAGAATATAATACCGGACATATTAAGCCGTTACCCGAGAGAAGAGGAAACGCTAGCTGTCCAGATTGAGAATCGAGATCAGAAGACATTGGATGACTTAAGGAATCTTACCAACCTACAACGCGAAAACCCGTGGTTGAAGATGATGATCGATTACTTCGAGGGACGCTTAGCAAGGGGAACTGCAATATACAGAGAGGCAGAGGCATTGGCAACAGATTATGTATGGTATAATCAGATGCTACACAAGTGGGATGATGTAGATCATACACGTCAAAGGATTGTTATTCCTGCATCTTTGCAGAGGAGATTGGTATGGCTAGCACACAGAGCGTTTGGACATCCCGGGATAGACAAGATCACTGCTCTATTGAAAGAAGCATTCACTTGGCCAAAGTTGAGAGAAACGGTGAGAAATTCTATTAGAACGTGCGATTTGTGCCAAAGGGTAAAGCCAAATCGCTTTTTAATGAGGCAACGACCTATTCCGTTGTTACCAGAGAAGCCAAGGCAGCTAATGAGCGTAGACAATTTTGGACCACTGCCTAGAGCACGTATAGGCAATAGACACATTTTTGTAGCCATGGATGTATTCTCAAAAATGGTAGTATTATGCCCCATACAGAAAACCAGCTCAAAGCAGGTATTGAAACGCTTGAAAGAGAGAGTTATTCCGATTCTTGGGAAACCGGATAATCTACTCTCAGACCATGGAAGCTGCTTCACAAGCGCAGAATTTCGTCGGGAATTGGAAAATCTAGGAATTAGGAAAGTTTTATCTACCATTCGCCATCCTGAGGCAAGTCCAGTTGAAAGAGTAATGAGAGAGATCCAGAAGTACATGAAGATCTACTGCTCTGAAGAGAATTGGAGATGAATTGAGTTCCTGGAAGTAATAGAATACTGCATAAATAATACTGTGCATGAGGCGACAGGTCAGGTGCCCGTGACTCTACATTTGGATCAGAGACCGGAGAGACCGTGGACTGGTGTTATTCCATTACCAGTTGACGCACAGCCAGGACGAGAATTGAGGATCCAATGAAACTTCGAATATTTCCAAGCACAGGCGGAGAGACGCCAGAGAAGAAATCGTGCGAAGCGATATCACAGACCACTTATCGTCGGAGAAAAAGTGTTAGTGCGGAAACCCGCCAGGTCAGATCCAGAAGCACGGAAGTATAAAAAGTTCAATTTCGGTTATCACGGCCCGTTCGAGGTGATCAGAGACCTACAGAGCAATGCATAAGGAATAAGGCATTTAGAAACAGGAAACGAGGTCGTTATGAATGCAGCCAATTTAAAAATGTATCATTCGCCAGAAGAATTTGATGAACAAGAAGAAGTATTAGCAGCGCACACCCAACTGAACGTGGATGGCAAAGTCAGCCAGGCAGTCAGACCTGAAAGTTCGCGTAGCGAGACGGAACGGGAAACAAGCAGTTTACCCAGTGAAAGCAAAGGACGGACAGCATGCCGGTGCCTGCAAAAACTTTACAAAGAAATGGTCGTAGCGGCCAGGGAGGTCGAAGCAATAAATGAAGCCCTCCGTCAAGAGAATGCACAGCTTAGTGCTGAGCGCAGTGTGGAAGGGGGAGCCAGACAAACCTACTCGCAGCCAGACGAGGTGAAGGACCCCTAATGTAAACACAGACAGTTGCAGACAGTCAGCGGGTTACTTAAAGAAAGTCACTTGCAATTGACTTCTATAAGTTTTGCAAGGGGAATATGAACCCGAGGGGGTCATGCTGACTGATATCGAACGTGGATCTCGGAGATAAGTTGAGCTCAGAAGGAAGGTTCCACCAGGGAAAGAACCCGAGATCTGTTGAGGGAGTTCCGTTGTAAAAACCCCTAAATGAAAGTATATGTTTAATCACTGGTGTGATATCACTTGATACTGGCATTATTTAGTGAAATAATGCAGGGAAAATGAGCGGAATACAGCATTATTGGACTACATGGAGTAGGCTATGCTGGACTTGAAACACAGAAGTGCAGAGTTTGACAGTTTACTAATAGCCCCAGAATTGTGGGAGGAGACCCCTGGAGCCCTGTCAATCTCGCTGACCTAGTTAAGTCGTCTGGAAGAGGTCGGGGGGTTGAATAATGACCCAGTTCTTCCCCGTTTGAGAATAAAACCGAGAAGAGAGGGGAGAGATCCCAAGGAAAATCATTGATTACTCGTGATTGGAGCAACGCAATGACATGAGAGTTGCACACAGGTGAATCTTTAGCCAGGAGGCTAATTTTAGAGCCATTAAACTGCGAAATCAAGGCATATTTAATGGAGTGCGTAAGGACACAGGACGATGGATGTTCGCGGCAGGGTTTGACTATGTCACCGGGGATTTCCACTGGAAACCGCGTCCCCACGCCATGGAAAAAGCAATTAATATTAATTAATTGGCCGATCGATCCTTCAGCACGCAGATAGTTCTGGGATCAGTGAAGGAAAAGGAACCCGATGAGCATTGTTTCGAGACCAGAATCATGCTGGGAGAGGAGATGATATAGCGCGGGAATTCTAGGTCTACTTTTTTGTGTGAAACGGATATAAGGGAGTAGACCCTTGGCAGAAGACAGTTGTCAGTTATTGGAAGAGACTCGAGCGCGGAACGTATGTCGCTCTGGTTCAGGAAAGAACGCTCCAACAAAGACTTGAACACTTTAGTGTTAATAATTATATTCGCCGTGCAGTGTAATGCATCAAGTGATAAGATAATAATGCATAGTCAGGAAGTAATAAGAAGTACGGTAATCAACGAACTTTATTGTGTGAAATGCGTATTACCGAAGTCAAGGAAGGAGGCCCGGACGTCAACTTGGGAAGCCGTGCAGTAAAACTTTTAGAAGGCTTTCATTAAGGACAGTCGTGCTGCAGGTGTAGTCAGCAGTACGAGCAATGGTTTGTGTTCACATAGGAAGTACCGTGTGATATATTGTTGCAGAACTATAGAATGTATTAATCTGTGTAAAGACTATGTACAATGTTAAGCGCAGTGTATACTATATTGATTGGTTATACATGTCTTATTACGCCGGACTGCGCTGGGAGAAACTTTATGAAGCATTTGGTGAAATGTCTTAAGAATACCAAATAGTAACGCTCAGCACGAAAGTAAGCATCTTTATGCAAAGCAGGAAGTTTATCGTAGGATAATTGATAGACTGTTGGTGAATTCATAGGCAGATGAACCAGACTTTCAATCAGGAGTTGGTAGGAGCATGGAAGATGCCGTCGATACCTGTAATTCTGATATTTTGCCAGGGAATTTCAACCAATGAAAAGTGTAAAAAGTGACGTGTGTTATGTATAAATCATATGTGAAATATCTTTTAAATTAATGGTCTAATAAGTGTCATAAAGTGTCATGTGTTTAGGAAGCAATAACTTCATCATAAAAATGGAAAGTGCCGTGTGCTTGGTGAAAGAAATGTATTATAAAATGTGTATATTCAATATGCAAATGTCGCGCTAACTCTACAAATGGCAGGCGACATTGGAGTATATGAGTGGTTGGAGCCACCAGGATAAGCCTAAGATGTGAGTACCCCACAAATTATGATTGTATAGAAGGATAGCCCACTGCATGTAATGTGATTTCAGAATTATAAAATTAATGCCAGTAAGAATCAGTATTAGGAGATAGACCCTCCAGGTTTAATTGTTGTTGTGTTGATTTTAGTAGAGGTGAGATGTTGTTATACATCAGTGAGTGGATTAATCGTTACCACTATTAATAAAATGGCAAATCAGTTATGTAAACTTAACGTAACGTACACGGATGTTCGATTTGTAAGATGGTTATGTTGTGTCGGATTATGGTAATTTATGTCAGTAAGAATAATAATAATAATAATAATAATAATAAGAATAAATAATAAAAGGTATGAATGAATACATCAGGTAAAATGTTGTAAGCAAGAAATATTTACGCTAATTGGAAGACTTATCGATCTAAGCAGTAAGATTACATTAAGGGATGAAAAAAAGGGTTTAATATCGGAATATATTGTGTTAATGGGAATATAACTATGCAAGAAAATGGAAGAGCTTTCTAGTGAATTGAATTTGCAGCTTGTGTAAAAGCTTCTAGAGTAATTGATAGATTTCTCTTAATAATTAATGGACGAAGATCATAGCATTAGTTCATGGAACCAGGTAATCTATTCGACGTATGAAATCTCGTATAGCCGTGGGCATACTGAGATATGTACTTTGTGCCAGAGTGTATTTAGTGATTGGACCCTAACTCTGATGATGGATATGGAATGTTCCGGGTTCGAATCCTGTGATAGGTGAGAGGAGAACGATGGACACCTCTGCACCTTATCTGATCGCCCGAGAACTTATTATTGAGTGATTCGGCTCTTGTGAAGCGAATCTTATGGACGGCAGCATGTGACTGACCACAGCATTTATTAAGATACCGGTTATCCAGATCGACCAATGTTTTTATGAATCTCGTGCCTTCATGTTGAAATGGACCTATTGGTGCCAGTTATTATTATATCCTCAGGGTAGGAATAAATATTTAAGCTCGTCCAGAATCTATTGCATAATATTCAGTTTAAATCCATTGGGATATGTGCGTCATTGTGACCACGGTATTGCCTTTTAGAATCTTATACTGCTTGGGGAGATAAAGCCATGAGACAGGAAGGCGGCGAACGGTTTACTGCGGTAACCTCACTCCACTCCATTGTATACAGCTGCTCGGAAGGGGGCTGCGCTGTCAAGCGAACCGTGAAGGTTAAGGTTTAAGAAAAGGGCAGATTTTAGACCCTGTTTGTAACATGAAAGGAAACATTGTTATATTGAATAATGAAGTCATGTGGTTTAAGAACACATTAGTAATTATAGATCACCCTGATGGTTCATGATTTTAGCAATCTAACGAATGGTTGGAAGTTGCATTTTTACTGTCACCGACGCCTATTTCAGAAGTTGATTACTTGACGCCACAGGCTACGCTCGCAAGGGTAGCTTATTAATACCATCTGACACAGCAATAACGAAAGTTTTGAAGATGAAATCACAACGGCATGCAGTGGAACTATATAAATAGAGAGAAATGTAGGGGTAGCTTTACATAATTATGGAGTTGCACGTAGATTGTTGTGCAACACCTGAACAGGCTAATGCATGTAAAGCATTTGGTGGGAAGAGAGAGACCAAACACACCCCGTACACATAATTGTCAATGTAAGACAAGGTTTAAGAAACAAGTAATTTTGTGAAATTAAAGATGTCACATTAGATGACAGAAGAGTAAAAGTACAGTTTTGTTTATGAAAGTTGTATGTGCATCAGCGCACTAGAGTGAAGTGTGAACTCAATATAAGGGTAAAGGTTTGAGTAATGATATGAGTTTATTATCATGATATTATGTTAATATTAGTGGATTGTGGAAGTAATTTTTGTTTGATTTTGTTTTATGTTTGTTGGGATTGTTTTTATGTTTGAAGCCATGATTTTAGTACTGAATTAAAATCTTTAGAATAGAGTTGTGCCTTATTATTGTAGAGTTGATACCTTTTAGTCTCAAATCTAAAATATGCAACTGCTCAATGGGGGAACGGTACACGCCTGAGACCTGACGCTAGCTGGAGGCGGAAGCATATTTTCCATGGAGATTACTCACATGGGTACAGTACAGTATATATTTATACACATTGTAATGCACAGACATCTAACTTTGTTCAATTGTTTACTTAACCACATGATGGCGGATGTGCGAAATATTTAATCGGCATTCTATATCTCTGAAACTATTAGCGGTATCACCCTGAAATTTTGTGCGGAGATAAAGAGCACTACTGGAAGTTTATCTATAAGACATTCCAAAACCGGTTAACTACAAAACGAACATGGCGGCCAAGCGAATTTGAAAATTTTAAATAGAACTTTCTCGCGATATAATGTTCCAAACGCAATGAAATCTGGTACATGATATGTTTATACACATTGCAATGCACTGGTATCTAATTTAGTTCAATTGTTTACATAACCTCAAGATGGCGGCTGTGCGAATTTTAAAATTAAGTTTTTATTTCTTGTATCGTAGTCATGCGATCGAAGTGAAAGTTTGAATAATGAACTAACGCAATAATTTTCCTTTAATGGTACGTGACTCTATGGCCTATACATTTAACAATCCAACTTGGCGACCATCCGAAATATTTAGACGGCTCTGAATATCTACGAATCTATTATAGCAATCAAACTGATTTTTATGTTCATAGGGGCTATGAACTTAAGTTCACCTATATGACTTTAAATAACCTGGTGATCACAAATCCAACATGGCGGCGACGTGAAGTATAAATATTCACATGGACGATTCTCGCAATTTAACCATCCAAGTGCATTTAAACTTGGTACAGTAAATCCTTATACGAATGTTAATCCACTGGCATCTAATTTATTTCAATTGTTTCCATAACCAAAAGATGGCAGCTGAGCGAGCTTTTAAAATCTCCTTGTTACTTCTTGTGTCCTAATCATGCGATTGAGGTTTGAATGCTACACGTACACAATAATCTTCATGTAAATGTTCATAACTCTGCGACCTACTGAACCCAACGGTGTTAGGCTGACTGGTGTCGAACGTGGATCTCTTGAGATAAATGTGTACAGACTAGATATACCAGCAAGGAACGAACACAAGATCTTTTGAGGGAGTTTGAGCTATAAAAACCCCTAGAGAAAATACACATTAAATCACTGTTGTGATATGAACAAATTATGACATTACTTGTTAATATAATGCAGGAAATAGTAGCAGAATACTGCAGTATTGGGCTGCAGGTGGCATACAATTCTGGACTGAGTGCAGAGAGTTTGAACTTTTGACAGTTTGTAAATGGCTCTAGAATTTAGGCGTGGTTTCGTGGAGCCATGTCAGTCACTGTGACCTACTTATGCCGTCTGGAGCAGGTCAGGACGGTAATATATGGGCAAGTTATTCCCCGTTACAGAATGAAAAGGCCAGGGGGATGAGACGATACCAGTGTAATTTAATGATTACTCGGGATTGGAGTAACGCAGAGACATGAGGATTGCACCTATGTAAATGAATGGCCAGGAGGCTGATTATCAAGTCGTTAAACATTGAAATCGAGGCAGATTTAATGTAACGCTCATTAACACAGTAGAACTGAGGCTAGCGACAAGATCTGACCATGTCTTCGGGGATGAACCGATGACGCCGCGTGGGGAAGCGCTGGCAAAGGCAATTAATATTAATTAATTGGCCGATCGATCCTCGAGCACACAGACAGATATGTGAGCAGCGAGGAAAAATGAACCATAAAAACGTTATTTCAAGACCAGAAATATACGGAGAGAAGAGATTACACTCCAACGAAATTTTCGACCTACTTTTTGTCTCCAAGTGAATATAAGGTCAGTGGAGAGAACAGTCGGGGTCAGTTGAACCGTACTTGAGTTCAGAGAGCATGCCGCCCGAGTCCAGAGTGGAGCGCGCGGACTTTAACAGTATGTTGAGTGCATCGACATAATAATCATGCATTAAGGCATTAATTAAGAATGATTAATGTAGTCAGTTGAACCGCAGTCTAGTGCGAAGCGCACGTTACCGCAGTCCTGGGAAGGAACGCTCGGACTTCAGTATGAAGAGCCATGCAGTAAGACCTTAATTAAAAACAATTAATAAGAACGGTCGTGCCATACTTTTATAGTCGGCATTACGAGGGACTACTATTGAGTACGCAGGAAATGTACCGTGTGATATACAAGGTAGGATAATTGAAAGTGGTAATTGCACAAGTACAATGTACAATGGATGAGTGCAGTATATAAGCTATTGGTTAGACATACAATAGGATGTCGGATTGCGCAGATATATACTTTGTTATGCAAGTAGTGAAAGGGATACCACTGTAATTAATGCTCAGGACGATGTGCAAGCATATTTATGCGATATCAGGAAATTTATCTAAGGATAGATATTGATAGACAGATTGGGGGACCGCTAGGAATCCTTAGGCAGAGAATCGAGACTTTCGGACGAGATGGGGGAGAGAAGCGGAGAATAGATCTTCAGTGCCTGCATTGTTGATATTCTGCAAGGAAGGGTCAACCATTAAGAAATGTACATAGTGATCGTGTGATTTTAGTGATGATCATTTAAATATATGTAAAATTAAAAGTGTAATAAGTGATATAACGTGTTGTGTGAGTAAGGAAGCAACAGCCTCGACATGGAGAAGCAAAGTGCAGTCTGCTTTGTAAGGCAAAAATTATGTAAAATGTGTGTGGAAAGTGTAAGAATGCCTTGCTAATTTGCAAATTATGGCAGGCATTACTGGAAGAAATGCGTGATCGGAGCCACCAGATTAACCAATGTGAGTACCCAAAAACCCTGATTTTGTAGTAATTATAGTCCACTGTATGTTGAGTGATTTGAAAATTTATACAATATGCCAATAAGAGTCAATTTTAGGAGGTAGAACCTCGAGATATTAATGTTGTGTTGATTTTAGTCAAGTTGAGATGTCTTTGTACACCATTGAGTGGATAAATCGTTACCACTAATGTAACAATGGCAATTCAGTTATATAGAAAGTTAACGTAACGAACACGGATGTTCGGTTATTTAATACGGTTACGTTGTGTCGGTTATGGTAATGCATGTCAGTAATAATAATAAGATGAAGAATAAATGAATACACATCAGGGAAAAATGGTTGTAAGCAAAATACATATGCTTATTGGTATACGTGTGTATCCAAGCGGTAGTATTATACGTGAAGGGCGAAACAAAGGAATTTAATATCAGAGTATATTATGATAATGGAGATAAATATGCAAGAATCTAGGAACTGGAAGGATTTAATAGAGAATTGAATTCGCAGCTTGATGAATAAGCTTGTAAGAGTAATTGATAGATTTTATCTTACTAATTAAAGGACGGGATCATATCACCATGATCATGGGGGCCAGGTAATCTGATCGACGTGTGAAATCTCGTATAGCCAAGGGCGTACAGAGATATTTATTATTTGCCAGAGCATATTTAGTGGAAAGAAACCCTAGCTCTGAAGATTGCTATGAAATGTTCCGGGTTCGAATCCAGTGGTGTATGGGAGGATAACAATGGACACCTCAGCATGACACCTGATATCGACCGAGAACTAGCTATTGAATAAATTCAGCTCCTGGGAGTGAATTTTTGACGGCAGGATGTGCCTGACCGCGTCATTTAATAAGATGCCGGCTAGCCCAATTCGACAGGTGTATGATGAATCTCGTTCCTTCATATAATGTAAATGGACCGGTTGAGGCCAGCTATTAATATCCTAAGGTTAGGAATAAATGCTTAAACAATTCCATACCCTATCTTGCATACAGTTTAGTTAAATCCTATGGGATATGCAGGCCAGTGAGACTGCACTATTGTATTTAAAGCCATATGCTACTGCTTGGAGATAATGAAAGAGGGAATATAGTGAGTGACGGAGCAAGTGTTTTGTTACCGCCCGACTCAGACCCATTGTATACAGGAAGAGCCGAGGGAGAGATTTTAAACGACCCTTGCAGGGTGCCATTTAGAGTGGAAAGACTTTGAAACCCTGTTTGTAATAAAAGAATCATTGTTGTATTGTATAATGAATTTGTGTGGTTTGAAACACATTGATAATTAAGGATCATTCTGATAACTTAATGCTTGGCAAACTTATGAGTTGTTGAAAGTTGCATTTGTATACTGACATAGTCGCCTAGTTCAAAAGGTGGACACTAGATGCCATAGGCTATGCCCACGCAAGGGTAGCATAATATACCATCCGACACAGCGGTAACGGAATCTTTGAAATTGAACTCATGACGGCATACAGTGGAACTGCAGAAAGGGGTATAATTACAAGTAACAGTGGAGTTGCAAGTAAATATGATGTGCAACCCGTAAATTGGTTAATGCATGGTAGAGCGGTTTGGTGGGAAGAGAGATACATAACACAATTGTACGCATAATGTAAATTAGGATGTGTTGAGAGTAAACAATTAGATTGTGAAATTAAAGTGGTAACAATAGGTGACGTAAGATTATAAGTACAGTTTTATGTGTAATTTGCCAGTGCATCAGTGCACTTGAGAATACATTTTATGTTAATCTCATGGTAAATGTATGAATAATCATTTGGATTTACGGGGATAAAGTGCGAATATTAGTGGAATGAAGGAATAATTTTGCATTGTTTTGTGTTATATTGTTGGGATGTGTTTTTGTTTGTGTGAAGCCATGATTTAGAGATCAATTAAAGTCTTTAGAATAGAGTTGTGCTTTATAATTGTACAGTTGATACCTTTTAGTCTCAGATCAAAAATATGCAACTGCTCAGTGGGTGGACGGTACACGCCTGAGGACTGATGCTGGCTGGAGGCAGAAGCATGTTTTCCATGGAAATTACTCACATGGGTACATGGGATTTGGTGCCCTGTACAGTGATTTGAGCTAAAGGTACAACTTAAGTCGGTCAAGATCAGATATAAACAACTCTATTAACATAACGAATAAAATGAATTAGGGGAATGACCGCACCTAACCTTAGCTAAGCTCCGATACAAACGATATAAATTTTGATAACCTCTGCATATATTTATCATGGCGAGGCCCAAGGTGGGGCATTCGACAGTAAAACCGAGTCATTGGATGGTTGCTGCGATGTCTTACGAGGCCATGCCATCCCTTATATGTATCATGGCGCCCAAGTATGTGGAGCTTATGGGATTTAGGGAAACCCCATAGATTTTATATCGTATTTCATGGGGAAAACCATAATAATTATTTTCTTTTGCCTCAAACTGTGTTTGAGTGATTTTTGAGTTCAGTAGGCTTTTGAAGTAACGCAGAATCTCTCTATTGAGAAGAGAAGTGCCCAAGGGTACGAGCGCTACACACCCAATTCACAATTTATCCAAAATCCAAATTTTAAGTGCAATCTTACAATATGTGTACAGTGTCTTGAATTTCTCTTCAAAACGAATCCATACATGTATCCAGGAAGCCTGCCTATATCTCAAAGTGAATTGTAGTACGAATGGCTGGTACGGAGGGAATTTTGCAAGGGATTGCAGAGCTAAAACAGCATTTTGACGCTGTCAATGAACAGAATATGCTGGAAGCCAAGGCTTTCCAGGATGAAATAAATAACCGATTAGACGCTAATCAGTTGGCAATTAATAAAAATCAGGTTGAATTGAGTAATCGTTTAGACGCCAATCAAGTGGCAATTAATGCAAATCAGGTTGCAATGTATAATAATCAGGTTGAAATAAACCACCGATTGGATGCAAATAAGGCAGAAATAAATTATAAGCTAGGTCAAATGCAAGAAACAATTAAGACCGAGGTAACTGAAACCGTTGTAAGCATTATATCAGAAATGCAGGTTAAGACCGAAAAGCGTTTCGAGTCGATAGAAGCCAAACTTGAAAGTAATTTGCAGGCATGTAAGCACGCGCAGGATGAAACGAAAAGTAGGTTAGATGCGCTGTCCAATGACATTAAGGATATTCAAATCCAAAATGAGGCGAATCTCGAACGCCAAGCGAAACAGTTTTCCGAATTTACTAGAACGGTAGATCAGAGATTAGAAGAGAATGACAGTAAATGGGATGAAAAGTTGAAAGGTTATGCTAGAGCGATTAACGGTGATCTAAAGAAGCAGGATCAGAACATATTAGACCAATGTCAGGAAATAGGAGAGATTAAGGCTATCGCTAACGAAAGTAAAGAGCTGGTAGGCAACATAAAGGGTCAGATGAGCAAAGTTCATCAAGAACTGGACCAAATTCAAAGAGACATTGTCATAGTTAACAAAAGACAAGAGGAAAACAGTGGGGAAATCGCTAAGGTCAGAAGTGAAATATCAAAGGTCAATGGACATATCCAAGAGGAAATTAAAGGGCTTAGAGAAGAACTCGAAGTGAGAGAAGGCCAAAAGACATAGGCAAGCGACAAGACCTTTGCTCAAATAAAGGAAGACATAGAGGACGAAATCTCCCATATCAAGCAAAGCCTGAAGGAAGATAAGAAGAAACTATTTCAAGTGGCAGAAGAGAACAGGGACAGGCTTAGCAGAATAGAAACAGAAGTAATCGCTCGATTGGAAAGAGCAGAGATGCGCCAAAATCAAATGGAGACTAGGATAATAGCACAGGAGGAAACCCTAATGAAAGATCCTAAGTCAAGTGAAGGCAGCGTGGAAGATATGAGGAAAACCAAGTGGGCAGATTTAGAAACCCAACCTATAATAAGAAATGCTACAGGCCCAGGCGAAAGTGCATATATGACGCCAGTTGCACCGATTGCAGCTTCTACGCCGCATAAAAATGCTATTCACACCCAAGTTATAAATGTAATTAGAGCAAGCGAGGAGAAACCAAGAAAATTTTCAGGTAGCCATTGTAATATGACACCGAGGTATTGGTTGAAAGAAGTGTTCGAATATCTGAACGATGAGCGGATACCACAAGAGCGCAGGCTACGAGCCATAGAGAAACTAACGGAAGGAGAATGTGCGTTATGGTTTCGCAGTTTCCGTTATACCTTCGATACTGTCGAGGAGTTCCGGGAAGCTTTTCTGAAGCGATACTGGGATCCGACGACCCAACATAATTTACCATTGGATTTGTACTCGAAAATATACAGCACCAAAAATCCAACGAAGTACGCTGAATTGTTCGTATCTCAGGTCTGTAAATTTAAGGAACTTGACCAGGTACCTAGCGAGCTAGAGCTATGCATTGCTATTGCCAAACAACTTCCTTATGAAATCCAAAGGCTGCAGATTTCGGCAAATGCAAAAACCGCAATGGAAATGGAGGCAGTTCTTAGGCAATTGGACCTCACAACATCCAATACTATGCGTCAGAATCGAACCGTGGAACAGGTACAGGTGACCAACAAGCAGACTGACCAGTACAAAGCTCCGAAAAATAATAAAGCTACTAGCACTGAAACGTTAGATTCCAACGGACGTCAATGGGAACATGGACCCAGAAGATGGCAAGCGAGATATAAAGGAAACGCTGGTAGAGGAAGAGGAGGCCGAAATTCTTGGAATCAACAGAATACAAGGGGTAGACCGTACCAAAATAATGGAGGTAACAATGGCCAAGAAGGCAACAATCGAAATTGGAGACCCCAGGAAAGAAGGCGTAACTTTGATGACGAGGTAGAGGAACGTTATCACGCTTCATTGTAATACCTCGATGAAAGGGGAGAAGAACCCCAGAAGCAGCAAGTCCACTGGCAAGAAGCTATGCAAAATAGGACGTCACCAGACAGATATGGAGATGGGGCCAAAAGTTTGGAGTTACAGCGCAGTGAACAGGAGAGAAGAAACTCTAACGGGACTGGCGCTGTAGAGGAAAAAAAACCACCGAAATTAGAAGGATTTGAGAATGATGGATGGAATGCAGTCAACATCATTAATTGGATAGCCAAACCGGAAGAATTAATCGAGGATACAGGAGGATCACAGATAATGATCAAAAGAGAATTGCCCATTATTATAGTAAGAGTGGCAGGGTTGAAGATAAGAAGTCTTTTGGACACGGGTTCAACGGTGTGTCTTATGACTCAAGCTTTGTATAACGAGATAGCGCAAAGAGAAAACGTTTTTAAAATACCCATCTCAAGTGTCAAAATAAAGAGTGTCATTCCTGACAAGACGATGATATGCAAAAATCAGGTATTCCTAGACTTACAGATAGGAGGCTCTATTTTATTGCAGTTTTCTACTAGTATACAAATTGCCTTTTAACCTTCTTTTTGGGGCAGAGTTTATAAGGGAATACAGAGTGGTAATAGACCTATCACAGGACAAAGTTATGTTCCGTGTGAATGAGGAAGCCGAAGGCTTAGAGGTCTCACTCAAACAGAATGAACCAGGGACAGATGAACAAGCATGGCATACATACAGAGACATGACTGAGGAGGAAGTGTTAGCTATCGAGCATTTAGAAGACGAACTGAAAACACTAGCCGCAGACATGGAGAAAGATCTGGAACCCGAACTGGAAGAATGTATTTTGGAAAAACTAGAAGAAGCAACAAATGGTCCAAGAGATAAAGAAAATTTAAAGGAATTGTTATTGGAACAGAAGGAAGTCTTTGACTCGAGACCTGGTCGTATAAAGAACTTCACTTATGCATTCCAAGTTAACGACTGGACACCATTTAGGCAGAAACCCTACCCTATAGCCGAAAAGCACTATGCTAAGGTTAAAGAAGTAATTCAGGAGATGTTGGAGGCCGGTGTTATTGAGTCGACACCTACGCCTTACGTAAGCCCATTGGTAATCGTACCTAAGACAGACGGGACTGTCAGAGTGTGCCTGGATTTGAGGCATTTAAATATGAAGGTGGTACCAGAGTTTGACCAAGTGCCACCTATTAAGGAAATCCTCAGAAAGTTTAAAGGGAAGACCATATTTACAAATTTAGATATTACGTCGAGCTTTCACCATCTTGAATTGGAGAAGAAAACTAGTCTATTGACAGGATTTATGTTTGATCAACATACATACACATTTTTAAGGCTACCTTTTGGTTTGAATACAGCTGGTTCAGCTTTGATAAGAGCGTTAGACCGCAATCTATCGGATGAAGTTAAAGAGAGTTCCATCAGATACGTATGTGACATTCTACTCACATCAGAATCTCTGGAGGAGCACATGAGAGACCTGAAGAAGTTGCTGGATAACCTTAGAGAAGCTAATTTTAAGGTTAATATCAAGAAATCGCACTTCTGTCAGAGGGAAGTTAAATTCCTCGGGCACGTTATCGATGAAAATGGAGTAAGGCCAAAACCAGAGAAATTAGTGGTAATTCGAAATTTTCCTCGACCCACGAAAGTTAAGCACGTCCGACAGTATTTGGGAGTATTTGGATTCTTTGCTAACCACTGCCCAAATTATACTACAACTGTGGCACCCCTGCAGGATCTATTGAAGAAAGGCGGCAGGTGGAATTGGACGGAGCAATGTCAAGAAGCATTCGTGAGGTCAAAACAAATGCTTTTGGAATACGTGAAGCTGGGATATCCTGATTATACTCAGAAGTTCATAATACAGACGGATGCATCACTTATTGGAATAGGAGCGATGCTGTTCCAAGAAAATATTGATAAGCCCGAGGAGAAAGTTTTTATTGCCTTTATAAGTAGGAGATTGAGGGCCCACGAGAAAAATTACACGATTACAGAGATAGAGTTGCTCGCAATTCTGTACGCATTACAGTACTGGCGTAAACTCGTGTATGGCTTTCAAATCGTCCTCGGAACAGACCATAAAGCTTTAACAATTTTGTTAAAGACGGATTTGTCCAGCCAGAGGTTGACAAGATGGTCCCTGTATATTCAACAGTTCAATGTGGAAATAGAATACTGTCCAGGGAAAGAGAACGAAATACCGGACATGTTAAGCCGATATCCGAGAGAGGAGGAAACTCTAGCTGTCCAGATTGAAAATCGAGATCAGAAGACCTTAGATGACTTGAAGAATCTTACCAACCTACAACGCGAAGATCCGTGGTAGAAAATGATGATTGATTACTTCGAGGGACGCTTAGCAAGGGGAACGGCAATATACAGAGAGGCAGAGGCGTTATCAACAGACTAAGTATGGTACAATCAGATGCTACACAAGTGGGATGATGTAGTGCATTCCCGTCAAAGAATTTTTATTCCTGCATCTTTGCAGAGGAGATTGGTGTGGCTGGCACACAGAGCGTTTGGACATCCTGGTATAGATAAGATAACTGCTCTACTGAAAGAAGCATTCATTTGGCCGAAGTTAAGAGAAACTGTAAGAAATGCTATTAGGACATGCGATTTGTGCCAAAGGAAAAAGCCAAATCCCTTTCTAATGAGACAACGACCCATTCCGTTGTTACCAGAGAAGCCAAGGCAGCTAATGAGTGTAGACAACTTTGGGCCACTACCTAGGGCACGTAGAGGCAATAGACATATTTTTGTAGCCATGGATGTATTTTCAAAAATGGTGGTAATATGCCCCATACAGAAGACCAGCTCGAAACAGGTATTAAAGAGATTGAAAGAGAGAGTTATTCCGATACTTGGGAAACCGGATTACCTACTCTCAGTTCACGGGAGCTGCTTTACTAGCGCAGAATTTCGTCGGGAATTGGCAAATTTAATAATCAGGCAGATTCTATCTACCATTCGCCATCCTGAGGCTAGCCCCGTTGAACGTGTTATGAGTGAGATCAAGAAATATATGAAAATTTACTGTTCGGAAGAGAATTGGAGATGGATCAACGTTCTGGACATAATAGAGTACTGCATAAATAATACTGTGCACGAAGCGACAGGTCAAGTGCACGTGACTCTACATTTGGATCAGAGAACGGAGAGGCCATGGACTGGTGTTATTCCATTACCTGTAGACGCGCAGCCAGGACGAGAATTGAGGATCCAGCGAACCTTCGAATATCTCCAAGCACAGGCTGAAAGGCGCCAGAGAAGAAATCGTGCGAAGCGATATCACAGACCGCTTCTCATTGGGGAAAAAGTTTTAGTTCGGAGGCCAGCCAGTTCAGATCCAGAAGTACGGAAATATAAGAAATTCAATTTTGGATATCACGGCCCGTTTGAAATTATAAGAGACCGACAGAATAAAGCTTATAGATTAAGGCATTTAGAAACGGGAAACGAGGTCGTTATGAATTCTGCCAACCTCAAAATTTATTATTCACCGGAAGAATTAGACGAAAAAGAGGAAGCTATAGCAGCGCACTCCCAAGTGGATGTGGACAGCAAAGTCAGCCAGGCAGACAAGCTTGAAGGCTCACGCAGCGACACGGAATGAAACGCAAGCAGCTTGCCCAGGGGAGGAAGGAGACAGACGGAGTGCAAGTGTCTACGACTGCTATACAAAGAAATGGTCGATTTTTCCGGGGCGGTTGAAGCCTTGAATGAAGCCCTCCGCCAGGACAATGCACGTCTGAGAGCTGAGCTTAAAGAAGAAGGGGGAGGTAGACAGACCCACTCGCAGGCAGACGAGTTGAATGACCGCTTATTGTAAACAAGGCCGGTTGGAACACAGTCAGCCAGTGACTTACAGAAGGTCACTTGCAAATGACTTCTTTAAGTTTTGCAAGGGGAATATGAACCCAACGGTGTTAGGCTGACTGGTGTCGAACGTGGATCTCTGAGATAAATGTGTACAGACTAGAGATACCAGCAAGGAACGAACACAAGATCTTTTGAGGGAGTTTAAGCTATAAAAACCCCTAGAGAAAATAGACATTAAATCATTGTTGTGATATGAACAAATTATGACATTATTTGTTAATATAATGCAGGAAATAGTAGCAGAATACTGCAGTATTGGGCTGTAGGTGGCATACAATTCTGGACTGAGTGCAGAGTGAACTTTTGACAGTTTGTAAATGGCTCTAGAATTTAGGCGTGGTTTCGTGGAGCCATGTCAGTCACTGTGACCTACTTATGCCGTCTGGAGCAGGTCAGGACGGTAATATATGGGCAAGTTATTCCCCGTTACAGAATGAAAAGGCCAGGGGGATGAGAAGATACCAGTGTAATTTAATGATTACTCGGGATTGGAGTAACGCAGAGACATGAGGATTGCTCCTATGTAAATGAATGGCCAGGAGGCTAATTATCAAGCCGTTAAACATTAAAATCGAGGCAGATTTAATGTAACGCGCATTAACACAGTAGAACTGAGGCTAGCGACAAGATCTGACCATGTCTTCGGGGATGAACCGATGACGCCACGTGGGGAAGCGCTGGCAAAGGCAATTAATATTAATTAATTGGCCGATCGATCCTCGAGCACACAGACAGATATGTGATCAGCGAGGGAAAATGAACCATAAAAACGTTATTTCAAGACCAGAAATATACGGAGAGAAGAGATGACGCTGCAAGGAAATTTTCGACCTACTTTTTGTCTCCAAGGGATTATAAGGTCAGTGGAGAGAATAGTCGGGGTCAGTTGAACCGTACTTGAGTGCAGAGAGCATGCCGCCCGAGTCCAGAGTGGAGCGCGCGGACTTTAACAGTATGTTGAGTGCATCGACATAATAATCATGCATTAAGGCATTAATTAAGAACGATTAATGTAGTCAGTTGAACCGCAGTCTACTGCGAAGCTCACGTTACCGGAGTCCAGGGAAGGGACGCTCGGACTTCAGTATGAAGAGCCATGCAGTAATACCTTAATTAAAAACAATTAATAAGGACAGTCGTGCCATACTTTTATAGTCGGCATTACGAGGGACTACTATTGAGTACGCAGGAAATGTACCGTGTGATATACAAGGTAGGACAATTGAAAGTGGTAATTGCACAAGTACAATGTACAATGGATGAGCGCAGTATATAAGCTATTGGCTAGACATACAATAGGATGTCGGATTGCGCAGATATAAACTTTGTTATGCAAGTAGTGAAAGGGATACCACTGTAATTAATGCTCAGGACGATGTGCAAGCATATTTATGCGATATCAGGACATTTATCTAAGGATAGAAATTGATAGACAGATTGGGGGACCGCTAGGAATCCTTAGGCAGAGAATCGAGACTTTCGGACGAGATGCGGGAGAGAAGCGGAGAATAGATCTTGAGTACCTGCGTTTTTGATATTCTGCAAGGAAGGGTCAACCATTAAGAAATGTACATAGTGATCGTGTGATTTTAGTAATGATCATTTAAATATATGTAAAATTAATAGTGTAATAAGTGATATAACATGTTGTGTGAGTATGGAAGCAACAGCTTCGACATGGAGAAGCAAAGTGCAGTGTGCTTTGTAAGGCAAAAATTATGTAAAATGTGTGTGGAAAGTGATGCCTTGCCAATTTGCAAATTATGGCGGGCATTACTGGAAGAAATGCGTGGTCCGAGTCACCCGATTAACCAATGTAAGTACCCAAAAATCATGATTTTGTAGTAATTATATTCCACTGTATGTTGAGTGATTTCAAAATTTATACAATATGCCAATAAGAGTCAATTTTAGGAGGTAGAACCTCGAGATATTAATGTTGTGTTGATTTTAGTCATGTTGAGATGTCTTTGTACATCATTGAGTGGATAAATCGTTACCACTAATGTAACAATGGCAATTCAGTTATATAGAAAGTTAACGTAACGAACACGGATGTTCGGTTATTTAATACGGTTACGTTGTGTCGGTTATGGTAATGCATGTCAGTAATAATAATAAGATGAAGAATAAATGAATACACATCAGGGAAAAATGGTTGTAAGCAAAATACATATGCTTATTGGTATACGTGTGTATCCAAGCGGTAGTATTATACGTGAAGGGCGAAGCAAAGGAATTTAATATCAGAGTATATTATGATAATGGAGATAAATATGCAAGAATCTAGGAACTGGAAGGGTTTAATAGAGAATTGAATTCGCAGCTTGATGAATAAGCTTGTAAGAGTAATTGATAGATTTTATCTTACTAATTAAAGGACGGGATCATATCACCATGATCATGGGGGCCAGGTAATCTGATCGACGTGTGAAATCTCGTATAGCCAAGGGCGTACAGAGATATTTATTATTTGCCAGAGCATATTTAGTGGAAAGAAACCCTAGCTCTGAAGATTGCTATGAAATGTTCCGGGTTCGAATCCAGTGGTGTATGGGAGGATAACAATGGACACCTCAGCATGACACCTGATATCGACCGAGAACTAGCTATTGAATAAATTCAGCTCCTGGGAGTGAATTTTTGACGGCAGGATGTGCCTGACCGCGTCATTTAATAAGATGCCGGCTAGCCCAATTCGACAGGTGTATGATGAATCTCGTTCCTTCATATAATGTAAATGGACCGGTTGAGGCCAGCTATTAATATCCTAAGGTTAGGAATAAATGCTTAAACAATTCCATACCCTATCTTGCATACAGTTTAGTTAAATCCTATGGGATATGCAGGCCAGTGAGACTGCACTATTGTATTTAAAGCCATATGCTACTGCTTGGAGATAAAGAAAGTGGGAATATAGTGAGGGACGGAGCAAGTGTTTTGTTACCGCCCGACTCAGACCCATTGTATACAGGAAGAGCCGAGGGAGAGATTTTAAACGACCCTTGCAGGGTGCCATTTAGAGTGGAAAGACTTTGAAACCCTGTTTGTAATAAAAGAATCATTGTTGTATTGTATAATGAATTTGTGTGGTTTGAAACACATTGATAATTAAGGATCATTCTGATAACTTAATGCTTGGCAAACTTATGAGTTGTTGAAAGTTGCATTTGTATACTGACATAGTCGCCTAGTTCAAAAGGTGGACACTAGATGCCATAGGCTATGCCCACGCAAGGGTAGCATAATATACCATCCGACACAGCGGTAACGGAATCTTTGAAATTGAACTCATGACGGCATACAGTGGAACTGCAGAAAGGGGTATAATTACAAGTAACAGTGGAGTTGCAAGTAAATATGATGTGCAACCCGTGAATTGGTTAATGCATGGTAGAGCAGTTTGGTGGGAAGAGAGATACATAACACAATTGTACGCATAATATAAATTAGGATGTGTTGAGAGTAAACAATTAGATTGTGAAATTAAAGTGGTCACAATAGGTGACGTAAGATTATAAGTACAGTTTTATGTGTAATTTGCCAGTGCATCAGCGCACTTGAGAATGAATTTTATGTCAATCTCATGGTAAATGAATGAATAATCATTTGGATTAACGGGGATAAAGTGCGAATATTAGTGGAATGAAGGAATAATTATGCATTGTTTTGTGTTATATTGTTGGGATTGTGTTTTTGTTTGTGTGAAGCCATGATTTAAAGCTCAATTAACGTCTTTAGAATAGAGTTGTGCTTTATTATTGTAGAGTTGATACCTTTTAGTCTCAGATCAAAAATATGCTACTGCTCAGTGGGTGGACGGTACACGCCTGAGGACTAAGGCTGGCTGGAGGCAGAAGCATGTTTTCCATGGAAATTACTCACATGGGTACGCTACATATATAAAATCCAACACGGCGACCATCCGAAATATTTAGTCGGTTCTCAATATCTACGAATCTATTACAGCAATAAAACTGAAATTTTTTATGAGGATAGTGGCAATTAACATAAGTAGGATATATGAAAATAGGCTGTCAAGAGTTTAGTGCTTTTCAGGCTGTATAATTCTACACGGAACTACTTGTTTTTAACAGCATTAAACTCCTTCAGTATGCCTTCCTTTGGAGGGGAAGTAAAGCCAGCGGTCCCATGTCATAGATTTATGGCATGTAAAAGATCCTTCCATTAACTAAACTTGTGTGAAGCTAAATTAATAGGTTATATTTCGTTGAAACGCTCTATCATAGTTCCAACGTACACCACTAGGTATCAGTGACATCTTGTTGCGAAAGTTGGAATTACTTGAAATTGAACCGAACTTGTGGCTCAACCCATGGGTGCCCTCTTTAAACAGCTAGAACCTCTGGCGAGCCGAACATGTCCTCGGACACTCCCGGCACTAAAAGCCATACGCTAAATAAATAAATAAATAATTAAATAAATAAATAAATAAATAGCTTAATACATAAGAGTTAACTTGGATTATAACAGTTACTGTAGTCCATGCGACTATTTACGTAGAACACTTCAACTGCGTTGGTTTGCTTGTATAGGTATAGCATTGCGTAGGATCGGGAAACTGAATATATTATGATCACTTAATTGTAGTAAAATTTTCATATGTTCGCAAATATTTCATGTTTTTACTCTCTACGGGTAATAATACCAAATTTCTTTTAAAAGTTCAAATGAATTAAGTTTTTCATGCTGTGTCAAAATATTTGGTTGGCGAGACTTTGCTAACTACACAGTAGGCTTACGGCTAATTCCGAAGTGCCTGAAATATACATTTTTGTGCAGAAATACCCCAATGCAAAAGACGAGTTCATCTCACCAGCTGCGTTTAGGCAACTACTTAATTTCCTTTGGCTAAGAATTTCGAAACGTCAAATACTCCCACAGAAAATGAAAATCCACAGCCTGCTTTCAGTCGACCAATTGGGTCAGGGAATGGAATGAATGAAGCCCCCATCTAGCGGCGAGGATCTGAACTGTGCCGGCTGCCGTAGCCTGTCGCACTCCCCTGGGGCAATGATAAAATGAATGACAGATGAAATGATAATGGAGAGTGTTGCTGTAATGAAATTGTGTCAGGGAAAACCGGAGTACCCGGAGAAAAACCTGTCTGCCTCCGCGTTGTCCAGCACAAATCTCGCATGGAGTGACCGGGATTTTAACCACGGGCCCAGCGACGAGAGGCCGGCGTGCTGCCGCCTAAGCCACGGAGGCTCTCTACAAATTCTACCAACAAGTGGAAATTTATGACAACCTGTGTTATATATTGTTTGAGAAATACAGTACAGTACAGTAGATATGCAATCTCATTTAAGCAAAGTATCACTAATAAAAAGAAGCGTAAAAATACAGTAAATTAAAAATTTATTTGGAAGTGTTATTTTGATGATAAATGAATTGCAGCCAATGGCCAAAAGCTGGGTATTTTTGATTGAACGCCCGAGGGCTCCTAACAAGTTCAATTTAAATTAGTTCCACTGTTTCTACAAGATGCTACTGTTTCTAACACTAGTGGGAACGTTGAAACTTGCTAGAGCGTTTTCTAACCAGCCAAATATAACCTTCACATTTTTCTACACATCACCAATTGCAGTGGAAGTTTTTTTTACATGCCATAAATCTATGACATGGGACCGCTAGTTTTATATCCCCTCCGAACGAAGGCATTCTGAAGGATTTTAACGCTCTTAAAACATCCGACGACTTCGGCCGGGTTTGAACCGACCATCCTGGGCATAGCAGTTCAGCGTGCTACCGAAGCCGCTAAAAGTGATATTTTAAGTATTAGATGATTTAGACAAAGCATGCTAGATGAAATCTTAAGCACTCAATGTATGTCACAAATATGTAGCAATTTTATTTCTGTTAATTTTCCTTAATTTATCATGTTTAACATCAATCCCTTAATATTGCAGTTTTAGCTGAGTCTTCCCTTCATGTATTTGTCTATGATTAGTATATTTATCACACCCCATCCTTCTTATAAAATCAAAAATCAAAATTTTAAAACAAAATACAGTTAACTAACGGACCCGTACGAGAAATCTCGCATGTTCATAAAACACACTTACCCCAGTAGGTTTATGATGAGAGCCTCAGGAGAAAGGTTGTTATGTTTTTATTTCAACCAAATGATTATAGGACACTATTTACATTTCAGTTAGAATTCCAAGTTTTACGTTCTCTAACTTAAGAAGGCAATCACTGGAAATTGGATCATCATAACACTCACCTGTTATTCGATATTTACGAAATTATACGATTTTAGTCCTCATTTCTTTGATTTACTCTTTCAGAAATCCATGCAAAATGATAACGGAAAGTCCTCAGAATCTTAAAATGACATGAAACTGGCGTCACAGCGGCCAAAATGTGAAGTGGACAGCAATTATGGAGCGTATTTTCGTACAGCAACAGTATCTGCAAATCGCACACTTCGTACATTTTTAAACTAATTTTTTAAAGAAATTATAGATATTTATGAAACTGGAGTGCAATTCGTCACTGCTAATGTCTATTCTCTTTCATTTGAATGCTCATTTGTCACGATCGGTTGCCTGTAAGCACCGCAGGAGGGATCTATGCTACTGAAATAATATATACTAGCGGACCCGTGCGAGAAATCTCGCATGTTCATAAACCACACTTTCCCCAATAGGTTTATAATGAGAGATTTAAGGAGAAAGGTTGTTATGTTTATATTTCAACCAAATGATTATAGGACACTATTTACATTTCAGTTAGGATTCCAAGTTCTACGTTCCCTAACTTAGAAGGCAATCACTGAAAATTGAATCATCATAACACTCACCGTTTTTCGATGTTTATGTTCGACCCTCACTATTATGTGTCAGAAAACTGTATCATAATGATGGTCATTATAATACTGATTTTCATTATGATACAGTTTCTCCAGCCAATCAGAGCTCGTTCATTGACCAATTAGGTAATGATACCTTCGCGCATGCGCTCAAAATCCAACATATAGGACATAAACACAACATCGAACTAGGCTATACTAAATTACCGACATGGAATACGCACCGTCCATATGTTCGCGTAAATAAACTGGCGAATATGAAACAAGAAATAGCACTGTACCTTAAAATCACCAACACTAATTTCTACACAGCGCATTGTCTTCAAATGACTCCGGTGACAATATTACTGAGGGACGGCAGATGTAAACATATGGCCTGCATATGGCATTGCAAGCACACAGAACGCATACGTCGGTCGTTCAAAGATCTTGAAAGACAGAGATATTATACCCAACGCTCGCTCTGCGATCACAAAATTCAAGTAGCTGACTCTCAACAGATATTTATGAATATTTATGTTAAAACATATAATAAAGTTATAATTATCGTCGAACATAAACAGTCGTATGCAACTCGCCTATAATGGTAATTAAGACACTCGTATGGAAATTATAAAACTCGCCTACGCTCGTTTTATAAAAATACTCGTGTCTTAATTATAGCCATTATAGGCTCGTTGCACAATGTGCTATTATGAAATTATACGATTTGAGTACTCATTCTTTTGATTCACTGTTTCTGAAATCAATGCAAAATGATAAAGGAAAGATCTCTGAATGTTAAAATGACATGAAACAGGCGTCACAGCGGCCAAAGTGTGAAATTGACAGCAATTATGAAGCGTATTTTCCTACAACAGTATCTGCAAATCGCACACTTCGTACATTTTTTAAAGTCATTTTTAAAGAAATTATAGATATTTATGAAATCAGAGTGCAATTCGTCACTGCTAATGTTTATTCTCTTTCATTTTAATGGTCATTTGTCAAGGTCGGTCGCTTGTGAGAGCCGCAGGAAATATGAAATTTGGCCTACGATTGTAATCCCAGCGGGGGCCGATAACCTAGATGTTAGGACCCTTAAAGCAACAATTATCATCATCATCATTATGTAATCCCCGCGACGACTGGCGTTACATTTTCGAGCGCGGCCACTGGAGGGTTAACAACAATAACAACAACATATCACTAGACCAAAGGAGGCAGGGTGAACGGGAGCAAGAATCAGAGTTATTAGAGTGATTTATAACGCAGTGAACGAGCATGAACTCCACGCGCCGCGCCGCCGCGAGGTATTCTTGAGGCCCCGCATAAGACAGAGCGGCTGTCCGGCGAGCGAAGTGCTGAGTATTCAGTTACGGCACGAAAGCCAGCGTTTTTCCCGAGGCGCTGTGCAACTTCAGGGATCACCAAGGCTGCTTTAACATTTGATTCTGCCTTTTGTCGCCTCGCCTCCTCATTCATTTAGCTCTTCTTCTTCTTCTTCCCGGCAGACCACTTGATGGGGCTGAATATTTCATTCTCGCCCAAACTCTAACTGGCTTTAAATCTCAGGATGTAGCAGCTGAGCTGTCGAGAACAACTATCACCTTCACACTGACGACATTGAGGAGTAGTTATTAGTATTATCAGCCTATCTAAATAGTCATGCTTTGTGTCTCTTACAGGCAGGGGCGTATATACAATACTCTTTCGGGGGGCTGACTCTCCTGGAAAATTGTGAGTATTCTCAGGGGATTGTTACTGCAAAATACCGGGAAATATCAACCAATATCTTAGAGCATATAACTTTGTGTAATTATTTTAGATAAGAGTTAACTGTAAAATTCTAAGTTTATATAGCCTACAATTAGTGGCGATACAAAAAAAATATAAAATACAACACAACACACAATAAAATTTTATACTTAATGCATTTTCTATTATGGCTTATGGAGTATGAATGGCAAATATCTAAATATTTGTCAATTTATTAAGTAGAAAGGTAATATTTTTTTTTACAAATCGATAATTTAATTCTCAAATGTACCGTACTGTGGAATTATCAGTTTTTCCTCACAAGGCTGAGTGTTCCCCGTTCCAGCCCTCAGACCAGAATTAAAATTTCTTGGCAGATCCGGGAATCAAATTCGGTCCTCCGGGGTGGCAGCCAAGAATGCTAACCACTATACCACAAGGTAGTCCAATTTCAATCTTAATATTGTTTATAACTTAGCCAATAAGTTAAGATTAGGGTACAACCAAATTTACAATTCTTTTGTGCTCATACCAAAACAACACTTTCTGAATTTTTATTGTTTTTTCGGGGGGGGGGGATGAAGCCCACATAGCTCTCCCCTTATACGGGCTGTTTCAGGACGAACAGTAAATATTTTAGGGGGTGGTAGTATAGATGAATTGCAATAAAAAATTCCGTACGACATGTGTCCCATTTTTATTGCGTACCGAGGTACAGACGTTGGTATGTAACCAGAGCAGTTGTCGTTTCGTGTGTTGGTATACGTAAAATTTCTGCACATATCGGTGTTCCATCTACAACAAGAGTATGGCGGACATTACGTATGCACGGGTTGCATCCGTGTCATTACCAGCCTGTTCAACACCTTCGAGCAGGAGATGTAGATAAACGATTGGAATTTTGTCGTTGGATACGTGCAAATCACCAAGTAATCCTATTTGTAATCTTCACTGATGAAACCACGTTCACTCGTGACGGCATCAATAACACTCGTAATGAACATCAGTGGTCAGAAGAAAACCCACATTGTGGACACACATTTTCGGGAACGCTTCTCTGTAAATGTGTGGTGTAGGTTGATTGGCAATCAGTTGATTGGGCCTGTTGTTTTGCCTCATCGTCTAACATGACCCCATTATCTACACTTTCTTTGAAATGAACTTCCAGCATTATTGGAAGAGATTCCTTTGGCTACAAGAATGGATAAGTTCTTCCAGCATGACGGGGCTCCTGCACATTCTAGTCATCTGGTGATACAACATTTAAACCTAACATTCCCCGGATGATGGATAGGGAGATATGGGCACGGTTTTTGCCCACCAAGGTCCCCGGATCTTACCCTTTTGGATTTTTGCCTACGGGGATGGTTGAAAAGCGAAGTCTAAAAGGAAAAAGTTAACACAAGAGCAGAGTTGGTCGTTCGGTTTATGCATAGTGCAGCCCTCATCAAAGAACGCCAAGACGTCCTCCGAAGAGCTACACAGGGTGAGAAGTGCAAAATGCATTGGTGATGGAAGTATTGACACTTTTGAAACTTTGAGCGTCCTCATTTGCCTTGGCTTTACATTATTTGTTTGGGTTAAACACTACCAGCTGTATCTCTGTTCGTAATACAAATGGGACACATGTTATATGGATTTTTAGCCTACTTTTCACATTTTGCAAAAATGAGGAAAAAGGAGACTTATGAGATCGGGCAAATGTGTGTGTGTCTGTCTGTCTGTCTGGCTGTGTGTGTCCCCCCCCCCCCCCCCCCTATCAACTCCTAAACGGCTGGAGCAATCGAAACAAAATTTGGTAAGAGTAAAGATCTATACCCGAATATCTCACGGCCATATTTGAAAATGATGTCAGTGCTACCAACTGCTAAAAAATCGCAATTTAAATTTGAGCTCCATGTCGGATATCTTGGGAGGTATGAATGGGAGCTATTTCAAAATTGGCACACGTATAGATAATAATATTGCAGTTTAATTTCCAGGAGGCCATAGATGGCAGTGTTGCCAAAATGATTATAAGCCTGCTGATGGATCCAATTCTTAAATGCATATAACTTCTACACTATCAATTGGAATTCAACCAAATTTCGTATGATGTATGTGTACATATCCAGATATGACTGAGCGTATTCTTGAGACCCACCAGAGCTGCCAACTGTTAATAAATGCTCCTAATTTATTTTATCCTAATACCAATATATCAGAAATTATGCAAGCCGACAGCTTCTATATTAATTTGGAGTAACTTATATACGTCAGTGCTACCAACGTGATTCTAAGCCTGCTGATAGGTCCAATTTTAAAATGCATGTAACTTCTATACTAACTAATGGATTTCACTCAAAATTGGCACAACAATGGATCATATTATTTCAGACTATTTCTGACCAATAGATGTATGTCATTGTTGCCAACATGATTTTACGCGCGCTGTTAGATCCAATGTTTAACTGCACGTAACATCCATGCTATCCATTGGACTTCAACCAAATTTTGTATTCTGTACCTTAAGGGATGGAGCTAAGAATATTTTCAATCACCAGGGCTGCCAACTGTAGTTTTCCATTAGGCTACATTATGCCAGGTATACAGTATTTCGAACTAATTAGAAATTTCGATACTACCAACTTAATTTCGTCATTATTCTAGATAGATCCATCCATATAGATTTATCATTGCATGAATCTTAAATTTTAAGAAAAGTAGGCTGTTTAGTTCGTCACGGAACTTCTTGTTTTATTGCAATTCATCTATACTACCACCTCCTAAAATATTTACCATTCCTCCTGAAAACCCCTGTATATGCCCCTGCTCACAGGTAATGAATTGAGGCATCGGGGTCGATTGGGGCTTTTGCCAAACTGCATCCTTAACAACCATCATCCTCAAAAATGGAATAACCGTAACTATCTTCTACATATGTTCTGTCTTAAAAATAACCATTTCTCTTGACAACCACCTCGTGTTGTATCAGCTAGCACGTTTGGCCTTCATCCTGGAGGTCCGGGTTCACTTCCCGGGGTACATTCAGCCCCGTGAAGCAAAACTGAAAAAGGTGCGTTTGATTCTTTCCTTAGCAATCTTGGAAGTGGTATTCTGTGGCTTCCCACTTCTATTCAGGCCAAATCTTGGGATGGATTCTAACTTGAGGCGACAGCCACCTCCTTCCCAATCCTCACCGTAATTACAAACGGGTGAGTTAGCCGTGGTTGTTACGGCATGACTGCTGGCAGTCGCTCACATCCGGGAGGCGAGGAGGTTCGAATACCCCCGCCGGCAACCTTGAAGATGGTCTTCTGTGGTTTCCCATCTTCCTTCCAGGCAAATGCCGGTGTTGGTCCCTAACTATAGGCCACAGCCGCTGCCTTCCAACTCCTCGCCTTTACATTCCAACTTTCCTCCCCAACGGTACTTGTAGCTCACCCATTGGGTGTCCGTCTCGAAGCAGCTACAAAACTGGCGAGCCGAACATGTCCTCGGACACTCCCGGCACTAAAAGCCATACGCTAAAAAAATCGTAATTACAAGTAGACATACTAATTCAGCCATCACAGTAAAACAGGTTATCATATATTATACACACACACAAGTACATGGGTCCGAATAACCAATTTCCAATCTCAAATTATAAAAGCCACCTTGTCAAACACTAGAAGGTGGTTTAATAATTGAATAAACACGTAGTTGTTTCGTTGTTTATGACCTCTATAAACATACTGAAAAAATTACTGTCACAATGCGGAAGCGAAGGTTGAAATTCTACGGACATTTGGTGAGAATGGACGAGAACCGACTGACTAAGAGGATATTCAAGTATATTACAGAGCTGAAGGCTACAACTAAGTGGGTAGAAGAGGTTAAAAGAGACGCCAAGGAAAGTGGACTCACAGAGGATGTGATCCACAACAGAAAAGAGTTCAGAAACCGAATTGACAACATCAAGATGTTCGAGGAGAAAACACCTAAAATTAGAACCAAACTGGTAATATCCGAGGAGGAGCGAAAGATCAGAAGTGAACGAATGAAGAGGTTTTGGGAAGAGAAGAGGAGATTAATCAGAAAGCCTTAGGTTCCATGCGGTCCACAGGCGGCCAAATTCGGAAGAAAGAAGAAGAAGTTTCGTTACATCAATGATAACTTCGACAGCGTGAAAACATCTTAGAAACTATCTTAACAAAAATCAAAAAGAAAATGGATATCCTTACAAAAGGTCATTTATTTAAATAAATGATAGGTAACAAAAAGAATTAATAGATGAATTAATAAATTAATAAATAAGTACATTAACAATAAATTATAATTATAATACATAAATTATTTAATTACTGGATTAACAAATTAATTATCTCTTGTGACCTTTCATTCATTTAAATTAATGACTTTTTGCAAGGATATCCATTTTCTTTTTGTTTGTTTGTTAAGATAGTTTCTAAGATTTTTTCACGCTGATGAAGTTTCATTGCTATAACGAAACATGTTCGTGTTCATTTAATTATTAAACTATTTTCTAGTGTTTGACAAGGCGGCTTTTATAATTTGAGATTAATGTCAGTCAACACGGATAATATTTATTACCATCTTCATAATGGTTAATGTCTAAGAAATATGTCCCTCAAATGAAATAACAACAACAACAACAACAACAACAACAACGTAATCATTAGTGTTAGTACGAACTATCTACGATAACGCGTGGTTGACGGGTAGACCTACATATAATAAAGTAAAGTGCTTTATGAGGACAACTTCTAGGTCATGTGACCGTCACCGAAGAGAAACAAGTAGTTCCGTGAAGAACTATACAGCCTATTTTAATATATCCTACTCATATTAATTGCCTCTATCAACATACAAAATTTCAGTTTGATTGCTATGTTAGATTCGTAGATACTGAGAACCGACTAAATATTGCAGATGGTAGCCAGGTTGGAATTTTATTTGTGTACTATTATATGAAGATTATTGTGTACGTGTGGTTTTCAGACTTCACTCGCATTTTTAGGACACAAGAAGTAAAAACGAGATTTTAAAATTTCGCACAGCTGCCATCTTGTGGTTATGAAAACAATTGAAATAAATTAGATACCAGTGGATTAACATTTGTATAAGCATTAACGTGCAAAAATTCACTGCACTCAGATGGTTAAATCGCGAGAACGTCCATTTAAATATTTATTGTTCGCGTCGCCGCCATGTTGGATTTGTGCACAACAGGTTACTGAAAGTCATATAGGTGAACTTATGTTCATAGCCTCTATGAACATATGAAAAATCAGTTTGATTGCTGGAAATGATTGTTAGATATTGAGAATCGTCAAAATATTTCGGATGCTCGCCATTTTGGATTGTTATATGTATAGGCCATAGAGTTATGTACCATTAAAGGAAAAATTATTGCGTAGCTTCATTATTCAAACTTTCACTTCGATCGCATAATTACGACTCAAGAATAAAAACTTAATTTTAAAATTTCGCGCAGCCGCCATCTTCAGTTTATGTAAACAATTGAACTAAATTAGATGCCAGTGAATGACAATATGTATAATCATTTACTGTACCACATTTCAATGCGCTCATATGATTAAATCACGAGAAAAATGTATTAGAATATTTCAACTTCGCTTGGCCGCCATGTTCGTTTCGTTTGAATGTTTTTGAATGTTACATGGATAAACTTGTAGTAGTGCTCTTTATCACCGTACAAAATTTCAGGTTGATATCGTAAATAGGTTCGGAGATATTGAATGCCTGTTAAATATTTCGCACAGCCGCCATTTTGAGGTTATGTAAACAATTGAACGAAGTTAGATGTCGGCGCATTACAATGTATATAAACGTATACTGTGACAAGTATCATTGCGTTTGGATGGTTAAATCGCGAGAAACGTCCATTTAAATGTCGCAACTTCGCTTGGCCGCCATGTTGGTTTTGTAGTTACCAGGTTTTCAAAGGTCACATAAGTGAATTTCTAGTAGTTCCCTTTATCACCATACAAAATTCCAGGGTGATATCGGTAATAGTTTCGGAGATATTGAGTGCTGGTGAAATATTTCGCACAGCCGCCATGTTGGATTGGTGAGACGTAACAAAATGTGAAGGGCACGGTCGGGGTCGCCCGGAATAGAGCTATGAACTTACCGAGTTTCATTGAAATCTCTCCAACAATTTAGATTTTATAAGGGTGGGGGGACACACACACACACGCACACACACACGGACAAAAGGTGATCTCATAAGCCTATTTTTTCAAAATTGATAATAGGCTAAAAAGGAAAGAAGTATTTTATGGCAGTATAATAATGATTTCGTATGGCCTCGGTACCGGGTGCAAGCTTTGTTATTTGACTCCCAGAGGGAAGCTAGAATGTTGAATTTTGTTGTTCCTTGGAGCGCTATGAATGCCAAGGAGGTTAGATATCTAAGCTCCTTGACATTATAGCGCTTTCTAGTAGAGAAAGGAGGAACTTTTTGTGTTGTCGGAAAATCCCGAGATTAATTTTGCCATTATGAACACGGCGCACTAAATTCAAATGGGATCTTTAACATGCCAACAACGTATGACATGTATGCCGTGATTTTTGTCGCCTTTCAAAAAAATCACTTACCATGGCCAGGAGCGAACCAGCAAGCTTGGGGTTGGAAGTCTGACACGATAACCACAACCCACCGTGGCAAGCTTTTATGGCAGTGAAACAAAAGAAGACCAAGGTGTGGAATTGCAGAACCAAGACAAAGAATCATGGATATGGTTTTGTTTTATTCCTATTACAAGTAACGCACATGCTTCAACAAGTGGGAACTAAGTGCTCTTGCACTTGTTGCCATGGTAACAAGTTGGCGGAAATTTGTCCACACTAAACAGTTCACGCTATTTCCAGATAGTCCCCCAGTCCAAAATAATACATTATGCAACGAGCCTATAATAGCAATAATTAAGACACGAGTATGTTTATAATACAAGCGTAGCAAATTTTATAATTCCCATACGAGTGTCTTAATTACCATTATAGGCGAGTTGCATACGACTGTTTATGTTCGACGATAATTATAACGGTTGGTTGGTTCTTAAGTTTAGGGGCTGCGACAACGCGGTCATGTAGCCCCGTGTACTTTGTGTGTGTGTAGAATCTGTCTGATAACTGGTGTTAATTGTGATGACTGTATTAGTGTGTTATTTTTTTTTTAAATTTAAGTACTGCAACTTAGAATTTTCAATTAGTTCCTACTTTTGCCGCCAAGCGCCACCGTCAACCACTACTAGGCCAATTTCAGAAGTTAGCTACTAGACGCCTCCGCAGTCGGCTCTTGGCAACGTACATAGAAACCTAAGAGCCTTGTTTACGTTCTTAACCTATCCAATTTAGCTTCACACAGGTGCGATTAGTGGAAGGTTCTTTAACCTGCCATAAATCAATGACATGGGACCGCCGGCTTTACTTCCCCTCCGAAGGAAGGCATACTGAGGGATTTTAACGCTCTTAAAAAATCCGACGGCTTCGACCGGATTTGAACCCGCTATCTTGGGCATAGAAGCTCAGCATGCTACCGACTACGCCACTGAAGCCGCCGATAATTATAACTATTTTATGTTCGAACATAAATATTCATAAATATCTGTCGAAATTTCACCAGCTTTATGTACTGAACAGAGCGTATGGGACGCAGAGAATACCTGTATTTGACCATGGCCTCCTGGAATACCTCACTATGAGGCTCGCCACGCAGTGAATTTTTAAATTGGGAGCCATGGAAGTGAGCGCAGGTGCGATGCTATCCTTACCTAATTGGTCACACAACTGTTTCTTGAGCTCTGATTGGTGGGAGAAACTGTATCATAATGAAAACTTGTACTATAATGAGCCTAATTATATTACAGTTTTCTGACATATAATATTTACATTTCACCAGGGTCGAACTTAAACCTATTAAGTTAGGTTGACTGCGTGGCGCAGCGGTAACGTTCTTGATTGCTGTTTCCAAGGTTGCAGGATTGAATTCTGGCGCAGTCAGCTGGCATTTGAGGGTGCGCAAATGCGAGGGAGCCGTATCAATAAATTTACTGTCACGTTAAAGATCCCCTTCGGGGGAAAATTCCAGCAACCCGACGTCTCTAAAAGCCACAGTAGATAAAAGGGACGTAAACCCAATAACCTTATTATTATCAAAATACATCCATGTTGAAACAAATAAATTTCAAAATGAAAGACAGCCTCTTATTCTGAGTAAATTACTCGAACTCGATGTTGCATTCAAAGTGCGTGTTGGGGCATGCGCATTATGTTGAATGCGTGCTAGATGCGGACTAGCCTAAATGATACACTTATGGTGCTAGTTGCGGACATTTCCTGCACCAACCCCAACGACCCGTGCTAGTTGCGGACAACCTTAATTGATACCCTTTTGGTGCTAGTTGCGGATATTTAGTGTGCCACCCCCAATGACCCATGCTAGATGCAGACAGCCCTAATTGATACCCGTTTGTTGCTAGTTGTTGACATTTCCTGCGCCACCCCCAACGCCCCGTGCTAGTTGCAGACATTTCCTGCACCACCCCCAACGACCCGTGCTAGTTGCAGACATTTCCTGCGCCACCCCCATGACCCGTGCTAGTTGCAGCCATTTCTTGCTCCACCCCCAACGACCCGTGCTAGTTGCGGACAACCTTAATTGATACTCTTTTGGTGCCAGTTGCGGACATTTCGTGTGCCACCCCCAATACCCCGTCTAGTTGCGGACGACCTAATTGATACCCTTTTGGTGCTAGTTGCGGACATTTCTTGCTCCACCCCCAAAGATCCATGCTAGTTGCGGACTAGCCTAATTGATACCATTTTGGTGCTATTTGCGGACATTTCCTGCGCCACCCCCAACTACTCGTGCTGGTTGCGGACATTTCTTGCTCCACCCCCAACGACCCGTGCTAGTTGCGGACATTTCCTGCGCCACCCCCAATGACCCGTACTAGTTGCGGACTAGCCTAAGGGATAGCCTTTTGGTGCTAGTTGCGGACATTTCCTGCGCCACCCCCAATGACCCATCCTAGTTGCGGACAACCCTAATTAATACTCTTTTGGTGCTAGTTGCCGACATTTCCTGCGCCAAACCCTAACGACCCGTGCTAGATGCAGACAACCCTAATTGATACCCTTTTGGTGCTAGTTGCGGACATTTCGTGTGCCACCCCTAACGACCCGTGCTAGATGCAGACAACCCTAATGGATACCCTTTTGGTGCTAGTTGCAGACATTTCCTGCACCAACCCCAACGACCCGTGCTAGTTGCAGACATTTCCTGCACCAACACCAATGACCCGTGCTAGTTGCGGACATTTCCTGTGCCACCCCCAACGACCCGTGCTAGTTGCGGACAACCCTAATTGATACTCTTTTGGTGCTAGTTGCGGACATTTCCTGCACCAACCCCAACGACCCGTGCTAAAAGCAGACAACACTAATTGATACACTTTTGGTGCTAGCTGCAGACATTTCCTGCACCAACCCCAACGACCCGTGCTAGTTGCGGACATTCCCTGCACCAACCCCAACGACCCGTGCTAGATGCAGACAACACTAATTGATACTCTTTTGGTGCTAGTTGCAGACATTTCCTGCACCACCCCCAACGACCCGTGCTAGTTGCAGACATTTCCTGCACCACCCCCATCGACCCGTGCTAGTTGCAGACAACACTAATTGATACTCTTTTGGTGCTAGTTGCAGACATTTCCTGCACCAACCCCAACGACCCGTGCTAGATGCAGACAACACTAATTGATACTCTTTTGGTGCTAGAACAGACATTTCCTGCACCAACTCCAACGACCCGTGCTAAATGCAGACAACACTAATTGATACACTTTTGGTGCTAGTTGCAGACATTTCCTGCACCAACCCCAACGACCCGTGCTAGTTGCAGACATTTCCTGCACCAACCCCACCGACCCGTGCTAGTTGCAGACATTTCCTGCACCAACCCCAACGACCCGTGCTAGATGCAGACAACACTAATTGATACTCTTTTGGTGCTAGTTGCAGACATTTCCTGCACCAACCCCAACGACCCGTGCTAAATGCAGACAACACTAATTGATACACTTTTGGTGCTAGTTGCAGACATTTCCTGCACCAACCCCAACGATCCGTGCTAGTTGCAGACAACACTAATTGATACTCTTTTGGTGCTAGTTGCAGACATTTCCTGCACCAACCCCAACGACCAGTGCTAGTTGCGGATAACCCTAATTGATACTCTTTTGGTGCTAGTTGCGGACATTTCGAGCACCAACCCCAAAGACCCGTGCTAGTTGCGGACATTCCCTGCACCAACCCCAACGACCCGTGCTAGTTGCGGACATTTCGTGCACCAACCCCAAAGATCCGTGCTAGTAGCGGACATTCCCTGCACCAACCCCAACGACCCGTGCTAGATGCAGACAACACTAATTGATACACTTTTGGTGCTAGTTGCAGACATTTCCTGCACCAACCCCAACGACCCGTGCTAGATGCAGACAACACTAATAATTGATACTCTTTTGGTGCTAGTTGCGGACATTTCCTGCACCAACCCCAACGACCCGTGCTAGTTGCAGACATTTCCTGCTCCACCCCCAACGACCTGTGCTAGTTGCGGACAACCCTAATTGATACCCTTTTGGTCCACAACTAGCACTGTCTAATCATGACCTTCATAACACGTCCGAAACTAGCTTGCTACGGTGGGTGAGTGGTTATCGTGTCGGTCTACCAACCACAAGCTTGCAGGTTCACTCCTGGCCATAATAGGTGATTTTTAGCCTACTTTTCACATTTTGCAAAAATGAAGAAAAAGTAGACTTATGAGATCGATCCGGGCAAATGTGTATCTGTCTGTCTGTCCTTCTGTCTGTCTGGCTGTGTGTCCCCCCCCCCCCTCCCCCCCCTATCAACTCCTAAACGGCTGCAGAATTCGAAACCAAATTTGGTATGAGTAAAGATCTATACCTGAATATCTCAAACCCATCCTTGATAATGATGTCAGTGCCACCTACTGCTAAAAAAAACCGCTCTTGAAATTTGAGCTCCATGTTGGATATCTCGGAAGGTATACGTGGGAGCTATTCCAAAATTGGCACACATATATATAATACTATTTTAGTTCAATTTCCAGGAGGTCACACATGGCAGTGGTGCCAAAATGATTCTATGCCTGCTGATAGGTCCAATTGTTAAATACATGTAACCTCTATACTATCAATTGGATTTCAACCAAATTTCGTATGTGCTATGTGTACCATAACATATATGACTATGCGTATTCTTAAGAGCAACCAGGGCTGCCAACTGTTAATAAATGCTGTCTCCATTCTTTTACCCTAATATCAATATATCAGAAAGTATGCAAGCTAATAGCTCTAAATTTTGCACACCTATAGTACCGGGCATTCTAGATTAATATGGAGTAACTAATATACGTCAGTCCTGCCAACATGATTCTAAGCCTGCTGATAGGTCCAATTTTAAAATGCATGAAACTTCTATACTAACTAATGGATTTCATTAAAAATTGGCATACCAATAGATCGTATTATTTCAGATTATTTCTGACCAATATATGCATGACATTGTTGCCAACATGATTTTACGCGCGCTGTTAGATCCAATGTTTAACTGCATGTAACGTCCATGCTATCCATTGGACTTCAACAAATTTTGTATTCTGTACCTTAAGAGATGGAACTGCCAACTGTAGTGCTCTATTAGGCAACATTAGGCTACATTATGTCAGGTATACAGTATTTCGAACTATTATTTGAAGTTTCTATATTACCAACTTAATTTCGTCATTATTCTAGATAGATCCCTATAGATTAATTATTAGCATGAATCTTAAATTTTAAGAAAAGTAGGCTCTTTAGTTCTTCACGGAACTTCTTGTTTTAAGACGAAAAGAATCACGACACCCAAGTCATACGTTGTTGGCATGTTAAAGATCCCATTTGAATTCAGTAGACTGTGTTCTTAATGGCAAAATTAATCTCGTGAATTTCCGCCAACACAAAAGTTCCTCCTTTCTTTTCTAGAAAGTGCTATAGTGTCAAGAAGCTTAGATATCTAACTTCCTTGACATTCATGGCGCGCCTAGGAACAACAAAATTCGACATGCAAGGCGCCCTCTGGGTGTCAATTAGCAAAGCTTGCACCCGGCACCCGAGGCCATACGATATTATTATTATTATTATTATTATTATTATTATTAACCAGTACGTCCGAAAATCGCACTACACCATTGTGTTGATCAATACAGCCTTGTGCAATAGATTTCAGCACGGCACAACATCTGCTTCCGAGTTGAATCTCAAATCTCTCTGCATCTAGGGAAGTGATTCCTTACTCTAATTTTTACGTCTTGAATAGAAGACTGACTACACTAGCTTATGTTTCGATAGGTCTTTGACACTATAACAACAATGGCATGTGCCGGCAGCCCCCGAAAGCCGCCTAGAACATCTAGGTGAGTGATTGAGTTCCGGAGTACAAACGCTGTCGGCACCTATTCACTGATATACGCTCATTTTCAGAATGTTAAATTAAGGATTGCAACTATACCTGAGCGGCGAGTTCCACAGTCGGTATCAATTTGTGAAGAAATTTATAGAAGAGAAAATGTTGGCAAATAAGTCGGAGACAAATAGTGTAGCGGGAAGAGTTTCACGGTGTTGATTACCTGGCGAGCGCAATGGGCATAGCGCCAAAGGGGGCCTCCCTACCGCTGTGCGGAGGGTTGTATAGTTATAAGGTACAAGGACAACTTTACGCACTAATAGAGAAGAGTCATGATGAGGCTTGCCATATTTTGGGTGAATGAAACCGGTACACATCAATATGGGATGGCCTTTCAATGTGGAGCGGCGGTCCGGGATTCTTTTAAAGCAAAATGGTGAGTTTTGAGCTTTTTTTAAGCCTCGCAAGTGACAGGAGGGGGAATCAGGCACCCTAAATTGTTAGTTCTACACCCTTATAAAAATAAAACAAGTAGTTCCGTGAAGAACTATACAGCCTATTTTCATACATCCTACTCATATTAATTGCTTCTATCAACATACAAAATTTCAGTTTGATTGCTATGTTAGATTCGTAGATACTGAGAACCGACTAAATATTGCAGTTGGTAGCCAGGTTGGATTTTTCTTTATGTACTATTACATGGAGATTATTGTGTACGTGTGGTTTTCAGACTTCAAACGCATGATAAGGACACAAGAAGTAAAAATGGGATTTTAAAATTTCGCACAGCTGCCATCTTGTGGTTATGAAAACAATTGAAATAAATTAGATACCAGTGAATTAACATTTGTATAAGCATTAACGTGCAAAGTTTCACTGCACTCAAATGGTTAAATCGCGAGAAACGACCATTTAAATATATATATACTTCGCGTCGCCGCCATGTTGGATTTTTGCTCACCAGGTTACTGAAAGTCATATAGGTGAACTTATGTTCATAGCCCCTATGAATATAAAAAAATCAGTTTGATTGCTGGAAAAGATTCTTAGATATTGAGAACCGTCAAAATATTTCGGATGCTCGCCATTTTGGAATGTTATAGGTATAGGCCATAGAGTTATGTACCACTAAAGGAAAATTATTGCGTAGGTTCATTATTCAAACTTTCACTTTGATCGCAAGATTACGACACAAGAATAAAAACTTAATTTTAAAATTTCGCACAGCCGCCATCGTCAGTTTATGTAAACAATTGAACTAAATTAGATGCCAGTGAACGGCAATATGTATAATCATTTACTGAACTACATTTCAATGCGCTCATATCATTATTTCACGAGAAAAATGGTTTAGAATGTTTCAACTTCGCTTGGCCGCCATGTTTGTTTCGTAGTTTACAGGTTTTTGAAAGTTACACAGATAAACTTGTAGCAGTGCTCTTTATCACCGTACAAAATTTCAGGTTGATATCATAAATAGTTTCGGAGATATTGAATGCCTGTGAAATATTTCGCACAGCCGCCATTTTGAGGTTATGTAAACAAATGAACGAAGTTAGATGTCGGTGCATTTCAATGTATATAAACATTTACTGTGCCAAGTTGCATTGCGTTTGGTTGGTTAAATCGCGAGAAACGTCCATTTAAATGTCGCAACTTCGCTTGGCCGCCATGTTGGTTTTGTAGTCACCAGGTTTTCAAAGGTCACATAAGTGAATTTCTAGTAGTTCCCTTTATCACCATACAATATTCACGGGTGATATCGGTAATAGTTTCGGAGATATTGAATGCTGGTGAAATATTTCACACAACCACCATGTTCGATTGGTGAGACGTAACAAAATTTGAAGGGCACGGTCGAGGTCTCTCGGAATAGAGCTATGAACTTACAGAGTTTCAATGAAATCTCTCCAGCCGTTTAGATTTTATTAGAGGGACACACACACACGAATCACACACACACACATACACGGACAAAAGGTGATCTCATAAGCCTATTTTTTCAAAATTGAAAATAGGCTAAAAATGAGGAAAAAGTAGACTTATGAAATCGATCCGGGAAAATGTGTGTCTGTTTGTCTGTCCTTCTGTCTGTCTGTCTGGCTGTGTGTGTGTGTCCCCCTATCAACTCCTAAACGGCGGTGGCAATCGAACCCAAATTTGGTATGAATAAAGATCTCTATCTGAATATCTCAATGCCGTATTTGAAAATGTTGTCAGTGCTACCAACTGCTAAAGAATTGCAATTGAAATTTCAGCTCAATGTTGTATATCTTGGAAGGTATGCATGGGAGCTATACAAAAATTGGCACACATATAGATAATAATATTTCAGTTTAATTTCCATGAGGCCATACATGAAAGTGTTGCCAAAATGATTCTAAGCCTCCTGATAGGTCCAATTTTTAAATGCATATAACTTCTACACTATCAATTGGATTTCAACGAAATTTTGTATGTACTATGTGTAGATAGACAGATATGACTGAGCGTAATTTTTAGGGCCACCAGGGATGCCAACTGTTAATAAATGCACTCTCTATTGTTTTTATCCAAATACCAATATATCAGAAAGTTTGCAAGCCGACAGCTTTAAACTATGCACACGTATAGTACCTGACATTCTAGATTAATTTGGAGTAACTAATGGACCTCAGTACTACCAACATGATTCTAAGCCTGCTGATAGGACCAATTGTAAATACATGTAACTTCTGTACTATCAATTGGATTTCAACCAAATTTCGTATGTGCTATGTGTACTATAACAGATATGACTATGCGTATTCTTAAGAGCAACCAGGGCTGCCAACTGTTAATAAATGCTGTCTCTATTTTTACCCTAATATCAATATATCAGAAAGTATTCAAGCCAACATCTCTAAATTTTACACACGTATAGTACCTTACATTCTAGATTAATTTGGAGCAACTAATATACGTCAGTGCTTCCAACATGATTCTAAGCCTGCTGATTGGTCCAATATTAAAATACATATACCTTCTATACAAATAAATGGATTTCATCCAAAATAGGCACAACAATAGATCATAATAGTTCAGATTATATCTGACCAACACATGCATGACATTGTTGCCAACATGATTTTACGCGCGCTGAAACGTCCAATGTCCAACTACATGCAACGTCCATGCTATCCATTGGACTTCAACCAAATTTTGTATTCTGTACCTTAAGAGATGGAACTAAGAATATATTCAGTCACGAGGGCTGCCTACTGTAATGCTCTATTAGGCTATATTATGCCAGTTATATTTCGAACTAATTAGAAATTTCGATATTACCAACTCAGTTTCGTCATTAATCTAATTAGGTCCTTATAGATTAATCATTATAATGAATCTTACATTTCGAGAAAAGTAGGCTCTTTAGTTAGTCACGGAACTTCTTGTTGGTGAATGAAACTGGAACACATCAATATGGGATGGCCTTACCCAGTAGAGCGGCGGTCCGGGATTTTTTTTAAGCAAAATGGTGAGTTTTGAGCTTTTTTAAGCCTCGCGAGTAACGGGAGGGGGAATCAGGCACCCTAAATTGTTAGTTCTACACCCTTTTAAAAATTAAAAAGAGGAATTTTTGCTACATAAATATATATAATTTTTCCTTTTTAATGATAATTTTTTCTGGTCTACCTTCTAGAGAGAAGTGTTAATAAAATACAATTTAAAATACTTAGTAATTGTTCAATTAAACAATTTTATTAAGCCTTATTATTTCTTGAAAAACTACAATTGTTTGTCTAACTACAAAAACAATTTGCGTTTGCTCACAGATTACTAGGGCTCGGATTTTTAGGTGCTAAAAATCTGGAAAATATTTATTTTTTATGTATTAAAAATATCTGAAATATGTGACAAAAATGTAAAAATATTTAATTATAATTTAGTTTATTAATGTGAATAAAAACAATATGCAGTACTCACGAATGCAATTTATTATATGTCTCACTGGCTGCTGAAGCATTACAATACACAACGAGAAACATCTTCAGGTTGTCCATCACAAATGACCGACGATTATCGCGAGACACTTATTCTGAAGGCGCAAACTGCGGCAATATGTTTCTTGCCCTTGAGGTGTTGTGTAACTTGAGATCGCTGTTCAGCCTTGATTGCTTTTCCACATGTTTGGCAGAACATAACGCCCCCATCAGAAGTAAAATTATCTTTAAATTCTGCAACAGACAATAATTTGTAGCTGTTTTTACTTTAGGCATCGTAGAACTGCCTTACACTTCACTGTGCCACAAATGAACTGCATGTGAGTAACACTGGTTCCAGGTAGCTTGGGGAGGGGAAGGTCTAGCACGTGGTGCAATATGCCTATGGACAAGGAAATCCCCTGCTTCCACAGTGAGTGGCAGGGGGCGACAAGTTAAGAAAAACAGAGTTGCAAGCTGGCATACGCTCTGCATGAAGATTAGATAGCTCACAGGTTCTTCCCCATTGAAGAAACAGAGAGAAAAATGCAATAAACTGAAAGATCTAGCATACTGATTTTTTGAAAAATGTAAATATTATGGTCTTTTTATGTGCTAATAAGTGAAAAGCAGGAATTTATATATTTATAGACAAAATGGTTAAAATATGTATTTACATAAAAAAATATTTATTTACCTAAAAATCCGAGCCCTACAGATTACATTACCCTCGCAACGCGCTGAATTAGCAGTGTGGGCTATTGTTTTGTGTCATTCGTTTGAATACTTCTGACCTCTTTGACGCTGTGCGCGATAGTCAACGATGTTGAAAAGTAACCGATTCATAAAGGATTCTTAAACACATAAATTTTTTACTCTTTACATCTTACAGCCATTTTCCGGGACATTGATTAAACCGGGCGGGACACCGGGACAAGAGGAAAATACCGGGACGTATGGCAAGCCTAGTCATGATGAATTTACATCCCATCTAAATATGGAGTTGAAGTAATAATAATAATTTTAATAATAATAATAATAATAATGTCGCCTCCGTAGCGTAGCGGTCAGCATGGTTAGCTGCAGCCCCGGAGGTCCTGGGTTCGAATCCCAGCTCTGCCACGAAATTTGAAAAGTGGTACGAAGACGGGAACGGGGTCTACTCAGCCTCGGGTGGCCCAAATGAGTAGAGGGGGTTCGATTCCCCCTCAGCCATCCTCGAAGTGGTTTTCCGTGGTTTCCCACTTCGTCTTCGGGAAAATGCCGGGATGGTACCTTCTTCAAGGCCACGGCCGCCTCCTTCCCTCTTCCTTGCCTATCCATCCTAACCATCCCTTACCTTCCCTCATGAGGCCCCTGTGCGCTTTGCAGGTGAGGCCGCCTGGGCGAGGTGCCAATCCCACCTCACCAGTTGTATTCCTTCCGATTCGATGTTCCCCGCTCTAGGACACTGCCAGTAGAGGTGGTAGTGGTGAGTTCCCTCGCTGAGTCCGTGGGTTCCACCAACCTGGAGGGTAAAAATAAATAAATAAATAAATAATAATAATAATAATTATTATTATTATTTTAATTATAATAATAATAATGATTTAGTTACAAAGGACTGGGAAAATGCAAAGGAGAAGCTTAGTTTGAAGAGAAACCATATGCAGTTAATGCAAAAGGCTGCCCTCCTTGGTACTGCAAGTTGGCTACAGTACGTGTAAGGTTTTGTCTCTTCAGTGTCATTCTCTGGACATCTTGAGATCCAGTGCAGTCATCAGTCTCTTTGGTTTGCAAAGAGTTCGACGGTGATGGTTTTGTATTTTTATGTAGCCTATATGTGTAAGCCTCCGTGGCTTAGGCGGCAGCAGACCAGCCTCTCACCGCTGGGTCCGTGGTTCAAATCCCGGTCACTCCACGTGAGATCTGTGCTGGACAAAACGGAGGCAGACAAGTTTTTCTCCGGGTACTCCGGTTTTCCCTGTCAACATTTCATTCCAGTAACACTCTCCACTATGATGGTATATTGGCTTTCACGGCCGGTGAATTAAAACTCAGCAATTCTTCTAGGTTTGTGCCGTGTCTTGTGTGGGGTTTCGCCTAGGACACCAAGCTGGCTCATCGGCGGGCTCTTGGTGTCCCCGCCCGGACCCCCACAGGAGTGACGAAATGCGCGATACCTCCATTTATATAGAGTGCAACTGCACTCCTTGACTGCGAGAACAAAAGCTCAAGCAGCCTCAACCTCCCTATGAAGGCTTCCAAAAAGATGGTATATTGGCTTTCACGGCCGGTGAATTAAAACTCAGCAATTCTTCTAGGTTTGTGCAGTGTCTTGTGTGGGGTTTCGCCACTATACCAATACCAATATACCATCTTTTTGGAAGCATTCATAGGGAGGTTGAGGCTGCTTGAGCTTTTGGTTCTCGCAGTCAAGGAGTGAAGTTGCACTCTATATAAAGGGAGGTATCGCGCAGTTCGATACTCCTGTGGGGGTCCGGGCGGGGACACCAAGAGCCCGCCGATGAGCCAGCTTGGTGTCCGAGGCGAAACTCCACACAAGACACGGCACAAACCTAGAAGAATTGCTGAGTTTTAATTCACCGGCCGTGAAAGCCAATATACCATCTTTTTGGAAGTCTTCATAGGGAGGTTGAGGCTGCTTGAGCTTTTGGTTCTCGCAGTCAAGGAGTGCAGTTGCACTCTATATAAAGGGAGGTATCGCGCAGTTCGATACTCCTGTGGAGGTCCGGGCGGGGACGCCAAGAGCCCGCCGATGAGCCAGCTTGGAGTCCAGGGTGAAACCCCACACAAGACACGGCACAAACCTAGAAGAATTGCTGAGTTTTAATTCACCGGCCGTGAAAGCCAAAATACCATCTTTTCGGAAGCCTTCATAGGGAGGTTGAGGCTGCTTGAGCTTTTGGTTCTCGCAGTCAAGGAGTGCAGTTGCACTCTATATAAAGGGAGGTATCGCGCAGTTCGATACTCCTGTGGGGGTCCGGGCGTGGACACCAAGAGCCCGTCGATGAGCCAGCTTGGTGTCCTAGGCGAAACCCCACACAAGACACGGCACAAACCTAGAAGAATTGCTGAGTTTTAATTCACCGGCCGTGAAAGCCAATATACCATCTTTTTGGAAGCCTTCATAGGGAGGTTGAGGCTGCTTGAGCTTTTGGTTCTCGCAGTCAAGGAATGCAGTTGCACTCTATATAAAGGGAGGTATCGCGCAGTTCGATACTCCTGTGGGGGTCCGGGCGGGGACACCAAGAGCCCGCCGATGAGCCAGCTTGGTGTCCTATGCGAAACCCCACACAAGACACGGCACAAACCTAGAAGAATTGCTGAGTTTTAACTCTCCACTATCATTTCATTTCATCTGTCATTCATTTAATCATTGCCCCAGTGGAGTGCGTCAGGCCTCGGCAGCCGGCACATTTCATATCCTCGCCGCTAGATGGGGCCTTCATTCATTCCATTCCTGACCCTGTCGGAGACTGGAAGCAGGCTGAGGATTTTCATTTCATTTTTATGTAGCCTATATGTCTTAGTAATAATAATTATTATTCATTTATATTTGCCTTGGCCTTCTATGGACCACGCTTGACAGTCTTTACATTATGCTTCGCCTTCTCTGGCTTGATTTTCTGCCAGTATCTTCTCATCCTTTCTCCTACTTCCCTCTTCTGTTCTTCTGTGAAGGTTCTTTTCTTTGTCACTGCCTCCTCGCCGTCTCCTAGAAACCTCCGTACTCCTTAATTAGTCATCTAAATAATAATAATAATAATAATAATAATAATAATAATAAAAACTCACTCAGAAACATAATTAATATATTCAATGACGCCATACTATGAAAATACATCAAGGGCAGTTATTGAAAGTAACACCCACAAAATCTGTTGGCAGATCTGTCATCACAGATTAAACCATTCCAGCTAATAGACAAAATCCAAAAACACACTCATATCATCACCATTGCTGTTTTTTTTTTTTTTTTTTTTAGCGTATGGCTTTTAGAGCCGGGAGTGTCCGAGGACATGTTCGGCTCGCCAGTTTTGTAGCTGCTTCGAGACGGACACCCAATGGGTGAGCTACAAGTACCGTTGGGGAGGAAAGTTGGAAGGGAAGGGCGAGGAGTTGGAAGGTAGCGGCTGTGGCCTATAGTGAGGGACCAACCCCGGCATTTGCCTGGAAGGAAGATGGGAAACCCCAGAAGACCATCTTCAAGGTTGCCGGCGGGGGGATTCGAACCTCCTCGCCTCCCGGATGTGAGCGACTGCTATTAGTCATGCCGTAACCACCACGGCTAACTCACCCGGTGGCATTGCTGTACCAAATGCACACAACATGCAATACGAGTACAGTCAGAAAGAAAACTGCAAATACAGTGAGTTGGCAGAAGAAATAATGAAGATGTGGGATCAAGAAAAGGCGACTATTGTACCACTTGTCCTCTCAGCAACAGGTGCTGTACCAACATCTCTGAAGAGAAACCTGCAAGTATTGGAACCTCCCATCACTTAACACTTGCTCAACAGCTGGAAGGATTTTAAACCTCCCCGTCACATAAATGAAATAAAAGATCATCAATTTGCAGTAGAATGCCGTTTGTGATCGTTTCCCGTCTTTTGTAACATTAGGCGTGTGTACAAGGGTGAATAATAATAATAATAATAATAATAATAATAATAATAATAATAATAATAATAATAATAATAATAATAATAATAATAATAATACTGTAATAATAATAATAATAATTATAATAATAATACCGGTAATGTTTGTTGTTGCTGTTTCATTTAGAGGCTTTGTAACATCGTGGTTGTGTGTCGAATCTGTCCGAGAACCTACGCTGGCCACGTGGCTCAGCGGTTACGTTCTCGCTTGCCGGGCCCAAGGTTGCAGGATCGAATCCTGGCGCAGTCAGCTGACATTTAAGAGTGCGCAAATGTGAGGGTGCCGTGTCAGTAGATTTACTGGCACGTTAAAGATCCCCTTCGGGGCAAAATTCCGGCACCCCAGCGTCTCTAAAAGCCGCAGTAGTTAAAAGGGACGTAACACAAATAACATTATTATTTTCCGAGAACCTGTGTTATTGTAATAGCTGCACTATTGTGTGTATTTAAGTAATTGTGAATAGGTTTGCGTAGGATGTGGTCGTGGCCTTAATTCAGGTAACAACGCAGTATTTGCCTGGAGTATTAGTGGGAAACCACTGAAAACCGCTTTAATGACAGCTGAGGTTGAAATGAAACCTAATCTTCTCAGTTTTGCCTCACGAGGCTGAGTGTTCCCCATTCCATCCCTCAAACCACTATTACATTTTGTGGCAGAGCCGGGAACCGAACCAGGAGACAGCCAAGAATGCTAGTAATTACGCAACAAGACGGACACACAGACAATAGCATAAGAACTATTATCCGGGGCTACAGGCAGACTTGCGGCGTTATATCATTAGGCCTACTTCACGTGTTCAAAAATCTTTTAACGGGTAATGGCGCAGACATCGCAGTAACACAGGTTATCAGACCATTTCTACACACACCTACGTGCACGGAGATACATGACCACGATGTCGCAAAGCCCCTAAAAGAATCAACAAATCTTCAACGGACTTTTTAAGCATTTGGTTGGTTCCTTAGTTTAGGGGCTGCGACAACGTGGTCATGTATCCCCGTATACTTGGGGTGTGTGTAGAATTTGTCTGATAACCGGTGTTAATTGTGATGGCTGTATTAGTGTGTGTTATCTGTGATTCAGGTAGAAGGACTGCAGACGATTAATTTTTTAAAGTACTTCATACATTTGCCATCAAATGCTACCGTCCACGACACCTAGCTGAGGACGTGGCTAGTAAATGCCATCGCAGTCAGCACCTGGTGGAACGTTGGAACGAGTATAGCGTTATCAAACTAACCTACAAATTTTAGCTTACAAAGTGTAGTTAGTGGAAGGTTCTTCTTGCCTTAAATCTATTCCATGGGACCGCCGGCTTTACTTCCCCTCCGAAGGAAGGCATACTGAGGGAATTGTTGTTGTTGTTGTTTGAGTCTTCAGTCTTTTGACTGGTGTGATGCAGCTCTCCTCCATTCCTCCCTGTCCTGAGCTAATCGTTTAATCTCTACATAGCTACCACACCCAACATCCGAGGCAATCTGTTTAACATATTCTAACCTTGGTCTACCCATATAGTTCTTGTCCTCGACCCTTCCTTCCATAACTAACCTTGCTATTCCTGGGTGTTTTAGTATGTGTCCTATCAACCTATCCCTTCTCTTCATTACCAGTCGCCAGAAACATCTCTCCTCTCCCACAAGTCTTAATACCTCTTCGTTTGTAACCCTATCTACCAATTTGATCTTCATCAATCTACTGTAACACCACATTTCAAACGCTTCAATTCTCCTCTTTTCTGCTGCACCAATAGTCCAAGTTTCACTTCCATAGAGCGCCACGCTCCAGACAAAGGCTTTCAAAAATGACTTCCTAATACCTAAATCTATATTCGATGTCAACAAATTCCTTTTCTGTAGAAATGCTTCCCTTACCTGAGCTAATCTACTTTTTATATCCTCTTTGCTTCGTCCATCACTGGTTATTTTGCTTCCTAAGTAAGAGAAGTCTCCTACTATCTCAATATAGATATTTTCGAAATGATGCAGTTAGTAAAGACGGCAAATGGCAAGAAAGCTGTTGGCGGCCCATTTAGCGAAGAGCAGTGAGTGTCGCGAGTGAAGTGACCTCTAGTTGACCCTCACTGACCCGTGGAGTCTTCTCCTCTCACCTTGGAGGGAGGACGAGGGATTACTGAGCTAAATAAACCAGCAGGCTCACAATGTATTTTGCTACACGCAGGAAACTTAAGTACGTCTCAACACAAAAGGATGAACTCTCCTCCACTTCGTTCCTACTTCCTCTCTCTTCCTTCTTCACCCTGCTTCACTGCGAGAACAACTTGTCTCAATACAAGAGAAGCTTTACACCACATCTTGATTTTATTTTATTGTTACAGAACTGTGAATGCAGGAACTAGCTTGTTATTCTGCCGAGTGTTCATGTATCTAGAATTTACGTCCTTTTAAATGTTTATATAACACAGTGGATAAAATCTGCTTCATTTCAATCTTTGCTATGGACTAATCTCAATGCGTTTGTGAAGTCAGTATCCACACACATTAGTAAAGCTCTTGCAAAAACACAGTCTAATAAAAAATCGTTTTCAGTTGATCAACAGATTAATGTGTCCAGTTTAGGTATGTATACAGCCTACGTTTGAAATGACATTTTTAACCTGAAATTCAATATCCATTTTCTCATTGTAAATGGAAGCCTTATTTGTCTGCTTTAAATTAACATGCATTTAAGTCGATATTCCAACTTCAAGTACAATAGTTAAAAACTAACTTACTTTAAGGTGAGAAGCATCTCCCTATCTTGCCCATGTTAAATTTTCAATTTTTTGGTGCAGATTACTCCAAACCTATTTGGGTTATTACAATGACATTTTCAGAGATTGATATATGAATCTTTCTCTGTAATAATAGGAAGGATTATTTCAGGAAATTGGATTGTTTTTTTTTCTTTCAGAATGATATTTTAAAAATACTTTATTTTTTCCAAACATTTTCTTTAAAAAAATCAAAACTTTATTCTTAGGTAATATACTGTACTGAAAAATCCCTTCCTATTACCATTCGCAGAGGACTTATTAAGCTACAGAAAAAGTTTCACTGGCCTAGAATAAGAACTTTTCTCAAAAATGGTACCAAAGTACAAATAAATATAGGCTGCAACTGAGAAAATTGAAGCTAAAGATTTTCAGTGTAATTTCTTACTTGTGAAGGTTCTCAGAACTTTCCTGTCCCATAATCTGGATTAAATGCATCCTCATCAGTACTTTTAAGATTCCTCTTTATTATTCTTCCCCTTATAGTCATGTCTTCAAGCACTAATTCTATAGCCTGTTGAGCACAAATCCAACATGTCGGTGACGCGAAATTTAATTTTTAAATATTTAAATGGACTTTTATTGCAATTTAACCATCCAAGCGCAAGTTTGTTACATCAAAGTCTACTGATCATGGTTGTGAAGTCAATATCAGGTACGTTTATGCAATGAGATGTATAGGGAAGGGGAAAGCTGCTGGGACAAATGTTAAAAATTGAGACGGAATACAACTCAGTGAATATTTTTTATGCTGTCTCATGGCTACCAAATTGAAAATTGATCATTACCAAGCGGAATGGTAGTGCATTCAAAAATTTACCTCCAGTAGTTAAGAAATTATCCGCAAAAGAATGAGCCGAGGTAAACGTGTGCGTATCTTTCCAAAGAGTAACATGTTACAAAAATTGCCATAACATGCACATTTTTAAGACATTTTTCCTTTTTTCAACGTATTTTAGTTATCCGCATACGAATTATTCAAAAACAATTTTAAAAATGTTTTTCTTTCATCCCAAACCAGGTGTTTCTCACCTTAAGTGGGCTCGTGTGCACATGTCTAAGGGGTGTGGCTCTACAGCAGCTTACTTACATCTTACAATATCCCGGAATATCAAATAGGAATAATGTATAATAGTCATGAAAAAACATATATTAGCAAAGTGCAAGTGTAGGATCCAGGTTAGTAGGGGAGCAGTGAGAGTTCTAACCAGTGTCATGGCCGCCGCGTGAGTCCAAGCCAATATATCGTGAACCCAAGGTCGAATGTTGACAAATGAGGTGTCGTTGGACTCTGGCTGACGTCCTCTTTCCTATGGACCACGTATTATATTTTTCAAAGAATTTTTGAAAATTTTTGTTTTTGAAAATAGGTGATAGTTTGAAAATCAAACATGATAGAACGTTGTGCCATCGTTCAAACGAATGGACATTAAGTCCTTTATATTTTATAATAAAACTTTTTTATTTTTTATGTTTTTTTGAAAACAGTCTAATTTTGAAATTCCTATATTTTGGAAACTAAAGAGTTTCCAAAAAGTTTGTTTGACATAAATGAATGGCCCTGACCCCATTTACCCCCAAAATAAATTTCAAGTATCTAGGACTAAAACTGTGCAGTAGTGTGGATTGGAGAGTTCTACTCCCCCCCTACTTTCATATAAACTTTGGGTTATATCTCCCGAACGCGTGGTCGGATTTTAACGAACGAGGTATTGTTGGCGTTGGGATGACGTTCTCTTGGCTAAGCATGTGTGTTGGTATTTTTTTTTAATTCTTGTTTTTTGGATTGGCACTATTTTGGAGACGGTGAATTGGAAAAAAGTTTGTTTGACGTTAATGAAAGGTGGGTATGCCCTCTAGGCGGACAGCAAGTTTCAAGGGTGTAGGAGGAAAAACAAAATGATAGGCTACTTTCTCGCGAACATTGGTGATCATTGGCGAACGGATGGTCGGATTTTAACAAATTAGGTGTCGTTGGACTCGAGCTGACGTCCTCTTTCCTATAGACCACTCGTTATATTTTTCATTTTTTTTTTGAAAAATGTTGTTTTTGAAAGTAGGCGATAGTTTGAAAACCAAACATGATAGAATGTTGTGCCACAGTTCAAACCAATGGTCTCTATGACCTTTATTTTTTTTATAATAAAACTTTTTTATTTTGAGATTTTTTGAAAGGCCAACACAAAAACCAACACATAAGCCAATATATAAGCTTATGGTAGGTCACTCCATCAGCAAAACAGTTGTAACCTTTGTAGTGTGAACATCGTACTGACAGGTCAGTAACTACTATGGAACTTACTACAACCAACAAAGGTAGGCAACGTGCACTCTATCAAGGCCACTCTTATAACTATAATCGTCAGAATGCGAAAGGAATAATATTCTGGCGATGCTCAAAAGAGAGGTCAACAAAATGTCGAGGCAATCTGAAAAGTAAAAATGTTTTAAGTGTGAGTGTTCATCAATGTAGAGCTCCAAACGAACTACGGTTGCTGTTTACAAACAATTATCAAAATGCTAAAAAGCAAGTTCAAGAAAACTATATTGCGGCTAAAAATAGTGCAGTGTTTGTTCAAAAGGACTTATCATGTCCTCAAAAAGTTATGTTAAGACAGTTGTCAACATCCAAGAAACCTTTAACACTATCAAAATCAACGCAGACTATACATGAAGTGGTATTGCAAGAGGATCAAAAAGGACTATAAAGTAATAGTGATAATGGTCATGATGATGATAATGATGATGATGATAATGATGATGATGATGATGATAATGGTAATGCTTTGTTTACACCTAAAAATTCATTTGTTAAATTTGTATACTGGAACAAACCCAGTAAGCTAATTCAACGGCTTCGACACTTGCATGCTTTACAACAAACTGGGCATACCGGTCACGATTGGGAAGTCAAAGAAATTGAACAAGAGCTACGTCGTGCTAAAATTATTGTGTAATGGCTCTACCACTTTGCGGCCACTTTTACCCCCACTCTTGGTTCTTATATTTGCTTATTTGCTTCTACTTTTACTTGAGCTCTTTGGATCCATATTTGCTCTCACATAATACTATTATTCTTATTACCAAGTTGACTTTACTAGAGCTTAGTCTATGCTTGACAGTTGACATGGAAATATCAGTGACTAGGTATGGTAAGCCTTATGCATACTATAAAGGATATTCATATATTGTGAAACGAACCAATACAAACGGAACTGTTATTTGGCGCTGTTCAAAACAACGTTCCAAGCATTGTCGTGGTGACCTAAAAAGTAATAATAGTGAGGTTTTAAGTGTCAGTGATCATCAATGTAGTGTACTGCATGAAACACAGTTGCCGTCGACAAAAAATGAAGAAAACCATATTGCTACTCAAAATAGTGGATTGTTTAATGAGCAACGTTTAACCCCTGTTCTAAAAGTTATGTTTAATCCGTCTTCCACATCGCAAGAGCCATCAACATCACAAACTATGCAAGAGGTAGTGTTGTTGTTGTCGTCGTTCTAAAGGAGTGGAACAACTAGGTCATCTGCTCTTGATATGCAAAAAGGTACCGTAGTATTGCAAGAGGATCAAAATGACTAAATAGTAATAACAATAAGGTTTTTATGCCTATAAAACCATTGCGGCTTCCCCAGTTTTTGAAAACAACAGTGAATGGACATTGCTATAAAAAGATCTACAACAAGCCTTGTGTTTAAAAACTATAACAGACTATTGTAAAGAGAGAAAGAGTTGTATTAAGTGTGCATCTATTGTCATAATCTTGTATACTCTGCAATGTTAAAATATTCTAACTTTGTATAAAATAAAACAACATTGTAACATCATTTTGCATTTTTTTACAAACTTTATATACATTTTTTTTGTTTCATGATAATATTTTTAAGACAATACTAAAAACTAAAACATTATTAGTCTATACACATATTTTTTTCATTCAGTCCATTGTCATTACTTATATTTTCCATTATTATTTCACTTTTTTTTTCATTTAATTAAAACGGACCATGCACCTATTGTTTTTAAAACCTTCATAAATTAAGTGTACAGGTTGCACAGCATTATTGACTTCATCAAAAACACTCTCCGACATATCATTAAACCGTTTAAGCAGAAATGTCTCAAAGTTTTCACATACACAAAGTACACGATCACCATATGCTATTTTCAATTTCCGAATCTTGATAATGCGGAATGGAATATGCGTTCGCAATTCGCTGAGCTTCTTTGTCTCTAAGCCACATGCTTGACCCACAGCATTCAAAACATTCATTGTAGTAGTCTATAAACAAAAGAAAAGCATATCTATTACACTCCAAAACAGCTTTAATAATATTGTGCAATTAGGGATTTTGCACTATGCATTGCTAATAAATTATACTACTTATGCAAGAAATGCCCTAACTGTAGCAGATACTGCTTTTCTGCATATAGCACAAGTGTTGAGTTCTAATGCACACTTGACACTGGCTATCATGTGTCCACAAGGCAAAAATACAACACCTAGTTCATCTTGATAACAAATTTTACATAATTGTTGGTCACACATTTGTATCTGTTCGTGAGACAAGTCTTTTTTTTTCAGCCTCATGTATTTGCTCTGCGTGTTCTAACTCTAAAGGCACTTTTATGTCTTGTGCTGCAATCACGTTTTCTTTACGAATAGTGTTCACAAATTCCTGACCTTTAAGCAACACCATGTATTTACAGTTAGGTAACCAACGAGCGTGTTGCACAAAAGGGTCATCAGTCATTTGCCAATCATTTAAAGCAAACCCACAATAAAAACATATTGATTTATCCCCTTCACCAGTATAAAAAAATCCAGCTTCACTTAGCTGTTTGGTAAGGTGTTTTAATATTAATGGCCAAACATGTTTATAAGATTCTAAACGTTTTTCAACAGAGCTGTACTCTGGGTGTGCTAGTGCTTTAGTCTTGCAAACTCCCAATTTTTCAAAAGCACATGCCAATTCAACACTGTCTATGGCATATGGACCACATATATCGACACTAACGTTGTTGGCTGGTAATACATTATTATTATTATTATTATTTATTTGTGATTCAGCAACGTAAGTAGCGGCCAATGGTCTTGTGGTTCGGTAAAATGAATACACGGGTATGTTACCCACTTGTTTTCCAAGCATGTAAGGACAACAAGGAGACCATCGCAAATGGTCTCTAAAGGGATCATCCCCTTCTTCCCAGTGTGAAAGTTCAATACGACGAAACACACAGCGCACCTCATCTTCTCGGTTTAAGTAAAAAAAAAACGGCTTTTGCAAGTTCATGTGTCGACAGAAAGCCTACAGGCCAGGATTCAAATGTTAACCAACGGTCATGTTCTGATTTTAAATTTAACCCACGTGGTAAACCAACTTGCTCACTTGTTGTATTTAGTACTAACGCCATGTGTTATAATAAAACTTTTTCTTATTGTAAGTTATTAACGTTGCACAGAATACTTTAAAGCACATTGTATGCTTGATCACTGTCTGTGCATTACGTTAATGGCGCATGACGACACCTAAAAGCAAACAAAATAACCAATCACTCACTCACTCACTCAATCAATCAATCAATACTTGTAAATAAAACTTTAACGTTAATTGGCATTAATATATCAAAACCCCATAAAAATTATAATAAACTGTATGTCGGCACTAACAGTAACCCATGTACTTATTTTCTTTTTATAAAGCTGCAGTCATTTACATTCCCATTTAACCAATACATAAACAAAAATAATAATATCATGTCATTTTGTTCAGATTATCATGTTCAAACCTGTCATTCGTTGAGTTCATAGGGTACAAAGTTCCTCATTTTTCTACTAGAAAGCGCTATAGAGTTTAAGGAGATTAGATATCTAACATCTAACCTCCTTGACGTTCATAGTCAAGGAACAACTAAATTCGACATGCAAGCTACCCTCTGTGTGTCAAATAACAAAGCTTGCACCCGGCAGCCGAGGCCATACGATATTAATATTATTATTAATATATTATTATTATTATTATTCTAGGGAACGACACGTCAGTTAAATTATTTTTTTTACAAAATCCAATATGGCCTTGTACTTTCCCGGTAAACGACCAATATGGTCTTGTACCGGTTGCCAATACATAGTCATTAATCAAGAAAGCAATCATCGTCCTAGTCATGTACAGGTAATGATTTTTTTGTCTACGAGTTTTCAGTAGTGGTAAAATGGAATAGCATTTTATGTTAGGCTTACCTGAGTTTTAAATAGTTCACTGCCTGGAAACAATGGTTGCACTTTACTGCGTCTCGGGTTTTCAGCGACTGCTTCGGCGGTAAGGCTTTTCTTTCCAAGTTTCTAAAAGTAAATAAAATAAACCGTTATAAATACCTAAATTCAGGTTAGTACATGCATTTCATAAAATAAAATATGAAACAAAAAATGAAACAAGTTAGTTTAAAAAAATAATCCCACCTTCACTTGCAGTGGCTTGTTGCTTTTTCCTTCTAGTGGGCTCAAAAGTAAACTGGTTTCTTGTATCTCAGACATGTAAGGTATACCGGTTACCTGCAAACAAATAAATTAAAAAATCAATAATTACCTAATCAATAACTACAAATTTAAGGTTCATTAGCATGGCATTATTAAAATAATCATTCATAGGTACATACCAAAAAATAAAAGGATTTTTCTTCCACAGCTCTACTGTATACGTCCGTGTGCTAAAATGGGAAGTGCATGACTAACGCAATCGTTATCAGTTAGTCTAGCAACAGAAAAAGTTGTATTTCCTCAGCGTTTTAACCTTGAATGGTTCTCTGTCTCTCTCTCGCACGTGTTCCCACACCTCTTCACATTCCTCAATCTGAATAAGTTTCGGGTACCTTATACAAGTTTCATGTTTTTAATAAGGAACCAAAATGGCTGCCTCTTATACATCGGTAGTCCTACTGTCTCAGAACCAAAATGGCGGTCTCGGCTTAAACAGCACACCTGCTAGCCACCACGAGGCAAGTAAGCTGATATCACACTTCCTGCTGACGTAGACATTCCTGCCTCGTCAGCACCAGCAACAGCTCTCACGAGTCCTCTGGCTAGGTACAATATTCAGTCACCAGTGAGCTGGACTGTGTGCGTGTTAGCATTCAAAACATGTATTATTATTATTATTATTATTATTATTATTATTAATAATTAATAATTATTAATAATAATAATAATTATTATTATTAATAATGGATTATTGTTGCAGCCATGATTGGCATAAGGTTGTCGTGTGTGTCGTGCGTGTGAATTGCCGTTGAATTAGTAATTAGCTGGATTTGTATGTAGCCTTTCGGCATCGAAACAGGTTGGTGTTAGTCCCAGTTCATGGTACGTATATTGTGTTTCATGAGTTCTATTCTCTTCTGGGACTTTATTGAGTGTTGAATGGTCGTGTGTCGTCAATTTTAGGTTAAGGTTTTTCCATAGACTATTGAAATCATAGAACTTGCAGTGACGACATTCATACTTCATGCGCTAGTGAAATCCAAGGCCATCTGGGTTGAGAGTAATTCTGTGGTATCCTTAGGCCTATAGGTCTCGTCGTTAGGGGGTAGATAGTAGGTCTGGACTACTTGGAGACAGCGGCCATTAGAGACCCGCTACATTGAGTAGGCTACGTAGCAACCATCCTTTTATACTATAGATTTTCGACGGTATTTGTGTTTTGCTGTCGGCATCAGTTTATTTTTGGGAAATCTGCCATCATGGATTCTATTAGTAGCTCGAAGGATACAAGTGCAGACGCTACTCCAATTGATAAGGCTTTGACAAGATGCATTGATGTCATCAGAAAGATGAAGCTTGCTACAGGAAGACAGAAGAATATATCTAATGACGTGAAAAATGGAATAGCGGAGATAGAGGAAGCCATTGATATCATTATATCGTGCAGGGACAATTGGCTTGAGAAGCAAGGAGTTCTGCCTGCAGTGGAAGAGCATACCTTAGGCCATGAGAAGGTGATAGTGGCATTGGATAGCCCTGATAACCCCATTCAATCGCCTCTAGTAGATTCCGATAAGCAGGAGGAAAATTTGCCAGAATGGACGACGGTCCGACGGAGGAGGTCCTCCGGTATCGCTGTGTCGTGGTCAGAAAGCGCTTCTCTGTCGTCATAAAGGGCGAAACCACCAGTTCGGGACAGCAAGACTCGGAAATCCCATAAACGATCACGACCCAAGGCTGTGCTGATCCAACCAGCAGCTGGGAAGACTTATGCAGAAATTGTGAAGAATTTGAGGGAGAAGGTGAAGCCAGAGGCCTGCCATCCGGAAATTCGATCGATCCGTCAAACTAGATCCGGTGACGTTTTACTGGAGTTTGATACGAAGGCTGATAAGGACTGTCGAGAAATGTTCAGCAGCACTTTGAGGGAAGCTGTTGGTCATGCAGGATTGGTAAGGACATTGACTCCTAGAACTGTCTTGGAGGTACGAGACATGGATATTGTAACTACTGTAAGTGATGTCGAATTGGCTCTGAAACGAGACATAGAGGGTTTTATAGATGAGCTGAAAGTATACGTCACTAAACCCAACAGTGGAGGGCAGAAAATGGCAATTGTGGAAATGGATAATCAGAATGCTGAGAAATTATTGGAGACTGGCCGTATTAAGGTCGGTTTCATATACTGTAGGGTGAGGAGAAGAGCGATGGTAACGCGCTGCTTTCGGTGTCTGGGTTATGGCCATATAAGGAGGAATTGCAATGGCCCGGATAGAAGCGGCCTTTGCTACAGATGTGGTCAACTGGGTCATAAAGCCGCAGGATGTACGTCAGACATGAAATGCGTGCTGTGCTCTGACTGTAATCGGGAGGGCTTAAACATAAGTCACATCCCTGGAACAGGTTCTTGTACAGTGTTTCGAGAGGCACTCGCGAAGATTAAAGAAAAAACACAATGACGAATGTCCTACAAGGGAACCTGAAACGAAGCATAATCGCTAATGATCTTTTGATACAGCTAAAATTTGAAAGGAAAACAGATATTCTCCTGATCAGTGAGCAATATCGAAACTTGGACATGCTGGGCTGGTTTTCGGATCCCCTAGGTACGGCGGCTATCTGGATACCAGATCTGAGCAAAATCCATGTGGAGGATCACGGATCCGGAGAAGGGTTCGTTTGGGTTAAGAGTGGTGGGATTACGTACGTAAGTCGCTATTTAACTCCGAATGAACATATTCAGTATTTTCAAAGGAAGCTGGACAATTTGGAAGATACTGTTCGTGAGATGGAAGGTGTTGTGGTAGTTGCCGGTGACTTCAACGCTAGGGCATTGGGATGGGGTATGCCACATCAAAATTCGAGGGGACGACGAATTTTAAAGATGGCAGCCAGATTAGGATTGGTCGTGGTGAATACAGGGACCTCAACGACATTTAGACGACCTGGCTATACGGAGACTAAACCAGATATTACGCTGGTGTCGGATCGTCTGGCAGCCTTGGTAGTAGAATGGGAAGTGATCGAGGATTATACTGCAAGTGATCATCAATATATCACCTTCCGGATTTTACGAGATCAGCGGCCTCAGAGGCACAACACATTGAAGACAACACGTTGGAATGTATCGCGCATCGACCAGGAGAAATTTGCCAATATACTCGAATCAGTACAGTCAGGCACTAGTAACATTGTTGAGGAATTATATCTAAGAGTTTCTGTTGAGGAACAGGTGGAGGTCACTATGCGTCTCTTGCACCTAGCCTGCGAAGCGTCAATGCCCAGGAAGCGTCTTCGAAACAATAGACGTCCAGCTTATTGGTGGACTGACGAAATAGCTGATCTTCGAAGAACTTGTCTTCGACTCAGAAGAAGAGCCCAACGTTCAAGACATCGACCAGAGGCTGATTTGAGATCCGCTGAGCACCTTGCAGCTAAGAGAACCCTTCGAAATGCCATCAGAAGACGTAAGACTCTGATGTGGCAGTTGTTAGTTAAAGAAGTAGACGTAGATCCTTGGGGATTAGGCTACCGAATTGTCACCAAGAAACTCGGCTCCATGTCCAATACCACGTTGGATGCACGGACGATGGATGATATTGTAAACGAGCTATTCCCTACTCACCCTGTGCGAATTGATGTGGGCGACGTACTTGAGCCGGAATTCATTCCTCTATTTACCAAAGATGAGCTGAAGGAAGCAGTAGGCTCCCTTCGGAATAAGAAGGCTCCAGGCCCTGACGGGATACCCGCGGAAGCTATGAAACTAGCTCTCAAGGTTTGTCCGCAGCTACTGCTTGAAATGTACAACTGTTGTCTGAGAGCAGGTGTCTTTAGTGCCCGTTGGAAAATGGCTCGACTAGTGCTGATTAAAAAAGGAAAGGCAGTCAGGAACGCGCCATCGTCCTTCAGACCACTATGTATTTTAGACATTGCGGGAAAAGTGCTGGAGAAGCTATTAAAACCTCGCATACTGTCGTCTATTCAAGCCGCGGGAAATCTGTCTGACAGGCAATTTGGCTTCCGCCGTGGGCGATGTACAATAGATGCAGTACGCCAAGTAGTTGAAGCTGCGAATCAAGCCCAGGAAGGTAACCACTATTCTAGGAAAATAACACTTCTGGTAACCTTGGATGTGAAGAACGCCTTCAACTCAGCTAGGTGGATAGATATGGTTGAAGCTCTTCAATTCACCTTCCAGTTGCCTGCATATCTCCTGCGTATAATGAAAGATTATTTGAAGGACCGTACCCTGTTATATGACACTGCAGACGGCCAGAGGAGGAGAAAAGTCACGGCAGGAGCAGCGCAAGGATCTATCCTGGGCCCGGATTTGTGGAACATGTTGTACGACGGCTTACTGCGCATGGAGATGCCCGAAGATGCATTCCTTGTTGGGTACGCTGATGATATTGCAGCGGTGATTGTAGCCCGAGATGCGGTTCTGGCTCAGTGGAAACTCAATCAGGTAATGCGACGGGTGAGTGGTTGGATGAACACTCATGGTCTGAATTTAGCTATGGCGAAAACTGAAATAGTCATGTTAACTAGGAGGAGAATGGACACTATAATTCCCATGAAAGTTGGAGAGGTGGTCGTTCGAACTGGAGCCACTGCGAAGTACTTAGGGTTTACTCTTGACACGAAACTGACATACTGGTCTCATATACGGAAGGCAGCAGACAAGGCGGAAGTAGTGACAGCTGCCATTAGTAGACTCATGGCTAATGTGCATGGTCCTAGAGAAAGCAAACGTCGACTACTGTTGTCCACAGCGCAGTCTATTCTCCTGTATGGAGCTGAGATTTGGTCTGATTCGCTGAAGATAGAGAAGTATAGGAAACGCCTAGCTGCAATTCAGAGGAGAGGAGCTCTGAGGGTGGCGTGTGCTTACCGTACAGTTTCGGAACCTGCAGTTCTGGTTGTCTCAAGTGTTGCGCCAATAGACTTACTCGCGCAAGAACGTAAAGACGTATACTTCCGACGAGTAGAACTGGGCAAGGCTCAAGCCCGGAAGGAAGCCGTAGCACGCAAGATGGAGCTTTGGCAGCAGAGGTGGAATGACGATCACAGAGGAAGATGGACAGCTCGGCTGATACCGAGTCTGGTCGAGTGGACGAGTAGGAAACACGGAGAAATAAATTACTTTCTGACACAGATGTTGACAGGTCATGGCTACTTTCGGTGTTACCTTCATCGTATGGCCAAAGTAAGGAGTCCAGTTTGTATTTACTGCGAGAACGAACGAGATGACGTTTATCATACGTTTTTCGTCTGCGATCGTTGGGCAGCGGAAAAACAACAACTTGAAGCTGAGGTTGGTCCAATAACGCCGGACAATATAGTTGGCATTATGCTGAGAAACGAGCTCAGCTGGGATACGGTCGCTTTCTTTGTTGAGGTGGTCCTTCGTCAGAAGAAGTCGGATGGGGACTTGCTCGATTTAGTCGATTGAGTCTGCGATCCGCGGGCTATGAATGGAGAAGTAAGATGGTGCTTGGGAAGCAAAGAAAATGACTCCATCCTGAAGTAATACGAAAGTGGTCCCGGGATGGGTTTTGTCAAGAGGACAGGATGTGTTTTTTTAGTGGGTAAGAATCCCACACTCTTGAGAAGTGCGGACCCTTCTCAAGGTCTTATGCAAGATTTTTCCACTTCCCTCGTAAAAAAAAAAAAATATTAATAATAAACATTATACTGTAATAATAATAATTACTAGCAAGCGGCCATTCTCAATGCATGATCATGTTAACCACATACTTTCATCCTAAAACACATGACTTTACCCAGTTCAATATTTAGTTTATAACATTTCAGGCCAATGACCTTACCGTTTTGGCTCTTTGCATACATGCACATGACTTGGTCGAGCAAATGTTAGAGGTTTCCATATTCTAAAACCATTTCCTGTGCCAGACAGCAGTCTCGCTTAGTACCGTTTACTAGCATGTTAAAGATCTCCTTCAGGGGTAAAAAATCTTAGCATGCTTGTCACATTTCAAAATATTCGCCTTCATTCATTCGTCATAGGAAAAATATCGAAAAGCAAACCCTCGTTTTGCCATACATCTCCCCCGTAGAAATAGCCAGTATTCACCATGCTCAGTCATAGCCTCGTTGTAACATACGTCAAGCGCTACCGGCTCTCTGTCTACAAACACGCTTTTATTTTAAAAAAAAGAAGAAAAAATGCCTAGTTTTTTGTCTTAGAGACTTGACATTTATTTTCATGGTAGAGGGGATAGGGATCTTTCATTTATGTCAAAAAAAATTTTGTCAACGTGTTAGTTTCCGAAATAGTAAAAATTCAAAATTTAAGGGTTTTCAAAAAATCTCAAAATATAAATAAGTTTTATTATAAAAAAAATAAAGGTCATAGAGACCATTGGTTTGAACAATGGCACAACATTCTATCATGTTTGGTTTTCAAACTATCGCCTACTTTCAAAAACAACATTTTTCAAAAAAATTAAAAATATAACGAGTGGTATATAGGAAAGAGGACGTCAGCTCGAGTCCAACGACACCTCATTTGTTAAAATCCGACCATCCGTTCGCCAATGATCAATGTTCGCGAGAAAGTAGGCTATCATTTTGTTTTTCCTCCTATACCCTTGAAAATTGCTGTCCGCCTAGAGGGCATACCCACCTTTCATTAACGTCAAACAAACTTTTTTCCAATTCACCGTTTCCAAAACAGTGCCAATCCAAAAACAAGAATTTTCAAAAATAAAATAAAAAATACCAACACACATGTTTAGCCAAGAGATCGTCATCCCAACGCCATCAATACCTCGTTCGTTAAAATCCGACCACGCGTTCGGGAGATATGGCCCAAAGTTTATATGAACGAAGGGGGGTGGGAGTAGAATTCTCCAATTCACACTACTGCACAGTTTCAGTTCTAGAGACTTGAAATTTATTTTGGGGGTAAAGGGGGTCAGGAACATTCATTTATGTCAAACGAAATTTTTTGTAAACTCTTTAGTTTCCAAAATATAGGAATTTCAAAATTGGACTGTTTTCAAACAAAACATAAAAATAAAAAGTTTTATTATAAAAAATAAAGGACATAAAGACCATTCGTTTGAACCATAGCACAACGTTCTATCATGTTTGGTTTTCAAACTATCGCCTACTTTCAAAAACAAAAATTTTCATTTTTTTTTTTGAAAAATATAATACGTGGTCCATAGGAAAGAGGACGTCAGCCAGAGTCCAACGACACCTCATTTGTCAACATTTGACCTTGGGTTCACGAGATATTGGCTTGGACTCACGCGGCGGCCATGACACTGGTTAGAACTCTCACTGCTCCCCTACTCAGGTTCATCACTCCCGAAGAATTACCGTTTTTAATATGTCTACAGTAAGTTAATTTATTTGGTTACTAGCAGTAGTGCCCGGCTCCGCCCGGTGGATTTATATGTTTTATGGATGATAATGTATAGGCCTACTACTACTGAACTGGCACATTATACATAAACTAACAGAAAAAAAACAAATGTAAAAATATAACTTTTTGCGGTGGTAGTGGGAGTGATACGTTCAAGAATACGGTATAATGGACGTAACATTCAAGTCATTTTCCCTTAATGATAATGATAATAATGAATAGGGAAACGGCTATTTACTAACTACAGTACTGACACAATACATGTAATTTACAAACAAATTGAAAAATATGATTAGAAAGAGGAGTTAAAGTGAAATAAAAGACACTGGCTAGGGCCTTTATCTCATTGGCTGTTAGAAAAGTAGTGACCAATAGTGTCGTCTGTTGTCGCATAGCGCTGTAGGAAAATAATCAGAGCACCTTGGCTGTCCCGAGCTCCTGAGGTAACAACAGTGGATACGGATCGGAATAAATGAAAGTAAATTTGAAAGCACCAACGCTTATTGCAGCTGATCTACACCTCAATGTACTGCACCAACACCATTGCACTTATACAGAGGCATAATATTTTCATGATGCTAACTGTTTTCAGGGGGCTAAGAAATCTTTTTGTACTGATTCCTCCCCGTGACTGCAATTTATAAGCAGCGAAAGATGTAACTATTTTCACAATTCACCTCCAGAACACGGGTAGGGGCGGCGTGATGCAGCCCGCTTTGTCAGTCAACACTAGACTTATTAAGATATTCTTACAGTTACACTACTACGTACATGAATGGTTCGAATGCCTTAAAACGTGTTTCTCAAGTTCCTTTTGTCTGTTATTCTAAATATAGAGAATGGAGAGGGTTGTCCAAAATATCAAATGGACATTGTTACCAGCAGGGTTTCAAACGGTAGGCTATGTAAAATATCGTTGTAATTAGGTGAATTAGGTATATACATGTTGGTTCAGATCGGTGAAACGGTGTAGATTTGTGTCAAAGGGCCTAAATGCAGGGAATGGGGTGGTCTGTCCAAAACTTCATGTAGACAGCGTTTATTCGCAGGGTTCCAAAGGGTAAGTATACAAATTTTGGTTCAGATCGGTGAAACGGTGTAGATTTGTGCCAAAGGGCCTAAATGCAGGGAATGGATTGGTCTGTCCGAAATTTCATGTAGACAGTGTTATTTGCAGGGTTCCAAAGAGTAAGTATACAGATTTTGGTTCAGATCGGTGAAACGGTGTAGATTTGTGCAAAAGGGCCTAAATGCAGGGAATGGAGTAGTCTGTCTGAAATTTAAAGTAGATAGTGTTACTCACCGGGTACCAAAGGGTAGACTAAGTATACACATTTTGGTTCAGATCGGTGAAACGGTGAATATTGGTATAAATAACAGACAGACAAACCAACATTGAGTTTTACATATATAGATTTACATATGCTAGTGCAACAATCACAATATCGCAGGTTATCACAAAAATTCTACACACACAACCATTTACACGGGGCAACATGACCACGATGTCTAAGCCCCGCAAATGAAATATTAACTGTGGATACAATAGCATAGTGAATACTCCAGTCCAATAAATCCTTGAGCAACACTGAAAAATGGCTTCAAATACCATATCCTATCTCCAATTTACACATGCTAGTGCAACAATCACAATAACGCAGGTTATCACAAACATTCTACACACACACACCCATGTACACGGGGCAACATGACCACGATATCTAAGCCCAGCAAATGAAATAACAACTGTCTACACATGAAAAGTGCAAAATGGTGATGGGAGAATGTAGGAATGTTTGCCACTATTTTTCTCTGACAGGATAGCATTACATTACATTTTGCTAATATGCTGATTTACTGTGCATACGATAGCATGGAGAATACTACAGTCCAATGAATCCTTGAGCAACACTGAAAAATGGCTTCAAATACCATATTCTATCTCCTATTTACATATGCTAGTGCAACAATCATAATAACGCAGGTTATCACAAAACTTCTACACACACACACATGTATACGGGGCAACATGACCACGATGTCTAAGCCCCGCAAATGAAATAACAACAGCTGTCTACACATGGAAACTGCAAAATGGTGATAGGAGAATGTAGGAATGTTTGCCACTATGATTCTCTGACAGGATAGCATTACATTACATTTTGCTAATATGCTGATTTACTGTGCATACGATAGCATAGAGAATACTACAGTCCAATAAATCCTTGAGCAACATGGAAAAATGGCTTCAAATGCCATATTCTATCTCCTATTTACACATGCTAGTGCAACAATCACAATAACGCAGGTTATCACAAAACTTCTACACACACACCCATGCACACGGGGCAACATGACCACGATGTCTAAGTCCTGCAAATGAAATAACAACTGTCTACACATGAAAATTGCATAATGGTGATAGGAGAATGTAGGAATGTTTGCCACTATTTTTCTCTGAGGGGATAGCATTACATTACATTTTACTAATATGCTTATTAACTGTGCATATGATAGCATATTGAATACTACAGTCCAATTCAATCCTTGATTCACAATCGGTCAGTTTTCCCATGTGTCGTTTAGCAAATTTTACCGGACTATCATGATACAGAGTAAATCGTTGTTGCCTAGTGACAACCAGTCCATCAATGGTGCGGCGTTGACTATCATGATATAGTTCTAGTTGTTGTCGCCTAGCGACAATATGTCCGTGAAGTTATTAGATCGGTGAAGCGGTGTAGATTTGTGCAAAATGGCCTCAATGCAGGGAATGGGGTGGTCTGTCCGAAATTTAAAGTAGACAGTGTTACCCGCTGGGCTCCAAAGGAAATGTATACAAATTTTGGTTCAGATCGGTGAAACGGTGTAGATTTGTATAAATAACAGACAAACAGACAAACCAACATTGAGTTTTATATATATAGATTTCACAAATGCGTAACTTCATTTACATTATTCTCAGAATTAATTCTTTAACTTTTTATGCTTTAGATATAAATCAACATCAAACATTGACACAGGGATATTATAGATACATCAAATTAAAGCTAATGAATGCAGGAATGCTGTGAACTAGGGATTTTTATATACTTTGAAAACTTTAGCCACCTTGTTTATTTTGAGCAATGATAAAATTGCATTTTTTTATAAAGAAAACTCCTATACTCTGTCTGTTTCAGATAACTGTAACAGTCTAGTTCAAACCATTATATGCGTTAAATAGAAGAACTCAGTAAAATAAATTTGATGATTGAATAATATATAGGCCTAGAAACTTTAGGGCATTTTGAAAACTTAACATTTTGTATTCTATTTATCAAAACTTCAAGAGAACTGAAATCAGAAAACAAAGTTTCTGATACAAAACGCTGATGGTTGTGTTTAATGTGGTAAGAGTTTCAGAGGAATCGGTTCAAATATGTGGATTTTCTCCCTAAAAGTACAGGGTCTTTATTTTTGCTTGGCAAGGACATTCTCACTCACGCGCTCCGCCAGTGACAGCTCAGTTCCCGGCTGTCGCTCGCGCGTATAGACGGCAGAATACGGTGCTGAAAATCAGTATCATGCATTTTTACTCACCATGCTTACAGTAGATGCTGAAAATGTTCCCCATCCGCTGACAAACATTACCGGCATCTCCTTATGAAGTTTCCGGTTACTCTGGTTAATTTAGCTTCAGTAAGGAAATAACGACATTTACGTCTATTTTTATTGTTTACTGAACCTGTACATTTGAATCTCTTAGTCAGTTGATTTATTGTCCGATTTATAGAAATAGGTCTCCCTGGAAATGTCATTCGAGACGTCTGTCTTGTTTAGGCGCACGTTATGAGCGGCACGTAGGCTATTGTGCGAACCTTCGCTCGACCTTGGCCGCCGGTCCCGGGCCAGGTTGAAGCGTGGTCACCAGTCGTATACACTCGCTCTTCTGTAGAGTCCGAGCTCTGAGCTAATTGGGTGTTTCAGTCTTTCAGTGTTTTATCACGGGTGAGTTAGCCGTGGTGGTTACGGCATGACTGATGGCAGTCACTCACATCCGGGAGGCGAGGAGGTTCGAATCCCCCCGCCGGCAACCTTGAAGATGGTCTTCTGTGGTTTCCCATCTTCCTTCCAGGCAAATGCCGGGGTTGGTCCCTAACTATAGGCCACAGCCGCTACCTTCCAACTCCTCGTCCTTACATTCCAACTTACCTCCTTCCCTCCCCAATGGTACTTGTAGCTCACCCATTGGGTGTCCGTCTCGAAGCAGCTACAAAAAAAAACTGGCGAGCCGAACATGTCCTCGGACACTCCCGGCACTAAAAGTCATACGCTAAAAAAAAAAAAAAAAAAAAAAAGTGTTTTATCAAGCTACTGTGTACCGGTACTGTATATCGTAGTGTGATTGTGTGTAGTGCTGTAATGCCTTATGTAAAATATTCGTTACGTGAACGTGTATATCTGCACAATACGTACACAAAGTGCGCTAGAACAAGACAAAAGTTTCGAGTGAGATTTCCAGGGGGACCCATTCCTATAAATCGGACAATAAGACAACTGGCTAAGAGATTCAAATGTACAGGTTCAGTAAACAATAAAAATAGACGTACATGTCGTTATTTCCTTACTGAAGCTAAATTAACCAGAGTAAACGGAAACTTCATAAGGAGATGCCGGTAATGTTTGTCAGCATCTACTGTAAGCATGGTGAGTAAAAATGCATGATACTGATTTTCAGCACCGTATTCTGCCGTCTATATGCACGCGCGGCAGCCGGGAACTGAGCTGTCACTGACGGAGCGCGTGAACGAGAATGTCCTTGCCCAGCAAAAATTAAGACCCTTTATATAGGCCCTACATGTCTTAAATTGGGTGAGAAATAAGAATTATTATTAGGAAAAGGTGGAAAAGAACGGCCAGAAACATCGACCCCGTTTGAAGCGGGATAAGATGATGAAGAGAAAAAGAAGAAGAATCCCCATATTGTCCTGTCTAAATTCCTGAGTTTTAGCCTCAGTGATATAAATATTTTGGCTTCACCATTTTCCTGCCTGGTCGTGAATATAGACTTTATACAGGGATGATGACCGGGATGTCCAAAACCCCTAAATAAAAGAAAATACCTCCCCCCTCCCCGTTCCTACGTGCTCACAACTAGTGGGACGTGCGTTGGCGACCACTGAGTCCATTTACTTCCTTTATTTCCTTTCGACCTCCCTTAATCAACTCTTGTTCTCTTCCAAGAGGGTAGGCCATGGTGTCCTAGTATGCAAGAATAAATGACGAACACTGGTTGTCATGGTTACCATGGTGTCCTAGTATGCATGAATAAATGCCGAACAGTAGTTGTCATGGTTTCATTGTATGGGATATCAACAACCACACCCTTATATTTGTCACTTGTACCAAGTGATGGTTGCAGTAAATGATACTCTTGATTATTATTGTTAATTGTTTGTTTTAAGGGGCGGAACTACGAGGTCATCTGCCCCTAAATGATACACTCTCCCCAATCTGTAGCATTCCAAGATGTAGAATGGAGGGCATTAAAACTATGCTTTTTTAAGGAAATTAAATTCTGTCTTGTAGCAAAAAAAAAGTTATTCTAAGCAGCCCAGGGGAAATACGTAATCTTATCTCTTGTTTATAGGTCAGATGCGCCCACCAGTGCTTACACGATGGATTTGCTGTTTATACTTCTTAGACATCTTAAGGTAAGAGTAATATCTGAGTAGGCTAAGTCTTCTTCACGAAAAAGGCTTTTTTGTTTGCTCGTTCCCGTTTCGTCGCTGCCATTTTGAATGTTTCGTTTAAATGAGTGCCAACTCCAACGTTGTCTGAATTATTTGAATACCTACGAAAGACTTAGTCATTGGCTTCGGGAACGATTTAATTCGGTGCCATATTTAAATTAACTATATGATGTCATGGCTCAGACTTTGCCTTTCTTTTTAAATTGTCGGAAATTTTGATTTAGTTAAATACGTTATATCTGCTTCTTTCATTTTTAATGATACATAGCCTACGTAAACTATTGTCTTACGTCTTGGTGCATTCGTATCGACTGCGGGGAAATAGGGCACCTTGGGACTGCTAAGAGTCAGCCTCGTTCTTCAATCATGTCAGAAATACGAATTACCCTTTGAAAGAACCGTGGTACAGTTGTATACATTTCACGAGATACCGTTTTACCATCATCATTTGTATGAGACTCGTGCACCGGTGTTACCCCAGTCACTGAGTCCGAATCAGGATTGTTGTTTCGCCAACATGTCCGGATAATCCTCACGAAATAGCCGACCTCAACCGCATAATTCTGGCAAGCATAAGGTTCAAAACACACCAATCAAAATTTTATGAAACCCACTTCAAGGTCAAAGTTCCTCTTTCCACCTCCATACCAATCTTATTATCAGGATCCAACATAACATACTGTTTTGGTAGCCACCTTATCCCCAACACCAGAGGAAGATAGAAGGTGCGGTTTGTACCAAAATCTTCCAAGTCATCTCAATAGTACTGGAAAAACCTTGCATTCCTTGAAAATTCAACGAATATATATTTATTTGTTTATCACGTGCGTTTAAACAAAGAAACAAGACGATAGCCCCTGGCAGAACTGTGTCGCGTCCAGTCCGCATACCATTAGAGCTGGGCAGGAGGTCTATAATCATGGAGCCTCACAAGTATTCGATCGTGTATTCAAAAGAATCAGTATTACCCGCGGCAGTGACGAATTGCACTCTAAATACCCATAAATATCGACGATTTCTTTAGAAAGTGCATTTAAACAAATAAACAAGATAACAATAAAGAAGAATAAATAAATAACAGTTAAGCTGTGCGGGTTGTTTTAGCACTTATGTACAAGATTTCTCGCATAGGTCTCCTAGTTTTATCTAAACCAATGCAAACTGTTAAGTCAGCAGGAAGAGCAGTTCATTGGATAGAAGAGGCCCTTGGTAGCTAGCAATATCGCTCACACAGAAAGGTTCACAATGCTCTTCTCCTCTACTCCCCTAATTTTGTCTTCATCCAGAGTCTCTCTTAAACCCTTGAGACCCCTAGTGAGATCCAAAATGCGACCCTCTATAAAACATGGCAGTGGTGATGGTGATAATAGCTTTAAGGGGCGGAATAGCGAGGTTATTTGCCCCAACCTTTAAATATACCTGCATGATTACTAAACTTCAGCATTTCAAAATATTGTATCTATCTTATTAGTTAGTTATAGTTAGTTATTGTTGTTTTAAGGGACGTAACTACGCGGTCATCTGCCCCTCTCTCTTATTAGGTGCAACACAGTCTAGATCAGCGTTTCCACGGTGGGTGAGTGGTTATAGTGTCGGACTACCAACCCCAAGATTGCAGGTTCGCCCCTGGCCATGGTAAGTGATTTTTGAAGGCGACAAAAATCACGACACTCATGTCATACGTTGTTGGCATGTTAAAGAACCCATTTGAATTCAGTAAGCCATGTTCAATGGCAAAATTAATCTCGAGATTTTCCGCCAACACAAAGTTCTTCCATTCTCTACGTGAAAGCGCTGTAGTGTCAAGGAGTTTAGATATCTAACCTCCTTGACTTTCATAGCGTTCAAAGGAACGACGAAATTCGACATGCAAGCTACCCTCTGGGTGTCAATTAACAAAGCTTGCACCAGGCACCCGAGGCCATACGATATTATTATTATTATTTATTGCGTTTCCAAAACTGTGGTACGCGTACCACTGGCGGTACGCTCGTACTGCTGCAGTGGTACCTGGTGACGTTACGAAAAATATAAAAAATATTAGATTCGTTACGAAAAATATAAAAAATATAAAATATACAATTTTAAAATATAAGAACATTGATATGTTGCTGGAGGACTTTAAGGCCAAAGATAAGGAGCAGATTTATAAATTGAATTGTGATTCAGAACTAAGCAAACTTTTTCAAAAATTACTCTTGTGAACTTTTGGGTTGAGAGGCGTGCAGACTATGACACATAGCTGACAAAGCAGTTAGATTTTTACTGCCTTTCACTACTTCGTACTTGTGTGAGACTGCATTTTCTTCGCTTGTTTATCTCAAGAATAAATACCGGAATAGGCTTCTTACAGTGGAAAACGATCTTCGTTTGAGACTCAGCAATCTTAAACCAGACATTCCTAAGTTGGCTTCTAATCTTCAAGCTCACCCTTCAGATTGAAGTTGTTAGTTTAACTTTGTTTTTTATGTTTAATTATTACGAGTTATTTTATTAATATTATTTGTACAGTGTGATTTCTGAATGTTTGAATTGAATACTTATTGTAATAAATAATAAAACAAGTGGACACACTTTTTATTATTTGAACTTTTAACTCTAACAGTCTAACTCTAACAAACACAATTTATAATCCGTCTTTTAGTCTGCTACGTAGTGGTGGTGGGGGTTATAGTTACTATATCTCCCAACCATTAGCTGGTACGCGAGTGATTCTCATCCCTTAAAGTGGTACACACACAAAAAAGTTTGGTAAACACTGGTCTAGATGACCTATTTGTACAGTTTATTTTCCATTCTATAGTGTATATTTTCTCAGTTTCATTTGTAGCATTCCTTTTTGTTCTTCAATTGTGATTTTTTCTCTCCTTTCTCATTGATGTATTTTGTATTAAAATGTGGCTTTTCGTCGGTGTCTCAGTCTTATTTATGGCTGTGATTATAAGCCTATGGAAGCTACTGAGGTATGAGTGGTGCTGAGTAACTACATTCAAGGCACAGCTACGTGCGTGTGTACTGTGATAGGTTCTACTCATAGGGTTGGTACTGCTGTACCGACTCAGTGAGGAAAGCAATGGCATACTACTTCACTCTTCACCTTGATTAGTGTGCCTCTAGTACTCCCTTTGGTTTTTGTGGGTTTTAGCCACCATAACCGACAGTGGCACTATTTGAAGATCCAACCTGCCTCTGGGCTGACTACTTAACAGACAGACAACTAGATAATATGTCAAGAAGGAATGTATTTGGGCTTATGCCTGTGTCCTTCATGTTGTTAAAAAAAATAAAGTTAGTTATTGTTGCTTTCAGGGGCGGAACTACGAGGTCATCTGTCTCTAAAATAAATAAAGATAATTAAAAAATAATACAAAACAATACGAGCCTTACAGCAATCGCATATGATGTGTAACATCTTACATGTTATCCTACTCGTATACTACACAGCTTGGACATTCTTAAAATGTTAATTTACACTCCATTTTCATACTGGTACTATGATGAATGTATACATTGAATGGGAGATATGCTACTGTCCACATTTGTGGCGCAGCGGTCAAGCTGTTAGTCTCTCACCAAGGTAGACCGGGTTTGATTCCCGGTCAATACATGTGAGATTTTCGAATTGAAATGCCATGTCCTGTGGTTCACATTCCACGTAAAAGGGAGGTATTGTGGATCATGATCGTGTGATTAACGGACACGCAAAACTACAAGCTTCCTTCCTTCCTTTTACATTAATAATTCATAATAACAAAGTGACACACAACGTCGACAGTACTCTCAAATACTGTGAGCACATTCCTCAGTAACTATAACATTCATTATTCTCAAGGCTCTCACACAGTTCGTCGTAAACAATCAAAACATGGCTTCCTACAATCATTAAATGACCTAGTCTTACATATGATGAAAATACAGCTTTTATTCCACTCATATAACAACATTCTGTTATGCATTTAATATTTGACTACTCACCCACAGCTTGAGAATAATGCCGCTTACTTAAATGTCATTTGTCGTCTTTGTCCTACCCCATGTGATATTCAACCTTGAACGTGAAGCTTCATAAACTACTCAATGACAAATGAAAGTCGGTGAAACAATTGCCACTGTGCTCGTCAAACCAGTGCCTGCTAAATGCACTGCCTACTGTATTGCCATAACATTCTCGCGCCACAGAGCCCACACTGCCTTGTTTCCAGTACACACATTTTCAATTGAACATCCAGCTGGCAGTGCGTCTTCACTTCCGTCCGATCCACTTCCGTTCGATCCACTTCCACACGATTCACTTCCGTCCCATTTTTCTGGCAGTGCGTCTTCACTTCCGTACGAACCACTTCCGTTCGATCCACTTCCGCCCGATTTACTTCCGTCCCCAATTTTAAAAATCACTCCCACAAAACTATCCAGCAACCGAGCGGAAAGATGTTACACATCAAAAACGTTCAATAACACATTATATTTCAACTAAAGAGTGGAAACCTCGACAGATAAACAATACTTTTAGCACACTGAAAGCAGTCTTGACAACAGGTAACAGAAAAAAAGGTGACAAAAAATCCAGCTCGTGCATCGCCAAGCGTTCTCTATATTTCTCCTGGTGTTATGACCGTGAACATCCTTATGGGTATGGGACGGAGCTCCACTGGTAACTGTAATCAGTTAATTTTGTACAATTTACGTCTGTTGCAAAGAAATAAAACTCCAGAACATTCAATTATGAAAGCGGAGGGCTAGAAAGTTAACGAGAAACTTGGGAAAGAAAAATGGCAAAATATATAAAAGAAAAATCCCCTGCGTTGTTTTTATCTTGCGTGCTTTATTCTTTGTCTCAATTTGGTCCCTCAAGGCCATTAGTAAGGTCCAGTCAGGAGAAGGGGTGGGAGTTGGGAAAGGGGGTGTGGAGGAGGAAGAAGAAGAGGAGGACACAAGGACGCAAGCGAAGCGAAGGGGGAGAATTAAGATATTACATTGGACGGTCTCAAAAAGAATTATTAGTGTACCAAGTCCGTATAATGCTAGCATCATCTGAAGTTTGTGAAGATGGCATGCAAGAGAAAAAGAGAGAGAGAGATAGAGTCCGGGTGAGAGAAAGAGAAAGGAGATGGCAGGAGTATAGCATTGCAACGGAGAACTTAATGGCCGGATCCCGGAAATTGTGCGCACATATATCTCAGGGCAGATTTATGAAAGTGCTTTTCTTCCGAGTGGGGAAAAGCGAGAAGAGAATAGCTGGGGTGTTGGATAGTAGAGAGAGAGTGAGAGAGAAGGGTGAAGAAATATATACAATGTTCTCCTTCTTCTTCTACCTCTTGCTTCCCCTCCAGCTGTACTCTCAACTGCTTGTAACTCCATCTCACTCCCACTTTCTTCCTATCTAGAAACGCATTGCTGTAATTTTCTGGCGGGAGATTTATACGACGTTAAGGTGCGTTCTGTGCTGTTATCGGTATGGAATGTGGAACAGTAGCGCTGAGAAGCGGTGGGAGAAGGAATTACCAGCAGCAACTTTCTGTGTGTGAGAGAGACGGAGAGAACTGGCAGAGCATGGTGTGCTTGTGAGGTGAGGCTATAGCTTATAGTGCAATGGGCAGTTATTTCTCGGCTAGTGACCAGTAGTCGTTTTCGACTCTAAGATAAATGGTTACAGAAGGTCGGAGGTCAAAGGGGTGGCGTTAGAGGAGGAGAGTAGAGAAGGACGGAGAGTGTAGCGCTCGCAGGTTTTGGCGAAGGAGAGGAGGGTAGGGAGAAGTTTCACTATGGCCTCCCATGTACTATATATGGTGGTCGTGCAATACGATTGATGTTTAACCGCGGCCGTTGTAACTTACAGCTGAGAAGAGAATAACACCAAATAACACTCCCCACAAGGCAGCAGGAAAAACCGAAGAAAAATAACCTGGAGTTAATCCCCAAGAGTACTTTTTGGACCGGCCCAAGTCTGCTGCTATTTGACGTAGGACTCTCGGTGCGGCCTAGCCCTCCACCCACCCTACCATTCTGTTGTTGTGCTGGCGGGCGCGCGTGAAACTGTTATTGCTCACATCAAGAAGGCAGTGGATAGCCACATTATAGCCTTCACTAAATAAGATGACCCAAGAGGCCATGATTTCTGTTTTACATACTTTTAAGATTCAGGACTGAATACTAATGCACCTGTTAAGTAAGATTAAGATCAGTTAGCCGTTTATTTAGAGTAAACTGAATGCGGTCTGGTTTCTCAAGCTAGGCAGTACCATGACTATTTTAGCATACAAATGTCCTATGGTGTGCACTTGGATAAAGTGTTAGCAGCATATAAATGGTTAGTTATCCCAAGTTTGCTGTAAGACAGCATACACTTTCTTATTCAATCAGATATAAATTACAGAAATATTACAGTAGTTGGTCAAGTTGTGAATTGGATTAGAACAAATTTAAACATTTATTTCATCATGTGAATTTCTTTTAACCTTTCGTAGATTGCAACCAATCTAACAGACACAGGCTCCAGACACAAGCTGCGTACTCTCCACTGGGTGAATTTAAATTACGTCTGTTATTACTAGGGCTCGGATTTTTAGTTGCTAAAAATCGGGAAAATATTTATTTTTTATGTATGAAAAATACCTGAAATATGTGACAAAGAAGTATACATATTTAATTAAGTTATAATTTAGTTTATTAATGTGAATATAAACAATATGCAGTACTCACGAATGCAATTTATTCCATGTCTCACTGACTACTGAAGCATTATAATACACAACGAGATACATATTCAGGTTGTCCTTCACAAATGACCGACGATTATCGCGTAACATTTCTTCTGAAGGCGCGAAACTGCGGCAATATGTTTCTTGCCCTCGGGGTGTTGTGTAACTTGAGATTGCTGTTCAGCCTTGATTACTTTCCCACATGGTTGGCAGAACAGAGCGCCCCCATCAGAAGTAAAATTATCTTTTTAAATTCTGCTACACACTGCTGCAGACAATAACTTGTAGTTGCTTTTACTTTAGGCCGTAGAACTGCCTTACACTTCACAGTGCCAGAAATGACCTGCCTGTGAGTGACATTGGTTCCTGGTAGCTGGGGGAGGGGGCGAGGTCTAGCACGTGGTGCAATATGGCTATGGACAAGGAAATCCCCGGCTTCCACATTGAGTGGTACGGGGTGACAAGCTGACATACACTCTGCATGAAGATTAGTTAGTTCACAGGTTCTTCCCCGTTGAACTAGCACGGAACAAAAATGTAATAAACTGAAAGATCTAGCACACTGGTTTTAAAAATGTAAATATAATTGTCTTTTTATGTGCTAATAAGTGAAAAGCAGGAGTTATGTATTTATAGAAAGGTGCTTAAAATATGTATTTACATAAAATAATATGTATTTACCTAATAATCCGAGCCCTAGTTATTACTACCATACTACTTTAAGGTAAGGCAGATGACCTCGCTGTTCCGCCCCCTAAACCAACATTAACTAACTACTTTAGAGAGTCCTTCAGCCACGTTGCGGTTTGACCAATGTTTGGTCATTCTATGTCAGAGGAGTCCAGCCTTTGCACGCTCGGCGTGCTATACCTGTAGTCACCTCAAGACCTAAGCGGTTCCTAAGCACCAGGAAATAATTCCCACTTTTTCGGCTTGCTTTTGGCGTTAAAAAATCCTGCACATGCTGCTATGTTTTTATAATCTGGCTAGATTACTTTACAGAATTTCCTTTGTAAAAAAAAAATATGAATAATTTCTTATTTTCACGTTAATTGCTTTTCAGGCGATGAATTGTTTGAGTGAATGTAGTTTTTAGTGGTATTTGGAACAATAGTCAGGGTAATTCAGTATGGATTTGATATTATATCTGTTATATGTGTTGTGTATAAACATGTTTGAGCGGCAAAAGAGCAACCGAGTAATTCGATTTTATGGCAAATCAGGCTCAAAGTTTGGCAACACTGTTACGATTGTACAAAGTTCAACATGGTTTCCTCAAGTAGACAACTTGTTCAAACTGCAGCTTTAACGCTTGTATCACCAATATAATAAAATAAAGGTAATGAAAATGGAGAGAAGTTGAGTAAAGGTGCAAGAAAATTATTTTTAATGTATATAGTAGGTTGAGGGATGACAGTCTAGAGTTTCCATGCCGGAAACACAAGAAGAGGCAGAGAGGAGATGCGCGGAGGGATATTTTGCTCCGGACTTGACCTGACCTTTAGTATAGGCTAGCTATGCTGTGTCGCACGCCAGCAGGCTGGCTCCTGCATTTTTGGCTGGGCTGGACCAAGGAGCATTATAATAACAGAGTATGGACTCTTGGGTAGATCTGAGATTATTTGATGACAAGGGGATGCCGTAATATATGGGTACGAACGACGCACTCGTGGCGAATTCCAACGCCTCCTGGATGCAAGAACTGACTGTCATTGAAGCAGAGAATATAACTGACCGAAGGATCTAGAAGGGGTTTGCCGACTATAAGTGCCAACTTATGCAATGAATGTGAATGAGAGTTATCACGAACATATATCATTATTGATTGTATTAAACAGCCGATTTGTGTATTGGAAGAAGTACAGAATCTGTAATGTTAGGAGGCAATTCGCCTGCTGAAATTAAGATCTGTTCACTAGTTTTGTTCCACAATGTTGGTAACATTCCTAATTTTGATGGATCAGTCACGGTTTTATTGACGTGACAACGTCAAACAAATTGTTGGAATACTGTGACGTTCGTGAAAAAGTGTTACAATTTTTTTTGTCGTGTAGCCTCCTGAGAGGCCGAGTGCAGGTCTTTCTAGTCGACGCCCGTGGGCGACCTGCGCGTCGGGATGAGAGATGGAATGGATGAAGATGAATGAAACTGGGCAAGGATGTGGAAGGAAGCGGCCGTGCCCTGTCAGAAGGTACTGCCCCAGCATTTGCCTGGTGTTGAAAATGGGAAACCACAGAAAACCATTTCAAGGACAGCCGACGGTGGGACTCGAACCCACGCGTCTACCGAGTCAGCAGAGAGCTTGGCCCCTTGACCTAACGCAGCGCTTTAGCCCGCGTAGCCACTACTGTCGGTAGTGTTACAGTGAAAGGTTATGATATGGTTTATCTTTCTTCTAATGCGAAACACAATGTAGACGTGCCGGACAACCAAAGCATTGGAAGAACAGCTTAATTGTTTACATTATATTCGGTGCGCTAGCGATCCCAACTTGACACGATCAGACACGGCGAATAGCTGTGGCAGCGCCGTCAGTCAGGCCAGGCAGTCCAGCCCAGGGGCAGGAATCTTATTAAATTACCACGTGGCGACCGTTTTTCCTTCTTTGGGTACGAACTCAAGAATAATATTTAGAAAGCAAAACTATTGAAAGGCACCTATTAAGCACGATGAGGCTCATGATTGCCAACACTATCAAGCGATTTGTGTTCATTGTGTTGGCCCTGCACAGAAACAATTGACTAACGCCAAGAATCATAGAATATGGCTGAGTGCGCCCCGTTCCAGCCCTGACGTCAGTTTCTAAAATCCCTGACGGAGCCGGGAATCGAATCCGGAGCCTCCAGGCGAAAGGCAGGCGTGCTACCACAACACCACAGGGCCAATTATCAACCTATCATATACCAAATTCTCCAACCAGTCTATAACACTGATTTTTACTCGATAATTCTGCTTGGTGTCATCAAGCGGGCCTTACAAGCTTCATTGGAACCATAGAGGTCGTTATTTTGTGTTTGGATACAAAACGACCGCCAATGGTAATTAGCAAAACAATTGAAAGGCGCCTAGTAAGCACGTAGAATACTCGGTTACATCCAAGCAATCGCGCCAAAGTTACGGCACTTCTTTTCCAGAGAATATCAAGGAACACATGTATTTCAACCGAAATCAATCGAAAAAAAAAGGGTAGATTAAGAAATATTACTGTAATTAAATAAAATGTAACACCTATAATTAGCACTTGAGACACACCTCCATGTTGGAACTAGTGCGCAGGACGGCAGTCATCTGTTCAATATATCAAGTCAAGGAACTTGGCGAGGAAGACAAAACATTCACTCGCAGATGGCGAGGGAGACGAAACATTAACTTGCAGATGGACATAGATTTTCGGCTAGAGCTGAGAGAGAGCTACCAGTTGACAGAGCAGAGAGAGTAATGACTGCAGACCTGCGTTTTTCAAACATGGCGCTGCATTTTCATTGCATGTGACAAGTGGTACATTTCTTATAAATTACAGCAATATTTCTCCATTTACCGCAGATTTCTCAACGGATTTCATTTCAATACATATGTTTCTTGATATTCTGTGGTGGGAAAGTGCCCTATTCAAAATTTTTCTATATCTTGGCGCGATTGCTTGGACGTACCCGAATACTCATATCTGCCAACCCTATCAAGTGACGTAAGTGTCTATAGACCTCGTGCGCCTCGCTGGATTTTGACCGCTGGCGCCCCTAGCGGATGCTTGTGCAACACGCAGGATGAATGACTGACGCAACTGCCTTTGAGTCTAGGCAAGCAAGCAATTATATTTACCGCTCCAATGTCGTGCTCTGTTAAGTTTTTTGTTGGTTTTGAAAGGATACAGTGGACTCAGACTTATTTCAGACCTTCCACCCTGAAGAAAGGTGCAAAACTCAATGAGAGTTGCCATGTACTCAAAGTGAGAGAAACGTCGGGAGGGGAAATTACCGGCGTATGTTTGAGAGAAACAAACATAAATCAACCATCGTACACTGTCAAACTTCAAGTAAGCATTAAAATATTATATATTTACTATGATACTTATGAAAACGTTTATCAATAGGCCCAATCAACATTAGTTTATGACTTAAATTATCATGGGTAAGCCACTAGGCTATCATGCCCGTCAATGTCTTTATATTTCGTGTTTCTTTCAGATCGATCGCGAAAGAAATCTTCAAACCGCTGAATGCCAGTGCAAAGCCGGCCTCTCCCAATGTTGTAAGCATATTGCTGCGTTGTGTTATTATGTTAACACAGAAAGAGACCATTCTAGTACTTCCTCTCTGCAGCGGTGGGAGAAACCTAGGAATGTTCCCGTAGGATGTACTAAAGGTGAAAGCGCAAATGATAGAGAAGAAAACAACTAAGCGACCAGTTTACTGCATGCCAGAGAGGGGAAATGACGAATATTTCAGTAAAGAAGAACTATATGCCCGTCTTAAGAACATTGATTGCGCATTAACGGGAGTTTTAGAGGTGGAATGAGAAGGAGAGTCGTCTTCCATAAGTGTTGGTCCTGTACAGAAACAAATGACTAGTGACTCATTCGACAATAATTAGAGCAATAATAATAATAATAATAATAATAATAATAATAATAATAACAGTATTTTGCCGCAGTTCCGGCTGGCGCTAACAATGGGCCTTTTTCCATTCAAAGAAGAACTGGCTTGGCTCGTGAGTTTTGAGACTGGCCCAGGTAGATAGAAACCGGTTAGAACCTACTTTTACTAACCCTCATCTTTAAATTCGTGAATTTTGAAACTCGTGAGGTTTAAGACTCGTGAGTTTTGAGACGACGCGATGAGAATGTGTGAGCTGGTGAGCAATGACCATACATTCAACCAGTAGTTCCAGGGTCTCCTGTGTCAGACCTGATTGCGGGTCGGACCGTACTGGCTTGTGGACTAGTTCTCTTCCAGGAGGCCGATGTGCCGAGCGAGTAGGGCGATGAGAATGTGTATTAGAATGCAGCCAAAATAAATCAGAAACCTCTATGGACATCAAATTGGCAGGTGAAAAGCTAAAGGAAGTAGGAGACTTCTGTTACTTAGGAAGCAAAATAACCAGTGATGGACGAAGTAAAGAGGATATAAAAAGTAGGTTGGCTTAGGCAAGGAAAGCATTTCTACAGAAAAAGAATCTGTTGACATCGAATATAGATTTAGATATTAAGAAGTCATTTTTGAAAGCCTTTGTCTGGAGCGTGGCGCTCTATGGAAGTGAAACTTCGAATTTTGATGCAGCAGAAAAGATGAGAATTGAAGCGTTAGAAATGTGGTGTTACAGGAGAATGATGAAGATCAGATGGGTAGATAGGGTAACAAATGAAGATATATTAAGACGAGTAGGAGAGGAGAGATGTTTCTGGCGAGTACTAATGAAGAGAAGAGATAGGCTAGTAGGACACAAACTAAGACACCCTGGAATAGCAAGCATAGTTATGGAAGGAAGAGTCGAGGACAAGAACTGTAGGGGTAGACCAAGGTTAGAATATGTTAAACAGATTGCCTCGGATGTAGGGTGTGGTAGCAATGAAGAGATGAAACGATGAGCTCAGGATAGGGAGGCATCGAGAGCTGCAACAAACCAATCAAAAGACTGAAGACTCAAACAACAACGTGACTAATGACCATACATTCAACCCGTAGTTCCAGGCAGGGGCGTATATACAATTCTTTTTTGAAGGGAGGGGCTGACTCCTGGAAAATTGTGAGTATTCTCAGGGGATTGTCACCGCAAAATACCGGGAAATATCAAACAATATCTTAGAGCATATAACTTTGTGTAATTATTTTAGATAAGAGTTAATTGTATAATTTTAAGTTTATATAGCCTACAATTAGTGGCAATAGCAAAAAGGTTGTAAAATACAACACAACACACAAATAAAATTATATATTTAATGATTTTTCTAATATGGCCTAAGGAGTATGAATGGCAAATATCTAAATATTTGTCAATTTACTAAACAAAAAGGTAGACTTTTATTTTTATTCTTCCTTTATTCTTACAAATTGATTATTTCGCAAAAGTACTGTACTGTGGCCTTCTTAGTTTTGTCTCATAAGGCTCCAGCCCCGTTCCAGCCCTCAGACCACTTTTTTTTTTTTGGCAGAGCCGGGAATCGAATTGATACCTCCGGGGCGGCAGCCAAGAATGCTATCCACTACACCTCGAGGTAGTCTAATTTCAATCTTAATACTGTTTTTAAGTTAGCTAATAAGTTAAGAATATGGTACAACCAAATTTACAATTACTTTATGCTTTTACCAAAGCAACACTTTCTTAATATTTATTGGATTTTATCGGGGGGGTTGTACTATACGCCCTAGGTTCCAGGGTCTCCTGTGTCAGACCTGATTGTGGGTCGGACCGTACTGGCTTGTAGACTAGTTATCTTCCAGGAGGCCGAGGTGCAGAGCGAGTAGGGCAGTGAGAATGTGTGTGCTTGTGAGCAATGACCATACATACATGAGGTGCCTGCACGATCAATAGCCATATTGTAGCTTTGTTCTGTAATTACGTTCATTTAAATGATGTTTATCTTAATTACATTCCGCCGCCTGAGATAGCGTGTATAAACCTCCGGCTCGCGCCCGCCCCCTTTACTGTTATTGCTACTGTGAGGTCAGCCTTCGATTATCTCACTCGCGCTGGATGGCACGGAAAATTGGCATCTTCCCTTTTAAATCACATGCAAGGAAATGATGCAATTTGTACGCAGATAGTTCGCTCAGAAATCCTAAATAATTATACTTGTTGCAGAGTAAATTGAAATTCAAGCAACATTAGTTGACACGATGAAATTATTAACATTTATTTTTCAAGAAGTATCGAAGTTTGATCACGGATGTTTTAATCTACAGGGTGATTCAAAAAGAATACCACAACTTTAAAAATGTGTATTTAATGAAAGAAACATAATATAACCTTCTGTTATACATCATTACAAACAGTATTTAAAAAGGTTTTTTTCACTCAAAAACAAGTTCAGAGATGTTCAATATGGCCCCCTTCAGACACTCGAGCAATATCAACCCGATACTCCAACTCGTTCCATACTCTCTGAAGCATATCAGGCCTAACATTTGGATAGCTGCTGTTATTTCTTGTTCCAAATCATCAATGGTGGCTGAGAGAGGTGGCCGAATCACCATATCCTTAACATTCCCCCAAAAGAAAAAATCGCACGGGGTAAGATCAGGGCTTCTTGGAGGCCAGTGATGAAGTGCTCTGTCACGGGCTGCCTGGCGGCCGATCCATCGCCTCGGGTAGTTGACGTTCAGGTAGTTACGGACAGATAAGTGCCAATGTGGTGGCGCTCCATCCTGCTGAAATATGAATTGTTGTGCTTCTTGTTCGAGCTGAGGGAACAGCCAATTCTCTAACATCTCCAGATACTGTAGTCCAGTTACAGTAGCACCTTCGAAGAAAACGGGACCAAAAACTTTATTGGCTGAAATGGCTCAGAAAACGTTCACCTTAGGCGAGTCACGTTCATGCTGAATTGTTTCCCACGGATTCTCAGTGCCCCATATATAGACATTGTGACGGTTGACTTTCCCGTTAGTGTGGAAAGTTGCTTCATCACTAAACACAATCTTTGAAACGAAAGATTCATCTGTTTCCATTTGAGCAAGGATAAAATCACAGAAATCGATTCTTTTAATCTTATCAGCTGCAGACAGTGCTTGAACCAATTTCAGACGATAAGGTTTCATAACTAACCTTTTTCGTAGGACTCTCCATACAGTTGATTGTGGAATTTGCAGCTCTCTGCTAGCTCTGCGAGTCGATTTTCCTGGGCTGCGAACAAAAGCTTGCTGGATGCGTGCTACATTTTCATCACTCGTTCTCGGCCGTCCAGAACTTTTCCCTTTGCACAAACACCCATTCTCTGTAAACTGTTTATACCAACGTTTAATACACCACCTATCAGGAGGTTGAACACCATACTTCGTTCGAAATGCACGCTGAACTACTGTCGTCGATTCATTTCTGCCGTACTCAATAACACAAAAAGCTTTCTGTTGAGCGGTCGCCATCTTAGCATCAACTGACGCTGACGCCTAGTCAACAGCGCCTCAAGCGAACAAATGTACAACTAAATGAAATTTATAGCTCCCTTAATTCGCCGACAGATAGTGCTTAGCTCTGCCTTTTTTCGTTGCAGAGTTTTAAATTCCTAAAGTTGTGGTATTCTTTTTGAATCACCCTGTATATGCTGAAGGCTTGATTGTATTGACACACTCTGCTGAAAGCTTGCTAGCCAACATGTTAGATCTTGAAGAGAAATTTAAGGAAAATGGTATGAAAATCAGCACTTCATAAAGGAAGGTTATGTCGGTAGGGTAGAAACGCAAGAAAGTACAGAGCGTCCAAAAAGTCTCTCTGCAGCGGCGAGCTACGCGGTTCTCACTTTGTGGGACGTGTTAGGTTGGCAGCATATTCATGTCGCTGTACAGTATACGCAAAGTCTCACCGCAGCGGTTGGCATAAGAATGCACTTGTTCCATATTCATCTTCAACTGGAATGATAGGTTGGGGAACACCGGTCATTATTGCCGACAAAGAGTGACAGTGTAGTCGCTGCAAGTTGTGTTCTTGTCAAGTTCTTGTGTAAGCTGAGTCTTGTGGGAATACTTACTACTGAAGACATGTGTTTTTAGTGGAATATTTTCCGTGCTGGTGGAAACTTTACGAAGCATAGTGTGATAGTTGTAAGTACCGTATATATACATTACTTAATTTAATGTAATTGTTTTTCATGTAACAACATAACATGAATGTACTGCTAACCGAACACCAATGCGAGACACGCGCTGCGGAGAGAGTTTGCGGACACACTGTAGAATGCTAGAGGAACACAATTGGAGCAGGTGGAACATTTTAAGTACTGCTCGAGTCCAAGCTTCGTGAACCTGAGTGGAATGTGGATCGCAGACGATGATGATAGATGTGCGCTGTTCCCGGTCCGTGCGCAGTAAATGAACCAAACACATTGGTCGGTGACTCACTCAATCATTCGCAACACCACAGTGGTTTGAACAACGGCACTGTGTTAGCATTATTGGAATAGACAGGAATTACAGATAACACAGTGGGCTGTTGACAGGCCCTTCTCTTCCCGCCTGCCACTTCACCTCACCCCGCAAGTTCACAGAGCTTGGACCCGAGCAGTACTTAGGCTGTGTTCTCCCAGAAAGGCAGTTTGGAGAAGAAATAGAGTCGAGGTGTAGAAAAGCCAATGGACACTGTAGCGATATAGGACTAGGCTATATATTTTACAGTAGTAGATTTCCATGAGTGTGTTTCTTGTTTCACTTATTTATACGGATAAATCAGAAATATTCTTTCTTTTACCTTTTTTTCGTAGACCTTTACCTTCAAATATTGACTTAGGGAGCAATATGACCACCAACAGGTATTCACCCATTTAACCCATTACAACGGGGCAGAGGGTCGACGCGATGATTACGCGTGAATAAATGGAGGGTCAAAAATCGACCAAAAAGTGATTACGTAATTTTGTGAACGGTCCCTTAGTTGTTGTTGTTATTGATTCATCTAGGGGCTTTGCGCATCATTGTCATGAAACCCCGTGTCTTTGAGTGTATGTGTGTGTAATCTGATAAATTGTGTTATTATGGTGTATGCAGTTTAGGCTAGGATGGGAAGGAGGTGGCGCGGTCTTAAGTTAGGAATTATTTAGCTATTTACCTAGAGTAGAAGTTAAAAACCGCCAGCCCTGTGGTGTTGGGGCAGTGTCCCTGCCTCGAACCCGGAGGCCCCGGGTTCGAATACCGGCTCCTTTAGGAACTCTACAAACTGGCCTGAGGGCCGGAATGGGGTGCACTCAGCATCGTGAGGACAATTGAGTAGCTGTGTGTCAGTGAGGCAGCGCCCCGGTCACGGAAACAAAGATTAACGGCCGAGGGAACCCAAGGCGCTGACCATGCGTTACTCCTCAACCTGCAGGTGAAATGGATGGACAGTGGTCGCTTGGTAGGCCCAGGACTTTCATGGACTGTGCTGCTAGAGGGGGTTTAGAAGTTAAAAACCACGGGAAACCACTTCCAGGATGACTGAGGTGGGAATCGACCCCAACTCTTCTCAGTTCTACCTCACGAGGCTGAGTGTGTACCCCGTTTCAATACTCAGACCAGAATTAAATTTCTTGGCAGAGCTAGGAATCAAACCTGAACCTCAGGGGTGAAAGCCAAGAACTACACTTAATTTTAGTAACACTTTTACAGTACTCGTACACAATAATGTAGAGATTGGTTGCTTGTTGTCCCGCAATAGGAATTTCGAACGTTGTAACATGAGCTATCCACACACAGTCTGAGGTTGGTGATTGTTTGCATTGGTTAAAGGACTTCGACGTTATCAACGGTATTAATTCTAAAGAAGGAATTATCATTTATTTATCGTCTGGATTTTAGTGGCGTGAGTGTCCGGAGACATGTACGGCTCGCCAGAGGCTGTAGCTGCTTCAAGTGGACACCCATACGGTGAGCTACAAGTTCCGTTCAATTCCAAGTAGTTCCGACTTTCGCTACCAGATATCACTGATACCAAGTAGTGAACGTTGGAACTTTGATAGAGCGTTCTAACGAAAGCTAACCTAGAAATTTAGCTTCACACAAGTTTAGTCTGTGGAAGGATCTTTTACATACCATAAATCTATAACATGGGACCGCCGGCTTTACTTCCCCTCTGAAGGAAGGCCTACTGAAGGGCTTTAACGCTCTTAAAAAATCGGACGACTTCGGCCGGGTTTGAACCCGCTGTCTTGGGCACAGCAGCTCAGCATGCTACCAACTACGCCACCAAAGCCGCTCTAAAGACGGAATAAGAAAGGATGATTCAACACACACTCAAGTAAAAGGGATTGATCGCCACGATGAGTTCGACGATATCCTGCTCTTAAGCATGTCATAATGATAACGAGATAATTGGTTAGTAAGTTAAGTAGGAGAATCGTTTGATTTGCTAGATTTTAATATTGTCCAACATTCATGACACCACAAACCACAGCAGGGTACGGCCGAAAATGTCACTATGTGCAGTTTAAAGTTAGAGACATGATGGCACCGTGTTTAAGTTGCTTGCCTCTCATCATTCCTTGTTACGGCACATGAAGTTTTTGAAGCGAAAAGTTACGTCCAGTTGTTCGGATACCACGTTGAAACGATGTTCCGTAGTTTATGATCGCAATACGGCTTTGCATTTCAAAGCCTCTAATCCATATCAAGTTGTTCCATAAAGATATTGTGAGGTGATGGGTTATTCTGCTTTGGAGTATAACCCTAATAGTATAGTGACTGTGTTCCGAACGTTCCCTGTGAAAAGAGCCCAAAACCAACAGGCGTCATCTGTTAGGTTTCCTTCAAAGGTTTAGAAAATATCCAACAGAGAGCGCTAGTAAAACTGACATCATTATTCCATAAATATGTACAACCAATTTTGAGATTGGTGAAAAAGTCTTAAATGTTGATAAGTGTAGGTTTAAAAAAAAATGTTTGCTCGTGAAAAGTAAAATCGGAATAAATTATTAGGAAGATGAAGAAAAAACAAACTAGGAAGTTACTTAAGTACGAGGCCACAACATACCAATTTTATCTCTTTTAATAAAAGCTAGAAGCATTAGTCTGAAAATCTCATCTACTATTTGAAATATCAGAACATTAATACTCATTTCCGAAGTCTCCGTGGCTTAGACGGCAGCACGCCGGCCTCTCACCGCTGGGTCCGTGGTTCAAATCCCGGTCACTCCATGTGAGATCTGTGCTGGACAAAACGGAGGCAGACAGGTTTTTCTCCGGGTATTCCGGTTTTCCCTGTCAAAATTTAATTCCAGAAACACTCTCCACTACCATTTCATTTCATCTGTCATTCATTTAATCATTGCCCCAGAGGAGTGCGTCAGGCCTCGGCAGCCGGCACAGTCCATATCCTCGCCGCTAGATGGGGGCTTCATTCATTCCATTCCTGGCCCGGTCGGAGACTGGAAGCAGGCTGTGGATTTTCATTCAATACTCATTTCCCACAAATCCGTTCTAACAGCCTTGCCAAATCACTCAGGGTTGACCAACCACCTCGTATTGTAGTGGCTAGCATTATTGGCTGTATCCCCGGAGGTCCGGGTTCGATTCCCGGCTCTGCGAATAAATTAAGTTCTGATCTGAGAGCTGGAACGGGCTACACTCAGCCTCATCAAAGTTGAGAAGCGGTGAGTTCGATTCTCATTTTAGCCATCTTGGAAGTGGTTTTCCCACTTCTAATTATGGCAAATGCCGGGATGGTTCCTAACTCAAGGCCACGGCTGCTTCCTTCCCAATAAAAACCAAATCACGTAATGCTACATCCCATGAAGGGGCTAGTCTTACCAAGCGACCGCTGCCCAGTCATTTGGCCTGCATTTTGCAGGATGTCTCGTGGTTAGCGCGTCGACTCCTCTCCGCCGTTAATCTTGGTCTCCATGAACGGGGCACTGCCTCACTGTCAGATAGCTACTCAATTGTCTTCGCGAGGCTGAGTGCCCCCCGTTCCAGCCCAAACATCAGTTTCTAAAATCCCTGATGGAGCAGGGAATCGAACCGGGGCCTTCGGGTGCGAGGCAGGTTCTCTACCCCAACACTTAATCCTCTTCTGAATGACAAATACACATACTAATACAGCCATCACAATAACACAGGTTATCAGACACACTCAAATACACAGGGCTACATGGCCACGCTATCTCAAAGCCCCTAAATCAATCAATCAAGAACGGTCTTCCTCCAGGTCGTTTCCCGGATATTTTACTTTACCCCCTCATCACGTCAATCATCATACTACCATGCCGAATCCCATGTCCTAGCCATGCGAGTTGCCTCTTCCTGATGTGATTAAGCATCTGAACAATTTCTAGCTCCTCAGTGTTGATTTTTCTCTCAACCCAGCTGATGTTTTGCATTCTATGCCAACACCACATTTCGATTGCCTCCACTTGATGTCTCCCTTGTTTAGTGTCCAGGTCTCCCCACAGTACTACGCTAATGAATGACCAAACACATAAACTTTCTTCGGCTTTTTCCCAATTAATTGGGCTTGCCGGAGCCAACAAGGCTCATTTTGGATTTGGCCGGGGATTTAAGACCTGATGCCCTTCCTGACGCTACGTGAATTTTCAGGTAAAATTTCTACCCCGCTGTCACCGGGATTCGAACTCCGGCCGTCCGGGAGAAAGACGAGCAACGAAGCCATTGCGCCATTAGGCTCCCCGAATGACCAAACACATGAGAGATAATATTCATATTATTTACTAGCAACCCGACTTCGCACGGTATCTTGAGCGGTTTAACCAGCGTAGAGTAAGCTTAAAAGGCGCACGGACGGCAGTCCCAGATGCAATTCAGAAAAATCGAGGTGAACAGTGAAACTCCAAACTCATATACTCTTCTCTGAAGTCTTAACTCGTCATCACTCGACACTTTGATGCTGGCCGAAGCTGGGGTGAAAGACTCACTCGCTAACTCGTAAACTCGTTACCTAGCTAGTAATTTAAATTTCCACTGAATGGAGATTGTTGGAAGAATGAAAACGTAAAATCACTTACTAAAGATAGAGGCAAGCAATTGCGGACTTTTTTTTTGTGGAACTTTTCATGCTGAACAATTCTTTAATTCATAGTACTCTTATAGGTATTTTTAACGGTTTACTCAGCGTAAGCTTAAAAGGCGCACGGATGACAGGTTTTTCTTTGACTCGATTCACTGAAATCGTTACTGTTCGGCTTCCTTTAGTCATAAATGAATGTTTTTTACAGAACCCTTCCTCGAGAAATCTTTTACAGAATGGTGAAAACCGCATCAAAATCCATCCAGTGGCTCTCGAGATTACCCGTTACATCCAAGAATATGGGACTCGTTTTGTACTATGTCTGTCTGTGAGGTAGTCAACCCAGAGGCGGGTTGGATCCTCAAACAATATTGCCATAGGCAGCACTATAATGAGGTGTACTAGGCAAGATGAGGAGTGAGGTAGTTTTTCATCCCTTACCTCACCGAGTCAGAACAATAGCACTGACACTATGAGTAGAAGCTTTCACAGTACACACTGGCACCCATACCTCAGTTGCATCCATATATATAATCACAGCCATGAATGACACTGAGTCACCGGTGGAAAGCCATATTTTACTCTAGCCTGTGCCAACAGACAAATGCAAATGTACTGTATTCATCGAGAGAATGTAGAGATATTACTAAGCTGTAACTCAAGAAGCAATAAGTACACTAAAATATTATTAGAATCTAAATTAAAACTACAAAACAACCAACAGTAATGAGATCAATTTCCAGGAGGCGAGAATTACTCTGATCCGAAGTGAAGGTTTATGTTTCACGGAGTGGAATGCATTTATGATTTTTCTGATAATAGGAGTCTTGAGGAAAGAGCACCATAATATTAAATGATGGTTTTCAAGGAAATCGACTTTTTCTGTCATTTAGACATTAAATTACAAAATCTTACAAAATATTGGCTCAAAAATAATTTTAACTCGAATTTATTTCTGCCGAGTCCGCGATATTGGGGTAACGCGTCTGCCTCTCATCCGGTTTGATTACCGGCTCCGTCAGGGATTTTTAAAACTGTCTTGAGGAGAATTGTGTAGCTGTCTGATGGTGAGGCAGCGTCCCGGTCAGGAAAATCAAGATTAACGTCTGACGGGACCCGATGCGCTGACCGCGCGTTACTTCACATTCTGTAGGCAAATTGAATGAGTAGCGGACGCTTGACAGGCCAAGGCCATTCATGGGTTGTGTAGGCACTTAAGGGTGGAGGGGGAAATTTATGTCTAGGTAAATCGAATGGCAATATTCTTCGCTTTAAAAATGCTGCATTTTTTTTGTAGGGACAGCAAGACGGAAAAGAGCACATTCATAAAATGTCAAAGAGTGTCATAACCACAAGGAATGTAGCCGACTCGATTACAGTCCCTGACTGTATCATGGGATCATTAACCAAGCGCCCGACAGCAGTGGCTACGCTAAATTGCAGCGTTAGGTCATGGGGCCAAGCTCTCTGCTGACTTGGTAGACGCGTGGGTTCGAGCCCCATGTCGGCCGTCCTTGAAATGGTTTTCCGTGGTTTCCCCATTTTCAACACCAGGCAAATGCTGGGACGGTACCTTCTGACAGGCCACGACCGCTTCCTTCCACATCCTTGCCCAGTTTCATTCATCTTCATCCATTCCATCTCTCATTCTGACCCGCAGGTCGCCCTCGGGCGTCGACTTGAACGATCTGCACTCGGCCTCTCAGGAGGCTACACGAAAAAAAAATATAACCAAGTGACCCGAGCCAGAGTTTACGTGCGGCAGGGCGACAAGTTCATTTCCACTCCTCCTCCTGCCACAGCATCCGGCAGGTTTCCATTTATCATCACGAATCTGGGGGACTCCGTACCAGACAATACAAAGACTTTCAAATTCATGACAGAGCCGGGAGCCGGGTTTCAGTGACATCTGGTAGCGAAAGTTGGAACTACATGAAATTGAAAGGAACTTGTAGCTCACTCTATGGGTGTCCGCTTGAAGCAGCTACAGCCTCTGGCGAGCCGAACATGGCCTCGGAAACTCCTGGCACTAAAACCCATACAATAAATAAATAAATAATAAACAAGGATATATTTAGGGCTGGAGGTCTGTGATTAACGTGGACAATAAATAACCGATACAGAAATCTGATCATTACTCTGGCAAGAAGTGTTTTTCATCTAGGCTTATGCTTTCTAGTTCAGTAGAGTCATCTTTGTGTTGCTATAAGAACATCTTACTTACTATTATTGAACCTTAGTACGCTATTGGTCGCGAGATGTGCGAACTCGTATAATAATAACAATAATAATAATAACATAATCTGGTTGGTTGGTTCTTAAGTTTAGGGGCTGCGACAACGCGGTCATGTAGCCCCGTGTACTTTGGGTGTGTGTAGAATCTGTCTGATAACCGGTGTTAATTGTGATGACTGTATTAGTGTGTGTAGCCTATCGGTTTTAATTCAAGTAAGGACTGCAGACGATCAATTTATCAAGTAGTTCCGACTTTTTCCGCCAAACGCCACCGTCAACGACTACTAGTTCAGAACATAGCTACCAGACGTCACCGCAGTCGGCTCTTTGCAACGAACGTAGGAATCTAAGAGCGTTGTTTACATTCTTAACCTATACAATATTTAGCTTCACACATGTGTAATTAGTGGAAGGTTCTTTAACATGCCACAAATCTATGACATGGGACCGCCACGCCGGCTTTACTTCCCCTCCGAAGGAAGGCATTGTGAGGGATAACATAATCTCAGTGTAGCAGGAAGCGTGATGGCGCAGTCACTTAGCGCCTCGTCTTTCACCCGGACGGCCGGGTTTAGAATCCCGGTGACAGTGGGATGGAGTTTTCACCTGAAAAATCACGTGTCGTCAGGAAGGGCATCCGGCCTTAAATCCCCAACTAGAACCAAAATGAGCCTGGTTGGCTCCTGCGACCTCAATCAATTGGGAAAAGCCGAAGAAATATTGTCAGTGCAGCGGAGGAAAACTCTTTTCGTTTTCTTCAGGTAAAAATCTGGATAGTGGGCTACCTCATTTCAAGTCCCGGGACACCTATTCTATTAGGCCTAATGACAGTTATACAGGTTATCAATTTTAATAACACCGAAACACTCGGACCTGATGACCAAAACCACCTCTTGCTGTAATGGCTAACATTCTTGTCTATCACTCAGTCTCGTGAGGCATAGCTGAGAAGAGCTGGGTACGATTCACACGTCAGCCACCCTTTTCAGTGATTTTCCGTGGTTTCTCACTTCTACTCCAGCCAAATGCCGGGATAGTTCCTAACTTATGGCCGGGGCCGCCTCCTTCCCAGTTCTCACCAAAATTAGTGACAGGTCAACACACACAAACAACAGACATCACAATAATACAGGCTATCAGACAAATTGTATACACACCCAAGTACACAGGGCTAAGAGACCTCGATTTCCAAGCTCCTCAAATGAAACAAAAAACAAATGCACATACTACTACAGAATTTTATTGTACACAGCCGAAGTATTTGGGATTGATGATCACGATGTCCGTAACCCTGAATGAAACAACAACAGCCGATGACCAAGATGCCTGAAATGTCTTAATGAAGGAACACTAGGAACAGCCAGCGCACCGTGTGACAAGATAACGAAAACGAACCATCACCTCACTCCTGGTCTGTGAGATTAACATACAATTACGATTTGGAACTCGCTGACAAAATTTGTAAACCCCTGTTACAGACCAATAAACAGAAGTTTCTTTTCCTTTGTATATTTCACCCTTAACAGAAGTCTTTTTTATTTCTTTTTACAAACAGATCTGTGTATCTAATCAGGCTTCTCGAGAAATAAAAACACTATTGCCTTGAGGCCAATAAAGCATTGCTATCAAAAATCTTTATTGTATAACCTGGGAAGATTGATTCTGTAAAATATTTAAAAATAAAATTGTGAGAGAGCGAATCGTACGGTATTCATTCGATAAACATGCTGTGGTTTTGTTTGCCTCATTGGCTACTGACATGCATCTTTCCCGGAAGTACGGTCAACACGTGACTTCAATCGGATTGTGAACCCGATAGAGGCCGAAGCATTTTATTAAGCAACAACAAGGAACGAACAAAAAAGTCAATGTGTAATAGCTGGTTTGAATGGGAGAGTAATTGAAGCTCCACAAATTAAATGGAGGGCAAAATTCAAAGTGCAACACTGATCGTGATAAGGGCTGTGTTATTTGTATAATCCTGGAGCAATGAGTGGCGTGACTGGGTGTCATAACTGTACCAGTAATGATGCGTGAAGCACTGCACTTCAGAGGTGATTAACTCAATGTATACTCGCGTCAAACACATGAAATCTATTCTGCTCTCTGGGTACAGGAATAATCGTAACTAAGGTTCTGAAGTTAAGGACAAGTCATATTTATTTTCCGGGCTTATTTTGCTCGAAATTTAAGAAATATGTGCGAATGATGGGTCCTTGAGCCCGTTTAAAGCAACTTTATTTAGCCTATAAAGGCATATTTTGGCCATTTTATTTTTTGTCATATTTTAAAGCCTCCGTAGCTTAGGCGGTACCACACCGGCCTCTCACTGCTGGGTCCGTGGTTCAAATCCCAGTCACTCCGTGTGAGATCTGTGCTGGACAAAACGGAGGCAGACAGGTTTTTCTCCGGGTACTCCGGTATTCCCTGTCAAAATTTAATTCCAGCAACACTCTCCTCTATCATTTCATTTCATCTGTCTTTCATTTAATCATTGCCTCAGAGGAGTGCGACAGGATTCGTCAGCCGGCACAGTTCATATCCTCGCTGCTAGATGGGGACTTCATTCAGTCCATCCCCGACCCGGTTGGTCGACTGGAAGCAGACTATGGATTTTCAAGTGATATTTTAATCGTGTTTATATTTTGAGCAATTTTGTTTAAATTTCGAGCATTTTTGTTTAAATATTAACTGAGTCCTGGATCATAAATGCTGCATGCCGTAGGAGATTCGAAGCTTTCGAGATGACGTGTTATCGAAGAATGCTACGAATATCGTGGGTAGCAAGAAGAACAAATGAATCTATTCTGAAGGAGCTAAGGATTGCTTCTAAAGCACGCTTACTCCTAAACATCCAAAGGCAAATGTTGAAATTTTTCGGCCATATGATCCGGCGGGACGGCATTGAGAAGCGTATCATCCAGGGTAAAGTTGACGGGAAACGGCTGAGAGGACGTGCCTCAACCGGTACCTTGACCAGTGATAAAGAATCTGACTAATCTGCCACTTCAGAAATTAATACACACAGCAGAAGGCCGCGGTGTATGGCAGGGTATTGTTAAAAGAATTTCGTGAAGGTTGACGACGTTTGAAATCGAACTACGACCAAGAAGAAGAAGAAAACATGTTATCGGGGCAGAGTTTTAAACACGAGATTAACAAATGGTGCAGTAGATACATTCTTCTTTGTATTCCCTAAACAGACAAATAGCAGGTTTAGCTTCTATACGGATGTCTCATCGAGTAAGATGCAACCCCACGTGACAAACTTAGTCCCTGTCGACTCAATGTATCCGATGCATTCATCCCTTCTTGTTTAAGAACAGTGCCTAAGCTGGGCATTTAGTTACTTAGTTATTGTAGTTTAGGAGTGGAACAGTGAGGTCATCTGACAACACAGCCAAAATTATACAAATTTAGATTGATTTAAAATTAAGAGGTGGGGACGCCTAAAGAACTGAAACGATTTCAAGGAAATGCCGGGATGGTTTCTAACTCAATACCATGGCCGCCTCCTTCCCAATATTCACATGAATTAAAAATTAAGACACCACATTAACACTGGTTATCAGAAAAATTCTACATTCACACATGCACACGAATCTGAATGACCATGATGCCAAAGCCCCTCAAATGGAACAACAACAACGATGATGATAATAATAATAATAATAATATTATTAATAATAATAGACTAATTAAAATAATGATAATAAAGAATATTTTATCATGCCTCCTCATTGAAAGCCAAGAATAACTGGGTGATAGAAATGATGGTAACGACGAAATTTGATGGGACAGGTTGGTGAAGAAACATCATTTTGCTGCAACCCCTTGAATGAGAGCCACCACTGCATAGGCATCAGTGATCTGCAGGAAAATCAGGCATTTCTTGAGTTTTAATATGTGTTCCAAATTTGTTTCAAATGATTATTTTATCATATTTTCATATATCATATTGTGTTGGTTTAGGAGTTCAATTTCTCATCCTTCCTTATGATGTACCAAACACGGTTTAATAACAAGGGACTTTTTAGTGTTACGCTATACATCCATCTTGTGTCTTTGACATGTATTTATTAATTCATTCATATCGGCTGATGAAGGGGCCAAAAATATAGTAATTAGGCCTTGAAACATGTCCCACCAATGAACACACAGTGATCTTAATAAAAGGTATTGATTAGGCAGAACTTTTAACCTATTTATTACTCAATCAATGGAAAACGTGGGAGTGGATAGGCAGAGTGAAGGAGTTGTGTGAAAGTTGGAGGGGACAGAACAGACTGGTTCAGACAAATGTGTGGCCTGAAACAGGGTAGTGCACTGTCACCCCTTCTCTTTATTGTGGTTATGGAAGAGGTAATGACACGGGTAGCAGGAAATATATGAGAAGATAAGTTGAAAGCAATGGTGTTTGCAGATGATCTCATGGTCTGGGGAAGCAAGGAGGAGGAAATTCAGGAGCAACTGAAAGCTTGGGAAGAAACAGTGGGAGAGTATGGATGAAAGTTCAACATCAGTTAACGACCAGGAAAAAGGACAGACCAATGAGTGGGATAACACTTCGAGGTGGACAGCTGAAAAAGGTGGGAAGTCTCAAGTACTTGGGAAATATATTGGAGGAAAATGGGAGAAATGACAAAGAGATTACGGAACGTGGCAGGCAGGCAGAAACGTTTATGAGAAGCATTAGGAGCTTAGTGTGGAATAAAGATGTCCCACAAAAAAAAAGAAAGAAGTGTTATACAGAAGCTACTACATCCCGATTCTGACCTATGCATCAGAAACGTGGATAATGAAGAAAAGAGACATAAGCAGAATACAGGCAGGTGAAATGAAGTTCCTGCGAAGTAGGATTGGAGTAACAAGAAGAGACAGGGTGAGGAATGAAGACGTCAGAGAAATAGTGAAAGAGGAGCCCTTGCAAGGTAGGATTGAGACATCAAGACTGAGGTGGTATGGACACTTAAAGAGAATGGAAGAGAAGAAGATTCCCAAGAGGATACATGCGATGCAGATGCAGAAGAAACGACCAAAGGAAGACCAAGAGATAGATGGCAAAAAGGAGTGGAGGAATGTGTCAAGAAGAGAGGCGAGGACTGGACCAGAGTGACAGCAGAGAGGTGGTGGGTAGAAAGGACTACGTGGCGAGGCTTATGTTCCAAACAGACCCAGCCTGGGGCTGGAAACTGTACAAGAATATGATGATGATTACTCAAACCGAAAGTAAGGCAAGTAGTTCCGTGAAGAACTATACAACCTATTTTCATATATCCTACTCATGTTAATTGCCTCTATCAACATACAAAATTTCAGTTTGATTGTTGTGATAGATTCGTAGATATTGAGAACCGTCTAAATATTTCAGATGGTCACCAGGTTGGATTTTTATTTATGTACTATTACATGAAGATTATTGTGTACGTGTGGTATTCAGACTTCAATCGCATGATTAGGACACAAGAAGTAAAAACGAGATTTCAAAATTTCGCACAGCCGCCATCTTGTGGTTATGAAAACAATTAAAATACATTATATGCCAGTGGATTAACATTTGTATAAGAATTTAACGTGCAAAGTTTCACTGCACTCGAATGGTAAAATCACGAGAAACGTCCATTTAAATATTTATAGTTCGCGTCGCCACCATGTTAGATTTGTGCTCACCAGGTTACTGAAAGTTATATAGGCGAACTTATGTCCATAGCCTGTATGAACATAAAAAAATCAGTTTGATTGCTGTAAAAGATTCGTAGATATTGATTACCGTCAAAATATTTCGGATGCTCGCCATTTTGGATTGTTATATGTATAGGCCATAGAGTCATGTACCATTAAAGGAAAATTATTGCGTAGGTTCATTATTCAAACTTTCAGTTCGATCGCGTGATTACGGCACAAGAAATAAAAACTTAATTTTAAAATTTCGCACAGCCGCCATATTGAGGTTATGTAAACAATTGAACTAAATTAGATGCCAGTGCATTACAATATGAATAATCATTTACCGTACCACATTTCACTGCGCTCAGACGGTTAAATCACGAGAAAAGTCTATTAAAATGTTTCAACTTCGCTTGGCCGCCATGTTCGTGTTGTACTCTACAGGTTTTTAAAAGTTACATAGCTAAACTTGCAGCGGTTCCCTTTATCACCGTACAACATTTCATGGTGATATCATAAATAGTTTCGGAGATATTGAATGCCAGTGAAATATTTCACACAGCCGCCATTTGAGGTTATGTAAACAATTGAACTGAATTAGACCCCAGTGTATTACAATGTGTATAAAAATTTGCTGTACCATGTGTCATTACGTTTGAATGGTTAAACCGCGAGAAAAGTCTATTTAAATGTCTCAAATTCGCTTGGCTGCCATGTTGGTTTTGTAGTTACCAGATTTTTAAAAGTCTCATATGTGAACTTCTAGTAGTTTCCTTTATCACCGAACAAACAAATTATCAGGGTGATATCGGTAATACAGTAGTTTCGGAGATACTGAATGCTGGTGAAATATTTCGCACAGCCGCCATGTTGGATTGGTGAGACACAATACATTTGAAGGTCACGGTTGGGGTCAGCCAGAATGGTGCTATGATCTTACCGAGTTTCATTGAAATCGCTCCAGCGGTTTAGAATTTATTAGGGGGACACACACACACACGCACGCACACACAGACACACGGACAAACGGTGATATCATAAGCCAATTTTTTTCATAAAATGAAAACAGGCTAAAACATCATAGTGAGAGAATGAAGAGATTTTGGGAAGAGATTAAAGCTAATTCGTCTGTGAAATAGGTTCAATCATACTCCTTAGTTGCGCATAACTTCGTAAAAATATTAATAATAATTTACTGTCCCTTTGAACTACTGTGACTATGGAGAAACCGGCTACCAGTTCGTATTTAACTTCCGTGCACGTTTGCTGTTCTCCACTAATTCAGGGTCAATGTTAATTGGCTCAATAATAAAATATTAATGGACATTTCAATTGTTATCCTCACTTTTATGACAAAGAAATGATAGCTGAGGGTGCGAGGCACGGGGGAGGGGATGTGTTCATCAACTGTGCGGGATGCTCGGGGCGGCACGTGCCGTACAGCGTCACGCCTGCTACCCCGGTCCTGTATTATAAGAACAATATTGTGGGTCCGTCAAGGCTCGCTAAACTTAATTGACCAAAGATCACTCTCCGACATGGTGCGTGCTTCCACTTCATTGTTTATATTACTGTTTCCGGTGTACGGAAATATGTGCGTCATACGGCGTCGTGATTATAGGAGATTGCCACATTGGTGGTTTAGGGCTGTGTATTGAGATCCTTGAGCTGAAGTTCATGGGTTCGATTCCAACTCTTAGATTCTAGTTTGAGTTGTTGTTTCATTTGATGGCCTTAGACATTGTCATCAATTAGCCCCGTGTACTTAACGTATCTCTAGAATGTTTCTGATTGCCTGCGTTATTGTGGTGTCTGTAGCAGTATCCGTATATGCAATTCAGATGAGGATTGAGAAAGAGGCGACCGTGGTTTTAAGTTAGGAACCATCCCAGCATTTGCCTGGTGTAGATTATGGAAATCCACGAAAATCCACTTCAAGGATGACTGAGGTGGGAATGGAACCCACCTCTTCTCAAATATGCCTCAAGAGGCTGAGTGTGCCCCGTTCCAGCTCTCAAATCAGAGTAAAATGTCTTGGGAGAACTGGGAATCAAACCCTGACCTCAGGGGTGACAGCCAAGAATGGTTGTCACTGCGTAAAGAGGTGGACTGATTCTGGATTGAGGGATGAAATGGAGTAGGCTATATTTATCCTCGTGAGCACAAGAGGAAAATTATGGGTTTGATTTACACCTCAGCCATCGTTAAAGTTGACCTCCATGGTTTTCCATTTCTATTCCAGGCCTATGGAGTTTTTCACTTACTCGCCCTTAATTGGCCCTTGTATCACCTTTCCTGATAACCTCATTCTTCGAGAACTCAGCCCTCTGGTTATTTTCCATGACATCTCCTACCTTCTGCCATAAAGGAGCCAAAGTGTGTGTAGACGTAGACCCACCAGTAAAGTACATCCCGGATAGTGCTAAACCCTCAAGGGCTCACGGCTGGTGCGTTTGGGAGTTGGTGACCCCAAGGGATTCCAGAGCTGGGTGCATTTTAGCCATCTTCCATTGACTTTGGGGCGGACACTCCCCTCTTTCCCCCTTTCCTACCTGCCTCTCATGGCCTTATTTCCTTCAAAGTCGCTTAATCCTCATTCCTCCAGTGTTGAGGACATTTCTTCTTCCTGTCGTTTGTTTCCTTTATTCATTGTTTTGTTCCTTTTCCTCTTCTAGTACGCAAGTTAGTTGTAAGTTTAGTAGTTAGTATTATATGTACTGTAGTTGTTTATTATGTTCGACCCTCACTATTATGTATTAGAAAACTGTATCATAATGATGGTCATTATAACACCGTTTTTCATTATGATACAGTTTCTCCAGCCAATCAGAGCTCGTTCATTGACCAATTAGGTAACGATACCTTCGCGCATGCACTCAAAATCCAACATGTCGGACATAATCACAACATCGAACTATAATAAATTACCGACATGGAATACGCACCGTCCATATGTTCGCGTAAATAAACTGACGAATATTAGACAAGAAATAGCACTGTACCTTAAAATCACCAACACTAATTTCTGCACAGCGCATAGTCTTCAAATGACACCGGTGACAATATTACTGAGGGACGGCAGATGTAAACATATGGCCCGATATGGCATTGCAAGCACACAGAGCGCATGCGTCGGTCGTTCAAAGATCTTGAAAGACACAGATAAAACACCCAACGCTCGCTCTGCGATCACCTAATTCAAGTAGCTGACTCTCAACAGATATTTATGAATATTTATGTTAAAACATATAATAAAGTTATAATTATCGTCGAACATAAACAGTCGTATGCAACTCGCCTATAATGGTAATTAAGACACTCGTATGGAAATTATAAAACTCGCATACGCTCGTTTTATAAAAATACTCGTGTCTTAATTATAGCCATTATAGGCTCGTTGCATAATGCACTATTTTATCATTTTCATGATCAATCAAACCATTAGGACCGATAACCTGGATGTTAGGTCCCTTACAACAACAATTTATTATCATCAACAATATCATCATCGATTCACGCATTCCAATTTACGAGACTGATGACCTTCAAGAATCAAGCCTCGAAATGCAGCATCATCCTTTACTACAGTAGAAAGCTACTGAAATAAAAGGTGTCCACATGATCAGTTAATCCATTTTACGAATATAGCCTAATCCTAGACAAAGTGATTTAATATTAAATTGGGCTGGCTGCGTGGCTCAGCGGTAACGTTCTCGCCAGCAGTGCCCAAGTTTGCAGGATTGAATCCTGGCGCAGCCAGTTGTCATTTTAGGGTGCACAAATGCGAGAGAGCCATGTCCGTAGATTTACTCACGAGGTAATGATGCCCCCTAGGAAACATTCCGGCACCCCGGTGTCTCTAAAAACCACGGTAGTTAAAAGAGACGTAAAACCAATAACGGTGGGTGAATGGTTATCGCGTCGGATTACCAACCACAAGCTTGCAGGTTCGCTCCTGGCCGTGGTAAGTGATTATTGAAAGGCGACAAAAATCACGACACGCATGTCATACGTTGTTGGCATGTTAAAGAACCCGTTTGAATGCAGTAGGCCGTGTTCATAATGGCAAAATCAATCTAGGGAATTTCCGCCAACACGAAGTTCCTCAATTCTCTACTAGAAAGCGCTATAGTGTCAAGGAGCTTAGATATCTAACCTCCTTGACTTTCATAGCGCTCCAAGGAACAACAAAAGCTGCCCTCTGGGCGTCAAATAACAAAGTCTGCACCCGAGGTCAAACGATATTATATTTTTTTTTTTACATTTTAATTGAGCCACTATGGACTACGGAGTAACAATCAAAATCAATGTTTCGTTCTAGATCGTTTGCCAGCTTTGATGTCTTGCCAGTATCTCTTGAGCCCATCACTCAGCGCCTTCTCCCGATCTTCTGAAAGAGGTCCCCTCCGTCTTTTGGGTTCTGCCCCTACCTTAAATCCCTGGTAATTTTTGATTAGGTGTCTGAATTCACACCTGTTCATAATTTTGCGGTCCGGAATACCAATTTCTAGAAGGTCTTTGTTACATTCTTCAAACCATGCCAATTTTTTCTTCTTTGGTTCCACGAAATTCCAAATTTTCTTTGTTAGACGATCGTTGGACATTCTGAAAATGTGTCCATAGAACAACAACCTTTTTCTTTTTATTGTTGACGTGACTGGTTCTATCTTTCTATATAACTCTTCGTTCGACTTCAAACGTATGTGCCCGTCAACCCATCTGTTGCCTAAAATTTTTCTCAATACCGATATTATTATTATTATTATTTTATTATTAATAATGAAAAATGAAAATCCACAGCCTGTTTCCAGTCTCCGACCGGGTCAGGAATGGAATGAATGAAGCCCCTACCTAGCGGCGAGGATATGAACTGTGCCGGCTGCCGAGGCCTGACGCACTCCCCTGAGGCAATGATTAAATGAATGATAGATAAAATGAAATGATAGTGGAGAGTGCTGCTGGAATGAAATTTCGACAGGGAAAACCGGAGTACCCGGAGAAAAACCTGTCTGCCTCCGTTCTGTCCAGCACACATCTCACATGGAGTGACCGGGATTTGAACCACGGACTCAGCGGTGAGAGGCCGGCGTGCTGCCGCCTAAGCCACGGAGGCTCTATTATTAATAATATTAAATTGTAATTAATACGGACGGTCGGGATTCGAACTTACGATCTCTGGACTTGCTGCAGCACCCCGTCCATTGATTTAACAAGCACGGCCAAAACACGGGGTCCATTTTAAATGTCTTTTCCTCAGCTATTCGTGCACACTTATTTCGGTAATAAGCCTATACTGCGTTATTAATTCATTCAAGTCTACTGTGACCTAGGAAGTGTGGGTCACAGTAACGATATGTTATTCTCGTAGACTAAATATATCAACTTCCGGACCCTATATAGAAGAGAAGAGAAGAGAGGCAGATGTGACATAGAGGAGTACCGCTTGAGTAAGGCCGGTGTCGTGAGGACAACCCTCTACTCAACATGCAATGGGGAGGAAGGCAGTCAAATGAAAACGGGTCACCATTCACAGTACTGAAGGGCCACCTTCATTGTCTGAGAGTAAATATTTAGTTTCCTGGATTCGATTCCCTGCGTGCCCTAAGCCTTGATATTGCTTACCAATGCGAAACTAGATATTTATTATTTGAAAAAAGGAAGCTTGTAGTTTAACGTGACGGTTAATCTAGAGATTATGAGCCACGGGACCTCCTTTTACGTGGAATCCGAACCATAGGACATGGAATTTCACTTCGAAAATCTCTCATGCATTGACCGGGAAACGAACCCGGACCGCCTTGGTGAGAGGCATACAGCTAGACCGCTGAGCCACCACGCCCCTACAGTTTATTATTTGTATATATTGTATATAGTATTACTGGATCCTCTGTATGTCATACGAAATATATATAATGCGAAACGTCGCCTAATAAATAATCTAAATATCTTCTAAGCCTTCAATGTCGTCGCCAGTGATGCTTGAATTAGTTTGGTGAGTAGATTGGTTAGTTCCTCAGTTTAGGGGCAGCGACAACGCGGTCATGTAGCCCCGTGAACTTTGGGTGTATATAGAATCTGTCTGATAACTGGTGTTAATTGTGATGGCTGTATTAGTGTGTGTTATCTGTTTTTAATTCTCTTCTCTCTTCCGCATCTTAGCCACTTTTTCGGGGACTTCGGTGGCGTAGTCGGTAGCATGCTGAGCTTCTATGCCCAAGATAGCGGGTTCAAACCCGGGCGAAGCCGTCGTATTTTTTAAGAGCGTTAAAAATCCCTCAGTATGCCTTCCTTCGGAGGGGAAGTAAAGCCGGCGGTCCCATGTCAAAGATTTATGGCATGTTAAAGAACCTTCCACTAATTATACCTGTGTGAAGCTAAATTGGATAGGTTAAGAATGTAAACAACGCTCTTAGGTTTCTACGTTCGTTGCCAAGAGCCGACTGCGGTGGCGTCTAGTAGCTAAGTTCTGAACTTGGCCTAGTAGTCGTTGACGGTGGCGCTTGGCGGCAAAAGTAGGAACTATTTGAAAAATTCTAAGTTGCAGTCTGTACTTAAATTTAAAAAAAAAACAACAGATAACACACACTAATACAGTCATCACAATTAACACCGGTTATCAGACAGATTCTACACATACCCAAAGTACACGGGGCTACAGGACCGCGTTGTCACAGCCCCTAAACTTAGGAACCAGCCAACCAACCTTTCCGGGCTTTTAAACAGCCGCTCAATAATATGTCGGAGCAATATCTGTTATATATGCCACGGGAGTAAAGTAGCATACCCCCGCCCCATTTTCCTTGGTTCAGGTGGACAATCGATTTTCAAGTAGTTCCATTTTTTGCTACCAAACGTCACCGTCAACGTCCAACTAGTTCTGAGCTTGGTTATTAGATGCCACCGCAGTCGGCTCCTGGCGACGAACGTTGGAAGCTAAGAGCGTTAGTCAAATATGACCTATAATTTTGCTCCACACAAGTGTAATTAGTCGAAGGTTCTTTATCATGCCATAAATCTATGACCGCCGGCTTTACTTCCCCTCCGAAGGAAGGCATACTGAGGGATTTTTAACGCGTTTGGTGAGTAGAAATCAACAGTAATAATAATGTTAGCCTATGGGTTTTACGTTCCTTTTAACTACGCCGGGGTGCCGGAATTTCGCCCCGAAGGGGATCTTTAACGTGACAGTAAATCTACTGACATGGCTTCCTGGCATTTAAACACCCTCAAATGCCAACTGACTGCGCCGGAATTCAATCCCTCTATCTTGGCATCAGCTGGCGTGAACATTACTGCTGAGTCACGCAGTCAATCTAGAAAACAACAGAAATACGTGGTTTGTTTTATGAGAGTTATGCAGTGTTGTCACATTGCTGTTATGAAATTACCTCAGAGCTGTTACCCTATATGTTCCTAAAATAGTCCTCAATAATGTAAGAATATTTAAGAAAGCTTAGCTTAAATTTGCAGGATCAAATCTGACCAGTGGTTCGGCGTTTGAGTGTACGTGACTGCAATAGGCCTGGATCAGTAGATTTACTGCAACTTTAAAACGCCCTTTGTGGGGGAAAGTAAAATTCCGGCACCTCAGCATATTTAACATTGCATGAGTTAAAAGGTAAATTAAACTGATAGGACTATTAACACGATATTACCAGCACAACGTAACAACATTGCATGACAGATATATCTTGGTACGTAACTCCATGCCTTATATCTAGATCAATCCAACATGGTGGCCACGCGAAATATTTTACTAGAATTCAACATCTTCAAAATTATAACAGCAATCATACTGACATTTTGTATGTTCATAGATAACTACAAAGTGAAAGTTTCAAGAACCTTTTAGGCCTACGCATAAAAACAATGCAACGAACGGCCACGCAAAGTTCTAATATTTCAAACGGCATCTGTGGCGATCTAGCATGGCATAGTGATTCTTAATTTAGAGTCAAGTAGATAAGCATCTAATTTTTATTTGTTTCAAAAATTCAAGATGGTGGCAGTGCAAAATTTTAACAAACTAATTTTTATTTCACTTATCGTATGATTCCTATAATATTTACAGTTTTCGCCACAGGTTTTTAGGCCGGTCAGCCCAGGTTGCACAGTCGTAAAGGGGTCAGTCTGCGAGCCTCACCCATGTGCAATTGATACGTGCGTTGCTTTCCGCGTAACTCGAAAACTCACGTTTCAATTGCAAATGCCTGAGGTTAAGTCATACCCTACCCACACGACTCTGCCTGTCAACAGTGCAAGCTGATAGTGTGTCACAAGTAAACAATGAGGTTTCCAGTTTGGCCGCCAGCACTCGCATCTTGAATGGGCAATACCTCCTGGCCCTATCCGCTTAACCCCCACCCCTAAATCTATCCCTGTAAGAAGGGAAGTGCCTGGAATAATGACCTCAACATTTATGGCGATTACGATTGAGGCAATGACGACCCATATAATTTGTACTTTAAACAACATTATTGTGTGATTCGTAATTATTTTAATCATTTTCAAATAGTAGTAGGCCTATAGGTAAAGCCTCCGGGGCTTAGGCGGCAGCACGCCGGCCTCTCACCGCTGGGTCCGTGGTTCAAATCCCGGTCACTCCATGTGAGATCTGTGCTGGACAAAACGGAGGCAGACAGGTTTTTCTCCGGGTACTCCGGTTTTCCCTGTCAAAATTTAATTCCAGCAACACTCTCCACTATCATTTCATTTCATCTGTCATTCATTTAATCATTGCCCCAGAGGAGTGCGTCAGGCCTCGGCAGCTGGCACAGTTCATATCCTCGCCGTTAGATGGGGGCTTCATTCATTCCATTCCTGACCCGGTCGGAGACTGGAAGCAGGCTGTGGATTATCAGTAGGCCTATAGCCAATAAATTAGAATAGTATTGGGAAAGGAAAATAATGGAGTCAAAACACGTCATGTACAGTATATCCGGATGATTTATTTAAACATTTTACTGTTTACAACTCTGACAATTCATAGCAGATTTATTTTAAATTCCACAGCGGAAGTTACTTAAACGGTTTGCTCTAAAAACAAACATCAGGCCCAGATCGAAGCTCATTCATTCGCCTCTTGTTAAAGGAGAGAGTGCGGAGTGTTGGCATTCACTAGAAAGCCTCCGATAGCCACTATCCATTACGAAAGAACAAAACAGTCTATATGTGTAGCCTGACAAAAAAAAGGCTTATCGGATATTTTGGAACATGGTATTTCATTCACATCATTTTTTAAGCTCCTCTTTTTATATTTGTCTCCTGACTCTTTTGGTCAACTGTTACTCCCTTCCAACCTTAGTTCTGTTGTATTACGGCATCCTAAGGCAGGGAAATACAGTATTTTATTTTCTCCGCCTTATTGGGGCTTTTCTAAATAACTCATTCATCGGGCTCAGCGACAGAGTTGGTTAGGTGCTGATCTTTAAAACTATAAATTATACCATCTCAGTCTAGTGGCATTTAAGTGTGTCATGGCAGCCTCGTGTTAGTAGATTTTGGACACTGAAGATTTCTTCCAGGACAATTAATTTTGATCTATGTTTCTCTAAACTCACAGTAGGTAGAAGGGACGTTAAACCAAATATAATAATAATAATAATAATAATAATAATAATAATAATAATAAACCAAGCATATTTCTTTTAAAATCATACCCAAAAATGTATTGGGGAAAACCTGTCCTCACAAAGCCATTCCAATTATTAGATGAGATATTGTTCGCGTAAGAAAGGGCATCCAGCCGTGATAATAATCACTAGTTGAAACCTCATCCCAGATCCAGTGGAAACGGGAATGGCACTGGATAAAAATTTCAGAAATTGCCTTGAATTTTGCCCCTTACGGTCTCCCCCCCATCTACTAAATAACTTGAGTATTTTGTTCTTTGCATTGCACATTTAACATTTTCAAATTCTTCCACCTGAAGCAAGGAAAAGGGGGCGGGGGTATGCTACTTGACTCCCGTGGCATATATAACAGATATTGCTCCGACATATTATTGAGCGGCTGTTTAAAAGCCCGGAAAGGTGGCTAAGATGCGGAAGAGAGAAGAGAAAATGGTCCATAACAGAAGAGAGCCAGCCCGCAATCCATTTACTTTTCAAGTGGTGAGAAGAGCAAGTGAGCGAGCGAGCGAACCCTCCTCCTATGCTATACAGTAGTTGGCACAGTGCCGTGGCGGTTCGCATGTCACACAGCCTAGCACAGCTAATTTGTTTGTCTTTCATAATTCAGACCCCAACTACCTGGCCACCCCTCCTCGTTCTCTCTCTTATGATACAATACGAGACAGCTAAGAATATTCTAACTTCCCTACTCCGAACCACCATCAGGCTAATGATAGATGGTGAACTGAAACAGAGAAAATAAGCTAAAACTACTTTAATATACGAGGCATTAACTACACTCCAAAGATTTATCGGGACTCCCTCGTCAAAATACATTGATATTAATTATGCCCTGACATTCCTTCTTATAAAAAGAGCAAGAAAATATGTCAGACTTTCTAATATTACCCGAGTTATATCGTCACTCCTTGAGTACCTGTCATCTGGAGTCAAAGAGAATTGTCTGTTTTACGATATAAAGAGGTGTGAACATGTCATCATGGAGGCATCTTTGTTTTTAACCTCTGATGCGTAATTCATTCAACAAGAAACCATTCAGATGAATAAATATATCAACGATTTTTGTGTCTACTTATGAGATTCCTGATTTTTTTTTCTACTGTTAAAACGTTGGCTACTTAACAGAAAATTTATTGTTAACGTCACCTTTTGCTTTGATGCAATAAAGTCAATCATTCTGCTCATTCAAGGCCTGTAGCTTAACCAGATGTTCACGAATTCCATAGTGGTCATGAGAATGTGGGACGAGATGTTATGGTAGACTATAGTCTTATGTTTATGCAATCTGAAACGAGAGAAGAGAATCTCCTTTCCCCCTTTCATTAATTCCGTGGGTCTTAAAACTATTGTCAGTTGTCAGTGATGAGATTGTGGCGATAGGAGCACGCTCAGTCTTGCCAACCTTACCAACTGGAAAGCTTTCTTTGACTGACCAAGGAGTTGAAATGAAGCAGCCATAGCCTTTAGAAGGTACCATCCTGGTATTTGCCTGTTGATGATAATCGAAAACCAAAGAAACCCGTTTCAAGGACCACTAACAGTGCGGTTTGAACCCACTTGTTTTCCGAGTCCGGAGATAGCCTCACCCACGGACTCCGAAATGGAATGTAGGACAGGAGCAGTGTTGTAGTGGTAAAGAGCCGCAATTCACCACCTCAACTCGGTTCCAACCAGTGTCTTCATCATTAGGCGGGAATGACCGTGATGTATCTTCCTCCGCCACCTCCTGTGGTCTTGGAGTTCGTATTGAGACTCCAGATCCAGCGCCTCTGGGTTCGGTTCCCGGCTCTGCCAAGAAATGTAATTCTAATCTCAGGGTTGGAACAGGGTACACTGAGCCTTTCAATGATGCCAAAATGACAAGAGATGGTTCATTAGCCCTCATAGTGCTGATAAAGAGTAATCTCTTTCACTGCTAGAACGTTTATCATGGAATTTCAAAGTGAAATGCAGAAAAATCAGTGGAAAATAAATACCTAAACTTTATGTGTTCTCGAAAACTTCACGCAAAGATCGTTAACATGGAATTTCAAAGTGAAATGCAGAAAGACCAGCGGAAAATAAATACCTAAACTTTATGTGTTCTCGATAACTTCATGCACAGAACGTTTAACATGGAATTTCAAAGTGAAATGCAAAAAAATCAGTGGAAAATAAATAACTAAACTTTATGTCTTCTCAAAAACGTTTCGCACGGAACGTTTAACATGGCATTTCGAAGTGAAATGCAGAAAAATCAATGGAAAATAAATACCTAAAAATTGTATTTTCGAAAACATCACGCAATGAAAAGGTTTGCGTATTTCTTCATATGCATAACATCATTTCTTTTTAAAATAGCTCTACTAAAATAACGCAGTATTCTTAAATTCTGAAAAGGGGTAAGTTTAAAAGAAGACTTCCACTTCAAAATAATCAATACGTTATATCTGCCCCTGCAGTATTTAATGGCCTAGCAAAAGCTCCCATCAATCCGCCAGTTACGGGACCGTTGAGGTCGACTGGGTAAACACATTTATTTTCTTTATTTTATAACTAGCAGAAGTACCAGCTCTTCGAACGGTCTTCGGTATTAATAACCAGACGTTATCAATTGAGATACTGTTCCAATGGTTAGGGGCTTCTCATTCCTTCATAAGTTTATCAGAACGAAGTTAGTTTTCTGCGTATATCGCAGACACTGTTAATTTAAGGGCCCTAAAATGTGGTTTTCGGAGACCCTTTATAGACTCCCTAGTTTTGTGTCACACATTAAGAAGCGCAACATATGCTTTGGTCGTCCTTCTAGGAATTTTTTTATTTTTCACCCATTTCAGCATGTATTTTGAAAAGTTGTTCCTTATACCCACCCTGCTATGAGAAGTACGTTGAAGAGTTTTCTAAATGATTGGTGTATTGACTCATGGTTACAATATTTAATTTGACGTTGCTCCAAGCACCTGAACATGAATTATAGGCGTACATAAACATAAAGATATATCAACCACACTGTATCAAACAAAATCATCTTTACGATGAACCCTTTTGTCGACAAAAATATGATTACTTAAAATGTGCTCTCAAACTAAATTCACCTAACGTGTACTTCCTGACGTGAAAATAATATTGAAAACCTCGTAGACGAAACGCAATATATATCAAATTAAAACTGACCTCACCGTTGTGGAAAGTCCCCATCCCCAGGAAGACTCCCTTAATAAATTATAAAGGATCGTGGTGCATGAAAATTCGGGATTTTTAGCCTTCAATGGCCCAAATTCCCAAAAGCTGCAAAAAACACTATTCCAATTCTGGAATTTTTGAAAATAATGATGCTGTTTGGAGATATAATAGACCTTCTGTACAACATATCGCATATCGCACGCGTAAGTCACGTGTAAAAATTCTAGGGTACCCCTTGAACCCCTTAATCATATTGTTCAATTTTACAGTCTATGTTTGATTCCACGATAACCTTATAGCCATTTGCACACTTTAACAGAAATTTAATAAATTGAGTGGTATTGCTTCTTTCAGAAATAGATGCAAAGTTGGATGTCACCTCTTGTGACACTGTTGTCATGGTTACTGGCTTGCATTACTTCATTGGTTTCTTCTTCTTCTTCTTCTTCTTCTTCTTTCGGATGAGCCAGCTAAGGACCACGACGTTCAACTTTTCAGCTTGGCGAGGGACTTGATGTTTGACCAATATTCGCGCATTCTCTGGTTATGTTTCTCCTTTCTCTCTTTTGTCCAGATGATGCCGGTTTTCTTAGAGGGCGGTCTGTCCTGAAAACTCTTCTGTTTAAGTATCCTTCTGAGATGGCATCGGCTTCTAATATCACTTTTCATTATCTTCAGTTCTTGGATATCCTTGTTAACTACTGTTAGCGACGGTGTCACGCTCTTTCTCTTCCCCCAGTAGTTGAGAAGCCGGTTTGTTAGTCTTGTTGGGTTTATCCATGAGACATGTCCATAGAAAGCCAGACGTCTCTTCTTGGCCACATCTGTGATTTTCTCAGTATATCTATATAGCTCTTGAATTGGTCTTTTTCTATACTCGTCATCTATTTATTAGTTTATAAAATAAAAGAGTGCCATATCCCCTCCAGGGACGTAGGCGTCCTGAATAAGAGCCCTTGACTAAGTCAAGGGATCACTAACCGGGCATCCCGAGCCGGAGTTTGCGTGTGGTAGGGTGGCCAGTTCCTTTCCACTCCTCCTCCTACCATAGCATCCGGCAGGTTCCCATTTTGCATCACGAGGCTGGGAGACCCCGTACCAGACCATACCCAGACTTTTAAATTCTTGGCAGAGTTGGGGATCGAACCCGGTACCTTGGGGGTGACAGTCAACAATGCTAGCCACTGCGCCACGAGGGGGTCTTTATTAGTTTGTTAAATGAAATTAGTTTTCTGGGAATATCTCAGAAACGTGGTTTTAGAGCCTTAAAACGTAGTAGCCTCCGAGCCACTGAGGGGCTGAAAATGAGTTTTTCTCGCCCTTGTACGCCATAATATAATAATAATCATAATAATAATTTAATAATATATAGATAGGGATATAATAGACCTTTAGTACCCCTTGATCCCCTTAAGCGCATTATATACGTATTGATGAATTTTACAGCTTAAGTTGGTTCCGTGATAACCTTATAGTCGTTTGCGAATGTTCACAGTAATGTAATAAATGGAATGGCATTGCGTTTTACAGAAATAGATGGACTTCTGAGATTGTGTTGCCATGGTTACCGGCTTGCATTTGTTCAATAGCTTAATAAACGAAATTAGTTTTCTGGGTATATTTCAAATCTGTTGGTTTTCGAGCCCGAGTTTTGTTTCTCACATTGAGACGCTGAAAATGAGCTTTGTCTCGTTTTTCTACGCCCATTTCAGCATGTATTTTAAGGGGGTAGGCCCTCTTTTATGAGAGGTATGGAGAAGAGTTTCATCAATGATTACTTTCGTGCCTCTGATGGACTTCTGTACCAAATTGTACGTTGATTCACTCAGCCGTTCTCGAGTGATACGCGAGCAAAGTTGTACACAGACAAACAGACGGACAGACAAAAATTTTGTTTTTGCGCGCAACCGTCATAAACCAGTCTGAAACGCGTTAATAACTCAAACTTCCGTGGAAATTCAGAAAAAACAGACAAACTTTCATTTTTATATAAATAGAGATGATGGAAATACGAAATTTTGAAACCAAAGGGTGTAGTGACGTCACAAATGTGGGTTTTACTCGCTAACCGTTGGAGATACACGAAAATTGATGAGGACCTTTCAGATAGAAAATTAAATTTTAAAGCTCGTAGTGCCATCAAAAGTTTGCTATTTCTTAGCGTTCTCTTTTTATTTGAAATGGAAATATGAAAATTGTCGCCATATTAAATAGTGCAAGATATCGAAATCAAACGTAGCCTTTTCGAAGTGAAATGCCATGTCCTGTGGTTCGGATTCCACGTAAAAAGGAGGTCCCGTGGCTCATAATCACAAGATTCACGGTCACGTAAAACTACAATCTTCCTTCCTTCCTTCCTTCAAACGTAGCCTATATGTAAGCCTGGTAAATCAGCTACGTCCATGCAAAATTTCATTTAAATCGAACCAGTGGGTCTTGTGTTATTGAGTAACACACAGACAGACAGACAGACAGACACACACCATCTCATTTTTAGCCTATTTTCAATTTTGAAAAAATAGGCTTATGAAATCACCTTTTGTCCGTGTGTGTGTGTGTGTGAGGTGTGTGTGTGTGTCCTAATAAAATCTAAACGGCTGGAGCGATTTCAGTGAAACTCGGTAAGTTCATAGCACTATTCCCGGCGACCTCGACCGTGCCTTCAAATTTTGTTACATCTCACCAATCCAACTTGGCGGCTGTGCGAAATATTTCACTAGCATTCAATATCTCCGAAACTATTACCGATATCGCCCTGAAATTGTGTACGGTGATAAAGGGCACTACTAGATGTTCACCTATGAGACTTTTAAAAATCTGGTGACTACAAAACCAACATGGCGGCCAAGCGAAGTTGAGACTTTTAAATAGACTTTTCTCGCGATTTAACTATCCAAACGTAATGAAACTTGGTACAGCAAATGTTTATACACATTGCAATGCACTGGAGTCTAATTTAGTTCAATTGTTTACATAACCTCAAAATGGCGGCTGTGCGAAATATTTCACTGACATTCTATATCTCCGAAACTATTACAGATATCACCCTGCAATTTTGTACGGTGATAAAGGGTACTGATACAAGTTTACCTATGTATAACTCATAAACCTGTAAAGTACAAAACGAACATGGCGACCAAGCGAATTTGAAATATTTTAATAGACTTTTCTCGTGATTTAACTCTCTGAGCGCAGTGAAATGTGGTACAGTAAATGATTTTGCAGATTGTAATGTACTGCCATCTAATTTAATTCAATTGTTTACATAACCTCAGGATGGCGGCTGTGCAAAATTTTAAAATTAAGTTTTTATTTCCTGTGTCGTAATCATGCGATCGAAGTGAAAGTTTGAATAATGAACCTAGGCAATAAGTGTCCTTGAATGGTACATAACTCTGTGGCCTATACATATAACAATCCTAAATGGCGAGTTTCCGAAATATTTAGACGGTTCTCAATATCTATGAATCTTTTACAGCAACCAAACTGAAATTTGTATGTTCATAGAGACTATGAACATATGTTCACCTATAGGACTTTCAGTAACCTGGTGAGCAGCAATCCAACAAGGCGGCGACGCGAAGTATAAATATTTAAATGGTCGTTTCTCTCGAATTAACTATCCGAGTGCCGTGAAACGTTGCACATTAAATGCTTACACAAATGTTGATCCACTGGCATCTAATTTATTTCAATTGTTTGCATAATCACAAGATGGCTGCTGAGCGTAATTTTAAAATCTCGTTTTTACATCTTGTGTTCTAATCATGCGATTGAAGTTTGAATACCACACGTACACAATAATCTTAATATAATAATACAAAAATAAAAATCCAACCTGGCGACCATCTGAAATATTTAGACGGTTCTCAATATCTACGAATCTCTTACAGCAATCAAACTGAAATTTTGTATGTTGATAGAGGCAATTAACGTGAGCAGGATATATGAAAATAGGCTGTATAGTTCTTCACGGACTTACTTGTTATATATTAGTATGATTATTTTATCTTATAACCATTTTACTTAATTATATTTTACTATTAATTAGTTTATTATATTTTACGATGTAATTATTTAACTATACAATTATTTTATTTTATTTAGTTTTATAATTATTTTACAATATTCTGTTTTATCTTATAATAATTTATTCTTTGTTATCTTTATATATATAATTCTTCGACACGTGTGTATGTCACTGAACTCCTCCTAAACGACTGGACCGATTTTGATGAAATTTGGTATGTATATTAGGGTGGATTCCTGTATGATTTAGATTTACAAACTGACCCCGTAGGTGGAATGAACACAATTTTAGAACCACAATTTACACACAATTTTAGAACCACAATATACAGTCAAAAACAGTCGTCATGGAAACCACTAGCCTTGGCCTTGGTGAAAGCTGATGTCTTTGGACGGTTTGTCTCAGCACGTTAGAGCCACCTGGTCGCAACCTGTGCAACTACCGCCATAACATACACTCTGCCCGTGGTGGAAAGTTGTGTTTTATACCAAAGGTGGCAGTGATGTAGAATTCTACTGTTTGTCTCTGCACGTTAGTGCGTTTCAAAGTCCCGTATGCGTTCATATATCATTCATCCCATTGCGATGAAACTTGGGTGAGATGTTGAGTGTTCTCCAGGGAAGGTGTTTGGCTTAGTAAATCCATTTTATAATAGCTAGCGCACGACTAGATTCAACAAATGAGTGAGGACGCGCGAAGCGTTTCAAGTAGGTCCCGTATGCGTTCAAATACCATTCGTCCGATCGCGATGAAACTAGGGTGAGATGTTGTGTGCACTCCATGGGGAGGCTTCTGGATTAGTAAGTCCATTTTACAATAGGTAGCGCACAAGTAGATTCAACAAATGAGCGACGACACGCGAAAGTTTAAACTAAGTCCCGTATGCGATCATATACCTTTCATCCGATTGCAATGAAACTATGGTGAGATATTGTGTACACTGACGTGAGGGTTTCTAACTTAGTAAATCCATGTCACAGGAGGTTGCGCACGAATACATTCAACAAATGAGCGACGACGCGCGAAGCGTTTCAATAAAGCCCCGTATGCGTTCAAATACCATTCGTACGATTACGATGAAACTTGGGTGAGATGTTGAGTACACCCTACAGAAGGTTTCTGGCTTAATAAATCCATTTTACAATAGGTAGCGCACGAGTAGATTCAACAAATCGAGTGATGGCACGTGAATCATTTCAACAAAGTACCGTATGCATCCATATACCATTTATCCGATTGCGATGAAACTTTGGTGAATTGTTGTGTACACTTCAGTAAAGGTTTCTGGTTTAGTAAATTCATTTTACAATAGGTAGCGCACGAGTAGATTCAACAAATGTGCGATGGCGCGAGAATCGTTTCAACCAAGTCCTGTAGGTGTTCATATGCCATTTATCCGATTGCGATGAAACTTTGGTGAATTGTTGTGTATACTCCAGGAAAGGTTTCTGGCTTAGTAAATTCAGTTTTTAACAAGTAGCGCATGAGTAGATTCAACAAGTGAGTGATGGCGTGCGAATCGTTTAAAGAAAATCCCGTATGCGTTCATATGTCATTCATCCGATTCCGATAAATCATTGATGAGTGGTTGTGTACACGCCAGGGAAGGTGTTCAACTTGGTAAATCCATTTTACAATATTGTTAGCGCACGAGTAGATGTAACAAATGAGTGAAGGCGCGCGAAGCGTTCCAACAAAATCCCGTATGCGTTCATATACTATTCATCGATTGCGATGAAACTTTGATGAGTTGTTGTGTACACTTACGTGAAGCTTTCTAATTTAGTAAATCCATTTCACAGTTGGTAGAGCACGAGTAGATTCAACAAATGAGTGACTGCGCACGAATAATTTAAACCAAATTCCGAGTGCATTATATGCCATTTATCCGGTTGCGAAGAAACTTTGGAGAGTTGTTGTGCACGTTCTCACGAATGTTTCCAGATTAATTAATTAATTTCACGATAGTTTAAAGGCAGTTAACACAAATTGAAAAACATATTGTGTATCCAAAAGCACTTCAAGTAACAAAGTTACAACACTTTCTTTGATTGGCAGGACAACGTCTGCCGGGTCAGCTAGTTTTATATATATATTGTAAATTGTTATTTTTCTTATTTTGTATAGTTATTTATTTAATTTATAACTATTTTATTTTTAATTTTTAATTTTATATGACTATTTTATAGCCAGTCCCGTGGTGTTGGGGTAGCGCACCTACCTCTCACCTGGAGACCCCGGATTCGATTCCCGGCTCCGTCAGGGATTTTAGAAACTAACGTGAGGGCTGGAACAGGGTGCACTCAGCCTCGCGAGGACAATTGAGTAGCAGACAGTGAGACAAAAACAAAAACAAAAACCAAGATTAACGGCCGTGGAGATCCGACGTGCTGACCATGCAAGTCAAGTGGCAGGGCAGCGGTCGCTTGGTAGGCCTACGCCCTTCATGAGCTGTAGCGCCACGGGTATTGTTTTTAAAATTCTTGCTGTCGTTTCGGCTACCTACGGACCACGCTATTTTAACTGTCCTTTTCCATTTCTCTGCGCCTGGGCTTTAACGTTCGCCCAGTATTCCCGCATTCGTTTTCTATGCTGTTTCTTCCTCGTTTCAGTCCATTTTTTTGCCAGTTTTTAGTTTTGGCTTTTCTTGGAAACCATGATGTTCTTGGAGTTTCATCTTGAGACGAAAACATTTCTGGATACCCTCCTGTGTTGTCCCCACTTCATGCAGGTCTACCTCTGTGAACGACGCCTCCCTGGTTTCTATTTTTAAGGGAAAAAATCCGAAGATCCTATTGCTCAACTCTATAGAACTCGTACGAGCAATGTGGCGATAAAAGATATTCCTTCTCCTACGAATGGTGTCCGTAATCTTTTCTACATGTGTATGTAATTATTTTAATTAATGTTTATTTTTTGTTCTTGTTTTTGCATTTCGTTTTTTTTTTGTTTTTGTTGTTTTCATTTTTTACTTTTTAGTTTTTAGTTTTTGGTTTTTTTTCTTTATTTTTTGCTTTCTTGTTTCACAAAATAACCGAGTAGTACGCATGGTACAATTGCAGATTAAGGTTGCAGAGTAAATAATCACAACGTGAACAACTTAAACCGAAATGAGTAGCCTATAATTTGCCTAGAAAGTTTCTATCACAACGATTGCACACTCTGATAGACAGGAACACTCATCCATAGTTGATCGTGTTTTCCATTAGCTCAAAATAAATAAGTGTATAGGCTTATAACATCCCATCCCATATTGAATATATCCCCAACGATCAGCACTTGAATTACGTTTCTCTCGCTTGCTCGGCCCAAGGTTGCAGGTTCGTATCCTGGCGCAGTCAGATGGCATTAGAGGGTGCACCAATGCGAGGGAGCCGTGGCAGCAGATTTACTGGCACGTTAAAGATGACCTTCGGGGCTAAATTCCGGCACCCTGGCGTTTCTAAAACCCAGAGTGGTTAAAAGGGACGTAAAATCAATAACATTATGATTATTATTATTATTATTATTATTGAATTACGATTGCTATGTTCTCGGCTTAGTTAATTAATTGCTGAAAGATTACGTTCTTACCGTTCAGAAAACAGTGAGAAAGAATTGTGTAAGTTAAGTAGAATTGAATTCAGATCGTTAAATATTACGCAGTAAATGTTGAGTCCTTCATTAGGCTTACTATTGATCCCGATATCACATCTGAGATATGACCTCGATGGCTCATGAGGAATCAGACCTCTATGGATGAACCGAGGACTCCAAAGCCAATGTTTTCTCTTTGGGAGTAGCCCTCGATTGACGCACCACAAGTTGCCGCGCCACTGATATTTAATTTTCAGTATTTTATTTGTAGACTGCATTTAATAATGGAAATTTGTACATAATTGAAGGCACTGAAGAATTCCATAATTTTTGTTGATGATAGTAAATAATGGTATAACCCCGCAGAGTATGCGGTGAACATTTAATAGTTGTACCCCTGACTGAGTAGTGCAGTCGACGCTTCTGGTATGTCACCGAGGACACTCTTCTTTCAGGCAAGGTCCTCACCGGGCGTGAATTTTTGTCGCTGTTGAAATCTACGAATATTGGAAACAAAAATCATCATCGTAGCATGTGGAACGCATAATTAAACGCAGTAAAGCTGCTAACATCGTTTGGTGCGTGTATTTGGCTCAAAAGTGTAATATTTCTAAATTGGGTGAAACTCTTGAACCCAGAACTTTGTGCGAAGCACATGGCCGCAGGTGGACAGTGAAATTTCTTGGATTAATAATCATCCTGCGTGTAAAATTGTATAATAAGTGTTTCTAGAATGTTATAAAAGTGAACTGTACACCGAAGTATATTTTGTGTGAACGGATTAATCAGATATCGACTGATAACGTGTGTAAGAAATACCACAGTTTTAGTGTGCCCATTATCACACAAGTGATAATTATAGAGTCTGTGAGTGGATGAATACATGGCAATTTTTGCTATAAACCGCTACCAGTGTAGACTCAGTGTATTTAGGAAACAAAGCACGATTAATTTAAATTCAGTGAGAATGCCAAATTTAAGATTGAAATGGAGCTTACACCAATAACCCAACACCACGTGGACGCTATGGTTCCTATTCTGATGGAAGCTGTTATGGAGTTAAACCCAGCATGGAGGGGAATAGCGTCTGTTGATACTCACTAAAGGAAGGAAGAAGGAATGGCTACACCAACCATGCCATCGCATTTGCCAATGGTATCCGGCAAAGCGAGTACACTGGAAACACTCGAAATGGTCACGTGAGTTCAGTCGTAAGGTCGCAATATTTTTATGCACGGTCATGACGCGGGAGGATTAATTATAAGAGGCCTTACTACAGCACATTATTTAGGTAGGGCACATGTCTTTATTTTCTACAGTTCATAATGATTATACTAGCCCGTATCATTTGCGAGAGCCTGAAGGATAAGCTCTTGCCAATATTTTGTAAATACATTTTTCATGGTTAAAGACCAATGCAGTAAATCTAGCCCAGTTACGTAGTACGATTATGAGTAAACTATCAGAACTGCATTCCACTGGATGCTGTTAGCCAGTGAGCATATGTCTTCGAGGCCGAAGCCTGGTATGCTATTATTTAATCCAGTTATTGCGAGTGAGAAGCGCTGTGTGTGTGAATATATTTAGAAGGCGGTGAACAATCGCGCAGCCAACTGGCACTACGAAAGTTGTTTCCGATGCTGTCTGGACACATGGGAGTGTTCTTTTGTTTCATTATTATATACGTTGACATTCAGACGACTGAGAAGTTCAAGATGAGTCTAGCAGGCAGTCGTACGTTCGATGTGGAGGGGTCATTTCATAACGATTAGGTAGCACCAGAAGTTATTGTAACGCATGTTTTGGTTGCTCAATTCACTGATTATGTAATGATCGCAGTCCAACCACACTTTGTGTAGATCCGAGAGTATATTTGAAATCCACAGCTGATTGCACAGCACAAGAGTCATTGTCTACAGGCTGGAAATTGTATAACAGTAGTGGATACCATTGTAATATTTTTTGAGGTTTTACCACAATGGGTGGGTGTTATCCCAGTTGTGAGGACCGATTAAGTACTACCTAAGCTAGCGACAAGCACGTTTTTGTGGTGTCTGCTGAGTTACCGACCGACAGTGAATGACGGGTCATGTGTTATTTATTGAGAGCACTAAAGGAGTGCTGATGAATATTTGGAAAGAGTGTTTTCCTTCCAATCACTGGAGGTGATGTTGGATGTCTTTTTACACCAAATTTTCACACCTTATGAGTTTAAGTTGGTCACTAAACAAATACAGAAACCCCGGTAGGACTAAACTGATATAAATAAAACCTTACTCTAATAATCAAGTGTCAGGATTTTCTCTCCAAACACAAACCTAAATTAATTAATAGGCAGTATTTTCTTAAACATGATTAAACCACAAAACGTAATGGTACCTTGTTGACCAATGAATAGCTATTGCTCTGCTTCGACTTCTTAAATACAATTCTAGGTATTCCCATTTGCGAGACGACGGTAGGTTAACTACATGTTTAAACATGGTAGTTAACTCGACAACGCCACTTTAGTCATGATCTACTTCATGCAGTTGCCAACATAACTTTCATTCTTCCATACACCCATGACCATACTTCACAAACAGTGGAGGTGCGTGTAGGCAGGTCAGTGGCCCCAATTGCGCAATTTTGAAGGGTCATTTTGTTACACATTTGTGTTGTAAACTAGAAGAGTTTTCGCTTTAATCATAGGAACAGAATGTGCTTAGCTCTAGTTTTGGAATAAATTTTGGAATAAACGCCTCTTGTTTATATCATTGCTAAACTTAACGTCAACTAGGAATTATCTTAAATCATTGTAACGTTAAATGTTAGAAATGGCATAGTCTTTAAACTTATTGTGCTGTAAATGTAACAAAATCTTTGCATTGTAAGCAAGTAAATATCTTTCTTTGCTGTAAATTCGTGCCGGTATTTATACTATTATTGCAATCTCCGAAGTAATTTGTAGGGATGAATTACGTGTCATTCTCTTAGCCTTGCCTTTTGACTTTATGATTTGTTAGTAGGACTTCGAGAGGTTTAAATTTTAGAATATTTTGTATGGAGATGCGTAAGTTCTTATAGGATTTATAAGCACGGACTAGCCGATTTCACCTCTCTGAAGTAGGTTAGGGGTCTGCCACATTTTGAATAAAATGAGTGTGATTTAAATGTAAACCTGGCCTCTTTATTGTATTTTTGAATTTTTATTCCTCTGTACTGGTAGTTTTGATCTCTCATCATACCCGACACCCCCGAGTTATGTTTCCTTGTGCACCCCAGTCCATGAATGCATTCTTCCCTGTCTTATATGTCTTCTCGTTGGAGGAGGATTTCGGGAGGGTCATTTAAGGCCAATGGCTCCCCGAAATCCTCGTCAAACGGGCACACTATATTATTGACATTTATATTGCCAAAGCAAAATAAAAGGAATAAATTCCATAATGAAGTTAATTCGACGATATCAAGGCCGCTATTGTATCATTCGTGCATGAAATACAGTATACTACACATTACACAGAACGCTGTATATCTCTCAGCCACTCATGCGCTGTTTTGTGCAAGAGAGAAGGGGGCATGAAGAGATTGTAATTATGGTGATTAATATGGCAGAAAATGACTACTGTTATTTTTAAAGGGAGTTCTACGTACGCGTCTGTCTCGGAGTTAAATTTATTCCCGGCGTCGCCCGACAGGTTTGGTTGATATATGGCACAGGATATAAAGTAGAAATGAGAGCGAAATAAAAACTCTGGGGCCAACAAGGTGAACAGGGATCGTCCTTAAACAATATGACTTGAAACACTAATATTATATAGCAAAACAGAAATACAAGTCAAAGTGGTGTGGGATTGGAAAATTAACTACATAAATATATCCTGCTGTAGTCTTTGGATACTTGAAATGAGTACGAGTATAAATACATTCAATTAATTTAATGGTCAATTACTTTCTTATGTAATAAAAATGAATATTGTCTTATTCAACTGTAATTATTTCATCAATTACAATTGGTTCTCGAGGAAGAATAAATCAAACTTCATTTCAAAAATTAATAGCATATTCGTAGGATTATATGTAATAGGTTGCATTGTGTGGGATACATTGAGTATAAGCCATGTAGGTATGCGGTAGAAAATTAAAATGTCATGACGCGTGTTGTTAATTCATTTTAGAGGCTTGCGACATCATGTTCATCAGTCCCGTGTAGTTGGGTGTGTATTAAAAGTGTCTGATAACCAGTGTTTCGTTTTTCTTTGGTCCTGTGGCCTCCTGTGATGTCAAGTGCAGGTCTTTCTAGTCGACGCCCGTGGGCGACCTGAGCGCAAGATGAGAGATGGAATGGATGGAGATGAATGAAACTGGGCAAGGATGTGGAAGGAAGCGGCCGTGGCCGGTCAGAAGGTAACGTCCCAGCATTTGCGTGGTGTTAAAAATGGGAAACAACGGAAAACCATTTCAAGGACGGACGACAGTGGAACTCGAACCCAAGCGTCTACCGAGTCAGTAGAGAGCTTGGCCCCAAAACCTAACGCTGCACTTTAGCGAGCGATGCCACCGCTCTTTGGGTTTCGTTTCGGTGATGACTGTATTAGAGACAGTTGAGGTAGGTGCCCCGGGACTTGGGGTAAGGTACTATACCGGAATTTACCTGGAGGGAGTGTGAAAATCCCCGGAAAGAAACCACACTCAGGATAGCCACTGTCGGTGTCGGGATTCGAACCTACGATCTCCAGACTTGTTGCGCTGCCTTCGCGGTCGTGGTGCACAGTTTAATGAGTATGGCTACGCCGCAGGGTGTAGGATTAGGAATCTCCGACTTTGATCACTAAATCAAGTGCTTTACAAATTCAGCTAAGAGAGATTTACTCAGGGGCTTAGATGTATCTTGGTCATGTATAGCCTAGGCAACGAAGGCCGAAATTCAGCAAATAAAATAATAAATACGAAAGTTTTGAAATTTGGTGAAAATGTTTATTAGAGCTTACTATTGAACCTGTCAAAAGTCCTGAATAATTAAAGGTCCTCAATCGCCGCTATCTTGGAAAAAGGGTGCACTTTTATGGTTTTTAGTCTATAACTCTTTATTTATTAACTTTATCGAAGAAGTTGTAGTGATCAAATTTTGAGAACATTTAATTCTCTACAAAAATTCTCTACACACTTGGGTGTGTGTGTGTAATTTGTCTGATAACCCGTATCATTGTGAAGACTGTATTAGTGTGTGTATTTGTAATTCAGATGAGATTGGGAAGGAGGTGGTCGTGGCTTTAAGTTAGGAACCATTCCGGCATTCGCCTGGAGTAGAAGTGGTAAACCACGGATAACTACTTCCAGGATGGCTGAGGTAGAAATCGAAGTTGAATCTTCTCAGTTTTGCCTCACGATGATGAGTGTATACCGTTCCAGCACTCATATCAAAATTAAACTTCTGGACAGAACAAAGAATCAGAGGTGACAACCAAATACCATACAGAAAAGAGTAGAAAAGTAAAACCATATGCTCTACTCTTTGAAGGGCGATAATCACCATGGTCAAACTGCAGTAAATATAAGTATACAGTCGATAGAATATTATTTATTGAATTACATTTTTGAAACGTTTTTAAAATTTTTCGAGCGTTCACCTTGGTGGTGCATGTAATGAAATTAGGAAGCAAATTAATGTTGATTTATACTTGTACTGCCATAAATTGCACAGGGCTACAAACTACTGCTACATGCATTATTTAATGAAGGTGGTCGTGTGTTGATGTGGTTTGATTGTTCTCTCTGGACAAACACGACGTTCGAAAAATCATGCCATAATGTAACGAGAGTAATCGCAATACACAAACATTTATTAATCCGTAATGGATGATTTAGTAAAACAATACCCGGTATGTTATTCCAGCGTTAATAACTTGTGTTGTTTGTAACTATATAGCAGAGATGATCTGAGGGCTTTATCAGAGGGATTTCAATATCATCATTTCTGTAATATGCACTCCAAATATTGTTGTGGTGATAGCATGCTCAATTTAATCAAACTTTGAATTGCTGTATGCACAGTGTAGAATTTCCTGAATTGAATTCATTATGTAAATAATAGGGGTCTAATAATAATAATGATAATAATAACTAGAGAACCTGTGCGAAAAATCTCGCATGTGCATAAACCACCCACCCGGCTTTGCTGTTATGAGGCCTTTTTTTTTACCCTTTACAGGTTTGTGGTCTGTATATTAACCACCCACTATAAGGACAATGTATGTTAACAAAGATAATGATGATTGAATATATCAGCCATAGGCGGAATTGTTAATATTTCTGGAAAGAAAAAAGACCCTGCTATAGTCATTGGCTGAAATTCAAATATAATAATATTTCTGAAAGCCAAATATTAGACCTATGGTGCTTGATAAAATTATGTCTTAAATAGTAACAATTAAAATTAAAGAGTGAAAAATATTGAATATGACAATAAAAATAGAATTAAACATAAATATGCCTGTAAACATTAAAAATAAACAAGCTCATAAATATCAAAATTATAGTTAATTTATAATCCTAATTTTGAGATTATAAAAACAAGATGTTCAGTAAAGAACATATAGCCTACTTTCTCCTAGCCTAAATGCATGGGTATTGTTATAACTCTTTGTCCTTTTCAAGGAGTATAATTGAATGTTGGTTGTAGTAGCTTGTTGAAATACAACGTGCTATAGGGATATTAAACATGAATATGAGGTGCCCTTTGCTAGTGCTACCTCTGAAAAAAAATCATTCAATTCGGTTTCACCGTGTTTGAATTGATATGGGGAATGGATTTGCACACATACATGGTCGCTATTTGCAAACTATTGGGCTGATGACCTTGTAGTCAGTCATAAGATGCTTTCCACAAAAAGGCATGTTGTTGCAAAATCCGGTAGAGATCAAATTATTAGGATGGTCGAAATTTGATTTAAGCTTTTAACATTTGGGTGGCCGTCATTCCGTTTCCGTCAAGATGGCAGCGATATAAAACATGACACTGAGGTGCGTTTTGCTAGTGCTACCTCTGTACCAAATTTCGTTCAATTCGGTTTCACCGTGTTTGAATTGATAGGGGGAATCGATTTGCACACATACTTGGCCACCATCTGCAAACTATTGGGCTGATGATCTAGCAGTTTGGTCAGAATATGCTTCCCACATAAAGATTTGTTGTTGCAAAATTTGGTAGAGACTAGATTATTAGGTTGGTCGTAATTACATTTTAGCCTTTAACATTTGGGTGGCCGCGATTACGTTTCCGTCAAGATGGCAGTGATATAAAACATGACACTGAGGTGGCCTTTTCTAGTGCTACCTCTGTACCAAATTTCGTTCCATTCGGTTTCACCGTGTTCGAATTAATAGGGGGAATCAATTTTCACACAAAGATGGCCGCCATCCGCAAAATTAGGCTAATGATCTATTAGATTGGTCAAAGGATGCTCCCTCCATAATGGTATGTTGATGCAAAATTTGGTAGAGATCGGATGATTAGGTTAATCATAATTTGATTTAAGCTTTGAATATTTGTTTGGCCGCCATTACGTTTCCGTCAAGATGGAGGCAATATAAAACATGACACTGAAATGCCCTTTGCTAGTGCTACCTCTGTACCAAATTTCATTCCATTCGGTTTCACCGTGTTCGAATTAATAGGGGCAATCCATTTTGACACAAAGATGGCCGCCATCCGCAAACTATTAGGCTAATGACCTATTAGTTTTGTCAAAGGATGCTCCCTCATAAAGGTATGTTGTTGCAAAATTTGGTAGAGATCGGATGATTAGGTTAGTCGTAATTTGATTTAAGCTTTGAACATTTGGGTGGCCGCCATTACGTTTCCGTCAAGATGGCGGCGATATAAAACATGACACTGGGGTGCTCCTTGCTAGTGCTACCTCTGTACCAAATTTCATTCCATTCGGTTTCACCGTGTTCGAATTAATAGGGGTAATCCATTTTGACACAACGATGGCCGCCATCCGCAAACTATTAGGCTAATGACCTATTAGATTTGTCAAAGGATGCTCCCTCATAAAGGTATGTTGTTGCAAAATTTGGTAGAGATCGGATGATTAGGTTAGTCGTAATTTGATTTAAGCTTCGAACATTTGGGTGGCCGCCATTACGTTTTCGTCAAGATGGCGGCGATATAAAACATGACATTGGGGTGCCCTTTGCTAGTGCTACCTCTGTACCAAATTTCATTCCATTCGCTTTCACCGTGTTCGAATTAATAGGGGTAATCCATTTTCACACAAAGATGGCCGCCATCCGCAAACTATTAGGCTGATGACCTATTAGTTTGGTCAACGGATGCTGCCCCCATTAGGTATGTTGTTGCGAAATTTGGTAGTGATCGGATGATTAGGTTAGTCGTAATTTGATTTAAGCTTTGAACATTTGTGTGGCCGCCATTACGTTTCCGTCAAGATGGCGGCGATATAAAACATGACACTGAGGTGTCCTTTGCTAGTGCTACCTTTGTACCAAATTTCCTTCAATTTGCGCTCACCGTGTTCGAATTGATAGGGGGGGGGACAGACATTCAGAGTACACACACTCACTCACTCACACACACACACACACAGACTCACACACACACACATACACACACACAGACAGACACACTTTTTTTCGCCCTGTAGTGATCTCATAAGTCTACTTTCATTTTTTCAAAAATCGAAATTAGGCTAATAATGTAAAAATAAACAACTAGTTCCGTGAAGAACTATACAGCCTATTTTCATATGTCCTACTTATGTTAATTGCCACTATCATCATACACAATTTCAGTTTGATTGCTGTAATAGATTCGTAGATATTGAGAACCGACTAAATATTTCGGATGGTCGTCATGTAGGATTTTATATATCTAGGTCCTAGAGTTATGTACTGTTACATGCAGATTATTGTGTACGTGTAGTATTCAAACTTCAATTGCATAATTAGGACACAAGAAGTAACAAGGAGATTTTAAAATTTCGCACAGCTGCCATCTTGAGGTTATGGAAACAATTGAAATAAATTAGATGCCAGTTGATTATCGTTCGTATAATGATTTACTGTACCAATTTTCACTGCACTCGGATGGTTAAATTGCGAGAAACGTCCTTGTGAATATCTATACTTCGCGTCGCCGCCATGTTGGATTTGTGATCACCAGGTTATTTAAAGTCCTATATGTGAACTTAAATTCATAGCCCCTATGAACATTAAAAAATTCAGTTTGATTGCTATAATAGATTCGTAGATATTCAGAACCGTCTAAATATTTCGGATGGTCGCCATGTTGGATTGCTAAATGTATAGGCCGTAGAGTCATGTACCATTAACGGAAAATTATTGCGTAGTTTCATTATTCAAACTTTCACTTCGATCGCATGACTACATCACAAGAAATAAAATCTTAATTTTAAAATTCGCACAGCCGCCATCTTGAGGTTATGTAATCAATTGAACTAAATTCGATACCAGTGCATTACAATGTGTATAAATATTTCCTGTACCAGATTTCAGTTCGTTTGGAACATTAAATCGCGAGAAAGGTCTATTTAAAATTTTCAAATTCGCTTGGCCGCCATGTTCGTTTTGTAGTTAACCGCTTTTTGAAAATCTTATAGATGGACGTCCAGTAGTGCCCTTTATCTCCGTACAAAATTTCAGGGAGATACCGCTAATACAGTAGTTTCAGAGATATAGCATCCCGTTGTAATATTTCGCACATCCGCCATCTTGTGGTTATGTAAACAATTGAACGAAGTTAGATGTCGGTGCATTACAATGTATATAACCATATACTGTACCAAGTTTCATTGCGTTTGGTTGGTTAAATTGCGAGGAACGTCTATTTAAAAGTCGCAACTTCGCTAGGCCGCCATGTTGGTTTTGTAGTTACCAGATTTTCAAAGATCACATAAGTGAACTTATAGTAGTTCCCTTTATCACCATACAAAATGTCTGGGTGATATCGGTAATACTTTCCGAGATATTGAATGCTGGTGAAATATTTCGCACAGCCGCCATGTTGGATTGGTGAGTCGTAACAAAATTTGAAGGGCACGGTCAGGGTCGCCCGAAATAGTGCTATGAACTTACCGAGTTTCATTGAAATCGCTCCAGTTGTTTAGATTTTATTAGGGGGGGGGGGGGGGATGGGGGACACACACACGAATCACACACACACACACACGCACACGCACGGACAAAAGGTGATCTCATAAGCCTATTTTTTCAAAATTGAAAATAGACTAAAAATAAAAAAATAAATATGAACAAAAATGTTTAAGAAAACAAAAATTCAAATTAATAATAATAATTACAATTAGGTAAACGTGTAGTAAGAAAAATCCCAAACTTAGGCACAGGATTTATTGTCAACAAGAAGATTTTGGGTTCGATTGTGGACTTCACATCCCCTAACAGCCGAGTCTCTACTCTTTCTTTTCGGTGTACAAATAGAGTTTATACAATGGTGAACGTACATGCGCCATTCAATCAGGCGAATAAGAAGGACCCGGAAGGAACAGACGCATTCTGGGAGGAGCTAGAATATATCCTCTCAACGTTACCTGACAAACATTCCATCATTCTCCTAGGGGATTTCAATGCCCAGCAAGGCAAAGAACGAAAATATCAGAAGATTATTGGAAACTACCCAGCTCACAGGAGAACTAATCGTAATGGAGAGAGGCTTATGGAGTTATGCAGAGCATTCAATCTGGTCCTAAAGTCAACGGCGTTCAAACACCTACCCAGAAAACAGAAGACCTGGATTTCTCCAAACTCCAACCTTGGTGAATTCCAAATTGATCATGTCGCCATTGCACGGAAAGCGCAACGAGAGATCCAGAACGTGAAGGTTCTGAGAAGTGGCAACTTAGACTCGGACCACTACCTTTCGCAAATCAAAGTTAGACTAATTTCAAGAAATAACAAGAAGATTACTCCAAGAAAAACTGATAAGTTTGACAGAGACAAGCTAAGGAGCAACCAAGAATTCACCCACAAGTTGGAAACTTTAAATCCAGAGAATTGGGAACAATTACAAGAGGCTATAGTCAGAACTGCAAAGGAGACTGTCCCACTCACAAACTCAAGAAAGCATCCTTGGTGGGATCATGAATGTGATACAGCAGTTCAGCTAAGACAGGTTGCGTGGCAGAAATGGAATTGCCACAAAAGTTAAGAGAATAGGGTCAACTTCCTAAACGCGAGAAAATCTGCATCAAAAACCATCCGTGGCGTGAAACGTACGTTTAATAGGGAACAGTTGGTACAGATTGAGCAAGACTTCCAGAAAAATAACACACGTAACTTCTATAAAACCTTCAAGCACAGTCTGAACAAATACAACCCCCCAAGTCTACAGTTTAAAGATTCCAACGGGAAATTGGCTCACAATTATAAAGATAATTGTCAGATTCTAGCAAGTTATTTTGAAAACCTCCTCAACTGTGAGGCTCCAGTGACCCCTTTCGTTTATGAAATAAATCCAAACATCCACCCCGATTCGTCCCCACCTACAAAGGCTTAAATCACGAAGATAATCCAAGAGCTGAAGGACAACAAGGCACCGGGTGAAGATTTGATAATTGCTGAACTGTGGAAACATGCAGGGGAAAAGGCAATCGACAAGCTTGTTGCAATTATTAAAGAGATCTGGGAGAGCGAAAAACTCCCAAGTGGATGGACCTCTGCCGTAATTCATCCACTACATAAGAAAGGGTAGAAAACCGATGTGAACAATTACCGTGGCATCTCTCTTCTGTCAATAACTTACAAGATCCTCTCAAAAGTTCTACAGAATAGGGCGGAACAACAAAACGATCCACAACTGGGGGAATACCAAGGGGGTTTCAGAAAGCGACGGTCATGTGCTGAGCAGATTATGAATCTGAAGTCCATCCTTTCATATCTGAAACTCAGGAACAGGGAATTCGTGGTGACCTTTGTTGATTTTAGAAAAGCGTACGACTCAATTGATCGAATCACCCTATTGCAAATCCTTGAAGAGTTTGGCTTAGATAACAAGACACAATCAATTATCCAGCAAACCCTGACCAACACCACCTCCAAAGTGAAGTTCAGAGGAGAGATGCCCGATGCCTTTGAAATCAGGACAGGAGTGAGGCAAGGAGACGGACTCTCACCTCTACTCTTCAACTGTGTTTTAGAAAAGGTCATCCGAGAATGGCGGAAGGAAATGAAAAATTCAAGGGTAGAAAATGGGGTAAGGCTAGGGTACAAGTATATGAATCATACAATCGACTGTCTAGCCTTTGCAGATGATCTAGTGATCTTTTCAGATTCCATTGATACGGCAGAAGAACAACTTAACCAACTGAAAAATCAAGCACTGAAGGCTGGGCTTCAAATCTCCTTTGAGAAGACACAATTCATGACAAACATAAAATCAGCGCCCAGGGAACTGGAGGTCGGACTAGGAGAAGTTCAGAAGGCAACGTACGCACAAAGGTTTCCAGGAATAGCCGAAGCTGAAGACAGGGAAGGTGTGGTCCCAAGAGAGAAAAGAACAACACCGGAGTCGAATGCGGGAACACTGGGCGGTAGTTAAAGCTCGGAAGAAGAGACAGTTGAACTGACGTGGTCCCTATTTGGCCGAATCGAAGAAAGAAGAAGAAAGAAGAATTACAATTAGGCTAAAATAATTAACATGAAATTAAAATAAATACAAATAAAAATCTTCAATTATATTCTGCCCTATGAAGGGTTAAACGCACTTTTTAAACAAATTGTGGACATTTATGAAATAAGGAGTTCAATTCGTCACTGCTGCGAGTATTTCTCTTTTTAATGCACAATTGATTATGTGTGACTGCCCCCATGTGTACAGACTACCCGTCCGGCTCTTTTGTTATGCGGGCTAGACGCAACACAGATCTGCTAGGGGCTATCGTCTTGTTTATTTGTTTGAACACACTAAAAAAAAAATGTATGTATTTCAGTTGCCTTTTCAAAAATGCAATATTTTGCCTGTACTATTGAGACGATTTTCAAGATTTTGGCACAAACGGCGACTTCCAACTCCCTCTGGTTTAAGAGCTTGAGTTTTGAGAAGCATAAACAATAATCATCAACCATCATTTTGCTGATAACATTAATACCAGGACCAATAAATCGTGCTCCTCAGATGGACATAACAATGTAGAAAATATTACTAACGATTATAATAATAATAATTATTATTATAGTATAATAATAATTACTATCATTACCCGTCGCGGCTTCGCCCGCGAATATTCTAGTTGTAAAGAGTACACTTAGCAAAATCTCAATCATGAATGCTATGACTGATTTATCCTGGGTATGAATAATCAGACTTGATCAATTCAGCTACTGGTGCAGGGGTTAGAGGTTTGTCATTCCTTCATAGGTATATCAGAGCGGAGTTAGTTTTCTGAGAATATCACAGACACTGTTAATTTAAGGGCCTTTACATGTGGTTTTCGGAGACCCTCTATAGTCGGGTGAAAAAGACCTTTCGTACCACACTCACACGTGAAAATTGCGTGAAAAAATTCTAGAGTGCCCCTTGATGAATTTTACAGCCTAATTTGGTTCAGTGATAACCTTATAACCGTTTGGAAACTTTCACAGTAATGTAATAATTGGAATTGCAATGCGGCTTACAGAAATAGATGGACCTGTGAGATTCTGTTTCCATGGTTAGCGGGTTGCATTCATTCATTATGTCATTGTAAATATACATGTTTTAAGGTATTTATTTAATTGTGAGGCATTTAAAGAGTAAGTGAGTGCGTTTCGCTTACGCATTGGGTTATGCTGAACCTGTAGGTACCCCATATGTGTAGGTTGGTGTTAATGGGACCTTATTTTCGGTACAAAACTGGAATGGGATCTTAGCAGAATAATATAGGGAGAGATTGCATTGCGTCTTACAGAAATAAATAGACCTGTGCGATTCTGTTACCATGGTCACCGTGTTGCATTCTTCCATTATTTCATTGTAAATATACATATTTTAAGGTATTTATTTAATTGTGATGCATTTAAAGAATAAGTGAGTGCGTTTCGCTTACGCATTGGGTTATGCTGAACCTGTAGGTACCCCATATGTGTAGGCTGGTGTTAATGGGACCTTATTTTCGGTACAAAACTGGAATGGGATCTTAGCAGAATAATATAGGGAGGGATTGCATTGCGTCTTACAGAAATAAATGGACCTGTGAGATTCTGTTACCATGGTTACCGTGTTGCATTCTTCCATTATTTCATTGTAAATATACATGTTTTAAGGTATTTATTTAATTGTGATGCATTTAAAGAGTAAGTGAGTGCGTTTCGCTTACACATTGGGTTATGCTGAACCTGTAGGTACACCATATGTGTAGGCTGGTGTTAATGGGATCTTATTTTCGGTACAAAACTGGAATGGGATCTTAGCAGAATAATATAGGGAGGGATTGCATTGCGTATTACAGAAATAGATGGACCTGTGAGATTCTGTTACCATGGTTACCGTGTTGAATTCTTTAATTATTTCATTGTAAATATACATGTTTTTAGGTATTTACTTATTTGTGGGGCATTTAAAGAGTAAGTGAGTGCGTTTCGCTTACGCATTGGGTTATGCTGAACCTGTAGGTACCCCATATGTGTAGGTTGGTGTTAATGGGACCTTAGCAGAATAATATAGGGTGGGATTATAAATATTATTATAGTATAATAATAATAATAATAATAATAATAATAATAATAAAAGTGGTGATTGGGGCCGATAACCTAGATGTTAGGCCCCTTAAAACAGCAATTATCATCATCAATAATAGTGGTGAAGAGAAAGCAAACAAGTAAATCACAGCGACAACATATTTTTTCTTAATTATGCTCCTTATTGCAGTTAATGTCTGCTTTATGAGCGTTCAGGAGAAGATGAGCTATTTGTCTGGGAATAAAAATAACCATTCCTTTGTGTAACATAAATTTTAATATTTTGAATTGGAAACAACTTGGTTGGCACACTAATATGACAGGAATATTTAACGAAGCTCGCAGACACGTTCCAGCTGCTCATCACTGTTCATAAATATGAAGAGTTGAGTGTTGTCAGGCGCGCTGCTGTGCTACCAATTTGTCGTCGACACGGTCATAAACACCAGACTGCGGCTCGGTTCCAGATATGATGTACTGTGGGGAGACTCGCGTATTTCTTGTCATATTAGTCGACACTTGAAAACTAATATTATGACGTGTTCCAAACTCCATCGTACGGCAAGTGTTAGAAGGGTGACAGCTACTAATTTCATCTCTAACATATTGCGGTACACGTTTCAGTGTCGGAGCAATTTGTCATAAATATCACGTGATTCATAATATGTAACATATTTATTCGGGTGTGTGTTTGTGCATAGGAAAATTGTTTGGTAGAACATTCTTGTTTCCGTGTGTAGCCTATTCATATACAGGGTGTTTCAGTAAAAGCGTGCAAAACGGATACCAGCAATACTGAGCAAATCAACACAGGGCACATGTGGTCTACGATGTCACTCAAAGGTGCTATGGACGTAAACATGTGTAACACGGATAAGGCGTCCTGAGTAGTTAGTTATGTGTATTGCTTATTGACAGTACACTAGGCTCTTACACAGTTATTCTGTGAACAAATACAAATAATCCCTGGCACTACAGCCCGTGAAGGACCTAGGCCTACCAAGCGATCGCTGCCCAGGAGGAGGAGGAGGAGGAGGAGGAGGAGGAGGATTGTATCTTGAGGCAAACAAAGATAAAATTCCTCGATTACATAAGGCATATCGAATCACCCTGGAACTATACGTTTCGGAATCTTTGGTCATTGGAGACAGATCACTTATTAAAGTCAAAGAAGATCACTTATTAAAGTCAAAGAAGATCACTTATTAAATTCAAAGAGAAACGAGAGAAACAATGTTGATGGAAATCCTTGGTCCACCCTGATCAGAAGGAATCTGGATAAAACGTAAGTCTCGGGAGCTTTATCAGCATTCTGAAAAGATCAGGGACACTTTCAAGAAAAGGCGATTTAAGTTCTATTTTAATAATAGACAATAACCTTGCTCTCTCAATGAAAGCTACGATCAGCTGGCTTAGTGAAATAGAAAATGATCTTCAATAAATTGACATCCCAGAGGAAATTATACTACATAGACTCCAATTGAAGTCAGTAATCAACAACCATCATTTTGCTGAGTATGCGAGCACCAGGACCAATAAATCATGGACTGAAGAACAAAGGAAAATTTTCAGTGCCTATATGAAGACAAAATCATCTGCTAAATTAGTTCTATCGCGCGGATGTGAATAAGGATGTAAACAACAACAATCTTATTATATAATACGCTAAGGTGTATGTTTCACAAAACTCAAGCTCCTAAACCTGAGGGAGTTAGAAGGCGTGGTTTGTACCAAATCCTTCCAAATCGTCTCAATAGTACAGGAAATATCTTGCATTTCTTGAAAAGTCAACGGAAATATATTTATTTGTTTACGGTATAAAGTGCTTTTAAGAAATACAGCAAACAAGACGATAGCCCCCGGCAGAACTGTTTCGCTTACAGCCCGCATAGCACTAGGGCCGGGTGGGTAGTCTGTACACATGTGGCGCACACAACCCACATTTTGTTTAAAAAGTGCGTTTAAACAAATAAAGATATTTATAGAAGCCCGCATAACAGTAAAGCCAGGCGGGTGGTTTATACACATGCGGGAGTTCTCGCACGGGTCCGCTAGTAGACTAATAATAATAATAACAATAATATATCTAAAATGCTAAGCCTTTCAAGCATTAGTGACGACTATTTTATGACATTCGCGCGATCGACTATAGTGGTTCTTGCGAAAATCGCATACTTTTGCAAATAATTTCTAAAGAGCAGGTTTATTTTCACCAAGAACATTACCATTGTTATCTCAAGGATAGCGCTCTCTCTCTCTCTCCTGACTATCAAGAGCAAGCGTACAGTTCACGCCGTGGTTTTTGGCATGTCAGTCCCAGTTTCGCAGTCGTACAGAGGACAGTCTGCGAGCCTCACGCATGTGCAATTGATACGTGAGTTTTCAGTTGCACAATGAGTAACTTAGCCTATGTATCAATTGCACATGCATTAGGTTCACCACCTGTCCTCTGTACGATTTCACATTCGGGGCTAGCGGCTTTGGTGGCGTAGTTGGTAGCATACTGAACTGCTGTGCCCAAGATCGCGGGTTCAAACCCGGCCGAAATCACCGGATTTTTTAAGAGCGTTAAAATCCTTGAGTATGCCTTGCTTTGGAGGGGAAGTAAAGCCGGTGGTCCCATGTGATAGATTTAAAGGAAGGAAGGAAGGAAGGAAGCTTGTAGTTTAACGTGACCGTTAATCTTGAGATCATGTGCCACGGGACCTCCTTTTTACGTGGAATCCGAACCACAGGACATGGCATTTCACATCGAAAATCTCACATGCATTGACCGGGAATCGAACCCGGACCGCCTTGGTGAGAGGCATACAGCTAGACCGCTGAGCCACCACGCCCCACGTGATAGATTTATGGCATGTAAAAGATCCTTCCTCTAACTAAACCGGTGTGAAGCTAAATTTCTAGGTTAGATTTCGTTGTAACGCTCTATCAAAGTTCTAACGATCTCCACTAGGGGCCAGTGACATCTCGTAGTGAAAGTTGGAACTATTTGAAACTGAACGGAACTTGTAGCTCACCCCATGGCTGTCCGCTTGAAGCAGCTACGGCCTCTGGCGAGCCGAACATGTCCTCGGACACTCCCGGTACTAAAGGCCATACGCTAAATAATAATCGGGGCTCACCGGTCAAAATCCGTGGCGTAAACTGTACTTTTGGCTTTACATGGCGAGCAGAATCCGCTGTCACCAGCAGTCACGAAACTCTCGAGCGTCGAGGTCGTTGAGCAAACTACTTTTTACATGGATATGTTTTACGGCTGGGGGTCTATCTGTAATAACCATGGACAAATTTCAGACAGTTAGTTACCATGGCAACAAGTGTTCGTCATCCAGGTCTAAAAATATAGTTCCATAGCAATAAGTATTCGTCATCCAGGCCTCCTTTATGGTTACCAAGGCAACACGTATTCATAACCTAGGCCTAAACCCCATATCTATGATTCAATATTTCTCAGTGTATCGTATGAACTTTTTTTTTGTTACGCCTTCCAAACACCTAGTTCTTCTTTAATCGTATCTGCCTACTAAGGTCCACGCCATTTCAACTGTCTTCTCTGGGCTTTGATCTTTGCCCAGTGCTCCTTCATACGTTGCCGGTGTTGCTCTTTTCTTTCTTCCGTCTTCAACTTTGGTTTTTCTTGAAAACCCTGGTGGTCCTTTAATTTCTTCCTGAGGGAATTGCGATCTTGAATATCTCCACAGGTAATCTCCATCTCTTGAAGGTTACTTTCTACCTCTTCGAACCAGGCTGGCTTGGTCTTCCTATTTTTAAAATAGGTAAGGACCCGGTTCGTCAATCGTGTGGGTTTCATTCTAAGCAAGTGGCCATGAAATGTAATTCTCCTTTTCCTCATAATATCAGAGATATTTTGGACATCAAAATGCTAGTTATAATATTTCGGTTCGTTAGTTATTGTTGTTGTTGTTGTTGTTGTTGTTTTAAGGGGTGGAACTACGAGGTCATCTTCCCCTCCTATTTTGTTTATGGCCATTAGAGGCCAACTGTTATACATTCATAGAAGCCTTCGTTTCAGCCCAGTATTGTTGCATTTTTTCCCGGCAGCGTGCTTCCTTTCCACCGTCGATCCGCTGTTCTGCTTGCCTTCTTCGTGAACGGCCAGATGTCTTGCCGGTAGGCTACTTGACTCTATTAGCGATGTCTAAGCGTTTCATATCCATTCTATTTTAGATATTTCCTGGCCTCCCTGAACCATCATCAGAGGTTTTAGGTCTGCCTCCAAATATGGTGAAAATTCTGCTAGTCAACCACATTCTAAATAGGTGACCATGGAATTTGAGTCTTTGCTTTTTTATGGATTCCAACAGTCGTTCGGAATATTATTATTAGTATTATATTAATGTCAATAAACTACTATTTTCTTTAAAATATTAAAAGTAAGTTTATGATACTCTTTCCGTGAGATATGTGTGTACGTCTTTGTGAGTGTGTGTCTCCACCATACGATATTCTTAATGACTCATCCGATCTAAGTAAAACTTCGTACGAATTACGAACAGAGTATGAACGTCTTTGATATGCATGGTTTTGCATTTTTTTACGGGGTGAAGCCGCATATCTATGCTGCTTGTGGTTAAAATTGCAAAATATTTATGGGGACATAAACACAGGAAACTGAGAGTTGTATTTTTAGCCTACTTTTCACATTTTGCAAAAATGAGGAAAAAGTAGACTTATGAGATCGGGCAAATGTGTGTCTGTCTGTCTGTCTGTCTGTCTGTCCTTCTCTCTGTCTGGCTGGCTGTGTGTGTGTCCCCCCCTATCAACTCCTAAACGGCTGCAGCAATCGAAACAAAATTTGGTAGGAGTAAAGATCTATACCTGAATATCTCACGGCCATATTTGAAAATGATGTCAGTGCTACCAACTGCTAAAAAATCGCAATTGAAATTTGAGCTCCATGTTGGATATCTTGGAAAGTATGAATGGGAGCTATTTCAAAATTGGCACACGTACAGATCATAATATTTCAGTTTAATTTCCAGGAGGCTAAACATGGCAGTGTTGCCAAAATGATTATAAGCCTCCTGATAGGTCCAATTTTTAAATGCATATAACTTCTATACTATCAATTGGAATTCAACCAAATTTCGTATGTTGTATGTGTACATAACCAGATATGACTGAGCGTATTCTTCAGACCTACCAGGGCTGCCAACTGTTAATAAATGCTCCTAATTTATTTTATCCAAATACCAGTATATCAGAAAGTATGCAAGCCGACAGCTTTAAACTATGCACACGTATAGTCCCTGACATTCTATATTAATTTGGAGTAACTTATATACGTTAGTGCTACCAACATGATTCTAAGCCTGCTGACAGGTCCAACTTTAAATACATGTAACTTCCATACTATCATTTGGATTTCAACCAAATTTCGTATGTGCTATGTGTACCATAACAGATATGACTATGCGTATTCTAAGGAGCAACCAGTGCTGCCAACTGTTAATATGTGCTGTCCCTATTTTTGTTACCCTAATATCAATATATCAGAAAGTATGCAAGCCAATAGCTCTAAACTTTGCACACGTATAGTACCTGGCATTCTAGACGAATTTGGAGTAACTAATATACGTCAGTGCTGCCAACATGATTCTAAGCCTGCTGATAGGTCCAATTTTAAAATGCATGTAACTTCTATACTAACTAATGGATTTCATTCAAAATTGGCACAACAATAGATCATGTTATTTCAGATTATTTCTGACCAATACATGCATGACATTGTTGCCAACATGATTTTACGCACGCTGTTAGATCCAATGTTTAACTGCATGTAACGTCCATGCTATTCATTGGACTTCAACCAAACTTTGTATTTTGTACCTTAAGAGACGGAACTAAGAATATATTCAGTCATCAGGGCTGCCAACTGTAGTGCTCTATTAGGATACATTATGCCAGGTATACAGTATTTCGAACTAATTGGAAATTTCGATATTAGCAACTTAATTTCGTCATTATTCTAGATAGGTTCATATTCTGTAGAATAATCATTGGCATGAAAAGTAGGCTGTATAGTTCTTCACGGAACTTCTTGTTTCATGTTATATTAGTAGACACTTCATGACAGTTTTAAGACTAATATTATGGCGTGTTCCATCATCGCTGTGTGTTTGCTATGTGACAGCTACTAATTTCATGTTAATATATTGCTGAACACGTTGAAATGTCGGAGCAATTTGTCATAAATAATATTTAACTTATATTACGACATTCATTACAGTCGGATTTGTAGCTCTCGTGAGAATAATATAGTGAAGATTAATAGCTGGAGCTTTTATATTGCTTGCTCGTGCATATCAGCATTAAATTATTTAGCCCACTTTTAGAGATCCTCTAATTATTTGTACCTGAAATATCGTACTACAATAAGTACTCTTGCGGAAAACTACAGAGTTCCTGCGTGCATCAAAACAACAGCAGTAAAACCTTGTTGCTGTTGATTGATAATAATAATAATAACAATGTTATAGATTTTACGTCCCTTTTAACTACTGTGGTTTTTAGAGAGCCGGTTCCGTGGTGTAGGGGTAGTGCGCCTGCCTCTCACCTGGATGCCCCGGGTTCAATTCCCGGCTCCTTCAGGGATTTTAGGATCTGACGTGAGGGCTGGAACGGGGTGCACTCAGCCTCGTGAGGACAATTGAGTAGCTGTCTGACAGTGAGGCAGCGCCCCGGCCACAAAAACCAAGATTAACGGCCAACGGTCGAGGGGACCCAAAGCGCTGACCACGCGTCACCTCAATATCTGCAGGCCAAATGGCTGGGCAGAGGTCGCTTGATAGGCCTAGGCCCTTCATGGGTTGTAGTGCCAGGGGTTATGTTATGGTTTTTAGAGACGCGTGGTGTCGGAATTATGCCTCGAAGGGGTTATCGCACGCTCAAATACCAACTAATCTCGCCAGAATTCGATTTTGCAATCTTGGCCACAGTAGGTGATAATGTTACCTCTGCACCACTCAGGCAGTCTGTTGTTAATTTTGTTTCATTTTAGGAGCTTGGACATTGTAGTCATTCAGCCCCATGTATTAGGATGTATATACTAGTTGAATAAGCTGCTCCTAATAGAACTCAACAATTCTTTTAGGTTTGTGCTGTGTCTTGTATGGGGTTTCACCTAGGACACCAAGCTGGCTCATCAGCGAGCTCTAGGTGTCACCGCCCGGCCCTCAGCTCGGTGTCCTAGGCGAAACCCCACACAAGACACGGCACAAACCTAAAAGAATTGCTGAGTTTTAATTCACTTGCCGTGAAAGCCAATATGCCCCTAATAATATTATTCTATGCAGCCCACATAACGTGTGTTGTCAGCACTAATGCCCTGTAAGCATATCCCGCAAACGATACTGAACACTATTGTTCTTCCCTCGTATTACGGAGCTTTTAAGAGCGTTTAAATCCCTCAGTATGCCTTCCTTCGGAGGGGAAGTAAAGCCGACGGTCCCATGTCATATATTTATGGCATGTTAAAGAACCTTTCACTTTTTACACTTGTGTGAAGCTAAATGATAGGTTAAATTTGACCAATGCTCTTAGGTTCTAACGTTCGTAGCCAGGAGCTGACTGCGGTGGCATCAAGTTAACAAGTTCTGAACTAGAAGTCGTTGACGGTGGCGTTTGGTGGCAAAAGTAGGAACTACTTGAAAATTCAATGTCCACAGTCCTTACTTGAATTAAAAACAGATAACACACACTAATACAGCCATCAAATTAACACTGGTTATCAGACAGATTCTACACGGGGCTACATGACCGCGTTGTCGCAGCCCCTAAACTGAGGAACCAACCAATCATACTTTTCCTCGAGGAAGTCCGGTGTCACATCGATGGGTCCATCTCTATATATATAATAAGTAGTTCCGTGAAGAACTATACAGCCTATTTTCATATATCCTGCTCATGTTAATTGCCTCTATCAACATACAAAATTTCAGTTTAATTGCTGTAACCGATTCGTAGATACTGAGAACCGTCTAAATATTTCAGATGGTCGCCAGGTTGGATTTTTATTTTTGTACTATTACATTAAGATTATTGTGTACGTGTGGTATTCAAACTTCAATCGCATGATTAGAACACAATATGTAAAAACGAGATTTTAAAATTACGCCCAGCAGCCATCTTGTGATTATGCAAACAATTGAAATAAATTAGATGCCTCTGGATCAACATTTGTAAAAGCATTTAACGTGCAACGTTTCACGGCACTCGGATAGTTAATTCGCGAGAAACGTCCATTCAAATATTTATACTTCGCGTCGCCGCCATGTTGGATTTGTGCTCACCAGGTTACTGAAAGTCCTATAGGTGAACATATGTTCATAGTCTCTATGAACATAAAAATTTCAGTTTGGTTGCTGTAAAAGATTCATAGATATTGAGAACCGTCTAAATATTTCGGAAGCTCGCCATTTAGGATTGTTATATGTATAGGCCATAGAGTTATATACCATTCAAGGACAATTATTGCCTAGGTTCATTATTCAAACTATCACTTCGATCGCATGATTACGACACAAGAAATTAAAACTTAATTTTAAAATTTTGCACAGCCGCCATCTTGAGGTTATGTAAACAATTGATTTAAATTAGATGGCAGTGCATTACAATCTGCAAAATCATTTACTGTACCACATTTCACTGCGCTCAGAGAGTTAAATCACGAGAAAAGTCTATTAAAATATTTTAAATTCGCTTGGTCGCCATGTTCGTTTTGTACTTTACAGGTTTATGAAATACTTAGATAAACTTGTATCAGTACCCTTTATCACCGTACAAAATTGCAGGGTGATATCTGTTATAGTTTCGGAGATATAGAATGTCAGTGAAATATTTTGCACAGCCGCCATTTTGAGGTTATGTAAACAATTGAACTAAGTTAGATTCCAGTGCATTACAATGTGTATAAACATTTGCTGTACAAAGTTTCATTACATTTGGATAGTTAAATCGCGAGAAAAGTCTGTTTAAATGTCTCAACTTCGCTTGGCCGCCATGTTGGTTTTGTAGTCACCAGGTTTTTGAAAGTCTCATAGGTGAACTTCTAGTAGTGCCCTTTATCACCGTACACAATTTCAGGGCGATATCGGTAATAGTTTCGGAGATATTGAATGCTAGTGAAATATTTCGCACAGCCGCCATGTTGGATCGGTGAGACGTAACAACATTTTAATTGCACGGTCGAGGTCGCCGGAAATAGTGCTATGAACTTACCGAGTTTCATTGAAATCGCTCCAACCGTTTAGAATTTATTAGGGGGGGGGCACACACACACCTCACACACACACACACACACGCACACACACACGGACAAAAGGTGATCTCATAAGCCTATTTTTTCAAAATTGAAAATAGGCTAAAATGAAAGTTTGTCTGTTTTTTTCTGAATTTCCATGGAAATTTGCGTTATTTGCGCGTTTCAGACTATTTTATGACGGATGCGCGCAAAAATAAATTTTTTGTCTGTCTGTCTGCTTGTTTATTTGTTTGTTTGTTTGTTTGTCTGTGGACATCTATGTGTCCTTATAACTTCAGAACGGCTGGGTGGATCAACGTAAAATTTGATACAGATATCCATCAGAGGCACGACACTAATCATTGATGTAACTCTTCTCCGTACCTCTCATAAAATGGGCCCAACCCCCTTAAAATACATGCTGAAATAGGCGTAGAAGGGCGAGACAAAGCTCATTTTCAGCCCTTCAGTGTGAGAAACGAACGAAAATTACATGTAAAGTCCCTAAAACCAACAGTTTTTGAGATATTCCAAGAAAACTAATTTCGCTTAATAAATTAATGAAAGAATGCATGCCGGTAACCATGGCAACTGAATCTCAGAGGTCCATCTATTTCTCTAAGACGCAAGGCAATTCCATTTATTACAATACTGTGAAGGTTTGCAAACGGCTATAAGGTTATAACGGATCCAAATTAAGCTGAAATATTCATCAATACATACAATGCGCTTAAGGGGTCAAGGGGTACTCTAGATATTTTTCACGCGATTTACACGTGCGGGTATGGTACGGAAGGTCTATTATATCCCTTCTCAATTATATAAAAATGAAAGTTTGTCTGTTTTATTTTCTGAATTTCCACGGAAATTTGCGATATTTGCCCGTTTCAGACCGTTTTGTCACGGATGCACGCAAAAAGATTTTCTTTGTCTGTCTGTCTGTCTGTCTGTTTGTCTGTGGACAATTTTTTGTGTCCTTATAACTCGAGAACGGCTGGGTGGATTAACGTAAAATTTGATACAGATATCCATCAGAGGCACGACACTAATCATTAATGTAACTCTTCTCCGTGCCTCTCATATCAGGGGGCCTATCCCATTAAAATACATACTGAAATAAGCGTAGAAGGGTGAGACAAAGCTCATTTTCAGTCCCTCAATGTGAGAAACGAAACTCGGGGGCCCTAAAAGGACCCCGAAAACCACATTTTAAAACCAACAGTTTTTGAGATATTCCCAGAAAACTAATTTCACTTAATAAATTAATGAAATAATGCTTGCCGGTAACAATGGCAACAGAATCTCAGAGGTCCACCCATTTCGGTAAGACGCAATGCAATTCCATTTATTACATTACTGTGAAGGTTTGCAAACCGCTAAAAGGTTATAACGGATCCAAATTAAGCTGACATATTCATCAATATCAATACATATAATGCGCTTAAGGGGTGAAGGGGTTCTGTAGATTTTTTTACGCGATTTACACGTGCGGGTATGGTACGGAAGGTCTATTATATTCCTATCCCTATATTGTTATATTATTATTATTATTATTATTATTCTTTTAATTATTATCATTATTATGGCGTACAACGACGGGACAAAACTCATTTTCAACCTCTTGGTGTCAGAAACAAACTCGGGGCCCCTAAAGAGCCGTAAAGGGTCCCCGAAATCTATATCTTAAGGCTCTAAAACCAACAGTTTCTTAGATATTCCAAGAAAACTAATTTCATTTTTTAACTAATGAAGGAATGCAATCCAGAAACCATGACAACATTATCTCAAGAGGTGACATCCAACTTTCATCTAATTCTGGAAGAATTACATTTCTGTGAAAGTTTGCAAATGGCTCTAAGGTTATCACGGAACCAACTAAAACTGTAAAATTCATCAATGCACTTAAGGGGTTCAAGGAGTACCCTAGATTTTTTTCACACGACTTACACGTAGGATATGTCGTACAGAAGGTCTATTATATATCCAAACAGCAACATTATTTTCAAAAAAACCTGATTTGAAATAGTAGACTATTTTTTACTGATTTTAGGGATTTGGGCCATTGGAGGCTAAAAACCTAAATTTTCATGCACCACAAGCCTTTATAATTTATAAAAGGGGTCTTCCTGTTGTCGGGCACTTGACACAACGGTTAGGGTCAGTTTGTATGTGACGTGTATTGCGATTCGTCTACGAGGTTTTCAAATTTATTTTCACGTCAGGAAGAACACTTTAGGTAAATTTAGTTTGAGAGCACATTATAACTAATCATTTTTCTTTGTCAACAAACAGGTTCCAAGCCCCTAACCATTACAACAGTAGCTCAATTGATAACGTCTGGCTATTAATACCGAAGACTGTTCGAAGAATGGGTACTTCTGCTAGTTAGTACTATACGGGACGCAAGCAGAGAAATATCGACCTTCTTGATAACAACGCTAGTTGGGCTGCAGAAAACAATATTATTAGGGGCAGTTGATTCACCTGGTATATAGGCTATATATACATTGCCTGATGACCAGTGTTGTTGTGGCTCCTATAGTTAGTGTGTGAATATTTATTTCAGCTGAGGATTGGGAGGGAGGCGACACTGGTTTTAAGTTAGGAACTATACCGATATTTTCCTGGAGAGAAGAGGATAACCACGGAAAACCACGGCAGTAAGAAGGAATTGGAATACATTCACTAGGTTTATGCTGCCACCAGTATGTACCCTCATTTTCAAAAACTACTGCACTTAATAGCATTCTTTGAGTCCACTTCGTGGTTTAGCGGCTAGCATTCTTGACTGTCACCCTGAAGGATCAGGTTAGATTCCTGGCTCTCCCAAGAAATTTAATTCTGTTCTGAGGGCTGTAACGGGATTCACCCAGCCTCGTGAGGCAAAGATGAGAAAAGGTGGGTTCGATTCCTACCTCAACCTTCGTAGAAGTGGTTTGCCATGGGTTACCACTCTTTTCAGGCAAAATCCTGGATGGTGCCCTAACTTAAGGCCACGGCCGCCTCCTCATTCCTCATCTGAATTACAAATACATAAGATACAATAAAACATTGAAGCGATAAAAGCCATTTTTCAGTCTTGCCTAATTCTAGTAAAGAATTATTTTCAGTCGGTCAACACAAATTCGTGTTAAAGCTTTCTTGAACTCTACAACATGCACCACAATAAATCGGGTTATCATACAAATTCTACACAAACCCAAGTAGCCTATACGGGGCTACGTGACAATGATGTCCGAGCTCCTCAAATGAAACAACAAAAAATAATCGGATTTAGAAGTTTGATATTGGCTCCACCTCTTCATAAATCTATTTCTTGAAAGAAAATGAAGTTCAATAATTAACTGAAATTTTTATTGAGCTATTTAGGTTGCTGTTGATGTTGTTGTTGTTGTTGTTGTTGTTTCATTTAGGAGCTTGGAAATTGTAGTATTAGCGTGTGCATGTGGGATAAGTTTGATAATCTATGTTACTGGAGTGTATATCATAGTGTGCCAGGTCCCCTCAGCTGTTAATCTTGGTCTCCGTTACCAAGGTGCTGTCTCACTGTCAGATAGCTCCTCAATTATCCTCACGAGGCTGAGTGCACCCCGTTCCAGCCCTCAAGTAAGTTTCTAAAATCCCTGACGGAGACGGGGCTTCTGAGTGAGAGGCAGGCGCGCTACCCCAACACCACGGGGCCGGCAAATAAAAGACAAGATATTACCGAAATAGTGGCAAGGCGCCATAACGATTCGAAGAATTGTTACGCATTTACAATTGAATTTCAAGAATGAAACTTTTGAATGTACAATCTCAAAATTACGTAATATATTTACAGCCGAAGAAAAAAAAAACATTTTTCGAAAACATGTCGTGCACATCTTCCATTAATGCAAATACACACACTACTACAGTCATAACAGAAACACAGGTAGTCAGATAAGTTCAACACTCACCTAAATATACGGAGCTGATGGCCAAAGATATCCCAAGCCCTAAAATGAATCGACAACAGACTTATGCTTGACACTTTTACAAGCAAATGTTAGACAAGCATCCCAGTCCCTGATTGTGACTAAGACTACTCAATGGTACATTCACAATCCATACTTCAGAACCCACAACTGGTGGCTTTGGTGGCGTAGTTGGTAGTATGCTTCTATGCCCAAGATCACGGGTTCAAACACGGCCAAAGTCATCGGAATGTTCAAGAGCGTTAAAAATACCTCAGTATGCCTTCCTTTGGAGGGGAAATAAAGACGGCAGGCCCATGTCAAGATTTATGGCATGTTATAGAACCTTCTACTAACTACAATTGTGTGAAGCTAAATTTGTCGGTTAGATTTGATTAATGCTTTATAAAGTTCCAACGTTGGCGGTCAGGTTCCGGTTGCGGTGGCATCTAGTATCCAAGTTCACAGCTAAGTGTCGTTGATGGTAGCATTAGGTAGCAAAAAGTAAATACTTGAAATTGATAATCTGCAGTCCTTACCTGAATTACAGATAACACACACTAATTCAGCCATCACAATATTAACACAGGTTATATTACACAGGTTCTACACACACCCAAAGTACACAGGGCTACATGCCCACGTTGTCGCAGCCCCTAAACTGAAGAACCAACCAACCAACCAGAACCCACAACCTTGCGAACTTGAAATCATTTTAATAATAATAGTATTGGTTTTACAGTACATCTCTTCTAACTACTGCAACTCTTAGAGACGTAGGGGCCGGAATTTTTCCCCGAAGGGGATATTTAACGTGCCAGTAAATCTACTGACACGGCTCCCTCACCTTTGCGCATCCTTAAATGCCAATGGGCTGCGGTAGTATTTGATCCTGAAACCTTAAGCACAGCAGGCGGGTTCTATCTGGTGCTTTAGTTAAATGTTTAGTACTCGTACAATGGCTTTAGGGCAATCTGTACTTCAGTTGTTGTTGATTCTTTGGGGGCTTTGTGTAATCGTGGTGATGTAGCCCGAGTACGTGGGTGTGTGTAGAATTTGTCTGATAACCTGTGTCACTGTGATGTCTGTAGTAGTAGTATGTTTGTAATTGAGGTAGGATTTGGATAGGTAGCGACCGTGGCCTTCAGTTAGGTACCATCCCGGCATTTGCCTGGAGTAGACTTGGGGAAACCACGGAAAAAACACTTTCAGGATGGCTGAGGTAGGAATCGAACCCACCCAAGTTTTGCCTCACGTGGCTGAGTATACCCCGTTCCAGACCTCTCACCAGAATTAAATTTCTTGGCAGAGCCAGGAATGAACTTGGGCCTCCACTGTGACAGCCAAGAATGCTAGCCACTACGCTACGAGATGGCTTGTGCTTCAGTGATGTATAAATATGTTGCTGACACATGTTCTTTCTACGGCCACGAAATTTCGACAGTTGATATTCCAGACTGACTAACACTAATATGATTCTCAACCCCACAATTATAAAGTAGCTTTTGAGCGAACCTTCAGGCACATTCTACAATATCCGAGTTAAATTTGATAGGGTCAGATATAAATAAAGGGAGGGGTTCCTTTACTTTGCATAGCTCTACGTGGAATGAATATTTCAAAGTTTTAAAATGAAATGTGTATCACAGCAAGTTGATCAGTCATGCATGACGCACAGGCTGTCGGTTATTCAAATGCGTGTTCAATCCAGCAGAACAAGCGTGCCCCGTGACGTAAATTTGGGCGGCAACTTATTCAACTGTTCTGTGCAGCCAGTTGCCTATTCAACATTTGTCACAGGAGCTTGTCATCTGCCAATACCAGTTAGATTTATTGCCATTTTTTTACCAACGAAAATGTGAAGATATATATAATATTTTTTTTACCTCATCTACGAGTTTTACGGTAGGCACGGCAAATATAGGGAATGTTCAATATTCTGCAGTCACATAAAATATTGTGGTGGTGATTGTTGTTTAAAGGACCGAAACATCAAGGACATCTCCCCGTAATGGTTTGGATCATCGTGAAAAATATGGGGCAAACTACTAAATATAACTACTTACTTACGACTAACTTAGGTACAAGAAGAAGATAGGTCAAAAAAAGAATTAAGAGCCTTACAGTAGACGCATATGACATGTGACATGTTATCCCTGGTTAAAAGTGAACTCTGTTGGTCATTGAAATAACTACTTGTAAAACTGCAGTGCCAAATCCTGACCGGTTTTCAGCAAATATGATATAATGAATATTTTCACACCAAAGAACGACAACTTTAAGATGATTTATTGTAGGAATATCTTTAATGGTGCCTCCAAACCTTGAACTAAACCGTATGCGATATACATTCCACATAGCCACGTGGCCGACAGTACTACTCTCCGCCACCGCGTGCGCTCATTGATTCTGTCCCATCCATTTCCGTTTCATTGTTTCCGTCCCATCCATTTCCGTTTCATTGTTTCCGTCCCATCCATTTTCGTTTCATTTTTCAAAATCACCCCCACAAAAATATACAGATACCGATTGGAAAGATGTTACACTTCAATGAGAATAAGGGAAATATAAGACCAAGAGAAGAAATTCCCTCAACCCTCAAATAATGAGAATTGAGTGACACGGAAAGATATAGAGCCAGGAAATTTAGAGAGGAAAGGGGAAGAATAAATGATTATTTTAAGATTATATGCCTAGGTTAAGAAGCCCCATTTGCTGCATGCAATCCGCTCTTTTACATTAAATAGAATTCCAAATCAAACCAAACCCTGTGGCGCTACAGCCGATGAAAGGCCTAGTCCTACCAAGCGACCGCTGCCCAGCCATTAGGCCTGCAGATTATGGGGTGACGCGTGGTCAGCGCTTCGGGTCCCCTCGGCTGGTAATCTTTATCTCCGTGAATGGGCTGCTATCTCACTGTCAGACAGCTACTCAATTATCCTCACGAGCCTGATTGCACCCAGTTCCAGCCCTCACGTCAGTTTCTAAAATCTCTGATGGAGCCGGGAATTGAATCCGGGGCCTCTGGTTTCGAGGCAGGCTGGCCCATTAATAGTAGCCTACATAATGCAACGAGCCTATAATGGCAATAATTAAGACACGAGTATGTTTATAAAACGAGCATATGCGAGTTTTATAATTTCCATACGAGTGTCTTAATTACCATTATAGGCGAGTTGCATACGACTGTTAATGTTCGACGTTAATTATTATAACTATTTTATGTTCGAACATAAATATTCATAAATATCTGTCGAGATTTCGCCAGTTTTATTTACTGAACAGAGCGCATGAGACGCAGAGAATGCCATGTATTTGACCATGGCCTTCTCGATTACCCCACTATGACACTAGGCAATGCAGAGAAATTTAAAATAGAAGGCCTTCGAAGCCAGCGCAGGTGCGATATTATCCTTATCTAATTGGTCAAACAGCTGTTTCTTGAGCTGTGATTGGTGGGAGAAACTGTTTCATAATGAAAAATAGTATTATAATGACCATCATTATGATACAGTTTTCTGACATATAATAGTCAGGGTCGAACATAATAGTACTGTGCCCGTTTAGACCGGAGTCCGCACGACCACATATGCATTTTACCAATAATCAGTCAGCACGAGAATCAAAATATCCCGGAGCGCCAGATGGGTTAAAGCAAATCGCAAAAACGACACCAAATTTATAAAATGCTTACTGATTTTTGGCTCAATGCAACAATAAGGGTAGAAGGAGATTTAATGGGGTAAGACACATCTGGTAAAATTATCTCAGTTTATTTAAAGTTAAAATCTGACTGCAAGAATAATGCTCAAAGCAGCATCATCCACGTGTGGCGATCCACACTCTTATTTACACACAATATACAGAAATCTTCCAAACACATTTGACAATCTTTTTGAAAACACAAGTCCGATTGTTAGTCCTGTGGACTGTGTTCCAAAATTATTAATATTATTCCAGCTCAAAATTAATTGTTCATACTGGAAATAACGTAGATCACTGTTTGACTATTTACATGATGTTAACACTCGTAGAATAAATGTTTATAGAATTTCTTAAATTTTCACTTGTTTTCCAGTTTTCCAAAATATATCGTTGAAACTATTATTATCATCGTAGCAACACAAATTATCAACACATATTAATAACATCTGAAAAGTATTTGACCATTGAGCATAGCATCAAAGAACTGTGCGAAGCACAACAACAATTAATTGTTCTTCTGACATTAAACATTCGAGAAGTGACTCGATTATGAACTTCAAGTTCCAAACAAAATATATGATTTCTGAATCATCAACTTGATCAATAAATGGTTGAACCATTCAACTATTAGATTTCCCACTTGGGAACAATATTATAAAAATATTTATATTTATGGCCATTTCTAGCAACTTTCACAACTTTCAATTCTTCGACAGAATGCGGAAATTAGAATTGTAGTTTTATAATGAATTCATTTAGTTCATGGCACTAGGATTTGAAAATATCCTTCAAATTATTCGTGGTTAAAGAATTATTTTAAATTGGCAGTGGCCCATTCTACTATTTGTGTAAGAACACAATATTATAACAACAACAACGGCAAAGGTCTTCCTCTGAAGAAGAATAAACTACTATCATGACAAAACCGGGTTCTAGCAAAATCAAAGTCTAAATGGAATTCGTAAACAAGGTTGAAATAAGAACTGATGGTTTCAAAGAAATAACCTTCGGGTTATTCATACGACGAAATGTGTGGCTCCAATACTCCTACTATAAACCTGAGCCATCGAACCTGCTATTTGATTGATGCTCGAAAAAACCTTCATTCCTGCGACTTAACATGCGCACCTGGGAATGGCATTTCAACTACTCCACACACATAAATTATCTTCCCAAAATTTATACAATAAATCAAGCCTCTGCTTGTTATCAACACTGGAAGATTAATAAACTTACAAGTTTATTTTATTTTACCATTCAGTTCAACCCGTGAATTTACCATACTCATGAAAAGCTTCATTTCACTTTCGAAGTGTATTTACGTCATGATTTTATATAAATACAACAATATCCTATTTGATACAAATATCAATTGCTTCCCGTTTCATGCCTCTCCGTGTTATATGAAACATATACTTTGCTCATAGCAAATATCAACTGTTCAACCAGAACTGAAATGTAGGTTGAATGCGGGCTTGCGCTAACCACTCTCCTTCGTAAAATCTCCTGTTCCAGACTAGAAATGTTTCAACTACTTCATAGGCTCTTTCTCAATACATATGATTATTATAAAATATAATATCCAAGAATTATTTAGAAAAATTATGAAAATTATTATTATTATTATTAGTGGATTATTATTATTATTATTATTTCAAATATGTTTAATTATCATCTCATTATGTGAGAATCCACATGTTCGAACCTTCGAATATGGAAAAAATATCCATTCCTCAACAAAAATAAATTTAACTTTTACAGTTACATCGGCTGATTACCGTGATTTCCCAAAAATATGAAAAATTCAAATAAATGCTCAAAATGCTCGGTCATCGATCCTAAACTGTTCTGAGTGCTGAAAATGCTCAGAATAAATCTAACAAGTCTTGCGTAAATCATTACAAGCTTTAAATACGACGAAAAAAATGTGTTGGTCATCTGCAGAAAAATAGTTTGTTCCAATTAGTTAGGCATAATATAATTCAAATGTGGCTTACATTTCTTGATGTTCTTGAAGTGTAGTAAACCTGGTCTATACCAGATTTATCCGTAAACATGCCCTAGCGGACAAGCACGTATAATCCTTGTATCGGCCGCCATTGTAGACCCACAAATCGTCTAGTCAGACATAGTGGTGGTATCCTTCGACGTTTTAAATGACTGTGGTTCCATTTTAATATGGGCTTCTATCAAAGCCATAACAGTTTGTTTGAAAAGGGTCAGATCTAAGCGATCTCTTCTTAAATGTGTCAGTTGTAACATAACTCACTGTAATCTCATCAGTACAAGAAAAACGTTGACAGTCTAAGCAGTTAACGGCTGTTCTGAAGATCGTTCCCTGGGCATGGTTTATTAAAATCACCATCTGCCATGCGCTAGACAACCTGCAGTTTCCCTTGCGTAGACTAATGAACACCACCGTTATAGACTAGTCTTCACTGTACTGACGGATCGAAGTGGTTAAATAGTTACAAAATATGAAAACTGACTTTAAATGGATTTAAACATCCAAGTATTAATTTACTATTGGACTGTGACAATATACTATTTTCTAGACCAAGTCTAGCATATGTCCTTTTGGAAATATAAATATTTCCACCAATGTCTGTAGAAAAACAATCACCTCAGTGATTCTCCTCACCAGAAACTTACTAAGTTCCAACTCGTTTGCGCAGCACTTCTCGTGACTATCACGATTTGAAAAGTACTTCTTCGTAGAGGCGGCAACCATGTGCCTTGGCTCAGCGTAGACGCAACTTGCTTGCCAAGTGCTTGTGATGAATTGAGCTAACTATCCCTGCTCCAGCTTGCTTTTATACAAAAACGGTCAGGGTCACGCGTCATCGCCTGATATCTAGAAATCCTCATATCTCTTGAATCCCTGGTCCGATTTACTCGATATTAATTGCATTCTCTTTCATTTGGCCGTGCCAGTAATCTGATCCCAGTCTCAAGTCTCTGCTCCATAGTTAACTATTTAATCAATAAATAGTCTCCACCTCTGCTATGACTCGCTACGTCATTTACCATCCAACTATCGGTAATTTTCTTCGAAAAGCTTCGAGAAGCAATGTAGCGCGATATTCAAATATCTGAACTTTCAAAAGCGGCTACAGCCTTTCCCTTGATATCTAGGTGTCTGAAACTTGGAATACCCATTCCTAGAGTTGGGCACAGTACATTATGCAACGAGCCTATAATGGCTATAATTAAGACACGAGTATGTTTATAAAACGAGCTTTAGCGAGTTTTATAATTTCCATACGAGTGTCTTAATTACCATTATAAGCGAGTTGCATACGACTGTTTATGTTTATGTTCGACGATAATTATAACTTTATTACATGTTTTAACATAAATATTCATAAATATCTGTTCAGTAACTAGAATTTTGTGATCGGGTGGTGCGCTAGGTTGCATATCTCCGTGTTCCAATCTCTCTGGCCGACCGACGCATGCGCTCTGTGTGCTTCAATGCCAGATGTGCAGATCGTGAACCAGTATTCAGTAAAACTGTCACCGTAGTCGTTTGAAATCAACGCGCTGAGTAGAAATTGGATTTAGTTATATTAAGGTACAGTGCTATTTCTTGTCTCATATTCACCAGTTGATTTACGCGAACATATGGACGGTGCACTTTCGGTAATTTATATAGACATGTTGGATTTTGAGAGCATGCGCGAAGATATCCTTATCTAATTGGTCAAACAAATGTTTCTTGAGCTGTGATTGGTGGGAGAAACTGTTTCATAATGAATAATAGTGTTATAATGACCATCATTATGGTACAGTTTTCAGACACATAATAGTCAGGGTCGAACATAAATATAATTACGTTATAGGCCTATAATATTACTATACATTACATTGAATAATATTAGAAAACAATACATTAAATGATACTTAATATAATTACCTAATACACTAGCTATTAAATTCCATGATGCGCTTGCGAAAACTTTGAAACCGTCTGAAAATATCATTAATAACAATCCAATAAGTAGGTATATTGGCTTTCACGGCCCGTGAATTAAAACTCAGCAACTTTTCTAGGTTTATACCGTGTCCATAGCGTATAGAAGAGAAAGTGACGTGACTTGTGGAGTTTGTATGGTCCAGCCGCTAGGTGGCTCTGGCGTCGGCTAGCGCTGAGTGAGGACGGTATCAATACAAGCAGTTGAATGTTACTTTTCAGTACTTGAATGTTATCAGCTTACACTACGTTGTATTAGACAAGATGATCCAAATATAAAATTGTCCGCACTGAGTATATAAAACGCTGACGTCCGTTGTGTTGATTATGGAACATCAGATTGCGTCATAGGTTCATATAATAACGAAATAAAATATTGAGACGGGGGTCAAAATGTAACTGAATGTGTAAAAATCGTAAAGCTACAGACCATTCACTACTGCACAAATACAGTAAATATAATATAATACAGTATAATATAATACAATCCCCCCCATATAACTTACAGCTTTCAGTTGTCCGAAGCTTTGGACAGCTTACGCGATGATTTTCCTGACTTAGAAGATGACTGCTCTTTCCTAATTTCTTTCTTACGAAATAAAAAGCGCACTTCATGAAATGAATAACGAGTTTTCCAATAAGGTCCAGTTTATGTTCCATACAAGATCAAAAAATCACGGCCCTAAAACAATCTCATCAATGCTGTCCTAACACTCATAAAATATATCACCCCACAAATTTGAAAGGGAAGATAATTTCATTTCAGCGACTATTTCGACCTGTAAAAGAATGTTGAAGACACTGTCAGACGGGTGAGTTAGGTAACTAAGGGCATTTATTGTGCCAAAGTCCTTTATGGGAGTGAAAGTTGCAGCTGTTGTGTCCGAAGGCCTTTTCACTTTGAAGGGTTGTTGCACACGTCACACAGCTGATTCCTGCCCTTAGTTGCTTGACAATGTACCCTGCTAGATAGTGTGGGACTGCACCAGGCTTCAAACTCCATCTCATTCTCGCCATTTCGACTGTCTTTCCTTCTATAATGAAAGTGTCCGTTTTAATAAGGAAATTATCGGAGCAATCTTTGTCATATAGCCTGCATATGACTTACTTGACAATTTAATGTCTTTCCTCGGAATGGCCTTAGCCCATTTAAATAAATCATCTTCGGCTTTTGGAGGTCTAAAAAAGTGCCTACCTGTTGCAGATGACATGTCGTATCCAGATCGGCACCCGGGAACAAAACAACAAGGCATATTCGCTTACACAGTTTTGTTTGACGTATCTTACCAGGTTATAATTCACTCGACAGCACAAATGTAAAGAAGTAAGTGTAAAGGCTTACAAATACTAAACACACCAGTGGCATAACGTATGTATTATTTAACTATCGCTTCTTGATCGCATACACTCTTCAACACCAAGAAATAAGGACTAAACACGGCAGCATTTCTATGTTTTCAAACTCGCGAGTGCTTAGAAAGTGTCTCCAGCCAGCCACAATCAACCGTGAGGGCTGGAACGGGGTGCACTCAGCCTCGTGAGGACAATTGAGTAGCTGTCTAACAGTGAGGCAGCGCCCCGGTCACGAAAACCAAGATTAACAGCCGAGGGGACCCAATGCGCTGACCACGCGTCACCCCAATATCTGCAGGCCAAATGGCTGGGCAGCGGTCGATGGTTGGCCTAGGTCCTTCATGGGTTGTAGTGCCAGGGGTTATGTTATGGTTTTTAGAGACGCGTGGTGTCGGAATTATGCCTCGAAGGGGTTTCGCCTACGATCACCAAGATGGCTCATCATCGGGCTCTTGGTGACCGCGCCCGGACCCCCACAGGAGTAGCACAGGTAGTGCACAGGTCGCTATACCTGTGAGGGTCCGGGCGCGTGCACCACTGGCCCGCTGATGAGCCATCTTGGTGTTCCTGGGCGAAACCCCACACAAGACACGGCATGAACCTAGAAAAGTTGCTGAGTTTTTAGAATCCAATAATACATTGGTAAGGTGCCTCCTGATTACTGAGCTATGTGAATCCTCACACGCATGCAGATTATACGATCTATAAATGCGTGATGCACGATATATAAACGATTTGTTGTATTTAGAGGTAGCCTTCGATGGTGAGCTATCAGCATTGTGAACTCGGTAAATCTGTTGCTTCGGTCATGGTTTGTTTCCATACGACAAAATTCGTCGTAGAAGGAGAGTCCATCTCTAAGTCAATGGAAAGAAGGGAAATGGTCCCAGCTCAGGAATGCCCCTGGGTCGCCAACAACCGAACTCACCAGCCGTAAGCCACTATAGTCTATTATGGTATCAATTCAAGGATAATACTGGGGGTAACCGACAAATGAGGGTATTGTTTTTATTTTAAATAGTAATAATAATGAAAATCCACAGCCTGCTTCCAGTCTCCGACCGGGTCAGGAATGGAATGAATGAAGCCCCCTTCTAGCGGCGAGGATATGAACTGTGCCGGCTGCCGAGGCCTGACGCACTCCTCTGGGGCAATGATTAAATGCATGACATATGAAATGAAATGATAGTGGAGAGTGTTGCTGGAATGAAATGTTGACAGGGAAAACCGGAGTACCCGGAGAAAAACCTGTCTGCCTCCGTTTTGTCCAGCACAGATCTCACATGGAGTGACCGGGATTTGAACCACGGACCCAGCGGTGAGAGGCCGGCGTGCTGCCGCCTAAGCCACGGAGGCTAGAAATAGTAATAATAATAATAATAATAATAATATCATATGGCCTCGGTGCCGGGTGCAATTTTTGTTATTTGACATCCAGAGGGTAGCTTGCATGTCGAATTTCGTTGTTCCTTGAATCACTATGAAAGTCAAGGAGGTTAGATATCTAAGCTCCTTGAACACTATAGCGCTTTCTAGTAGAGAAATGAGGAACTTTGTGTTGGCGGAAACTCCCGAGATTAATTTTGCCATTATGAACATGGCCTACTGAATTCACCTCACACCCGACTTAACCGAATGTTTGAGAAGGATGGACTTTAAAGTTTGAATATAGCTTGTTATGTATAATTGTATATTGTATAAATTACCATACGATTAAATAAAATAAATAACTGACAAATGGGTTATTTAACATGCCAACATCGTATGACATGCGTATCGTATGTTTGCCGCCTTTCAAAAATCACTTACCACGGCCAGGGGCGAACCTGCAAGCTTGGGGTTAGTAATCCGACACGTTAACCACTCACCCACCGTGGCAAGCTATTTTAAATAGTGACTGAGGGCTGTTCGTTGGCAGCACTGTGAAATAATGAGATCCATAGGTCAAGTCTACAATTTATGATGAAATCAGAACTATTAATTAATGGAATACTATTAACAAAGACAGAATTATAATGTTATCAGTACTAATCTATAATGTACTGTAGTTGCACTATATGCTAGACATAGATCACAAAAAATTTCAAATGAAATACCGTGTATTAAAGACAACTCTTTAGAATTATGTCAAGTCAAACAGTAGCAATGTCTAACGATTATGATAATGACAGTAATAATAGGAAGAAGAAGGGGAATTCTTACAGACTACAGTAGATCGAACGATGAAGGTAGGCCCATACCGTATAAGCCAATGAAGAAAATTAATTGATAAATTCAAGAAGCTCATGGCCACGGTGTCCCGACCCTCTGAATTAAGACACAATAAGTTTATTAGTTTACAGATAATATGATGGTTTCAACATTTAAAATGCTTTCCAAGTATTGAAAACATATTCTTAAGGGTCAAGAATCCTTGAAGAGCAATATTTAAAATAGAATGCACGATCTTATACTTTTGACTTGTGAACCCAGATGAAATATTAGTGACAAGAAACAAGTTCATGTTACGCATTTCACGATCTATCATTTCACTTTTAGACTGAATGAAATGAGCACTATTAATAAGAAGTAGCAGATGCAGTTGGAAGTGGGCGTGATGAATGCGACTCGATAAGCTGCTTAGCCAAGTGGATGTCTGAACTATCCGAAGTATTCACAGCACTAACTCGATCAAATACCAGCCAGCTCTCTAGTCGGACCTGTAGCGTGAGCAACATTGCAGACACACAATCAAATCATTCAGGTAACATGAAGAGAACACATCGACCTTGTGGAAAGTTTGTTCTGTTTCGTGAGTTTCATTTCCACCGGTCACGATCCTCAAGGCAAAATAATAATAATAATAATCATCATCATCATCATCCTTTTCCGTCTCCAGTATCCCGGGTGCGGTAGACAAGCGCTCGCCACTGCTTTTTGCCATTGTACAACTTTCGTTCTACAACTTCTTCACATTTCAGCCCTTTTTTTCCCCACTTCTGATTTCACGGTCTCAATCCATCGTTTTCTGTGTCTTCCCCTCGGTCTTTTCCCTTTCAGTTCTCTATTGATGTAGTCCCTTGCTGTTCTAGTGTTATTCATTCGCATCATATGTCCTTACCTCTGGAGTCTACGCTTCCCTATAACATTAGCAACAGTTTCCTGTATCCCAGCTTCTTTCCTACTTGTTTCGTTTCTGATCTTGTTTTTTCTGGTCTTTTGATTCATGGTTCTAATGAATTTCATTTCTGTTGCTTGGATTTTGTTAAGGTCATTATCTAGTCAAGTACATGTCTCCAGTCCATACACCAGAATTGGTACAAAGTAAGTATTGAACATGGTTAATTTTGCTTTTAGGGGTATGTTAGTGCCCCATACACATCAAAAAGAGTTTTGCATAGGGGCGTGGTGGCTCAGCGGTCAAGCTGTCTGCCTCTCACCAAGGTGGACTGGGTTCGATTCCCGGTCAATGCATGTGAGATTTTAGAAGTGAAATACCATGTGGTTCGGATTCCACGTAAAAAGGAGGTCCCGTGGCTCATGATCGGGCGATTAGCGGTCACGTTAAACTACAAGCTTCCTTCCTTCCTTCCTTAGAGTTTTGCATAACACTTGTTTGTCATGATGCTGAGCTTTCGTGGAATTGTGGGTGAGTTTATTACAAAAGAAATGGCATTCTAACAAATCCTGCACACTTTATTCATGCGTGAAAAGAAAATTACAAACAGGAATACATTTTGGCCTTTTGAACAGGAACTGATATGTGTTGTAATCTTTCCATCCTGTGACGTTTCAATAAGGAACATGGTGACCACGGGCGTCCAGCAGGACTCTTACTGTCCGTCCACCAGCTTAAGGTCCGTGGCAGGAATGCAATGATTCAACTGGAGACACCTGGCCTCTGCGCGAACGACAATAGTGCCAACCAACCTCTCTCCCGCACGATTTCACAATTGAAACTAAACGAAAGTAGCAGTGAGTAACCATAGCGTGAATAACATCGGTGCCGAGTTGGCAATACCTGCAGCGGCACGTCCACTCAATCAACGCAGCTGGAATGTCTCTCCTCTTCCCTTCAGCCCCCTGAGACCATGAGCTGGTGGACAGACAGTACTCGCCGTGACATACCACAGATTAAGTTGTCCAGGTTCTCTTGAGGCAGGCGATCCCACTCTTCGACGGCGGCCTCCTAGATCTCTTGGCGGGATATGGGAGGGCGTGGACGCTTAACAATAGCACGCTTCAGCATATCCCAGACATGTTCGATACAGTTCATGTCCGGTGATATCGCAGGCCATTCCATTTGTACAATGGTGGTCACCTGGAGGAAGTTTTGAACCACCGCCACTCGATGTGGTAACTATATGCAAAACTTTTATTGATGTGTATATATTTTGGTGTTCTTGTTGTAGTTTAATTGTAGGGATTTAAGGCTTATTGGTCATCAGCCTCGTATACTTAGCAGGGCTGTATATATTCGAACATCAAATTATTCGAATTGTTCGAATAATTCTGAATACGAATATTTGATTCAAACATGCCAATACTTCAACTATTCGAATTATTCGATATTTCAACCTATTAGTATATCCGCATTTCCAAATACTCGCATTAGTAGGCTACAATAACCCGACTTTTCAGCCAATTATCGAATGAATCGACGAACAAGTCAAATAATTCAAATGTTCGAACAATTATAATAAACATAGAAACAAAGAGCCGGCCCCGTGGTGTTGGGGTAGCGTGCCTGCCTATCGCCCGGAGGCCCCGGGTTCGATCCCCGGCTCCGTCAGGGATTTTAAAACTGACGTGAGGGTTGGAACGGGGTGCACTGAGCCTCGTGAGGACAATTGAGTAGCTGTCTGACAGTGAGACAGCGCCCCGATCACGAATACCAAGATTAACGGCCGAGGGGACCCGACGCGCTGATCACGCGTCACCCCAATATCTGCAGGCCAAATGGCTGGGCAGCGGTCGCTTGGTCGGCCTTAGCCCGTCATGGGCTGGATAGTGCCAGGGGTTGTTTGACTTTTTTTTTATAGAAACAAAGAGAATTAAAGCATAAAAAAGAAAGAAAGAAAGATTGAAAGAAAGAAGGAATGAAGGAAATAAATAAAAAAAGAAAGAAAGAAAGAGTGAAATAGTTAGTTATTGTTGTTTTAAGGGGCGGAACTACGAGGTCATCTGCCCCTGAATGAAAGAAAGAAAGAAAGAAAGAAAGAAAGAAAGAAGGAAATAAAGATATTAAAGAAAGAAGGAAATAAAGAAATAAAGAAAGAAGAAAGAAAGAAAGAAAGAAAGAATGAAATAAAGAAATAAAGAAAGAAAGAAAGAAAGAAATAAAGAAAGAAAGGAAGAAAGAAAGAAGGAAATAAAGAAATAAAGAAAGAAAGAAAGAAAGAAAGAATGAAATAAAGAAATAAAGAAAGAAAGAATGAAATAAATAAAGAAAGAAAGAAAGAAAGAAAGAAGGAAATAAATAAAGAAAGAAAGAAAGAAAGAAAGAATGAAATAAGGAAATATAGAAATAAATAAATAAAGTAAGAAAGAAGGAAATAAAGAAAGAAAGAAAGAAAGAAAGAAAGAAATAAAGAAAGAAAGAAAGAAAGAAGGAAATAAATAAATAAAGAAAGAAAGAAAGAAAGAATGAAAGAATGAAATAAGGAAATAAAGAAATAAATAAAGAAAGAAAGAAAGAAAGAAAGAAAGAAGGAAATAAATAAAGAAAGAAGGAAAGAGATAAATAAATAAAGAAAGAAGTAATTAAAGAAATAAAGAAAGAAGGAAAGAAAGAAGGAAAGAAAGAAAGAAAGAAAAAGGAAAGAAGGAAATAAATAAATAAAGAAAAAAGGAAATAAATAAATAAATAAGAAAAGAAAGAAAGAAAGAAAGAAAGAAAGAAATAAGGAAATAAATATAGAAAGAAAGAAGGAAATAAAGAAATAAAGAAAGAAAAAATGGAAATAAGGAAATAAATATAGAAAGAAAGAAATAAATAAATAAAGAAAGAAAGAAGGAAATAAAGAAATAAAGAAAGAAGGAAAGAAAGAAAGAAAGAAAGAAAGAAAGAAAGAAAGAAATAAAAAATGAAATAAAGAACTAAAGAAAGAAAGAAAGAAAGAAAGAAAGAAAGAAGGAAAGAAAGACAGAAAGAAAGAATAAAAATGACAAGTGATGCTTGTTTTTTATGTGATGTTTATTTATAAGGATGTATCATGCTGAATGGGGAAGGGGTTAACCCCCACACGACCTCTTGGATTCACCCCTGCTTCGAATAACTCATCCGCTGGAGATATATCTTGACACAAATTGTTGTAATTTTCGGGTATTTATCATCTTCGGATAATTTAAATACTTGAACTGCCCTATTTATTTTAACAATTAACTATTAAAAATACTCGCGTGACTATTTTTAATTGCTAAGTTTTGCAAGGATCCATCCCGTAATTTGCCTAGAGTAGAAGTGGGAAACTAAGAAGATCACTTCCAGTAAAGCTGTGATGGTAAGAAACGCATCCATCACTTCTCAGGTTTACCTCACAAGGCAGAGTTTATCCCGTTCCAGCCCTCAGACCAGAATTACATATCTTGGTAAAAACCACAATAGCACATGTCAAAATACAACCATTAATTCCGAAACAGCAGTACTTTGTCAAAGACAATTCATGGAAAGATTGCCATTGCAGCAGGAAGATACATACAATAACCTACTAATTCCAACTTTTGCTCCACACCACAAAGCGCCTATATTAGACTTGCTGTTGACCATCACAGGATATTTTTAATGAAAAACATCACAGTCTGTTTGATAGTAATTTACAATCACCAACTGTTTAGATATGTCATTTTCACTAAATCATTCTAGTGTATGTTATCATCATTCTAAGGCCAATAATTGTTACAGATCTGATTTCCTAACCATTTTGATTTTTTAAAATTGATTTTTCAATGCTAAGAATCCAAGTATCATCATCATCTGCCAGTCAAGTATTAGGCCAGGTGGCCTGTTACGGTCTCATTCCATCCTTTAGCTGGATGCCCAATAGATCGAACCCCCTTTGGTTGGTATCGTACAATCTGCCTTGGGACTCGTTCCCTTGGCATTCTGTTGACGTGTCTCTCCAGTTCTTCGTAAATATTCCTATGAAGTATAATACAGGTTCTGTCTTTAGTTCTTTCATCACGTCCTCATTCCTTTTGTGGTCCCAACGTGTGTATCCTGCTGTACACATAACATGGTTTAAACCTAGACTTATTCAAATATGCTGACAACAGCTTCAATGGTAGGTTCATCGGTTTCTAAACAGGATTTGGCAAGAAGGCAACCTCCCTACAAGCTGGCAGAAAGTGCTTGTAGTGCCCATGCATAAGAAAGGCGATCTTAAAACTTGTGAAAATTGAAGAGGAATAAGCCGTCTTAACTCAGGCTATAAGATATTTGCAAACATCATCAAAAATAAACTGTATAAACACTACTCAAACAGGATCGGTGAAGAACTGAATGGTTTCTGTAAGGGAAGATCATGTGCTGATGGTTACTTCTCCCTCAAAAATTTTAATAGAGAAGCATAGAGTAGAGAATTCAACATACCCACACACTTGGCATTTTCAGATTACAAAAATCCACGTATAATAATCAAATTAGATAGCAATTCAATTGGTTTATTTTAAAAAGGCAATTACTGAGGAGGGCCATAATGTGGCATAAACTAGTATAATTAATTAGTGTTATTAATTGAATATTGTAGACATAATGAGGAATAAAATCACTACGTATCTTGGTATAGTCAGAAATCAAACCCAGGACCTTCGTATCCCGAGTCACAATACGTACCCTGAAACTACAGAAGGCGACGTTAAAAATGCATATTTCCAAATCATCTCCGCTGAAATGTGGCTTGTGAATTGCGTATAACGCTTTTGAAGAAATATAGAACAAGTAGTTCCGTGAAGAATTATACAGCCTATTTTCATATATCCTACTTATGTTAATTGCCTCTATCAACATTCAAAATTTCAGTTTGATTGCTGTAATAGATTTGTAGATATTGAGAACCGACTAAATATTGCGGATGGTAATCGCATGATTAGGACACAAGAAGTAAAAACGAGATTTTAAAATTTCGCACGGCTGCCACCTTGTGTTTATGGAAACAATTGAAAAACATTAGATGCCAGTGGATTAACATTTCTATAAGGATTTACTCTACCAAGTGTCACTGCACTCGGATTGTTAATATTGCGAGAAACGACCATGTGAATATTTATACTTCGCTTCGCCGCCATGTTGGATTTGTGATCACCGGGTTATTGAAGGTCCTATAGGTGAACTTACGTTCATAGCCCCTATGAACATTATAAAATCAGTTTGATTGCTGTAATAGATTCGTAGATATTGAGATCCATCTAAGTATTTCGGATGGTCGCCATGTTGGATTGTTATATGTATAGGTCATAGAGTCATGTACCATTAAAGGAAGATTATTGCGTAGGTTCATTATTCAAACTTTCCATTCGATCTCATGATTACGACACAAGAAATAAAAAAATAATTTTAAAATTCGCACAGCCGCCATCTTGAAGTTATGTAAACAATTGATCTAAATTGGATACCAGTGCATTACAATGTGTATAAACATTTCCTGTACCAAGTTTCATTGTGTTTGGATCATTAAATCGCGAGAAAGGTCTATTTAAAATTTTCAGCTTCGCTCGGCCGCCATATTCGGTTTGTAGTTAACTGGTTTTTGAAAGTCTTATAGATGAACTTCCAGTGGTGCCCTTTATCTCCGTACAAAATTTCAGGGTGATACCTCTAATAGTTTCAGAGATATAGCATGCCGGTGAAATATTTCGCACATCCGCCATCTTGAGGTTATGTAAACAATTGAACGAAGTTAGATGTCGGTGCATTACAATGTGTATAAACATATCCTGTACCAAGTTTTATTGCGTTTGGTTGGTGAAATCGCGAGAAACGTCTATTTAAAAGTCGCAAATGAGCTTGGCCGCCATGTTGGTTTTGCAGTTACCAGGTTTTCAAACGTCACATAGATGAAATTCTAGTTGCTCCCTTTATCACCGAAAAATATTCCAGGGTGATATCGGTAATAGTTTCGGAGATATTGAATGCTGGTGAAATATTTCGCACAGCCGCCATGTTGGATTGGTGAGACGTAACTAAATTTGAAAGGCACGGTCGAGGTCGACCGGAATAGTGCTATAATCTTACCGAGTTTCATTGTAATCGCTCTAGCTGTTTAGAAGTTATTAGGGGGGACACACACCTTCACACAGACAGACACACTGACAAAAGGTGTTCTCATAAGTCTTTTTTTTCATAAATGAAAATAGGCTAACAATTGCAAATGCAGTGGATCTAACAACAATGTACTCGAGAGAATTGTTGGAATTGTTGAGTTATATTGTAATAAATCTGGGCAAAGTTACAGTACAAGCTTCATATTACCCAGCACCAATTACGGCGTGGCATCTCTGAGGAACTCCACCCGACTACATAATATGAAGAAGCAAGAGGGAACAGAACGACTTTGAAAACATCTGGGGGAGTCATTTGACTCTGATCTCCGAGAAGGAATGTCGTGAAAATTTGAATTGCTCTTACATACCACGGAGGCCTTTGCAGCGCTATCTGGGGAACGGGGCTAAGAACCGGGGGTGGGGTTGGAGCCAAGACTCTATTACACTCACTGTAGACAGGCTTTGTTATGACTCCATGTCACATTAATAATAACAATATTAATAATAATAGTAATTCGTCACTACAACAATGTCATCAATCCAGTATCGCTATATGCCTCTGAATGCCTTATCCTATCCGAGAAATGTTTGCTGGCGAATTTAGAGAGAAAAGAAAGAAAGAAAGAAAGAAAGATCCTACACATCATACTTGGCCAGGACTACAAAACTGGAATCTACATCAGAACATCAAGGCAAGAAATACTCTAAGATAGAGAAGATCACAGACACAATGCGAAAACGCAGAGTTTGCTTCTACGGTCATATACGACGGATGATCGACTCCCGATGGACGAAACGTATCTTCAGTATCTTTGACTCAAAATCAAAGACGACAATGCCATGGTACGTTAACGTCCAGAAAGATCTTAAAGAAATGGGGATACGAGCAGAAGATGCACAAGGCCGAAATCTTTATAGAACAGCCATCAAGACGTTTGGGACTTTCCGGGACGAAAAACGGACAACTGGTGCGAAATGGACAGAGGAACGTCGTGCTAAACACAGTGAGCTCATGAAGACAATGTGGATCAAGCGAAAAATGAACAAATGCCAGAATGTAAAATGGCCGATTAGCGAAATTGAATGAATGAATGAATGAATAATAATATTAAATCGCCCCAATACTTGCTTAACAACCTTGTATGAAATCATTGCGAACTTCATAACAGAAATAATTCGTGCACAATGCGAGGAAAACGCCATTCTCGCAGAGGACCAAAAGGGTTGCAGTAAGTATCCTCAAGGATGCAAAGAACAGCTCACTATTGATGCCGTGGTATTGGAGCAGGCCTGCCGTAGATACGAAACCTTTATGCCTGCTTCATTGAATACCAAAATGCTTTCGATGCTGTTCCTCATGCATGCCTTATACAGAGCCTGGAGCTTTACTCCAGTAACAGATATCACCCCAAAATTTTGTACGGTGATAAAGGGTACTGCTAGAATTTCATTCTATGCGACTTTCATAAGTATGTTAAGTACAAAACGGACATGGTGACCAAACGTAGTTGAAACATCTCAATAGACTTTTCTCGCGATTTAACCATCCGAGCGCAGTGAATCTTGGTACTGCAAATGTTTATACACATTGTAATGCACTGATGTCTAATTTAGTTCAATTGTTTACATAAACTCAAGATGTCGGCTGTGCGAAATTTTAAAATTAAGTTTTTATTTCTTGTGTCCTAATCATGCGATCAAACTGAAAGTTTGAATAATGAACCTACGCAATAGTCTTCATCTAATGATATATAACTCTATGGCCTACACACATAACAATCCAACATGGTGACAATCCAAAATATTTAGACGGTCCTCAATATCTAAGAATCTATTACAGCAATCAGACTGTAATTTTGTATGTTAATAGAGGCTATTAACTTAGATTCACCGATGTATCATTCAATAACCTAATGAGCACAAAACCAACATGGCGGTTACACGAAATTTAAATATTTAAATTGATTTTTCTCGCGCCTTTTCATCCGAGCGCTGTGAAACTTGGCGCGGTGTATCTTCATACAAGCCTTAATATACTGACGTCTAATATAATGGAATTTTATGAGAACTTAAAAATGATGGCTGTGCATTTTTTTTAAATCTCGTTTTCATTTCTCGTATCCTAAGTAAGACCAGTAGGATATATATAAAATATGCTATTTAGTTCCTCACAGAACTACTTGTTCTTTTCTTGACGTCTCCCGCCTTTTGCTCAAGGCCTTAAAGGGGGCAGGGTGTGTGTAGCCCTACCACTTATGGTGCACCCTGGATAACGCTACATTTTCAAAGGCTTACGGCTGGTGAGTTCGGGAGTTGACAATCTCAAGGGATTCCTGACCTGGGTCCAGTTTCTCCTCTTTTTCCCATTGCCTTTAGGGCGGACCCTCTCCTCTTTCCCTTTCTTCCATGCCTTTCATGGCTCTACTTACTTCCGAGTCACTTTGCTCTTATTATTCGAGGGCTATGGGCATTTCATTATCCAGTGTGGGCTTTGTTTCTTAATATTTTTGTCCTCTTCTTCTTCTAGGACGTAAATAGTTGTTAAGGTATGTATGTACGTTGAAGAAGAAAATCCTCATTTTTGAACCGATTCCTCTAGAATCTCCACATCTCACATGAAGCCAATCCATCAATTTTATATATCAGAAACTTTTTTTTCTGCTTTCCGTTCTCTGATTTTTAGAGAACCAGAATAAAATAGACAATTTTTCAAAATACCCTAAAATTAGTCTACTAAATATTATTCAATTATAACATTTCTTTATGTTCGACGAAGTCGAAATGTAAATATTATATGTCAGAAAACTCTATCATAATGAGAGTCATTATATTACAGTTTCTCCAGCCAATCAGAGCTCATTCATTAACCAATTAGGTAAGGATAGCTTCGCGCTGCGCTCAAAATCCAACATGTCGGACATGAATTACATAATTTGAGAGTTCAAATTGGATATCGGATCAACCATTGTAGTTACAATCCCAAACACAAAGACAAAATCAGCACGAACCTTTACTGTAACAAGAAAATACTATGACATATGCAAGAAATTTATGAATCGACGTCCAGAAGTTAGCAATACAGCAACCTTCTACATAAATTACCGACATGGAAAGTGCACCGTCCCATATGTAACACCAGGAATTAAAATAAACCAAATATAAATAAACTGGCGAATATGTGACAAGAAACAGCACTGTATCTTAATATCCCCAACTTCAATTTCTACACAGCGCATTGCTTTCAAACGACTTCGGTGACAATATTAGTGAATGCTAGTTCTGATCGGCACTAGACATCATGCAGGCTGTAAACAATAGCATTGCCACGCAAAGTAAATGGCCTCTGCTTTCGAAATTCTTTGACCCACGCATGCGCTCTGTTCATTCAGCAAAACCACCCAGCGCGCTCTGTTCACTAACTGAAGTTACTGAATCCCACAGATATTTATGAATGTTTATGTTAAAACATATAATAAAGCTATAATTATCGTCGAACATAAACAGTTCTATGCAATTCGCTACGCTCGTTTTATAAACATACTCGTGTCTTAATTATTACCATTATAGGCTCGTTGCATAATGTAGTATTTACTGAGTTTTTCTATTTAGCGCATATAATGTTCTGAACTACAATCGTGAAGTTATCTGCTACAGACAGAGTGTAGGAGTCTTTTTTTAGCATATTTTCAAGTTTGAAAAAATAGGCTTATGAGATCACCTTTTGTCCGTGTGTCTGTGTGTGCGTGTGTGTGTGTGTGTGTGTGTGTGTGTGTGTGTGTGTGTCCTAATAACTTCTATACGGCTGGAGCAATTTCAATGAAACTCGGTAAGTTTATAGCACTGCTCCGGGGGACCCCGACCGTACCCTTCAAATGTTGTTATATCACACCAATCCAACATGGCGGCTGTGCGAAATATTTCACCAGCATTCAATATCTCCGAAACTATTCCCGATATCAACCTGGAATTTTTACGGTGAAAAAGGGAACTATTAGAAGTTCACCTATGTGACTATTGAAAAACTGGTAAATACAAAACCAACATGGCGGCCACGCGAATTTGCGACATTTAAATAGACGTTTCTCGCGATTTAACCAACTAAACGCAATAAAACTTGGTACAGTATATGTTTATACACATTGTAATGCAAAGACATCAAACTTCGTTCAATTGTTTACATAACCACAAGATGGCGGATGTGCGAAATATTTCACCGGCATTCTATATCTCTGAAACTATTAGCGGTATCACCCTGAAATTTTGAACGGAGATAAAGGGCACTACTGGAAGTTCATCTATATGAATTTCAAAAACCGGTTAAATACAAAACGAACATGACAGCCAAGCGAATAAAAAATTTTAATAGACCTTTCTCGCGATTTAATGTTCCAAACGCAATGAAATCTGGTACAGGAAATGTTTATACACATTGTAATGCGTATGAACATGCAATCATGTTCATAAAACGACTAGTATTTCCAAGATCGTCGATACAGTAATAGATTTCAACGCTCTAAAATCTTTTAATTATTCTTCTTTCTTGAGGATGACAGAAAATTGGTCAAAGTAATTTACTGAATAGAATTACTTTAATAAAGTGACACGCTGTCTGAATTCAAATTTGCCATAGAAAATCGTTAACTTGACAGTCAAATCGTGACTACAAAAATATGCAAATTACTGAAAGAATATATATTATCAGTCTCAACTGATCCAAAATTATTTAAATATGCCAATGACATAACAATGTCTCAATAAAAATCGTAGAAAAAAGCATAAATCATCAAAGTGTACTGAGTACAGAAATATCAAGCAAGAATATGGGGCAAAATATATGAGACAAAAAATATGGGAAAAATGGTTGCTCAGATCTCGCTAAATGGCTCAAATAAAACAAGAAACGTTCACGACTACCTTATCTGTTGATTGAAGTTCTAGAGGAAAATTTCCAAAGAAGACTGCTGATGGTTCCATTTCACCACCGTAAAGATGTGCTCCGACCTCGAACCTGGAACCAGCGCCCTCGGAGAATAGAACAGCTTCCTCCTCCGGAAATTGCACTGCTCCATGTAGACGATAGACATCCCTCTGGCAAAACTCTTCTTTGTGAGCCGGGTCTACCCTGGCCTCTCTTGATAGTTCCCTGAAGTTCTGGTAGAAATTCGCCATGAAGTTTATTGCAATTATTTCCGCAGAAATGTTCATAATTGTAGAGTATGAAGATATTTCCACTGCCATTTGATATAATTCAGCGTTGGACTACGATGCATGAGTGTAGTTGGATGTTCACTACATGCTCGCTTTTGTAGAATGACGATTAACGAAGTTCCATGCTGCTATTTCACTCCATTGATATATGTCCCAATTGCATTAAAGATTTAGTCTTCCATCTCCACTTCCGTTATAATAATAGTTGAAAGTACTGCCAGATTATATTGTTCCATTGTAGAATGTAGCGTTGTATCACCAAATGTAATCTTCTGTATCTCGGTTGCAATACACGTGTCAGCCGTAGTGTAGAATGTGGCCTTATAAAAGTGCTTCTCAGGTGGCGAGAAAATCACTTTTGTCTGCAGTCTTAAAATGCGAATATCTTCCAAAGTATAATCGTGAAAATGTTCAACTTTCCTACACACCTCAATACTGTAATGCACAATTGAATTAGCATAAAGGCAGTAGCTAACTCTTGATAGATAATCTCGTAGACTCTTTTATGTGTGCGTTTCAACTTCGCCTAGTTTCAGAAACCGTAAAATGGTACTGCTGCACGCTCCGTGCTTGTTCGATGCGGTGGGCTCTACCACACGTGATAATGACGACTTGCTTCACTAAATAACTCGAATTCTGACAATGTGAGAATCAGAAAAACCACTATGAGACATCGGAAATGAGAAAATGAGAAATGAGAGCTTCTCTCTGCTGTGCGAGACCTTTTATCAACTTCTTAAGGGGCGTATCCATCCCTTCCATAGCTTGTTCCTCCGTCATTGCTAGAAGTTCTAACTTTGGCTATACTTGACGGATTTTCAAATTTCAAAAACTCAAAATTAATTTCTTCAAAATTCCAAATCAATGCCATAACTGAAAATAGTTTTCCACAATTCTGCATTCCAAAAGCAATTAAATATGGTAGTTTCAGTAATCTCCGTCTCCCTCCAAACTATCATTCATTGGTTCGAGCCTCTCCTCCAATAGCGTAACTTCTTCCTTAGCACAATTCCATGTTTCCCTGCGACTGCGTCGTAAATCTCAGATCTTTCTCGAACAAAATCATGACGTCACCAAGAATCTCAGCTCAACCAGCCTACTTGCATAAAGTCTGCGTCATCCGTGCTTACGTCATGAATATACACGTGACAACTATGACAGCCATAACTTTATTCATATATGCCAATACAGCCACCGTGGTCTCAGTATAATTCAATTTACGGGGGCAGTACATGACTCCATGGCCTATGCATTTAACAATCCTACATGGCGACCATCCGAAATATTTAGACGGCTCTGAATATCTACGAATCTATTATAGCAATCAAACTGAATTTCTTTATGTTCATAGGGGCTATGACCATAAGTTCACCTATAGGACTTTAAATAACCTGGTGATCACAAATCCAACATGGCGGCGACGCGAATTATAAATATTCACATGGACGTTTCTCGCAATTTAACCATCCTAGTGCAGTGTAACTTGGTACAGTAAATCCTTATACGAATGTTAATCCACTGGCATCTAATTTATTTCAATTGTTTCCATAACCACAAGATGGCAGCTGTGCGAAATATTAAAAACTCCTTGTTACTTCTTGCGTCCTAATCATGCGATTGAAATTTGAATGCTACACGTACACAATAATCTTCATGTAACAGTACATAACTCGAGGACCTACATATATAAAATCCAACATGGCGACCATCCGAAATATTTAGTCGGTTCTCAATATCTACGAATCTATTACAGCAATCAAACTGAAATTTTGTATGTTCATAGTGGCAGTTAACATAAGTAGGACATTTGAAAATAGGCTGTATAGTTCTTCACGGAACTACTTGTTTTTTTTTCATAAAACAAATGCAATTTTACCATTGCTTAAAATAAACAAGATGGCTTGAGTTTTCAAAGTATCCGAAATTCCCTAGTTCACAGTATTCCTACATTCATTAGATTTAATTTGATGTATCAATAATATTTCTATCGAAAAAGAAAGCAAGAAGAAATCATTGAAGAATTTTTTGGAACTGATTCTATGATAAACAGAAATTGGATAAAAGCAAACCAAACGCTGAGGCATGCCACTATTAGGCTTGCCATACGAGGTTTTCACCATAAGTTATGCACATTCAAAAAGTTTCACCACGCAAATGATCAATGTGTAGGTGTATTGAGTGACCAAAAATGTGACTATTATCAATTTATGTGGTGAAAAAAAAGTAGAACAAAGACACTCAGTGACTATTGGAAAGACAAGAGTAGATAATAATCATGTCATGTTATGGTAGATAGTATTATGTTTAATTTACAAATAAACTCTGATTGTCGTACTCACAATATGCCAATGACTTGAACAGACAATTACCGTCACCTTTAATCTTTATAACATTTGTAATTGAGTGTCGCCTCTAATTCATCATAATATGATTCATTGTATTGATTGAGCACACAATCTATACAGACGAATGATGGAACGAAAAGAAGACAGTTTGTAGCAGGTGAGACCAAAGACTATATAACAGAAAGATCAGATACACAATACAAAATGGTGGTTCCAACATTCGACTGAAGCGGCAGCTTCGTGAAATTAGTTGTCTTTCGTATACAGTATTTGTTGTCATTCAAACAGATGTTGACATGACAGTGCCATTAGCAAAATGACTGCTGATTGTGCATGAGCATTTCAGTCTCAAAGTAATCCATTTTTGAGAAGTTTTAATAAAATTATGTGCACAGAATCCCCTTCTACTTAATGTATGGATACATGCGACATTAGCGCCCGAGTGGAACAGGTAGAAGTTAACGATATCATGTATGGATACATGTGACATTAGCGCCCGAGTGGAGCAGGTATAAGTTAACGATATCATGACGTAATTAGGGAACTCTCTGTTAATATCAAGTTAGATTTATTATTGGGGCGGCGCAGAATATCATGATACAGTGATAGTCGTTGTCGCCTAGCGACAATATGTCCGTCAAGTCATTCGATATTCCATTTTCGTGAGACATTGAAGGAAGTAATATTCTCAATTATTTTAACACTTGAATGATATAATCAAGTAAGGTGGGTATCAATCGACGGTGCTTGACGGGCATTACATTTTAAGACAACAAACGTCGTCGTAGCGCAAATACTTCCCGAGATATTTCAGTTTTAGTAAAGGGTGAAATTTTTTGAAAACTATTTTAATATATAAGATTTGATATTCCTGGATATTTATATGCAAGTAAGATGATGTGGAGGCACCCACGCCCCCTAGACATGTGCACACGAGCCCACTTAAAATAGTTTTCAACAAGTAGAATATTGACATTAATTATAATTATGTTGATTGGCTCGTGGCTCAGGGGTAACGTTCTCGCCTACTGTCCTCAAGGTTGCAGGATCGAATCCTGGCGCAGTCACCTGGCATTTGAGGGTGCGCAAATGCGAGGGAACCATGTCAGTAGATTTACTGGCACGTTAAAGATCCCCTTCGGGGCAAAATTCCTGCACCCCGGCGTCTCTAAAAGCCGGAGTAGTTAAAAGGGACATAAAACCAATACCATTCTTCTTCTTCTTCTTTCCGATGAGGCCTGCTAGGGACCACGTGCGAATTTCAATTCTTCACACTTTGTTGTTTTCTCTTCCGTTCCCTCCAGTACTCCTTCATCCGTTCACTATGCTGCTTCTTTCTGTCCTCGGACCACTTCGCACCAGGTTTCTTTGGCAATCTTCCTTGGAATCCTTTCATAGTTAATACCCTTTTTCTAAAGATCTCTCTGTTCACCGTTTCTTCTTCTCTTATATTATTTATTTCTAAATCTTTCTTTACTTCTTGAATCCAGCTAGTTGTTGCCCTTTTCTCCCAAAGGTACTTGAATATCCTTTTTGTTAATCTGGAATCATCCATTCTGTAAATATGTCCAAAAAATTGCAATCTCCTTTTTCTTATCGTTTCTGTTATATTTTCTATGTTCCTATATATTTCATCATTAGATCTTAATTTCCATACTTCTGCTGTTTTCACTGGGCCTAAAATTTTCCTCATGATTCTCCTTTCTAGTACTTCAAGTTTATCTAATCTATAGTATAGTACCAGACATTCACTTGCGTATAGGCATTCCGGTTTCACTACTGTAGTGTAGTGCCTTATTTTAAGATTTTTAGATAAGCACTTTTTGTTATAAAAATTCTTAGTGATACCATATGCTCTTTCCATCTTGTGTACCCTTATACCATTATTATTATTATTATTATTATTATTATTATTATTATTATTAAATATATCATAATTTTAAGCTGACTAATAAGGATTCCATTTACAATAAAAAACGGAATTTTGAATTTTTGGTCGAAGGCACCATTTCAAACGCAAATACATACCTTAAGTCAGTAGTTAGTTTTAGTTGTAGGCCTTGTCATCTCTTTATTTCACTATTACCAACACCATTAGAGGCCGTTAACCCAGATTTTGAGGCCCCTAAAACAATCATTATAATCATCATAATGCAACTCCTCATTGCAATCGTGGGGCGCGACTCAAAGTGCTCAGCTAAACTGCTGAGTGTTTGCAGATGACACTCAAACGTAGGCTATATTAGCCGATGATGCGGTGACTGCTGATCTCGTCATCCGCTTTGTAAGTGAGAGTGGGTTAGGGCAAGCAGTCTAAATTTTCCAGTGTATTGACTCAAAGACATGTTCTTCTTTGAGTTCTGAATTATTTGTTTATTCCGTAATTATTGTTTATTATTATAATTTTTAGTTTTATTTAATTTTTGTTTTATTAATTTTCAATTTTTTCAAATTTAGATGTCTTCCTCTAAATTATTAATTTAATTCCAAATTTTTATACTTTAATCTGTGTTAAGAGGGGGCCGATGACCTCGTAGTTCAGTTCCGCCTCTTAAAACCTCAATAACTAACTAACTAAACTGCTGAATGATAAAACATTTAGAAGCATGATTCTCATGTTTATGCTCGCTTGGTATGTGCGAAGAACGCTCCCGGACAGCTGCGAGTTATTTTTGTTGCCAAGACACTTAATGTGTTATTAGATTACTGAAATAAATTTTCAGACCATACGCATAATTCAAAACTTCTATTTATTATGAACTATATTTTAGCCCAAAAGATTTATTACTAAAATAGCTCATAAATTCCACCGTCAGCCAGCAGGCAGCACTTGGGGGGTAGAGTAGACTTGCATTTAGTAACATCATTAAGCAAGCAGTAAAGATTCATGGCATAAATAACTCATTACCGAAATAAAATCAGGTTTATTTTTACATATGAAATGACTTTATGCTGGAAATTATTTTTCGTTCGCTGCTAAAATCTGCTAATGCTGTTGTTATTTCACATGCTTGCCCTTTCCATTGTTTGTGTGGCTGTATTTTGTGTTTTTAATGGAATATTTGGTTTATTTTAATTCTGGTGTTACCTCCTGTCAGGCCGTAGTTAACACTACAATAACATTACACTGGACTATTTACATTGTAATGTGTATGATTAATGTACTTCTAAGTGAATATTTTTACGCTAAACCATGGTTTTGAAATTCCACAATGGACTATAGGGAATGAGGGCATATTCTATGTGTTGGTAACGGTTTATTCCGGCGGCATAGTCGTGTGCGTTAAATGGCTGCGATGGAGAGCTACAGCAAGTCTATAGATCTGAGTTTCGAATCCCGACAATGGCAATGACAGTGGTTGTCCTGGGTGTGATTTTCCCTCGTTTTTGCCCCCACGTTTCCATCAGACGAATTCCTGGATAGTATCTTATTTCAGGTCCAGGGGCACCCACCCTAATAAAGGAAAACCCGCGGCACTTTAGCCCATGAAGGACCTAAGCTTAACAAGCTATCACTGCCAAGCCATTTGACCTGAAGATATTGGGGTGATGCGTCGTCAGTGCATTGGGTCCCCTCGGCCGTTAATCTTGAAATTCGTGACCGGGACACTACCTCACTGTCTGTTACTCAATTGTCCTCACGAGGCTGAGTACACCCCGTTCCAGCCCTAACGTCAGTTTCTAAAATCAATGACGTAGCCGGGAATCGAACCCGAGGCCTCCGGTCGAGAGGCAGGTGCGCTACCCCAATGCCACGGGGCAGGGACCTATCCTAATCTCGACTATAATAATTACAATTATTTTGCCAGTTTACCATCTTTTGATGAATGCGGTACCTTTTCATTCGTCTGTTGGCACACGCTAGAGTAAAATGTGGCTTGGCTGGGTGCGTGGCTCAGCGGTAACGTTCTCGCTTGCTGTCCCCAAGGTTGCAGGATCGAATCCTGGCGTAGCCAGCCGGCATTTGAGGTTGCGCATGCGCAAATGCGAGGGAGCCGCGTCAGGAGATTTACTAGCATGTTAAAGATCCCCCTCGGGGTAAAATTCCGGCACCCCGGCGTTTCCAAAAGTCACAGTAGTTAAATGGGACGTAAAACAAATAACCATTATTATTAAAATTTGGGTTTTCACCGACAGTAGTGGCTACGCTGGCTAAAGCGCAGCATTAGGTCATGGGGCCAAGCTCTCTGCTGACTCGGTAGACGCGTGGGTTCGAGCCCCACCGTCGGCCGTCCTTGAAATGGTTTTCCATGGTTTCCCATTTTCAACACCTGGCAAATGCTGGGACGGTACCTTCTGACAGGCCACGGCCGATTCCTTCCACATCCTTGTCCAGTTTCATTCACCATCATTCATTTCATCTCTCATTAACTCCTCTCCTGAGGTTGGCGTCAGGAAGGGAATCCGGCCGTAAAATCCATCGTCACAAAGACTTCCATCGCATCTCATCCCCGACCCCGTTGGAAAAACGGGAATAATAAGGGGTAGACATACATACATTAAAATTTGGGTTTTCGCCGATGTCTGAGAATCATTAATGGAAGCTACTGAGGTTTGGGTGGTGCAGAGTAGTGGCTTTCAGGGCACAACCAGTGCTTGTGGATATTGTGAAATGTTCAACTCGTAGGGTTAGTACTGCTGCACTGGCTCAGTAAGGAAAGCAATGTCAAATTACCTCACTTCTCACATTGCTTAGTACGCGAAGAAAAGGATAATTTTATACGTATTAAGAAAAGTTGTCATTTGTAGCTCATCAGACGGTCAACACGAATTGCCCAGTGAATGGGCGAGGTACAAGATATAATAGTACATTATGCAACGAGCCTATAACGGCAATAATTAAGACACGAGTATGTTTATAAACGGAGCGTAGCGAGTTTTATAATTTCCATACGAGTGTTGCTAACTTCTGGACGTAGATTCATAAATTTCTTGCATACTGTATGTCATAGTAATTTCTTGTTACCGTAAAGGTTCGTTCCGATTTTGTCTTTGTGTTTGGGATTGTAACTACAATAGTTGATGCGATATACAATTTGAATTTCAAATCATGTAATTTATGTCCGACATGTTGGATTTTGAGGGCATGCGCGAAGCTATCCTTACCTAATTGGTCAATGAATGAGTTCTGATTGGCTGGAGAAACTGTCTCATAATGACACTCATTATGATACAGTTATATGACATATATTATTTACATTTCGACATCGTCGAACATAAATATGTAAATACACACCTAGAAAAAAATATATGTATTACCGGTACTTAATTATCACTATTAAATGGGTCAATTTAGGATTACGCGTTTCGACCCTCAAGTGGCCATCATCCGTTCCTATTCACTAAATTGACGTTTAAATTTACACTAAAACTAATTATGCTACTGTTGTCGTGGCTGGTGTTGGTGTATTTTTATTTCTTTCATTTTTTTCCATATCCGTTGCAGTGATGCATCCATGTATACCAAATTGGGCTCATAAGTAGGCTTCTGGTACACCTTGCCTGGTCCCACCGAATAGTGGTCCTTGTGTCACATTACATGTGAAACACATCATAGAACTTGTGTACTTATCGTTACCAACCGAGGTTTCTACGTGCGTTACGGAACAAGTTCTTGAAGCCAAATTCTGAAGGTGAGTAGACTCAAAATCCACCGTTGACCATCCTTGAAATGTTATCGCGAGGTTTTCCAATTTCAACTCCAAGCAAAAGCTGGGATGATTCCTTTCAATAATGCACGGCTACTTTCTTCCAACACCTTGCTCTAAGCCTATTCCATTCATATTCATTCATTTCCCACTAACCCCAATCATGGGGTTGTAATGAGGAAGGGTATTCGTCTGTAAAAATCATCGCCAAATACTGCACTTTAAAAACTTATCTCACTCTTCAGCCTTGACGCCGTATAAAGGAGATAATAATGTTATTGGTTTTACGTCCCTTTTAACTACCCTGGCTTTTAGAGACGCCGGGGTGCCGGAATTTTTCCCCGAAGGGGATCTTTAACGTGCCAGTAAATGTACTGACACGGCTCCCTCGCATTTGCGCACCCTCAAATGCCAGCTGACTGCGCCAGGTTTCGAACCTGCAACCTTGGGCTCAGCAAGTATAAAGGAGAAAAATAATATACAAGTCTAAAATAAATAGTGATGGACGAAGCAAAGAGGATATAAAACGTATGTTGGCTCAGGTAAGGAAAGCATTTCTACAGAAAAGAAATCTGTTGACATCGAATACAGATCTAGGTGTCAGAAAGTTATGATTGGAAGCTTTTGTCTGAAGCGTAGTGCTCTAGTGAAACTAGGACTGTTGGAGCAGTAGAAAGGAGGAGAATTGAAGCGTCTGAAATGTGGTGTTTCAGGAGAATGATGAAGATCAGAAGGGTAGATAGAGTAACGAAGAGAGGTATTAAGACGAGTGGGAGAGAAGACTTTTTTCTGGCGACCGCTAATGAAGAGAAGGGATAGGTTGGTAGGGCACGTAGGCTACTCAGACACCCAGGAATAGTAAACCTAGTTATGGAAGGATCGAGGACAAGAACTTTAGGGGTAGACCAAGGTCAGAATATGCTAAACTGATTGTCTCGGATATAAGGTGTGGTAGCTATGTCGAGATGGAAAGATTAGCTCAGGACAGGGAGGAATGGAAAGCTGCATCAAACCAGTCAAAAGACTGAAGACTCAAACACAGGACTAAACATTTTTCAAAATCGTTATCTCCCAGCTTTGCTTCAACCACGAACTCTGCAAGGGATCATTCCTCTACCGTCGCAAGGACGGTGTCTGGAAGCTGAACACAGTTTTTTCAGAAGATACAACTGGGGATGGTGACTGGCTGATCGATCAGGCGCCCTCTAGCTTGAGTCTAATTAAGGAAAGGTCGGGGAAGAGATTTCACGAAGGAAGTCAGCCGTGGACCTGTTGAAGGGAACTGTCCCGGCATTCAGGACGGCTGAGGCGGCATTTGAACCCACGATCTCCCGATGGCAGCGAGGAACGAGCTAATGCGTGAGTGCTCTTGGCCACCATGGCTGCTACATATAAACATAATCACGAATTTCGTAACGCCAACAACAATCAAGGCGGAAAGAGGACAAACAATCACATCTAAACCACAAGCCAAGGTTTTTCTTCTTCTTCTTCTAATATTTAATTCCAGATGTTTCTACGGAGAAGCTCGTATAAAATATCACGCTTGCTTTTCCCCTTTCTATGAAACGGAGTCGGATTAAAAAATTACATCATTCCTTTTACCCGTTTCATTTTTGTCAGATCAAAGGAGAGAGTAAACATTCATTAGGAAGAAAAAGTTAATTTCTCTTCTCAAAACGTACACCCAACCCAACACGGCTGGAATACAAAAAAATTAAAGAGAAACTTTCCGTGGAAATACGATTTTTTCAAGGCTCCGCATCATCTGAGAGAGGACGCCAGAGCGCTACAAAATTAAACATTCAGAAAAATGGAGCAAATAAAAAAAATGTTCCCTTCCGTAATCTACTTTGAGAATTTCAATAAAGTTTACGCTCGAGCTCTTTTGTTGGAATGGTAATGAATATTGATACAAAATACGAAAATGAACAGTTTGCCTAGCTTCACAAAGAAAAAGAAAAAGAGAAACGCCTGGCGAGACAGGAAAGGAATGGTTATTTAATGATCCATAATATATTTCTTTTTTAAATTAAGCTGTAATTCGAATGTCCCACTAATATACTCATCTGTCCTCATATAATGCCACCTGGCATTTACTTCATGTCGTGACTGTTGAAATAACATTACCCACAAGTGTAGCACGTTCCATGACACATCTGGGTAGTTGTTAGATAGTTATTGTTGTCTTAAGTGGCGGAACAGCGAGGTCATCTGCTCCTCTTAACACCGATTCATTTGAAGGAAGATTTTAGTTTTACCTGGCCGTTAATCTGGAGATCAAAAGCCACGGGACCTCCTCTTTACGTGGAATCCAAACCACATGACATGGCATTTCACTTTGAAAATCTCACAAGCAATGACCGGGAAACGAAACCGGTCCACCGTGGTGAGAGGCCAACAGCTTAACCGCTGTGCCACCACGCTCCATGGCTGATTCAATTTTACAAACCAAAAATAAGAATAAACTGGGTAGTTGGTGTTCAAAGATCTGATGTTTGAATGCAGCCGCTGAGTATTGCAGCTTGGGTGTGCTCTTCATCCAAACTTATTCGACACCTATGACATCGTAAGTCTTAGAAATTACTTGTTGTGATGTGCGAGGGTCCATGTGAGTGTTCCAGGTGACAGACTGTTTTAGTGGTAGTATTTTATTGTTGGTAGAACTTTTGTGTTTTTTGTTTGTTTGTTTGTTAGTAGATTCCTTTTTTCTGAAAGGGGGTAGGCAGCCTTTCAGAATAAATCAATTCTTTACTTGTCATTAGTCATGCCGTAACACTAGAAAAGAAAAGACTTGCTGCTCTGTATGCTGTTGCCTGTCATAAGCAGTTAAGAACTTATTAATTAGTGAAATAAATACATAAACGAACAATAAATAAACCGTGCTGTAGCATGTAACCGATAAGTCAGCCCGCTTCACATGTAGGCTATACACAGTACTGAAGTTGGCGCACGTTCAACAGGCACAGCTCTATGCACCCCTTGCGGGCAGCCCTGCAATCACCTGTACAACTGTGTTTACTTCCACTATCTCGACTCGGCGAACAGACTTTAGTTGATGTTTCATGAGGAGCTTGGACATCGTGGTTATTTAGCCCCGTGTGCTTGGATGTATGTAGAATCTGTATGATAACCTGTATTATTGCGTTGTCTGAAATAGTGTATTTGTAATGCAGGTGAGGATTTGGAATGAGGTGGTCATGACCTTAAGTTAGGAACCATCCCGGCATTCGCCTGGAGTAAAAATGGAAAACCATGGTAAACTCCATCCAGGATAGCTGAGCTGGGAATCGAAACCGGACCCCAGACAGCTAAGAATAAATTATAATGTTATTGGTTTAACGTCCCTTTTAACTACTGCGGCTTTTAGAGACGCCGGAGTGCCCGAATTTTGCCCCGATGGGGATCATGAACGTGCCAGTAATTCTACTCACACGGCTCCATCGCATTTGCACACCCTCAAATACCAACTGACTGCACCAGGATTTGATCCTGCAACCTTAGGCACAGCAGGCGAGAACGTTACCACTGAGCCACGCAGCCAGTCTCACGGCTAAGAATGCTAGCCACCTTACCATGAGGTGGTCTAATTAATTAGTAACTTGAATCTAACATACATACTACAGGAATGGACAAAGAAAAAGGAATACGGGGAATAATAATAATAATAATAATAATAATAATAATAATAATATCGTATGGCCTTGGGTGCCGGGTGCAAGTTTTGTTAATTGACGCCCAGAGGGCAACTTCCATGTCCAAATTTATCGCTCCTTGAAGCGCTGTGAAAGTCAAGGAGGTTATATATCTAAGCTCATTGACACTATAGTGCTTTCTGTCAGAGAAATGAGGAACTTTGTGCTAGCGGAAAATCCCGAGATTAATGTTGCCATTATGAACACGGCCTACTGAATTCAAATGGGTTCTTTAACATGCCAACATCGTATGACATGCGTATCGTTATTTTTGTCACCATTCAAAAATCACTTAACACGGCCAGGAGCGAACCTACAAGCTTGGGGTTGGCAGTCCGACACGATAACCACTCATCCACCGTGGCAAGCTATACGGGGAATAATAGACAGGGACAAATATATCCCCTCATCCCTAGAAGAGTGAGGATTAGAATATCTCACATTCATTAACCGGGAATCAAACTCTGCTCTCCTTGGTGTGGGGCAAGTAACTTGCGATACTTATAAAAGGACCGCGCATACTTGTCATCACCGATTTCGTCCAAGTTCATGGTTGCCTATATGCAGGGTTTGGCCAGAAATGAAAGTGATAGAATTGGGTGCTCCTGATGGCAAAGCGTTCAGAAAAGAATAGTATTTTTGGCGCGGATCTGGCGAGGCATGAGCCACGTATGTTAGCGGAGTTTTCAGGCAGTAGTTGGCGCAGGGGAAGGAGTACAGAACGGTAATCCGAGGGTTGTGGGGTCGATTCCCTATGCTGAAACTGTCTAGTCTAACATGAATATGGAAAAATCATCATTACCAAGGAAACAAAGAAGCGGCTGGTTCAAGCTTTGGTATTTCCTATCGTCACGTATGGCTCTGAGTCCTGGACCATAAATGCTGCATGCCGTAGGAGAATCAAAGCTTTCGAGATGACGTGTTATCGAAGAATGCTACGAACATCATGGGTGGCAAGAAGAACAAATGAATCTATTGCTCCTAAAACACGCTTACTCCTAAACACCCAAAGGCAAATATTGAAATTTTTCCGCCATGTCATCCGGCGAGACGTCATTGGGAAGTGTATCATCCAGGGTAAAGTTGACGGAAGACGGCTGAGCGGACGTGCCCCGAACCGCTACCTTGACCGGTGATAAAGAGTCGGACTAATCTGCCACTTCAGAAATTAATACACACAGCAGAAGACCGCGCTGTATGGCGGGGTATTGTTAACAGAATTACGTGAAGGTTGACGACGTTCGAATTCGAACTACGAGACCAATAAGACGTTACTTTCACTGCAAATACACCGAAATAATGCTAAATATAGTGCATCTATTAATATTTGCATAAAAGTCATGAAATTGAAAGGCAAAGGAAAATTTGAGATAGCAAATACATTTCCAGGAAGGGATTGTAATTAAGGCGTATACGAGAACGTCGTGCATAACATTAGATACACTTATGATTTATCGTTATTCATTTACACGTGCCGGGGTGATATTCATAGTAACAAGAAGTTCCGTGCCGAACTAAATAGCCTACTCTTCATAAAATTTAAGATTCATGTCAATGATTAATCTATATGGATCTATCTAGAATAATGACGAAATTAAGTTGGTAATATCGAAATTTCTAATTTGTTCGAAATACTGTATACCTGGCATAATGTAGCCTAATAGAGAACTACAGTTGGCAGCCCTGGTGACTGAATATATTCTTAGTTCCATCTCTTAAGGTACAGAATACAACATTTGGTTGAAGTCCAATGGACAGCATGGACGTTACATGCAGTTAAACATTGGATCTAACAGTGCGCGTAAAATCATGTTGGCAACAATGACATACATGTATTGGTCAGAAATAATCTGAAATAATCTGATCTATTGTTGTGTCAATGTTGAATTAAATCCATTTTTTTTGTCGTGTAGCCTCCTGGGAGGCCGAGTGCAGGTCTTTCTAGTCGACGCCCGTGGGCGACCTGCGCGTCGGGATGAGAGATGGAATTGATGAAGATGAATGAAACTGGGCAAGGATGTCGGAGGAAGCGGCCGTGGCCTGTCAGAAGGTACTGTCCCAGCATTTGCCTGGTGTTGAAAATGGGAAACCACGGAAAACCATTTCAAGGACAGCCGACGGTGGGGCTCGAACCCACGTGTCTACCGAGTCAGCAGAGAGCTTGGCCCCTTGACCTAACGCTGCGCTTTAGCCCGCGTAGCCACTACTGTCGGTATTAAATCCATTAGTTAGTATAGAAGGTACATGCATTTAAAAATTGGACCTATCAGCAGGCTTAGAATCATGTTGGCAGCACTGGCGTAGGCCTATATTAGTTACTCCAAATTAATCCAGAATGCCAGGTACTATACGTGTGCAAAGTTTAGAGCTATTGGCTTGCATACTTTCTGATATATTGATATTAGGGTAACAAAAATAGAGACAGTATTTATTAACAGTTGGCAGCCCTGATGGCTCTTAAGAATACGCTCAGTCATATCTGTTTATGTACACATAGCACATACGACATTTGGTTGAAATCCAATTGATAGTGTAGAAGTTAAATGCATTTAAAATTTGGACCTATCAGCAGGCTTATAATCATTTTGGCAACAGTGCCATGTATAGCCTCCTGGAAATTAAACTGCAATAATAGTATCTATACGTGTGCCAATTTTGAAATAGCTCCCATTCATACCTTCCAAGATATCCAACATGGAGCTCAAATTTCAATTGCGATTTTTCAGCAGTTGGTAGCACTGACATCATTTTCAAATATGGCCGTGAGATATTCAGGTATAGATCTTTACTCCTACCAATTTTTGTTTCGATTGCTGCAGCCGTTTAGGAGTTGATAGGGGGGGGGGGGGGGGGACACACACAACGCCAGCCAGACAGACGGACACACATTTGCCCGATCTCATAAGTCTACTTTTTCCTCATTTTTGCAAAATGTGAAAAGTAGGCTAAAAACAGGGGAAGCAGGTATTTTCTCGGCAATTTGCTCACTCTATAAAAACAGATTTTTTTGAAATTACATCGTTGATTTAAAGTTACTATAGGAAAAGAAAACAACTACAACAAGAAGAAACTCGTAGCTCATGCCTCGCCCAACTGGTGCCTAATTTTTTTTTTTTTTTTTTTTTTTCTAAACGCATGGCCATCTGGAGTTCCCACTTCTGTCATCTTCACATCTGGTCAAACCCTGCATATACAGATAACCTCCCTAAAGCGGTACGCAATCGTTCTGGATTTATTTTTCCGTTTTCACAGGTTTTGGTTTTAAAAAGGGTTGAGTTTTATTAAGACAAAACACACTACAAATAAATACTGTTTTCCCCACTTTAAACAACACAGTTAATTGTTTAACCAGACGTTTGTTTTTCTCGTGTTCTTCAATAACTTTAATTTCCTCCTCTAGTGCCAGTGTCTGATGTTTAGAAGTGATTGTCACTGAATTACAGTAAGTAAATAGATGCAGTACACAGTAAAAAGTACACCTTTAAAGACCACTCAAGTTCCCTGTTTTTTTTTCTATTCGTAGGCCTACTTCTACTCTCATTTCTCAAAAGGAAACTGTGTGTATTACAGGAGGGTTGAATGAAGTAACGGTACATTCCATTCACATACAGATAATGTAAAATGTAGCATACCTACTGCATCCTTAAGGAAAAATTAGAGTTAATATTTCCTAGAACTTTGGTGCAAGTACAGTAGCACTCAAAATTTAGTACATAGCTTTGTATTATGGATTCGTTTTAGTCAGGTTATTTATGCCTACAGTTCCAGAATTTGCTTCCGTTTCCTCGTTAGACAGTTTTCCGGTTTACAGTGTCATTTTACATAGGAAATACCTCCGTTCCGAATTTTATTTTCCAGTTTTCCGGTACAACAAAATTATGTTAAATGGTCCGGCTAAGCTCAAATTATCAGCGTTTCGCCCCGGTGTACTATTGGGCTTGTCAGTAGGTACAGTACACCTCACCAAGACGCTGAAAAGTGCTTACTGAGTAGGCCAATGCAAGGCACTTTGATACACATTATAATATGTCATATCGACGTCACGAGCATTGCCAAAGCACTTCGATAACCAAGGTAAGGTTTGCATTTGTTTTGAAAGGAAGACTATACTTCCTGAAGTGCTTTGGCAATGCTCGTGACGTCGATATGACATATTATAATGTGTATCAAAGTGTCTTGCATTGGCCTACTCAGTAAGCACTTTTCAGCGTCTTGGTGAGGTGTACTGTACCAACTGACGAGCCCAATAGTACACCGGGGCGAAACGCTGATAATTTGAACTTAGCTGGACCATTTAACATAATTTTGTTGAATTAATGGAGCTCAAAGGACCATAACAACAGTTTCTCATTCGAGAACATTCTTCGACATAAGTTTCCGGTATATAAAAGGTCCGGTGTAGGCAGGTTTTACTGTACCATAAATTTGGTTGAAATTGGTGATGACGAGTAGGTGCGGTTCCCTTGTTAGAACATGGCTGTGAATTACGAGGTAATGTTTTTGTAACGAATAGTAACTTGCCTGCCTTACCCTTGCTCCCCACGGTTTTGGTCTTAATTATCTTATCCTCTCCCATCTCCACCCAACTCATCTTGTGACGACAAAGCTAGTGTCTTTTCAGTGGTCTTCTTAATCTTTCAGCGAGGCAAACCAACCACAACTCCTCCTCCACCCTGCCAAAATTAACTGCTCTTTTTATTTTCCCGTAGAGAGATGGGAGGTCTCCGTGTCGTGGAAAATCAGATGATGTACCGGAGATTATTATGGAGTTAAATGTGAGTGTCGACCTGCACGGGGAATCGTGTAGAATAAAGCACGGCTCATCACCATAAAGCTCCAATTACAAGGAAACTAGGGAGGAAAGAATGGGAGAGATGGTTGGTTGGTTCCTCAGTTTAGGGGCTGCGACAACGCGGTCATGTAGTCCCGTGTACCTTGGTGTGTGTAGAATCTGTCTGATAACCGGTGCTAATTGTGATGGCTGTATTAGTGTGTGTTATCTGTGTTCAATTCAAGTAAGGACTGCAGACATTGAATATTTTTCAAGTAGTTCCTACTTTTGCGCCAAACGCGACCGTCAACAACTACTAGTTCAGAACTTGCTTTCCAGATACCACCGCAGTCGGCTCCTGGCGACGAACGTTCGAACCTAAGAGCGTCAGTCAAATGTTTAACCTATAATTTATCTTCACACAGGTGTAATTAGTGGAAGGTTCTTTAACATGCCATAAATCTATGACATGGGACCGCCGGCTTAACTTCTCTTCCGAAGGTAGGCATACTGAGGGATTTTAACGCTCTTAAAAAATCCGACGACTTCGACCGGATTTGAATGCGCGATCTTTGGCATAGAAGCTCAGCATACTACCAACTACGCCACGGAAGCCGCTAGAATGGGAGAGAGAGTGAATACATAAGATCAAATCAAAGAAAGGAAGGAAAGGAAGGAAGATTGTAGTTTTACGTGACCATGAATCTTGTGATTATGAGCCACGGGACCTCCTTTTTACGTGGAATCCGAACCACAGGACATGGCATTTCACTTCGAAAATCTCACATGTATTGACCGGGAATCGAACCCGGACCGCCTTGGTGAGAGGCATACAGCTAGACCGCTGAGCCACCACGCCCCGTCAAATCAAAGAGTATTGTCTATTGTGATTGTAGAAATGATAACGCCTATCTCGACTGAGTGGAGACCACCTCGTCGTGTAGCGGCTAGCATTACTGGCTGTCGCCATGGAGGTCTGAGTTCGATTTCTGGCTCTGACAAGAAATTTAATACTGGTCTGAGGGTTGGAACAGGGTACACTCAGCCTCGTAAGGCAGGTGAGGGTCAAGAGCCTAACCAGGCTCACCTATAGACGAGCTTGTGACTTCACTACACATGATTTGCGCCACGAGTCGAGAAGGATGCGCAACCTGGCAGACGTTTACATGCGTGAAGAGGATCTAACTTCACCACTACTAAATAAAAATAAATTAATAAATTAACAAATAACTGAAAAGTGGTATGAGGACTGGAACGGGGTCTACTCAGCCTCGGGTGTTCCAAATGAGTAGAGGGGGTTCAATTCCCACTTCAGCCATCCTCGAAGTGGTTTTCCGTGGTTTCCCACTTCGTCTTCGGGCAAATGCCGGGATGGTACCTTCTTCAAGGCCACGGCCGCCTCCTTCCCTCTTCCTTGCCTATCCATCCTGACCATCCATTACCTTCCCTCATGAGGCCCCTGTTCGCTTTGCAGGTGAGGCCGCCTGGGCGAGGTGTCAATCCCACCTCACCAGTTGTATCCCTTCCGATTCGATGTTGCCAGCTCTAGGACACTGTCCGTAGAGGCGGTAGTGGTGAGTTCCCTCGCTGAGTCCGTGGGTTCCACCAACCTGGAGGGTAAACGACTAAGAGAAGAAAAGAAAGAAACAAATAACACTCGGATTTAACTGTACGAAACGGATATACTGGTAGAACTTTGATTATTTCTGTTTATGCAAAGTAGTTCCCATTAGGTTAAACTCCTGAGTATAGGCTAACCCCTGTTATAGAAAGTTATTGGTTGATAGATTATTACAGATTTCTTCTTAAGCCTGTGTTATGAGGGTGACTCTTATGTTTCGAATCACCTTCGTACGCTTGAATTTGGCTGGAGGTGTTTGGTAGGAATACAAGAGCTCGAGTCAGTTGACTGAGGTTGCGAGTGTGTGGCTCTATTCTCATCTTCCTGCTGAACTGATGCAAGCTCACCTTACGACAAAGAGCACACCACAACAGCATACCTTAAGGAAACAGTAGATTTTAATAAAGATTGCGCTGTGTAATAGAAGAGGTTTCATTACAACGGGAATATTGTGTTGCAGGTAAGGGAGCAAACAAACTACTGTAGCCCAAGGATCATGTAAGTGTAAGAGATTCGTCACTTTTGGTTATAGAATTTCCGAAAGAGAGCACCGCATGAGGCTATGTACCGCTATACCAAATCTGGCAACATAAAAATTAAAAAGCCATATGAATGTAGCCTTTATTACACGTAATTGAACAGTATGTTCTGCGATGAGTTATTGATTATTGATGAAAATAACACAAACATAACTGCGCCTTTCGCTAGGCGTAGAAATGTACGTCCAGATAGGAAAATAGTACTCTTGGATATATATCAATGTTGGCAATAGATTTGTCACGGAGGACAGAATTATGCCATTCTAGAGCTTAATTCACCTTTAGGCTAATTAAACATTGCTCTCCTACTCTACAGAATTGTTGGGATATTCGATGAATATAAAGAAAACTGTCCAAATGCACCCTCTATATTGCCATAACCTTACTTTTGTCTAGCATGCCGGCTGCCACCCACCCCTCCCCGTAGCCCTAAACCACAAATTTTATTGCAATGCAAAGGAGAATGGGTAAGAAAACAAACAAGAGATGAAATGCACACATTTATTCTCTATATATTTTTATTCGAGAGTAAGTTAGTCCATATTGTCCACTAGTTTTACACATGGTGAATTCCAGGAAGATGAAAATTGCCGTATTGTTCTTACTATCATTATAATTCTTACATACCGGTGATTGGCAATTTTTCCTTCCTTGCAGTGGCATGATTGACTCTCAATTTAATTCAAATAAATAATCAAAATACCGAACAAATCAAAACAACCAACACCACCAGGAGGAAAATCAATCAAAACAGACTATTCCCGCTTCCGCCAGTCTGTTTGGTGTGAGCGTTGGGTGAGTGCCAACTACGGAAACATAGTACTGAAATTAATTCTTCATTGGTTGGTAAAAAATCTATAGCGGAGCTTTATCGAAACCCACGCGTTCCCTATGATCTGACATCCCCCTGCTGTAGCCTACATACTTATGGAAAACTACAGTAGCCTATATCCTCGCCTTGCATTTATAACCTGTAATTGTAAACCGTCGACTCTCAGTCACAGCCCCATCGCTGGAGCCATGAATAGCAATACGGTGATGCAGTACCTCCCCACCAGGGTGCCGCAAATTGTCTGCAGGGGTAAAGCAAAGTTTAGTGCAAGAAATGCACATTATGATTGTAGAAATAACTTGTGATAGGCCTAATAGTTCTCCTACAAAAAGACACCAATCCACCTCGTGGCACAATGGCTAGTATTCTTGTCTATCACCCCTGAGATCCGGATTCAATTCCTGCTCTGCTAAGAGATTAAATTCTGATGTGAACGGAATGGGATACACTCAGCCTCAGGAGGGAAAACTGAGAATAAATGGGTTTGATTCCCACGTCAGTCATTCTGGAAATAGTTATCGGTGGTTTCCCACTTCTAGTCTACTCCAAGCAAATGCCGGAATGGTTCCTAACTTAAAGCCATGGTCGCCTCCTTCCAACCCTATCCTGAATTACAAATACGCACACTACTACAGACCCACAATAACAAAGGGTTATTAAAATGTTCTTTTGACTGGCTGCGGGCTCAGCGGTAACGTTCTCGCCTGCCGTTCCCAAGGCTGTAGGATCGATTCCTGGTGCAGTCAGCTGCCATTTGAGTGTACGCAAATGCGAGGAAACCGTGTCAGTACATTTAATGGCATGTTAAAGATCACCTTCTGGCTTCCCCACGTCCCTAATAGACGCAGTTGTTTAAAGGGACGTAAAGCCAATAACATTATTATGATTATTATTATTATTATTATTATTATTTTAGAATGTTCTCTTTTTTAAACATCCAATTACACGCAGCTAATGAAACAATGTCCAAGAAATAACAACAACAAAGCAAACATGTGTTGGTTACAATCTGAGATTGAGAGTCACACCCGTATCTCCTACATTCTGAGCAGATGCGTAAACCGTTTCCACTATCAATGGCTAATTCATCTACCCAGATTTCATGTGATTCTAATTCGTTTTTCAAACGGTAGTCTCATTTTTAGCCTATTTTCAATTTTGAAAAAATAGGCTTATGAGATCACCTTTTGTCCGTGTGTGTGTGCGTGTGTGTGTGTGTGTGAGGTGTGTGTGTCCCCCCCCCATAATAAAATCTAAACGGCTGGAGCGATTTCAATGAAACTCGGTAAGTTCATAGCACTATTCTTCTCGACCTCGACCATGCCCTTCAAATTTTGTTACGTCTGACCAATCCAACATGGCGGCTGTGCGAAATATTTCACTTGCATTCAATATCTCCGAAACTATTACCGATATCACCCTGAAATTGTGTACGGTGATAAAGGGCCCTACTAGAAGTTCACCTATGAGACTTTCAAAACCCTGGTGACTACAATACCAACATGGCGGCCAAGCGAATTTGAGACTTTTAAAAAGACTTTTCTCGCGATTTAACTAGCCAAACGTAATGAAACTTGGCACAGCAAATGTTTATACACATTGTAATGCACTGAAGTCTAATTTAGTTCAATTGTTTACATAACCTCAAAATGGCGACTGTGCGAAATATTTCACTGACATTCTATATCTCCGAAACTATTACCGATATCACCCTGCAATTTTGTACGTTGATAAAGGGTACTGATACACGTTTACCTATGTATATTTCATAAACCTGTAAAGTACAAAACGAACATGGCGACCAAGCGAATTTGAAATATTTTAATAGACTTTTCTCGTGATTTAACACACTGAGCGCAGTGAAATGTGGTACAGTAAATGATTTTGCAGATTGTAATGCACTGCCATCTAATTTAATACAATTGTTTACCTAACCTCAAGATGGCGGCTGTGCGAAATTTTAAAATTAAGTTTTTATTTCTTGTGTCGTAATCATACGATCGAAGTGAAAGTTTGAATAATGAACCTAGGCAATAATTGTCCTTGAATGGTACATAACTCTATGGCATATACATATAACAATCCTAAATGGCGAGCTTCCGAAATATTTAGACGGTACTCAATATCTATGAATCTTTTACAGCAACCAAACTGATTTTTTTAATGTTCATAGAGACTATGAACATATGTTCACCTATAGGACTTTCAGTAACCTGGTGAGAACAAATCCAACATGGCGGTGACGCGAATTATAAATATTTAAATGGACGTTTCTCGCGAATTAACTATCCGAGTGCCATGAAACGTCGCACGTTAAATGCTTATACAAATGTTGATCCACTGGCATCTAATTTATTTCAATTGTTTGCATAATCACAAGATGGCTGCTGTGTGTAATTTTAAAATCTCGTTTTTACTTCTTGTGTTCTAAACATGCGATTGAAGTTTGAATACCACACGTACACAATAATCTTAATGTAATAGAACGAAAATAAAAATCCAACCTGGCGACCATCTGAAATATTTAGACGGTTCTCAATATCTACGAATCTGTTACAGCAATTAAACTGAAATTTTGTATGTTGATAGAGGCAATTAACATGAGCAGGATATATGAAAATAGGCTGTATAGTTCTTCACGGAACCACTTGTTATGTTATTGTAAATTGAGTACCCACCTAAAATAAGAGGTAGCCTACATCGGTTTACCCAAGTTTTGAAAATCCCATCAAATTCCGTTTCTCCAGTTCTCCATGTGCAATAATGGGTAACGTCTCAGTCCTGGCAGTGGATACGTGGCTATATAATGAGCAAACGCCCATCGTAATGTGGAATTGCTACAGAAATAAAATACAGGACAACAAATGTCCCAAAAGGTGGCAAGTGAAATTAAACACTGTTGTTGGAAGTCTTCACCCTGGAATTAAATATCTACTAGTGTATTTGAAGATGGTTGGTTGGTTCCTCAGTTTAGGGGCTGCGACATCGCGGTTATGTAGCCCAGTGTACTTTCGGTGTGTGTAGAATCTGTCTGATAACCGGTGTTAATTGTGATGACTGTATTAATGTTTGTTAGGACTATCTGTTTTCAATTCAAGTGAGGACTGCAGACATTGAATTTTTTCAAGTAGTTCCTACTTTTGTCGCCAAACGCCACCGTCAACGACTACTAGTTCAAAACTTGATTACCAAATGCCACCGCGTTCGGCTCCTGGTTACGAACGTCGGAACCTAAGAGCGTTTGTCAAATGTTTAACCTATATTATAATTTAGCTTCACATAGGTGTAATTAGTGGAAGGTTCTTTAACATGCCATAAATCTATGACATAGGACCGCCGGCTTTACTTCCGCTCCGAAGGAAGGCATACTGAGGGATTTTTAACGCTCTTAAAAATCCGACGAATTCGGCCGGGATTGAACCCGCGATCTTGGGCTTAGGAGATCAGCATGCTACCAACTACGGCACCGAAGCCAATATTTGAAGATGGAGGCAGAAATCGCAAACAGCATGTGCATGAAGCTTGAGGTCAATCTCGAAGGGAAGAAGAGAAGATAGCAGGATTGAGGAGACGATCGTAAACTACGTCGAGACTGGCAATATCAGGTTCTATTTGAAAGTCATTGCATACTGGGGCGTAAAACTCCTCGCAAAGGGTGAGGGGGGGGGGGGTGAAATTTATAAACTGCGGTTGCTTTCTACCAGGGAATGGTTTTTCTTTCTTCTTAGTTTAAGGCTTTAAAGCTTCAAATAACACAGTAATGTAGACCTAACGCTATATTGAAAAATTCCTCTCGGCACGCCGGAAGGCGGAGGTAGATTTCACCGGGCAAACTAGGGGATTGGCTATAATAGGCAAAATATGCAGGTTTTCGTAGGAGGATCAGACCTCATTGATTGCAAGAAAGTATTTTACATTTGGAGGTTAAAAATCAACTTTTTTTCGTTTTTGTATGCATATTTTTATCATTTTATTGTCTTATGGGGATGGTAACCTTCTTGTCATTCGGGGTTCATTTTTATACTTCTGATCACACTGTCCTTATGTAAGGTTTGGAACTGATGTGTAACTATCAGACAGTATGTTACTTCTTCTCGCAAAATTTTATCTCCCGCAGAGATTTTTGTTGGTTCCTCAGTTTAGGGGCTGCGACAACGTGGTCATGTAACCCCGGGTGTGTAGAATCTGATAAACGGTGTTAATTGTGATGACTGTTTTAGTCTGTAATTCAGGTAAGGTCTGCAGACGGTCAATTTTAAGTAGTAGTTCCTAATTTTGTACCATATCCTAACGTGAACGACACCTAGCTGGGAACTTGGCTACTAGATGCCACCACAACCAGCAACTTGCAACGAACGTTGGAACTTCTCCTCCAAAGGAAAGCATGCTGAGGGTTTTTTAGCGCTCTTAGAAAATCCGACGACTTTGGCCGGCTTTGAACCAGCGACCTTGGGCATATAAGTTCAGCATGCTACCAGTTAGCCGCTTCCCACAGTCAGATGGAAAAATGAATGTGATCTCGTGCAATGGCGTTGTCTTGGCAACCTCTGATAGCTCATCCCTCATCAATTTAGAAGCGTTGTCACGGTAACCTCTGATGGCACTTGGCATGTTCTTTAATTCCGAAATCATTTTTCTCTTCCCTTGGCGTAATGGTAGGTCAGATCAAAAATTCTTTCAGACAAAGTTTTAGGTAATTATTAGGGGAATATTTTCCATTATGTACGGTTTTGATATTGTGCCTATTAAGAGAGATATGATTAATGTTTCCCGAAAAAAAAACCACTTTTTTCCACCCCTTTGGTCAATGGTTGGTGCTATCAAAAAACCTATTTGACATAAATTTTTGGCACTTATCCGACAAATATTATGAACTTTGAATTGATTCGATATTTCACGTATTAAGAGAGTTATAGCGACATTTCACTTTTTCGAAAAAAAGCCCCCCCCCATTTCCCCCCCCCCCCCTTTAACCAATTTTGCCCATTAACGAACTCGACCGATTTTTTAAGGGGTTACATATTATGTAAAACATTAAAGTGATTGGTGCAAAATTACGGCAGTTATCGTGTCCACAAGAAACTGATATATATGCATATATATATACACACATATATACAAACTTTTGAACTGACGGTGGTTTGGGGTCTGGGGGATGTGAAACGCGAAGATATGTCGAAATTTTCCGGAAGTCGAAACATGGCACCCATTGCAATAGTTAGCTTTCTGATGAAATCTACCTAAAATAGGCTACATAATTTAAAATACTACCATCAACGACACCTAGCTGTGAACTTGGCCACTAGATGCCACCGGAACCATCAACTCGCAACGAACGTTGGAACTTCCCCTCCGAAGGAAAGCATACTCAGGGTTTTTTGGCGCTCTTAGTAAATCCGACGACTTCAGCCAGGTTTGAACCCGCGACCTTGGGCATAGAAGTTCAGCATGCTACCAGTTCCGATACCGAAGTCGCTTCCCACAGACATATGAAAACAGAATGTGATCTCGTGCAGTGGCGTTGTCATAGCAACTGCTGATGGCTCAACCCGTATCAATTAAAAGTAAAGTTGTCATGGCAACCACTCTTGGCACTTGGAATTTTCTTATAATTTAAATCATTTTGCTCACTCCGTGGCGTAATGGTGGGTCATATCGAAAATTCTTTCAGACAAAAGTTTTAGGTAATTATTGGAGGAATATTGTCCATTTTGTACGGTTTTAATATTGTGCCTATTAAGAGAGATATGATTAATGTTTCCCGAAAAACCCACTTTTTTCCACCCCTTTGGTCAATGGTTGGTGTTATCAAGAAACTTATTTGACATAAATTTTTGACACTTATCCGACACATATTATGAACTTTGAATGGATTCGATATTTCACGTATTAAGAGAGTTATAGCGAAATTTCACTTTTTCGAAAAAAGCCCCCCATTTTCACCCCCTTAGACCGATTTTGCCCATTAACGAACTCGACCGAGATTTTATAGGGATACATGTTAAGTAAAAAATTCAAAGTGATTGGTGCAAAATTACGGCAGTTATCGTGTCCACAAGAAACTGATATATATATTATTATTATTTCCGATTATTCCCCTTCAGGAGAGCGTGAGAACTTGAGCCAATCACAGCTTCACTTCCTTTTCCTCTCTTCTTTTCTTCCCAAAACCTCTTCATTAGTTCACTGTGCTTTTTCTTCCTTTCCTCTGTCCATTTTTTCCCTGATGTATCTTTCCTTGAAACTTGTACAATTTTCGTGTTTCTGATTTTATTTCTAAATTGTTCTCTGTCCTTAATGTCGTCTTCAGAGATTTTAAGTAATTCCATGTCTTCATGTACTTCTTTAATCCAACTGGTCTTTAATTTACTTGCATTCACGATATTGAAAATCTTCTTAGTGAGTCTGTTCTCATCCATCCTATATATGTGTCCATAGAACTGCAGACGTCTCTTCCTAAATTTATCTACAATGGTGTCTGTATTTTCATAAAGTTCCTTTGTTGGTCTCCTGACCCAAATTCCATTACGGAAAACAGCGCCATGGATTTTCCTAAGAATTTTTCGTTCCTGTTTCTCAATATCATGAATTCTTGTCATTCCTCTAATGACGGTTGTTTCTGCCGCGTACAAGGCTTCAGGCAAGACAACTGTGTTATAATGGCGCAATTTTGCATTGCGAGATACTGCTCTTTTGTTATAATGATTCCATGTCAGCTTGTACGCCTTCTGCAATTTTACTATTCTATCTGCATTAGAAATTGTGTTCAATCCTGTGGGTTGGATGGCTTCTCCTAAATATTTGAAGTGAGTGACCTGCGAGATTTTTCCATATTGGGTTCGCAAGGTGATGTTTCCTGTTGATTTGGTATCCATATACTGTGTTTTTTCATAGGAAATATCAAGTCCCGTTTTACTGGAGATTTCATGTAGTTTCTCTAGCGCTAATATGGCTTCATCCTTGTTGTTTGTTAAGATGGCCAGATCATCTGCAAAGGCCAAGCATTTCACAGTGACTCTTTTCCCTTTCTCCTTTCCAATTTGGATACCTTTCACATGCTTTTCCCATTCTGTGATGATTTTGTCCAGTACGATGTTGAACAAGAGTGGTGATAAACCATCCCCTTGTCGAACTCCAGTATGTATTGCAAAAGAGTTAGAGATTTCTCCCATGAATTTCACCTTTGAGGTAGTTCCCAATAATGTTTCCTGGATGATGGCCCTCGTCTTCCTGTCAACTCCTAATTCTTCTAGTCTGTTAAACAAGGTTTGTCTGTCAACCGAATCGTAAGCCTTTTTGAAATCCACAAATGTGACTGTAGTGTTCCTGCATCGTCGGATGTGCAGTATGGTCTTGAGGTTCCAGATCTGCTCAATACAGGACCTTCCCTTCCTGAAACCTGCCTGATATTCTCCAATATGGTGGTCCACCTGTGGCTCGAGTCGATTCAGCAAAGCTTTAGAGAGAATTTTATAAGCGACTGGAAGAAGCGAAATTCCTCTATAATTATTCGGATCAGTTTTGCTTCCCTTCTTATGGAGTGGGTGTATCAAAGCACTCTTCCATTCTTTTGGGATTTTCTCTGTTTTCCAGACATCTGATATTATTCTGTGAATTTTTGGTGTTATGTGTTCATGATCCAATTTCCAAACTTCTGCAATAAGTCCATCTTCACCAGGGGCTCTATTGTTTTTTAATGACTTGATTATGTCCACTATTTCTTCATGTGATGGTGGAAGTGAATCAAGGTTGGACACTGGTTTTGCAAATTGAAGTTGTTCAGGAGGTGCTTCGCAATTAAGGAGTGTACTGAAATATTTAGCTAGAATTTCACAATTATTGCTCGTATTTGTTTCCAGAGATCCATCAGGTCGTTGGAAGCATAAACTAGGGGGTTGAAAGCCTGCCATATTTTCTCTAAAGGTCTTGTAAAAATTTCTGGTGTTGTTCTTAGCGAAGTCCTGTTCTATTTCATTTAGCCTATTATTATCATAATTGCGCTTTTCTCGGCGAATAATTTTAGAAGTGTTTTTCCGAACCTGCACAAATTCTTGCCATTTTTCTGTTGTTTTATGGCTATTGAAATTATTCCATGCTTTAAACCTATATTCAATAGCATGATCGCATGTGATGTTCCACCACCTATGTTTTCTCTTTCTCGGAGGTTGACCGAATATTATTGCTTGTTTCATTTTCTCTGCAAGTTCAGACCAGCTCGTGGTATCCATTTGACGGATTTCTTCAATGATGTTCATCTTGTTGAATTCAAGGTATTCTGGATCAGTTCGGAAAAGCTGGGTTCCCCTTATCCTTTGTCTGTTGGGTTGAAATTTTACCTTGATTTGTAGTAAATGATGATCTGAGTCAAAGAATCCTCTCCTGGTTTTCACATTAAGGACTTCTTTAGCGTTCCTTCTAGAGATAGCAACGTGGTCAATCTGGAATTCTCCAAGTGTTTCATTGGGGGATATCCATGTTGTTAATTTACGCGTAGGCTTCTGGAATTGTGTTGACATATATATATATATATATATATATACATATATACATAAATTATATATAAACTTATGAACTGACGGTGGTTTTGGGGTCTGGGGGATGTGAAACGCGAAGATATGTCGAAATTTTCCGGAAGTCGAAACATGGTACCCATTGCAATAGTTAGCTTTCTAATGAAATCTACCTAAAAAAGTCCTCTCGGCACGCCGGAAGGCGGAGGTAGATTTCACCGGACAAACTTGGAGATAGGCGAAAATAGGCAGAATATGCAGGTTTTCGTAGAAGGATCAGACCTCATTTATCGCGTGAAAGTATTTTATAATTGGAGATTAATTAACTTTGTTTTTCTTCATTTTAAACATATTTTTAACATTTTATTGTCTTACGGGGACGGTAACCTTCTTGTCATTTGGAGTCCATTTTTAGCCTATTTTCAATTTTGAAAAAAATAGGCTTATGAGATCACCTTTTGTCCATGTGTGTGTGCGTGTGTGTGTGTGTGTGTGTGAGGTGTGTGTGTGTCCCCCCCCTAATAAAATCTAAACGGCTGGAGCGATTTCAGTGAAACTCGGTAAGTTCATAGCACTACTCCCGGCGACGTCGGCCGTGCCCATCGAATTTTGTTACGTCTCACCAATCCAACATGGCGGCTGTGCGAAATATTTCACTAGCATTCAGTATCTCCGAAACTATGACGGATATCGCCCTGAAATTGTGTACGGTGATAAAGGGTACTACTAGAAGTTCACCTATGAATCTTTCAAAAACCTGGTTACTACATAACCAACATGGCGGCCAAGCGAAGTGGAGACTTTTAAATAGACTTTTATCGCGATTTAACTATCCAAACGTAATGAAACTTGGTACAGCAAATATTTATACACATTGCAATGCACTGGAGTCTAATTTAGTTCAATTGTTTACTTAACCTCAAAATGGCGGCTGTGCGAAATATTTCACTGACATTCTATATCCCCGAAACTATTACAGATATCACCCTGCAATTTTGTACAGTGATAAAGGGTACTGATACAAGTTTACCTATGTATAATTCATAAACCTGTAAAGTACAAAACGAACATGGTGACCAAGCGAATTTGAAATATTTTAATCGACTTTTCTCGTGAGTTAACTCTCTGAGCACAGTGAAATGTGGTACAGTAAATGATTTTGCAGATTGTAATGTACTGCCATCTAATTTAATTCAATTGTTTACATAACCTCAAGATGGCGGCTGTGCGAAATTTTAAAATTAAGTTTTTATTTCTTGTGTCGTAATCATGCGATCGAAGTGAAAGTTTGAATAATGAACCTAGGCAATAAGTGACCTTGAATGGTACATAACTCTATGGCCTATACATATAACAATCCTAAATAGCAAGCTTCCGTAATATTTAGACGGTCCTCAATATATATGAATCTTTTACAGCAACCAAACTGAAATTTTCATGTTCATAGAGACTATGAACATATGTTCACCTATAGGACTTTCAGTAACCTGGTGAGCACGAATCCAACATGGCGGCGACGCGAAGTATAAATATTTAAATGGACGTTTCTCGCGAATTAACTATCCGAGTGCCGTGAAACGTTGCACGTTTTAAATGCTTACACAAATGTTGATCCACTGGCATCTAATTTATTTCAATTGTTTGCATAATCACAAGATGGCTGCTGTGCGTAATTTTAAAATCTCGTTTTTACTTCTTGTGTTCTAATCATGCGATTGAAGTTTGAATACCACACTTACACAATAATCTTAATATAATAGTACAAAAATAAAAATCCAACCTGGCGACCATCTGAAATATTTAGGCGGTTCTCAATATCTACGAATCTGTTACAGCAATTAAACTGAAATTTTGTATGTTGATAGAGGCAATTAACATGAGCAGGATATATGAAAATAGGCTGTACAGTTCTTCACGGAACTACTTGTTATACTTGTGGTCACACTGTCCTTATGCAAGGTTTCGACACTGATGTGTAACTATGTAACGGTCTGTTACTTCTTCACGCAAAATTATATCTCCCGCAGAGATGTTGGTTGGTTCCTCAGTTTAGGGGCTGCGACAACGCGGTCATATAACCCCGTGTACTTTGGGTGAGTGTAGAATCTGTCTGATAAACGGTGTGAATTGTGATAGCTGTATTAGTCTGTAATTCAGGTAAGGAATGCAGACGCTAAATTTCAAGCAGTAGTTCCTAATGTTGCTACCAGATACTAACGTCAACGCCACCCAGCTGTGAACTTGGCTACTAGATGCCACGTCAATCAGCAACTCGCAACGAACGTTGAAACTTCCCCTCCAAAGGAAAGCTTACTGAGGGATTTTTAGCGCTCTTAGAAAATCCGACGACTTTGGCCGGCTTTGAACCCGCGACCTTGGGCATAGAAGTTCAACATGCTACCAGTTACGTCACCGAAGCCGCTTCACACTTAGTCAGATGTCATGGCAACGTCTGATGGCTCATCCCTCATCAATTTAGTAGTGTTGCCATGTCAACCACTGATAGCTCTTGGCATTTTCTTATAATTCCGAAATCATTTTTCTCATCCCTTGGCGCAATGGTGGCTCATATCAAAAATTCTTTCAGACAAACGTTTTAGGTAATTATTAGGGGAATATTGTCCATTTTGTACGGTTTTGATATTGTGCCTATTAACAGAGATATGATTAATGTTTCCCGAAAAAACCACTTTTTCCCACCCCTTTGGTCAATGGTTGGTGCTATCAAAAAACGTTTCAAACATACATTTCTGAGCTTTATCCGACACATAGTATGAACTTTAAACGGATTCGATATTTCACATATTAAGAGAGTTATAGCAATATTTCATTTTTCGAAAAAAAAAGTCCCCCATTTTCATCCCCTTCGACCGATTTAGCCCAGTAACGAACTCGTCCGAGATTTTATGGGTATACATATTCGGTAAAAAATTCAAAGTGATTGGTACAAAATTACGGCAGTTATCGTGTCCACAAGAAACTGATATACATATATACATATATTACATAAATTATATATAAACTTTTGAACTGACGGTGGTTTTGGGGTCTGGGGGATGTGAAACGCGAAGATATGTCGAAATTTTCCGGAAGTCGAAACATGGGACCCATTGCAATAGTTAGCTTTCTAATGAAATCTACCTAAAATACTGCCGTCAACGACACCTAGCTGTGAACTTGGCTACTAGATGTCACCTCAATCAGCAACTCGCAACGAACGTTGGAACTTCCCCTCCGAAGGAAATCAAACTCAGGTTTTTTAGCGCTCTTAGTAAATCCGACGACTTCAGCCGGGTTTGAACCCGCGACCTTGGGCATAGAGGTTCAGCATGCTACCAGTTCCGATACCGAAGTCGCTTCCCACTGACATATGAAAACTGAATGTGATCTCGTGCAGTGGCGTTGTCATAGCAACTGCTGATGGTCATCCTTATCAATTAAAAGTAAAGTTGTCATGGCAACCTCTCTTGGCACTTGGCATTTTCTTATAATTTAAATCATTTTGTTCACCCCGTGGCGTAATGGTGGGTCATATCAAAAATTCTTTCAGACAAAAGTTTTAGGTAATTATTGGAGGAATATTGTCCATTTTGTGCGGTTTTGATATTGTGCCTATTAACAGAGATATGATTAATGTTTCCCGAAAAACCCACTTTTTCCCACCCCTTTCGTCAATGGTTGGTGCTATCAAAAAACGTATTTGACATAAATTTTTGGCACTTATCCGACACATATTATGAACTTTGAAGGGATTCGATATTTCATGTATTAAGAGAGTTATAGCGATATTTCACTTTTTCGAAAAAAGCCCCCCATTTTTACCCCCTTTGACCGATTTTGCCCATTAACGAACTCGACCGAGATTTTATAGGGATACATATGTTGTAAAAAATTCAAAGTGATTGGTGCAAAATTACGGCAGTTATCGTGTCCACAAGAAACTGATATATATACATATATACATAAATTATATATAAACTTTTGAACTGACGGTGGTTTTGGGGTCTGGGGGATGTGAAACGCGAAGATATGTCGAAATTTTCCGGAAGTCGAAACATGGGACCCATTGCAATAGTTAGCTTTCTAAAGAAATCTACCTAAAAAAAAGAGCTTTACAGTAGTCGCATATGACGTGTAACATCTGACATGTTATCCTACTCGTATACTACACAGCTTGGACATTCTTATTTACGCTCCGTTTTCATACTGGAGTTGTATACATTGAATTTGAGATATACTACTAACATACTTGTTTGAACAAACATCACATATTATATTGTAAATTAAGAGGAGGAATGAAACCACAGTCTCTAGCCTATCTAAATAATGTTCAATAAAATCAAATTTCCCAACACCTGCTTGGTTCAAAGTTTTGTAATAAAAATTAGATAAATCGTAATTTCATGTAGATTCTGTTAAAATTACGCATTATGTTATGATACATATCGTTTAAATCGATAATCCGGTAGCAAAAATACTTGCCGGGACTGGGGAGCGAACCTGAGACCTCATACTTCGCAGTCCAAGATCTTATCCGCGCAGCCATTACAACCACACACATTTAGGGTACAGGACAGGTACTTATTTACACGTGCCGGTAATGATATGGAAGTAATTTTTTATGCTCCATTATCATTTTGCTTTTTTTTTCGATAATGTTCCTGCGTGGAATTGAGTTTTAAATTAGTTATGAATACGCCTACTTGACAGTTAAGAGAATTCCTCTAGTGATCTATGAGAGGCTAGCGCAGTTCCCGTATAAAATCATCGATATATATTACATTGACCACTGCATTACAGCAATGTGGGTTAATATCTCATTAGCCATTGTGCAGAAACATATTAGCGGCTTTGCCGACTAGTTACAATGATTCATATAAAAGCATTTCATCATTTAAATACCGATACGAAAACTTGTGGTTTGTGTTTCAATGAGTTGACACTAGAGTTCGCATGAGCGTTTACCGTTTCGGTACGAAAGGGTTGAGGAAAGAGAGTCGGCGAGTGGATGCCCATCACTTTTATCCAGAGATTGAAAAACAGTCTCTAATAAATCATAATTGTTTCCAGCAAATATGATATAATGAATATTTTCACACCAAAGAACGACAACTTGAAGATGATTTATTGTAGACATATTTGTAATTGCGCCTCACAACCTTGAAGTAATTCATATGTGATTTACATTATCCAGCTGGCAGTGCGTGTTACACTTCCGTTCCATCCCATCCACCACTGCCAGCTGGATCGTTCCGATCCACTTCCGTCCCATTTTTCAAAATCACTCCCACAAAAATATCCAGCAACCGAGTGGAAAGATGTTACACATCAAAAAACTGTACGAGCCTTACTTAGAAGAAACCTCACGAGAAATTGTTGATACACCGGTATTTTATAATATTATTGGCACAAATATTAATCTATTGTAAAAGGAATAGTTTTACAGATATTGTAGTTTATAATACGGAACTCATTTTATTAATTGATTTGTAGCTTCCACCAGCACTAGCCTAAATAAAGAATACGATATGGACCAACTAGATAAATAGACGCGACACAGCTCATAACCTTAAATTCCTTATAAATAGGCCAACTTGCGAGTAAATGCAATGTGCACAGCAGTAGATCATGAAAGGCTTGCCCAGTTCCCGGACCTCTTGATTCACAGACCAGCACGTAATTTCATATGGATTCTGTTAAAATGAGTCATATTGATATGATTAGCAGCAGAGTATCAAGAAGGCAGGGCGAGAATAATCAAGAAGGCAATGTGAGAGTAGAAATATCAAGTAGGCAGTGAAGAAAAAAACGGAGAGTCTTTGAATTGTTATGTATTATTAGTGTGTAAATAAAGAAGATTTTAGTGTGTTGAATGTCCAGGAGGGATACGATCCAGCTGGTTGTGCGTCTTACGCACTTCCGTCCGTTCCACTTCCGTCCCATTTTTCAAAATCACTCCCACAAAAATATCCAACAACCGAGTGAAAAGATGTCACACATAAAAAATATGTTTTTTATTCATTATTTTTAATTAAAATACATGCATGCAAAACATAAAATGATGAAAAGCTGGAGCTCCACCGATTTGGGTAATCACGACACAAGCGTAGCTCCAATTGTCAAAGTCGATACAAATTCAAGCTCCGCACCGTTTCTCCCGTCAGGAGTAATGATTCTGTGTGTTGTGTGTCACAGTATCTTACTTCAGTTTTAAACCGGGGCTCAGAAATAATTATTTGAAAATGCACCATTTCGGATCATCGTTTAAAGGGGACAAAGTTCAAAGCGCCTCCACTCTCGGTTCAGTTGGTACTTCGGCGGGAAACTGGAGACGGAGGAAAAATCAGACTGTTGGTTCGGTAGTATAAAGAAATTACGACTAATCAAGGCAAGGTGGCTTTCACGACTTTCCGCCTAACGTAGTATTATAGTACATTATGCAACAAGCCTATAATGGCAATAATTAAGACACGAGTATGTTTATAAAATGAGCGAAGCGAGTTTTATAATTTACATACGAGTGTTTTAATTACCATTATAGGTGAGTTGCATGTGACTGTTTATGATCGACGATAATTATAACTATTTTATGTATATAAATCAAACTGCTGTTGTTCGGCTTGGAAATGACGTATCAGAACCCGCTAAGATCCGCAAAGGTGTGCGACAAGGTTGTTTGCTGTCCCCTGGACTGTTCAATGCCTTCGCTGAAGCTATAACTAAGTGGGCTTTTAAAGGTTCTAATATGGGAGTGAAAGTTGGTGGAAGACTTATCCAGAATATTAAATTTGATGATGATCTGGCATTACTTGCAGTAAATCCGCATACATTAACAAACATGTTGCAATGTTGAAATGATACAGCTACAGAATATGGAATGAAAATCAATTTTAAGAAGACCAAGATTCTGGTGATAAGTAAGCATCAACACGAACTAAATATTACCATAAATAAAGAACCAGTACAACAGGTCAGTCGTTTTAAATACCTTGGTCAGATCTTCACAGAAGACCTACGATGTGAAGTTGAAATCAGGAGCCGTATAGCCATGTCCAAGCAGGCATTCCGTGAAAAGCATTCTCTAATTTGTCAACGCTCGATGTCCCTCAGCCTTAGAAAGCTACTGGTTAAGACCTACAGTACATATGGCCAGTTGCAAGGTACTGCAGTGAGACCTGGTCAATGAATAGAGGTGACATTAAACGACTAGAAGCGTTTGAGATGTGGTGTTGGCGCCGAATGGAAAAGATCAGCTGGGTAGAGAAAATGACCAACATAACGGTGCTGGATCGAATAAAGGAAAAACGGCAAATGATCCGCCAGATATATAGAAGGAGATCCACCTGGCTTGGCCACAGGTTACGGCATGGTGGCCTGATGATCGACATACTAGAAGGCAAAATACCTGGAAAACGCCCTCGCGGGAGGCCACGGAACACTTTCATGAGATCTTTCCTACATAGCTCTGGCCTACGAAATTATGAAATGGTCAAAAGGACAGCACAAGACCGAACAACGTGGAGAAGACTCATTGTAGGGGCAGACCAGTCGCTTGACTGAAAAACATGATGATGATGATGATGATGATGATGATGTTCGAACATAAATATTCATAAATATCTGTCGAGATTTCGCCAGTTTTATGTACTGATCAGAGCGCATGGGATGCAGAGAATGTTTGGTTGGTTGGTTGGTTCCTCAGTTTAGGGGCTGCGACAACGCGGTCATGTTTCCCCGTGTACTTTGGGTGTGTGTAGAATCTGTCTGATAACCGGTGTTAATTGTGATGGCTGTATTAGTGTGTGTATCTGTTTTTTAATTTAAGTACAGTCTGCAACTTAGAATTTTTGAATTATTCCTACTGTTGCCACCAAACGCCACCGTCAACGACTACTAGGCCTAGTTCAGAACTTAGCTGCTAGACTCCACCGCAGTCCGCTCTTGGCAACGAACGTAGAAACCTAAGAGCGTTGTTTACATTCTTAACCTAACCAATTTAGCTTCACACAGGTGTAATTAGTGTAAGGTTCTTTAACATGCCATACATCTATTACAAGGGACCGCCGGCTTTACATCCCCTCCAAAGGAAGGCATACTGAGGGATTTTTAACGCTCTTAAAAAATCCGACGGTTTTGGCCGGGTTTGAACCCGCTATCTTGGGCATAGAAGCTCAGCTTGCTACCAACTACGCCACCGAAGCCGCCTGGATGCAGAGAATACATTGTATGTGACTATGGTCTCCTCGAATTACCGCACTATGACACGAGCCACGCAGTGAAATTTAAAATAGGAGGCCGTGGAAGCCAGCGCAGGTGCGATGCTATCCTTACCTAATTGGTCACACAACTGTTTCTTGAGCTCTGATTGGTGGGAGAAACTGTATCATAATGAAAACTTGTACTATAATGAGCCTCATTATACTACAGTTTTCTGACATATAATATTTACATTTCGCCATGGTCGAACATGAAACCATTCATAGAAGAGTTTTGGGTTATTTTACTTTTCTTTTTAAGCGTAGGCCTACTTACAAATTTTGTCCTGCACCTAAAACTTGAGAGGGGTAATGCTCCCCCTGCCCTCCCCGTGTTTTACGCCCCTGATTGCACACATCCAGAAGTTGAACTAAATGTTAGTGCATGTAAAATCTGCAAAGCAGATCTTGTAATGATGACACTTAATATCAGCTGATTTGTTACATGTAATGTTTTAAAAAAAGAATGTTGATGCTTAACAGCTGATTTTAAACACGTCAAAATGCTATGTGGTTATCGTTTTGACAGTCCAAAGCCTGTGCAAAGTGTGATGGGAATCAGTCGTTTGACTGAACTATTATTGTGAAAGTGTCCGCAAACCTCCGGTATAAAACACCTTTGGTATTTTGTAATCTCTTTCTCAGGTGCAAAAGGTCTAGTGTCCGCAAATCTCCATGTCCGCAATACTACGCACACCCCTTCCTTCCTTCCTTCCTTCCTTCCTCCCTTCCTTCAATCCTACCTCCCATCCGTTCTTCAATCTTCACTTCATTTCTTCCTCCCTTCCTTTATTCCTTCCTCGCTCCCTTTCTTCCTTTCACCCTTCCTCCATTCCTTCCTCCCTCTCTTCCTTTTTCCATCCTCCCTTCCTTTTTCCTCCCTCCCTCCCTTCTTCCCTTCCTCCCTTCATTCATTCCTTCCTTCCTTCCTTCCTTCATTCCTCCCTCGCTTCCTATTTTCCCTTCACTGTTTCTTCCTCCCTTCCTTTTTTTCTTCCGCCCTTCCTCTTTTCTTTCACCCTCCCTTCCTTCATTCCTTCCTTTTTCCTTCCTCCCTTCCTTCATTCCTTCCTCTCTTCCTCCCTTCCTTCATTCCTTCCTCTCTTTCTCCCATGGGGCCGATAACCTAGATGTTAGACCCCTTAAAACAACAATTATCATCATCATCATCATCTCTTTCTCCCTTCCTTCATTCCTTCCTCCCTTCCTTTTCTCTTTCCTCCCTTCCATTTTTCCTTGCTCCCTCCCTTCCTTCATTCCTTCGTTCCTCCTTTCTTTCCTCCTTTCCTTCAATCCTTGCTCCCTCCCTTCCTCTTTCTCCTTCCTCCCTTCATTCCTTCCTCCCTTCCTTTATTCCTTCCTCCTTCCCATCCTTTTTTGCTTTCACCCTTCCTTCATTCCTCCCTCTCTTCCTTTTTCCATCCTCCCTTCATTCCTTCCTCCCTTCCTTCATTCCTCCCTCTCTTCCTTTTTCCATCCTCCCTTCATTCCTTCCTCCCTTCATTCCTTCCTCCCTTCCTTCATTCCTTCCTCGCTTCCTTTTTTCCTTTCACCCTTCCTTCATTCCTCCCTCCTTCCCTTCCTTTTTTGCTTTCACCCTTCCTTCATTTTTCCCTCTCTTCCTATTTCCATCCCCCCTTCTTTTTTTCCTTCCTCCCTCCCTTCCTTCATTCCTTCCTCTCTTCCTCCCTTCCTTCATTCCTTCCTCTCATCTTCCCTTCCTTCATTCCTTCCTCCATTCCTTCATTCCTTCCTCTCTTCCTTCGTTTTTCCTTCCTCTCTCCCTTCCTTTTTTCCTTCCTTCATTTCACTCTCCCTTCCTTCATTCCTTCCTTTTTCTTTCTCCATTCTTTACTCCCTTCCTTTTTCCTTCCTCCCTGAATTTTATTATATTTCCATTCTTTCCTCCCATTTTCCTTCATTCTTTCCTCCCTTCCATTTTTCCTTCCCCCCTTTTTTTCTTCCTCCCTTCCTTCCACTCATCATTCATTTATTTTCTTATTTGTGTGTAATTTTGACAGTAATTGAGTGGTTTCGTTTTCAGATTTGCCCGAACGCAACATGACGTGTCCAGACTGACGAGCTAAAAGGTGGGTTTTTACATCTCTCATTACTGCATGTTTTATTAATTATTGTGAAGAGGAGTTTTACTTTATGCTAAAATAGAATAGTCTAACATTATCGACTGTCGTCTGAGTTGAGAACATTTGACTGTTAATTTAACATAAGACTGGGAAACACGGCAATTGACTTGATTGGTCTTAATTCTTGACGTACTTCAAAGAATGCTCTGTTTTTGTGTGTTGTGATATAAAAGTGTGTCAGGTCACACAAGTTAGAATGACGACTTGCCGCCATGAATAATTCGGCCAGCCATGTGGTCGCCTGATATGCCAGATTGTGCCGATCAACTGTGCTCGTCAATAATGCACTCCCCCTTCAGGCCGCTGTTAGTTACCTTTATGTAAATTCAGCTTTGCCAGTGACAGCCAAATGTCGTCCTTAATAATTCATGGTCTGCCTAGGCCGAGCTGGGAATGAGCGGTCGGGGCTAGGAGCCAATCCCTCAATAGGAGAACAATGCAGAGCAGAAATCACTATCATGACAAGTATGACGATAGTTTCGTATTAAAATGATCCCTTCTGCCTGGCTTCATGACATCACTGTGGTGATCAGCGGAGCATTTCATTCAGGGAAAGGTTCGTTGGTTCGTTCTCCCACTACATTTCGCATTTTCTGAAGAAAATTGTGGAATAGTCTCATGATGTCGTTGTTTATCCATCACTCCTTGGTGGGTGAGTGGTTATCGTGTCGGACTACGAACCCCCAAGCTCGCAGGTTCGCTCCTGGCCTCGGTAAGTGATTTTTGAAAGGCGACAAAAATCACGACATGGATGTCATACGTTGTTGGCTTGTTAAAGAACCCATTTGAATTCAGTAGGCCGTCTTCAATGGCGAAATTAATCTCGGGATCTTCCGCCAACACACATTTCCGCCATTCTCTACTAGAAAGCGCTGTAGTGTCAAGGAGTTTAGATATATAACATCCTTGACTTTCATAGCGTTCAAAGGAATGACGAAATTCGACATGCAAGCTGCCCTCTGGGTGTCAATTAACAAAGCTTGCACCCGGCACCCGAGGCCATACGATATTATTATTAGTCTATTATTATTATTATTATTATTATTATTATTATTACTGCAAAATGATGCATGAATGAAATTTGACAGTCCCCTAATTCCATATGCCTAGAGAAATATTTTTCTCATATGTATTATTTTGTATTTACTAAAAAAATGCATTTTCGTTTTTTCACAATGTATAATTTATGCTTCTATTTCGTTCCTATTAAATAATGGAAAAACTTTGAAATGGGTTTTAATAACCCTATTCTGTAATGAAAAATGAAAATCCACAGCCTGCTTCCAGTCTCCGACCGGGTCAGGAATGGAATGAATGAAGACCCCATCTAGCGGCAAGGATATGGACCGTGCCGGCTGCCGAGGCCTGACGCACTCCTCTGGGGCAATGATTAAATGAATGACAGATGAAATGAAATGATAGTGGAGAGTGTTGCTGGAATTAAATTTTGACAGGGAAAACCGGAGTACCCGGATAAAAATCTGTCTGCCTCCGTTTTGTCCAGCACAGATCTCACATGGAGTAACCGGGATTTGAACCACGGACCCAGCGGTGAGAGGCCGGCGTGCTGCCGCCTAAGCCACGGAGGCTTTTCATATTCTGTAATACACTTTAAAAATAAAACTAGTTTATGGGATCATCATGTTGGAAGTAATTTTTCAGTCCTACCTTAGTAAGTCTAATCGACATGTAATGCTTTTCAGTTGGACAACACGATTACCCATACCAAATTATTGTCATGAGTGATTCCCTAAACCTGAAACAAATAATACACGGGATTAATAAATATACTTGGATGACCAGTTTCGATCGTTAAGCAAACATCATCAGATCCTTCACATTTGGGCCGTAAAAGCTACAATCTACAAGTACAGTATGTGGGTGATGTAGGTGATCACGATCATCATCAGATCCTTTACACTTAGGCCGTAAAATCTAGTACCGTAAGTACTACATAATTATGTCTGTCTGTTAGGTAGTCAGCCCAGAGGCTGGTTGGATTCTCAAAAAGTATCACCAAAGGTAGCACTATAATGAGGCGTACTAAGCAAGATGAATAGTGCTGTCGTTTGCCATTGCTTTCCTCACCGAATCAGAAAAATCACTGACCTTACGAGTAGAACCTTTCACAGTACACACAAGCACTAGTTGTGCCCTGAGGCCATTACTCAGAACCACCCATATCTCAGTAACTTCCATATAATCACCGCCATAAATAAGACAGCCATCTGTGAAAAGCCACATTTTACTCTAGCCAGTGCCAACAGACAAATGCAAATGTACTGCATTCATCAAGAGATGGCAAACAGGCTAGTACTACATATAACCATACATTATTTTCTTGTCATTTATTGTTATTACAACCAACTACATGATAGGCTACTGTACTAGTTTCGATTATTAGTATTATTATTATTATTATTATTATTATTATTATATCAATTAATTGTAGGTGATAATTTATTTAGGGAAAAGTAATTATCTGCTGATGATCTTCCTGAAAAAAGAAAAAGAATGATAGAATTTTACGCTCCGTTTTTGACCCAATACGGGAACATCCGCCACCACTATGCTGTAGCCTATTCCGCGGTGGCTATCGATAATCCCCGTGATAAATTTTTGAGCCACGCACTTAGACCTAATCATAGTGCCCGACTCAATAAAGACCTTCACGTCTAAGTAGTGCAGTACCACAGAACGTGTTCAGCATCACTTCACCTCACCTCAGCAATTACACATGGGCAAACAAGCATCTTCTTGAACTTCTTTGATTGGGAAAGTTGATATCAGTTGTAAAGAAGTCGGCTGGGAAGTTGCCAAACTAGGTCCCTAGGTTATCTTTCTCTTGCCTTGCCCGTGTCCAACACTTAAACACTCAACAGAAAAAGTAGCAGACCAGCAGTAACTAGTGCATCTGTCTCGTGGAATCAATCGAAACTGAGTTCGGAGCGTTTGTTCCCCTTTGTTTTGTAGTATTGTCTCGAACAAATTTACATCATTTTAAAATATATTTCACCAGCTGATTTTAAAGGTGATTTTCTTGCCAGATGGTTGGCATACTGCGCAATAATACAGTAGTTCCCATTCAATTTATGGATTCATTCAAAATGTTGGCAACACTGCTTTGACCTTCAGCTGTTTTAATTTAAAGGGAGAGTCACTCATTGCTCTGTGACTGAAAGTAATAGCTTCAGACAAGAATGAAAATTTGAGGTTATGCTCATTGTTGGTGCAATATATTGTTAATAGGGAGTTGCTAGGGAAGTGTACTGCTCGGGTCCAAGCACCATGAACCTAAGAGGAGTATAGATCTTGGACGATGACTATAGCCTATATGATGACACACGTGCTGGGTTCCCGGTCCGTGCATAGTAACAGAACCAAATACATTGGTCGGTGACTCACTCACTCATTCGCAACACCACAGTGGTTTGAGCAACAGCCCTATCTTAGCAGTATTAGAATAAACAGGAATACCAGATATCACGGCGGGCTGTTGACAAGCCCTTCTCTTCTCGCCTGCACATTCCCCTCACCCTGCGAGTTCACAGAGCTTGGCCCCGAGCAGTAGCTAGTTAGTTATTGTTGCTTTAAGGGGCGGAAAAGCGAGGTCATCTGCCTCTAAGTGTAGCTATTTCTCACCGTGAATTTAGAAATGCTATTATACATTTATCCCTCCCTATATTATTCTGCTAAGATCCCATTCCAGTTCTGTACCGAAACTAAGGTCCCATTAACACCAACCTAGACATATGCGGTATCTACAGGTTCAGCATAACCCAATGCGTAACCCACTTACTCTTTAAATGCCTCACAATTAAATAAATACCTTAAAACATGTATATTTACAATGAAATAATGAAAGAATGCAACACGGTAACCATGGTAACAGAATCTCACAGGTCCATCTATTTCTGTAAGACGCAATGCAATTCCAAATATTACACTACTGTGAAAGTTTCCAGACAGTTATAAGGTTATCACTGAACCAAATTAAGCTGTAAAATTCATCAATGCATACAGTATAATACACTTAAGGGGGTCAAGGGGCACTCTAGAATTTTTCCATGTGAGAGTGTGGTACAAAAGTATTTTTCACCCGACTATAAAGGGTCCCCGAAAACCACATTTTAAGGCCCTTAAATTAACAGTGTCTGTGATTTTCCCAGAAAACTAACTCCGCTCTGATATACCTATGAAAGAATGACAGTGTCTGTGATTTTCCCAGAAAACTAACTCCGCTCTGATATACCTATAAAGGAATGACAAATGAGTGTGGTACGAAAGGTTTTTTTCACCCGACTATAAAGGGTCTCCGAAAACCACATTTAAAGGCCCTTAAATTAACAGTGTCTGTGATATTCCCTGAAAACAAGGATAAATCAGTCATAGCATTCATGATTGAGATTTTTCTAAGTGTACTCTTAACAACTAGGATATTCACGGGCGAAGCCGCGACGGGTAATGCTAGTTTATATTATTTCAGTACTGCATTAGGCTATAGATCCCTCCTGCGGCGCTCACAAGGGACCGATTGTGTCAAATGAGCATTTAAATGAAAGAGAATAGACATTTGCAGTGACGAATTGCACTCTAATTTCATAGATATCCTTTAAAAATGACTTTTAAAAAATTGCGCGAAGTGTGCGATTTGCAGATACTGTTGCTGTAGAAAAATGCTCTCCATAATTGCTGTCCACTTCACATTTTGGCCGCTGTGACGCGTGTTTCATGTCATTTTAACATTCTGAGGTCTTTCCTATATAATTTTGCATGGATTTCAGAAACGTCGCCTCCGCAGCGTAGCGGTCAGCATGTTTAGCTGCCGCCACGGAGGTCCTGGGTTCGATTCCCGGCTCTGCCACGAAATTTGAAAAGTGGTATGAGGACTGGAACGGGGTTTACTCAGCCTCGGGTGTTCCAAATGAGTAGAGGGGGTTCGATTCCCACCTCAGCCATCCTCGAAGTGGTTTTCCGTGGTTTCCCACTTCGTCTTCGGGCAAATGCCGGGATGGTACCTTCTTCAAGGCCACGGCCGCCTCCTTCCCTCTTCCTTGCCTATCCATCCTGACCATCCATTACCTTCCCTCATGAGGCCCCTGTTCGCTTTGCAGGTGAGGCCGCCTGGTCGAGGTGCAAATCACACCTCACCAGTTGTATCCCTTCCGATTCGATGTTCCCAGCTCTAGGACACTGCCCGTGGAGGCGGTAGTGGTGCGTTCCCTCGCTGAGTCCGTGGGTTCCACCTACCTGGATGGTAAACGAGTAAGAAAAAGAAAGAAAAAAGAGGATTTCAGAAACAGTAAAGCAAAGGAATGAGGACTCAAATCGTATAATTTCATAAATACCGAATAACCGGTGAGTGTTATGATGATCCAATTTTCAGTCATTGCCTTCTTAAGTTAGGGAATGTAGAACTTTGAATTCTAACTGAAATGTAAATAGTGTTCGATAATCATTTGGTAGAAATTAAAAAATAACAACCTTTCTCCTGAAGTCTCTCCATTATAAACCTATTGGGGAAAGTGTGGTTTATGAACACGCGAGATTTCTCGCACGGGTCCGCTTGTACTAGGTATAATTAAATCGATGAATCCTTCCATCATTTAGCGATGTGCACAATAAAATCAGATTGTGTTTGGATACTGATGATAAACAAAGACATTTCTTCACTGAAAGTCACAGTTTTTAATTCTCTGCTGGATGATGGAAGATTTAATAAAAACCAGTGCTTGAGTCTAATAATTTGAACATATCTGTACACTGCTCTCCGTTGCTTAGGCGGCAGCACGCCGCTGGGTCCGTGGTTCAACTCCCGGTCACTCCATGTGAGATTTGTGCTGGACAAAGCGGAGGCAGACAGGTTTTTCTCCAGATACTCCGGTTTTCCCTGGCATGTCATTCATTTAATCATTGCCCCAGGGGAGTGCGACAGGCATCGGCTGCCGGCAGAGTTCATATCCTCGCCGCTAGATGGGGGCTTCATTCATTCCACACCCTGACCCGGTCGGTCGACTGGAAGCAGGCTGTGGATTTTCATTTTTCATTTACTGTACACTGTTATTCTGATCAGCCGCGTAGCCGAATGTTCTGTGACTCGCTCCACGTTAGCAATGAGGAGCTGCAAGACAGGGGATTCAAGGTTCAAATTCTGATGGTGACAGCGGTCATCCTGGGTGTGGTTCTTCTTCGAGTACTTTCTCACTTCCTTTTGAAAAATATCAGTATGCTAATACAATGGGATTTGAATAATTGGAACTTCCGTAATTCGAATTCATCGATAATTTGAAGATTTGTTTTGGTCCTTTAAACTTCGTATCAAATCAATGGAAAAACAATCGTGGATAATTCTAAGTTTACCTTCTTTAATTCGAACGTTTTGTACACGTGTACTAAAATTTATAAGTCAAACGTTAATGTAAAAGTTCCCGCACTATTCACTGTGGGAATAGTGAGAGTCACAATTTACACCTTTTACCCTTATTGTACAGAGGTCATCGCTATATTTATGTCTCCTGATAAACCCTACTATTGTCTAGTACAGCGACGTCGAGCCTTTGCCGCACTCCGACAGGCTAACTCTAGCCTCTCTTGACTTGGCTGCCGGCCCTGACTGATGGTGCTGCAACAGGTCTTTGCCGCGTCTAACCAAGTCAAGTAGGGATCACTAGCACACCAGACGTAATGTCAACAATCAAACAAACTAACAATCAGTTCTTTCAATTCGTTGGTTATGCAACACTCCTACATTGTGTTTCACGCGCTCCTTCACGTTCTGGTACTTGAAGATTACGCGCTTAACTTTAAAAAGTCAGAAATACTGCAAAGGTAACATGGAACTCATTTAAGGCATTGCAATTTCGATCGGACTTTCTTTCTTATTATTGTTTTTGGAAAGCCTCCGTGGATTAGACGGCAGCACGCCGGCCTCGCACCGCTGGGTCCGTGGCTCAAATCCCGGTCACTCCATGTGAGATCTGTGCAGGACAAAACGGAGACCGGGTACTCCGGTTTTCCCTGTCATGAATTTCATTCCAGCATCACTCTCCACTATCATTTAATTTCATCTGTCATTCATTTAATCATTGCCTCAGAGGAGTGCGACAGGCTTCGGCAGCCGGCACAGTTCGTATCCTCGCCTCTAGATGGGGACTTCATTAATTCCATCCCTGACCCGGTCGGTCGACTGAAAGCAGGTTTTGCATTTTCATTTTCATATTGTTTTCGGTTTGTTTCTTTTTTCATATTTACAATATACTGAATATCGTTTGACTGATCAACCACAACACAACGAAGGCAGTACGAGAGGGAGTGATACGGGAAAGCGACCGAAAGGGAGGAACATACAGTCTTCCCCCTCCATCGGTGCAAGGCCGTCCAAGCCAGTAGCACGCCGGGAGTAGCTGGCGTGCCAGCGCGCCCGGCGTGCTGTATGGACACCTCTGGTCTAGTACGCGAGTCATTCCTGGATATCTTACTTACTGTTTCCCCCACCCCGTGATGACGGTGTTTACCCGTTAGGTGTCACTTTAGCTTCCTATTGTACTGTGACTCTGTCATTAGTGTTGTAAGAGTATCGATAGTGTGTGTTCATGAATAAATCACACGTTCAGTACCAGAATTTAAAGTTTGCTGAAAAAGTCACCGTCATTCGCGGAACGATAAAGGTCCTCTAATATAATCTGTAGTAAATTTGTTTAAAAATTTCCTTCACACATAACATTTCTCATCAAATATTTAGACTTTTTATTGAATGATTGACCATTTGAGGTATATATTGGACCTGAAACCAAACCAAAAATTTTTAAATTTTCTAAATTCTAAATGTTTGGTTAATTCGAATGTTTGTTGGTCCATTCGGCTTAGAATTATCTAAGTCTCACTGAAGCCTACTTGTTTGAAATACGATAGCGGGTGGCCAAGTCGGAAGCTATACGTTGCGTACGTACAGCGAGCATTCAGATCGTAATGGATACAGGTACAGTCGCACGAGAAGGATATGACTCACAAGGGAACATCACGAACGTGAATACCCCGATCTTAGTGAAATTTTGCATACATATTCGTCAGGTCATATGGAAAACATCTGTGATGGTATTTCATCCCCAAGACAATCTTCAACTTCCCAGCCATGACGATATTCCTTGTTTACAAATAAACCCGACTTTGTTCTAGAAATCCACCCCTGTGACTGGCCCAACAGCTTGTTGAAACCAACCTCCGCGTTAGTGTGAAATGGCGTGAAACCGAGACTAGGACTGCTCATTCGAAGTGCGCGATCTTATGGACCCTGAACAAAATAAACCATTGGGTATTGGACTCCCACGGCATATGTGGAGGAGTATTAACCACATCCGAAAAGGACACAACATAGATGGTGTAAGCAGACCAGCGCTTGGAGCGATTGTACACTACACCACGGAACAAGGCCATCCACCACATTATCGAGGAATGTGACTTGAGAGCTTACCTATGGTTCTAGAAAACTGGGAATGCAGTTGGCAGCCATGTGTAAGTTCCTCTTACACAACCGCAAACCGCACATACAATCGCAGGGGATTAGGACTGCCCGGATGAGTCACCAGTAGATTTTGGTCTATCAACCCTTCTTTTCAATTTATTTCCATTTTATTTTAAAATGCTGATATATACGATAGTACACATAATTACAAGAACCATTATACAAAATAAAATATACCTTACTTTAAAGGAGCACAAAAAACACAAAAACAAAAATTCAACCATGAATTTTGTGTTTCTTTTATCCAGGTATTAATTTCAGGAACAACTTAAATTATGCACGGATTGGAATCATTTTTCTTGCAATGATGTATAGATTTGACATATTCTACTAATCACTTCACGATAAAATAACAACTTTAAAAATATTATTATTTGATTGGCCCAAGTACAATAGGTAATAATAATAATGATCGTGTGGCCTCCTGAGAGACCAAGTTCAGGTGTTCCTAGTTCACGCCCGTAGGCGACCTGTGCGCCATAATGAGGATGAAGTGACGATGAAGATGGCACATACACCCATTCCCCGAGCCACGGGAATTAACTCCAGAAGATTGAAATACCAAATGGCCCGGCCGGGAATCAAACCTGGGACTCGTCGGGCCAAAGTTTAGCGCGCTAACCATTTAGCCACGGAGCCGGACAAGTACAATAGGTGACCCACGGGGTGGAAATACGGCCGGTCCTGATCCCCCGTGCTTTTGTCTGCGAGTGTGTGAGTGGACCTTATATCTGGCTCCCATCCGCATTACCAGTTTGCTAGAACTAAAGGTGATCCAAATGACTTTCCCATTGCTAAACCATCGAGCCTTGACTGAAAAACTGGCTTGGACATAACAAATGTTTATTGTTATGTGTTTCTGTGTTTAGTAGTATGATAAACATTCATATGAAATTAATCATTCTACTAGAAATTGATCCGTATTGATGAATGATCATGTGGCCTCTACAGATTCCGAGTGCAGGTCTTTCTACTTGACGCCCATGGGCGACCTGCACGTCGTAATGAGGATGAAGTGATGCTGAAGACGGCACATACACCCAGTCCCCGAGCCACTGGAATTAACCCCAGGAAATTGAAATCCCTGATGGCTCGGCCGGGAATCAAACCCGGGGCACTTTGGGCCAAAGCCTAGCGCGTAAACCATTTAGCCACGGAGCTGGACATCTGTATTGATTAACAATTAAAACACGGGTGTTCAACCTTATCAATATTATAATTGAAAGTAATTGTCCGTTAAATCATACGAATTCAATCGAATGTTGCCATTATTAGCCTATTTTAAATTTTGAAAAGAAAATAGGCTTATGAGATCACCTTTTGTCCGTGTGTGTGTGCGTGTATGTGTGTGTGTGTGTGTGTGTGTGAGGAGTGTGTGTGTGTGTCCCTAATGATTTCTAAACGGCTGGAGCGATTTTAATGAAATTCGGTAAGTTCATCGCACTATTCCGGACGACCCCCACCGTGTCCTTCAAATTTTGTTACGTCTCACCAATCCAACATGGCGGCTGTGCGAAATATTTCACCAGCATTCAATATCTCCGAAGCTATTCCCGATATTACCCTGGATTGTTTTACGGTGATAAAGGGAACTACTAGAAGTTCACCTTTGTGACCTTTGAAAACCTGGTAACTACAAAACCAACATGGCGGCCACGCGAATTCGCGACTTTTAAATAGACGTTTCTCTCGATTTTACCAACCAAACGCAATAAAACTTGGTACAGGATATGTTTATACACATTGTAATGCACCGACATTTACCTTGATTCAATTGTTTACATAACCAGAAGTTGGCGGATGTGCGAAATATTTCACCGGCATTCTATATCTCTGAAACTATTAGCGGTATCACCCTGAAATTTTGTACGGAGATAAAGGGCACTACTGGAAGTTCATCTATAAGACTTTCAAAAAACCGGTTAACTACAAAACGAACATGGCGGCCAAGCGAATTTGAAAATTTCAAATAGACCTTTCTCGCGATTTAATGTTCCAACTGCAATGAAATCTGGTACAGGAAACGTTTATAAACATTGTAATACACTAGTATCTAATTTAGTTCAATTGTTTACATATCCTCAAGATGGCGGCTTTGCGAATTTTAAAATTAAGTTTTTATATCTTGTGTCGTAATCATGCGATCGAAGTGAAAATTTGAATAATGAAACTACACAATAATTTTCCTTTAACGGTACATGCCTCTAAGGCCTATACATTTAGCAATCCAACATGGCGACCATCCGAAATATTTAGACTGCTCTGAATATCTACGAATCTATTATATCAATCAAACTGATTTCTTTTATGTTCATAGGGGCTATGAACTTAAGTTCACCTATAGGACTTTAAATAACCTGGTGATCACAAATCCAACATGGCGGCGACGCGAAATATAAATATTCACATGGACGTTTCTCGCAATTTAACCATCGGAGTGCAGTGAAACTTGGTACAGTAAATCCTTATACGAATGTTAATCCACTGGCATCTAATTTATTTCAATTGTTTCCATGACCGCAAGATGGCAGCTGTGCGAAATTTTAAAATCTCCTTGTTACTTCTTGTGTCCTAATCATGCGATTGAAGTTTGAATGCTACATGTACACAATAATCTTCATGTAACAGTACATAACTCTAGGACCTACATATATAAAATCCAACATGGCGACCATACGAAATATTTAGTTGGTTCTCAGTATCTACTAATCTATTACAGCATTCAAACTGAAATTTTGTATGTAGATAGAGGCAATTAACATAATTAGGATGTTTTTGAAAATAGGCTGTATAGTTCTTCACGGAACTACTTTTCTATTGGGAATTACAGTATGAATTAAAACAAACGGGTGACTAAAACCTAATGCAGAGCGTCTGCAAAGTCTCTCCGCAGCGGTAAGCTCAGCGGGTCAGCCCTTGCGGGACGTGTTAGGTTAGCAGCACATTCTTGTCGCTGTATACGCAAAGTCTCACTGCAGCGGTTAGCACAACCGTGCACTTGTTCCGTGTTGACCTTCAACTGGAATGATAGGGTGGGGAATACCGGTTCATTATTACCGACAAAGAGTGCCTGTGCGTTTTCCTTGTAGCAACATAACATGAAAGTACTGCCAACCCAACGCGTCCCACAATGCGAGACACACACTGCGGAGAAACTTTGCGGACACACTCTATTAGTAGAATCGCTTTTCAGTCGTCTAATGAATAGGCAATACTGAAGGATGGCTTCTACTATTTCAATAAATCCTAATAATCTATGTTCATCCGAAGTGGTGGCTGCTGTCTTCACTTTGTCCCAGATCAGATGTTCTCTGGAAGTTGGTCACCATGTGTAAGCAAAATCTGTTTAGCAATTATTGCAGAGTTAGTGAGTCATGTCTTTAGAGTTTCCTAATTGGAGACAGCTAGGGAGGCAGGCAGGTCCGTCAACTTTAGCCACAGTTGGATTGGAAGACGGGCTAGCAGTAATATAAGGTGCAGGCTAGCCAGACATTGCGCCCTGCCTTCATCTAATTGTTGGTCCGTCAGCTCCTTAATAACCCGGTGGCGAGTTTCACAACGCCTCCCTTCCACCCCCGCCAGGGGATGCTGCCTGCCTGCTTGCTTGCTTGTGCTGGACGCTGGTGATCAATACAGTGTAAGAGAAAGCGGGGGTGGAGGGGGCGAGAAGACGCAAGGAGAGGAGGGTTTCTTCTTCACTGGGCACGCTCACTGCCCAGCCCACCATTTTCTTGGTCGGCTAACAACGGCTGACCGCTGCGCCGCCATATTGCATGTTCACACCCACAGCCCTTTGAAGCAGCAGAGTGCGGGGTTGCACAGACAGAACGCTAACTTCCTTGTTGGCAATTACTGTAACAGCCTTCTTGCTACAGCAGAGACCCTCCACACTTTCTTAAATATACATAGCATTCCTTCCCGTAGTGCAATGACCCACCACCACTAGACTTTGTTTTCTTTTGCCAGAAAAGAAAAACAACTCGTACCGTAACTTTTCTCCACTACACCAGAAAGTATAGACTTATGGATATGTATATTATATCCTCACGTATGAAATTCTTTAAACCCTTGAAACACTGTGTCCTTTTCTTTATCGGTAGTTGTAGAGGAGATTGGGTGCCAAGGAATAATAGTTGAAACCAAACTCTTCCTTCTCCAATCCCCCAGGGGCTCACCTCTAGTGGGACGTGGGTTGGCGACCACGGGACCCCAGCTGAATCCGGCATTGCTTCCACTTACATGTGCCGGGCTCCTCTCCGTCTTCTTTCCTGTCGACCTCTCTTGGTCAACGCGTATTCTTCTCCAACCCCGAGGGTATTAGGGTCTCCGAGGCCTACGAAGTCTCATCCCTTCCCGCCTTAATTGGCCCTTGTCTCATCTTTCCTAATACCCTTCTTCTGCGAGGGGTCAACCTTCTTTTTCATTTCATGTTATCTCCTGCCTTCTGCCCAAGGCCCTCAAGGAGGCAGGGTGTATGTAGCCCCACCACTTCTGGTGCATCCTGGATATTGTACACCCTCAGGGGCTCACGGCTGGTGGGTTCGGGAGTTGGCGATCCCGAGAGATTCCTGAGCTGGGTTCGATTTCCCCCCTTTTTTCCACTGATTTTGGGGCGGGCCACACTCCTCTTTCCCTTTCCTATCTGCCCTTCATGGCTCTCCTTCCTTCCAAGTCCCTCAATCCTCATTCTTCGAGGGTTGAGGGCATTTCTTTTCTTCCTGTCCTATATTTGCCTTATTCTTTATTTGTTTACCATTTCCTCTTCTAGTAGGCTATGTAAGTCTGTAGTTAGTATTAGTTAGTTTTCATTCTCATCTCATCATTCACTATCACCCAAACCATTAGGGCCGATAACCTAAATCTTAGGCCCCTTTAAACAACAATTATAATCATCATCATCCATCTCCGCAAATTTCCGTTCGCAAACATTTTTAAAATTTTCAACGTTCAACATAGCACGAAACAAACAATATGTATAAATTACGTTTCGCTACTGACCTGGTATACATAGATGACCAACGGTGGTTGCCATGGTTACCAGGGTGTTGGGGAAATTGACGACGCTAACTCCTGTAGACCCCCAAACCACATTTATATACCTAGGTATATCCATCTTATCATACTAATATATAAAAATGAGATGGTGTGTGTCTGTCTTTCTGTCTGTCTGTCTGTCTGTCTGTGTGTGTGTTACCCAATAACGCAAGAACCACTGGTCCGATTTAAATGAAATGTTGCATGGATGTAGCTGATTTACCAGGTTTATATATAGGATACTTTTGATTTCGAAATTTTCCACTATTAAAAATGGCGACCATTTTAGTGACGTCACTACACCCTTTGGTTTCAACATTTCATAATTCCATTTCAAATAAAAAGAGAACGCTAAGAAATAGCAAACTTTTGATGGCATACATGAGCTTTAACATTTAATTTTCTATCCGAAAGATCCTTATCACTTTTCGTATATCTCCAACGGTAAGCGAGTGAAACCTAAATTTGTGCAATAAAACACGGTCAACACCGACCGGTGCAGTATATCTCTCTGTATATAAAAATGAAAGTTTGTCTGTTTTTCTCCGAATTTCTACGGACAGTTGAGTTATTATTATTATTATTATTTATTTACCATAAATCGTACACGAAGTATGGAAGGCCTAGTGAAAAAGGGCAAGCCCCACATACATATTTCATGCTCCACAGGCACAGCTTACATCTACATTTGTTTTAACAATATTTACAAGTTTTACAAAGATATTTGCAGTATTTACATATTTAGAATATTGACATAGTACATTTTCCTGTTCACTCACTCTCTCACGCACGCACTTTCATAACCTCAATCACTCGATACATTCATTCATTCCATTCAGATATTCATTCATTCATTCAGCGAGACAATCAATCACTCATACATACGTTTATTTATACAATGTACCTTTTTACGTACGGGTTGAATTTCCGAAGAGGCAAGATCTTGGCATCCCCTGGCAGCGCGTTCCATAACCGCGCAGAGCGGCCGTAGAAACCTGTCAGGTAAGCATTGCTACGTGCGAAGGGCGGAACGAGGGTTACACCTCGTCCTCTCCGAACTGAGCGATATGCCAATGACAGTCGGCAAAAAGGGTCAATATTAATGGAACTTGTAAGGGATTTTTTAAGAAAAATTAGATCAATTTGTTTGGCTGTTGCCTCTATAGATGGAAATTTTGACAAAGGGGAAGGGGAATAACGATCTATTAGCCTCTCTGCGCGGCGCTGTACACGCTGGAGCTTGTTCATGTTTTCCGCTGTAGTGGGATGCCAGGCAGGTAAGCCGTACGTTAATATTGGACGGACCATGCATGTGTAAGCCATCCTGAAGGCTCTAGGTTTACAACCTCTCATGTTTCTGTACAAGAAACCCAGAACTTTGGTGGCCTTACATCTTGCCACTTCACTTTGAATGTTCCAATTCAGGGTGTCGGAGATTGTTACCCCTAATAGCTTTAAGTTTGTGCACTGTGGGATGACACTGTTCATAATTTTGTATTCATTCTCAATGGGTTTTTGTGACCTGGTTATTCTTATGTATTTACATTTTTGTACATTTATATTTAAATTATTCACAGAACACCACAGCGATAAGTTGTCCAGATCTGATTTAAGACAGAGGGAATCTTCTTCACATTTAATGCCCCTGTATAGCACGGTGTCATCTGCATATAGTGACATTGATGAGGTGACACAACCAGGAAGATCGAGCACATATATAGTGAAGAGAAGAGGTCCGATCACAGAGCCCTGAATCACTCCAGAAGTAACTTGAGCAGCCTGCGATCGAGCTCCTCCGTACACCACACACTGTGTTCGACCCTCTAGGAATGACCTCACCCATGCATGTAAGCTACCCCGTATGTTAAGCTGCTGTAGCTTTAACAAAAGTCTTTCATGAGACACTTGATCGAAGACCTTAGCCCAATCCAGTGCAATACAGTCCACTTGTTTCACTTCTGGCTGATTCAAGTAGAACTGAAACTCATCAATGACTTTTGTCAATAGAGTAGTGCAAGAACGACCCGGAAGAAAACCGTGCTGATTTGGATCGAGCAGATTGTTCTCCCGTAGGAATTCCAGCACACTGTTTGCTACTAGCCGCTCCATACATTTACAAATTATAGATGTTAGACACACCGGTCTGTAATTTGCAACATCTTCTCTGTCACCTTGCTTATATATTGGCACCGCGTAAGCACATTTCCACTCACACGGAACAGAACCTTGGTTGATAGACAGGTTGAATAACGCACACAGAGAGGGCGCTAATGCTTCCGTACACTGCAGCAGGATCCGTCCGGGAACATCATCTGGGCCGGTCGCCATATGTGGTCTAATCTTCCGTAGGCTCTGAATCACCTCAGTTGTTGTGAAGTACAGGTTGGAGAGTGGGAGGGGTGGAAGTGATGACCTTGGCAGAAGCAGGTTCATGGTCATACCCGGCTTAGAAAAGTTCTGCTTGAAACTGTCACTGAACGCTGTTGCAATATCTTGGGGTGCACTTAGGAATTTACCGTTACAGTGAAATGAGGCTGGCGCAGCGGTGCCGCGTCTTCTGGACAAAAATTTCCACATTTCACTGGTGCTGCTTATTTTGTGAATATAATTGTCGTATGTTTCGCGAATTAATTTCTTTGTTTGGTTCCTGATGTTCTTGTATTTTTCCCACATGATGTCGGTTGAGCAACTTTTCCATTTCTTGTATAAAACGTTCCTTTTCCTAATCATTTTAATGACTTCCTTCGTCACCCAAGGAGAATTTTTCTTCCCACTAATGGTTATTTTCGGTATAGCTATATCCACACATTCAAAGAAACAATTTCGCCAGGCGTGCCACACTGAGTTGATGTCGCTGGTGTCCAGAATACATGGGTTGGGAAGGTGTTTGAGGAATAAAGATGATAGCAGTTTCCAGTCTGCCTTTTTGTAATTGTATACTGTCCTCACTGTGCTCTTGCTGCGTGGTTTGTTGTAATGCAATGTGGTAAAGATGGCTGCGTGATCACTGAAACCGGGTATGACTTCAGCTTTCTGTACGGAGGAAGGAAGGCTTGTGAGGAATAGGTCTATTGTGGAGCGTGTAGTTTGTGTGATTCGAGTTGCTTCGGTTATTAATTGGTCAAGGAATAAATCGTAGAATGCGGTAAGGAATTCATTAGCAATGGGATCCTTGGGAGTGGGAGGAGAGTTTACGCGTTTCAGACTGTTTTTGATGGATGCGCGCGATTTTTTTCGTCTGTCTGTCTGTCTGTCTGTTTGTTTGTTTGTTCGTCTGTGGACAACTTTGTTCCCTTATAACTCGAGAACGGCTGGGTGTATCAACGTAAAATTTGGCACAGATATCCATCAGAGGCACGACACTTATCATTGATATAACACTTCTCCGTACCCCTCATAAAAGGGGGCCTACCCCCTTAAAATACATGCTGAAATAGGCATAGAAGGACGAGACAAAGTTCATTTTCAGCCCCTCAATGTGAGAGACAAAACTTGGGTACCCGAAAACCACATTTTAAGGCCCTAAGACCAACCGTTTTTGAGATATTCCCAGAAAACTAATTTCATTTAATAAACTAATGAACAAATGCAAGCCAGTAACCATGGCAACAGATTCTCAGAGGTCCATCTATTGCTGTAAGACGCAAAGCAATTCCATTAATTACATTAGTGTGAAAGTTTGTAAACGGCTAGAAGGTTATCACGGAACCAAATTAAGCCGTAAAATTCATCAATACGTCTAACGCGCTTAAGGGGATCAAGGGGTACTCTAGAATTTTTTCACGCGATTTACACATGCGGGTGTGGTACGGCAGGTCTATTATATTCCTATCCCCATATTATTTATTCATTCATTTCGTATAGGCCATCTATGGACCGCGTCATTCCCACTGTCTCCTACTGGCTTTGATGTTTGCCCAGTACGCCCGCATTCGTTCTCGGTGGACTTCCTTCCGTTCCTGGGTCCAAATCTTTCCCGTTTTCAGCTTCGGTTTTTCTTGGAAACCTTTGCAAGCTTGAAGTTTCCTTTTGAGTGGGGTGCGCTCCTGAATGTCTATTGGTGTAATCCCCACTTCTTTCAGATCTTTATCCAGTTCTATGAACCAGGCCCATTTTGTTTTCCTCTCCTGAAAGTAAGTTATGTTGCGGTTGGTCAGTCTCGCTGGGCTCATTCTTTTCACATGCCCAAAAAATGGTATCCTTCTCTTCCGGATGACGTTTCTTATCATCTCCACATTAGTATATAGTTCATGGTTATGCCGTCTTCTGTATTCCCCATTGTCGTTGATGGAACCCAATATCTTTCTCAAAATTTTTCTTTTTTTGGCCTCCAGTTTCTCGACCAAGCCTATTTTGTTCATCGTGAGGCATTCAGAAGCATGCAAGACCTCCAGGCGGATGACACTGCAGTAATGTTTTAGTTTTGCGTTGAAGGATATTGACCTTTTCTTATAGATGTCCTTAGTTAAATGGTAGGCCATTTCAATTTTGCTCATGCGTGTTTGAATGCTTCTTTCTCTGATAATATCCCTTCCCTGACCCGTCCTGAAAAGAAAAGTACATGGCCATTGGCTGCATTAATAATTTAAAAAAATAGGTGTTATAATTTCTCACTATATTATATTATTATTAGTATTATATTATGGCGTACAACGACGAGACAAATCCCCTCGGTGCCAGAAACAAAACTCGGGGGCCCTAAAGGGTCCTCGAAAACTACATTATAGGGCTCTAAATCAAACAGTTTCTGAAATATTCCCAGAAAACTAATTTAATTTAATTTAACAAACTAATGAAGGAATGCAAATCGGTAACCATGAGAACATTATATCAAGGGGTGGCTTACAACTTTCCTTCTATTTCTGTAAGAAGCAATGTCACTCCATTTATTACATTTCTGTGAAAGTTTGCAAATGGCTATAAGGTTATCACGGAACTAACGTAGACTGTACAATTCATCAATGCAATTAAGGGGGTCAAGGGGTAACCTAGAATTTTTTCATACAATTTTCACGTTCGGCATATAGTACAGAAGGTCTATTATATCTCCAAACAGCAACATTATTTTCAAAAATTCTTGAATTGAACCAGCATTTTTTTTTTTAGGCTTTTAGGAATTTGGGCAATTTGAGACTAAAGAACCTGAATTTTCATGCACCACAAGCCTTTATAATTTATGAAAGGGGTCTTCCTGGGTATGGGGACCTAGCACAACGCAGAGGGTCAGTTTTTATGTGACGTGTATTGCGTTTCGTCTACAAGGCTTTCAATTCTATTTCACGTCAGGAAGTACACGTTAGGTGAATTTAGACTGAGAGCACATTTTAACTATTTTTTTCTGTCGACAAACGGGTTCATCGTAAGGATGAATTTGTTTGATACTGTGTGGTAGATATACCCATATTTGGATATCTCGGTAATATGTTGTAGACAATAGAATTATCTGTCTGTCTTTCTTTGTATCTTTATGTAGCCTACGCCTATAACTCGTGTTCGGATGCTTGGAGCATCGTAAAATTAGGTATGGTAACCATGAGAGTCAATACACCAATCATTTATAAAACTCTTCACCGCACTTTTCATACAGTAGAAGGGTGGATATAGGGAAAAACTTCTCAATACATGCTAAAATAGGCGAAATATAAAAATTATCCTAGGGACACAAAATTCGGGAATCTATAAAGGGTCTCCGAAAACTACATTTTAAGGGCCTTAAATTAACCGTGTGTGTGATATTCCCAAAAAACTAACTTCGTTCTGATTAACTTGAAGGAATGACAAACCGCTAACCATTGCAACAGTAGCTCAATTGATAATGTCTGGTGTTAACAACGAACACCGTTCGAAGAACGGGTACTTCTGCTAGTAATAAATAATTTTATTTTGTGAAGAAGAAACATTCTCTGAAAGCATTACTACCCTGAGAAGTATTCGTATAATTAAGTAGACCTACAGTCCACGTCACCTTAAATAAGTTATTAACAACGAGAGAGAAGACTCGCTGTCGGATTGTGCATGAATTCATTTGAACCTGCCTTCGCCTGAATACTCCGCCACCAGCCATAATTCAACCTGTCGTGACGTTGACTCAAGCGTCCAAACTCCAACATCAGCTCAGTTCAATGCCTGCTTGTAGGCTCGCCATAACCTGCACTTGGTTGTGTGTATTTTATGTTTGTTAAGTTTCGGAATAGCAAGTAAAATGGAAAAACCTACTGTTGCTGATGTTCAGGTGAATTTGCACGGTGGAAAATTGATATTATTAAAGAAAGAGCGTTGTAGTCCTTCTCGAGTGTTTCTGTCACTCTCACTCGCGTTCTCTCTCTCACACACATCTAATTACTGCATTATGTTATGATACATAATAATCACTAGCGGACCCGTGCGAGAACTCTCGCATAATGGATTGTGTGCGCCCCATGTGTACAGACTACCCGCCCAGCGCTATTGCAATGCGGGCTGGACGCGATAGAGTTCTCGCAGGAGCTATCGTCTTGTTTATTTGTTTAAAGGCACTTTATAAACAAACAAATATATTTCCGTTGACTTTTCAAGAAATGCACGATTTTCCATGTACTATTGCGACGATTTGAAAGATTTTGGTACAAACCACACCTTCTAACTCCCTCTGGTTTAGGAGCTTGAGTTTTGTGAAACATACACCTTAGCGTATTATATAATAAGATTATCGTTTAATCTTTGCTCAGCGGACCCTGCCCCCACGCGGGACAAACGCTAAATAATAATAAGAAGAAGACCGTTTAATCTTTGCTCTCCATCACTACAAACATGGTGATTTATAGTTGACAATTTTTGCAAAGAATGAATGTAGACTATTGAGATCTAAAAGTGCCAAACGCACTAATGTGTCTCTGTCTGTATGTTTACGCCTTCCACCCACTAGGCCTAAACACGACGAAACCGAATTGAACCAAAGTTGGTATAAGTTAGAGGTAGCACTAGCAAAGGGCATGGCTTACATCGCCACCATCTTATACAAAAGCAAAATGGTGGCCGCCAAAATGTTCAAAACTCCAATCAAATAACGACTAAACTAATCATTGGATTTCTAGCAAATTTTGTAAAGACATGCCTCTATGTGGGAGAAGCGTCTTGTTCTCAAACTACTGTACAAGGTCATCAGACAAACAATTTTAACACAGCGATCTTGTAAATCATGCAAGCATTATAATCCTTATTGAGACCGTTAGTCGAGTCAACAACCACGATGACTTTCCTAACATCCCATAAGTCGAATAAAATTACCTTGAGGATCAGGTGAACTTCCTAATAGGCTGAGCGGCACGAGACGCTGTAGTCCACGGGGATCGTGGTACATGGTGACGATGGTCATAGACTGCCTAAGGAAAGGTTCACCTTAAAACTAGACTGAGAAATTAAACATCCAGACTTAAGTAAAACACCGTGAAAATTTATTAAAATTCACAAGCCCCTAGCCTAGTTCGGAGGGTTATGATCGGCTAGTCCGCACACTAATAAACAAGAGAAAACAAAGAGCAGGTCCCTACCTGAGAAGTTACTGAAAACCCTCGCGAAAGATCTAACTCACAATAATAAAGCAACAACAGCAACACTAGGAAAATGGTACGACGCAAGTCCCTAGTTCAAGTTACAAGATTAAGCTAATATCAGAATTTACATTTAACAGGGTAGCAAAACAAATCTAAGTTAGGATGATACCATTTCCACATTTACATTTAACGTTAATCATCTAGCTAAGTCCTAACAGTTAATAACAAAATTTACGGCGATGACGTCCGTAACAGAAAACAATTACAACAAATCTAAGTGTACAGCCATGAAAAACATTTAATTATCCTTAATAACTACGTGCTATCAGCACACAATAAGGTAACATGTAGGATTTACACACTTGTACATCATAAATAAGTAATGAAATAGACACAAATATTTATTACATTCCTGCCTACACCTTGGTTTACTCTTTGTAAGCCATAGTCATCTAATGTGTGTAATTACTGTGACGAATGCGTAGTTGAGACCACGTCTGACATCGCATGGCCTAAGCTCCACAAGCTACGAACTCTAGGTTCGCGCATGCTTCAGGTCGCTACAAAAGTGTCAACTGTCCTAGTCATTTCCACACAAGGAAATTACCTTCAACTGCACGGCTATGTCAACAGTTCCAAAATGCAACAGAACAAAGTTAGACAGAAAGAATTCATTAGTTAGCTTTTGTTTTACCAAAATTATGCGTTTTATTATTAAGATGTCGGTTTAGGTTTATCGTTGCTTTATGGCGAATATTACTGACAATAGCTCAGGCACGGAGTGTCTACACTGAGATCATTCTCCACCCAAAAGCCTCGACTCAACAGTCGGAATAAGATCAACGAGCAATAACAACTCGGACACACAATAACACGGGTTACCAGCGGCGCAAAGCTCGCATTCAATAACTCTGGGATAGGCCTGTCCACAACAGTTACCTTCCAATAACATCTGGTCAACGGGAACCCTCCCGGACAAGGTAATCACAAGTACCTTCATACAATAAATTCCTGCATTTAACAGGGTCGCCTGCAACTCACTATAGAAAACCTGTCCTAATTGTACACGTCAAGACGGTACACGCAAGAAGTGCGCTCAACTAACAAAAAGCAATCTATAAAACATGTGATCTGAGACAGGGTCAAAAACTGGGTTACATAAGCTAAGTTGCAATGAAAGAAAGAGCGAATACAATTGCATTCTGTCTCTTGTCAAAGTAGTCCTGTCTCACAAACAAATGAAGCGTGCTCTCAAGGGCACTGGATTACAAAACCAGTTTATATCACCAGCAGGCTACCACATTCCTGCGTTCGGTCGACACAAAACACACATTATTCAAGGCCGGCGATTTAATCAAAATAAAACTATACATCTGGCCTGTTCATAAAAAACTTTACCATAGGTTATGAACCTCTAAAGAATCCGTGTATAAAAAACACGCAATAAATCTGAATAGAATAATATAATTCCGTCTTTCTACCAAAGACGTCTAAATGATAGTAATCTTACAATTACTGGAGCTCTTTGCTCTCAAAATACAATTCAGTAGTTGCTAGTACAACATCAAATAAAAACGTGTCTTACATGACACAAGCAAAATGATAATTGTGGCGCAGATTCACACAAGGATCTGCTTAGTGATACGTTGGGAACTGAGTTCGATGCTAGGCAACGAAACATTCCTTCTAGTTGTTAGGTTCAAACTTGACCAAGAATAGCTTCTGAGCTTATTCAAAATGAAAATATAATGCATTTACAAAACTGGCAATTACAGTCAATTGCCTAACTGATACGACTGTTCTAACGAAAGTCAGGGGTGTATCAAAACTGGCTGCAAAGAATGCAGTTAAAGAAATAACCATGACATCTGATTGTCATAACTAAAGTCAGCAAAGACTTGAAAAATCACCCCAAACAGGGTTGGACAAAATAGCCTCGAATGACTACGGTCACATCTAGCAAAAGATAGGCTTTGACGTTCTACGACGTTCATCAAGCTGCACCAGGGTTAACCAAAATGTCAGACCCAAGGGTGTCTCACTATACTGAAATAAATGACATTAAATTAAACTAGATACAATCCCTACCTAGAAAAATGGCTGACACAGAGTGTGGTTGATTCACAAACTACATTAAATCTAATATACCACCAGAACTAGAACAAAGAAGGGATGTCCAAAAACTCACGACATGGAGAAGCTATCACTCAGCCCTCTATTCAATAACCAGGGTTGTACAAATTCCTCTCTGGATCTCTGGAACGGTATGATCCTCATCAGGATTCCCATCTGGACTCCTCCAAAGACCAGGGTTCGATTCGTCCCTGTCTTCAGCTCTGCGGATATGCTGGATATGCCTGGAAATGGCATCTTGGATTCCTTCCTTCTCGTCCTTGGTTCTGCAAGCTCCACCATCATGCTAGTTCTCGTAGAAACATCACCCTCATACCAGGATGGTATTAGCCCATGATGACTGATTCAAGCATGGTGTGGAATAGTCAGGTCACGTTGACGGTGAAATAAATTATGAAATTCATTCTTTCACTTTCCAAAAATATAATGTTCGTCGTAAATATTGTAGGCTTTGATAGTAATTGATAACACAGCCTTAATTTCGTGGATGTGAATAGATATGTGAGCTAGCACTGCTCTATGATTCTGCACGTGCTAATGACGCTACTTTTCTATCATGCAGCATCGGTAAAATGTACGTCGTTTTGGAAATAAAAACTTCACTCTGGCAATCCAAATATGTTACACTATCATAATCACACTTATTTGAAGTAGTTGCAACACATTTACCTGTATATTTTCCACAAGGCATTTGGCCCTCCACAAACACGTGGGTACTAAAATGTGGTGTTCCGGTAAAATTATATAATTCACTAATACTTGTCAATAATTATCTTCAATATGTTTCTGTGGCTCACTGTGCATAAATACCAGTATTTTACAATATGCCAGTGCACGATGGCACCTGATAACCAATTCAACGCTAACAAGCGGATATTCTTCTATGTCTTACAGGACAAATACAATTACACGCCTGTACTGGACGGATTCTCCAGACGTAGTGCAAGGCACTGGGTGTCTCAAGGAAGTAGGTCGTCAAACCGAAGTCGTTGAGCGACTACGTACGTTCCTATTTGCGTATCTGCAAGGGTACTACCTTACCTTAAGCTAAAATAACATTCTCAAAAATGTTTTAATAATGCAGCATGACGAAATGGAATATTCTGAGTCTTGAGAAAGAATAAAATTAATTAATAAGATCTCAGATAAATAATTAGCAGTTCTCACCAAAGTCAAAAGTGCGATTCAACGCTACTTCGAAGAGTATCGCGTGAGCTCTCAGCTCCACGTGGCTTCCTGTGTGTGTTCAAAGGTACAACATCCCATCATAAATGTTCTGTCATAAAAAATATCACATGAACCATAGCTCAGCGTGTTCATTATTAGGGCTAGGTTTTTTTATGTAAATAAATATTTTTTAATGTAAATACATATTTCAAGCATTTTTTCTATAAATACATAAATTCCTGTTTTTCACTTATTAGCACATAAAAAGACATAATATTTACATTTTTAAAATCAGTATGCCTAGATCTTTCAGTTTATTGCATTTTAGCTCTGAGTTACTTCAACGGGAAATAATCTGTGAGCTATCTAATCTTCATGCAGAGCGTATGTCAGCCTGCAACTGTGTTATTCTTAACTTGTCGCCCACGTGCCACTCACTGTGAAAGCCGGGGATTTCCTTGTCAATAGCCATATTGCACCACGTGCTAGACCTCCCCCTCCCCCAGCTACCTGAAACCAGTGTCACTCACATGCAGTTCATTTCTGTCACTGTGAAGTGTAAGGTAGTTCTACGAAGCCTAAAATAAAAACGACTGCAAGTTATCGTCTGTTGCAGAATTTAAAGATAATTTTACCTCTGATGGGGGCGTTCGGTTATACCAACCATGTGGGAAAGCAATCTTGGCAGAACAGCGATGTCAAGTTACACCACCTCAAGGGCAAGAAACACATTGCCGCAGTTTCGCGCCTTCAGAATAAGTGTGTCGCGATAATCGTCGGTCATTTGTGATGGACAACCTGAAGATGTATCTCGTTGTGTGTTGTGATCCTTCAGCAGTCAGTGTGACATAGCATAAATTGCATTCATGGGTACTGCATATTGCTTATAATCACATTAATAAACTAAATTATAATTAAATATTTTTACTTTTTTGTCACATATTTCTGGTATTTTTAATACATAAAAAATAAATATTTTCCCTATTTTTAGCACCTAAAAATCCGAGCCCTACTTATGACCCACCAGTTCCGCTTATGAAACAGAGGGAGGTTGAAACTGTCCTCAAGGAAGAGACACGTTGGATATTATAATTATTGTATTATATTATAACATTATACTGTAGCAGTGACTCAGGTAGCGCTCAGGCTGAGCCGTGTTCGGCCACACGACAAGATGACGCCTGATGCCTGGTGCAAGGCTCATATTTCAGTAGCTTGAGATTGTTGCATGTAATATTGGCTACTAATAGAAAAAATATAAATTCAAAATGAAATGCTTTATAATGAAGGCATACAACGCTCTAGGAATCGTTTATTCCAAATCATTATTTGCTAAGTAGTTGTTGATAACACTGATGTAGCAATAAGGTTTTGCTGAGTGGTAGCGTGTCGAACTGTTTCCCATTCAGCTGGGGTTTGGAACTGGGCAAAGTTGCTTTGTATCACTTAATTTTTTAAATAATTGTTGTTTTATAAACACTCAGACGTTATCATATTAAGCATTTTGTGCATATTGTAATGGGAAATACATTTAACACCATATTATTTCATCACGCTATCAAAGCAATTTCCTTCGCCATCGTTGAAACGCGCTAGAGCCTATTACAACCAACAACGTTTCTGATACCTAAACCAAATAGTATTCGTTACATTAATAGTCATGAAATTTAGAATGATTAATAATGAAGGCATGATACGCTGAAGAAATCGTTTATTCCAAGTAATTATTTGCTAAGGATTTGTATCTAAGCCTGTTGATAATACTTATAAATTGCTAGACTGGTTAAGTTGAGTGGTAGCGTGTGAATCTACCACCCGTATGGCTGGTGTTCGAAACCAGAAAAGGTTGTTTTTCTTTTGATGTTGTAATCTTTCAATTCTTGCCACAAGATGGCTTCACCCAGAGAAGCCATTTGTAACTTTGAAGATACAAAATTTAAATAAAAATGAATATTCTGCCTCATAAATGGCCTTTCTTTAAAATTTAAGCAACTGACATAATTGGTATTGTAATTAAACAAATCCACCTTATCGAAACTCTTCTTATCTCCGGGCGTGTGCAGATATTCTGAAAGGACTGGCTCGTACATAGGCCTTACCAAAACCTCCTATAAATTAATAAAGATGAAGGAAGGTTTACATGCATCTAACTAAAAAGAAACTATCCAATTTAAATTTACTTTATATTCTGAAGCAGCATGCAAGAAATTGATTAATATAATAAAAAGAGTGACACACACGAAGTGCAATTAAAAATATATAATATAATAATATAATAATAATAATATTTAGGCCTGTAGAGATTTATTATTTGTTTTTCACATTACCGGTAATGCCGTCGTCTGCACACTATGTCCAGTTACACCACTTTGAAGCTGGTCAGCCATCCCTTCACATTTGACGGTTCTCTTCCACGTTGCACAATCAGCCCTACTGTGATTGTGGCATAACAGTAAGAACCCAAATACGTGGTGCCCTCCATACTTAAACAAATCGGAGTCTTCAAGCTGTTTTCTTTCCGTATAAACACGAACCACTCCTCAAGAGAGACGGCACCCTCCACAACTCAACCAGTCATCTCAAAGTCCAGAGAGACAATCACCCACTAGTCCTCTCAGGTAGCTTGCTGCCGCACCTCTATGCCACAGCTCCTAGCAGGAAGTCTTTTCCCAGAAGCGCTATTGTCATACGCCTGTTTGTCCAGACCACACATAGCAAGCCCCCTTGCTCGGCTGTCGACACACCCTGTTCCACGCCTAAGGGCTTCTTCCCGTCTCGTCTACATCCAGTAGTTCATACAAGGCCATATTCTTTACAGCACAAGTGAGCTCGTTTGTCATAGTTCTAGCCCTTTGGCTAGGTAACACCACTTGCAAGAGCACCTACTCTATCTCGTGACCAGCGACAGAATATATCTCACCAACAAGTGACAGGCAATTACGTCCCCCACCATTCTCCGTACTTAAATATACCAAAAGTGTACAAATGAAATATACTATATTCTTTACAACAGAATCAAAGCAAGCTCCAGAATCTCGTCAAAAGTGACCTAAAATACATTGAATAATTAATAATAAAAAGTATTCGTATATGATAATAGTAATAATAATAATAATAATGACACTGCGTCTACTGCAGACGTGTCCAATGCAATTGAACACGTTGCCAACACGATAACGATATAAAGAAATAACAAACCTACGAGCCTACATTAAAACTGTCATGGGGGACTCATAAAATATAGGTTACAGAACGCCCCCTTGCTTTTCATTCATTTGGTCCTATACCATAGAATAAAAAGCAATCCTTTTAGGCATGACTTCCCTTCCAAAATCCTAACTCCTTCCTTCCACAAATATATACACAACCAACAGGGCTACTAGGATATGTACATCCTCAGATTGGAAATATTGTAAATCCCTAGCACCCTTCCGTCCTTTGTAAGGAGCTCGTACGCACAGGCCCCTAATTTCCGTGCAATTTCATACGGTCCTTCATACAAATGAAAAAATTTACTCACCAATTTCTGGTCTGCGGACGAGACATGAGGCACCCTCAAAAGCACAAGGTCACCTACATCTAACTTATCTCCTGCCCGCTTCCCTTGCTGCTTCTGCCGTTTCTTACTGGCCTTACATAAATGTTCCCCAGCTAACCTGATACTTAAATCTCTGGGTACTGCCTCCCCTGTCCTCAAACCCAAAATCATGGCAAGTTCGCTGACAGGCTTCCTGCCCAGCTGGACTTCTATGGGAGTGCGACCCGTGCTCTCGTGTTTAGTTACATTGAGCCAACGCTCAACGTCCTCAAGCATCGAAAACCAGGCATTATGTCGCTCACTCACATAAGTCCTAAACATGCGCCCTAGTTCTCTCATTACTCTCTCAGACATGTTTCCTTGGGGATACCTAATAGAGGAATACGTACACTGTATTCCCAGTTCACTCAACTTGGTCCTCCATATCTTCGAGGTGAACTGAGAACCGTGGTCTGAGAGTATTCGGAGTGGCTTACCAAACTCCGGAACATATTTCCCCAGTATGAAATTTACACAACCCCTCCCCGTGGCATGTCTTAAGGGATAGAGCTTAACATACTTAGAAAAGGCATCAACAACGACGAACACATATTGGTAGCCATACTGAGACTTCACCAACGGCCCATAGAGGTCAACACACACCAACTCACCTGGTTTCTGAGTTAAAACAGCCTGCCTTGGCCCTTCTAAATACCTTGTGGGGTGCTTCCACTTCTGACACAACTCACATGTTGCTAGGGTTTTTCTGACTTCCCTGCCCATGTTTTTCCAGAAGAAGTTCTCCTGAATAGCACCCAACACCTTCTCTGCACCGTAGTGGCCTAACTCCTTATGATAAAACCAGATAATATCATACCTCAAAGACTTAGGAACCCACACGCACCATCTCTCGCCAAAGCATTTCCTAGTTAGCAAGTCGTTAAAAAGCCTGAATTCCTTATTACCTCTCTTAGCAATGCTCATATGTTCCATTTCCTCGAGTTCCCAATAAATGTCCTGAATCTCCTTGTCCTTGCATTGTTCCTCTCTCATTTTACCCAACTTTAACCTCTCCCCGTCCCTATCTGAAATCCTAGTTACTCAGACCAAAATTCCTTCCTCTCTCCTAGCTTCAACTCCCTCCCCAGCAATTTCCGGGTGGCGACTCACAAAATTCGCGAATTCGTTTTCTGACCCTTTTACATGAAATATATCAAAATCGTACTCTTGGATCGCCAATATCCACCTAGAAAGCCGGTTCGAGGTTATCCTACATGTCCTAAGAAACGTAAGTGCGTTATGGTCTGTATAGATTAGGAATTTCCGGCCAAGCACATAGGTCCGGAACTTGCCCAGCGAATACACAATGGCTAGCAATTCCTTCTCACTAGTAGTGTATCTTTTCTCCGCGGAATTTAGACCTCTACTAGCGAGTGACACGATGCCTAGATTACCATCCCCATCCTTTTGACAAAGCACCCCTGCTAAACCTAAGTCGCTAGCATCTGTCATCACTATATACTGACTATCCTGCCCGGGGTACCTAAGTGTGACAGCATCCCTAAAACCCTCTTTAAGTTTGATGAATGCCTCATCGTGTTCCTTTTCCCAAACCCACTTAGAATTCTGTTTATGTAACCCGCTAAATGGCCCGCACAGCTGCGAATACCGCAGTACAAACCTCCTGAAATAATTACATACCCCCAGAAAAGAGCGAAGTTGTTTGACGTTACGTGGTGTCCGAGTGTTGATTATGTTGTCTAATTTTGACCCTTCTGGCGTAACCCCCTGTGGTGTAACAGTGTGGCCTAAAAACGTGATCTGTTGTGCACAAAAGGTCGCCTTCTTAAGTTTCACTGTGAACCCGGCCCGATGTAACTTTCCCAAAACGATTCTAAGGTGTTCCATGTGTTCCCCAAATGTATGTGATGCGATGACTAAGTCATCGATGTAACTGGCTGTGAAATCCCCTGTGTCGTGTCCCAGAGCGATGTTAAGTGCGCGAATGAGCCCAGCTGACGATGTTTTCATACCAAAAGGAATCCGTGTAAATTGTAACAGCTGTTTTTTGTAACAAAAAGCCGTGAATTGCCTATCCTCCTTCCGTAAGGGTACCTGCCAAAAACTAGCACTCAAATCTAATGTGGACAGCCATTCTTTACCCCCAAATCTCTGAACTAAATCCTCAGTAGTTTCCGGTCGCTGATGATCCGGCGCAATGCGTTTATTAGCTTGTCTTGCATCCAAACATAGCCTAACTGACCCATCCTTCTTAATCACTACTACCAACGGATTGACATACTGGCTCCTACTGAATTCGATCACCTCATCGTCTAGCATCTGCGAAATGACATCATCTACTGCTTTGACATGGGCGTGTGGTATCGGGTATCTAACACCATTAAAACTAGACCTATCGGTGATCTCGAAACTATGCTCGTACACATGTGTCCTACCAGGTTTGTCAGAGAACACCTTACTGTGGTCTCTCAAGACCTCTAACAACTGAGCCTTCTGCTCTACCTCCAACATGGTATCTTCCACAACACTTGAAAATTCACCTTCACGCTCCTCTTCCACTACCATACTACAACTTTGAATATCCTCTGATACCATGTCGCTACTAACCTCACTGACTTCTTCCTCTTCATTTAAAACCTGGACACACACTGATATACTCACAAAGGTTCCCGAGTCCACCTGATAACTCAGACTAATCGTATCAAAATTCTCACCCCACTTGAATCTCACCTTAGATTCGCCGTAATCAAGCTTACACATCTGACTGCTTAGCCAATCCGCACCCAATATGACAGGATACACTAAATTCGCGACCACTAGAAAACTCTGACGACCACATTTCTCATCAATGTACATAGGTGCGACAACCTGTCTACGCACTCTCTGTGACTTAGTCCCAACAGCAGACAATATAAATATATTGGACACAGGAATCTCCTCTATGGCTTCTCCTTTACTCTTAACCTCATCATAAAAGCCTGCCGTAATGCAAGAACACATGCTCCCTGAGTCCAATAAGGCATCGACGACTTGACCCCATATCTTCACCTTAATCACAGGACTGATCAACGTAGGCTCACATCTCTCCTGCATAACCTCAACCTGGTCATCTAACAATTCCTTTCTAACATCAAGGTCGTATTCTATCTTCTTCAACACATGAACTGGAATACTGGGACGGGACCCTCTATCTGACCGTCTTAAAGAGCCCTGTTCCCGTTTAAATTACTCGGCTGACCTGGCTGTCTCCCTTCTTCACGCCCCCTATTCTCTAACTGCCTTTGTTCCTCAGGTCCCCGATTTTCTGCCTCCCTCTGTTCTCCGCGCCCCCTATTCCGAAAATTCCCTTGGTCACCCCTATCCCTATTTACAAAATTTCCTCTATCATTCCTCACAAAGTTACCTAGCCTATCAATATTCCTACGCTCATAATGCCTATTCCCTTCCTCCTGATACCCCTGATCGTAATTTCCTTCCCTTCCCTGTTCTTGCCTTTTGCCTCCCATTCTACCCAAAGTATCAAACCTTTCTAACACACGTTCCATGTCCTTAATCATATTTACATTCTGCATGACTACGGCCATCTTCACCTCATCAGAAAAATGACGGGCCATACGCCTAACAATATCACCTTCAGAAGAACTAGTGTCTAAATTCTGACTGATAAGGACATGTGTGAGGAAATACTCCGTCATGCTCACCCCCTGATTCGACTGATACCTCCCAAAAGAAATCTTGTCTCTTTCTCTTCCTTTAGTCTGTTCGTTCCAGAACTTTCCCTCAAACTTCAGCCTAAAATCTTCTAACCCCTGAAAACCTCCCCTAAAAACTTGATACCAAGATTTAGCCTCCCCCACAAAAGCTAATGATATGATTTCCTCAACAATATCCCAGTCTAAAGTCCCATCTTCTAACCCTTTCGAAAACCTCTTCTGAACAACTTTAACAAACTCCATAGGGTTAAACTGCCTTCCACTAAATTTAGGTAAGTCAGATTCCCTATAGAAGTTACTATGTCCTACAGAGTGAGTACAATTTTCCTTATTTGACTTGGCCTGATTCAGCTCTCTTCTTAATTTCAAATTTTCGCTCTCATTAAAGGATTTCAGTTCACTAATCTCCTTTTTTACACTCTTATCTACCATCGTTACTCTGGCTGAAGAAACCGCTAGCTCCTGTTCGAAAGACACCTGCTTATTTCTAATCTCAGTTATATCCTTCATTTCTTCCTCTACAACTATCAACCTCTCACTAACTTCTTTCTTGACAATGGCTACCTCATTACTCACCTCGCCTATCTGCTTATCAACAGTATCCATAATGCCCTGCCTCTGTAAGCTCATCTTCTCCTCAACTTGCTCGAATCTTTTATCTACCATCTCAATTCTACTGGCAATTTCCTGACGAATTTCCTTATAGCCTTTACTCATACTTTCTACAATCTTATTAATTTTGCTCTCTAAATCCGTACTTTGAATGTCTATCTTAGTACTAAATTCACTACTTTGATTATTAATTTGAGTACATAAATCACTACTCTGAGTATCCATTTTATTACTTAAATCACTTAGTTTACTACTGAATTTTGACATCATCTGCTCCATTAACTTGATCATCTGTGAGTTTTCCCCCAGCCCTACATTTTCCTCGTCACTATTCACTCCCATTCCTAACTCCTTGCCAGTTGCAACATCATCTTTCTCGGCCCCCTCACGTCCCTCCAACGTACCAGAAAACACATCCTTATCTGCCATTTTACTAAGAACTACTCTCGAATTTGTGGAATCTGACCGCTTATTGGTCTGCCTGTTTGACTGACTCCTGCCTCTTCTAGAATGACCAAGAGTGCTTCGGTCAACACTTCTAGATCTCAACTTTAATAAATCAGGCTCACTCTTATTACTTAGCATACCCTCCAAAATCACTGAACATATATACCCTTCCTAAAATACCCGATCAGATTTCACAAATTACCAGTGCGTACTGCCATACTATGCACCAGCCAGCCTTATTCACACTCCATAGTTGGGCGCCATTTGTAATCTTTCAATTCTTGCCACAAGATGGCTTCACCCAGAGAAGCCATTTGTAACTTTGAAGATACAAAATTTAAATAAAAATGAATATTCTGCCTCATAAATGGCCTTTCTTTAAAATTTAAGCAACTGACATAATTGGTATTGTAATTAAACAAATCCACCTTATCGAAACTCTTCTTATCTCCGGGCGTGTGCAGATATTCTGAAAGGACTGGCTCGTACATAGGCCTTACCAAAACCTCCTATAAATTAATAAAGATGAAGGAAGGTTTACATGCATCTAACTAAAAAGAAACTATCCAATTTAAATTTACTTTATATTCTGAAGCAGCATGCAAGAAATTGATTAATATAATAAAAAGAGTGACACACACGAAGTGCAATTAAAAATATATAATATAATAATATAATAATAATAATATTTAGGCCTGTAGAGATTTATTATTTGTTTTTCACATTACCGGTAATGCCGTCGTCTGCCCACTATGTCCAGTTACACCACTTTGAAGCTGGTCAGCCATCCCTTCACATTTGACGGTTCTCTTCCACGTTGCGCAATCAGCCCTACTGTGATTGTGGCATAACAGTAAGAACCCAATCACGTGGTGCCCTCCATACTTAAACAAATCGGAGTCTTCAAGCTGTTTTCTTTCCGTATAAACACGAACCACTCCTCAAGAGAGACGGCACCCTCCACAACTCAACCAGTCATCTCAAAGTCCAGAGAGACAATCACCCACTAGTCCTCTCAGGTAGCTTGCTACCGCACCTCTATGCCACAGCTCCTAGCAGGAAGTCTTTTCCCAGAAGCGCTATTGTCATACGCCTGTTTGTCCAGACCACACATAGCAAGCCCCCTTGCTCGGCTGTCGACACACCCTGTTCCACGCCTAAGGGCTTCTTCCCGTCTCGTCTACATCCAGTAGTACATACAAGGCCATATTCTTTACAGCACAAGTGAGCTCGTTTGTCATAGTTCTAGCCCTTTGGCTAGGTAGCACCACTTGCAAGAGCACCTACTCTATCTCGTGACCAGCGACAGAATATATCTCACCAACAAGTGACAGGCAATTACGTCCCCCACCATTCTCCGTACTTAAATATACCAAAAGTGTACAAATGAAATATACTATATTCTTTACAACAGAATCAAAGCAAGCTCCAGAATCTCGACAAAAGTGACCTAAAATACATTGAATAATTAATAATAAAAAGTATTCGTATATGATAATAGTAATAATAATAATAATGACACTGCGTCTACTGCAGACGTGTCCAATGCAATTGAACACGTTGCCAACACGATAACGATATAAAGAAATAACAAACCTACGAGCCTACATTAAAACTGTCATGGGGGACTCATAAAATATAGGTTACAATGTGTAACATCTTTCCGCTCGGGAGCTGGATAGTTTTGTGGGAGTGATTTTGAAAATTGGGGACGGAAGTGGATCGGAACGATCGAGCTGGTGGTGTTGGATCAAACGGAAGTATGCACTGCCCGCTCGATCGATCAAACGGAAGTGTGCCCTAGCTGGCAGTGGTGGATCGAACGGAAGTATAAGACGCACTGCCAACTCGATCGATCGATCCAGCTGGCACTGGGCAAGAGAAACAATCAGCGCGCGGTGTCGAAAATTGATACCATGACGCACTCTCGGCCATGTGGATTGTATATGACATACTGAACGGAAAACGCTCATGCGAACTCCGGTGTCAAGTGATTTAAACGAATGACATGGTACATGTTCGAAGTCTTCGTATCAGTATTTAAATGGTAAAATGCCTTAATATCAAACATTGTAAGTAGTCAGCATTGCATTGGCATAAGGCATTTTAAACTCAATGTCACTCAGGAACATTATCGAAACAAGCAAAATATAAATGAAACTTAATTCCGTAATGCAGTATTATTGGAACGTGGAAATAAGTCACCATCTTATGCACAATATTTGCGTATTCGAATTAGCCGTGGGGTTATTTCGTATGCCTGTGAATCTAGAGATCTTGGGTTCGAATCCTGGGCGGGGTAGATATTTTTGCTACCTGATTATCATTTTAAACGATATTTATCATATCAATATGACTCATTTTAACAGAATCCAAATGAAATTACGTGTTGGTCTGTGAATCAAGAGGACCTGTTTATAAGGAATTTAAGGTTATGAGCGGTGTCGCGTCTATTAATCTAGTTGATCCATATCGTATTCTTTATTTAGGCTAGTGCTGGTGGAAGCTACAAATCATCTAATAAAATGAGTTCCATATTATAAACTACAATATCTGTAAAACACTCCCTTTTAGAATAGATTAATATTTGTGCCAATAATACTATAAAATACCGGTGTATCAAAAATTTCACGTGAGGTTTCTTCTATGTCAGATGTTACACATCAAATGCGACTACTGTGAGGCTCGTTTTTAGCCTATTTTCAATTTTGAAAAAAATAGGCTTATGAGATCACCTTTTGTCCGTGTGTGTGTGTGTGTGATTCGTGTGTGTGTCCCCCCCTAATAAAATCTAAACGGCTGGAGCGATTTCAATGAAACTCAGTAAGTTCATAGCACTATTCCGGGCGACCTCGACCGTGCCCTTCAAATTTTGTTACGACTCACCAATCCAACATGGCGGCTGTGCGAAATATTTCACCAGCATTCAATATCTCCGAAACAATTACCGATATTACCCTGACATCATGTATGGTGATAAAGGGAACTACTATAAGTTCACTAATGTGATCTTTGAAAATCTGGTAACTACAAAACCAACATGGCGGCCAAGCGAAGTTGCGACTTTTAAATAGACGTTTCTCGCGATTTATCCAACCAAATGCAATGAAACTTGGTACAGTATATGTTTATATACATTGTAGTGCACCGACAACTAACTTCGTTCATTTGTTTACATAACCACAAGATGGCGGATGTGCGAAATATTTCACCGGCATTCTGTATCTCTGAAACTATTAGCGGTATCTCCCTGACGTTTTGTACGGAGATAAAGGGCACTACTGGAAGTCCATTTATACGACTTTAAAAAACCGATTATATACAAAACAAACATGGCGGCCAAGCGAATTAGAAAATTTGAAATAAACCTTTCTCGCGATTTAATGCTCCAAACGCAATGAAATCTGGTACAGGAAATATTTATACACATTGTAATGCACTGGTATCTAATTTAGTTCAATTGTTTACATAACCTCAAGATGGCGGCTGTGCGAATTTTAAAATTAAGTTTTTATTTCTTGTGATGTAGTCATGCGATCGAAGTGAAAGTTTGAATAATGAACCTACCCAATAATTATCCTATAATGGTACATGACTCTATGGCCTATACATTTAACAATCCAACATGGCGACCATCCGAAATATTTAGACGGCTCTCAATATCTACGAATCTATTTTAGTAATCAAACTGAATTTTTTATTGTTCATAGGGGCTATGAACTCAAGTTCACTTATAGGACATTAAATAACCTGGTGATCACAAATCCAACATGGCGGCGACGCGAATTATAAATAATCACTTGGACGTTTATCGCAATTTAACCATCCGAGAGCAGTGAAACATGGTACAGTAAATCCTTATACGAATGGTAATCCACTAGCATCTAATTTATTTCAATTGTTTCCATAACCTAAAGATGGCAGCTGTGCGAAATTTTAAAATATCCTTGTAACTTCTAGTGTCCTAATTATGCGATTGAAGTTTGAATACTACACGTACACAATAATCTGCATGTAACAGTACATAACTCTAGGACCTACATATATAATATCCAACATGGCGACCATCCGAATTATTTAGTCGGTTCTCAATATCTACGAATCTATTACAGCAATCAAACTGAAATTGTGTATGTTGATAGTGGCAATAAGTGGGATATATGAAAATAGGTTGTATAGTTCTTCACGGAACTACTTGTTTTAATACTTATTGTTTTGTAATTGCTCAGACGTTATAATATTAGGCTTATATTGTACATTTTGTAATGGAAAATAAGATATATACGAAGCTTATAACACCATGTTATTTCAACACGCTGACACGTAAAGCGTATAGTATGCTATATATTACCACGAGGGTTGATCAGAAACTAAAGTTACAAAGCCTGCAGTAAAACGTGTACATTTTATGCCAAACGACCAATTTATTTATTTATTTAGCGTATGGCTACATCACAAAATGTACAGTTAAATAATATTACAATCATAAATATAATTACAACAGACTACAAACTAATATCAAGTCCATGAATATAGTCCAGTGATCCCTCCGTCATCACCAGGAACTCTGATTGGTCGCCAGCGAAAGCTCTCGAGGGACATTCGTGCACAACATGGAAGACCGTCTGCTTTTCAGCACCAGTCACAGCTAGGAGACTCTCTTTTCTTCCACTTGTACATAAGGTCTGCACATCTTCCAGTGTTGGTTCTTATTCTATTAAGTACTGACCAGTCCTTGCGTGGTAATTCAAAACACGGCATCTTCAACTGCTCTGCTGTTGCGTTAGTCTGCCATGATTGCCTCCAGCAGTCATCAGTATTAAAGTTGTTGGCATCTAAAGTTCTCGCGGTTTCAAGGGGTGGATGACGAGAGCGAAGCCTTCCTCTTCCGATGTTTGGTATTTCTTCATGCACAGCAAGGTGTGGATTTTTGTACAGCATTTTGTACTCGCGTAATAGTGCATTTTTCCGACGCAGAGATGGAGGTTGTATGTGGCTAAGTATGGGTAGCCAGAAAGTCGGCGTGGGTCTGATTGTGCCAACTGATAGTAGCTTACATACATTAGGTTATTTTTTGGCACAGTCTCCATATTGGTTTAGACACTTGTTGCTTCGTGGGATGAGTTTGGATATTCCCTCATGGTAAAAAATCCTGTCCTTGTGTGTTCAGCCTCGTTGTCACGAAGTGTTACATCTCCTCGCCTGAAGCGAATCGTCGACCTCCTAAGTGCTCCTTCAAGTGAGGAAACATTTGAAAGTCGCTTGAAGGGAGATCCGGGATGTAGGGAGGGTTGTCAATGATGTCTTAGTGAAACCACTTCAACAGTGTGGTGGTCTTCTGGGCTGTATGAGGTCGCGCGTTATCATGTTTGAAGATGACGTCCTCGGTGAGAATTCCTGGCCGCGGTTACATGTTTCACCCAAAGAAATGGAATAACTGAGCGGATCTCTCCGCGAGACCAGTTTACTGTAGGTAGCAGGTAGCTGAAACTCTGCACAGTTACCAACCTTATGTATTCGAATTGCCCTACACTACTAATTTCTCTATAACAGACGAAACTCCAGGAATATCGGGCTTGTAAGCTTAGTTTCTGATCACCCCTCGTAGTAATGTATTTTTTGGTCCTTACCTGAAAATTGGCCAAAGACGGGTGTAAGAATACTTAGCCAATAAACTAGCCTCTTTGTTGTGGGAGCTTGCAGTAAAACATTTCATTAATTCTAGATATTATGTAAGCTAAGTATAACAAACGTTCAGAATCCACTAAAAATTCACCCAACGTTTGTTAATCAGTTGGAAAATTTGAGGACAGGAAAGATTGTAATTATTGAATAATTCCCAATGTTTTTTTTCGTTCAGCCGTAAAATTATTATATTTGAACTGCAGCCAATGGCCATAGCGGGGTATTTTAATCTCAGAAGACGTCAGTGAAATAATGGCTCTCGAACAAAGAAGGATCAAACTAGACTATGCTTGTAGAAAACTGTACGCCTCGAAACATCTGTGGATGAATGTCAAAACAAGACACTATATAATGCAATATTCAAACCATCAATCCTCTACGCAGCTGAGGGCCTGTTTCATACTAAGAAGACCCCGCTGAGGGCCCTCGAGGTACAGGAAAGGAAATTCTTGCAAAAATGGTGAGACCAATAATCTTACAAGATGAAAGACAATGGTACAAACCAAAATGTGAACTCTAAAAACACCAGGGAAACCTCACATATGCCGTCAGAAGGAGATGTCTGGCTTTCTACGGCCACCTGTACAGAATGGACCACCACAGGCTGTCTTATAAGATCTTCAAGGTAGCCAGCAAGGGTAAAGCCACTGGGTCCCTGTGGATCAAACAAATTGATAAGGATCTTTCTGAACTTAATATTCAGCAAGACACAATAAATGACAAGAGTCGCTACCGTCTGACAGTTGAAACCAGGCTTATCCTCACATGCATTAGAGAAGCTCACAACAACGCATCCAGGAAATGGTCCTAGGAACGTAAAATAGAGTTCAGCAAGAAAATTAAGGAATACTGGACCAATTGAAAGGTTTAAGATTTCAGCACAAAAGCAGCCGCTAAACAATCCACCAAGAACACCAGAAGTGGCAGACAACAACAGCTAAAACAAAATCACCCTGGTTCATAGGTGGCCCAAGCGACCAAAGAAGAATCTCTACTTAGTATAAAACTGATTCCCCGATTCTTGGATGTTATAGGAAAACTCGAGAACCACTGGATAGATCTTGATGCGGTTTTCACCATTCTGTAAAGGATATATTGAGGATGATTTTTGTAGAAAATAATTTATTTATGATTAAAGGAAGCCGAGCAGTAACGATTTCAGTGGAAAAGTCAAAAAACATCCTGGCGTCCGAGCGCGTTGTAAGCTTACGCTGGGCAAACCGTTAAACATATCGAAAAATTATGAGTGTAAGCATTGTTCAGCATTAAAAGTTCTACAAAAACGTCCACGAGAGCATATGTCTATCTTCAATACATCGCCCACTATAAGTGTTTTTACGTTTCAATTTCTTCCAACCATGTCCATTCAACTACTGAGGCGACAGTTTACGAGCTAGCTAAGGGCGAGTCTATCATCCCTGTTACAGCCTAGCTAGCGGGCGAACCTATTGCCCCAGATACAGCCAACAGCAAACCGTTGAGTCGTATTGAGTTAAGACTTCTGAGAAGGGTGGTTGTGTTTGGAGTTTCACTGGAAGTGCAACTCGGGTTTTCTTCATTTCGCCTGTGAAACACAGCCAAGTTAAGATTGGACGGAAGGGGGATTTGAGTTTCATTCACCTCGCCATTCCCTGGAAGTGCAACTCTCATTTCGCCTGTGAACTTGTCGTTCCGCAAAATTCACAGTCAATTTAAGATTGGACGGAAGGGGGATTATATTATATTAAATTATACTGATTGGCGTATAATCGCTACTTAGTATAAAACGAAGTCTCCGATTCTTGGATGTCACGGGTAATCTCGAGAACCACTGAATGGATTATGATGTGGTTTTCACCATTCTGTAAAGGATATCTCGAGGAAGGTTTCTGAAGAAAATAATTTATTTATGACCAAAGGAAGTCAGGCACTAACGATTTCAGTGAAAAGTCGAAAAAAACTGGCGTCCGTGCGCTTTTTAAGATTACGCTGGGCAAACAGTTAAAAATATATATAGACTATGAGTGTAAGAATTGTTCAGCATGCAAAGTTCTACAAAAAAGCCCTGGAGAGCATATCTCAATTTTCAATACATCGCCTACTTTACGTTTTCATTTCTTCCAACAGTCACCATTCAGTTACTGAGGCAACAGTTTACGAGCTAGCTAGGGGCAAGTCTATCACCCCAGTTACAGCTTAGCTAGCGGACGAGCTTATTGCCACAGATAGAGCCAGCTGCAAACTGTCGAGTCGTGTTGAGTTAAAAACTTTAGAGAAGAGTGGTTGTATTTGGAGTTTCCCTGGAAGTGCAACTCGGCTTTTCTTCATTTCGCCTGTGAACTTTTCGTTCCGCAAAATTCACAGTCAAGTTAAGATTGGATGGAAGGGAGATTTGTGTGTCATGCACCTCGCCATTCTTAAATTACGTCTGACAAGAATTTGTTGCACATGCACCTCCATGATAATATAATTAATAGTCCAGTTAGTGATTTTAACCCATAATGCCGAGACGTAAAACGGATATCGGTCGTTGTTCATTGGCAGTGGAAAAAAATTACGAGCCTTACAGTAGTCGCACATGATGTGTAACATCTGCCATAGAAGAAACCTCACGTGAAATTATTGATACACCGGTATTTTATAGTATGATTGGCACAAATATTAATCTATTGTAAACGGGAATGTTTTACAGATATTGTAGTTTAAAATCCGGAACTCATTTTATTAGATAATTTGTAGCTTCCACCAGCACTAGCCTAAATAAAGAATACAATATGGATCAACTAGATTAATAGACGCGACAACGCTCATAGCCTTAAATTCCTTATAAACAGGTCCTCTTCATTCACAGACCAACACGTAATTTCATATGGATTCTGTTAAAATGAGTCATATTGATATGATAAATATCGTTTAAAATGATAATCTGGTAGCAAAAATATCTACCCGCCCAGGATTCGAACCCAAGATCTCTAGATTCACAGACATACGCACCAATCCCACGGCTACTTCGACTACGCAAATATTGTGCACAAGATGGTGACTTATTTCCACGTTTCAATAATACTGCATTACGGAATTAAGTTTCATTTATATTTTGCTTGTTTCGATAATGTTCCTGCGTGAAATTGAGTTTAAAATGCCTTATGAATAGGCCCTCTTGTGAGTAAAGAGAATGTCTTGAGTAATAATTCATGGCTTGTTCAATTCTCGTATAACCACAACGATTATATTATATTGATGACTGCATTACCGTTATGTGGGTTAATATTTGAATAGCCATTGTGCAGAAACATAATACCGGCAATGCCGACTACTTACAATGTTTGATAATAAGGCATTTTACCATTTAAATACTGATACGAAGACTTCGAACATGTACCATGTGCTTTGTTTCAATCACTTGACACCAGAGTTCGCATGAGCGTTTTCCGTTCAGTATGTCATATACATTCCACATGGCCGAGAGTGCGTCATGGTATCAATTTCCGACACCACGCGCTGATTGTTTCTCTTACCAGTGGCAGCTGGATCGATCGATCGATCGAGTTGGCAGTGCGTCTTATACGTCCGTTCGATCCACCACTGCCAGCTAGGGCACACTTCCGTTCGATCGATCGAGCGGGCAGTGCATACTTCCGTTTTCCACCACTGCCAGCTAGTACACTTCCGTTCGGTCGATCGAGTGGGCAGTGCATACTTCCATTTTCCACCACTGCCAGCTAGTACACTACCGTTCTATCGATCGAGCGGGTAGTGCATACTTCTGTTCGATCCACCACTGCCAACTCGATCGTTCCGATCCAATTCCGTCCCCAATTTTCAAAATCACTCCCACAAAACTATCCAACAACCGAGCGGAAATATGTTACACATAAAAAAAAATACGAGCCTTACAGTTACCGCATATGATGTGTAACATCTGACATGTTATTCGAATAATTCCATATTACTTACTCGCATTTTCTAAAGAATGAACTCAGAGTGCTACCTTGTGCCAGCAAACATGAAAGGATTCTCCAATGCATCTGCAGTAGTGACATATACCTGCAACTGTATGCGGGAGCAATCCACTGCCTACTTGATGCGAGCTGCGCTTTATACCGGCCAGTTAGTGAAGCCATGCCAGCGGTGTTATTGAAAATGGCCTCTTATTGCCGATATAGCGCACTGCCAAGTATATGCGCGATAAAAAATTAGGTGTGCAGTAGGTATATTAAAGGCGTTTCTCCCAGTGATACGTTTAGACCTACCAAATAGCTTAATATGATAATAGTGGAAACTCCCACGAGAAACTGGCGATACTGATTATGCGTGCCATCTAGCGGTTCACTCAGACTACTACGAACTCGATTTCAATCAGCTGGCAAGTTTATCTGCCCATGTTAGAAGTGTAAATTTTGGGATATGTATGGGTGTTTTCATTACAAAATACAAAGTGATTAAGTGATTAAGCTATTTGGACCAACGAAGTTTCAATTATTGTTAGTAGTCGGTGTTAATATACAGAATTCCTATGTTATTTGGAGTGTTGGTTGATGCGATATAGCACTCGAGGTATAGAGTGCGTACATTAAATAAGAATACAGCAAAAGTATGAAGATTTAATAAATCGTAATTGTTTTTAGCAAATATGATATAATGAATATTTTCACACCAAAGAACGACAATTTAAAGATGATTTATTGAAGCAATTTCTTTAATGGGGCCTCCAAACCTTGAGGTAAACCCTTATGCGATTTACATTCCACATAGTCACATAGCTTACAGTACGTCGTTGTACCTATCTCCTCCACCGCGCGCGCTCATTGTTTCCGTCCCATGCACTTCCGTCCCATCCACTTCCGTCTCTTTTCCAAAATCACTCCCTCAAAAATGTCCACCTACCGAGTGCCACAAAAATATCCAGATACCGAGTGGAAAGATGTTACACATTAAAAAAGCGCTTATCACGTAATGCATTCATAACTGTTCCCGGGCGAAGCCGGGTCGGGTTGCTAGTAAATAAATAAAGAAAGAAAGAAAGAAAGAAAGAAATAATCTAGGGTCTTTTGGCTACTACCTAGACCAGGCCACGCCAACTCAGGTGCTTCGCGAGCACTGGCCGGCCCCTGGAAAAGCACCGGTGATCTGCTGTAGGAGAGGAACGTGTAGTGGCAGTGCTAAGCGAGGCGAGAGTTGTCTGGTGAATGGGGCTGGGCAAATCAGCGCGCGTCAGGCGGCGTATCGGTATGAGAACGAATAATAATAATAATAATAATGTCAATTTTGTGCACAGACAGAAATAATAGTTTTATTGCGTTTCTGATTTTGCCATAATTTTCAACATTCTTTGTTTCTTTGTAAACCTATCTTCAAATTATTTATGCAATGACTGTGATACATTTGCGTACTCACTGATGTGTTCATAAGTACTTAAATTCAAGGATTTTAGAGCGGGGAAAATTGTCCCAATTTCCTTCTTGAAGCAGAAATTTAAAATGCACAAGCTGCAATTTGAAACATTCAATACGGTCGCACATAGTACTGATTATTTTATTTTTGCCTTGCAACGAGATATTAAAATCATTTCAATACCTCGTGATGTCTTTCATGAAAGCGAAGTCAGCGACCCATTGCTCATCATCCAAGTCTGAATGTGCTACCGCCACTGCACTGCGAGGAAAGAGGGGAAGGAGGGGAAAGCACCGGTGCTGCTCGGTACGGCATGGCACCGTGGCGCCTGCTTGCGTTGGCGTGGTCTGACCTAGACGATGTAAGTTGGCAACACTGCGTAAGGATTAAAAACAGGGTAGTGTCTGCTAAGGCGAAGAATAGCCCCGTACTTATCGCAATAACGCAAATGGAAGGATCGATATGGACTTATATTATTAGCTCTGTTTGATGGATCGACCAATCAGCTGGAGCATACATTACTCCTAATGGATTCAATGTGCAAATTATAGAAGGATGCCTGGCGTCCCATTTTACATCTAAAAAAACTGGGGAGTCACGAGAATTCAAATTGAATGCAAATTTTCTTTAATTTTGAATTCAAAGTTGTGTTTCCTTGATGACTTGCATCCGTTTCTCATAATCAAAACGAACCATGAGGTTTTTGTTTAAAAAAGAAGAAAGGGACTTTTTTTAATTCAATCGCTCATTTTATTGAGCTCTGCTGGAGGACTTTGTGCGATAATTTATTCTGTGTTTATCTTTAGCCATTAGCATTACATTGTCGGATGCTGCGAGTGATTTAAGATCTCTATGTATTCAAGGACAAAAGGAGTTTTCTTCATCTTATGATTCTTTTAAAATAACAGACAGTCAAATGTGGTTGTAACGTTCAATGAGTGTAGATCCAGCGTGCGCACAGTTAAAGGAAACTGGAAGACGCTTAATCACAAAGATCTTGAGTAGTAGTCAGCGGTAGCTGAGGAGGATAACATTTGCAACGGGGTGGATATTTCTGTAATAATAATCGTAATCGAATGGATAAAATAAAATTCATTTACCTTCATTCATTTCAAATTAAGATTGTTTTGCCTTTCAGTCTAGCCTGCAAGTCTATATTTGCGAAAGAGTCACCTCGTCGACTCCCTACATTCATTCATTTCAAATTAAGATTGTTTTGCCTTTCAGTCTAGCCTGCAAGTCTATATTTGCGAAAGAGTCACCTCGTCGACTCCCTATTAGCAGTTAGCTCTTCAGTCTCTTCTGAATCTATGCCCCCTATCCTTGAAATTGTTGTACACTGAATATAACTAATGCCTCCTTGGTTTATCTCTCTTGTCATGCTGTCGTGACCCAAGAGCAAACTTGCACGAGGATCAGACGGTTCGCTGTTCGAGCGGTTATTATCGCTAAGGAAATTTAGGTTGAAGTCATGGGCACTCTATTTTCCAAATTACCTCGTTGCCCATATATTTATTATAGCTTTATTGGGTATTTAAATATTTGGGTTCAATAATAGAAACTGGGGGAACAAATTCATCTGAAATTAAGAAAAGAGTAAGTGAGGCTAGGAGAACAATTGGAGCATTATATTCCGTTTTATAGAGCAGAAATATTTTAAACAACAATAAGAAACTTACTTTCAGTTCATTGGTACAAAGTATTTTGTTATATGGAGCAGAAACTTGGACGTTAAACAGAAAGCAAGCAAACCAATTATTAGTAACAGAGGTGGATTATTGGAGGAGGGCGGCAAGAAAATCAAGATTGGATAAACTTAGAAATACGAGAATCAGAGAAATTATGCAGGTAAAATAAAATGTACTAAAAGTGGTTGAAGAAAGAATATTACAATGGTTTGGACATGTGAAAAGGATGCAGAATAGTAGAATTCCAAATATAGGCTAATGCTACATTGGCAAGCTGAAGGCAAACGGAAACGGGGTGAACCAAGAGAAGAATGGATGGATGGTGTAAAGAGAAGCACGGCTACCAGAGACTTAACCGAGGAAGATGCTGAAGACCGAAATATGTGGAGATGTAGAGTATTTTTGGGTTGAAGGAAAACTACTGTATTGTAGAATATTCCTAATAAAGAAGAAAAAGGGAATTTCTACCAATGTACATAGGCCTAAACCTAGGTATAATACAGTGTTACTTTATGTCAAAGCCCCTAAACTTAAGAACCAACCAACCAGTCTTACTTTACACTCGTAATATTTCTCAGGGCTGGTCAATTACTGCACTACCTTTTTAGCCTACTTTTCACATTTTGCAAAAATGAGGAAAAAGTAGACTTATGAGGTCGATCCGGGAAAATGTGTGTCTGTCTGTCTGTCCTTCTGTCTGTCTTTCCGTCCTTCTGTCTGTCTGGCTGTGTGTGTGTGTGTGTCCCCCTATCAACTCCTGAACGGCTGCAGCAATCAAAACCAAATTTAGTATGAGTAAAGATGTATACCGGAATATCTCAAGCCCATATTTGAAAATAATGTCAGTGCTACCAACTGCTAAAAAACGCACTAGAAATTTGAGCTCCATGTTGGATATCTTGGAAGGTATGCATGGGAGCTATTCCAAAATTGGCACACATGTAGATAATACTATTTCAGTCTAATTCCCAGGAGGCCATACATGACAATGTTCCTAAAATAATTTTAAGCTTTCTGATAGTTCCAATTTTTAAATGCATATAACTTCTGCACTATCAATTGGATTTCAACCAAATTTTGTATGTAATATGTGGACATAAACAGATATGACTGAGCGTATTCTTAAGAGCCAGCAGGGCTGCCAACTGTTAAAAATTGCTCTCTCTCTCTTTTCATCCAAATACCAATATATCAGAAAGTATGCAAGCCGACAGCTTTAAACTATGCACACGTATAGTACCTGACATTTTAGATTAATTTGGAGTAACTTATATAGTCAGTTCTACCAATATGATTCTAAGCCTGCTGATAGGACCAATTTTTATATACATGTAACTCCTATACTATCAGTTGGATTTCAACCAAATTTCGTATGTGCTCTGTGTAACATAACATATTTGATTATAAGTATTCTTAAGAGCAATCAGGGCTGCCAACTGTTAATAAATGCTGTCTATATTTTTTACCCTAATATCAATATATCAGAAAATATGCAAGCCAACAGCTCTATACACGTACAGCATCTGGCATTATAGATTAATTTGGAGTATTCAATATAAGTCAGTGCTGCCGACATGATTCAATGCCTGCAGATAGGTCCAATACATGTAACTTCTATACTAACAAATGGATTTCATCCAAAATTGGCAGAACAAGATATCATAATATTTCAGATTATTTCTGACCAGCACACGCATGGCATTGTTGCCAAACATGCTTTTAGGCGTGCTGAAAGATCCAATGTCTAACTGCATGTAACGTCCATTGGACTTCAACCAAATTTGGTATTCTGTACCTTAAGAGATGGAACTAAGTATACATTCAGTCGCCAGGGCTGCCAACTGTAGTGCTCTATTAGGCTACATTATACCAGGTATATTTCGAACTAATTAGACATGTCGATATTACCAACATAATTTCGTCATTATTCTAGATAGGTTCATATACTGTAGATTAATCATTGGCATGAATCTTAATTTTAAGAAAAGTAGGCTCTTTAGTTCGTCACGGAACTTCTTGTTTCTTCTCTAATCTAATCTGTTAAGCTATACCTGACTCAAGGGGCGTGGTGGCGCAGCGGTCAATCTGTTTACCTCTCACCAAGGTGGACTGGGATGAATTCCCGGTCAATGCATGAGAGATTCTCGAAGTGAAATGCCATGTCCTGTGTAAAAAGGAGGACCCGTGGCTTATGATCGCAAGATTAATGGTCACGTAAAACTACAAGCTTCCATCCTTCCTTTATTCCTGACTCCTCTAAGTCCTCAAGCATAGGACTTCTCGTGACTCTATCTAAGACCTTACTCGCATTCCAGCCTTCTCTGCGTCGTCACTTGTAGCGTTCAGCTCTGTGGCCTACGGCGTTCTCCCTCTAGCTCCCTGGAGCTTCCTATATCTACCTTCAGTTTCCACCACTCCTTCTACTGAACAGTGCTTGGGAGTAATTCTCAATCTCCAACCCAAAATGGCTGGATCTTAATAAATTACTACCTCATTGGCTCTTGACTTTTGCTATGACAGATTAGTATCCTCATAGAATATTACAACTTGGTCCTCATGCCAACGCTGGACCCGACTACAATCAGTTGTTATCAGCACAAACTCATAACCTATGTCCCAAGTAAACCTGACCGAGGCCTGTACACAGATTTCTGTCTCCTGGAATATTTCAAATAAAATGAGAACGCTAAGAAATAGCAAACTTTTGATGGCATATACGAGGTTTAAAATTACATTTTCTATCCGAAAGGTATCTCCAACCTTTAGCGAGTAAAACCTAAATTTGTGCTATAAAACACGGTCAACGCCGAGCGGTGTAGTTGGACAAAATGTTCCATCCTTACTCTCCCTCCGCGCAGCACCTCGCCTATCCCCTGTTTTAACTGTCACCTTCACATTATAATTTATTTATGACGCGTAGCGAAGCACGGGTACTTCAGCTAGTTCTTAATAAATAATAATCATTAACTAGTGGTTCTGTGCGCCCCATGTGTACCGACTACCCGCCTGACTCTATTGCTATGCGGGCTCTACGCGACACAGTTCTGCAGGGGCTATCGTCTTGTTTATTTGTTTAAATCACTTTATAAACAAATAAATATATTTCCGTTGACTTTTCAAGAAATACAAAATCTTTCTTGTACTAATGAGACGATTTGGAAGATTTTGGTACAAACCACACCTTCTAACTCCCTCTGGTTTAGGAGCTTGAGTTTTGTGAAACATACACCTTAGCGTAACATATAATGAGATATGATTATTACCTTTACCCTTGAAATTCCCTGTGGTTTGAATACCGGTATACACTTGACATAATAATGTATGGGGTCTTGGGTTTGAATACCCAGAGGTGGCACTCGTGACAATGCCTCTATATCAGAGTTCATTAATTTCCGGACCCTCAGGAACACTGCACTCTTAGTAGTTGTAACCCTTTAACATGTTTGGGGCAGGGAGTGTGTCTGTGATTAGTGAGGACAAAACCGACATGGATTCCATGGCAATAAGTGTTCGTCATCCAGGTTCACGCATTCTACTTCAGTAGAGACATCAATAATACCTTCCTGAAAGTTAGTTCACCTATCGGTCGTGAGATAGTACGAACTAGTAGTGTTGGCCAAATGTTCGGAATGTTATTTAAAGTCGTTCAAAATTACGATTTTGTTTTTTGTTCAAGCGTCCCCAAGTATAATTTAAATATTAACAAATAGTTCCGTGAAGAACTAAATAGTCTATTTTCATATATCCTAATTATGTTAATTGCCTTTATCAACAATTTCAGTTTGATTGCTGTAATAGATTTATAGATATTGAGAACCATATAAATATTTTGGATGGTCGCCGTGATGGGTTTGTATACAGTATATGTAGGCCATAGAGTTATGTGCTATTACATGAAGATTATTGCATAGGTGTATTATTCAAACTTCAATCGCATGATTAGGACACAAGAAGTAAACAAGATGTTCAATAAAGAACATATAGCCTACTTTCTCCCAAATGCATGGGTATTGTTATAACTCTTTGTCCATTTCAAGGAGTATAATTATTGAATGTTGGTTGTAGTAGCTTGTTGAAATACAACGTGCTATAGGGATATTAAACATGAATATGAGGTGCCCTTTGCTAGTGCTACCTCTGTAAAAAAAAATCATTCAATTCGGTTTCACCGTGTTTGAATTGATCTGGGGAATGGATTTGCACACATACATGGCCGCTATTTGCAAACTATTGGGCTGATGACCTTGTAGTCAGTCATAAGATGCTTTCCACAAAAAGGCATGTTGTTGCAAAATCCGGTAGAGATCAAATTATTAGGATGGTCGAAATTTGATTTAGGCTTTTAACATTTGGGTGGCCGTCATTCCGTTTCTGTCAAGATGGCGGCGATATAAAACATGACACTGAGGTGCCTTTTGCTAGTGCTACCTCTGTACCAAATTTCGTTCAATTCGGTTTCACCGTGTTTGAATTGATAGGGGGAATCGATTTGCACACATACTTGGCCACCATCCGCAGACTATTGGGCTGATGATCTAGCAGTTTGGTCAGAATATGCTTCCCACATAAAGATTTGTTGTTGCAAAATTTGGTAGAGACTAGATTATTAGGTTGCTCGTAATTACATTTTAGCCTTTAACATTTGGGTGGCCGCGATTATGTTTCCGTCAAGATGGCGGTTATATAAAACATGACACTGAGGTGGCCTTTTCTAGTGCTACCTCTGTACCAAATTTCGTTCCATTCGGTTTCACCGTGTTCGAATTAATAGGGGGAATCGATTTTCACACAAAGATGGCCGCCATCCGCAAACTATTAGGTTAATGACCTATTAGATTTGTCAAAGGATGCTTCCTCCATAAAGGTATGCTGTTGCAAAATTTGGTAGAGATCGGATGATTAGGTTAGTCGTAATTTGATTTAAGCTTTGAACATTTGGGTGGCCGCCATTACGTTTCCGTCAAGATGGCGGCGATATAAAACATGACACTGAGGTGCCCTTTGCTAGTGCTACCTCTGTACCAAATTTCATTCCATTCGGTTTCACCGTGTTCGAATTAACAGGGGTAATCGATTTTGACACAAAGATGGCCGCCATCCGCAAACTATTAGGCTAATGACCTATTAGATTTGTCAAAGGATGCTTCCTCCATAAAGGTATGTTGTTGCAAAATTTGGTAGAGATCGGATGATTAGGTTAGTCGTAATTTGATTTAAGCTTTGAACATTTGGGTGCCCGCCATTACGTTTCCGTCAAGATGGCGGCGATATAAAACATGATACTGGGGTGCTCTTTCTAGTGCTACCTCTGTACCAAATTTCATTCCATTCGGTTTTACCGTGTTCGAATTAATAGGGGGAATCGATTTTGACACAAAGATGGCCGCCATCCGCAAACTATTAGGCTAATGACCTACTAGATTTGTCAAAGGATGCTCCGTCCATAAAGGTATGTTGTTGCAAAATTTGGTAGAGATCGGATGATTAGATTAGTCGTAATTTGATTTAAGCTTTGAACATTTGGGTGGCCGCCATTACGTTTCCGTCAAGATGGCGGCGATATAAAACATGACACTGGGGTGCCCTTTGCTAGTACTACCTCTGTACCAAATTTCGTTCCATTCGGTTTCACCGTGTTCGAATTAATAGGGGCATTCGATTTTCACACAAAGATGGCCGCCATCCGCAAACTTTTAGGCTGATGACCTATTAGTTTGGTCAAAGGATGCTTCCCCCAAAAAGGTATGTTGTTGCAAAATTTGGTAGACATCGGATGATTAGGTTAGTCGTAATTTGATTTAAGCTTTGAACATTTGTGTGGCCGCCATTACGTTTCCGTCAAGATGGCGGCAATATAAAACATGACACTGAGGTGTCCTTTGCTAGTGCTACCTTTGTACCAAATTTCGTTCAATTTGCGCTCACCGTGTTCGAAATGATAGGGGGGGGGGAGACAGACATTCAGAGTACACACACTCACACACACACACACACACAGACTCACACACACACATACACACACACACACAGACACACTTTTTTTCGCCCTGTAGTGATCTCATAAGTCTACTTTCATTTTTTGCAAAAATCGAAAGTAGGCTAAAAACGAGATTAAAAATTTCGCACAGCTGCCATCTTGTGGTTATGAAAACAATTAAAATAAATTAGACGCCAGTGGATTAGCATTTGTATAAGCATTTAACGTACCAAGTTTCACTGCATTCTGATCGTTAAATCGCGAGAAACGTCCATTTAAACATTTATACTTCACGTCGCCACCATGCTGGATTTGTACTCGCCAGGTTATTTAAAGCCCTATAGGTGAACTTTTGTTCATAGCGTCTATAAACATAAAAAGTTTCAGTTTGATTGCTGTAATAGATTCGTAGATATTGAGAACCGTCTGAATATTTCGGATGGTCGCCATGTTGGATTGTTTTATGTATAGGCCATAGAGTTGTGTACCATTAAAGGAAAGTTATTGCGTAGGCTCATTATTCAACCTTTAACTTCCATCGCATGATTACGACACAAGAAATAAAAAAACTTAATTTTAAAATTTTCCACAACCACCATCTTGAGTTTATGTAAACAATGGAACAAAATTATATGCCAGTGCTTTACAATATGTAAAAACATTTACTGTTCCATATTTCACTGCGCTCAGATTGTTAAATCGCGAGAAAAGTCTATTAAAATATTTCAACTTCGCTTGGCCGCCATGTTCGTTTTGTACTTTACAGATTTTTGAAACTTACATAGCCTATATAAACTTGTAGTAGAGCCCTTTATCACCGTACACAATTTTAGGGTGATATCAGTAATAGTTCAGGAGATATGGAATGCCGGTGAAATATTCCGCACAGCCACCATCTTGAGGTTATGTAAGCAATTGAACTAAATTAGATGCCAATGCATTACAATGTGTATACACATTTGCTGTACCAAGTTTCATTGCATTTGGATGGTTAAATCACGAGAAAAGTATTTTTTTAAAACTCAACTTTGCTTGGCCTCCATGTTGGTTTTGTTGTTACCAGGTTTTTGAAAGTTCCATAGGTGAACTGCCAATATACCTTTTATTACCGTACAAAATGTTAGCGTGATATCGGTAATAGTTTCGGAGATATTGAAAGCTGGTGAAATATTTTGCACACCCGCCATGTTGGATTGATGAGACGTAATACAATTTTAAGGGCACGGTCGGGGTCGGCCAGAATGGTGCTATAACTTTACCGAGTTTCATTGAAATCGCTTCAGCCATTTAGAAGTTATTAGAGGGGAACACATACACACACACACACACACACACACACGGACTAAAGGTGATCTAATAAGCCTATTTTTTTTTCATAAAATGAAAGTTGATTAAAACTAATAGAAGACATTCTTCTTGCAATAAACACATGCTTTTATATTAGTGGTGTTTTCCGATTATCCGGGCCACCGACACTGGTCATTCACCCGGATAATCGGGAGTATACTGTAATATGTTGCAAAAATTTGAATGGAATTTTCACTGTTGGTAGAGCTGATTTAAATGAAAACATTTCATTGAAGGGCGAATTATTCAATGCAACCGTTCAAACATTATGTGAACATCCCGATACATCTATCACCAGAAATTCATCTTATTAGCCTATGTTTCCAATTGAACGTAATCAATGAATTTAAAGTTGTATTATTCTCCTTGTTACAGGGATTGAACCATCTGCTCCAATCAGGCAGACACAAGTCATACACCTTCTGGTTAATTTGAAAACGTTGTGTAAAAACACGTAGCGTTATATGTTTTAAATGTGCTGTGGGCATGTTTCGCAGCTCCATCACCTGTCAATACACGCTGCAAGAGCGAGCGATAAATCTGTAACCACCCAACACGTGTCCGTCACAAATGTCATGTGCCATGTTCTCATGCAGCCGGCAGTTCATCCCCTGATAACACAGAAGCGTGAACAAAAATGTGTCAGTCACATTAACAGGGTTATTATAATTGGGGCTCGGATTTTTAGGTAAATAAATATTTTTTATGTAAATACATATTTTAAGCATTTTTTCTGTAAATACATAAATTTCTGCTTTTCACTTGTTAGCCCACAAACCCAACCCCTCGTCCTCGTCGTGGGAGATGGGCAACGTAATTAAGTTGTGTTGTAGGGGTGAAGTACAGTAGGGACTTTGTGTGCCTCAAGACCGTTACGGTAGCTGTGAAGCCCCTACAGGAACCCTGAAGAAATTACGGCTAACGGGGCTCTGGTGAAACAACTGCTGCCTTGTAGTTTGGAGTTGGTTCTTCAGAGGCTAAGGGTAGAAACCCTGACAGAAAATCAGCCTGGTGCCTCAGGCTTAAGGTGGCAGCCCCTCCAAGGCACTCGGAGGCAGTGGGTTAATCACTCGCTCCTCTTAAATAAGCTGATTACGGAAACTGAAGCGAAATTACAAAACCGGACGGATAACCTGATGACGACTTTTGGCATGAAGAGGACTACGAAAATCGGTTTCTGGAATGTGAGGACCTTGATGGAGAAAACCAGACTACCTGGAAGAGGACGATCGAAAATGAAATTGCAGAGGTGGACAAGAACTGGAGTCAAGTGAAGAGAATGGCCAGGAACCGTACTGCGTGGAGAAATTTCGCCAAGGCCCTATGCTCCGGAAGGAGCGGCAGGAATTAAGTAAGTAAGTAAAACTTGTTAGCACATCAAAATAGCCTACATAATATTTTCATTTTTCAAAACCAGATCTTTCAGTTTATTACATTTTTGTTCTGCGTTATTCAACGGGGAAGAACCTGTGAGCCATCTAATCTTCATGCAGAGCGTATGTCAGCTTGCAACTGTGTTATTCTAAACTTGTCTCCCCGTGCCACTCACTATGGAAGTCGGGGATTGCCCTGTCCATAGCCATATTGCAGTACGTGCTAGACCTTCCCCTCCCCCAGCTACCTGAAACCAGTGTCACTCACATGCAGTTCACTTCTGGCACTGTGAAGTTTAAGGCAGTTCTACGATGCCTAAAGTAAAAACAACTACAAGTTATCGTATGTTTCAGAATTTAAAGATAATTTTACTTCAGATGAGGGAGTTCTGTTCTGCCAACCATGTGTGAAAGCAATAAAGCTGAACAGCGATCTCAAGTTACACAACACCTCAAGGGCACCTCGCGCCTTCGGAATAAGTGTTTCACGATAATCGTCGGTCATTTGGGATGGACAACCTGAAGATGTATCTCGTTGTGTTTTGTAATGCTTCAGTAGTCAGTGAGACATGGAATAAATTGCATTCGTGAGTACTACATATTGTTTATATTCACGTTAATAAACTACAATATTTTTACTTTTTTTGGCACATATTTCAGGTATTTTTAATACATTAAATATTAAATAAATATTTTCCCGATTTTTAGCACCTAAAAATCCGAGCCCTAAGTATAATACTGTACTAGCACAAATAGTCTACCTGTTCTTCGAAATGCCTTTGGTATTTACCGGCCAATACAAATCGTATGCATACAGTAGCCTATGCTGTATGTTTTTATGTTCGACGATGTCGAAATGTGAATATTATACGTCAGAAAACTGTATCATAATGATGGTCATTATAGTATTGTTTTCCATTATGATACAGTTTCTCCAGCCAATCAGAGCTCATTCATTGACCAATTAGGTAAGGATACCTTCGCGCGTGCACTCAAAATCCAACATGTCGGACATGAACACAGCATCCTCCTATTACATTACCGACATGGAAAGTGCACCGTCCATATGTTCGCGTAAATAAACTGGCGAATATGAGACAAGAAGTAGCACTGTACCTTGATATCCCCAACTCCAATTTCTACACATCGCATTGTTTTCAAACGACTTCGGTGACAGTTTGACTGAATGCTGGTGCGGATCGGCAGGCTGTAAACATATGTCATTGGCAAGCACACAGAGCACATACATCGGTCCGTCAGAGAACTTGGAAAACAGAGATATCAAACCCAGCACTTGCACTCCGATCACAAAATTCAAGTGACTGAATCTCAACAGATATTTATGAATATTTATGTTAAAACATATAATAAAGTTATAATTATCGTCGAACATAAACAGTCGTATGCAACTCGCCTATAATGGTAATTAAGACATTTGTATGGAAATTATAAAACTCGCTTACGCTTGTTTTATAAGCATACTCGTGTCTTAATTATTGCCATTATGGGCTCGTTGCATAATGTACTATTATCTGTTTGCCACTTAAATCTGTGACATGACTAACATTCTATGTCCACCCCTTATTAATCCTGTTTCCAACGTGGTAGGGGATGAGATGCGATGAATTCCTCGTGGTTGCTAGTGTATACGGCTGGATGCCCTTCCTGACGCCAACCTCACAAGAGGAGTTACTGAGAGATGAAATGAATGAAGATGAATGAAAGTTCAGTTTCAAGTATTTTCAAATTTAGCTACCAGATGCCACTGTCAACACCCAGCGGAGAAAGTTAGAACTGATACAGCGTTTATAAACCAAATAACCTACAAACTTAGTAGTGGTAGGTTCTTTTTCATGCCATAAATCTATGACATGGGCCCTCCGGCTTTACTTCCCCTCCGAAGGAAGGCATACTGAAGGATCTTAACGCTCTTAAATATCCGACGACTTTGGACGGGATTGAACCCGCGACCTTGGGCATAGGTGTTCAGCATGCTACTGACTACGCCACTGAAGTCGCTATGTGACATTACTAACATAGGTTAATAACCGTTATTTTATTTATTTATTTATTTATTTATTTAGCGTAGGGATGGTCCGAGGACATGTTCGGCTTGCCAAAGGCTGTAGCTGCTTCAAGTGGAAACCCATGGGGTGAGCTACAATTTTCGTTCAATTTCAAGTCGTTCCAACTTTCACTAACAGATGTCACTGACACCTAGTGGTGATCGTTGGAACTTTGATAGAGCATTTCAACGAAATCTAACCTATAAATTTAGCTTCATACAAGTTTAGTTCATTCATTCATTCATTCATTCATTCATTCATTCATTCATTCATTCATTCATTCATTCATTTATTTGCAATGGGGGGTGTGTCCCCCGTTGGCAAATTGGATATACATAACAAATAAATAATTATACATAACAATTCAATAACAATTAAATAACAATTAAACTGGAGTATTTACACAAATAGTCAGTCTTTTTTTAAACACACCTATATGTTTGGGAAAAGGCTCTAAGACTGCGGCAGGTAGAGAGTTCCAGTTATCAATGGCACGGTTTACAAAATAATATTTACCATAATTTGTTCGCTGTGGTCAGCCCTTAACTTTGAAAGGATGATCGCTCCTACCCATGTAAGTGGGCATTCCCATTCGTTTGCTAAGCTCACCCCATGCTGGTTGATTTGTATACGTGTTGTACATAGCGCAGAGTCTAGATTTCATCCTCCTAGCCTCCAGTGATTCCCACCAACGTTTCTTTAACATACGGCTCACACTTCTCCTGGGATTAAAGTCACTGAGCACAAATCTAGCGGCCTTTCTCTGTACCATTTCCAACTCATTGATGAGCCCTACTTGATATGGATCCCAAACTGCCGAGGCATATTCCAGAATAGGTCTTACAAGTGACAAATATCCTAATTCTTTAGCAGCGGTACTACTTCCTTTTAATACCCTCATTACAAAGTGCAAGGGATTTGTATGCTTTAGAAACTACACATCCTACATGACTACTCCATTTCATATTATTCCTTACGTGAACGCCCAAATATTTGCAAGAATCTTCCTCTACAAGTATTTCCGAGCCAATGTTATATTGAAAATCTTGCCTTCGCACTTTCCCTATTTTTAAGAGACTACATTTTCTTGTGTTTATTTTCATTTTATTTTCAATCGCCCACTTATAGACCAGGTTCAGGTCCTCTTGAAGCACTGCGTTGTCTTGTGAGTCATGTATATTTCGATATATTACATAATCATCCGCAAACATCGACAGTCACTGCGACTCCCATTTGGTAAGTCATTTATAAACGCCAAAAATAACAAAGTTCCGATTACGCTGCCCTGAGGGATACCCGACGTTACGGTAATTTCATCCGAGAATATGCCTTCAACTTTCACTTTCTGGGAACGACCCGTCAAAAATTCTTGTATCCATAAAATTACTCTTCTATCAATCTTCGTCGAAGCTAATTTATGGAGTAGCAAGTCATGCGGCACGACATCAAATGTATGTATGTCTACCCTTTAATTATTCCCGTTTTTCCAACGGGGTCGGGGATGAGATGCGATGGAAGTCTTAGTGGCGATGGTTTTTACGGCCGGATGCCCTTCCTGACGCCAACCTCATGAGAGGAGTTAATGAGAGATGAAATGAATGATGGTGAATGAAACTGGGCAAGGATGTGGAAGGAAGCGGCCGTGGCCTGTCAGAAGGTACCGTCCCAGCATTTGCCTGGTGTTGAAAATGGGGAAACCACGGAAAACCATTTCAAGGACAGCCGACGGTGGGGCTCGAACCCACGCGTCTACCGAGTCAGCAGAGAGCTTGGCCCCTTGACCTAACGCAGCGCTTTAGCCCGCGTAGCCACTACTGTCGGTTCGACACGACATCAAATGCCTTCGCAAAATCTATAACTACGGCGTCGACTGAAACTCCATGGTCTAACGATTCGCTAATGTCTTGAAAAAGCGATAGCATCTGACTCTCGCATGAGTAACCTTTCCGAAATCCATGTTGCCTATCATTAAACCATGATAATGTTTCCCACTGTTCCCTCAAGTAGTCGCAAATGAGATGCTCCATCTGTTTACAAACGATGGACGTAAGGCTAACCGGCCTATAGTTGCCCAATTCATGTCAGCTCCCTCTCTTAAATATTGGGACTACCGTAGCTCTTTTCCAGTCATCTGGGATTTGCGCATTGTTTATGGACACATTAAACATCACCTCCAAGTATCGTGCCACGGCCCTACCTCCTAGTTTAAGTACTTCACTAACAATATTATCCGAATCTTTCGATACATTGTAACGTAGTTTTTGTATTAGCTTTACAATTGCTGACTGGTTTATTTGGAAAAGGGGAGCCCCTGATTCTTCGTTAAGGTCCAACACACAGATATTGGATATATTGAACACACTACCGTAAAAGACATTTAATTCATTAGCAATGAATGGCCTGTTTCTCAGTAATTAATTTACCGTCACCGGACATTATCATCGACAAATTATTTGAATTTCCCTTTCTTCTCCTGACAGAACTGTAAATTTTTTTCCACCCATCGCCTCCCGAACCAAGTAAGCCTTGCATATAATTGTCATGAGCTGCCCTCTTTTTTAGTGGAAGGAACTTTTACATGCCATAAATCTTTGACATGGGTCCGCCGGATTTACTTCCCCTAATAACCGTCATTAAGGTGGCTAAATTGTAGCGATTTAATAGCATTCTATGGCAATGAAGCAAAGGAGTGAGAGATCCAGGTTAGTCTCCGAAGAACTGTGACCGCTATTAACGACGTATCACTTGCTTGCGTTAATTTAAGAATAACGTTTCGTTTTTAGTTTTGGAATGATTTAAAATCACTTACAGTAAATCACTTTAAAAATACTCTACATTAATTAATTCATCCATCAATTGAACCATCCATCCATTCATCCTTGCGTCCGTCCGTCCGTCCGTCCCAGAGGCCCCGGGTTCGATTCCTGGCTACATTAGGGATTTTAGAAACTGACGTGAGGGCTGGAATTGGCTGCACTCAGGCTCGTGAGAACAATTGAGTAGGCCCTAGCTGTCTAACGTGAGACAGCGGCCCGGTCATGGAGACCAAGTTGAACGGCCGAGGGGATCTGACGCGCTGACCACGTGCCAGCTCATAATCTGCCGGCCAAATGGCTGAGCAGCGGTCGCTTGGTAGTCCTAGGCCCTTCAAAGGCTGTAGCACCACAGGGTTTGGTGTTTTATTGATATAATACATTGAAATATTCATTCATTCATTCATTCATTCATTCAAATAATCATAAACTCTGTAACTCATCCTTGTGGTAACACGTCCACCTCGTGGTGTAGCGGCTAGTATTCTTGGCTGTAGTCCCGGAGATCCGGGTTCAAAACCCGGCTTCGCCAAGAAATTTAATTTTGGTCTCAGGGCTGAAACGTGGTCCACTCGTCCACGTGAGGAAAAACTGAGAAGAAGTGGGTTCGATTCCCACTTCAGCCATGCTGGAAGTGGTTTTCCGTGGTTTCCACACTTCTACTACAGGCAAATGCCGGGATGGTTTATAACTTAAGGCAACGGTCGCTTCATTCCTAATCCTCACTAGAATTACACATACTACTACATGCACCACAATGCCACAGGTCATCAGTTACATTCTACGCACACTCAAATACATGGGCGTTAAACCACGATATCATGTCCAAATTCCTCAAATGACATATTGTCATCATTCTTCACGAAACATTGAGGTTATGTAATTCATTACAGTATTAGCGATTTATACGACAAATTAGTCCTCCATTTTCTGTCACATGCCGTTTCTTTATTTTCTTCCATGGCGGGGTGTTGACCTTTAAAGTTGCCGTCGTAAGCTACCTCCTCTACTGCTCGAGTCTAGCTGCATGAACCTGAGAGGAATGTGCATCGCGGACTATGAGAAACGCTGTTGACGAGTGATGAGGTTTCTCGGTCCGTGCATAGTACAGAACCAAATACATTGGTCGGTGACTCACTCACTCATTCCTAACACCACACTGGTTTCAGAGAAGACCCTATGTTAGCAGTATTGGAATAGAGTAGCTGAGTTGTTCTAAGGGCCTTAACATCTAGACTATCGGCTCCTAATGGTTTGGGTGATAGTGAAAATGGAAAATGAAAATGAAACTCTAAATTAGACTGCAGTTAGTTATTGTTGTTTTAAGGGGCGGAACTACGAGGTCATCTGCCCCTAGACTACAGTAACTACATACTTAATTACTAGAAGAAGTAATTGAAAACGAATGATGGAATACGGGAAATAAAATACAGTAGGAATAAAAATGTCGCCAACCCTCGAAGAAAGAGAATTGAGGGACTTGGAAGGAAGGTAAGCCATGAAAGGCAGATTGGAAAGGAAATGAGGAGAGGGTCTGTCTAGACGCACTGGAGAAAAGGGAAAAACTTTACCAAGCTTAGGGAGCCCTCGGGATCGCCAATTCCCGAACTCGCCAGCCGTGAGCTCATGAGGGTGTAGCCTCATCCAGGGTAAACCATAAGTGGAGGGGCTATAGACACCCTATCATTAATAGGGCCTTGAGGCAGCAAATACCATGAAAATAAAAACAAGAGGTCTGATCCCTCGTAGAATGAGGCATCAGGAAGAATGGGACAAGGACCAATTAAGTCTGGAAAGGGAAAGATTCCCTAGGCTTCGGATACCCTAATACCGTCAGGGTCGGAAGAGAACAAGAGTTGACCAAGGGAGGTTGTCAGGAAAGATGACAGAAAGGAGCCCGGCACAAGTAAAAGAAAGTAATGCCGGACTCAGCTGGGGTCACGTAGTCACCAACCCACGTCCCAATAGCTCTGAGCCCCTGCGGAGTATTGTGAATTAAACACACTTGAACAGGCATTATATCATTAGATTGAACAAGTACACGTTACTGATTACCACGATGTTGCAAGCCTACAAATGAAAATATCTCATTTTGTAAATTAATAATCTGTATGTTCGACGACGATGTCGAAATGTAAATTTTATATGTCAGAAAACTGTATCATAATGAGGGTCATTATAGTACTATTCTTCATTATGAAACAGTTTCTCCAGCCAATCAGAGCTCATTCATTGACCAATTAGCTAAGGATAGCTTCGCGCATGCGCTCAAATCCAACATGTCGGACATGAATTAAGTTACATAATTTGAAAGTTCAAATTGGATATCGGACAAACCATTGTAGTTACAATCCCAAACACAAAGACAAAATAAGCACGAACCTTTACGGTAACAAGAAAATACTATGACATATGCAAGAAATTTATTAATCTAGGCCTACGTCCAGAAGTTAGCAACACAGTATCCTTCTATATAAATTACCGACATAGAAAGTGCACCGTCCCATATGTTTGCGTAAATAAAATGGCAAATATGAGACAAGAAATAGCACTGTACCTTAATATCCCCAACTCCAATTTCTACACAGCGCATTGCTTTCAAACGACTTCGGTGACAATATTAGTGAATGCTAGTTCTAATCGGCACTAGACATCATGCGGGCTGTGAACAATAGCATTGCCAAGCACAGTAAATGGTCTCTGCTTTCGAAATTCATTGACCCACGCATGCGCTCTGTTCAGTCAGCAAACCACCCAGCGCGCTCTGTTCACTAACTGAAGTTACTGAATCCCACAGATATTTATGAATATTTATGTTAAAACATATAATAAAGTTATAATTATTGTCTAACATAAACAGTCGTATAAACAGACTATAATGGTAATTAAGACACTCGTATGGAAATTATAAAATTCGCTACGCTCGTTTTATAAACATACTCGTGTCTTAATTATTGCAATTATAGGCTCGTTGCAAAATGTACTATTATGTTCAACCATGGCGAACTGTAAATATTATATGTCAGAAAACTGTACTATCATAGTGCAAGTTTTCATTATGATATAGTTTCTCCCACCAATTAGAGCTCAAGAAACAGTTGTGTGACCAATTAGGTAAGGATAGCATCGCACCTGTGCTGACTTCCACGCCCTCCTATTTTAAATGTCATTGCGTGGCTAGTGTCATAGTGGGGTATTCGAGGAGGCCATGGTCGAATACAAGGTATTCCCTGTGTCCCATGCGCTCTGTTAACTACATAAAACTGGCGGAATCTCGACAGATATTTATGACTATTTATGATCGAACAAGCAATAAAGGAAATTAGAGAGAAATTTAAAGTGGGAGTGAAGATTCAAGGAGAAATAATTTCAACTCTGAGATTTGCTGATGGCATCTTGGCCGACAAGCCTGAGGATTTGAATCAGTTTTTGAATGGTATGGACTCCGTCTTGAGGAAATAATTCATGATGAAAATTAATAAATGTAAAACAAAAATATTGGAATGCAGTCGCAATAAATCAGAAACCTCTATGGACATCAAATTGGCAGGGGAGAAACGAAAGGAAGTAGGATACTTCTGTTACTTAGGAAACAAAATAACCAGTGATGGACGAAGCAAAGAGGATATAAAAAGTAGGTTGGCTCAGGGAAGGAAAGCATTTCTACAGAAAAGGAATCTGTTGACATCGAATATAGATTTAGGTATTAGGAAGACATTTTGAAAATCTTTGTCTGGAGCGTGGCACTCTATGGAAGTGAAACTTGGACTATTGGTGTAGCAGAAAAGAGGAGAATTGAAGCGTTTGAAATGTGGTGTTACAGGAGAATGATGAAGATCAGATGGGTAGATAGAGTTACAAACGAAGAGGTATTAGGACGAATGGGAGAGGAGAGATGTTTCTGGCGAATGCTAATGAAGAGAAGAGATAGGTTGGTAGGACACATACTAAGACACCGAGGAATAGCAAGCTTAGTTATGGAAGGAAGGGTCGAGGACAAGAACTGTAGGGGTAGACCAAGGTTAGAGTATGTTAAACAGATTGCCTCGGATGTAGAGTGTGGTAGCTATGTAGAGATGAAACGATTAGCTCAGGACAGGGAGACACGGAGAGCTGCATCAAACCAGTCAAAAGACTGAAGACTCAAACAACAACATGATCGAACATAAAATAGTTATAATTATTGTCGAACATAAACAGTCGTATGCAACTCGCCTATAACGGTAATTAAGATACTCGTATGGAAATTATAAAAGTAGTTTCGCTCGTTTTATAAATATACTCGTGTCTTAATTAATGCCATTATAGGCTTGTTGCATAATGTGCTATAGTTTATCTCTTAATGATTATGCTTATGAGGTGTGATTTGCCTTATTTGCAACGAAAGTTGCTCGAGAAATTACAAAGCACGTCATTTTTACAACCGTAGCACACATAAGTTGTACAAATGGCTTATTTCCCTAGGACATCCATTTACTTGCAACATCTGTAACCGGGTTGTAACAGAAGCATTATACTTTTAACTAAAGACCCAATTATTTTACCTTACATAAAGTGGAGGTGAAATATTTTATAACTCCTAGCCCGTTTATATCTAGATTATTCTCTCCGCGTGTGTTTCACAAAAGTAATGGGAATAAAGGACTCTGTAATTAATGGAACGGTTTATTATTTTCTTAAATCACTGGGAAGGGAACAATATACATTCCCCGAGCCAAGGCTTTTCCAAGCGCTCTTCCCGTTTTAATTTAATATTCCATTTCACGTGTGCGAGCAGCACCGCTACGCTACGCCCTCGCTCGGATAAAAATGATAGCTGCTAGCTTGCAAAGCAAGGAATCAAGCTGACACGCTAACTCATTCTACTAGCAATTTCAATGGTGTTGTTCCGACCTCGACCTCCGTGATATACACTAGTGGGAAATTAATATTTTAGCTTTAAGTCGGTCAACATAAACTCATTCCTATTGCTGGATTATGTGAAAAATAACCTGAATGAAATACATGTGATTACGATTTACATATATTGTTGCGGAATATTGAAGAAGAAGAAGAGAAGAAGGAGGATGAGAAGAAGGAGAAGAAGAAGGAGGAGAAGAAGAAGGAGGAGGAGAAGAAGGAGGAGAAGAAGGAGAAGAAGAAGGAGGAGGAGAAGAAGAAGGAGGAGGAGAAGGAGAAGAAAGAGGAGGAGAAGAAGAAGGAGAAGAAGAAAGAGATGAAGGAGAAGTAGAAGGAGAAGGATGAGAAGAAGAAGGAGAAGAAGGAGAAGAAGAAGGAGGAGAAGCAGAAGGAGAAGAAGAAGGACAAGAAGGAGGAGAAGAAGAAGGATGAGAAGAATAAGGAGAAGAAGAAGAAGGATAAGAAGGAGAAGAAGAAGGAGAAGATGATGAATAAGAAGAAGAAGGATGAGAAGAAGAAGAAGAAGGAGGAGAAGAAGAAGGAGGAGGAGAAGAAGGAGGAGGAGAAGAAGGAGATGAAGAAGGAGGAGAATAAGAAAAAGAAAGATGAGATGAAGGAGGAGAAGATAAGAAGGAGAAGGAGAAGGAGAAGAAGAAGGAGGAGGAGAAGGAGAAGAAGGAGGAGATGGAGAAGAAAGAGGAGGAGAAGAAGAAGGAGAAGAAGAAAGAGATGAAGGAGAAGGAGAAGGATGAGAAGAAGAAGGAGAAGAAGGAGAAGAAGAAGGAGGAGAAGCAGAAGGAGAAGAAGAAGGACAAGAAGGAGGAGAAGAAGAAGGATGAGAAGAATAAGGAGAAGAAGAAGAAGGATAAGAAGGAGAAGAAGAAGGAGAAGATGATGAATAATAAGAAGAAGGATGAGAAGAAGAAGAAGGAGGAGAAGAAGAAGGAGGAGGAGAAGAAGGAGGAGGAGAAGAAGGAGATGAAGAAGGAGGAGAAGAAGAAAAAGAAAGATGAGATGAAGGAGGAGAAGATAAGAAGGAGAAGGAGAAGGAGAAAAAGAAGGAGGAGGAGAAGGAGAAGAAGTAGAAGGAGATGAAGACTAAAGGATGACATGTTTTGCTTGTCAAGTGAGCATCATCTGATCCAAATATGCAAGACAAATAGCTCCATAAAACACTACCAAACCAACAGTGACACCCACAGACAGCCTCTGACCTCCAAAAACAAAATACAAAAAAAAAAGTCAGAAAACTTAGTAAATGTGGTAATTATTACTGATAAGTATTAAAGGCATTAAGCACCCGAAAACAAGGACTATTTATTTTATTCTTGCAAAACAGAGAAATGACGATCTCATCAACAAATATAGTCTTCCACCCCCAAAATAATGTATGAAGGTGTAGCTACTATTCCTGGGATACCCTTAAGCAGTAAGCCCTAAAACTACAGGGTCTTTCACTCAAAGTGGGGCCGGCCCCGTGGCGCGTGGAGGGTCGGACGAGCAGATGGCAACTAGCTGAGTTTCGAGTCGAGAGAGCGCCCATACGAATCCCATATAAATAACAAGCACACATAATAACACATAATCAAAGTAAAATCATTGCTCAACTTGTCACAGAAGATGTTGAAAATGTCCTCCACCTGCATCTACACATTTCTGGCATCGTCTAAGGAAATTTTCATTCAAACGCATTAGCTCATCTACCGAGATTGCCTCAATTTCTCTCAGGATATTTTGTTTGAGTTCATCTAGAGAGTGAGGGTTTGAAGCATAAACTTTATTTTGTAATTTTCCCCATCAGTACAAATTGAAGCAATAGGTTTTAACTCTTAGCAATGTTATAACATTTTGAAGCATAACAATTAAACAATAACCACGTAAACACGTTATGAACTTATAACACTTGTAACTTAAAATAGGAAAATCATGCGTCGTAACTGTCTCAGCTCCATGATGCCATGTGCTCGTCTGACCTTCAGCACGATCTTCTACCTGCGGGGCTCGCAGGCCGTGTGGCCGGCCCCACTTTGAGTGAAAGACCCTGTAGAATAGAATAATGTAAACTAATAAGCGACCGACAGCAGTGGCTACGCTGGCTAAAGCGCAGTGTAAGGTCATGGGGCCAAGCTCTCTGCTGACTCGTTAGACGCGTGGGTTTGAGCCAAGCCCCACCGTCAGCCGTCCTTGAAATGGTTTTCCTTGGTTTCCCATTTTCAACACCAGGCAAATGCTGGGACGGTACCGGTACCTTCTGACAGGCCACGGAGCTGGGGCGATTTCAATGAAACTCGGTAAGATCATAGCACCATTCTGGCCGACCCCGACCATGCACTTCAAATTTTATTATCTCTCACCAATCCAACATGGCGGCTGTGCTAAATATTTCACCAGCATTCAGTATCTCCGAAACTATTACCGATATCACCCTGAAATTGTGTACAGTGATAAAGAGCACTACTAGAAGTTCACCTATGAGACTTTCAAAAATCTGGTAACTACAAAACCAACATGGCGGCCAAGCGAAGTTGAGACTTTCAAATAGACTTTTCTCGCGATTTAACCATCCAAACGTAATGAAACTTCGTACAGCAAATGTTTATGCACATTGTAATGTACTGGCATCTAATTTAGTTCAATTGTTTACATAACCTCAAAATGGCGGCTGTGCGAAATATATCACCGGCATTCTATATCTCCGAAACTATTAGAGATATCACCCTGAAATTTTGTACGGTGATAAAGGGCACTGGTACAAGTTTATTTATGTAACATTCATAAACCTCTCAAGTACAACCCGAACATGGTGGCCAAGCGAAGTTGAAACATTTTAATAGACTTTTCTCGTGATTTAACTCTCTGAGCGAAGTGAAATGATTATACATATTGTAATCCACTGGCATCTAATTTAGTTCAATTGTTTACATAACCTCAAGATGGCGGCTGTGCAAAATTTTGAAATTAAGTTTTTATTTCTTGTGTCGTAATCAAGCGATCGAAGTGAAAGTTTGAATAATGAACCTAGACAATAATTTTCCTTTAGTGGTACATAACTCTATGGCCTATGCATATAACAATCCTAAATGGCGAGCATCCGAAATATTTAAACGGTTCTCAATATCTACGAATCTTTTACAGCTTTACATAGAGGCTATGAACATAAGTTCACCTATAGGACTTTCAGTAACCTGGTGAGCTCAAATCCAGCATGGTGGCGACGCGAAATATACATATTTAAATGGACGTTTCTCGCGATTTAACCATCCGAGTGCAGTGCAACTTTGCACGTTAGATTCTTATACAAATATTAATCCACTGGCATCTTATTTATTTCAATTGTTTTCATAACCACAAGATGGCAGCTGTGCGAAATTTTAAAATCTTGTTTTTACTTCTTGTGTTCTAATCATGCGATTGAAGTTTGAATATCACACGTACACAATAATCTTCATGTAATAGTACATAAATAAAAATCCAACCTGCGAACCATCTGAAATATTTAGACGGTTCTCAATATCTACGAGTCTATCACAACCTTCAAACTGAAATGTTGTATGCTGATAGAGGCAATTAACATAAGTAGGATATATGAACATAGGCTGTATAGTTCTCCACGGAACTACTTGTTCAGTGTTGCATTAGTAAAGAAATGTTTGGTGCTTTTCAGTCGGTGAACACGATTGTACCCAAATGTCATAGATTCTATAGCCTAAGTGTAATGGATCTGATGATTATCGCTTGACGATCGAAACTGTTCATCCAAGTGTATTAATAAATCTCATGTAATCTTTTTCAGGATTAGGGAATAACCCATCTCATTTGGGTAAAATTGTGTTGACCGACTGAAAAGCACCAAACTTTTGGTTTCACCAATTATAAAACATTTTTACGGTGTTCGACCATCTGTAAACAACATATTGTAACCACAAATATATTTCAACAGGACTCTTTACAAGGTTAGAAGACTTCAAAATGTTTGCGCATTATTCCATATCAGTATACCTGGCAGGAAACAACATCGCATAGCACTCGGCAGCGACATCCGTTTCTATATATTATTGAGCTGTATTGAAGAAATATAATATAGGCAGTCCTGTAACAGAAAATTTGGGTTCAACTAGATCTCTTTTAAAGGTTTATCAGTCAAACATTTTTACGCATTTCACCCATTCTTTATACGTGGAAACATCTTTTTGCAATCAACAGGAGATCCGATTCATTATATTGAACCATAATGAAGAAGTATAATATAGACAATCTATTAAGGTAGATTGATATTAACTTTATTCTTGTTTCTTTTTTGAATTTTTCTTTCTTTATGTGACCTTTCATTTTATTTTAATTTTAATGTGTCTATGTAGGCTAAGCATATCTACTTTCACTTTGGTATTTGTTAACACCGTTTTTAAAATTCTTTTATTATTTCAATCTACGCTGACGAGGGTATTATTGTATACCGAAACATGTACGTATTAATTTAAATATTGAAGGTTTTTTAAGTGTTCGGCAAGGCGGCAATTATAATTTGGGATTACTACTAATGTGTTCCAAGATCGACTATTGATAATTATCTGAAGTTGTGGATGTCTACAGGCTGCTCAGATAACCAGGTTTGGTGTAGGCTTTAGTAAAATGTTTAATAATAATCTGAGTTCTTTGAATTTGAGTACTTTCATAAAAGGATGTAGCCTATCTCTTGAAAAGTGTTTAGATTATATAACCTTGTTTATGATAATAATCACAGGATCATTCACCTATGAACAGATTGTCTTGGACAACAATTTCAGTATCTTGTATAGCCTACTCTAGCTGAAATGCAGTCCTACGATCGTGCATTCAGACGGTCATAAAGATGTCGGATGTCATCTTGGGAGATTGTGTTCTACGGCAATTCATCTGTTGTCGCAATTGGGCAAGGGATTTTTTCAATAATAGAAGGCAGACCTGACCAGACGCCACCCTATCATGTCCTACATATGCTCAATTGGGGACAGGTCTGGTGATCGTGCTGGCCAGGGGAGTTGACAAACATCTTGGAGACCATGTTGGGTAACGCTAGAAGTTTGTGCCCGGGTAGAGTACACCTCCCTGTCGTTGTAGGAATGGTAACAGAATGTGCTATAGTATGTTGTGGATGTATCCTGCACGGTTCTATTTTTCCTTAGCGAACATTGTAAGCAATGGCTTCCCCCACTATGATGCCAGCTGGTCCAGTTTGTCACTGCCATGTACCCTCGGGTAGTTACTGTTCTCCTAGTCGACAACGCACTCGCAAACAATCATCACGGAAGCCAAGGCAGAAGCTGCTTTCATTACTAAACACAACTCTTCGCCATTCATCCATCAAATTGCATCTTGCACGTCAACATCGGAGGTGGACAACACTGTTGTGATCTGTGAGGGGCAGCCTTTCTTGATCTCCAGCCAGCTTCCAGCAAACGTCTGCAGCCACACATCTCGTTATATTACCCTAGATTAGGGAAAGGGACCAATGCTTTTCAGAAATGTAATAAACGCGATTGTTTGCATATAATTAGATCGCAAGGGACGAGTGGGCCATACTGTATTATACTGCCTATCTTACCCAATTTGACGTTGACACTTTTCGCCCCAACTCAGCCTTTCTTGAATGAGGACATATTTTTTCTTAGCCAGTACAGGACATTCCTAATATAATGATTTTTAATTTGAAACCTTTTTGTGGTAGATAGGTGTATTAGAACATGACTTATTAATGTATGAACCTGTAAAATAACACACGCAATTCTTAGTTATAGAGTACGATACTGTAGATTAAGTTTATCGTAAAGGTTTGCATTATGATTAGACACATGCACACTTGTCTATTTAAATCAATTTTCTGAGCATATTTAGGTATGAACCATATAAAACCTTATTCAGCGTTCACCAATGCAATTCCATGTTTTGAAATAAGTGGCAAAACCAGCCCCTAACAATAATGTTGGCACTGCTGAAAAAATAAAAAAATAAAAAATAAAAGGCTCATTGCCTTTAAGAAACACCACTCTAATAAGGAAATTGTCAACATTTTCACTTTGCAGTAAAGAACTAAAGAAAACACACGTCTCCCTGTTGAATAAATCTTGTATCTGGCAATGTTGCCAACTTCACTTCACCGCACTCCCCTGTAGTGAAGTTAGAAGACCGTCTTTACGAAATTTGCTGATATAGCCTACTAAAATGGGTGTGGCAATGGCCTTTGGTCGCTACTTGGTTAGACGACTGTCTGGACGAAACCATTGGCTGGTACTAGGTTAGATGACTGGACGAAAATTACTGAATGTACTACAAGCAAGGGGGTCTGGGGCATAAACCACAGGTTAGGGATGTGTTTGTATGTAGAGCCTTATTCCGCGTTAACCTCTGCAATTCCATGTTTCGGAACTAATCGGTAAAACCAGCACCAAAGAATAATGCTGAAAAAATGCAATAACACCCTCTAGCGATAAAATGTTCAACTCCTGTATCTTGCTCATAATATTACCTATTCGATTCCTATAGAATATTTTCCGGATTTTGATGGCGCCGGCCACCGTATACTGCACGAGTTCCTTACTTACTGTATTTTGTTCATATTTGGCTGGCTGAGTGGCTCGGCTCATTCAGGCACCCGCTTATCCGCCGAAGATTACGGGATCGAATCCTGTCACAGTCATTTGCGAGATCCTGTGCCAATAGATTAATCGCTCGAGAAAATTACGTTTCATAATATTTTACTTTCACTGCTGGATAATAACGCAGTTTTGCGTGGTGCTTTTCACTTCTGTAAAATTTAAGTACACATCATCTACATTATAACACTTACATACGATTTTCATTGCCAAGTATAAGAATTATATTTCAATTTGATTAGTTCAACGTTCTGGTTTATCTTATATACTTTCGACGTGATGGCCTGTAAACGCGAGATACTTATATACAGCAATTTGAATCACTCTACATCTATAATTCTTTGCAACTACACTAAGTATTTACAGACAAGAACATTTGGCGTATGGTGTTTGTCATTTATATCAGATTTTAAGCATATGAAATAATTTTTCGAAGACTTAAATAGTTATAATTTTAGAAAATTGCTACGCGTGCCATCTGTAATTTACAAGCTACACTAATATTTTCGTATACGAATATTTAACTCATAATATCGGTTCAGCAAACCAAATATCACTAAATATCGGATAATTCCGTGGTGAATTCATTTCTGAGGATTTGACTCCCCACTTCATCTGTAATACGGGGTTATTCAAAATTGTCTAGACACTTTGAAGTATAAGGGACAGTCAAATGAAAACGAGACAGATGCAGTAAATGAAAACGAGACAGATGCAATTAAATGAAAACGAAACAGATGGATAAAAAGTATGTACACTGTGTGTTATTTCAGAAGTACTCGCCATAACTGTTAATATATTTATCTCATTGTGGGACAAGACGGACAATGCCTTCTTGGAAAATGCTTGTGGTTGCTTCCGAAACCATGATTGTACCCAGGCGTGCACCTCTGCATCCGGAGCAAATCGACGGCCACGAATGTCTTTTTTTTTCAGGGTTCAGCAGGCACTCCTTCCGCAGTCAAAAACTGCACTACACCTTGCTGTTCCTCTTTCCTGGCATCCATAGTGACGTTGGACGCACACACGACTCACTGGCCTCAAATGGATCACATCTAAAATACAAATGGCACTACGGTGAATATTCATGCGGTTCCTACCTGATTGGCAATAGAGGGTACTACTACAGGATCTTTAATATAAAGTAAGAACGGCAAGCGGCAGTTTTGTTATACACTGCTGCAGTGGCCTTGGCCGAGCTTGTGGCGTACCACGGCCCCTGCTGTAGTATTGAAAGCGCGTGCATAGTACACACTTAACCTTGCAATAGGAGTGCAGGTGTTCAGTCGCTAGTCTTAACCTCAGATGCAAACATGGTGAGACAGTTATCATTACAACATCGTTTTTTTATATGTAAAATTTATTTTACATACCTGCCGGCTCGCGGGGTACGTTATGCATTTGTTCAGCAATTTTCTGATGAAGTGCCACCTTCACTAGCACGGATTCACGTAATTGAAAATAAGTTTGGGACTACTGGCTCAGTGCACAATAAAAGACATAAAATAAAAGATCAGACACATTACAGTGGCAGAACTCACTCGCGTCAGCCAGAATGTGGTTACCAGGTACAATGCCTGTATGACCCAGGAAGAACGACACTTCCATCATCTTTTATAAGGTAATGTTTCATATAGGATGGTAGACACGCTTAAAGCAGAGGGCCGTGGCGCGCCACAAGCTCGGCCAAGGCCACCGCAGCAGCGGATAACAAAACCGCCACTTGGCGTTCTTACTTTATATGAAAGACCCTGTATAAGCCTGCCCACACCTACCTGTGTTACCACCGTCCACACCATGCTCGTTATATCGTCTGTCTAGTTTCAACTTGACTGGCCCTTATAATTGTTCAACATGATTGTATGAAGGTAAGGTACAGTATTACAGGAGAGCGTCGAAAATCCGAACTAATGGGACTGGGGGGGGGGGAGGGGGGAGGGGGCGGGAAGGGGGTAAGGGGGGTGTTGGGATTTCCTATTTGTTCGTATTTTCGAACATAACCTAGAAATTCCTAGTTACTCTAAAAATGTTAAGATAATAAAAAAACAAGTAGTTCCGTGAAGAACTATACAGCATATTTTCATATATACTACTAATGTTAATAGTCTCTATCAACATACAAAATTTCAGTTTGATTGCTGTAATAGATTCGTAGACATTCTAATTTTCCTACATTTCCACGCAATCGGGCCGAAGGTCCAAAATGCAGGGCCTTGCCGCCAACGAAGTTGTTGTTTGAGATTATTACCCCTCTTGCTCGCCGTTATGTAGCCGCACCGTCTCACCCAAAGCAGGTCGTGCTGCGTGGACTCCTACTTGTTAAACATGGTCTTGAATTTCCGACACATAGCAATATTGCGGACTCGTTCTTGCAGAACTTTATCACGTAAAGACAAAGGGTGTCTTTCACTTTCCCGCTTTAATTGGCCCTTGTCTCATCCTTCCTGATACCCTCATTCTTCGAGGGGTCACACCTCTTCTTTTCATGATATCTCCTGTCCTCTGCACAAGGCCCTAATGGAGACATGGTGTATGAAGTCCCACCACTTAAGGTGCACCCTGGATATTGCTACACCCTCAAGGGCTCACGGCTGGTAGGTTTGGGAGTTGATAACCCTGAGGATTTCCTCAACTGGGTCCGGTTACACCCCTTTATCCATTGCCTTGCCTTTTAGGAGGACCCTCTGCTCCTTCTCCTTTCCTGTCTTCCTTCCATGACTTTCCTTCCTTCGAAGCCCCTCAATTCTCATTCTTCGCGGATTGAGGGCAATTCTTTTCCTCCTGTCCTTTATTTACACGTTTTCCTTATTTTTCAATTTCTTCTAGTGTGTAAGTTTACTATAAGTCTGTAGTAAGAAGCAGTTTTAGTTGAAGGATCATTTCATTATACAGTAGTTGTTGTTGTTGTTGTTGTTGTTGTTAACTCTTTTAAAGGCTTTGTGACATCGTGACCATGTATCCACGTGTACTTGGGTGTGTGCAGTATTTGTCTCATAACCTGTGTCAATGTGATGCTCGAACTTGTGTGTATATTTGTAATTGAGTTAGGACTGGGGTAGGAAGCGGCCGTGGCCATAAGTTAGGTATTATCCCGGCATTTGCCCGGGGTAGAAATGGGAAACCACGGAAAACCACTTCGGGGATGGCTGAGGTTTTAAAAGGGGCGGAACTACGAGGTAATCTGACCCTAATGGCTGAGGTAGGAATCGAACTCACCTCTTCTCAGTTCTGTCTCATGGAGGTGAGTGTACCCTGTTCCAGCTCTCAGACCAGAATTAAATTTCTTAGCAGGGCCGGGAATCGAACCCAGGCTCCCACGGTGACAGCCAAGAATGCTAGCTACTACGCAACGAAGCGGCATTTCATTATACATTTTCGCCATCACCCACATCATTAGGGGCCAATAACCCAGATGTTACGCCCCTTAAAACAGCAATTATCATAATCACATATCATAAATTAGCTACAACGATAACCTTAACCTTTTCCCCCTTAAAGCAATCACCATATCCACCACCTGTAGTGCAGATTTCTTAACTACATGAATAAGTAACCCAGTTGGCGCATAGCTCAATCAATGTTATACAAGATAGAGCGACCTGGAGTCAACGTTTTCAGAAAGTGTTTACGTGCCTTCATCTTGAAGGAAAACAGCCATTATGTCCAAGGTCGGCGCGTTCTCCTAATGTTTATGTCGCAATTATTAAGATTTCGTTTTCATCTCGGCGTCTATATAAACGAAAAGAGAGCTCAAATTCCTTACACTGTCTCCCCAACCCCTCGTTCTTTCTTAGGCAGAGTTATGTTCTTAAAATTTAATCTCGGTCCCATCGTATCTTCATCCAACTCATCTACGGAGACGCAATAATAAGATGGAAGGGTAGGGGGGGGGGGGGGAGACGGTAGACGAGATGTCTTTTCTCTTCATTTTATTATATTTTTTTCTTCCCCTTCTAGAAAATGAAAAGAATGAAATTCGAACTGCTTTAAAAATCAGTTTGTTTTGACAGAAAGTTACTCATGTAGATTTCTGGAAATGAGGCTTGTAATGGAATTATCGTCCTGGCTACACACTGTTTCAAAAGCTTGAGACATTCTACAACTTTCTTCCTCCTTAAATGTAACCCTGGTAGCACAATATAAGTTATAAAACGTGTTGTTCAACCTTCTTCCACTCGCGACATGCTTGACATTTAGAATATTTATCGTGATACAAGCTTCAGTTAATAAAAGTAAGTAAATTAAACATTATTGTTGTTGATTCATTTAGGGCAGGCTGTTACAAATCCACGAATTTGAGTATGCCTACACGCGAGTACAGTACTCAGCAGTGATGCTCGGAGTACGGTTGGAGAGGGACTGGGGGTGATAGCGAATACGTCACTGGGCGAAGGTCATAACACAAGTCCATGTGCTTCCTGCCAGTCTTGATTATCCACCGCACAGTGAGGGCAGCACCTACGCCATAGCTCTATTCCATGTTGCAGTTTTACTTACGCAAGGCGGCGAGTAGCGCGGCTGGAACAGACTGATTTAGGGGCTTTTGACATCGTGGATATTTAACCCCGAATACATTCATGTGTGAAGGAATTTTTTTGACAACATGAGTTATTGTGACGTATGTGGTAGTATGCGCATTTGAAATTAAGAATAAGATTGGGGAGGAGACGGAGGTGGCCTCAAATTATGAACGATCCCGGCATCCGCCTGGAGTAGAAGTGGGATACCACAGAAAACTCACTTCTCTCAGTTCTGCCTCACGAGGCTGAGTGTGCCCCTTTCCAACTCTCAGACCAGATTTAAATTTATTGGCAGAGCCGGGAATATTGAAGTATTAGAAGCCATTTTTCAGTATTGCCTATTAATCTTTTATAGAATGATTTTCGGTCGATCAACACGATTTTCCTCAATTAAGCTATATTAGGCTGAGAGTACACATATTTGAACACCCCAATCTGAAATAAATATTACAGGAATTTATTATTTATCACTTAATTAACTCACAAACAAGAGGTGGGGTATTTAATCGGATGACGTTTCGATCATCACGCGATCATCATCAAATCTAGTTCACCAAGGCTTAGATAACGTACGGAGGATATGTTTACACTTATGTAGAAATGCATTTATAATAATAATATCCCCTAGCACTACCGCCCATAAAGGGCCTAGGCCTACCAAGCGACCACTGCCCAGCCATTTGACCTGCAGATACTGGAGTGACTGGTGGTCAGCGCGTCGGGTCCCCTCAGCCGATAATCTTGATTTTTCGTGACTGGGGCGCTGGCTCACTGTCAGACAGCTACTCAATTGTCCTCACGAGGAAGAGTGCACCCCGCTCCAGCCCTCACGTCAGTTTGTAAAATCCCTGAAGGGGCCGAAAATCGAACCCCGGGGCCTCCGGTTGAGAGGCAGGCGTGCGAACCCCAACACCAAGGGGCCGGCAGAATTGTATTTACATTTATTAACTTACGAACGTTTTTTATAACTTGTGTAACGTGTCGTTCTTATTTACAGATATTATTGCTGAGTTGGTCTAGCACTCCTACAAACATTGCATTGTTGTTAATATTCTCTAAGTATGTCAACACTGTGATTTATTATATAATTATTGTGACGAACTTCAGATATGAATGTTTCTAATCTATTTTCTTAACGCCCGTATTTATTTCAAGTTCCTATTTAACCGACGTCTATTATAATGTGGTTAGATTGTTGATAAAGCGAATGCACAATTGTTACAATGCACTCGAGTTGAATTAGGTAATGTAAATTTAGCTGATATTATGACTCTAATAGCCGCAGTGATTAAAAGGGACGTAAAGCCCATAACATTGTTATTATTATTATTATTATTATTAATATTATTGGTATTTGAGAAATGCTATACAGCGTCCAAATTCACTTACAACTCTCCTAGAAATGGCAACTGTAAGCTTCGTGTAGCTTCCTGATTTAGTTGTTGTGGAGTATCTACTAATTATTCAGTAATAATAATATTAATTATATCGTATGGCCTCGGATGCCGGGGGTAAGATTTGTTAATTGACGCCCACAGGGCAGCTTGCATGTTGAATTTATTGCCTCTTGGAGCGCTATGAAAGTCAAGGAGGTTAGATATCTAAGCTCCTTGACTTTCATAACGCTATCTAGCAGAGAAAGGAGGAACTTTTTGTGTGACGGAAAATCCCGAGATATAGTTTGCCATTATGAACACGGCCTACTGAATTCAAACGGGTTCTTTAACTTGTCACAACTTATGACATGCGTGTCGGGATTTTTGTCGCCTTTCAAAAATCACTTACCACGGCCAGGAGCGAAGCTGCAATCTTGGGGTTGGTAGTCCGACACGATAACCACTCACCCCCTTGAACTGTATTATTGCTAGTACGTCCAAGTGATATTGACACCATCTATTGTTGTTTCGTAAAACTTTCTTAACTAACTTAACTTACTTCACTTCGTTGTGTAGTGTCTAGCATGCTTGGCTGTCACCGCGGATGTCCGGGTTTGATTCCCGGTTCTGCCAATAAATTCTATTCTTGTCTGAGGGCTGGAACGGGGTAGACTCAGCCTCGTGAGCCAAATCTGAGAAAAGGCAGGTTTGATTCCTACCTCAGCCATCCTGAAAGTGGTTTTCCGTGGTTTCCCACTTCTACTCCAGGCAAATGCCAGTATGGTTCCTCACTTAAGGCCACGGCTGCCTCCTTCCCAATCCTCATCTGAATTACAAATATACACACTAATACAGCCATCACAATAACACAGGTAATCCGACAAATTCCACACACACCCAAGTACACGGCGCTACATAACCACGATGTCATAAAGCCCCTAGATCAATCAATAACAAACTTGCTTGTTGAGCAGGCTATGATCCTAATTTACTATGGTGTATGTTAATGGTTCATGACCTTCTCAAATATTAAAGACCAATCTTGCCCCCACCTCGCATAATTCATGTAGTATTTCTTTCAGGTTAGCTTGTTTAAATAGTTGTACTCCTCACCTAATATAATTGGGCACAGTCGTGTTGACAGACTGAATAGCATTCTATAATATAGCATGGAATTGAAACCGGAACCCTGGGAGTGACAGCAAAGAAGGCTGGTTACACACCAAATAAAACATATTGAATGAATTAATTTAAATACAAATGTTTGGTTGGTTCCTCACTTTAGGGGCTGCGACTACGCGGTCATATAGCCCCATGTACTTTGGGTGTGTGTAGAATCTGTCTGATAACCGGAGTTATGAATGTATTAGTGTGTGTTATCTGTTTTTAATTCAAGTAAGGACTGCCGACTTTTGATTTTCAAGTAGTTCCAAACTTTTGCTACCAACGCCACCATCAACGACCAACTAGTTCTAAACTTTGTCACTAGATGCCACCGCAGTCGGCTCCTGGTGACGAACGTTGGAACTTAAGAGCGTTAGTGAAATATACCCTATAATTTAGCTTCACACAAGTGTAATTAGTGGAAGGTTCTCTATCATGCCATAGCTATATGACATGGGACCGCCGACTTTACTTCCCCTCCGAAGGAAGGCATACTGAGGGTTTTTTGACACTCTTAAAAATCCGATGACTTCTACAAAGGCTTACCTTATAATAATGAAACTTCTGTGCTTGAACATCGCACATCACTCACGGTTATGCTTCTGTTCAGTGCATTTCGTGGTGTAGTAACAAACGTTCTTGGCTGTGACCACCGAGGTCCGAGTTCGATTCCTGTATTTGCCAACGAATTTAATTCAGGTCTGCGGGCTCGAACATGGTACACTCAGCCTCGTAAGGCAAAACTGAAAAGGAGTGGGTTTGATTGCCACCTCAGCTATCCTTTAATCCACCGTTGTTGTTGTGGGTGGTTGGCTGGTTCTTCAGTCCTTCGACTAGTTTGATGCCGCTCTCCATGCCTCCCTGTCCTGAGCTAATCGTTTCACCTCTACATAGCTACCACACCTTACATCCGAGACAATCTGTTAAACAAGCGGCTTCGGTGGCATAGTTGGTAGCATACTGAGCTTCTATGCCCAAGATGGTGGGTTCAAACCTGGCCGAATTCATCGGATTTTTAAGAGCGTTAAAATCCCTTAGTATGCCTTCCGTTGGAGGGGAAGTAAAGCCTGCGGGCCTATGTCATAGATTGAGGGCATATAAAAGAACCTTCCTCTAACTACAACTGTGTGAAGCTAAATTTGTAGGTTAGATTTGATTAACACTCTATTAATTCCAACGTTCGCCGCGAGGTGCCGGTTGGGGTGGCATCTAGTAGCCAAGTTTACAGCTAGATGTCGTTGACGGTAGCATTTGGTAGCAAAAGTAGGAACTACTTGAAATTGATCGTCTGCAGTCCTTAACTGAATTACAGGAAACACACACTAATACAGCCATCACAATTAACACCGGTTTATCAGACCAATTATGCACACACCCAATGAACACGGGGCTACATTACCACGTTGTCGCAGCCCTTAATCTGAGGAACCAACCAATCCGTTTAATATATTCTAACTTTGGTCTGCCCCTACGGTTCTTGTCCTCGATCCTTCCTTCCATAACTATCTTTGCTATTTGTGGGTATCCTAGTACGTGTTCTACCAACCTATCTTTTTTCTTCATTAGCAGTCGCCAGAAACATCTCTCCTCTCTCACTCGTCTTAATACCTCTTCATTCGTTACTCTAATCTACCCATCTGATCTTCATTCTCCTGTAACACCACATTTCAAATGCTTCTATTCTCCACTTTTCTGCTGGGCCAATAGTCCAAGTTTCACTTCCATAGAGCGCCACGCTCCAAACAAAGACTTTCAAAAATGATTTCCTAATACCTAAATCTATATTTGATGTCAAAAGATTTCTTTTCTGTAGAAATGCTTTCCTTGCCAACCTACTTTTTATATCCTCTTTGCTTCGTCCAACACTAGTTATTTTTCTTCCTAAGTAGCAAAAGCCTCATACTTTCTTCAGCAACAAGAGAAATATTCTTCCCGGAAGTACAAAGTCGACTGTTATCAAAATTATTAGTGCCAAACTTTGTGCTCACACTATTTTTAACTCGTCATGGAAAATTCAAGTTTTATTTTGAACGTTTTAAAATAGCAATAGAAGACTGATCATCATTTTCCCGTAACACCACATTTCAATCGCTTCTATTCTCCTCTTTTCTTCTGCGCCAGCAGTTCAAGTTTCATTTCCACAGAAGTGCCACGCTCCAGACAAAGGCTTTCAAAAATGACTTTCAAATACCTTAATTTATATTTTATATTTTATATTTTATGTCAACAGAATTCTTTTCTGTAAAAATGTCACACTACTCTTTTATATCCTCTTTGCTTTGTCTATCACTGGTTAGTTTGCTTTCTAACTAGAAAAATTATCCTACTTTTTCTTTTCGCCTGCCAATTTGACGACAATAGGGATTTCTGATTTCTTTCGGCTGCATTCCACCGAAGAAACATAATATGATGGGCTATTGAAACAATAAAAGCTCTATGAATTAACGACAGATCCGACTCTAAGTGGCCATAAGAAAATACTTTAGCTTCCACATCTTCCTGTACTTGCTCCCCCAGAGAGCCTGTCTGTCTCGTTTATTTCTGCTATTATTTCTAACCTAGACATTTACAATCTTTCTGTTTTCCTCGCCGTCATCCTTTGAAAAAACTGTCTCCAGTTTGCTTTTTCTTTCCCCCTCGGCACGTTTTATTTATCCCACACACAGATACAACCCCTTCCCTTCCCTGTCCTTCTTCCATTATTCCACTATAAAAGTTTTCCACCACATTTTGAAATGAAAAATGTTTGCCCCGTTCATCTTGGCTCCACACAATCAGTCGCGTTCTTTTTATTGTGCTCCCTCCTCTTCTCTGTCCTCCGCGCCACTCCTTCTGCAACATTAATAATATGTCGACTAAACACTGCTCATATACGAACGCCAACTCGCAGTCTTGCCAGCTTTATATCACAGAAAAACCCAAAGTTCTGTAAAAGAGAAAGTCACTAAATTGCTGTATTATCCATAGTGAAAATGCACTTTTATAGGAAATCTATACTACAGTAAAGCCTTCTTTCAACGGACCCTTTATTAACCAGAGACCTATCTTAAACGTAAATATTTGACAGTCCCGTGACTTAAGGGGTTTTATTTATTTATTTATGTATTTATTTATTTATTTATCGTATGGCTTGTGGTGCCAGGAGTGTCCGAAGACATGTTCGGTTCACCAGAGGCTGTAGCTGCTTCTAGCGGACACCCATAAGGTGAGCTACAAGTTCTGTTCATTTCAAGTACTTCCAACTTTCGCTACCAGATGTCAATAATACCTAGTGGTGAACGTTGGAACTTTGATAGAGCATTCCAACGAAATCTAACCTAGGAATTTAGCTTCATACAAGTTTAGTCTGTGGAAGGATCTTTTACATGCCATAAATCTATGACATGGGATCACCGGCTTTACTTCCCTTCCGTAGGAAGGCATACTGAAGGATTTAACGCTCTTAGAAAATCCGACGACTTCGACTGGGTTTGAACCCGCTATCTTGGGCACAGCAGTTCAGCATGCTACCGCTACCGAAAGTAGTTATAAGGGCTTATGTGAAACAAAGCATTGCTCTCACTAGCACTACTTTAGGGGTGAAAAACGTGTTAAATTCCCTTCATTAAACGGGAACTGTGTTACAACAGAAATTAAAAGAAGCATTTTAACCGAGAATTACAAAGTTCCGAAATGCAGTGTTGAGAAACTTTTTAGGCGCCCTGTGAAAGTCACCTTGTCAGCTGTAACAGTATTTTGTGCACATTCCTTGTTAACTACAGTGTCAACTATTACAGCAGACTTTCAAAGTCTTTCACATGATAGGGACTACCATAACATTTTCTAAAACTGCATTCCGGAACTTGGAAATGTTCCGTTAGAATGCACAGTTTGATTTCCGCTGTCCGCGTAACACAGTTTCCGTTTAACACAAGTTTCCGTTTAATAAAGGGTCAGTTGAAAGTAATTTTTACTTTATGCATACAGTATATAGAGAGATTTATTTATTTATTTAATAATTTATTTATATATTTATTTATTTATTTACTTCCTAGCAGTAGTGCCCGGCTTCGCCCGGTTGATTTATTTGTTTTACAGAACTGGAGCGCTCAAGGATAAGGATCGGAAAGCACCAACGCTTATTGCAGCTGATAACCTCAGTATACTGCGCCAACACCATCGCCCTTATACAGAGGCATACTATTGTCATAATGATAACTGTTTTAAGGGGCCTAAGAAATCTTTTTGCACTAATTACTCCCCGTGACTGCAATTTATAAGCAGCTCGCAATTCTGCACCAGAACATTGGTAGGGTCGACGTGATGCGGCCCGCATTTCATGGCAACAATAGACTTCGGTATTATTGAAGCCGTTCTGGAGGGCTTGTTCTTCCGACTTACTGAACAAAAATTAATCTTTAAGGTTACCTGAGAGGTGTAGCCTGATGCTACATAGCCTAAACTATTCCTCTTGAATCAGGCTATCATATATAAAAATAATTTTTCGAATCCGACTGGTAGTTCCAGAGATTAGCGCGTTTAAACACATAAACAAACAAACTCATCAGCTTTATTATATTAGTATATATTTATTTCCACGGCTACACTTAGAGCTTAAAGATTAAGGCTTATAAAAATAAAACACTCCGATAACATTCCCAATGAAATAATAATCTTCTGATAATGACAGTAACAATAAGTCAGTAATAAAATAATAATAAGAAGAAGAAGAACAAGCCAGCCTGGTTCGAAGAGGTAGAAGTAGAAAGGAGATGGATATTACCTGTGAAGATATTCAGGAAGAAAGGAAGAAACTAAACGACCACCAGGGTTTTCAAGTTGAAGACGAGAAAGATGTGGACGGAAGAAAGAAAGGAGCATCACTGGCAGCGTATGAAGGAGCACTGGGCAAAGATCAAAGCCCAGAGAAGACAGTTGAAATGGCGTGGTCCTTAGTAGACCGATACGATTAAAGAATACTTTGCCTACGCAGATGATATCAGTTTCCTATCCAGCTCTCAAGAAGAGTTGAGTCAAATTACCAGAACACTCAAGGCAGCTGCCAACAAATTTGGGCTAATCGTTAATGAAACCAAGACGGAGTACCTCAATATGGCTCGTGGGCAAGGCCACGTTTTTGGGCAACTACAGTCACTCCGGGTAGGGGACCAGTCCTAAAAGAGGGTCCACGAATTTAAGTACCTAGGATCGCCTTTCACGGAGAACTCATCATGTGAGGCAGAAATCAATGCCAGGATCCAAGCAAGAAATCGAACTCTCTACAGCTTAACACAGCTTCTTCGGTCCAGATGTCTCTCCAAACAGTTCAAAATTCGTATGTATAAAACTCTGATCCAACACGTTGTACTATATTGTACCCATGTGAGTAATCTCGATGGAAAATATGCTTCTGCCTCCAGCTAGCGTCAGGACTCGGGCGTGTACCGTCTCCCCATTGAGCAGTTGCATATTTTGGATTTGAGGCTAAAAGGTATCAACTCTACAATGATAAGGCACAACTCTATTCTAAAACTTTAATTCAGTAATAAAATTCATGGCTTCAAACAAACAAAACAATCCCCACAAACATAAACCAAAATCAAACAAAATTTACTTCCACAATCCACTGATATGAACGTAATATAATCACAATAAAATCATCTCATAACTCAAACCTTTACCCTTATATCAACTTCACAATAATACTTTAGTGCGCTGATGCACATACAACTTCAGAAACAAACTGTACTTTAATTCTTCTGTCATCCAATGTGACTTCATTAATTCTACAAAATTATTTAATCCTTAAACCTTGTCTTAATTTGACAATAATGTGTATCGTGTGTGTGTTTTGATCTTTCTCTTCCCACCAAATGCTTTACATGCATTAGCCTATTCTGGTGTTGCACAGCATCCTACGTGCAACCCCATAATTATGTAAGCTACCCCTACACTTCCTCTATTTATATAGTTCCACTGCATGCCGTCTGTGATTTCATCTCAAAAACGTTAATTATTGCTGTGTCGGATGGTACAATTAAACTAGCTTTGCGTGCGTAGCCTGTGGCATCCAGTAACCAACTTCTGAAAAAGATGTCAGTGACAGTACAAATGCAACGTCTAACCATTCGTTAGATTGCTAAAATCATGAACCATCAGGATGATCTATAATTATCAATGTGTTCTTAAACCACATGACTTCATTACTCAATATAACAATGTTTCATCTTATGTCATTAACAGGGTCTAAAATCTGTTCCTTTCAAACTTTCTTTCACGGTTCGCTTGACCGTCCCGACCCTCTTCCAAGCGGCCTGTACACAATAGCAGTGGAGTGAGGTCCTACAGTGCCTCAACCCTCGTTTCATGCCATATGTCTTACCTTCCCTAAGCAGTATAAGATTTTAACAGACAAATACCGTGGTCCTAGTGACACACATATCTCAATGGATTTAAACTGAATATTATGCAAACAGGTACTGGATGAGCTTAACATTTACTCCTACCCTGAGGATAATAATAATTGGCACCAAATAGGCCCATTTCAACATGAAGGCACGAGATTCATAAAACATTGGTCTAGTAGGTAACCGGTATCTTTAATAAATGCTGCGGTCAGTCATAACATGCTGCCGTAATGAGGTTCGCTTCAACGAGCCGAATCACTCAACAATAAGTTCTCGGGGAATCAGATAGAGTGTAGAGATGTCCATCGTTTGCCTCTCACCTATCACGGGATTCGAACCCGGAACATTCCATATCCATCATCAGAGTTAGGGTCCATTCACTAAATACACTCTGGTAAAAAGCACATCTCCAATTATGCCCCCGGCATACGAGATTTCATACGAAGAATAGATTACCTGGTCCCTTACCTAATGCTATGATCTTCGTCCTATAATTATTAAGAGAAATCTATCAATTACTCTATAAGCTTTTACATAAGCTGCAAATTCAATTCACTAAAAGCTCTTCCATTTCCTGGCATAATTATATTCCCATTAATACAATATATTTTGATATAAAACTCTTTTCTTAATCCCGTAACGTAATCTTACTGTATAATCTTACTGCTTAGATCGATAAGTCTTGCCCTTTAGCGTAACTATTTCTTGCTTACAACATTTTTAGCCTACTTTTCACATTTTGCAAAAATGAGGAAAAAGTAGACTTATGAGATCGGGCAAATGTGTGTCTGTCTGTCTGTCTGTCTATCTGTCTGTCTGTCTGTCTGTCTGTCCTTCTGTCTGTCTGTCTGGCTGTGTGTGTGTGTCCCCCTATCAACTCCTAAACGGCTGCAGCAATCGAAACAAAATTTGGTAGCAGTAAAGATCTATACATGAATATCTCACGGCCGTATTTGAAAATGATGTCAGTGCTACCAACTGCTGAAAAATCGCAATTGAAATTTGGGCTCCATGTTGGATATCCTGGAAGGTATGAATGGGAGCTATTTCAAAATTGGCACACGTACAGATCATAATATTTCAGTTTAATTTCCAGGAGGCCATACATGGCAGTGTTGCCAAAATGATTATAAGCCTCCTGATAGGTCCAATTTTTAAATGCATATAACTTCTACACTATCAAGTGGAATTCAACCAAATTTCGTATGTTGTATGTGTACATAACCAGATATGACTGTGCGTATTCTTAAGACCTACCAGGGCTGCCAACTGTTAATAAATGCTCCTAATTTATTTTATCCAAATACCAATATATCAGAAAGTATGCAAGCCGACAGCTTTAAAATATGCACACGTATAGTACCTGACATTCTATATTAATTTGGAGTAACTTATATACGTCAGTGCTACCAACATGATTCTAAGCCTGCTGACAGGTCCAACTTTAAATACATGTAACTTCCATACTATCATTTGGATTTCAACCAAATTTCGTATGTGCTATGTGTACCATAACAGATATGACTATGCGTATTCTAAGGAGCAACCAGGGCTGCCAACTCTTAATATGTGCTGTCCCTATTTTTGTTACCCTAATAGCAATATATCAGAAAGTATGCAAGCCAATAGCTCTAAACTTTGCACACGTATAGTACCTGGCATTCTAGACGAATTTGGAGTAACTAATATACGTCAGTGCTGCCAACATGATTCTAAGCCTGCTGATAGATCCAATTTTAAAATGCACGTAACTTCTATACTAACTAATGGATTTCATTCAAAATTGGCACAACAATAGATCATATTATTTCAGATTATTTCTGACCAATACATGCATGACATTGTTGCCAACATGATTTTACGCGCGCTGTTCGATCCAATGTTTAACTGCATGTAACGTCCATGCTATCCAGTGGACTTCAACCAAATTTTGTATTTAGTACCGTAAGAGACGGAACTAAGAATATATTCAGTCATCAGGGCTGCCAACTGTAGTACTCTATTAGGATACATTATGCCAGGTATACAGTATTTCTAACTAATTGGAAATTTCGATATTAGCAACTTAATTTCGTCATTATTCTAGATAGGTTCATATTCTGTAGAATAATCATTGGCATGAAAAGTAGGCTGTATAGTTCTTCACGGAACTTCTTGTTACCTGATGCGTTCATTCATACCTTTATTATATTATTATTATTATTATTATTATTCTCACTGACATAAATTACCAAAATCCGACACAACTAATCATCTTAAAAATCGAATAACCGTGTTCGTTTCATTTACATAACTGCTTTGCCATTTTTAATTAATAGTGGTAACGATTAATCCACTCACTGATGCAAAATGACGTCTCAAACCTATTAAAATCAACACAATAATGATTAAACTTGGAGGGTCTATCTCCTACTACTGATTCTTACTGGCATCTTTATAACTCTGAAATCACATTACATGCAGTGGCCTATACCTCTACTTAAACATAATTTGTGGGGTACTTACATATCGGCTCATCATGGTGGCTCCAACCACTCATATCCTTCCGGGTCGCCTGCCATATGCAGATTTAGTGCGACATTTGCATCTTGAATACACACATTTTATGATACATATCTTCCGTTAACCACACGACACTTTGCATTTCTATAAAGAAGCTATTGCTTCCAAAACACATGGCACTTTATAACACTTATTAAACCATTAATTTAAAAGACATTTCACATATGATTTATACATAACACACGTCACTCTGTACACTTTTCATTGGTTGAAATTCCCTAGCAAAGATATCAAAATTGCAGGTGTCGACGGCATCTCCCGTGCTCCTACCAACTCCTGATTGAAAGTCTGGTTCAATTGCCCTCGGAATTCACCAACAGTTTATCCATACTCCTACGGTAAGCTTCCTGATTTGCATAAATATGCTAACTTCCGTCCTGAGCGTTACTATTTGGTATTCTTAAGACATTACCAAATGCTTCGTAAAGTTTCTCCCAGCGCATTCCAGCGTAATTAGACATGTATGATCAGTCAATATTTTATACATTGCGCTTAACACTGTACATAACTTTACACAGATTATTATTTACAATAGTTCTGCAACTTATCTCACACGTTGCTTCCTAAGTGAACACACCATTGTTCGTACTGCTGACTACACATGTAGCGACGACTATTATTAATAAAAGCTTACTAAATGTTTCACTCAAATGTACAAGTCTTTGTTTGAGCGTCCTTCCCTGGGCAGGACCGCCATACGTTCCGCCTCAACAACTGCTTGACAACTGTGTTCTGACAAAAAATGTGCAGCGACGACTGTCTGCGACTCTCCGTGACAAACTGTGTCCAACTGGGTAAACTGCGTAAGACTGAGGTGCTCTGCCAAGGGTCGACTCCCTTATATTGGATTCACACAAAAAGTAGGGCTAAATTTTCCCGCGCTATCTCGACTCCTCTCCCAGCATGATTCTGGTCTCGAAACCATGCTCATCGGGTTCCTTTTTCCTCACTGATCCCAGAACTATCCGCGTGCTGAAGAATCGCTCGGCCAATTAATTAATATTAATTCCTTTCTCCATAGCGTGGGGACGCTGTTTCACTGGGAATACCTGGCGACCTCTCCAAACCCAGCCGCGAACAACCATAATCTAGGTTCTTCCGCACTTCATTAAATATGCGTCAATTTCGCAGATTAAAGGCTCTAAAATTAGCCTCCTGGCTAAAGATTCACCTGTGTGCCACTCTCATGTCATTGCGTTACTCCAATCACGAGTAATCAATGATTTTCCTTGGGATCTTTCCCCACTCTTATTCGTCCTATTCTCAGTCGGGGAAAAACTGGGTCATTATTCAAGCCCCCAACCTCTTCCAGACGACATAACGAGGTCAGCAAGATTGACGTGGCTCCAAGGGGCACCTCCCACAATTCTGGGCCAATTAGTAAAACGTCAAACCCTGCACTTTCTGTGCTCCAAGTCCAGTATAGCCTACACCAAGTAGTCTAATAATGCTGTATTCTGCTCCCTTTTCCTGCATTATTTTAATAAATAATGTCATTATCAACTGAAATCACACCAGTGATTAAACATACACTTTTCTCTAGGGGTTTTTACACTGAAACTCCCTCAGCGGACCTCGGGTTCGTTCCCTGGTGGAACCTTTATACTGAGATCACAGTCTCTGAGATCCACGTTCGATATCAGTCAGCATAACCCCCTCGGGTTCAATATGGATGTGAGACATGGAGTATTCGAAAACAGGACTTTCATAAACTACTCTTATTAGAGAGAAAAGTTCTTCGGAAGATCTTCGGACGGGTGAGGGATGTACACACGGGTGATGGAGGATTAGACACAATCATGGAGTAGAAGACCTGTACCATTTTGCCAACATAGCTGGAACCATCAAAACCAGAAGACTGCAGTGGGCTGGACATGTAGCTCGGATGGAAGACCACCGATGGCCACGGAAGCTACTGGATTTCATCCCCACAGGAAGAAGATCACCAGGGAGACCAAGGAAGCGGTGGAGTGATGGACTCCAAGAAGATCTGCAACAGGCAGCGATACGTGTGGACAGTTTGGCGGATGGCAGCTAGGGATAGGAGACGATGGAGAAGGAAACTTGTAGCAGCGCGCGGCCCACTGGGCCTGATCGCTTGGAATAATAATAATAATAAGAAGAAGAAGTGTTAATAATAATGGAAAAATACACTTAAAAGAGTGCATACAGAACAGGTTCAGCCTGAAAAACAAACACCATATACAAGGAGCGATATTAACGTAGGTAGGTTGCCAGCTATTGTCCTGATGTTATAATTGAGAGGATTTGTCTGATAACCTGTGTTATTGTGATTTCTGTAGTAATGCGTATGGATAGGGGATGTCTCATAATTAATGTCGTTTTTTAAGGAAAATTTTATTTGGAAAGTTTTCTGACAAGAAGTTAAACTAATCTTCAAAGTAGAGACCATCAGTTTAAATGGTCTTGAGCCATCTTTCAGATGGAACCAGTCTCTGGGTTTTGATGCGAAGAAATCGGCGAAACCCACTTCCACAGCTTCAATGCTTTCGAAATTGCTTCCACACAAGAAAAGGGCCATGGATCGAAAACGATGGTATCTGAAGGCGCTAGATCAGGACTGATTTCTGGGTGTGGTAACAGATCGACTCTTCCCAATTTCTGAATTTTGCCATGGTTGCTCGTGCAGTATGAGGTCTCGCATTGTCCTGCTGCAAGAGAACTCTATTTGTGTTAACTAATGCTGGGTATCTCCGTCTCAAAAATTCATGAACTCGTTCCAGATTTTGAGAATAAAGATTCGGATTGACTGCAAGCCCGTTTGGAATAAACTCCCAGTGAATCAGTCCTTCAAAATTCCACCAGACACACATCATCACTTTGGGGCCGAAACGATCCATATTAACGGCAGGTTGACAGGAACTCTTTCGAGGCGTCAGCGTAATAGCGGTAATGGACCAATTTTTCTTCACATGTGACAATTCTCCTGATAAATATATCATCCACTAGGTTACCAATATGATGGTGACAGAAACCCATTTTACGTTGAGCCTGTTCAGGGGTCAATTCATGAGGGACAGATCTACAGTTTCTATTTGATTGTCCAAGTTTCTTAATCTGGTGATGTATGGTATCTTTTGATAATACATTCTCGCAATATACGCAATTCTAGTCATGGCCTCCTGTAAATAGCTTTGGTGAACCAAAGAAAACCAATTCTATCTTATAAATCGCCAAACTTAAAAAACGGCATTACTTATGAGACATCCTAATAATTGGGATCAAAAGCCTGTTGAGAATGAGGCGTTTGTGGCTTTAATGTAGCAACTATCCAAGCATATACCTCAAATAGAAGTCAGAAATCACTGAAGCCGCTTTCTGTGGTCTCAGGGTACGTATTTGAACTCAGATCTCAAAGGTCTTGGGTTCAGTTATCAGCTATGCCAATAAATTGTATTCTAGTCTCCGGGCTGGAATGTGTTACATTCAGTCTTGTGAGGCAGAACTGAGAAGAAATGGGATTGATTCCTACCTGTACCATCCTAGAATGGTTTTCCGTGATCGGTCTTAACTTAAGGCCTTGGCCACCTCCTTCCCATTTCCAATCTCAATTAGACACCACAATAATACAGGTTATGAGACAAATTCTAGTTATACCACACAAACACACCCAATTACACGGGGCTGATTGACCACGATGACGCAAGCCTCTAAAGGATGCATCGAACAAGGGAAAGTCACTTCTAAACTGGTTGAGGTAAGGATCGAACCCACCTCTTCTCAGTTCTGCATCACGAGGCTGAGTGAACCCCGTCCTAGCCCTCAGGTTAAAATTAAATTTATTGCCGAAGTGGGAATCGAACTTGGACCTCCACGGTGACAGCCATGTATACTAACCACTACGCCACAATGCGATGTGGACCTGTACAGATGAAATGCAAAGCTAGGAAAAGAGTTTACTATATAATGTATTTGTTCACCTTTGTTGTTGTTGTTTCACATTAGGGTCTTAAACATCATGGTCATATTGCCCCGTGTGTTTGGGTGTGTGCAGAATTTGTCTGTTAATCTGTGCAATTTCGGTGTCTGCAGTGGTTTTGATATTGTTAATTCAGGTGAGAATTGGGAAGGAGGCGTCTGTGGCCTTAAGTTAGGAACCATCCCGGCATTTGCCAGGTAACCACGGAAAACCACTTCCAAGATGGCTGAGGTGGGAATCGAACCACCTCTTCTCAATTCTGCTTCACGAGGCTGAGTGTATCCTGTTCCAGCCCTCAGACCAGAATTAAATTTCTTGGCAGAGCTGGATTTGAACCCGGATCTTCGGCCAAGATTACCAGCAGCTACGTCAGGAGGTGGACTTATCATCAGCATCTATGGGACGTTTGTCCTAAAGTGAGTCACACATCACGACGTCAAATTATCTTTTATATGAATGTGCTTGACGACATCACTTAAGCTAAAGGTTCATTCATAATATGGACGACGTCTTAAGAAATGAAGAGGAGGTTCGGTTCGTGCCAACAATTTGCTATAATTAATACTTTTATTTTCAGTTGAGAAGAAGCCTCCGTGGCTTAGGCGGCAGCATGCCGGCCTCTCACCGCTGAGTCCGTAGTTCAAATCCCGGTCACTCCATGTGAGATCTGTGCTGGACAGAACGGAGGCAGTCAGGTTTTTCTCCGGGTACTCCGGTTTTCCCTGTCAAAATTTCATTCCAGCAACACTCTCCACTATCATTTCATTTCATCTGTCATTCATTTAATCATTGCCCCAGAGGAGTGCGTCAGGCCTCGGCAGCCGGCACAGTTCATATCCTCGCCGCTAGATAGGGGCTTCATTCATTCCATTCCTGACCCGGTCGGAGGCTGGAAGCAGGTTGTGGATTTTCATTTTCAGTTGAGAAATGGTTTAGTTGCCATCTGGACACACCAGCTTAAAAGTTCGTGACAGAAATGAAATGGTGTAAATAAAGAAACGTTTCAAAACACTCAGATGACCTTGCATTCCATGCATGATGTCTCACACGGTAGGTGGGTGGGAAATGAAACATTTCAAAAGAGTTTGATCAAAGAGTAGAATTGAAAACCATGTTGACTGACTGAATAACATCAAACTTTAGTATATAAAAAGTTAATAAAATTATTTGTACAAATACGTACTATTTGTTACAGGTCCATACAAAGTATTTTCAACACTTCCTCCCTTTGAAATACGAGTTATGACGTCAAAATGCTTCCTACAGTATATCATTGTGTTATATACTGTATTTCCGTAATCGGGAAAGAGAGGAGAATGTTTTGACCCTAAAAGTGAACATTGATAATTTTGGTTGTTCCACAATACTTCATTCCAGCAACACTCTCCACTATCATTTCATTTCATCTGTCATTCTTTTAATCATTGCCCCAGGGGAGTGCGACAGGCTTCGTCAGCCGGCACAGTTCATATCCTCGCCGCTAGATGGGGGCTTCATTCATTCCATTCCCTGACCCTGTCGGTCGACTGGAAGCAGATTGTGGATTGTCATTTCCAGACAGACCGCGCATGCGTACAGCCGAAGACCCACTCTCCGTCACAGCGTGTCGAATTGACTTCTCCTGGCGTGTAGACTGTCCCAATGTTGTTAGCCTTTCAAGATCCCTGGTGCTGAAATTGGCTGCACCAGCGTTTGTTGATAATACCAGCTGGCGCCTTGCGGTACGAGTAGGGGGACACAGCGAAGACAGAGTGCAGTCTGCACATAAGACAAGTAGCATTGCGCGAGCTACTTGTGTTAGACAGAAGTTATATTTTGAGTTGTGAACGGAACAATTAATAATTGGCGTGTGTTTTTTTTAACGTATGGCTTTTATGGCTTTTAGTACCGGGAGTGTCCGAGGACATGTTCGGCTCGCCAGTTTTGTAGCTGCTTCGAGACGGACACCCAATGGGTGAGCTACAAGTACCGTTGGGGAGGGAAGTTGGAATGTAAGGACGAGGAGTTGGAAGGTAGCGGCTGTGGCCTATAGTTAGGGACCAACCCCGGCATTTGCTCGGAAGGAAGATGGGAAACCACAGAAGACCATCTTCAAGGTTGCCGGCGGGGGGATTCGAACCTCCTCGCCTCCCGGATGTGAGCGACTGCCAGCAGTCATACCGTAACGACCACGGCTAACTCAACCGGTGGCGTGTTTGTATTGTTTCGCAACAGCACAGCTAATCTTAATAGGAGTTTAGGTACTAGGATTAGGTACTTTAATATAATAAATTATATTTGATGCTGGCGACTAGGACACCTTTTATTCTTTCTTGCAATCTTTCATGCCAACAGAAAGAAAAGCACACAAAACTCGACCAGAGTAAAGAATCATCAAAGAATCTTAAGGCCTCCAAAGAGCTCTTCGCTCATGGCCTCCACACACTCCCTCTCCACTGGTAATGCTAAGGAAGCGACGAGGGAATGTCACTCGTCTGCCAACTCTTATGGTGACACTGGGACGAGGCTCAGGGTGTTTCAGAGGAGTTCCTGGATCCGGAGGTGGAGATGATGCAGCAGTGTCCGTTGTCAACGTTGACTGCGGTTCCTTAAGGTGGAATGCTGACTTAAGTCGATCTATGGACACTGTTTGTGAGCCTGATGGGGTCTCGATATGGTCCGTTGTACACTGGTTGCAGAGGGCGTCGGTATCCATCCTGCCGAATAAACACGTATTCACACTTCATTAGTTCTGGGTGAACAAATATATTGTTGCCAGAGTGGTGCTCTGATTACACAGGTTGAAGTGTCCTGGTTTGTTCTTTCAGCTTGCATAAGAAAGTTGGAAAATCTTTTGTATTTGAAGGTCCATTGAAGAAGTCTGAAGGTAGTTTAATAGGTCATCTCTGCTGGAGTTGTGTTGTGATTAGGGATGATGTAGAATCTCAGTCCTAGCAGAACTAATGGAAGTTTGGGGACCCAGTCGCTTGTTAGATGAGCTTTCAGAGATGATTTCAATTGCCGATTCCAGCGTTCAATCATCCCGTTTGCTGCCGGTTGGTATGCTGTAGTTTTGATATGTTGGACGCCAAGTGATTGCGTGAGATATCTGAAGAGTTCACAGTCAAATTGTCGTCCACGATCAGTAGTGATTGTATTGGGAACTTCGTAGCGGGCAATCCGGTTTAAGAGTACGGTGGATGCAATTGTTTCTGCGGTAATGTCTCTTATTGGAACTGCTTCAGGCCACCGTGAGCACCGGTCGATCATGGTGAGTACATACGAGTAACCTTGGGATGATGGAAGAGGTCCAACAATGTCAATATTGACATGGCTGAATCGTTCTATGACTTGCTCATATAGGCCGGTAGCGCTGTGTGTATGACGCCAGACTTTTTCTCGCTGGCAAGGGACGCATGATGATGTCCATAACTTAATATCCTTTTTCATCGACGGCCATACATATAGTTGTTGGATGAGTTTGATCGATCCTTTTACCCCAGGGTGTGACAGGTTGTGGATGGACTCAAATATACGATGACGAAATGCAGTAGGGATGATTGGTCTGAGCTTGCCGATGAAATTGTCACAGATAAGTGCATGGTTATTGGGTAAAGGAAACACCTGGAATTTCAGAGAATATGCACTTGATTGCTGCAGATGTTTCAATTCCTCACCTGTAGCTTGAGCTTTGGCGATCTCCTCTGTAGTAAAGCCTAAAGGAATACTGATGGAAGAAATTCGAGAACAAGCGTCAGCAGCCGAGTTTTTTGTTCCTTCCACATACCTGTCATTGGTGAACTGCCCTCTAAAGCTATGTGGCGTAGTTGCCGAGGGGTAGCTTTGTCGGGCCGTTGATTAAACATAAACGTCAAAGGTTTATGATCCGTGTAGATTGGGAATTCTCTCCCTTCTAGCATATGTTTGAAATGTTTGACAGCTTAATACACAGCAAGAAGTTCTGTGTCATAAGTCGAGTAGTTCTTCTGTGTGTCGCTGAGTTCCATTGAAAAGAACGATAAGGGTTGGAGAATATCTCCTCTAACTTGGTGAAGTGAAGCACCCATAGTACAGTCAGAAGCGTCGACCATCAAAACCAACGGTAGTTCATAGGAAGGATGTGCGAGAAGAGCTGCATTAACAAGACTGGTCTTCAAATCTGAGTATATCGTTTGAAGTCATTTGTCCAAGTAATTTTTCTTTTGTCGTTCTTCTTTGCTGCGTGAGTGATGTCAAAGAGTTTAGCCTGCATATTGGCTGCATGAGGAAGTGCTCGACGATAGAAGTTGATTAGTCCTAAGAAACGACTCACGTCTTGGATTGTTTCCGGGAGAGGATAGTCTTTGATTGTTTGTACGCGATCTGGCATTGGAAGAATACCATTGGCAGAGATCAGGTAACCAAGAAATGGCACTTCTGTCACTCCAAAGATGAATTTGCTAATATTGATGTTAATATTGAATTGACTGAGGCGCTCAAATAATAAATACAGGTGCCGTTTATGTTCATCTTCACTGGAGGAAGCTATGAGTATATCATCGATGTAGCAGTAGGTGAAATCAAACTCTCGTAGAATGTTATCCATATATCTCTGAAAGGTCTGTGCTGCATTGCGTAATCCAAACGGTAGGGGATTAAATTCAAACAGTCCGAAGGGGGTTATCACTCCAGTCTTCAGAATATCGTCAGGATGAACTAGTATGTGATGGTATGCGCGTAGGAGATAGATCTTGGAAAATACTTTTCTTCCATCCAGCTGACTGTTGAAGTCTTGTGTATTGGGTATTGGGTAGCGATCAGGTTGAGTGATGTTGTTCAATGCCCGATAATCACCACAAGTACGCCAATATCCATCTCATTTGGGTACAAGGTGGAGAGGACTAGCCCAACAGCTATTCGAAGGTCGACAGATTCCCATATCGATCATCTGCTGAAATTCTGCCTTGGCAGCTGCAAGTTTCTTTGGTGGTAATCGCCATCCCTTAGCTGAGACTGGATGTCCAGTTGTTATGATGGGGTGCATCACACTGGAATGAGGACTTGAAAAATTGATTCGTTCTTTCAGGAGATCAGAGAACTCTTTGATAATTTCGGCGTACTTTTGATCTGGAGGGATGGTATGGAGTGATTCGATCACTTATGTTTTGATCAAGGCAGCTGGTGAGGAGAGGTTAGTCGTACTGTCTATGACACATCTGTTTTTCAGGTCGATTAGCAGGTTGAAATTGTGGATAAAATCAGCACCAATTATAGGTGTTTGTACTTCTGCTATCAGAAAATTCCAACAGAAATGTATGCGTAAACCTAAATCTAGTTTGAGAAGTCGCTCACCATATGTTTTGATTGGACTGCCATTGGCTGCATACAGTTGCCTTTTTGACACTTGCCCTTGTCCTTGAAAGAAGTAGGGCAGGCTGTTCCAGCCGAGCAACTCGCTCGTGAGCAGCGGAGTACTCGCCGCCTTCCGTGAGTAAACCTGCAACATGCAATACAGCTCTGCTGTGGAGGGCTGCCGTCACTTCGCGGTGGATACATCATGACTGGCAGGAAGTGCATGAACTTGTGTTATGACCTTCACCCAGTGACGTATTGGCTCTCACCCCCAGTCCCTCTCCAACCGTGCTCCGAGCATTACTGCTGAGTACTCGCGTGTACGCATACTCAAACTCATGGATTTGGAACAGCCTGAAGTAGGGAGTACGGATATATCAGCTCCTGAATCTATGAGGAATTTGTAGTCAGTTAATTTTTCAATAATAAACAAGCGGCGCGATATCAAGCTACGATCACACGCCGCGTCCAGTGGGGAGCGAAATAGTTTTCCTGCACACTGACGTTGCAACGATAGGAGCAAGGGCTAGTGCATTTCTTAGCTCTATCTCCAAACTTAAAATGATACCAGAAAAATGACTTGTTAGGGTTATATCTACTTGTTGGTGTTTTGGAACGTGTCCTTGAGTCTCGGGATCTAGAATGAGATCTGGTTCTCAGTTCGTTGACACTTGAAATTAACTGAGAAATCTGCGCTTCAAGGAGTGAAAGTCTGTCTGTTTCTAAGTTGAGATTAGGCTGTTCTCTAAAACTTTGCTGCGTGGCTTGGGTACTGTATATGTTGTGTCTGGGAGCTGAAAATTCCATTATTTTGTCGGCCATTATAGCCAAATTGTCCAACATATCACTACTTGACGGTAATATAGAACGCACATTGACGGGTAGCCGCTGGATAAATATCGTGCGTATGAAATCCTCCTTAACTTGTGTTCCTACCAAATTTCACATTTCCCTAAGCAATTGGGACGGTTTCTTGTCTCCTAAGTCAAATTCCGTCAGAATCTTGTTAACTTTACGTCCCTCCGATTCTTCGAACTCTTGCACAAGCCATTTTTTCAAGACGGAGAAATGCGTATTGGACAGGAGCTTACACAGAAAATCAGATATTAATTCAGCTACATCGGCATCTAACGCACCTAGCATATGATTGAACTTGGTAAGTTAGGCCGTTATCCCTGCTATAGCAAACTGCGCTTCTATTTGCATGGCCCAAACCTTAACGTTCTTGCGCCAAATAGGAGGAATTTTTACTGCGACACGGGCTATCTCCGCGTCGTTTTGAGACACTGGCCGTATCTGTAATGACTGACCTGGTATTTCTCCTTCGTTGCACGACATCACGTCAGGGTCACAATTTAGGTACTAGGATTAGGTACTTTAATTTAATAAATTATATTTGATGCTGGCGACTAGGAAACCTTTTATTCTTTCTTGCAATCTTGTTATGCCAACAGAAAGAAAAGCACACAAAACTCGCACAAAGTAAAGAATCAATCAAAGAATCTTGAGGGCTTCAAAGAGCTCTTCGCTCATGCCTCCACAGGAGCTCATGTCACCACGGAGAGTAAAACGATGAAGGAACTCTGGACATGAGTTATATACTTACCGCACGACTGTACCTGTCAACTAAGCAAACCGACAGAATGGCAAAAGTAAACAAAGAATAGTTTCCACCTCGGCCACCAATACTATACTTTAAATTGAGTATCAACTTTACTATATTTCAGTCTGGCTCCTTGGCTAAATGGTTAGCGCGCAAGGCTTTGGCCCAAAGTGCCGCGGGTTCGATTGTCGGCCGAGCCATCAGGGAATTTAATCTACTGGGGTTAATTCCCGTGGCTCGGGGACTGGGTGTATGTGCCGTCTTCATCACTTCATCCTCATTACAACGTGCAGGTCCCCCACGGGCGTCAACTATAAAGACCTGCACTCGGCCTCTCCGGAGGCCACACGATCTACTCACTATATTCCACACTAGCTTTCATTAACCTTCGTTACGGGTTCAAGGAATGAAGTAAGGTAGACTATAAGGGCAACGATCTCCCCGTCACTGAAAAAAGAATGAAAAGAAAGTCCTATGACAGTAAATTGGAGGACCACCTTGCAGTCTGAATCGCCAATAATGGATTAAATTTCACTAACTCAATGTTCCTTGAGGAATCAAGTACATACGGAACTAACATTGAAACCAAGCGCAAGAAATCCTTGTTAGCACATTGCTTGCCGAGAAATAACTTACCAGTCATTGACCATCCTTACTCATGGCCGGAGAAGAGGCGGGTTCGATTCCCATCTCAGCCTTCCTAGAAGTGGTTATCCGTGGTTTCCCACTGCCACTCAAGGTATATGCTGGGGTGGTACCTAACGTAAGGCCAAGGCTGCCTTCTAGCAAATCCTACCTCGATTACAAGTACACTCACACAGGGGCGTATATACAACTTTTTTCGAGGGGGGGGGGGGGGGGACTGACTATCCTGGAAAATTGTGAGTATTCTCAGGGGATTGTCACCGCAAAATACCCAGATATATCAAGCAATACCTTAGAGCATATAACTTTGTGTAATTATTTTAGATAAGAGTTAAATGTAAAATTCTAATTTTATATAGCCTACAATTTAGTGGCAATACAAAAAAGTTGTAAAATACTACACAATACACAAATAAAATTTCATACTTAAGAAATTTTCTGTTTTGGCCTATAGAATATGAATGGCATGTATCTAAATATTTGTCAATTTATTATGCGAAACGGTAAACAGTCTTTTTTTTATTACAAATTAATAATTCATTTCTCAAAAGTACCGTACTGTGGAATTGTGGAATTCTCAGTTTTGCCTCACAAGGTTGCGTGTAGCCCGTTCCAGCCCTCAGACCAGAATAAAACTTTCTTGACAAAGCCGGGAATCAAATTCGGACCTCCGGGGCGGCAGCCAAGAATGCTAGTCACTATACCACGAGGTAGTATAATTTCAATTTTAATATTGTTTATAACTTAGCCAATAAGTTAAGATTAAGGTACAACCAAATTTACTATTATTTTATGCTTTTACCAAAGCAACACTTTCTTGATTTTTATTGTTTTTTTCGGGGGGGGGAGGCGGGTGGCATGAGATCCCCCACAGCTCCCCAATTATGTACGCCCATGTACACACTAGTTTAGACATCGCAGGCACACTGGTTATCAGACACCCTCTACGCACGCCCAAGTACACTGGGCTACATTACCTCGATGTCGCAAAGCTTCTAAAAGAATCAATAACAAGTAGTTCCGTGAAGAACTATACAGCCTATTTTCATATATCCTACTCTTGTTAATTGCCTCTATCAACATACACAATTTCAGTTTGAAGGTTGTAACAGATGTGTAGATATTGAGAACCGTCTAAATATTTCAGATGGTCGCCAGGTTGGATTTTTATTTTTACACTATTACATTAAGATTATTGTGTACGTGTGGTATTCAAACTTCAATCGCATGATTAGAACACAGGAAGTAAAAACGAAATTTTAAAATTTCGCTCACCTGCCATCTTGTGATTATGTAAACAATTGAAATAAATTAGATGCCAGTGGATTAACACTTGCATAAGCATTTAACGTGCAACGTTTCACTGCACTCGGATAGTTAATTCGCGAGAAACGTCAATTTAAATATTTATAATTCGCGTCGAGTAAGCCTCCATGGCTTAGGCGGTAGCACGCCGGCCTCTCACCGCTGGGCCCGTGGTTCAAATCCCGGTCACTCCATGTGAGATCTGTGATGGACAAAACGGAGGCAGACAGGTTTTTCTCCGGGTACTCCGGTTTTCCCTGTCAACATTTCATTCCAGCAACACTCTCCACTATCATTTCATTTTCATCTGTCATTCATTTAATCATTGCCCCAGAGGAGTGCGACAGGCTTCGGCAGCCGACACAATTTACATCCTCGCCGCTAGATGGGGGGCTTCATTCATTCCATTCCTGACCCGGTCGGAGACTGGAAGCAGGCTGTGGATTTTCATAATTCGCGTCGCCACCATATCGGATTTGTGCTCACCAGGTTACTGAAAGTCCTATAGGTGAAAAATTCAGTTTGATTGCTGTAAAAGATTCATAGATATTGAGAAACGTCTAAATATTTCGGATGCTCGCCATTTTGGATTGTTATATGTATAGGCCATAGAGTTATGTACCATTCAAGGTCAATTATTGCCTAGGTTCATTATTCAAACTTTCACTTCAATCGCAGATTACGACACAAGAAATAAAAACCTGATTATGAAATTTCGCACAGCCGCCATCTTGAGGTTATGTAAACAATTGAACTAAATTAGATGCCAGTGCATTACAATATGTAAAATCATTGTTTTGTACTTTACAGGTTTATGAAAGTTACATAGATAAACGTTTATCAGTACCCTTTATCACCGTACAAAATTTCAGGGTGATATCTGTATAGTTTCGGAGATATAGAATGTCAGTGAAATATTTCGCACAGCCACCATTTTGAGGTTATGTAAACAATTCAACTAAATTAGACTCCAGTGCATTACAATGTGTATATACATTTGCTGTACCAAGTTTCATTACGTTTGGATGGTTAAATCGCGAGAAAAGTCTATTTAAAAGTCTCAAGTGCGCTTGTCCGCCATGTTGGTTTTGTAGTCACCAGGTTTTTGAAAGTCACATAGTTGAACGTCTAGTAGTGCCCTTTATCACCGTACACAATTTCAGTTCGATATCGGTAATAGTTTCGGAGATACTGAATGCTGGTGAAATATTTCGCACAGCCGCCATGTTGGATTGGTGAGTCCCAATAAAATAAGAAGGGCACGGTCGGGGTCGGCCAGAATAGTGTTATGATCTTACAGAGTTTCATTGTAATCGCTCCGGCCGTTTAGAATTTATTAGGGGGACGGGGGACGGGACACACACACACCTCACACACACACACACGGACAAAAGGTGATCTCATAAGCCTATTTTTTCATAAAATGAAAATAGGCCAACAGCAACACACAATGTACACCAGAGGTGTTATGTCTGTATTCTCTTAAATCTCTAGCTTCACTACTAGGACAGTGAACACTTTTTAACTATCGATGTTTTATTGAACCTAGTGAGCTCCTAGCTGGATGATCAGACGTGTTTGGCAGTTCTCGCTAGCATATTGTGCTGAGCCAGCGCCAGGTGTGCCAACATAAATCGTGACGCCGAGATGGCTCCGCTCATCCGTCTTCATTGGCACATCGCACTGCGTCACTTCTAGCCGAGACGCAAACTCAGCATTGGGGAACGCACTCAATCTCTCCCTCGCCTTGACTAAATTCCCTAATAGACGTCATAACGTTACTGACTACTTCAAAGTTCTGATGATTTCTTTTACAGACGACACTTCGTGGTGTAGCGGCTAGCATTCTTGGCTTTAGCCCCAGAGGTCCAAGTTCGATTCCCTGTTCTGCCAAAATATGTAATTATTTCTGGTGTGAAGGCTGGAACGGGGTACACACAGCCTCGTAAGGCAAAACTGAGAAGAAGTGGGTTCGATTCCCACCATCCTGAACGTGGTTTCTAGTGGTTTTCCACTTCAATTCATGGGCTCCCGCTGGGAGGAGGAGGGGGTGGGGGGTGGTGGGGGTGGCAAGGAGGGACCATGCCCCACCCCCCTGGAATCCCTAGAATACTTCGATTGTCATAACAGTTTATTTCATAAATTGAAGTTACTGATAGTTAACTGATTTATATGTAGGGGTAATTACACAGTTAAATTTAACTTAGTAATTTGCGATTTTTTGAAAACATCTCCATTTTCTTAGAAAATCGACGAACTGGATTAACAATACCATTTTAATGAACTGATAAATTTTTATTTTTGTCGATACATGGTGATAGGCCTACAGCTACTTTTTTTAAACTCTTTTTAAGAAATGAACATTTTGAAGATGATTCATAAAGAAGAGCGATGGACAAAAACTCATTACTAACAAGAAGTTCCGTTAAGAACTATACAGCCTACTTTTCATGCCAATGATTATTCTACAGAATATGAACCTATCTAGAATAATGACGAAATTAAGTTGGTAATATCGAAATATCTAATTAGTTCAAAATATACCTGGTATAATGTAGCCTAATAGAGCACTACAGTTGGCAGCCCTGGTGACTGAATATATTCTTAGTTCCATCTCTTAAGGTACAGAATACAAAATTTGGTTGAAGTCCAATGGACGTTACTTGCAGTTAGACACTGGATCTATCAGCACGCGTAAAAGCATGTTGCCAACAATACCATGCGTGTGCTGGTCAGAAATAATCTGAAATATTATGATATCTTGTTGTGCCAATTTTGGATGAAATCCATTTGTTAGTATAGAAGTTACATGTATTTTAAAATTGGACATATCAGCAGGCATAGAATCATGTTGTCAGCACTGCCTTGTATTAATTACTCCAAATTAATCTAGAATGTCAGGTGCTATACGTGTGCAAAGTATAGAGCTGTTGGCTTGCATACTTTCTGATATATTGATATTAGGGTAAAAAAAATATAGACAGCATTTATTAACAGTTGGCAGCCCTGATTGCACTGAAGAATACTTATAGTAATATATGATATGTTACACATAGCACTTGCGAAATTTGGATGAAATCCTACTGATAGTATAGAAGTTACATGTATTTAAAAATTGGCCCTATCAGCAGGCTTAGAATCATGTTGGTAGAACTGACGTATATAAGTTACTCCAAAATTAATCAAACATGTCAGGTACTATATGTGTGCATAGTTTAAAGCTGTCGGCTTGCACACATTCTGATATATTGTTATTTGGATAAAAAATAGAGAGAGCTATTATTAACAGTTGGCAGCCCTGGTGGCTCTTAAGAATACGCTCAGTCATATCTGTTTATGTACAGATATTACATACAAAATTTGGTTGAAATCCAGTTGATAGTGTAGAAGTTATATGCATTTAAAAATTGGACCTATCAGAAGGCTTAAAATTATTTTGGCAACACTGTCATGGTTGGCCTCCTGGAAATTAAACTGAAATAGTATTATCTACATGTGTGCCAATTTTGGAATAGCTCCTATGCATACCTTGCAGGATATCCAACATGGAGCTCAAATTTCTAGTGGTTTTTTTCAGCAGTTGGTAGCACTGACATCATTTTCAAATATGGACGTGAGCTATTCCGGTGCACATCTTTACTCATACTAAATTTGGTTTTGATTGCTGGAGCCGTTTAGGAGTTGATAGGGGGGACACACACACAGCCAGACAGACAGCCAGCCAGCCAGACAGACAGACAGACAGACAGACAGACAGACAGACACACATTTGCCCGATCTCATAAGACTACTTTTTCCTCATTTTTGCAAAATGTGAAAAGTAGGCTAAAAATAATCATTACACCCATTCATGCCATAAAGATAATGATGAAACTTGAATTGAGGGGGGGGGGGGAGTGAGGGCGGGGTCTCGGGGGCGGGGGGTGGTACGTCTCATCTTAACCGAGTGACAGGTAGGTAATGAAGTGAAAAATGTCACTCCCCCCCTCCACTGGAAAACATCTTGCTGGCGCTCATGCTTCTACTACAGACGAATGGCGGGATGATACCTAATTGAAGGTCACGCCCGCCTCCTTTCCAATCCTCACCTCAAATACACACATTTCTACAGCCATCACAATAACACAGTTTATCACACAACATTCTACACACATCCTCCAAGTACACGGGTCTAAATGACCATGATGTTTAAGCCCCTCAAATAAAGCAACAACTTTTACGGACATGAAGAATGAAATATCATTCTACTCAACGAATATAGATTGAATTCTCAAGTAGAAACGCCACAGACACCCCCGGTGAGAAATACACGCAGTACGTATATCCTCATATTGAAAATGAAAATCCACAGCCTGCTTCCAGTCTCCGACCGGGTCTGGAATGGAATGAATGAAGCCCCCATCTAGTCGCGAGGATATGGACTGTGCCGGCTGCCGAGGCCTGACGCACTCCTCTGGGGCAAGGATGAATTGAATGACTGATGAAATGAAATGATAGTGGAGAGTGTTGCTGGAATGAAATTTTGACAGGGAAAACCGGAGTACCCGGAGAAAAACCTGGCTGCCTCCGTTTTGTCCAGCACAGATCTCACATGGAGTGACCGGGATTTGAACCACGGACCCAGCGGTGAGAGGCCGGCGTGCTGCCGCCTAAGCCACGGAGGCTTCATCCTTATTATTATTATTAATAATAATAATAATAGAAATCATAATAACGGACCAAAAGCAGTAGCTACGCTCGCTAACGCGTAGCACTGGGCTTTGAGGCCAAGTTACAGTTTACGACAACGTTTTTGGCCAGTCAGCTCCGGTTGTGCAGTCGAACAGAGGACAGTGTGCGATTCACAGGCATGTGCAATTGATATGTGGGTTATCAGTTGCACGGAAACAACTCATGTATTTTCTCTCTCATTGACTCCTCTCATGAGGTTGGCGTCAAGAAGGGAGAATGCTGGCTTGTAGAAATTCAATCGCATCCCATTTGGTAATTGCTAGACTAAATTAATTAAATCTCAGCCAGACGTCTGGTTTTTGGTGTGTAGATGCGAGAAAACCATGACAGCAGATTTACTGGCACGTTTAAGATCCCATTCGGGGTTGAATTCCGGCACCCTGGCGTCTCTAAAATCCACAGTAGTTAAAAGGGACGTAAAACCAATTACATTATACATTATTATTAATCACTGCCAGATGTTAGTGTTAAACAAAACCTCATATTTGGACAATAGATCGTCTCATTGGCTGCAACTATTAAGATCTACACATTATTGCGGATGCCATACGATAATAATAATAATAATCATCATCATCATAATAACAATACATTTTTATAAATTGTGTTATACATCTTGTAATACATTTTTATGAAGAAATTCTTTTTATCTTCGGATTTACAAATTTTTTAACTGCTTACGAACCTCAATAAATATTTTGAAGGAAGTTTGTAGTTTTACGTGACCGTTAATCTCGTGATCATGAGCCACGGGACCTCCTTTCTACGTGGAATCCGAACCACATGACATGAAAATTCTCACATGCATTGACAGGGAATCAAACCCGGTCCGACGTGGTGAGAAGCCAAGAGCTTGAGCGCTGTGCCACCACGCCTCTAATAAATATTTTAGAAAACCTGCAACAGGTTCCTATTCGAATTAATCTGTTTGAGAAGGATTTCTGGAGAGCTTTCAAGATCACGTTGATTATACTGTGAGCCTAATTTTGAGAGGGGCGGAATGTAGCATCGGGTGACGTCACTAAAATGGTAAGCTACAGATAAGGTGAGACACCAAGGGTATCACCCGCAGATAAAATCAAGTTATTAAAATACAGTATAACCCCTCAAATCCGAACTAATTGGGGCTGTAGCCTGTTCGGATTTCAATTTGTTCGGATTAGCCGAAAGATATCCATAACATAATGACCAGCCCTCTTTACGGTATAGGACTGCAGCCTACATTGAGCGAGAAAGGCTGGTTTGGCGCAAACAGCGCACATGAAATAGTGAGTCTGGTACTCTGGTCCAAAGTCAACATGACGGCAATGTAGGTAATGTCAGTGAGGAAGAAGAAACTTCGGCTGACAATATGACTTATACTGAAGCTGCATCTGCTGTTGACATCGCATTGCGCTTCGTGGAACAACACGCAGTAGTCACGCCAAACGATGACATCTTAGTGCGACGCTGGCGCGTAATTGCCTCCAAGGGAAGGATTTCGTCACTTCTACAATATTGAAGATAACTGATTTCAAGTGAAAGATTAAGTGATATTTTGTGTGTTTCTATTGCTATTTCATTGTTTTAGCAAAGTGATTACCTACGGAATTATAATAACCAACGTTTCCGTTTTTCAATCCTGGATGGGATAAGTAGTCTATTTAGGCATTTTTACACTACGCTAACTGTACTTCTTGTTAATTTTTCAACTAAGTATGTAAAATGCGGTCATATAAATGATTGTTTTATGACTAAAAGAATAAGTTTCTCGTTTTTGCGTGTATTTTTTTAAACTTCAACTTGTCGAAAGATCCTTGTTCGGATTACCCGGGATTTCGGATTTCCGGGGTTCGGATATGAGGGGTTTCACTGTATATTTAAGTGGATTCATGAATTCACTCACCTCTCTATCTATCAAGTAGTGAAGATAAAGGTCAATTTAATAGTTGATTATTTTTGTATAATATAAGCATTTTAATTAGCACTGTTTACTGCTACCCATTCATTACAGGTAGTGTGACGTCTTGAGGATCTGGTAGTGGAATATCGAGGTTATTTTGCCCATTCCCCCCGCTCCCCCTCTTCCCCTCTCCCCATTATTATATAAAGGAACATGAATTGATCTGACACATTGAAAGATTAGGGGGAGTGAGGTGGAAAAGGCAATACAGCCAGAAAAATAAAATACTTTTGAAGTCTCCTTATGCGGTATTACGAGAATAGGACAAAGAGCTTTCGGCAACTTGTTGATCAGCTTGTGTGTGTAGTTGTATTAGAGGCAAGGAATGGGGCAGATGCCCCCGGACTTGAGAAATAAGGTGCAATCCCGGCATTCGTCTGGAAGAAGTTTGGGAAACCCCTGTAAAACCACGTTCCGGCTATCCGCTATATCAGGGATGGAATTCAAACCTCTGATTTCTGGACTTGCTGCAGCTCCCGGTTTCGGTCATGGTACGCAATTTAACACACATATTTTACGCTTGTTACAAGTACAGTAAATGGAAGCAAGCTGAACTCGCCCGAGACGCGTGGTCATCGTCTGGCAACGAACGTTATAACTAAAAATGTTTACAAATTCTTACTGTAAAAAAGTTTAATGTTCCTTGAGTGGCTTTTCTTTTCGTTTTTAACGGAACCGGGAGTGTGAAGCGACAGAAAAGTGCAGCTTCCTATGTTTGACAGTAAATATCACAAAGTATATCTGATATTTCCTTACAACGTTCCTGAAATGTAAATTACACTTCTGCAATTATACGTAGAGGGTATCAGCTTTCTGTAGCTTGTGGTTGTCAAATAAACAGTAGCAATTTCTATAGAAAGATTTAAATGTTTTTGAAAATAATTGTTATATTCAGCTACCATTTTCTCAGAAGCTACTTGACCAATATCAACAGGTTTTACACTCATATTGTTGTGACAGATCTGTATCAGTAAGAATGTTGCTCTTGTATGTTTAGGACATAATGTTTATTTGAATCATAATTTAATTCTTAAATAATCATTGAAAATAGTCGTGGTATTCAGTCTGTTTTCCAACAAGCAACACAGATATCTAAATAATGTTACTACCACACATGCTTGCCACGGTGGCTGAGTGGTTATCGTGTCGGACTACCAACGCCAAGCTTGCAAGTTCGCTCCCAGCCATGGTAAGTGATTTTTGAAAGGCGACAAAAATTACGGTACGCATGTCACACGTTGTTGTCATGTTAAAGAACCCTTTTGAATTCAGTAGGCCGTATTCAAAATGGCAAAATTTATCTCGAGATTCTCCACCAACACAAAGTTCCTCCTTTCTCTACTAAGCGCTATGAAAGTCAAGGAGCTTAGATATCTAACTTCCTTGACTTTCATAGCGCTTCAAGGAACGACAAAATTCTACATGCAATCTTCCCTCTGGGCGTCAAATAACAAAGCTTGCTTCCAGCAATCCAGGCCATACGATATTATTATTATTATTATTATTATTATTATTATTATTATTACTATCACACATACAAAATATAGCTCTAAGGCATACGATGTTCATATAGATTAACTCAATAGGATTTGAGAAAACGGTTCATGAAGATGATAATAATAGTAATTTAAAAAAAATTGAGTCTTTCTATGGAAATTGATTCCATTTTAAATGTTGAAACATTTCCTAGCACACAAAGTAGGGGTCCCCCATCTTAGCAGAAACGTAAAATTAATCAATTTACTCAATTGTGTCAAACGTTGAAGGGCTCGAGGGCGCAGAAAGTTTTCCAATTTGGATTCTTGGAGATCTATCAAACTAACCAACCAAATTTTGAAAATCACTTCCGGCCTAAATGCAGTTCATTACTTGATCTTTTTTATTTAAATCCTAGCAAAATTTACTTATTTTTCATAATAATTTAATTTTGTTCCTTAGTTCAATACCCTCAGACGTTATGTGATTTTCTTTAAATTTTCACATCGGTAGTTATACGGGTTTCAGTGAAACTCTGCATTGACTCACAGTAGCGCTCCTAGTGGTAAAAAGAAAAAAAGATACAACAGTCAGTCTGAGAGACTAGGCTTTATATCATTTCAAATGACGCATGCTACAAATGCTACACATGTTAGAAAGGCTCAGGAGGGCTTCTCGCTTCGCTCGAAGCCCCAGGACTCTTTCAACAGACTCCATTACCCATTAACTTAGGCTACCCGCGCGGGGAACGGAGAGCGGAAGGTGCACGCTGCTGCATGACGTCACGCACTCGCCGTCTCCGTATCGCATAACGCCAGACCCCAGGAGTAAACTCAGACTCAACAGACTCCATTACCCTTTAACTTAGACTTCCCACGCGGGGAACGGAGAGCGGGAGGTGCACTCTGCTGCATGACGTCACGCACTCGCCGTCTCCGTATCGCATAACGCCAGACCCCAGGAGTAAACTCAGACTCACCAGACTCCATTACCCTCTAACTTAGGCTTCCCGCGCAGGAAATGGAGAAAGGGTGGTGCACTCTGCTGCATGACGTCACGCACTCGCCGTCTCTGTATCGCATAACGCCAGACCCCAGGTTAAATTCAAACTTGGTGCATATGCACTGAAAAACATGATGACGTCATACACGCCGTTACCGTAACGCATAACGGTAGACCAAAGCATAACGATGAAGTCGACAAGATCATTTGAAATGATAAACAAGTAGTTCCGTGAAGAACTATACAGCCTATTTTCATATATCCTACTTATGTTAATTGCCACTATTTAACATACACAATTTCAGTTTGATTGCTGTAATAGATTCGTAGATATTGTGAACCGACTAAATATTTCGGATGGTCGCCATGTTGGATTTTATATATTGAACCCATGTATCATTGGTTCAAAAGGGGTCGAATCCATATATTTTGAGAAAGGAATGAAAGAAACATACAGTTTCTAATGTAACATAGAGAAATTTCAAGCAAGGATTCTAGCCTAACGTTGCGCAAGCAGCTGGGACCAGGTGTTCAGGAGATGAGATCATGCCTCTTGACATTGAGAAGGAGCCAGTCATGGATATTAATAGAACGAGTGGAAAGTTTTCACTGTAAGACAGAGAAGCGTGACTCGGAAATTCAGCTTAGCTTGCAATAAAACGGCAACAGCGCCGCTGTGCCAGTAGAAGAATAATTACATTTAACCCATTTGCAGGAATAAAAATAAGTAAATAAATACAGTACTGTGAATCATTTCGGATTAGAGATTTTTGTGTAAAGAAAAACCTTGTAATAATTGCACCGGAAATAAATGCAAACGCAGCATACGTCATTGGGGATTCACTGAGACCAGAGGAGTGGGGAATTTAAAAATGAACAGCACCACCCACGCAGCTGAAGACTAAAAATTAATTAATATCTCCGAAATGCACGATCGATTCTTATGCGCAGTGAGATCATTTGACGTTGAGAAGACGAGCTTTCTGGAGATATAATTTTTATAATTGTGCGACAATTATTTCAAAAGTTGGTCACGAAAAGGACTAGGATTTTATCTTTTTTTGACAAAAGAGTATAAAACTCCTGGCCTCACCAAGCCAATCATGCAGTCATTCCGACAGCCCGAGAGGGGCGTCACGCTGTATCAGTACAGGCAGTATTCAAGAGCCCGAGGGGGCGTCACTACGCATCATGCGGTTACTAGTCCGTCCAGGAGGCGTGACGCTGGAGCATCATAACCACGCAGTCTTCAAAAGTATGAACCTCAGGGGAGGTCATACTGTGCAATAAGTATAAGCACCGAATGCAGTTATCAAACGGCCTGAGGGCGCGTCACTGTGCTACATCAGACATCGAATTCCGACAGTCCGTGAGGGGGCGTCACGCTGAAACACATCGAAGACAGTATACAAGCTTTCCTTGAGGGGAAAAACGCTGTATCACATCGCATAGCTAATATCCGACAACCAAGGGCGTCGCGGTATCAATAACTTACGTGATCCGTAGGGAGTTGCAAAGAAGTAATATTACAGTATCGCCGTGTTGAAAAATTAGGAAAATCCTAGTTACAGGATTTAGGTCCGACAGTATAAAATTAACAGTGAAAAGTTCATAAAATACAGTCAAAGCAGGCTGCGAACTTAGGACTCAGGGCGATAGGTCTTTAAGTAAACGACCAAAAGTATCATAACGTACGGAAGTACCGGAGCAGCGAGATAAACATTTTATCAAATTTAAAGAACCCGAGCAGGGAAAGACAGAATAAGGTTCGCAAAATATTCTAGAAGATTAGAAGTGCGAGAACCGAATAAGCGAAGAAGAGAAAGAAACTATAGACATTGTTTCAAGAAAGCAGACGAACTATTCAAAAGTACTAAGATTCGAGAAGTATTAGTTGCTAAAAAATCCATAGGTCATCGATAGATTATCGAGGGGACCGTGAACAGAACAGACTTTCGCTAAGATCAATAAATAGGATCTAAAAGGGGAGCCGTTCAAGCTAGAGAAATAGCCGATCGTCAAGAAAGGGATTCGAAGGAGTGCTATTGCAGGGAAGAAGTAGATGATTTGAGACTTTAATATTCGGAGAGGATAGGAAGCCGACATTACTAAATTTCACCCTTGGAGACGGGAGATCAAGAGGTCACGTGTGATAGGCTTAAATAGCGGCCTAGTGATCAAAATTTGTGAAGTGTAAATATATCAAGATTTGTGTTAAAAGTAATATATTTTCAGTGTTTTTATTGTGTGTTCCAAACGGATACACCAGTGTATTTAAAATGTTATCAGTGTTAAATGTATACGTGTTAAATATGTGTCAAGATATGTCTGTACATGCAATGAATTTGTACAAGATGGAGTAATTTAAAAGAGTGGGCAAAATGACGCATCGCACGAGAAGGAAGGTCAGGAAACGACCTAAAGCATGTGAGTAAAGATTTTCATTATGTTTTGGTGTCGGGGAAATGATTGTGTACAAATCCACCAGAGTTTTTGAGTAAAAGGGATGTTTCTAAATAACTAATTACAGAATAAGAACGCGGTCTGAACAAAAATAGAATTTGAAAAATTATAAATAATTATGTGAAAGAATAAACCTGTAGAGGAAATGTATAAATAAAATGTCAGTGTATTTGACGAATGTTATAAAAGCAAGCGTAATAATAATAATAATAATATAAAGGAAATATAAATAAAGGTTAAATTGAGTGATATGAAAATAAGAGCGTTGGAGCCTTAATAAAAGTATAAGACATGATGTTAATGCATGTTCTTAAAAAATAGAGCGATTATTGTCAAAGGAAAAGATTAATATAAAAATTGAGATATGTATCAATTGTTAATATGGAATTTATCAGTTCTTTGGAAGACGTTAGGCCGTAAAATATGTATAGCGCAATGGAGCGAAATTAAAATAAAATGTCACGCTAGGAACGCGTAGAATTTAAATGTACTTGGTAAATTACTTATGAGGGGTAGTTGATTGCGGTAAATTGAGATATGTTGTAAGTCCTCCAATAGTGACATAGATCACGAGGCCATGTGTGTGTTATTATGTAAAAGGGAGCAAATGTATAGTATTATTGAGCGTAGGTCACGTAGGCCACGGCCGACCCTAAATCGCATTTTGTATAAGTCCTCCAATGTGGGAATGGTTCCCGAGGCATGTTCAGAGAGTCGAACCTAGACTCCTCTTATTGTTGAAGCCCCTAATTATTCATCGTAAAAAGTGTATTACTCTTCCCAATCAATGAGGACCTTTCATAATTAATAAATGCCAAGGTTACGAAAGTGGGTTATGAGCCCAATAATATTATTGAAAGTAAAAAGAGAAGTAGAATGCCAGGTCTCTCCAGAGAACTGAAAAAGAAAGGAAGATTTGTTTTAAAAGCATTTAGTATCGCTCCACCCGCAGACTAAATGGGAAGTCACCCTCCCAGTCATAAATCTCGCTCAAGTATATGGCCAGATCCTAGTAGCATGAGGGTTGGGGAAGGCCGTCTGTAAGAAGTAATAATACACCGTGAGTGTTTAAAAGTTGTTAATGACCCGGGCGTTGAACCGAGGTCCTTGGAGATTGATATTATCGCTTGCCAGTTCAGATCGTAGTTTTCTTATGTGATAATGGTCTTATAAGACAAATAAAATAAATAACAATCCCTATTGTAATGTTGTATGGAAGTAGGATTCCACGAGTTAAATGAAGATAACTGGATTCTGGGAGTAATCATAGTTTTTGACTTTGTCAAGTAATCTTTATAACTCTGGAGTACACAAGTATTTTCCCGATCACTATGGTGAATTTGTAAGACTTGAGAGAGGTGGTAAATGTTGAGAACATGTGAAATGCCCAAATATTGAAGTAGATAATTAACATGTAATTTTAAATGTAATTATATATTTGTTTTGATGATAAGAAAAGATAAAAATAGTTCTTGAGGTGTATAAAAGAATGACACCGTTATTACTGGAAAGTATCGAGCCAAGGAAGCTCGTAGTTATATGGAACTTTAAGATAGGTACTTTATGGAAGTAAAAATAATTATGAATTGTTGGTTTTAAAGGAAACCAAGTGTTTAATATAATATTTGTTTAATTCATTTGTTATTCCTTGTTCACTTTGAACAAGTAGAAAGATTTTGGTCAGTAGTTTATTTGTTTTATTGTTTGTAGCGCCATAATTTTGGTTAATTAAATATGTTAAAATAGGAGTTGATTTTGTTGTTATTTTTGCAAGTGTATCCTCTATTTAATCCAAAATGTGTAAGTCACAGAGTGGGAGAACATACTACAACCCCGAAAATCCCGAATTGAGCAATGCTGGCATACTGCGATTTGCATATTTCTTGCTGAAAGGACACAATATATAGGTCCTAGAGTTATGTACTGTTACATGCAGATTATTGCGAAACGTGTAGTATTCAAACTTCAATCGCATAATTAGGACACAAGAAAAAACAAGGAGATTTAAAAATTTTTCACAGCTGCCATCTTGAGGTTATGGAAACAATTGAAATAAATTAGATGCCAGTGGATTAACATTCGGATAAAGATTTACTGTACCAAGTATCACTGCACGCGGATGGTTAAATTGCGATAAACGTCCATGTGAATATTTATAATTCGCGTCACCGCCATGTTGGATTTGTGATCGCCAGGTTATTTAAAATCCTATAGGTGAACTTAGCACCTATGAACATTAAAAAATGCAGTGTGATTGCTAAAATAGATTCGTAGATATTCAGTATCGTCTAAATATTTCGGATGGTCGCCATGTTGGATTGTTAAATGTATAGGCCATAGAGTCATGTACCATTAAAGGAAAATTATTGTGTAGGTTCATTATTCAAATTTTCACTTCGATCGCATGACTACATCACAAGAAATAAAAACTTAATTTTAAAATTCGCACTGCCGCCATCTTGAGGTTATGTAAACAATTGAACTAAATTAGATACCAGTGGATTACAATGTGTATAAATATTTCCTGTACCAGGTTTCAGTGCGCTTGGAACATTAAATCGCGAGAAAGGTCTATTTAAAATGTTCAAATTCGCTTGGCCGCCATGTTCGTTTTGTAGTTAACCGGTTTTTGAAAATCTTATAGATGGACTTCCAGTAGTGCCCTTTATCTCATTACAAAATTTTAGGGAGATACCGCTAATAGTTTCAGAGATGTAGAATGCCGGTGAAATATTTCGCACATCCGCCATCTTGTGATTATGTAAACAATTGAACGAAGTTAGATGTCGGTGCATTACAATGTATATAAACATATACTGTACCAAGTTTCATTGCGTTTGGTTGGTCAAATCGCGAGAAACGTCTATTTAAAAGTCGCAAATTCGCTTGGCCGCCATGTTCGTTTTGTAGTTACCAGGTTTTCAAAAGTCACATAAGTGAACTTATAGTAGTTCCCTCTATCGCCATAAAAAATGTCAGGGTAATATCGGTAATAGTTTCGGAGATATTGAATGCTGATAAATATTTCGCACAGCCGCCATGTTGGATTGGTGAGTCGTAACAAAATTTGAAGGGCACGGTCGAGGTCGCCGGGAATAGTGCTATGAACTTTCCGAGTTTCATTGAAATCGTTCCTGCCGTTTAGATTTTATTAGGGACACACACACACACGAATCACACACACACACACGCACACACACACGGACAAAAGGTGATCTCATAAGCCTATTTTTTCAAAATTGAAAATAGGCTAAAAATATACTGCTAATCTAATCGACCAGATATGGTTGAGTTTCATTGATTCACACTAGTGCTCGTAGTGGTAGAAAAGGCCAATTGCTAATCTAGTTGACAGGATATTGCTGAGTTTCCGGTGAACAATAATAATCAGTCTACCGCGTGCCATCGTGCCAGCACCTCGTAAGAAACGTTTAGTATGTCCTTTACGCTTGTAGAAGTGGAGAAAACAATGAAAATTAATTTAAAATTCACCAAAAATAAGATCCAGTGATGAACCGGGTTCGAGTCGGCAATCAGCAATTGGTGTCCTAAGCGTAAACCCACACAAGACACGGCTCAAACCTAGAAAATGTAGGTGACATTTTTTTAAATTCACTGGCTGTGAAAGCCATATACCTCGGCTTCGGTGGCGTAGTTGGTAGCATGCTGAGCTTCTATGCCCAAGATCGCGGGTTCAAACCCGGCCGAAGTCGTCGGATTTTGTAAGAGCGTTAAAATCCCTCAGTATGCCTTCCTTCGGAGGGGAAGTAAAGCTGGCAGTCCAATGCCATAGATTTATGGCATGTTAAAGACCTTCCACTAATTACACCTGTGTTAAGCTAAATTAGACTATAGGTTAAACATTTGACAAACGCTCTTAGGATCCTACGTTCGTCTCCGGGAGCCGACTGCAGTGGCGCCTGGTAACCAAGTTCTGAACTAGTAGTCGTTGACGGTGGTGATTGGTGGCAAAAGTAGGAACTACTTGGACAAAATTAAATGTCTGCACTCCTTACTTGAATTGAAAACAGAAACACACACTAATACAGTCACCACAATTAACACCGGTTATCAGACAGATTCTACACACACCCTAAGTATAGTACACAGGGCTACATGACCGCGTTGTCGCAGCCCCTAAACTGAGGAACCAACCACCCAACCAAAGCCATATACCGTAATAGGATGTGTTCAACATTTAGTTGCTTGCATGAAGGGCTAGAACTGTGGATTGTTCTTTGACAACCACAAGCTATAGCATATTGAAGCCCTCTACTCAACCTGTACTAATTGCAGAAGTGTCAATTAGATTTCAGGAAGGTTTTTAGGAAATATATGAAATACTGGTTGGTTGGTTCCTCAGTTTAGAGGCTGCGACAATGCGGTCATGTAGCCCCATGTACTTTGGGTGTGTGTAGAATCTGTCTGGTAACTGGTGTTAATTGTGATGGCTGTATTAGCGTGTAATTCAGGCAAGGACTGCAGACGATCGATTTCAAGTAGTTCCTACTTTTGTTACCAAAATGCTACCTTCAACGAAACCTAGCTGTGAATTTGACTACTAGATGCCACCGCAACCGGCACCTGGCGTTAATCACATCCAACCTACAAATTTAACTTCACACAATTGTAGTTTGTGGAAGGTTTTTTAAATGGCATAAATCTATGACTTCGGCCAGGCGGATTTACTTCTCCCCCGAAGGAAGGCATACTGAGGGATTTTTAACGCTCTTAAAAAATCCGATGACTTCGGCCAGGTTTGAACCCGCGATCTTGGGGATAGAAGAGCAGCATGCTAACAATTATGCCACCGAAGCCGCCTATTTGAAATACTATGCGATATATACTTCAAATACATGAAGATGTACTTTTCGGTCACTTCAAACTACTTCCCGGTGCCCTTATTTATTTTTCTGTAGTGGTGGAGTGACATCACGGTGACACCAATAAATTGCTGCGCCCCTTGGTCTAGGTTTGAAACACTATCTCAAGTTCAATATAATGGCATACTTTGTCAGAACACCCCACTATAATCGAAATGGTAGAATCATCATCATCATCATCATCATCATCAAGTTTCCACTCCGGTTCTCCCGGTGTGGTTTTATGAGCGCTCTCCATCTTATCATTTCAAATGATCTTGTCGACTTCATTGTTCTGCTTTGGTCTACCGTTATGCGTTACGGTTACGGCGTGTATGACGTCATCATGTTGTTCAGTGCATATGCACCGAGTCTGAATTTACTTGTGGGGTCTGGCGTTATGCGATACCGAGACGGCGAGTGCGTGACGTCATGCAGCAAAGTGCACCTCCCGCTCTCCGATCCCCGTGCGGGAAGCCTAAGTTAAAGAGTAATTAAGTCTGTTGAACCGGGTGAGTTAGCCGTGGTCGTTACGGCATGACTAATGGCAGTCGCTCACATCCGGGAGGCGAGGAGGTTCGAATCCCCCGCCGGCAACCTTGAAGATGGTCTTCTGTGGTTTCCCATCTTCCTTCCAGGCAAATGCCGGGGTTGGTCCCTAACTATAGGCCACAGCCGCTACCTTCCAACTCCTCGCCCTTCCCTTCCAACTTTCCTCCCCAACGGTACTTGTAGCTCACCCATTGGCTGTCCGTCTCGAAGCAGCTACAAAACTGGCGAGCCGAACATGTCCTCGGACACTCCCGGCACTAAAAGCCATACGCTAAAAAAAAAGTCTGTTGAGTCTGAGTTTACTCCTGGGGTCTGGCGTTATGCGATACGGAGACGGCGAGTGCGTGACGTCATGCAGCAGAGTGCACCTCCCGCTCTCCGATCCCCGTGCGGGAAGCCTAAGTTAAAGGGTAATTAAGTCTGTTGAGTCTGAGTGAGCCTTTCTAACATGTGCATTTGTAGCAAGCGTCATTTGAAATTATATAAAGTCTAGTCTCTCAGACTGACTGTATCTTTTAGTCTATTCATGTACCACTGCTCTTTCAAGACTTCATCCCAGTTGATTCCCTGCGATGCTATATCTTTCTTCACTTGGTCCAGCCATTTCCTCCTAGGTCTTCCAACAGGTCTCTTTCCAGTAATCTAAGTATACAACCATTGTTTTGCAATTCTTCCATCTGTCATACGTTTGACTTGACCAAACCATCGCAAACGTGCCCTAGCTATGGTCTCCTTCAGGGACTGACTTTTTCCAGCTTGTTCTCTAATCTTCACATTTCTTACTTTGTCTTTCCTAGTTTTTTGAACCATGCTTCTTAGGAACTTCATTTCTGTAGCCTGAAGTCTGCCGTCATCTTTTTTGGTGGTTGTACATGTTTCCAACCCATAAGTCAATATAGGGACAAAGTATATTTGAAACAGAGTTTGTTTTGATGTCAGTGGCACTTGCTTATTCCAGAAGAGATATCGAACTTGCTGATAGAATTGACTTGATTTCTGAATACGGTTATTTATTTCAAGCTGTATTCTGTTGTCACTTGATATTAAGCATCCAAGGTACTGATACTGGTTTACTGTTTCCAATTGTACACCCTCCAGCATTATATTATCTTTACTTCTCTGTCTGTTAACAGACATTGCAGCAGTTTTTGTTGCACTTACTTTCAGGCCATATTTTTTTAAAATGATCATTCCAGACGTTCAGCATTTCCTGGACTTCCATCTCACTATTTCCCCAGATAACTATATCATCTGCAAAAGCAAATGCTTTTAGATCCATATTGGTGTTCTGCTTCACTTCTTTTATGATTTCATCCATGATGGTGATGAATAGTAGTGGTGGATACATTGTAGAATATGTAGTTTTGGTACATTTCGGAAATTCTGTTGACGTTAGCAAATATTGCCACGGTAGTGGTAATGGAATGGAGAGGAACTAACAGGTGAAACTCAGAGAGACGAACGTCTTGTCCCGCGCCGCACAGCGCCGTCCATCTCAAGACCCGTTGTTTCCATCTTTCCCCCTACCCACCATTCTCACATCGTGTAGTCGTTCGCTTGGCCCAACTGACCGGCCGCCATTCTGCGAGTTTTGTTGCCACATAAATAAGATTGATGCGCCAAGTAGGTGGAGGACCAGGGAACGAGATAGAGAGTTCGCTCGCTTCACCCTCTATTCTGACATACACAGCACTTTACCAAGATTAGAAAATAGCCAGCAGAAGGTGATATTGTTAGCAAAAAAAAAATGGCTTTTCCCTTGGCTAGCTTACTTGCGAGTAGAGTATATATCTGTTGGGTTATGAGTATATGTGCACAATAGGGGAGGCAGGCAAGAGAGGAAGGGTGATACTATTATTCTGTGTGTGTGTGTGTGTGTGTGTGTGTGTGGATATGGGGGTGGGGGTGTATATAGCGAGGTTCAGGAAAATCCCCTCAACCCCCTCTTCCACCCCCTTACATCCACAGCGGTCATTTCGTAGCAATAAATCCGACAGCAGAAATGGTTGGCTAACTCTACCCACCCATGCAGCAAGCACGATCCCCCCTACCCTTATGCCCAGTAGCTTTCTCTCTCTCGCGAGTCGCTATGGCTATGCTGTGTGTGTTAAAACAGTTTCCATATTTCAAGTGGTCGACGTACCTGATTGTCACTTCATGAGCCGTATCGGGTGGAGACCACCACTACCGCCGTCCCAAGCCGAGAGAGTTACATATGCATGTGTAGATATCGTTAGTAAAACCAACGAACAAGACAGGTTAAAGGTGGTTTTACCAATGATACATTGGGTGACTCTGCTAACACATACACACATGTCTCCTGCAGACACACATAATGACTTCGCTTCCAAACTGTTTTATATTGGGGAAGATTCGTTTTAGAGAAAACAAAAAAATACCGTAACAAAAAAAAAAAAGCGAGCGCGACAATTTAAAACAGATCACTGAAAAAAAAAAACATGATTGCCAATTACCACGCATCCCGGCCAGGAAATATCTATGGCTTGTTCCCGAGTAAAGGTGTCTCTGTGTTGTGTAATTTGGAATTTAGTTCGCTACATCTACTGAACAGAATGATCATGAGCGCTGAGCAGGATTACTTTGTTTTTGATTCGAGGGGCTTTGCTACATCGTGGTCATGTAGCCACTTGTACTTGAGTGTGTGTGGATTTTGTCTGATAACCTGTGTCACTGTGATGGCTCTATTAGTGTATTTACGAGCCTACAGTCCCTTTCTACAAGGAAAAATATCACCTTCAAGAAATAGAAGTTATTGGGTTATTAGTTGGGGCCCGGGGAACAATTCCTTCTCTCTTTGCTGCTACGTTTAGAAAATTTCAGATCTCAAATGCCACCATTAATACCATAGCAGTAACAGCCCTTAAAGGATCTATTAGTATTTTGAGAAACCACTTATATTCATAAATTGTGTGTATGTTAAGGCTGAATAGCTATTTTAATTATTTATTTTTAGTTGCGGTTTTCCCACTCTTCGGGTCATATATTCAAATTTATATGTATAAGATATATTTCATAGTTCAATACTCGTAGTTTGTTAACCTTCTCTTGTTTCTTTTTTTCACCTTATTATGATAGTTAAGCTTTGTATATTAGTAGCCTTGTAAATCGAGGGAGCATAAGAAATAAATAATAGTTGTAATTCTGATTTTAATTGGGAAGGAGACGGCCGTGGCCATAATTTAGGAACCATCACGGCATTCACAGGGAGTAGAAATGGAAAACAACTTCGAGGATGGCTGAGGTGGGAATCAAACCCATATATTCTCAAGTTTTGTCTCACGAGGCTGAGTTTACCCTGTTCAAGCCTTCAGGTTAGAATTAAATTTCTTGGCAGGGTCAGGAATACAACCCGGGCCTCCGCGGTGACAGCCAAGAGTGCTAGCCAGTATGCAACGTGGCGGACAACAAGATTACTGCTGTGTCTTTAGAGTTCCTAGTTTATACTAAAGTTGTCATCATTTTAAATGATTATGTCGACTTTATCTGGGGTCTGGCGTTACGTTACGGTGACGTGACGAAATGTACCGAGAATGCACTGGGGTGTGTGACGTCATAGTACGATGTAGCAGCCGAGTACCAAGAAGGCAGTGCGAGAACAGAGTTTCAAGAAGGCAGTGCGAGAACAATCAAGTAGGCAGTGAAGAAACAAAATAGAATCTTGAAACTCTGTTCTCGCACTGCCTTCTTGGTACTCGGCTGCTAGCATTTAAAATTATATAAAGTCCAGTCTTTCAGACTGACTATCCGTGTCCTTTACTCCTAGCACCAATAAGAAGTAACATTCAAATGTGTATCTCGTTTTACCCCACAGCGTAGGTGTGCGCGTCAAATTGCTCACCACGACCATAATGGGGAGCTCGAAGTCTGGTGAGAGGAGGTTCGATTCCCGGCACTAACAGTGGCTATCCTGAGTGTGATTTATCCACGGATTTTCCCACATTATTTCCAGGCATCTAATTACTACTGCACGCACTACTACAGTCACCACAGCAACACAGGTTGTCAAACTAATTAAACACACAATACTACTCCCCGATTCTCAGTTTATTCTGTTGCTGAGTATTGTGGATAAATAGTCCGCATGTAAGATTAATATATGGTTGGTTCTTAAGTTTAGGGGCTGCGACAACGCGGTCATGTAGCCCCGTGTACTTTGGGCGTGTGTAGAATCTGTCTGATAACCTGTGTTAATTGTGAAGACTGTATTAGTGTGTATTATCTGTTTTTTTTTAATTTAAGTATTGCAACATAGAATTTTCAAATAGTTCCTACTTTTGCCACCAAGCGCCACCGTCAACGACTACTAGGCCATGTTCAGAACTTAGCTACTAGATGCCACCGCAGTCGGCTCTTGGCAACGAACGTAGAAACCTAAGAGCGTTGTTTACATTCTTAACCTATCCAATTTAGCTTCACACAGGTGCAATTAGTGGAAGGTTCTTTAACATGCCATAAATCTATGACATGGGACCACCGGTTTTACTTACCCTCCGAAGGAAGGCATACTGAGGGATTTTTAACGCTCTTAAAAAATCCGACGGCTTCGGCCGGGTTTGAACCCGCTATCTTGGGCATAGAAGCTCAGCATGCTACCGACTACGCCACCGAAGCCGCATTAATAGATGTACAATTGAATAACACCATGCGCATGATAACAGGAACAATTATTTCAAATCGTACACAATGGCTTCCTATTCTCAGTCACATCCCACCACCTCTTTTGCGGCGATACAACATTTTGATAAAAGAATATAGAAAGATCCAGACCAATAAACAACCACCTATCCATGGAGACATTGCTGATCTACATGTGAAGCGATTACGTTCAAGATATCCACCTATCTGCACAGTGGAGAATCTTGCAACCAATAAATTCAACCTGACTGATTGGAATTTGTTTGCCCCTCCAGAGAGTTCAGTAATACCTTGCATAGCTGAGAAGGTGCCAGGGTTCACTCAGCCTAGAAAGACCTGGTCAAAATTAAATAGAATCCGGACCAATCAGGGTGTATGTGGAGATCTTCTATACAAGTGGAGGAAAATATCTTCATCATGTTGCGAGTACGGTGCTGAATGACAGACTGTTCGGCACCTAGTTCAAGAATGCCCACAAACATCTTACAGTGGTGAACTCAGCGACTTCTTCCTAGGTACAATATGTTTCTAACCTTGATGTCAACTTATAAATATCTTTCATGTATGCCATACCATAAATAATAAACACACACCCAACTGCATGGAACTGATGACCAATGTGTCCCAAATCAGTAAAACGAATTAACAACAACAACAACAACATGTTTTGAGTGAAGCAGAATTGTATCACCAAAAACCCCTCGGCGTTTAAATCGCCCACCAAGACCACGATGACGGTACTCTCATTGGAGGTTCAAATCCTGGATCGACAGCGGCTATCCTGACAGTGGTTTTTCAGCCGTTTTTCAAGTCTCCTTCCAGGCAAATGCTGCGATACTATCATATAGTCCAAGTCTCAGGGCTAAACCCCATCCCTGTCCCCAATACAACTACACACACTAACTACTACATCAGAGAAACACAGGTTATTATCATACAAATTAGCTTGCCACGGTGGGTGAGTGGTTATCGTATCGGATTACTAACTCCCAAGCTTACAGGTTCGCTCCTGGCCCTGGTAAGTAATTTTTGAAATGTGGCAAAAATCAAGATCCGCATGTCATACGATGTTGGCATGTTAAAGAACCTATTTGCATTCAGTAGGCCGTAATCATAATGGCAAAATTAATCTTGGGATTTTCCGCCAACACAAAGTTCCTAATTTCTCTACTAGAAAGCGCTATAGTGACAAGGAGCTTAGATATCTAACCTCCTTGACTTTCATAGTGCTTCAAGCAACAACAAAATTCGACATGCAAGCTGCCCTATGGGTGTGAAATAACAAAGCTTGCACCCGGCACCCGACGCCATACGATATTATTATTAGTATTATTATCAGATAAATTGACCACACACCAAAGTACACGATGGCCCCTAAAATTTATTATTAACAACAATGAACAGTTGTTGTAACTGGCTGCGTGGCTCAGAAGTATCGTTCTCGCCTGCCAATTCCAAGATAGCGGGATCGATTCCCAGCGCAGTCAGCTGGCATTTGAGGGTGCGCAAATGTGAGGGAGCCGTGTCAGTTTTAATCACTTGCACGTTAAAGATCCCCTTCAGGGCAAAATTCTAGCACACCGACGTCTCTGAAATCCCTAGTAGTTAAAAGAGACGTAAAACCCATAAAATTATGATAATAATCAGTTGCGAGGAAAATATTAATTTTATATCCATACGGCCCTACTTTTTCAAGCTCTCATTGCTCTTTGATATCCTCTATTCAATAAGATCAAGTGAACTTTCGGCCATCATCTTTGATGTTTACCTGGGGGTTTTTATCTTCCAATATTTCTCGAATAATACATATCATTAGTGCATATCCGATCTTACCTGTTATCCTCACTATAATAATAATAATAATAATAATAATAATAATAATATCGTATGGCCTCGGCTGCCGGGTGCAAGCTTTGTAATTTGACACCCAGAGGGTAGCTTGCATGTCGAATTTCGTTGTTCCTTGAATGACTTGAATGAAAGTCAAGGAGGTTAGATAACTAAGCTCCTTGATCACTAAGTTATAGCGCTTTCTAGTAGAGAAATGAGGAACTTTGTGTTGGCGGAAACTCCCGAGATTAATTTTGCCATTATGAACACGGCCTACTGAATTCAAATGAGTTATTTGACATGCCAACATCGTATGACATGCGTGTCGTATTTTTGCCGCCTTTCAAAAATTACTTACCAGGGCCAGGAGCGAACCTGCAATCTTGGGGTTAGTAGACCGACACGTTATCCACTCACCCACCGTGGCAAGCTATCCTCACTGTATTCACCTGTTAAAATCTGTTCCCATACACCCTCCCAGATTTAGACACTGATGATACGCTTTCAACCAAAGGCCCGCAGAACAGTGTTTCTGCCTGCCCATAACTCCTATAGATATAATACTCGTAAGTTATTTATACGACCGCTGTAATGCTGGACAGTCTACTGTAACTGCGCAGGGGAAGTATTGACTGGGATATAGGCTACCAAAGACTGCTGAAGACAAAGCTACAGTACTTTCGTGGATCACGGGTTCAAACCCGGCCGAACTCGTCGGATTTTTAAGAGCGATAAAAATCCCTCAGTATTCCTTCTTTTGGAGGGGAAGTAAAGCCGGCGGGCCCACGTTAAAGACTTATGCCATGTAAAAGAACATTCCACTAACTACAATTATGTGAAGCTAAATTTGTAGGTTAGATTTGATTAACGCTCTATTAAGTTCCAACGTTTGTCACCAGGTGCCGGTTACGGTGGTATCTTGTAGAAAATTTACAGCTATGTGTCGTTGACGGTAGCAGTTGGTAGCAAAAGTGGGAACCACTTGTAATTGATCGTGGGCAGTCCTTACCTGAATTACATAGCTTGCCACGGTGGGTGAGTGGATAGCGTGTCGGTCTACTAACCCCAAGATTGCAGGTTCGCCCCTGACCGAGGTAAGTGATTTTTGAAAGGCGGCAAAAATACGAAACGCATGTCATACGATGTTGGCATGTCAAAGAACCCATTTCAATTCAGTAGGCCGAGTTCATAATGGCAAAAGTAATCTCGGGAGTTTCCGCCAGCACAAAGTTCCTCATTTCTCTACTAGAAAGCGCTATTGTGTTCAAGGAGATTAGATATCTAACATCTAACCTCCTTGACTTTCATAGTCAAGGAACTACGAAATTCGACATGCAAGCTACCCTCTGGGTGTCAAATAGCAAAGCTTGCACCAGGCACCCGAGGCCATACGATATTATTATTATTAACCTGAATCACAGATAACACACACTAATACAGCCATCACAATTAACACCTGTTATCAGACAGATTCTACACACACTCAGGGCAACATGACCACGTTGTCGCAGCCCCTAAACTGAGGAATTAACCAACCAGTGCCTACGTGGCAGACTGAGTTTATATTTTTGATTAACTAGTTTACATTTTCCCGTCGTTGCCGCGTACAGAGACTAAAGAAAGTGACAACTACTAGGCCATCTCTCAGACATCGAAAAAAAGAGAAACAAAAATCCTATGACAGTAAAATGGAGTATACCCTCGCACTCTAAATAGCTAATAGTGGAGTAAATTACACTTACATTGGAATCTATAGCAAGCAATCAATGTGAACACACCCTTCGTCGATAAACGGCAGTAGAGTAGCTGTGAACAGAATCTATAATCCTTACTTCTGACCGTAGACAGCTTAAAATTATTGTTATTGGTTTTACGTCTTTTTGTACTACTGAGGCTTTTAGAGACGCCGAGGTACCAGAATTTTGCTCCGAGGGGTATGTATAAGCCGAAATCTCAACTGACAACGCTCTCTCACATTCGCGCACTCTCAAATGCCAACTGACTGCTCCAGGATTCGATCCTACAACCTTGCGAACAGCAGGCGAGAACGTTACCGTTGTGTAACGCAGTCATTCTGTAGACAGCTTAAGAAGCTTGCGTAAGTACTGTGGAATGTATTCTCAACCTGTTACTTCTTATTAAATGCATAATTGAGATACAGAAGCCTCCGTGGCTTAGGCGGCAGCACGCCGGCCTCTCACCGCTGGGTCCGTGGTTCAAATCCCGGTCACTCCATATGAGATTTGTGCTGGATAAAGCGGAGAAAGACAGGTTTTTCTCCGGGTACTGCAGTTTTCCCTGTCCAAATTTCATTCCAGAAACACTCTCCACTATCATTTCCTTTCATCATTCATTCACCCCACGGTGGTGCGACGGGCTTCGGCAGCCGGCACAGTTCTTATCCTCGCCGCTAGATGAGGGCTTCATTCATTCCATTCCTGACCCGCTCGGTCGACTGGAGGCAGGATGTGGATATTCATATTCAATTGAGATACACACATATCAGCTTAATTTTCTTCTCGCCTCGTCGCAAAAGTAGTGAATCATTTTCAACCGTCAAACAATGAGTGATTATTCAGCCGTCTCGAGTGCATTCCACGAAATCATGACTGAGACTACAGCTGCATGTCAAGAGATGGATGTGAATTGCGTAGACGCACTACTGGTAAATGTTCATACTTCCTGTTAACAATCTCACTTCTTTGCATTCTTAGGGCCCGATAATCTAGATGTTTGGTCCCTTAAAACAACAATTATCATCATCATCATCCTTTGTATTACATGAATAATTTTAGACTGGTTTTATTTTTGGGGTGTTTTCTACTTACGTATTTTCATCCCATTCACCCCAGTAGTTTAGACGCCAATCGATAACAAACAAACAAAAATTAACCTCAGGGTATATTTGGTCCTTGTACAACTCATCCGGGATAAATACCAACTTTGAACCGATAATTCTAAATGTTCAGGCAGAAAGTTTGCTTTATTTATGGATATAACAACTAGGGACCTGATTCCTAGGTTTTTACCTATTTTTTCCTTACTTCTAAATTCAAAAATACTTTAATACTTTTCCGAATCACACTCAAAAACAAAAGCCATACTCATGAATTCTGTAGTACCTAAAATAACCTAAATGACATGCGAGTACATAAAAATACTTAATTGCACTTTTGATCTATATTTTATTGTAGTATATTTGAATTTTAATCCATAAGTTTGAAAAGTAAACCATAAGACAGTGTTTAATCCTAGCTATAGTTGATTGAGAGAAATCCTACCTGCCAGAAAATTCAAAATACATTCAACACCTTTCAACTTATATCTTACTGTTTCCAAGTTCCCCATATTCTAAATAAACAAAGTTAATTAAACGCACTTAAGAGCCTCCGTGGCTTAGGCGGCAGCACGCCGGCCTCTCACCGCTGGGTCCGTGGTTCAAATCCCGGTCACTCCATGTGAGATATGTGCTGGACAAAACGGAGGCAGCCAGGTTTTCCTCCGGGTACTCCGGTTTTCCCTGTCAAAATTTCATTCCAGCAACACTCTCCACTATCATTTCATTTCATCTGTCATTCATTTAATCATTGCCCCAGAGGAGTGCGTCAGGCCTCGGCAGCCGGCACAGTTCATATCCTCACCGCTAGATGGGGGCTTCATTCATTCCATTCCTGACCCCGTCGGGGACTGGAAGCAGGCTGTGGATTTTCATTCAATTAAACGCACTTGAGTGTAGGAATCTTGAATTCGGATAAGGAGAGAAAATATTGTCAAAGATTGTGAGGTTTTCGATGATAATTTGATAAAAGATTATGTAAAATATTTTCACTCTAGTTATAATCATATTTTCTAATAATAATCATGCATTAATTTTAAGCTTTGCGCAGTTTAAGTCAACTTACGCTACACTTTAAACATAAAAACCAATTCTACCTATTAAAAATCTCAAAAGAAACTCTTTCATGTTTTTGAGAACCTAAAATGACAATTCTTGAAACCTAAAAATTCGGACCCTAATAGTGACTTAACGTCTTTTATATACTGTAGGTACATTTGTGAGCAAGAGTATCTTATTCTTCATGGTAACGCATTCTTTGGAAAAAGAGTCAGAAATACCCGTTTGTTAACAAGTGCGAAGTTTGTTTGCTTTCATTCATATTTGTGATTTCCCGCGCCATGGTGTCGAAACCCAGGAAGGACACTTTGATTTCCGGAAATATAATAAAATACATCACGCAAAGATTATCACAAGTCACGTGCAGTAGTTATCTTGACTTTAGACCGGAAGAGCTTGTTTCAGGGGAATACAAATCATGGCAAATAATAAGTCCGTGCTTGTTAATAAACGTGCAATATCGTCAGGGTCTGACAGGAAAGATAAAGGAGAGGAGGATGGCATAAGCTAGTGAAATCAACGCCTGACTCTACGGGGATTCCATGGTTGCTAACGTGCATCCCACAAGATATGAGTCTCAGAAAAACACACTGAATTCCCCTAAGAAAGTATTTCCTTCGGTTGAGCTATGAATCGTAGTTGTTGAATTTCTTAACCTAATAAAATGCATTTGTATACCATATTGGTTTGGTAAGGTTAATCCGTATGACTGTTGTTAAATACTTATGATAATAATATAATCCACCTTGTCATTTCCAAAATATGTACTTAATTGTTAATTAAACGAGCATTTTTCGATATCCAATGATATCATCTCCAGTGTTCAAATTAATGCCGTTAACATTAATAAAGTAACAAGAAGTTCTGTAACGAACTAAAGAGCCTACATTTCTTAAAATTTAAGATCCATGCCAATGATTAATCTATATCGATCTATCTAGAATAATGACGAAATTAAGTTGGTAATATCGAAATTTCTAATTAGTTCGAAATACTGTATACCTGGCATAATGTAGCCTAATAGAGAACTACAGTTGGCAGCCCTGGTGACTGAATATATTGTTAGTTCCATTTCTTAAGGTACAGATTACAAAATTTGTTTGAAGTCCAAAGGAGAGCATGGACGTTACATGCAGTTAAACATTGGATCTAACAGAGCGTGTAAAATCATGTTGGCAACATATATTGGTCAGAAATAGTCTGAAATAATATGATCTATTGTTGTGTCAATTTTGAATGAAATCCATTAGTTAGTACAGAAGTTACATGCATTTTAAAATTGGACCTATCAGCAGGCTTAGAATCATGTTGGCAGCACTGGCGTAGGCCTATATTAGGCCTAGTTACTCCAAATTAATCTAGAGTGCCAGGTACTATACGTGTGCAAAGTTTAGAGCTATTGGCTTGCATACTTTCTGATATATTGATTTTAGGGTAACAAAAATAGAGACAGTATTCCTTAACAGTTGGCAGCCCTGGTTACTCTTTAAGAATCAGCATAGTCATATCTTTGTGGTGTTTGAAGCCATATTTTCAGTGTTGCCTTAGTAAACAAGAGTTTAGTGCTTTTCAGTCGGTCAACACGAATGTACCCAAAAGAGATGGGTTATGCCCTAATCCTGAAATAAATTACATGAGATTAATAAAACACTAGGATGACCAGTTTCGATCGTCAAGCGATCATCATCAGATCCAATACACTTAGGCTATAAAATCTATGTTTGAAATACAGGTGAAAATATTTACAATATGTACAATTATTTAGTTGCAGTGTTGGTACTGCAACTGTCAGTGTATGCTAAATGCAGTATATATGTTAGGTGAAATGCTAAATGGTGATGGCTATCCGGAGATTGTACTTTAGAGAGATTATATGGTTGTAAACTATGGTTAAACTATAAAATTTTAGGCTAACTACTTATCTGATTGTCTTCCGTACTACAGCTATTCGCAGTTTCCGTGCTCACTTGAACTCGCTGTGCGGTCGACTGCGGTGGTTATCTTAACGACTCGTTTTTCCCTGCCTTCCCCCCCTGTCCCTACGTGCTGTGGGGAGTGATCGCGATGTGTTTATGTGAGGTGTTGCCAACCTAGATAAGATGTATGTTATTGAATGAGGTGGATCTACAACTATTAAAGACCGTGGATTAGTCCTCGCCACGCGTGGAGCATAACCCATTCGAACTAAGCGTTGACGGTCTTATGAGGACGTCCCGGCACCTTTCCTTTTTAATGATAATTTTTTCTTGTCTACCATCTAGAAAGAAGTGTTAAGAAAATACAATTTAAAATACTAAAATTGTTTAATTGAACAATTATTAAGGTTTATTATATTTTGAAAAACTACAACTTGTTGTCTAACTACAAAAACAATCAATTCATGAGTTAATGTTAATCCTTGTTTTCAAACCACTCATATTTTTGACTTGAATGTACTTTTTTCAAAATGTATTTCTTAAGCTTGACCTTTTCATAAAAATCATAGCAAAGAAGGCCAAGTTGGTTTTACAAACAATCAATGCTCTTGCAGTGGACTCTTTCATTAATGCTCAGGCATTGTTCATGAGAGAAAACACCCTTTCCCTTTTTACATCCTACAGTCATTTTCCGGGACATCGATAAAACCGGGCGGGACACCGGGACAAGAGCAAAATACCGGGACTGTCCCGGTCAAACCGGGACGTATGGCAAGCCTACATATATCGTATGCAATGTTTTTTACATTGTTGGTCTGTCTTTCCAAGGAAGTGAATCTTCTTGTAGGGTATCTGGAGACGTGTTTTGGCAGCTATTTCGTGCAAGCGTTTCGGCGCTTTATTTGCCTCCTGTGTGTTGTTACTGAGAATGGCTACGTCAACTGCAAATGCCAGACATTTTATGATTGCTTAGTTTCATGTGTTCTTCCTAGCTGTATTCCTTTAATATAATTAATTATCACAAATATTTCTTAACCGAGACAGTGAAAACTTCAAAATAGGGAGAGGCAATCTCTAAATAAATTAATCTTTATGTCTGAGCAGAGTAAATTTTCGGGTAAAACTTTGTATCTATCTCCGATGGTCTGCTTATCTGTTTGCTACGAACTGACGTCAGACCTATTGAAACAAATGGCACAAACATATTATTTAAGTAGAATGCACCCCTACAGTAAAACTAGGCTATACATGATTTATCGAATACCATCTTGGCCGTCCTGAAAATAGTTTTCATGGTTTCCCATTTTCACCGCCAGACAAATGCCGAGACGGTTCCTTTCAACAGGTCCACGGCTGACTTTCTTCCAAAATCCCTCCCCTGGCAATTCCTTAATTATGTATGAATAGCAGTCAATGACCATAGCTGGTTATTTTTGATTGAACGGCCGAGGGCTCCCAACAAGTTCAATTTCAAGTAGTTCCGACTTTGGCTACCAGATGCTACTGTCACTAACAACTAGCGGAGAATATTGAAACTTGATAGAGCGTTTCTATATAATAATAATGTTATTGGTTTTACGTCCCTTTTAACTACACTGGCTTTTAGAGACGCCGGGGTGCCGGAATTTTGCCCCGAAGGGGATCTTTAACGTGCCAGTAAATCTACGAACACGGCTCCCTCACATTTGCGCACCCTCAAATGCCAGCTGACTGCGCCAGGATACGAACCTGCAACCTTGGGCCCAGCAAGCGAGAACGTTACCCCTGAGCCACGCAGCCAGCCGATAGAGCGTTTCTAACTAGCCAAATATAACCTACAAATTTTGTTACACACAATCAATTGGAGTTGTAAGTTCTTTTACGTGCCATAAATCTATGACATGGGCCTGCCGGCTTTACTTCTCCTCCGAAGGAAGGCATACTGAAGGATTTTAACGGTCTTAGAAATCCGACGACTTCGGGCGAGTTTGAACCCGCAATCCTGGGCATAGCAGTTCAGCAAGCCACCAACGTTCGCCGATAGGTGTCAATGACAGTGGCATATCTGGGTGCCAAAGTTGGAACTACTTGGCATTGAACTTGCGGGGAACGTCTTCGGGCGTTCAATTAAAATACCCCCACTTCGGTGGCGTAGATGGTAGCATGCTGAACTGCTGTGCCCAAGATAGCGGGTTCAAACACGGCCGAAGTCGTCGGATTTTTTAAGACAGGTAAATTCCTTCAAAGGGGAACTAAAGCCGGCGGTCCCATGTCATAGATTTATGGAATGTAAAAGACTAAACTTGTGTAAAGCTAAATTTCTAGGTTAGATTTCGTCGGAACGCTCTATCAAAGTTCCAACGTTCACCACTAAGCATCATTGACATCTGACAGCGAAAGTTGGAACTACTTGAAATTGAACGGAACTTGCAGCTCATCATAAGGATGTCCGCTGGAGCAGCTACAGACTCTGGCGAGCCGAACATGTCCTCGGACACTCCCGGCACATAAAGCCATACGACAAATAAAAATACCCCACTATGGCCATTGGCTGCAATTCAAATATAATAAGTAAATGGAAAAAAATAAAAAATGACGAGCCTTACAGTAGTCGCATATGATGTGTAACATCTGACATAGAAGAAACCTCGCGTGAAATTGTTGATACACCGGTAATTTATACTGTTATTGGCACAATTATTAATCTTTTGTAAAAGAGAGTGTTTTACAGATGTTGTAGTTTATAATACGGAACTCATTTTATTAGATGATTTGTAGCTTCCACCAGCACTAGCCTAAATAGAGAATACGATATGGATCAACTAGATTAATAGACGCGACACCGCTCATAACCTTAAATTCCTTATAAACAGGTCCTCTTGATTCACAGACCAACACGTAATTTCATATGGATTCTGCTAAAATGAGTCATACTGATCTGATAAATATCGTTTAAAATGATAATCTGGTATCAAGAATATCTACCCCGTCCGGGAATCGAACCCCAGATTCGTAGATTCACAGTCATAGGCGCTAACCCCATGGCTATTTCGACTACGCGAATGTTGTGCACAAGATGGTGACTTATATCCACGTTCCAATAATACTGCATTACGGAATTAAGTTTTGTTTATATTTTGCTTGTTTCGATAATGTTCCTGCGCGAAATTGAGTTTAAAATGCCGTAGCCTATGAATAGGCCCTCTTGTGAGTAAAGAGAATGTATTCAGCAACAGTTCATGAAGGCTTGCTCAATTCTCGTATAACCACAACGATTATATTATATTGTTGACTGCATTACCGTTATGTGGGTTAATATTTGAATAGTCATTGTGCAGAAACATAACACCGGCAATGCCGACTACTTACAATGTTTGATATTAAGGCATTTTACCATTTAAATACTGATACGAAGACTTCGAACATGTACCATGTGCTTTGTTTCAATCATTTGACACCAGAGTTCGCATGAGCGTTTATTGTTCAGTATGTCATATACATTCCTCATGGCCGAGAGTAACTTACCTCATGGTATCAATTTCCGACACCGCGCGCTCATTGTTTCTCTTACCACTGCCAGCTGGATCGATCGATCGAGTTGGCAGTGCGTCTTACACTTCCGTTCGATCGAACGGAAGTATGCCAGCTGGTGCCACCTCGATCGTTCCAATCCACTTCCGTCCCATTTTTCAAAATCACTCCCACAAAAATATCCAGCAACCGAGTGGAAAGATGTTACACATCCATAATAAAAATGATGTCTTCAACGAATTACAATATGGGGGGCCTGTTAAAATGGAAAGAATACGGCTTAGGGGCCTTCTCTTACATCTAACCAGTCCTAGAAATTGCCCTTATAAACTGCTTTCAATTAATCGATGAACCCGTCGGCAGTCGATGCTAGTGATGAATAAGAATTTGGGGCTAAGAAGGACCATATGCCTACTTTAGTTAAAGTGGCAGTGTGAGAGGAAACCAACCCACATTCCTGGACTTGGCGAGGTTTAGTGGTTATGGAGAAAGAAGAGACCGGAACTTGCGAACAATGTCGAGTGCTAGCGAAGTTGAAGAGCGATGTGGCGAGAAAGGGGTATAGTATAAGCTGTGTCGGAAGATGATTTGTACGGCAGGCAGGCAGGCAGGCAGGCAAGCAGGAAGGAAGATAGGAAGATGCGCGAAGGGGGGTGCGCAGAACATTGACCACTATGTCCAGCAGTCCACGAGGTCCTCGGGGATATTGACGTAGTGCAGCCTCCGTCCCCCTGCTGCCCCCACCGTCCCCACCCCCTAACTCGCGGTCGAAACCGTCCATCTTCCGGAATTTATATGATGTTCAAATGCGCGTGTGTATGAGGGTGGGTGAGGGGTTGGGCAGAGTAGGGTGGCCTCGAGACAGATAACCAATAACGGGCTCCATTTTAGCTTCCTTCACAGCGACACCACAAGCTCTTTTCTTCGACACAAGAAAAAAATTACTTCGGAGAGTGGTTAAGTTCTCTAGTTCTTTTCCCCAAGAGACCACAGCTCAATTCTTTATTTGATTGCAACATGTCTGCTAGGAACTCAAAATGCACCTCCTCTTTTATTGCATTTGCAGACATTTCATTTGAAGACGACACAGAAGTAGTTGACTTCACCAGTACAAAATGGACATTCTCAATGAAAGCCAGACGCTATATAGACCAGAGAAGTAGACCAATGCTACACTGTTAGTGGAATTTGCTTAAAGTGACATCAATACACAGATACCTTGGATGTAACTGCTAATATTACGAGTAAAATTCAATTCTTCATAAATAATGCATATGCTTATAACAACAACAACAACACAATTGTCGTTGCGTAGTGACTAGCAATGTTGGCTGTCGCTGCAGAGGCCCGTGTCCGATTCCCGACTGAAGCAAGAAATTTATTTTTGATCTGAGGGCTAGAACTCAGTCTCGTGAGGCAAATCTGAGAAGTGGTGGATTCGATTCTAACTTCAGCCATCCTGGAAGTGGATTTCCACGGTTTCCCAACCCTACTCCAGGCAAATGCCGGGTAGTTCCTAAGTTAAGGGGTCATGGCCAACTCCTTCCCAATCCTCACCAGTATTGAAAATACACACTGTACTACAAACACGACAATAACACTGGTTATCAGACGAATTGTACACACACCCAAGTACACGGGACCAAATAACCACGATATCGCAAAGTCCCTAAGTGAATTAGAAATAAATGGTCTTCCGTGGTTTCCCAACATGCCTGGTTTGGTTTCTAGCTTGGTTGGTTGGTTGGTTCTTAAGTTTAGGGGCTGCGACAACGCAGTCATGTAGCCCCGTGTACTTTGTATGTGAGTAGAACTGTCTGATAACCGGTGTTATTTGTGTTGTCTGTATTAGTGTGTGATATCTGCTTTTTAATTCAAGTAAGGACTGCAGACTTTTGAATTTTTCAAATAGTTCCTACTTTTGCCGCCAAACGCCACAGTCAACGACTACTAGTTCAGAACTTAGCTACCAGAAGCCACCGCAGTCAGCTCTTGGCAACGAACGTAGGAACCTAAGAGCGTTGCTTACATTCTTAACCTATACAATTTAGCTTCACACAGGTGTAATTAGTGGAAGGTTCTTTAACATGCCATAAATCTATGACATGGGACCGCAGGCTTTACTTCCCCTCCGAAGGAAGGCATACTGAGGGATTTTTAACGCTCTTAAAAATCCGACGACTTCGGCCGGATTTGAACCCGCGATCTTGGGCATAGAAGCTCAGCATGGGTTTCTAGCTTAAGACTGCAAGTAACTCCTTCTCAATGCTAAGTGCATTCACTATTACAGACGGAAGAATAACACAGGTTATCAGAAACATTTGCTGCTTACATAGACAATCACCCACAAGGGCTGGTGATCAAAATGTTCAAGTCCATCAGAAGAAACAGTAACAACAACAACAACAACTACAACGTAATCAAAAGTGTATTAGTGGTACAAGATATGAGTAAAGCCATGCGCGGATGCGAATATCCGCAAAATTTTTCGCCATGCGGATATAGTTTGCACGGCTGTGCGGAGAGCGGATAAGGTTTGGAGTAAATTTGCGGATAGTTTTTAGAATATAATCCGAACTTGTTGAATATCATTAGGATACTAGGACCCGGGTATGACATATCATATTTTTAGCCTACTTTTCACATTTTGCAAAAATGAGGAAAAAGTAGACTTATGAGATCGGGCAAATGTGTGTCTGTCTGTCTGTCTGTCCTTCTGTCTGTCTGTGTGTGTCCCCCCCTCCTATCAACTCCTAAACGGCTGGAGCAATCGAAACAAAATTTGGTAGAAGTAAAGACTTATACCTGAATATCTCACAACCATATTTGAAAACTATGTCAGTGCTACCAACTGCTGAAAAATTACAATTGAAATTTGAGCTCCATGTTGGATATCTTGGAAGGTATGAATGGGAGCTATTTCAAAATTGGCACACGTATATTGCAGTTTAATTTCCAGGAGGCCATACATGGCAGTGTTGCCAAAATGATTATAAGCCTGCTGATAAGTCCAATTTTTAAATGAATATAGCTTCTACACTATCAATTGGAATTCAACCAAATTTCGTATGTGCTATGTGTAGATAAACAGATATGACTGAGCGTATTCTTAAGAGCCTCCAGGGCTGCCAACTGTTAATAAATACTCTCATCTTTTTTTTAATCCAAAAACCCATATATCAGAAAGTATGCAACCCGACAGCTTTAAACTATGCAAACGTATAGTACCTGACATTCTATATTAATTTGGAGTAACTTATATACGTCAGTGCTACCAACATGATTCTAAGCCTGCTGAGAGGTCCAACTTTAAATACATGTAACTTCTATATTATCATTTGGATTTCAACCAAATTTCGTGTGTGCTATGTGTACCATAACAGGTATCACTATGCCGATTCTTAAGGGTAACCAGGGCTGCCAACTGTTAAGGAATACTGTCTCTATTTTTGTTACCCTAATATCAATATATCAGAAAGTATGCAAGCCAATAGCTCTAAACTTTGCACACGTATAGTACCTGGCATTCTAGATTAATTTGGAGTATTTAATATAGGCCTACGCCAGTGCTGCCAACATGATTCTAAGCCTGCCAATAGGTCCAATTTTAAAATGCATGTAACTTCTATACTAACTAATGGATTTCATTCAAAATTGACACATCAATAGATCATATTATTTTAGATTATTTCTGACCAATACATGTATGTCATTGTTGCCAACATGATTTCAAGCGCGCTGTTAGATCCAATGTTTAACTGCATGTAACGTCCATGCTAACCATTGGACTTCAACCAAATTTTGTATTCTGTACCTTAAGAGATGGAACTAACAATATATTCAGTCACCAGGGTTGCCAACTGTAGTTCTCTATGAGGCTACATTATGCCAGGTTAAGAGTATTTCGAACTAATTAGAAATTTCGATATTACCAACTTAATTTCGTCATTATTCTAGATAGATCGATATAGATTAATCATTGGCATGAATCTTACCTTTTAAGAAAAGTAGGCTCTTTAGTTCGTCACGGAACTTCTTGTTCCGTTATGTTTTTTGTGACAATTGGAAAATGCTTATTTATTCAAATTATGTTATTAAGCATAATTAACACTTCGTAGTGAAAAGGGTTGCAATTCTGAATGTATAACATTCATTATAAACATAGCACATGGCATACAAAGCCTAGGGGAACGACTTCTTCCTCAAATGTCTAAATGTGTTGCTTTATATTCTATATAATTGAAAATATTATTGTAATGTGAAAAGCTTTTAGTTTTACGTGACCGTTAATCATGCGATTATGAGCTAAGGGATCTCCCTTTTACGTGGAATCTGAACCACAAGACATGGCATTTCACTTCGAAAATATCACATGCTTTCACCGGGAATCGAACCCGGTCCACCTTGGTGTGAGGCCAACAGCTTGACCGCTGCGCCAACACGCCCCTGGTATTGTAATGTGTGTAGATTCGGAAAAAAAAAACATGCGGTTGCGGATATAACTCGTGCGTATACGGGGCGGATGCGGATAACGTTTTGTTTATCCGCGCATTAAGAAACAACAATTCCATTGTTGAACATCTATTCAATTGTTGAATTGTTGTACATGTTTCGACTTGATAATGAAGCCTTCTTCTGCTGAAAGTTTAATTATTTATATTAATTAAGATAGCGTTGTGTCAAATCTATAAATTACTGAATACAAAGAACAACAATGAAAAAAAAGAAGAGCTTAGAGGTCCGTGGAAAGAAAATGGACGTAGCATTTCAGATCTCCAGAAATGTATACAAGAAGAAGGCATTATCATGGGACACTAAAATTAAACATTACAATACTCTGGTGAGACCTGAAGCACTCTTTGGAGCTGAAACATTAAAGTTAATGCAGAAAGGTGACATAAACAAAATCATGCTCATGGAAAGAAGATTGGTTCGATGCATTCTTGGCCCATGGAAAACAGAAACAGGCTATAACAGACCACGACCTAACAAGGAAATATACACCCATGTGGAGAACATTATTCACACCATGCGCAAACGACGAATGCCATTTTTTGGGCGTTTAAATAGAATGATTAATGACAGGCTAACAATACAAATTTTTAATAGAATTTTAAAACATAAAGTTCAATCCGTGTGGTTTACACAGGAAGCCGACATTGACATTACAGATACATATAATAGGAATTTATTTCGGGACAAAATTCAAAAAGTGATCTTCAGGGAGGAACAAGAAAGACAACGAAAGCTGCCACGTAACATTGAACAGCTTCGTAAGCAGAGATCAGAGAGGATGAAGCAAATGAGAACAGAGAGAAAAAAACAAGTGGCAAGATTTGAAGTATTGATTTTACGTGCTCTGTAATAGTGCTATTCGATTAAATAAATAATAATAATTTGTTAAGACAAAATCTTTATATACTGACGACTAAACCTTAGAAATAATTAAGACATAGCAAATTATTGTTCCTTTTAATCCGTAATTTGTAGGTTTGACACAATCGGTGATATGAATAAAACGGAGTAAATACTCTTGCTCAAAAAGTATGGAGTTTAAACTCAGAATGGTATGAATTAATTAATTTATTAATAGGCATTCAATCGAGTAAGTAGGCCTACTTACAAAGAACATATACATTATGCCAATATACTGTAGTTAGCTCTTGCTATATTCAGCAAACGACATTTCCCTCTTACCACACACAGTCAAATGGTATCTTTCACAAGGTTGATTGCACAGTACACACACGCAAACTTCTTGTTTTTGACTGATTTTTTGGTGGAAGCCGTGATTCGCGATTCTTGTGAGGATATTCCTTAACTTTTGATTTTCGTTCGCCCATCTCCTGTCGATCATTGCATCTGTAGAGTAAAATTCTGGGTTATTTCTTGGCGTTTCTTTACCCTGGTCTCGATAAGTGTTATCGCTTGATTAGTGTTTGGCAGAGAGAACTGAATTCGTCGGTCTTGTATATAAAAAGGTTATCTCGCTAATTCGTAGACGAGTCTGTATGGGGCTGATTTTGCTACTCCTAGAGTTCTTTTTAAGAATCTGGCTTTTACTTTCTCTATTATTTTTAGATCCGTCAGGGATAGTTTTCCCAAATCATTTCAAGACCATGCGTTAGGGCTGGGCTTATTTTCGCGTGAAATAATGTCATGGTAGTTTTTAAAGAGAGAGACGTTATATTTTTCATGTTGTATATTCCCCTTACGGCAGTGATTGATCTCTCCTTTATATATATCCTAAAAGAATTGCATATTTATTTATTTATTTATTTATTTATTTATTTATTTATTTATGCTGGTTTACAACAGGGCCTTTAACCCCAATAACAGTAAACCTACAAAATTTTAACAGTAATTCTAATTTTTTTCATAACTTAAATCTAATCTTAAATCTAATATTAGCATCTACACTATTTAATCGAATAGCACTATTACAGAGCACGTAAAATCAATACTTCAAATCTTGCCACTTGTTTTTTTTCTCTCTGTTCTCATTCGCTTCATCCTCTCTGATCTCTGCTTACGAAGCTGTTCAATGTAGAATGGTATGGGAAAAAAATGGTATGAATAAAGAGTTGAAGTAATCTATAAACTCACTGAGAAGTATATAGGCCTACTCAGGGGTGGGAGTAAATACTCGGTTAGTGAGAATATAGTATATGTACTATCGCCTGCAAAAATAACAGGCCGTCTTGCCGTGCGAGAGTTGAGTTGAGTTGGCATCACTAGGGGCGTTCTCGGGCGGGGAATGCTGAGAGCCGTGATTGGGCACCTGTCGTTGGCAAAGGGGGAGAGGAGGGGAGCGCCAACCTTGATTTTCTGTAGTTTCGCGCTTGGAATATTGTTACAGATGAGATGGTGTTAATAAATCAAAATTGAAATGCCAAGTAACCCATTAATTGTTAAGTCTCGTTAGAAAGGCACTGTTGTGTTTTACTGTGTGTGAAATTTTTTGAGAATCGAGTTTTCACAAGTTAGGGACTAAACGCATTTTAATAAGAAGAAAAAGAAGGAAATCCCAAACGTCCTAAACTAGTTATATTTTTAAGCATTTTTAGCCTACTTTTCACACTTTGCAAAAATGAGGAAAAAGTAGACTTATGAGATCGACCCGGGAAAATGTGTTTGTGTCTGTCTGTCCTTCTGTCTGTCTGTCTGTCTGTCTGTCTGTGTTTGTGTCCCCCCCCCCTATCAACTCCTAAACGGCTGCAGCAATCAAAACCAAATTTAGTATGAGTAAAGTTGTGCACCGGAATATCTCACGTCCATATTTGAAAATGATGTCAGTGCTACCAACTGCTGAAAAAACGCACTAGAAATTTGAGCTCCATGTTGGATATCTTGCAAGGTATGCATGGGAGCTATTCCAAAATTGGCACACATGTAGATAATACTATTTCAGTTTAATTTCCCGGAGGCCAACCATGACAGTGTTGCCAAAATAATTTTAAGCCTTCTGATAGGTCCAATGTTTAAATGCATATAAGTTCTACACTATCGATTGGATTTCAACCAAATATTGTATTGTTTTAGATCCCTTAGTTGGGGGGTAGTTAGATCTAAAACGTACGTGTTAATGTACCAATTTATAAGGTGATGCCTAGGAGGAGGTAGCTTCCCGTAGCTGGGTAAGCTGACCAGTGTAGAGTGTTGTTTAGTGTTAGGATGCTAGGGGATGCTCCTATAAAGACGTGAGTGTAACTCGGGGGACGGACCTCTGTGTACAGGTTAATGTACTAGCCTCTCAGCTGGTTGGAGAGAGTTATATAACCGACGTGCGGCGTCAGCTGTGTTGGCGGCTCGCTGCTTAGACAGTCGGGCAGCTGCAGGAAGTACAATGAAGCTTGAGCTAGCAACTATTTGGCTACTATTGTCACGGTTACTCGTGACGGGATACAGGAAGGGCGTTAGGACGTAAAGAGGCGTGTAATTAGTAAGACAAGTGTAGTGTACTGACCAAGTATTTATTGGTCAGTGAATATGGAATTGTAAGTCCCTTTTAGGGGAATGTAGTGAATGTTATAAGTCTAAGTGTACAAGTTTGTGGAGTAGGTTACAAAATATAGGATCTCTGAACACTTCACTGATGCTCACCTGGTGATAGCAGCCTGCGGAGCCTTCGGCGACACGCACTATATGACAGATAGTAGAGAGTAGAACCTGTCCACATTAAGGTCCTTCTTATAGGTTTTGCTGTTGTACTGTCAGCATTCCATTGGCATAGCTGCCCCAGTTAGTTATAGTGTAGGTGTTTATGAGTGATGCAAGTATTTGGCAAGCCTTCCAAGCTGGTCGGCTGCCCTTGCTGTGTAAAAGATGTTGTTCTGGACTTATGAGATTTGCCAGTTAGGGGTGGTTTTAATAGATGATGGGGGGGTGGCTTCCAGGGGGTGCAGACCCCTGGGGGACTGTACAAGCCTCTTCCTCTGTTTAGTTCGCGTCCCCGCGAACGGGAACGGAACGTGGAGTTGGGGTGTCGATGTAGTAGGTCGTAGTGGAATCTTCCTCGTATCTGGTCTTCGTTTCTTCTGTTCGGTGAAAAGTCAGTGATTGCGTGTTGATGTAGCGATGTCGTGTAGGTGTGAGATCAGCTCGTGTTCAGAGGGGTGGGATTTGGGATATACATATACATTTGACATTTTAAAACAGTGCATAAGAAATTGACATTGAAATATTGAAAAGTTCCACAAAAAAAATATATGGTTTTGATAATACATTGTTGTTGTGCAGGGAGGAAAAAACCCAGGGCTGGACGGGTGATTGTGTCGTCCGCCTCTGTCTTGGGGAAAAAATTGCTCCCTGCCATGTGAAAGATGGAAGAAGTAGAAAAAATAGGTGTTCCAGGGTATAAGTTAAAGGAAATATTTAAAATATGTTTATTGAGTTGGGATAAAACGGAACACCTTGACAAATTGGGACGTTAGAAGGAAGAAAATGAAATAAACAAATCATAATCATCGTGTACATGTGTGTGACAAAAAATGTGTGTATTCAGAATGTGTGGCATCATAATTTTGTGTGTAGTGCCTTTGAACAATATTAGCGTACTGTGTATTGCATTATATTACATTATATACTTATATCTATTTATCTTAATTATGAATTATGCTATACCTAGACGGCCGTATCTACTGTAACTTGCGTGCACGCTACCCATTGTATTTATGGGCCGTCCCACGGCTAATCCTGTCCGGCCGTTTCCCGGTGTGGTTTAGTGGTCGTGCCGCTTATATATACCTTTACTTTGTGAAACATTCTCTGTGGGCGAATGCCTTCACACTTGACAGTGAGAGTCGCCACCACAGATCGGTTGCGCCCTCATTGCCGTATGTTGCGTCGCATCTTTGACGCTTTATGTTTTTTGTTAACGTCGATCTGTCAGCAAGCCTGATACCCCACAGGTATCAACCCTGCTGTTCAGATTTCTGGAGTGTAGCTGTAAAAAAATGGAGGTGTATGTGTTGGGTTGTGTGAGGATGAACATAAATTAGAAATACAAATTAGTGCGCAAGGGTGGTACACAATAATATCATGGCACAAATAACATGCTGCCGCTATATGGCAGTGAAATCCTTGTCACCAGTGCCATATTCCTGGTGACGACGCCTGAAAAATGGAGAGGTTAGAAAAAACATATAAATGTTGGATATCCTTTATGTCGGCTCCTATGTCAGTGTGTTCACTGGCTGAAGCTCTTTTTCCTCTGAAAAAAAAAAATAGCATGATTAGTGTTAACCTGTGGCCATTATTAATGTCATGTTCCCTTTACACCTTATTGTTTTACTTGATGTATGATCGGGCTTACCCTACTCGGTGCCGTTGCCTTTGCATATGCTGTCGTTGTTGGGTCTGCCCACTTTGACCCCTGTTGAGGGCTCGCCATGCTCCTCATTTAATGCCCTTGGCTGCCCGCTGCGTCGCCATTTATGTGGGCATTGGACATCGTCCAATGGCATAATATCATCTTCGCCCTTATTGGCAGTAATAGTATCCTCTTCGCCTTTGTTGGCAGTAATAGTGTCCTCTTCGCCTTTGTTGGCAGTAATAATATCCTTTTCGCCTTTGTTGACAGTAATAATATCCTCTTCGCCTTTGTTGGCAGTAATAATATCCTCTTCGCCTTTGTTGGCATTGTTGGGTTGGCCCACACAAACCCCTTTGAGTTGCTCGCGATGCTACTCACTTAATAACTCTGGTGACCCGTTGTCAGCCATTTACGTGGGCACGGGACCGAGTGGCCGCTGTCATTCCGTATTATTATTGTTAATTCATTCTTCATTTGTTCATTTGGTTGTCTTCACCTGTGCCTCGCGGGGCAAGGACTTGTCGGATCTAGGGTTGATCCCGCTGAACCCTAGGATCCTGCTTCACTCCTGACGAATAGGAGTCTTGCTTCTCGCTCTAGAAGCCCTACTTACTTATATTTATCTAAAAGTCTAGTCCTAGTTTGGTCGTCCCTAGAGTCAACTCCTGAGTCCGGCGTGGAGCTAGCTATTTCTCCCACCATCCTCAGAAAGTCTCCCCTGCAGGTCTTGGCTTCGACGACCGTGGCATATAGTGGGTGTAACATCTCTTCGTTCTAGGGGCAGGCTAGGCACACCTAGGATTCCGAAGTTTGCCCGTGCCGGGCCGTGAATGCCTCGACCTCACGTAGTTCGTCTTTTTGGTCTAGTCGTTAAGTTAACTAGGGAAGGCTCAACATCGCCTTGCCCGCTCTGCTCCAGTGTGGTGCCTCTGGCCTTCTGCTTATGTCGTCATCACCAATCAGCGTGTTATGAGATTCCTTTTGTGTTATCTATATATATAAAAATATAGTGTAATCTGTAAATAATTCGTTGTGTGAAAAATGTAAAATTTTTCAAGTGTTTTGGGGTTGTAAAAACTTCTAGGTGCATAGACTACTTTAGGTCTACCGTTGCAACGTCGGATTTCCAGCTGTAATGCTCTGTTAACTTTTATGGAGGCGTTAGTAGGGTTTATAGCGTTAGGTTCCCTGTTATTAGGATCCGGGGGGCGTTATTCGTTGAATAGGCTTGAAGCAAGGTAGGAGGGGGTTGCGCATCTTTGGGCTTCATGTAAATGGTGGCCTAAAGCCGGTGATGCTACCAGGATGCTTCTACAATGAGTGGACGGGGGTAGGTATTTCCCTGGATTGCAAAAATTTTTTCCAAAGTGTCATGCAGGTTTAATAATAATAACCCTTGGTATTTGGACGGGCTATTCCATGCATGTATCTGGATATGAGGCGTACCCGCACTCATGTAAGGATAGGTATGGGGTGAGGCTTAATAATATTATGTCCCTTCATGCGGGATTATTTAATTAAAAAAGTTGTTAATATATAACTTTGGCCTCATCTCTTACTTGGAGATGCGCATTACGCTTAATTGTCGTTTTCCGACACACCCCTAATATTCAGGTGTTAGCATTGAGATCCAGGACGTAGTAAGCCCTCTCTTTAAACGCATGAAGTTTATCAACCCCGATGTAAATTTTGTCATGTAGTGTAGCTGTTTTTATCGTGTTCATGTGTCTGTGTTGGTTAATGTTGTAATTGGGAAGGTTATGGAAGGGGAGTAAAATGGTAGCCTATGGGTGATATGTTGGTAATCCCGCTGGGATTATCCACCTATGCTCCTGTCATTCTCCCTTGGTCCATGTCTGCTTTCTATCCGCTTCTTGGGATAGTAAAGTGTGGTGACGCTGTGACGTCACGGCCTAATCTGTCCTCCCATTTGTAGTGTGAATGTAGCAAGTGATCATAGTGTGCCTGGCCATGTTCTGATTGCCTGTAATGATATTTTATAAATAAAGTCGAGAAAAGAAGTTATTAGGGGGAGGTCTTGTTCCCTCAGAGCCCCTGTCTGTATTCGCCCCTGATTAGTGAGCGCGTGTGTATGGGACTATGTTCCGCTACATCATGCGGGCGGAAGGCCTGTTATCGGCTAAGTCCAATCGTGTATCGCGTGTCTGAGTGTCAGATGGCGCGTGCAACTTGTCAACATCTTTGTAGATATGTCCCTGTGGCCCTAAGATAAGTTCGGCTTATTATGTCTGTACATTGCTAAATGTCACAACTGTTGTAATAGTGCTGAAAAATGTATGGTATTATGATTGGTTTGTGTTTGTGATATCATGGTCACTTCCAATATAACAATAGAGTCTGTCGACAGCAGTGTTGCAATGCGGCGGAATCTGCAAGTCAGTATTTTCGTCATGTTATGCTTTCATTTGTTTGTGTACATGAAGTCTCTGACATTGCGTATGTCGGCGGTCGGAACGTGACTTTTGCCGGTATGTGAGTGTTGTCACTGTTTGGGTCCGGGCGGGCAATGTTTCAATTCGTCCTATTTTTTTCTAGCACTGTTGTGTGGACACTATTCCATAAGACTTTTGCCTTGTGAAATTTCTATACCTGTGTCTGGGAAATCTATTTCCTATGTCTGGTGTAATCGGAATTTTTGCATGGTGTTTGGCCGGAGGAAATGTGGTATTACCTGTTTATGTACTTGTATGGGCCAACTTCGGTGTATTTCGGAGTTTGGATAGTTGTTTTCCACGGCGTCCAATTTTTTTGCTGGGATTCGGACCCGTAATTATGTAATTCTCCGTGTTCTGTGTCTGCGTTGTGTTTTGGGATTTAGTCGTCCCCAGTGTGGTTTTTGATTGTGTCTTTCGTGCCAAAAATACCATTGGTTAGTTAGTTTTTGGCACGACTGTGTTGTGTGGTCGTGAGTTCGGATCCGGCTTGCTGTAAGGACTTGGTATGACGATACCTGTGCCGTATATACTATGGCACATGCATCGTGTATTTAAGGCATGGGGATGAAAATACGCATTCCTGTGAAGAGTTTGTGTCTTTTTGAATGGTCCTCGTATTGTAACTTTGGGAGTTATAAGGTTTTGGACCTGGCGTGAATGATGCCGTGTGTTCTGCTTTCAGAGCTGCCTGCATATTGCTGTCTGTATGTGTGAGGGTCGCCCAGTCACGAGTGTCTTATCGCTGACGGCGATAGTCTCTAGTTTCATTGACGTGTGCGTTATCTCATTACTTGCTTGACAATGTTCCTGTGTCCGGCACGCGTGTGTGCCTAACCTGCTTGCTCTCTCTGTAGTTGTGAGTAGGGCTTTCCGCAATGTAAAAGAACCTTCCACCGGATACATTCGTGTCCCCAAGTTTTGTGTTAATGTAGCGTGGGTCGAATATATCCCTATTAATGGTACTAAATGTCGATATGCACGAGTGTCTCCGGGCCGCTAGTCGCGTGTTTGGTGACTAGGTGTCGGAGGTGATTTTATTGTTGTCCGCGTATGAATATCTGTTAGTGTAACTGTCCCTTACTTTCCTATCCTGAACTGGATAGCTACCCGACCTTGCACTCCTGGTATTCAGGAGGTTACGGGTTCGAGACCGTCTTTAACCAGGGTGGTTATTCCTGTTGCCATTCAGGCTTGTGTCTTCTGGACAGTTTGGCAGTGTATTACTGTGATGTGGCAATGTAAATTGACTGTGTGTCTTCCAAAAATAAGTAATGGTGTTTCCCCCTTGAGCTGTGAGTGTTACCCCATGGTGTTTTATGTCTAGTTTGCGCGTTGTTATGGAGGACGAGAAAAATTCATGTCATAGGCATTGTAGTGTATCACATATGCTTAAGGATTGAGTACTTACAGTTCAGCTTGGATAGCTTTCCTTCCACGGGATTAGTGAAAGAGGCGAAAAGAGAAAAAAAGAATTGAGTTATGCAACGATCCGAATTAAGAGAGCTCTTTGAATAGAGTAGAGAAAATGTATTGTATCTCGCCTGCACACTGCTTTATGCTTATTAAAGCGGGTTGCCATGCGGCGGTCGTAAATAATGTCAAAATGTTGAAAAATGAAAGGTAGGACCTGTGTGTACTATGCACCTATATGGCGACGTTAGTACGACGGTAATCTAGTTACGTCTCAGGGAAAATCTAACAATTTTGAAAAATAGTTTGAGATTCTTACCCTTGTCTATGATTAGGGCTCTCGCTCGTCACAAGAGAATCTATCAAACTGTGGGACCGGAACATAGAACATTTAGTCATTTCTACTTAGAAAGACTCGCCTAAGCTCTATGCTGTGGTTTATTGCTTAAGCTGTGTTCGAAATAGCTCTCTGAGGAGCTAAGCCGGGTGGCCCATTTATTGGCCACCGCTTGGCTCTGCATATTAAAAACTTTGCATTGTCCAAAATATGTCCTCAATTAGTCACGATTATAAGCCATTGGTGGCCTAATAAAAAAAATGCTAGGGGCCAAAAAAAAAACAAGAAGAATTTTGAATTATACACTTTTGATGTAGCCATGTTCCACTGTATATACATGAAAAAAAAATGTGCATTTTATGTTTGTGAGTCTCTGTGTGTCTATTATCGTATTTCTCACGTGTAAACGAGCCTACTTGTATCTATAATAGTGGTGCAAGTGATATTAGTTTATTTTGTACTCCTGGTGAAAGTCGTTATTCCCGTCCGAGCGTCCTTGGTCTGAAAGGTGAATACATTCGCCCTGTTACTAGGGCATAGGCCCCTGAAACCCATTGAGGCGCTTCTTTGCCATTTTTCGGAGGAGTTTGTAGCAAAGTAAGCCTGGGCCTACTTTCACCGTAGCGTCTGGCTGTTGGTCTGATTGTGCCTGTGTTCGAGGGACTAATTGCGCTCTGCGCTACCCTAGTAGAGTTTACGGGGGTGTGTGTATTTTTGCCTGACCGGTCTGGTGGGGTAGGTAATAAGACCTTTCTTATACCCCGTGTACTGTGTGTTAGCGGCTGGTCAGAGTGTGCGGGTGTGTGTTGTGCACCCTGAAGGCCTGAATGCAACACCCTCTTATGCATTCGCACCTGGGGTACGAATGCCAGTGCCCGCTTCCGTTCTGGCAAAAGTGCCCTCTGAACTAGCGGTAGAGGCCGTTTAATTGCCTGTTTTTGCCCTAGCAATGTATTTGAGCGCAGTCTGGCCGATTTCTGGCCTATGGCCACGGTAGACTCCTGCCCTTGTGTTTGCCTATTTGTGTAGGTGTATGTGGGCTTAATGTGCTGTAGGGCGGGCTCTACGTCCTCAGCCCATGACATAGTTACCTCCCGTTTACTCCCTGTTATGTCATGTGTACTCGAGAGTCCTGGCGTCAACTCCCTCTCGTTCGTCCGTTTTGAGGGGGTTGGCCTGGGTTCTGTTCCCCGGTTTGGCAAAATTGCCTTCCGAACCGAAGCTGAAGGACGTGTATATATGTAACTTGGGTCCCGCAGTGTGTTGGAGCCTAACCTGGCCGTCTTCTGGACTGTGGCCACGGTGAACTCCTTCCCATGTGTGGCAGTACGTGGCGAGAGGGACATCCTCGCAAATTGCTGCGTTAGCGTATCTACGCTTATGTCCTCTCTCGGCTGGGCTTGTGGCCCTACCATGAACTCAAAAATGGCCTAGTTATCCCGGAGTTCCTTATACTCGCCCCAAATTTGGGCGTACTGCCTATTGAGGCTCATGACCTGCTGGCAAACTGTTGTGTTAATGTTCTTGTGCCCTATAGATTTCTGTGGCCGCCAGTTGGAGAAACGCTTGTTCGCGAATGAGCTCCCTGTACTGAGTGTGTAAAATTATGTAGTGCACCCTCATCCTCTCGAGGGTTGCATTATCTATTACAGGACCATGTGTGGTAATTAATTGGTCGTATATTCTGTTTCTTTGGACATGGCTCCTGTTGAGGTGTTCGTGTATGTGTCTTAAGTGCTTGTGTGCGGATCTCAATCGCGTTGTCCTACCCTTTGATGGAGTGTATGGCTGTTTGCCCTGTATTGCCCCGACTTTTCTTTGGAGTGCCCGTATTTGTGTCTGTCGCCTTTGTATATGTCTTTGGCTCCTTACTAATAATACTAATAGTATCGGTGTAACCCTACTGCCTCTATGGTTTACAATCTCTGTTGCTTCTGCATGAGGTGCCATTCTGCGTTAAGGGTGAGTGTAAGGAGAAATGTGTACGCTATTTCTACCTCTTTCCAGGGGGTGGGGGTTGATGTGGGAGAAAAAAATTCCCTGTGTAGCTAGTTTGAAACAAAATGATGGTTTCTGTCAGAGAAAATTTTTCTTTTCCCAATCTCGCTTGGCTGTATGCGGTACGGACCGTTTTGACCACGAGAACTCGTTGTATGAGCCCTATTTTACTGTGCGTGGTACCCGGCCTCCACCAATCTGTTTTAGATCCCTTAGTTGGGGGGTAGTTAGATCTAAAACGTACGTGTTAATGTACCAATTTATAAGGTGATGCCTAGGAGGAGGTAGCTTCCCGTAGCTGGGTAAGCTGACCAGTGTAGAGTGTTGTTTAGTGTTAGGATGCTAGGGGATGCTCCTATAAAGACGTGAGTGTAACTCGGGGGACGGACCTCTGTGTACAGGTTAATGTACTAGCCTCTCAGCTGGTTGGAGAGAGTTATATAACCGACGTGCGGCGTCAGCTGTGTTGGCGGCTCGCTGCTTAGACAGTCGGGCCGCTGCAGGAAGTACAATGAAGCTTGAGCTAGCAACTATTTGGCTACTATTGTCACGGTTACTCGTGACGGGATACAGGAAGGGCGTTAGGACGTAAAGAGGCGTGTAATTAGTAAGACAAGTGTAGTGTAATGACCAAGTATTTATTGGTCAGTGAATATGGAATTGTAAGTCCCTTTTAGGGCAATGTAGTGAATGTTATAAGTCTAAGTGTACAAGTTTGTGGAGTAGGTTACAAAATATAGGATCTCTGAACACTTCACTGATGCTCACCCGGTGATAGCAGCCTGCGGAGCCTTCGGCGACACGCAATGTATGACAGATAGTAGAGAGTAGAACCTGTCCTCATTAAGGTCCTTCTTATAGGTTTTGCTGTTGTACTGTCAGCATTCCATTGGCATAGCTGCCCCAGTTAGTTACAGTGTAGGTGTTTATGAGTGATGCAAGTATTTGGCAAGCCTTCCAAGCTGGTCGGCTGCCCTTGCTGTGTAAAAGATGTTGTTCTGGACTTATGAGATTTGCCAGTTAGGGGTGGTTTTAATAGATGATGTGGGGTGGCTTCCAGGGGGTGCAGACACCTGGGGGAATGTACAGTATGTAATATCTGTACATAAACAGATATGACTGAGCGTATTTTTAAGAGCCACCAGGGCTGTCAACTCTTAATAATTGCTATCTCTATATTTTTAAATCCAAATACCAATATATCAGAAAGTATGCAAGCCAACAGCTTTAAACTATGCACACGTATATTCTGACATTTTAGATTAATTTGGAGTAACTTATATACGTCAGTTCTACCGACATGATTATAAGCCTGCTGATAGTACCAATTTTTAAATACGTGTAACTTCTATACTATCAGTTGGATTTCAATCAAATTTCATATGTGCAATGTGTACCATAACAGATATGACTATAAGTATTGTTAAGAGCAATCAGGGCTGCCAACTGTTAATAAATGCTGTCTATATTCTTTTTACCCTAATATCAATATATCAGAAAGTATGCAAGCCAACAGCTCTATACTTTGCACACGTATAGCACCTGACATTCTAGATTAATTTTGGAGTAATTAATACAAGGCAGTGCTGCCAACAAGATTCTATGCCTGCTGATATGACCAATTTTAAAATACATGTAACTTCTATACTAACAAATGGATTTCATCCAAAATTGGCACAACAAGATATCATAATATTTCAGATTATTTCTGACCAGCACACGCATGGTATTGTTGGCAACATGCTTTTACGCGTGCTGATAGATCCAGTGTCTAACTGCATGTAACGTCCATTGGACTATAACCAAATTTTGTATTCTGTACCTTAAGAGATGGAACTAAGAATATATTTAGTCACCAGTGCTGCCAACTGTAGTGCTCTATTAGGCTACATTATACCAGGTATATTTTGAACTAATTAGATATTTCGATATTACCAACTTTATTTCGTCTTTATACTAGATAGGTTCATATTGTTACGGCTGTGAGTTTGTGTCATCACTCTCCGCATGAGTCACAACTGCCCCAGGGCTGGGCTGTGGCCTGCCTCCTGTATTGCGTGTGCCTTATGCAACAGGGCTACTAGGACAAAGGGGTAGTCCAGAATATTCGTGACTGGACCAGCGATGGAAACCTCGAGAAGCCGTGAACCCTGGATGGATCTAGAAGCATTTATTGAGTCACCGGCCTGCTATATAAGTGCGAAATGTCTAGCAGTTGTGGTTGTTGTGTTTAACGAGCTAGTGCGAGCGATTATCTTGTGCGACAGAAGTGTGGTGACGAAGTGCTGTGCGAGTTACGAAATCCAGTGACATTGTTTCTCCAGCTTGTGGACAGCGAAATAGCCTCCAGCAAGTGATCGTAAGTAATTGTGGTCGGTGAACATAAAGGAGAGGAGCAGGTAGTTTCTGTCAAGGCCACCGTACTCATTAGGACGGATTAACTTCTGTGATCTGTTGACAAGTGGAAGGGCCAAGAGCGCTCAAGGAAGAGACTTGAGGAAACTGGAGTAAGACTCCTAATTGCTTGTATTTGCTGATTAGTGTATTTTTTTGGCCACAATAAAGTTAATTATTTCTTTAAGCAGTAATTGGTATTGTGCTTTGTACCCCCACCGTAATCCAGTTAACAAAAGTGCCACTAGGGGGTGGCACGTAACAATATACTGTAGAATAATCATTGGCATGAAAAGTAGGCTGTATAGTTCTTCACGGAACTTCTTGTTCTTAATAAGAAATAAGTTTTGAAAAGAAAAAGACAAACCTTAGTGATTTTAAAAGCACTCACGTTAACAGGAGGTTTGTTACGTAAAATAACAGAACATGAAGCGATGCTTGGGTAGCAGAGAATCTTTAAAAATGATTCAACATACCGTAAGCTTCTGATTCGTTTATCATGGATAAAATCAGAGGAGCAATATTGTTAGCAGCAAAATATTTTTTATTATTCAACATCAATAAAATATTAAGCAACAGAAAAAACAGCTCATTAACTTTATTCCCACTTCAGTTTTTATAATATTAATAATGAAAAATTCCAACCTAAAACAACCAAAACCACAGCTTCACTCTCATTTTTTGTTGTCTTAGGCTAAGACACTTTCTTTGTAAGTCATAAGATGCTTTTTAGTGTCTTAAATTAAATATCTCAAATTTTAACTTAAAGCGTTTTTTTATGAGTAAATAATTTCAACCAAAAATGTCAGTCAAATTTAAACTTAAAGCGTTTTTTTATGAGTAAATAATTTCAACCAAAAATGTCAGTCAAATTTAAACTTAAAGCGTTTTTTCAATGAGCAAATAATTTCAACCGAAAATGTCAGTCAAATTTAAACTTAAAGCGATTTTTCAATGAGTGAATAATTTCAACCAAAAATGTCAGTCAAATTTTAACTTAAAGCGTTTTTTCAATGAGTAAATAATTTCAACCAAAAATGTCATTCAAATTTAAACTTAAAGCGTTTTTTCAATGAGCAAATAATTTCAACCGAAAATGTCAGTGAAATTTAAACTTAAAGCGATTTTTCAATGAGTAAATAATTTCAACCAAAAATGTCAGTCAAATTTAAACTTAAAGCATTTTTTCAATGAGCAAATAATTTCAACCGAAAATGTCAGTGAAATTTAAACTTAAAGCGATTTTTCAATGAGTGAAATATTTCAACCAAAACTGTCAGTCAAATTTAAACTTAAAGCGTTTATTCAATGAGTGAATTATTTCAACCAAAAATTTCAGTCAAATTTAAACTTAAAGCTTTTTTCAATGAGTAAATAATTTCAACCAAAAATGTCAGTCAAATTTAAACTTAAAGCGATTTTTCAATGAGTGAATTATTTCAACCAAAAATGTCAGTCAAATTTAAACTTAAAGCTTTTTTTCAATGAGTAAATAATTTCAACCAAAAATGTCAGTCAAATTTAAACTTAAAGCGTTTTTCCAATGAGCAAATAATTTCAACCAAAAATGTCAGTCAAATTTAAACTTAAAGCGTTTTTTCAATGAGTAAATAATTTCAACCAAAAATATCAGAAAAATTTAAACTTAACAGAAGTTCGCTCTCGTGTTACTGAGCCACTGTCAGCCTCTTGCCATTAACAAGTGAATCCACACTCCCCCCACCCTCTCCCCCCATACCTACAAGGACAGCTGTCCAATCACGGCTCCCAGCCTTCCCCTCCCGAGAACACACCAAGTGATAGCAACCTGCTGGCACGAAAACTCAACTCCCGCTCGGCAAGACGGCCCGTTATTTTTGCAGGCGATTGTACAACAAACCTGAAGTACATACTTTCCGTTTCTCAAGGGGAAGATGACCTCGTAGTTCCTCCCCTTAAACAACAATAACTAACTCGCAATTTCTGAAGTCTGGTCATTGCCATGCTCAGCTGTATAATTTCAATTTCTGAATTTATGTATGTAGATGTAAATAACTTGCGGATTAGGAGTGTATAAATTACGAAGAACTGTTTCAGGGAAGGATTGCTGAACAGTATATCCTTGAGAACAACTTTCTTATTGTCCATTAATTTGAAATCGATCTTCTTTTTGAGTCGGGATTTCATATTGTTAATTTTCTTCAGTATGTGACTCTCAGTAATACCTTTGCCAAAAGTTTCCAGCATAAGGAATCTTCATGGCTTTCAAACTTTCACTTTTTTCACTTTGACGAATTGGGTGTTTGAGATTTATCACGTAGGCTACTGGAGAATAGTCGCAGATGATCCTTACAAATGACAACTCAGAAACTTCAGAAATATCATCACATTCATCCCCACTGTCAAAAATTTCAAATCACCGGGAATTTTCAACTAATTAACGATATGTACACCAAAGAAGTCTACAGCAGACGACTGGTTTGTGTTAACAAAAGGTGCTTACAACAGTTGACGGACTAAGCACGTCGACGAAACGAGAGTACATTCATGGTGCAGTGAAGTATATACTCCAAAAGGAGTGGAAATCATATTACAGTATATGAAAAACAAGTTTGTCCGTTTTTTTTTCTGAATTTCTACGGAAATTTGTGTTATTGACGTGTTTTAGACTTTCATGACGGATGCGCGTGAAAATATTTTTTTGTCTGATTGTTTGTTTGTCTGTCTGTGGACAAATTTGTTCCCTTATAACTTTAGATCGTCTGGGTGGATCAACGTAAAATTTGGTACAGATATCCATCAGAGGCACGACACCAATCATTGATGTACCTCTTCTCCATACCTCTCATAAAAGGGGGCCTATCCCCTTAAAAAACATGCTGAAATAGGCATAGAGGGTCGAGACAAAGCTCATTTTCAGCCCCCCAATGTGAGAAACAAAACTCGAGGGACCTCAACCATATTTTAAGGCCCTACAGCCAACAGTTTTTGAGATATTCCCAAAAAAATAATTTCATTTAATAAACAAATGAAAGAATTAAAGCCGGTAACCATGTCAACAGAATTTCAAAGGTCCGTCTATTTCTGTAAGACGCAAACCAATTCCATTTATTACATTACTGTGAAAGTTTGCAAACGGCTTAAAATGTTATCATGGAACCAAATTAAGCTGTATAATTCATCAATACATACAATGCGCTTAAGGGATTCAAGGGGTATTCTAGAATTTTTCAAGGGATTTACATGTGTGGGTGTGGTACGGAAGGTCTATTATATCTCCATCCCTATATTATTATTATTATTATTATTATTATTATTATTATTATATTATTATTATTATTATTATTATTATTATTATTATTATTATTATTATTATTATTATTATGGCGTACAATGGCGAGACAAAATTCATTTTCAGCCTCTGGTGTCAGAGACAAAACTTGGGGCTCTAAGGTCCCCGATAACTACATTTTAGGGCTCTAATACTAACAGTTTCTGAGATATTCCCAGAAAACTAATTTCATTTAATAAACTAATTAAGAAATGCAAGCCGGTAACCATGACAACAGTATCTCAAGAGGTGACATCCAACTTTCCATCTATTTCTGTAAGAAGCAATGCCACTTCATTTACTACATTTATGTGAAAGTTTTGAGCCTCCGTGGCTCAGGCGGCAGCACGCCGGCCTCTCACCGCTGAGTCCGTGGTTCAAATCCCGGTCACTCCATGTGAGATCTGTGCTGGACAGAACGGAGGCAGACAGGTTTTTCTCCGGGTACTCCGGTTTTCCCTGTCAAAATTTCATTCCAGCAACGCTCTCCACTATCATTTCATTTCATCTGTCATTCATTTAATCATTGCCCCAGAGGAGTGCGTCAGGCCTCGGCAGCCGGCACAGTTCATATCCTCGCCGCTAGATAGGGGCTTCATTCATTCCATTCCTGACCCGGTCAGAGACTGGAAGCAGGCTGTGGATTTTCATTTTTCATGTGAAAGTTTTCAAATGGATATATAGGGTTATCTCGGAACCAACTTAGACTGTAAAATTCATCAATGTGCTTAAGGGGGTACCCTAATTTTTTTTCATACGATTTACACGTGTAATATGTCGTACAGAAGGTCTATTATATCTACAAACAGCAACATTATTTTCAAAAATTCCCGAATTGAAATAGTATATTTTGCGGCTTTTAAGAATTTGGGCCATTGGAGGTTAAAAAGCTGAATTTTCAAGCACCACAAGCCTTTAGAATTTATTAAAGGGTCTTCCTATGGATCGGGACTTTCCACAATGGTGTGTATCGGGACTTTCCACAATGGTGAGGGTAAGTTTCTATGTGACGTGTTTTGCGTTTCATCTACGAGGTTTTATGTTAGGCCCTTTAAAACAACAATTCCTAATAATACTACGTCAATCAATACAAATTAAGGATTATTCAACAATTATTCTCACATTGAGAAGCGCAACATATGCTTTGGTCTTCAACTAAATTAACAGTGTTTCTGATATACCCAGAAGAAAAACCACATTAATAAGTATGTAGTGGAAAATGTTCACAATACATGCTAAAATAGGCGAAATATAAAAATCATCTTACAAGGATAGGCCTATACCAACCACACAGTATCAAACAAATATCATTGGGACCCTCCGTGGCTTAGGCGGCAGCACGCCGCCCTTTCACCGCTGGGTCCGTGGTTCATGTCCCGGTCACTTCATGTGAGATTTGTGTGGAGCCAGACAGGTTTTTCTCCGAGTATTCTGGTTTTCCCTGTCAAAAATTTCATTCCAGCAACACCCTCCACTATCATTTCATTTCATCTGTCATTCATTTAATCATTACCCAGGCGAGTGCGACAGGCTTCGGCAGCCAACAAAGTTCATATCCTCACCGCTAGATGGGGGCTTCATTCATTCCATTCCCTGACCTGGTCTGTCAACTGGAAGCAGGCTGTGAATTTTCATTTTCAATTAAGATGTCATTGGGTGATATGAACAAAAATATGCATAAACTTATAATAAGGATCCTTATAAATGAGGATAATTTTTATATTATGAAAAGTTTCCTCTATACCAACCCTTGTATGAGGAGTGCAGTGAAGAGCTTTACAAATGATTGGTGTATTGACTCTCATGGATACCATACCTTCGAGCATGAGCGTAAGTTCGAGTGAATACTCTGTTTGTTATGAATAAAAGATCTTGAGTATATACTACCACTAGGAGAAGTACCCGTTGACAAAAAGTGAAAATGTGCTCTCAAACTAAGCCACGGAGGGTCCCAATGATATTTCTTAATTGAACTTTTAGCTGAAGATTGCTTCATTGTCAAGCCGAAACTTGTACAACAAATGAACAATTGAATAGATGTTCTACGTTTGAATAATTGTTGAATAATTCTTAATTTGTATAGATTGACGTAGTATTATTGAGAATTATCTTTATTTCAATACGGTAAATACCATACATTCTCCGAATATGGTAAATGTTATTACTTATCACATGATATGAGTGATACAATTGAGTAGTCCGTTTGCAAAGGCCGCTAAGTGCATTATAAACGAAACCGAGTAAATGACGAAAAACTGCTACGACCAAACTATTTAAGCTAATACCATATTTTTTACCCCTGAAAATCAACATAAAAACATTTATTATTCAGTTAAAATCTGTGAAATCTACGGTTGGATCTTCTGTCCCGAAACATAAATTAAAATATTGACTTACCGGTTTTTGCACCCGTTTTGTGCAGTTAACAACATTTGCACCCGTGACAACGAGAGTCGTTAATGAAACTTAGGTTGCAAAACCCGCTATTTTATTGTTTTACGTATGTCATTTGGATGAGATTTTTAATAAAGAACTCTTTTAGTTTCAATTTGGTTATCAGGAAAAATATAATTTGAAAAAATAGACCACGTCGGGTGCGATAAAAGGATTTTTTCTTTTTAAACACATCTTAAACACCGTGCAACGTCATTTAGACAGCATAAAAATTTACAAATTAAGAAAGTGCACAAAACAAGAAGAAATGGCACTTATGTTATGTCAGGTCATCCTCGACACCGTTCATCAGCTCAAAATCTGCTAGTTCTTAGTCTTCTTCCTCTTGAGGTCGGACGATATTGTTGCGAATGGTTTTTTGTTCCTGGAAGACCTCACTGAAGAATTTTAGGTTGCCGTTCGCTGGCCAGTTTTCGCCGAAGTACAGCTCTAAAAGCCGTCAGACGCCTTGTAGTCTAGTTTCTTTGAGTGCAACACCTTCTTGAATTGGTGAGGGACCAGGATGTTTTGTTAAAATTCGTACCACCTCAAAATTGTAGAACGGCTCCTCTCAGACCAGACATGATATTTTTGTTTTGCTAATTGTGAACACGATTTTCTTCGCTTTTTGAATTGGAAATGCTTACTACCCGGATTTTTTTTTACCATGCCATCCACATACGCTTTCCAATCCCTAACTACTGTCTGTGAAATCTACGGTTGGATCTTCTGTCCCGAAACATAAATTACCAGGCGAACTACTGTCGCAAATTTCTCAATGTGCTTGATGAATCCGGAAGGATTTTCAAAGACACTCACTTTGCGAAGTTGCCGTTCAATATTTCCAAAAACTCTGTCGGGTGGGATAAATGAGCGGCCCACAATTATTGGGAACCATAACTGTAGACATGCGGGAGCTTCTAGCAGTAAACAGTGAGATAGCATGCTGATCATAGTCTTGTTTTTGTTCTAACCCCCACAGCCATCAGAGAATAACCGAAATATTTTCCACCTTAAAAATTTATGCTGGCCAGTTTGTGAAGAAGTGTCGACGCTATTTGATTTGATCCTTTGGCATGTTGATGATATTCTAACCAGACGTGAGAAGTTGTTCTCTACTCCAATATCAACGGGTTCAACTACTTCAACTTGCACTATTTCTCCCACTACTTCTGCCGTTTCTGTTCTTTTCTCCGTATTTGGAACATCCACAATAGTATTACAGTCCACAAATGCAATAACTGCTTCACTTAAATCAACAAGATCACTCATTTTTCTGGCTTGAAATGCCCACAACCAAGAAACAACCTGTCAATCAAATGTGATTTTACACGGTGTATTTTGACAAGGCAGCATGTCATTGTTGCGTACGCTTCCTCGATAGTGCAGCCAACTGTAATCTGAAACACAAAACTATCCTTCCCGATCGAAATAAATAATTATTTACTGTAAAGAAATTCTGAGGAAGGAATATTGGCAGTTCTTGTACCAGTTAGCGTGTTTTGCAGCCGTATGTGGCAAGCCATACTTATGAAACTTAGCGGTCTTTGGACACGTGGAATATTAAACTGGCTTTGCAACCGTAGCTAACATGCATTTAGCGGTTTATGCAAACGAATGCGATTTTTGTTGGCCATTTTCAACGGTTTTGAGCGGGATATGCACCCTGAAACTTATTCCATCGTGTAGCCAGTTAAAAGACGAACGTGATGGTATGCCCAACTCAAAATCGACAAAAAGTGCACTTAGCGGCCTTTGCATCTGGGCTACTCAATTATGGGGCAGTGGGTATCACTGGCGCCAGACCTTTACCTGCAGTTGATGAATCGTACCAGGCAACCTGTTAATACGAGATACGCTTAGCAATGATTCCGCTAAAATGATTTGCGAATCTAATTGCGATCGATTGCTCCTTGGAAAGTACCGTATTACAGAGTAGTTTAGGAGGCTCTGGTAGCTACAATCACGCTTGCTTTCCCCCTCCACTCCCCACATCAACTCCCCTCCCACATACTACGCCTCCTAATTCAGCCAAATTAGATCGGGCGTGCTACAGTTTAAAACCCAGATGAACTATAAATGATAAAACTTGGGGCTGTTGTTAATAACGTGACCAAGTGATCGAATAAAGTAGGGGTGGTTTTGTACGTGACGCTCGTGGGGAGACTGGTTATTGACAGTAGGCTAGAGACAGACAAATTTGCATCATTACAGCCAACCACGTGCAGTTACAGTACATGTTCTCGTGCCAATGGGTCGTGGTTTCAGTCCACGAACATGTCACTGACCACAAAGATGTTTTAACTTTCCATGACTTTCGTTTCCATTTTAGGGGGTTGAGGTTTTGCGTGTGATGTGAGCCAAATCGGAATATGTTTCTGTAATTAAATCTGAAAGCGACAGACTTATGTGAAATGCCACCAAGGAGTGCTACAGAGCCCGGGAAAATACCTGCTGTTTCCTGATCCAATCAAATTGTTATTATTATTATTATTATGATTATTATTATTATTATTATTATTATTATTATTGTAGCATTTAGGGGCATTGATCCCATGAATTTTGTTGTATGTTACATTTGTGTTATTTTGATGTAGGTTTTAGTGTGTGTAGGCTATTTGTAATTCAGGCGAGGATTGGGAAGAAGCATGCCGTGGTAGCCTATAAAGTTTGGAACCATCCCGGCATTTATCTGGGGGTAGAAGTGGGAAATCAGGCAAATTCACTTCTAGAATGGTTGAGGCGGAAATCGAACCCATCTCTTCCCAGTTTTCCCTCACGGCTATGTGAGTCACATTCCAACCTTCAAACAACATTTAAATTTGTTGACGTAGCTGGAAATCGAACCAAGACCTCGGTTCAGACAACCGTGAATGCTAGCCACTACACTATGAGGTAATAAAAAAATTGTTAGCCTACCTTTTCCATTAAAAAAAATATAAAAGTAGTCTTAAGAGATCAATCCAGGCAAATGTGTGTGTGGCCCCATATCAGGCCCTAAACGACTGCAGTCATCGAAACTAAATTTGGAATGAGTAAATACCTATACTAAATATATCTCACCGCCAAATTTAACAAAATGTTCAGCAAATACCAAATAGCCTACTTTCTCCTAAATGCATGGGTATAGTTATTATAACTCTTTGTCCTTATCAAGGAGTAAACTATAATTGAATGATCGTTGTAGTAACTTGTTGAAATGCAACTTGGTTTATTGTACGTTTTATAAGGTGCGTTCAAAAAGTAACGAGCTGGAGGATACCTTTCCTGCACTCGTGATGATGGCCTTGCCATTTTTGAGTGGTGGTGACCCTGGATGCTTCCACTGGAGGCTTTGTCGTTTGGATATTGGTTCGAAGTGATGACACCATGACTCATCTCCAGCCACCACTCGTGCCAGGAACCCATTCCCTTCCCTCGCACAGCGCTGCAGATGACCAAGACAGTGGGCCATTCGACATGCTTCCTGGCGTGGTTGAAGACTGTGGGGCACCCATTGGGCACACACTTTGCGCAAGTGCAGTCGTTCCTTCATGATAGTGAGCACACTTCTGACGCTCAATCCAACCACGGCGGCTATGGCGTTCACTGTCACTCGGCGGTCCTGGGTAATGAGTGCATCAACCAGCTGGACGTTGTCATCGGTAATGCAGGGGGGTGCCCCAGACCGGGCATCATCAGCTGACGACACCCGTCCTTCCTGAAGCGCTTGTGCACCGCCTTGACCCTTGCAAGGGACTTGCATTGTTCGCCGTACACTTGTGACATTCGTCGATGAATGTCCGTTCCCCCTACTCCTTCCTCTGTCAGAAACCGAACAACACCTCTTTGCTCTTCGTCTGACGCCTCCATGTCACTGTTTGCAATGCGACTGGCAGCGTTGGACGATTGATGAATGCCGCTGCTCGCTTTGTATCGTTACGTGACGTGCACGCGTGCCCTCTAGCGACGGGCTGTGACCTTCCACGCTCTGGTCGGAACCACACCTAGTTACACACGCCACGATTAGCCGATGTTGCGCATTCCAGTCTTCGGCTCGTTACATTTTGAACGCACCTTATACTATGCTAATGATTTTCCTTATTTCCACTCATTCCGGTACTTACTGGACCTATTACCAACTGAGTACCTCAATGTGGTACTTTTGTCGAGTGTTCTTACGGCACCGGGGCCAATTGGTTAGCATACTAGGCTTGGTTCTAAAGCCTGTATCACACGACACTCGTGGGCATGGAAGCTTCTGCCAGTACGCGTACACACGCTGGTAATGACATCATTATTCCCGTGCGAATTGTACCTTCTAGGCAGTGGCGGATCTAAGGGAGGGCGACCGCCCAGAGCCCCGCGGTCTGGGGGGCCCCGCGGTCTGGGGGGCCCCGCGCCATGAATTTTCTAAATTTAATTAATTAATTAATTATACTTTTCAAACTAATTTATAATTCATATTCCTTTTTTCAGTGCAGCTATACCTCCCGTGACCGTTTAGCAAGTTAAGATGTCAGTCAAATAATAGATGACTTCAGCCGGGAAAAAAGTCGCAAAGGAATATTTTAATATTTCATAGTTTACATAATCTTCTTCAAGGGGACTTAAAGGTTTCTTTCATATCATTAAAAATGTACTGTAGTGTTTTCAAAATATTGTAACTATTCTTTATTTTATTATTACCAACCTATTTTCCATTTGATTTGATATTTTTTTTATTTCCTATTGTTGTGGGCCCCACCTTATCATATTACCCAGGGCCCTGCAAGGCCTGGATCCACCACTGCTTCTAGGGTAGGTTCTGCCTTCCATGATAACTTTTATGCAACCCATGGAATTGAACAGGTGACATTTTCCCGGCTGATTTCATGGAATATTGAGTACTGCAACCAATCGAATTGCTTTTCTTTTTTTAGTCGAAATCCCAGCAGCAATATAAACAAATAGATTTGTTATGTGAGTATACCTATGAAATAAATATATCAGAATGAAATTTTAGTTTCATTAATGCCGTGTCTGGCGTGTTTTCAACTTTATTTAAAGCAAGTTTCCCACCCGATTTGCGTTCATAATGCGAATCAACTACAAATTACTCTCAAACGACAACACTTCCCATATTTGATTTCCTACAATTTTGCGAAAGAAAAAAAAAATTACGAGTCTTACAGTAGTCGCATATGATGTGTAACATCTGACATAGAAGAAACCTCACGTGATACACCGGGATTTTATACTATTATTGGCACACATATTAATCTATTGTAAAAGAGAGTGTATTACAGATATTGTAGTTTATAACACGGAACTCATTTTGTTAGATGATTTGTAGCTTCCACCAGCACTAGCCTAAATAAAGAATACGATATGGATCAACTAGATTAATAGACGCGACACCGCTCATAACCTTAAATTCCTTATAAACAGGTCCTTTTCATTCACAGACCAACACGTAATTTCAAATGGATTCTGTTAAAATGAGTCATATTGATATGATAAATATCGTTTAAAATCATAATCTGGTAGCAAAAATATCTACATCGTCCGGGATTCGAACCCGAGATCTCTAGATTCACAGTCATAGGCGCTAACCCCACGGCTATTTCGACTACGCAAGTATTGTGCACAAGATGGTGATTTATTTCCACTTTCCAATAATACTGCATTACGGAATTAAGTTTCATTTATATTTTGCTTGTTTCGATAATGTTCCCGCGTGAAATTGAGTTTAAAATTCCTTATGAATAGGCCCTCTTGTGAGTAAAGATAATGTATTCAGCAATAGTTCATGAAGGCTTGCTCAATTCTCGTACAACCATAACGATTACAGTATATTATATTGATGACTGCATTACCGTTATGTGGGTTAATATTTGAATAGCCATTGTGCAGAAACATAATACCGGCAATGCCGACTACTTACAATGTTTGATATTAAGGCATTTTACCATTTAAATACTGATACGAAGACTTCCAACATGTACCATGTGCTTTGTTTTCAAATGAGCGTTTACCGTTCAGTATGCCATATACATTCCACATGGCCGAGAGTACGTCATGGTTTCAATATCCTACACCGCGCGCTCATTGTTTCTCTTACCACTGCCAGATGGATCGATCGATCGAGATGGCAGTGCGTCTTACACTTCCGTTCGATCCACCACTGCCAGCTATCACACTTCCGTTCGAGCACACTTCCGTTCGATCAAATAGAAGTGTGCCAGTTGGTGCTGTAACGATTCGATCCCATAGCGGTTATATTTAAAGGGTTATTCATTTATAATTATCATATTTATTATTCTTATTAATTAGTACATCAATGAGATGATTTTTATATCAGATAATTGTAAGCGGGTTTTGATTATTATATTCAATTAGATTTTTATTAACAATTACTTGTAAAGAGACGAAGTATTATATATTGCAACAAGACTGGCGATATGGACTAACCCTGTGCGTCACAAACTGAACGACGTAGTAAGAATTTCACCACGGCAAACTGCGTCATTTTCCTGAGATGTTAAGAAACCCACTATGGTGTAACCAACACGCCATTTTCTACGGTACGTACGCGTCTAAAGATTACAAATTGTGGTGCAATTAGCCCTCGTGAGAGAATGAACACTGAAGAAAGGGAAGCTTACTGGAGGGGGAGACCGTCGAAGACCACGTGACAACGAAGTCATTAGTACCTGCGACTCCGACAAAAGACGCATTGATCTACAGCTCTCAATGAAGTAAGGAAGTTGTAACCTTGCTTTCTGGGTCCTAATGGACTGAGCACCGAGAGTCGACACTGAACGATGTCTTGCCGACATCTATATCAATACATAATGGGTTATATCCCTGATCAAGAGTCTTTCTACAGATGGCAACGTACTTAATGAGGATATTTCATAGTAAATGAGATATCACATCATTTTTTTAAACATAAGCGACGTAACATCGAGATCATCGATCATTTCTTAAATATGACGAATCTTCGACTGGGTGAGCCAACAATTCAATAAAACTATCGTCTCTATTATAATTTAACTTCATTTAACTTTCAATTCATTTTAATATTCATTTTCTTTTAAATAATTAATTGCCGCATTGAGTAATTTTAAATTCAATTGTGTGACTATCACTATTCTGTTTTATTAATATTTTGTTTTTGCATTTAATAAATTCATTCTCTTCAACGTAATGCCTATTTCTTTCATTGTAGTTGGTACTTTAAGGCAATCATACTCCTTGATTAAATACGGATTGGTTAGATGACTTTGTCTCACTACGGCCCGGGTAAGTGGTTCTCGACTCTACTGCTGATAGCCGAGGTTAAATCAATAAATTTCGATTCACTGTCTTAAATAGGGATCTGGCGCTCAACAACTTATTATATTACACTATCACAGGTAAGGTCACACCACAGTGTATATTATTTATTTATTATCATGTTTGTGTTTATTGAACCACAATAGTCATCACCACGTTTAGTTAACTTATTAAAAATGTTACATTTGGCGCCACAAAGTAGGACACGAAAACCATTCGGTATTTAGTCAGAGGAGTGTATAATTTCAGTGCAAATTGTCAGTGCTTTTGGGGGACAGTGAAGTGAAGTGAAATTTTGGAAGGGCAATTGTTATACGGTGTACTTCGAGATGTCGGAGGAGGAACAGAGGCAGTTGAGAAGTAGGGATGCAGTCAAGAAAGTTAATTATAAGGAGGTTGATAGCGGTAGCGATGTTGAGAGCGTAGAGAATAATACCAAGATGTCGGAGGTAAATCTTGAGAGTAATCCTGAAAATAATCCTGAGGTTAACCCTGACAAGAATACAGAGGTACATCCTGAGACTAGTGGTAGTCTAGAGAAAGAAAAGTCTATAGAGATTCCTGAAGATCCATTAACTGTGTTTATGAGGGAGATGAGAAGTAATAGTAAGGAGATGAAAGAAGATATTGGTAGGCTAAATCAAAATATGGAAGAGAATAAGAAAGATAATTTAGAAAGTAGGAAGGAATTCAATGATAAATTTGAGAAATTAGATAAAGATATGAATAAAAATATGGAAGAGAGTAAGAAAGATAATTTAGAAAGTAGGAAGGAATTCAATGATAAATTTGAGAAATTAGATAAAGATATGAATAAAGATATGGAAGAGAGTAAGAAAGATAATTTGGAAAGTAGGAAGGAATTGAGTAGAGATTTAGGTGAGAAATTAGATAAGAGTAATCAAAAGATGAGAGAGGATATGAGTAAAATAAATCAGAAATTGGAAGAGAATAATGTAAAACTAGATATTGTGGAAACGATGAATAGAGAATTAAGTATGAAGTATGATATGCTACAGGAGAGTATTCAGGGGGTGAAACAGGAAATCAGAGGTGAAATTAAGGAGGAGGTAGAGATGAAGGCTAAAGATATTATTAAGACAGTAGATAAGAAATTAGAAGCAGCAGAAAGTAGGATTCAGGAAAGAATAGTAACTGTGATTGAAGATAAAATAGCAATTCAAGGTGAAAGTTTTAGAAAATTGGTAGAAGCGGAAACTAGGCAGGTGATAGAGACTTTAGGGGATACTGAAGTAGAATCAGTCAAGACAGCCTGTAAGGAGACTGTAATTGAAAGTAGATTAGAGTCAGAGGAGATAGTAGGAGAAAGCATAGTAGAGTTCGAGGAGATTGTAGGTGAAAGCAGATTAGAGTCAGACGAGATTTTAGGTGAAAGCAAATTGGAATTAGTGGAGACTGTAATTGAAAGTAGATTAGAGTCATTGGAGATTGTAGGTGAAAGCAGATTGGAATCGGAGGAGATCTTAGGTGAGGAACGGCAAATAGCGGAGATTTTAGGTGAAATCAGATTAGAGTCAGACGAGATTTTAGGTGAAAATAGATTAGCGTCAGAGGAGATAGTAGGAGAAAGCATAGTAGAGTTGAAGGAGATTTTAGATGAACGCAGGATAGCTGTAGAAGAGACTATAGAATGTAGCGAAAAAGAAGTGAAGAAGATGAGAGAAAAGATAGGGATAGAAGTAGGTAAGATAAAGAAAGTACTAAGCACCCAAGAGATTAAGATGCAGACAATCATAGATAAATTAGATAGGCAAACTAGGGAAGAATTTAGTCCTGTGATAGAGGAAGTTAATATGAAATTATTAGTGGCAGAGAAGCGTGCGTTAAGTCATAGTCAGAAGAACATAATTAGTAAACAGGTTAAGAGGAGGAGAGAGATAGATAAGAGCAGAAGCAGTAGTCCACGGCTAAAGAGAGCATTAAGTGATAGTAACGGAGAAATGAAAATGAAACCTAAAGGTAGATATTTTAGAAGTAAAATGAAAGAAAAGAGAATTAAGTTGCTAGAGGAGAAAGAAATCAGGATGAGAGAGAGAAAGAAAGCATATGACGTGCAGTGGCGTACTGAATTAGCCAGACTTGGGGATGTGAGAGGGGGAAAGCCGAAGTACTGTGTTACTATGGATGAATGTAGTACAGAGGAAGTAGAAACTAATGTAACACGGAAGGAATTATGTGGAATTCTAGTTAAAGATAGAATTGAAGATGAATGTGGTAAGAACGGTGAAATGCCAGTGAACGTATTTATGTAAATTTATATTACCGATAGTTACTGTTCCGTATGACTTAAATATTAAGTAATGAAGTTTAATAGGATTTAACAGAGGTAGATAAGGAACCTGCTGTGTGTAATTTTAATTCAGTCGTGAAGTTAGGATGGTAAGGGGCGCGTAGTGCCTACGCTTATTGATTTAGATTGACTAAAATTATTTAATTTTGAAGACAGAGGTTGTCGTGCTATTGAGCAATGCAGGTAAGTTGAATGTAGGTCCTTAAACTGCAGGTAAGTTGGATGAAGTAAGAATTAAATTTTAAAAGTAGGAAGGTTATTACATAGGTAAGTAATCGAAAGAAAGTAATAATTATTATGGCAACCATAATTATGAATATAATGGTAATAAAGATTTAATTCAAAAGTGAGTGAAGATAAGATGATACAGTGGTAATAAAACTAGTGAGTTGAAGAATTAAGAATTGATTTTATAAAGAAGTTTCATTTTGAGGACAGCGAGGTTATCAGTGGATATATTTTGAGAAATTTATAAGTGGTTTAGAATTGTTAATGGTAATGCGTTGTATGAATTAACCAACATCGGGTTGAAATGAGGAAGTAGTAACATGATTAGGGCATCTGGTACTTGGTGACAGATATGTGTGTGTATGTGTGTATTTTCACGTAAAAGGACGTGAGTTTGAAGTAGTAGGCCAACGAAGGTAATGCCGTTGAGCAATGTGGTTTTAAAGTTTTGGTAAGATGCCAAATGAAGTTTTTTAAGGAGGAAGTTTTGGTAAGATGCCAAATGAAGTTGTTTTTTGAGGAAGTTTTTGGTAAGATGCCAAATGAAGTTTTAAGAAGGTTTTGGAGGATGAAGTAGGTCAGCAAGGTATATTCCGTTGAGCAATGAGATTTTTTATGGTGTCTACGGGACTACGTGAAGTTAATGTTGGGAGTTTTTTTTAAGTATATATGGATGTATGCACACAAGGTAATAAGAGATTACAAAGGTAATATGGTCCAAGTTTGAGTTACAGTTACGCAGGTTTTAAAGATATTACAAGGCTTGTTATCGAGCTAAACCACTTTTAGTAAAAAGTTACTGATGATTAATAACGAATTAATGATGTGGTAGATTGTTGTCCTACACACAGGTTAAAGTAAAGATAATAATTATAATTAAAAGGTTGACATAATATTTACTAATATTGAAAGGAATTTGTTATAATTCGACGTTTGAGGATTTAAAGATAAATCTTTTTTTTTAGTAGACAGGAAATTAAAGTTTTATTTATGTCATACGGAGTTAGTAAAGATAAGTTTAATATTTTGAAAGAAGAATAAGTTAGTAAGATAAGTGTATACCTAAGGGGTAATAATGAAGTTACAAATAAAGGCAGGTGTAATTTACGCATTTAATTTGATAGAGAAGAAAGTATCTGAACTGTGTTAGAACTCAGAACTTGCTTTATGAAGTGATTATGGGAGAATATTTGCTAATTATGAGTGTCAGTGTTATTGACTGTCAACTGGAACACTGTCATTATTTGAGGAAGACAATAGTTAGGAAAGCAAAGGGTGATGTTATTATTCCAAGGAGTTAGTCGAAGCATGTAAGATTTTTTTTAGCTGAAATTTAATGTGTTATTGGTCAGTAAGAGGTGACCTGTAACAGTAAGAAGAAGTGGGATTATACCACGAATAGGGGAGGTTTTTGTATGTGACGTGTGATGTCACGATGAGTTTTGAGAGATTCTGGTATAGCAAGAGTGAGCTATAGTCCAGGCGGTCAGAACAAGTAGGAAGTGGTGTTTGGAGGACACGGTACTTAATTAAGAGTTTTGAGAGAAAACTAAGGGGGGTTTTTAGGCATTCAGCAAAAAGTCAAATCATGAATAGACTAAGTTCAAAGTATAAGAGCATTAATATTTTGTGGAACGAAATATTTATTCCGAGGAGTTTGTCATGTGTTTTTGTGAAATAGTTTAGTGATATACGTAATTCAGGTATTGAGTAGTATTTTGTCCAAGTCTTAATCATTTTGTTATGGTAAGTAAGGAATGACGTTACGGTAAAGTTATATCTTGACGCTAAGTTAAATTTTATAAAGTGAACGAGAAGTCAGATTTTATGTTTATTGGTGATTTTGAAAATCCAAGTTATTGTTTTCGAGAAGTAGTAAAGAGGAATTATGGTTTTATGAGAAGTTAAGAAGTCGTGGAGACTTAGGAAGTATTAATTTGGAAGGAGGCGGCCGTGGCCTAAGAAAGAATTAAGCCACGAAGGCAGGTGAGTAGTAACTTGGATATTTAATTGAACTGTTTAAGAACTGCTTTGAGGTATTTCGATGTCATTATGTATTTGGGGAAATATTTACATGTATGACATATGCACTGAAATAGGAATTGCCTTAGGTATCTTGCTAAGTTATTTTTTTCTTCAATTATTGAAATTTTACTGCATTTGAGTAATCCCTTTATAAAGACGAAAGGAATATTGTATTGTTTGCATCCTATTATCGTGTGCTGTAATAGTTATTATGGGTTAATCAGCTGGTATTACAACAATGTACTTCTACGCCAGACTGATATACAAAAACTACGTTCAAAAGAGATGAAGCCAAAATTGTATGTCATGCATACGATCACCGAAATATAAACGAGTGCAGCGTTGACATATATGTCAAAAATAAAAGTGAAGGGCATTTTATATGTATATTTTTTACAGCTCGTTTAATACATAAAGAAGAATGAACATTATGAACATTTGGAAGAATGAGAAATGATAGTACAAATATGTAAAGTGAAAAGAGTATGTTCTTGTATATTTTTATGTATTGTTGAAGGGTATTATTTGTATGTTGTCGTTATGGGGGTATTAATATTTACATTTGTATTCATTTGTGTAGGATGTGTAGTGATACAAATAATGTTACATTTTATTTTAAATTATTTATATCAGGGGCGATTGTAACGATTCGATCCCATAGCGGTTATATTTAAAGGGTTATTCATTTATAATTATCATATTTATTATTCTTATTAATTAGTACATCAATGAGATGATTTTTATATCAGATAATTGTAAGCGGGTTTTGATTATTATATTCAATTAGATTTTTATTAACAATTACTTGTAAAGAGACGAAGTATTATATATTGCAACAAGACTGGCGATATGGACTAACCCTGTGCGTCACAAACTGAACGACGTAGTAAGAATTTCACCACGGCAAACTGCGTCATTTTCCTGAGATGTTAAGAAACCCACTATGGTGTAACCAACACGCCATTTTCTACGGTACGTACGCGTCTAAAGATTACAAATTGTGGTGCAATTAGCCCTCGTGAGAGAATGAACACTGAAGAAAGGGAAGCTTACTGGAGGGGGAGACCGTCGAAGACCACGTGACAACGAAGTCATTAGTACCTGCGACTCCGACAAAAGACGCATTGATCTACAGCTCTCAATGAAGTAAGGAAGTTGTAACCTTGCTTTCTGGGTCCTAATGGACTGAGCACCGAGAGTCGACACTGAACGATGTCTTGCCGACATCTATATCAATACATAATGGGTTATATCCCTGATCAAGAGTCTTTCTACAGATGGCAACGTACTTAATGAGGATATTTCATAGTAAATGAGATATCACATCACTTTTTTAAACATAAGCGACGTAACATCGAGATCATCGATCATTTCTTAAATATGACGAATCTTCGACTGGGTGAGCCAACAATTCAATAAAACTATCGTCTCTATTATAATTTAACTTCATTTAACTTTCAATTCATTTTAATATTCATTTTCTTTTAAATAATTAATTGCCGCATTGAGTAATTTTAAATTCAATTGTGTGACTATCACTATTCTGTTTTATTAATATTTTGTTTTTGCATTTAATAAATTCATTCTCTTCAACGTAATGCCTATTTCTTTCATTGTAGTTGGTACTTTAAGGCAATCATACTCCTTGATTAAATACGGATTGGTTAGATGACTTTGTCTCACTACGGCCCGGGTAAGTGGTTCTCGACTCTACTGCTGATAGCCGAGGTTAAATCAATAAATTTCGATTCACTGTCTTAAATAGGGATCTGGCGCTCAACAACTTATTATATTACACTATCACAGGTAAGGTCACACCACAGTGTATATTATTTATTTATTATCATGTTTGTGTTTATTGAACCACAATAGTCTTCAACCACGATGAAGGACTTTATATAAAAAATGTTACAGTGCCACCTCGATCGTTCCGATCCACTTCCGTCCCAATTTTCAAAATCACTCCCTCAAAAATATCCAGCAACCGAGTGGATAGATGTTACATACACATCAATAAATTTAATGCGCTCAATGTGCAACGTCTGTACATTACATGATACATAAGTCAAGAAGAACAAAATTGAGCTAGTGATACTCTTAATTTCTTGCACTTCATCGCGTGGTTATCGCACTGTACCTAGAACACATATAGTATACACTCCTGATTTGCTTGGTGAAAAGGTTTTTTGGTACAATGTTTTTTTTTTTTTTTTTTTGTCGTTTACCCTCCTGGTTGATGGAACCCACTGACTCAGAGAGGGAACTCACCACTACCGCCTCTACGGGCAGTGTCCTAGAGCTGGGAACATCGAATCGGAAGGGATACAACTGGTGAGGTGGGATTGGCACCTCGCCCAGGCGGCCTCACCTGCAAAGCGAACAGGGGCCTCATGAGGGAAGTTAAGGAATGGATAGACAAGATGGATAGACAAGGAAGAGGGAAGGAGGCGGCCGTGGCCTTGAAGAAGGTACTGCCCCCGTAATTGAATTATGTAGAGACCACGGTGGCTATATTTGAAATTATGATTAGAGTTATGGCTGTCATAGTTATGACGTGGGTAGTCATGACGTAAGCACGGATGACGTATATGTTATGCCAGCAAGCTACTTGAGCTGAGATTCTCAGTGACGTCAGCATCTTAGTCCAGAATGTTCCAAGATGTACGACGCAGTCGCAGGAAACGAGGAATTCTGCTGAGGAAGAAACTATGCTATTGGAGGAGAGGCATGAACCAATGAACGATAGTTTAAAGGAAGACGGAGATTGCTGAAACTATGGTATTTTTATGACTTTTTGAATGCAGAATTGTGGAAATCCATTTGCAATAATAGCATTGATTTGGAATTTTGGTGAAATTTATTTTCAGTTTTTGAATTTTGAAAATCCGTCATGTATTAACGAAGTTGGAAGTTCTAGCGATGACGCAGTATCACGCTTTGGAAGGGATGGTAACGCCCCTCGAGAAGGTAATAAAAGGGCTTGCGCAGAAGATAGGAGCCTCTTCTCTTCTCTTCTCTTTCGTTCGCTGATCAATCTGAGATCTAATGCTCAGATCATCGAAGTATTTGTGAAAGTCAGTTTATTATACATTCAATATAGTGAGACATCAAAGTGAACAGCAAGTGAAAAGAATCGTTTTTATAACGCGTGGCGAGGCCACTTTGTTAACGAGAACCAGGTCAAACTAGGTGAAGTTGAAACGGACCTTAGAAAGCTTCTATAAGTTGAGCTTCAAACAGTTAGCGGTCTACGATAACATAGTTGTATTGTGCAGTACTACATGCAATTATAGAGAAAAGCTGAACAATTTCGACCGAGTACTTCAAAAGATATTAGCTGTTTTATACGACTGGCAAAAGTGATTATCTCACCACTAGAGAAACACTTTTGTATAAGCCAGAATCAAAGCAAGGCTAACGCTGTGAGTGGAGTAGAAAGACTTCAGATTGCTTGCTTACAGAACGATACAGTATAATGGAGCATTTGAATACGACAGTTTGTTCTTCTGACACTACAACTGAAGTGCAGATGGAAGGCTAAGAAGACTTATTGCAATTGGGACATACTTCATTGGAGTAAGATAGCGACATGGAACTTCGCTAATTGCTATTCCACACAAGCGAACATGCGGTGAATACCATCTACACCCATGTTTCGTAAGTAAAGGCTGAATACCATCGAACAGCCATAGAAACAATTTCATACTCTGAATATGAATAATTTCTTCGGAAATTTCTACAAAACGTCATGATGATTGTCTACTGGAACTTCAGGGAATTTTTCAAGAGAGGTCAGGGTAGTCCCGACTCACAATGAAGATTATTGCCGGAAGGATGTCTATTCGTATTCGAGGAGCAGAGCGATTCACGGAGAAGGAAGCAGTTCGATTCTCCGAGGGTGCTATTTCCTATTTCGAGGATGGAGCTCAGCTTTAACGTGGTGAAATGGATCCATCAGCAGTCTTCTTTGGGGAATTTTCCTCTGGAACGTCAATCGGCAGATAAGGTAGTCGTGAACGTTTATTGTATTTGAGTAACCTAGTAATGTTTGAGCAACCATTTTTCCCATATTTTTACCCTCATGTATTTTGCCTTATTTTCTTGTTGAGATTCTTATTCTCAGTACACCTTGATGAATTTTGCATTTTTCGACGATATATTAAGACATTGTTATGTCATGGGCATAGTTAACGATTTTGAATCAGTTGAGACTGATATTTAGATTTTTCAGTAATTAATTTTTTTTTGTAGTCACGATTTGACTGTAAGTTAATGATTTTTGTGGCAGATTTAAATTCAGACAGCGTGTCACTTTATTAAAGTAATTCTACCCCAGTTTAATTACTTTGAACAATTTTCTGTCATCATCAAGAAGGAAGAACATTTAATTGATTTTAGAGCGTTAAAATCTCTTACGTTATCGACGATCTTGGAAATACTAGTCGTTATTTGTATTGATTGCAACACAGACATTTATCGTCAGTTATGAATGAACATTGCATCATAGACAATTTTGTGAAAGAGTAATGTTAATAATGAATTATTGAATGCATTAAAGTCAAGTACTTTTGTTAGGAGTTTTTCTCAATTAGAGAATTATATAACAATGTTTGCATTCCCCAGTCTAATTGGATTCTATTCGACTACTTTGCAGTTTAGTCGCACTTTACTTTGAAGATAGTATTTTCATACTACAATTTCTTTTAAGATGTTAATCTTAAATTTTGATAGACCAGATAGGCGTATATAAGCGTATTCACTATTAAATTTGTTTGTGATTGGCAAGTTTTGACTTCATTTCAGTTCATGAATGAAATCTACGAAGGTTAAATAGAAAAACAGTTTTGAAACAATTTATGATTATAAAATTTTTTAAGTGGAACTATGAATGTATAATCGCTAGTGCAGCGCGTGTTGAAAGTCGCTGAAATATAATGCCCTTGAATATGAAGGAAGTTCCCACAGGAATAAATGTTAAAGAATTATTTGTGGAAGTTTTGTAAGTGATGTGAAAGTTGTAAATGCCATATAGATTAATATATGATGATTTTGGGCATATTTTTAATGCAAATTGTGCATTAACTTGTTAGCGAAGGATTTTCCGCTGGAGTAAGATTGTTATAGTTCGTTGAAAATTAATCAAGTGATTTACTGTTATAATTAACACGAGTTTTGAAAGAATTTGAGACAAGATGTTGAATGAAGGTTGCCGTCACAAATCATTATTAAAAACTTTATTAAATCAGATTGTGACATTAACATGTATAACTAACCTTCATTGGTCGATTATATTAAACAGGATTATAAAATTACCAACCGAATGAACATGTGGCTAATGTATTTATTAAATTAATAATTTAAACAATTTAAAGGTTAATATTGTAAATAATTGTTGTAAATATTTTTGAAATTAATGTGAAACGAGAGTGATGTTAAAGGCGTGCTTAGAATATTTTTATTGTCTTTGACAAATATTATAAACAATTTCTAATTGTTATAAATAATTTATGTGATTTTGTTATAAACATTTAAGAGCTAACTAAACATTTGGATTGAAGTTAACGAGTTTAAGAAATTTATGTAATGATCCATTAGGATATGATCAAAGTACTTGAAAGATTTGCGTAAATATAATGTGAGTTGTCTTGTAAGACATTTATAAGCTTGAGAGTGCAGGCTGGATTCTTACGTAACATAGCGTGTGAGAAGGGAGTGCATTTGACCAGTATGCGTCAGGCTGGAAGGTAGCCCGCAGCTGTGTCAACATATGGTTTTCAGAGAGTGAGGTCGTTCACTCCGGCCTTGCGGCTATAAATACCATTCTCTTGTTTATTAAAAGAAAACAATTGCTCTATATATGTCACACCCTGACGTCCTTTTCCAATCCAATAGTGTTATGAATATTACGGTATTTGGAGCTCTTGGGAGCTAAAATGTTTTATATATCATGTTGTATAATAATTTTGCAAGTCCTACTGGAGGACGTAGTCAGATTGACTTGGGCTACTGATAGCCACGTATATTTTGTTGTGTTAGGAAAATCAGACCCTTTATTAGAAATAAAGCTTTTGTACAGTTCAAAGTTCTCGGTCTTCGTTTCTGGTTCATTTTTAAATGTCATGGCGGAGATTATTGTGTGAACAGACTTTTAGTGATCCTGTTGTCAACTCAAACCCCGAGATAATTAAGAGGTAAGCAACGGTAAGTATGCACCCCCGTCGAGTTTGGTGTGTTCCACAATGATTTCCTGTGAATTTCTGTGCTCTTATCTCGATAGTATCTGTCAGTGCCATTTTCATTGATGTAACTGTGCCGGTGCGATTGATAATTGGCAATCCGATTGAGGGGGCGGATATCTGACAGCCTACTATCCAGGTAAACGGGGACAGAAAGATTGGCGCAATCAACGTGTGGGGCGTGTTCAACAACACTGGATCACCAGGTTGAACACCAGAAAGATTGGCGATCCAAGAGCGTGGGGCTGAGTCAACAGTAAGATTGACCCTAATATGTGGGACGAATTCGACAAAACTGGATTACCAGGTTGAACACCAGAAAGATTGACAAACCTAAAACGTGAGGTTCGATTAGACTCAAATAAAGAGGTTGATTCTTTGTTAGATGTCTAGGCCAATTGTAGTATTTAGGAGTGTGATTATATAGGAATTAAATGTTGTATTGTATTAGGAAAATTACACTCAGAAAAGATCAGATCTTATGCAACTTGAGAAAAGTTAAATGGGCAGGAAACTTAGAAAAATCGCCTATAATCTGGAATCTTATTTTATTTGACCGGCTTATGACACTTTAGTCATATTAAAGATAAAATTAATTATTTGGATTGTAAATGTAAATTATTTGTGTTAGGATATTTTAAAATGGGCCAGAGAAATTTGAACATGTGCTTGAGTTTGTTTCAACATGAAGTATCTTCGAATATTAATTATAAGGTAGTTATAAGTTAGTTAAGACAGAAAATTGATCAAAAATTATATATGGTGAAAAGTGTTGCTCAAACGTTGTTATTTTGCTCTTTTGATGTATGTCCCTACAGCAATCCATTTTGAATAATAATATTGTAATGGCAGATGAAAGTTTGAGGTTGATGCTAGAGGAGATGTCTGCTAACTTGAAAGCTAGCATGACTAGTAGCATGAAGCAGATGCTGAATGAAAGCATGAAGGAGAATAATAGTAATATGTCTGCTAATTTGAATAGTAGTATAAAGGAGATGGAAGCTAGGAATACTAGTCGAATGGAGGAGAATGCTAGTACTTTGTCTGCTCATTTGAAAGCTAGCATGGGTGAAAGTTTGAAGGGTATCCAAACTAGTGCTGCTAATTTGGAGGATAATATGTCGCGTTTACAGATTAATACCCTAGGAATTGAAAATACTGTAAGTGACATCCGCACAAATGTGTCTGATGTTAAAAATGATGTGTCTAAGGTACAGAGAGACCTTAAAATGTTAAATCTAGATGTAGCTAATGTCCGAGGGGATATTGCTTGTGCTAGAGCCGAAGTAGTTGTTGTCAAAAACGATGTAGCGACTGTCCAAGACAAGGTCGAGGAAGTCCAGAAAGAAATTCAAAAAGCTAGAACAGAGGTATCCAATGTTCAGGTAGACATTAACAACATTCATGCGGATATAACTGAGGTGCAAAGTGACGTAACTAAGATTCAGGTAGAGGTCAACACAGTTTTCGTAGATATCACTAAAGTCCAAACTGATGTAAATAAAGTCAGGGAAGAAATCGAAAACTCAAAAACTCTTTGTACCCGTAATATAACTGCATTAACGACTAGGTTAGTCGATGAATCGGTTAGAACAACAACGTCTTTAGCAGAGTTGAAGTATGACGTAGAGGTCATGAGAACACAGGTATTAGACCACAATAGAGTATTAAAAGAGGATATCGAAGTAGACATAGCCGAGATGTTAACAGCAAACGTAGCGGTATGGAAAGACGAGTGGAATAAGTCAAGTGGGGAACATGTAACCCAAATTCAGGAAAGGATTGAAAGAAAACTTGCCAGTACGCAGATAGAAATTAACGATGAGGTAGTACAGATTAGAAAAGATTTAAGCGTCAGGATAAATTCGCTATCCGAAAAACAAGTTGACGATAGAACACAACTAGATCAGGATATGCAAACTTTAAAATCTACATTAGAGGAACAGATGCATAAAGTTGTCTCGGATGTAAACGAAACGACGAGTAAACTGAAAAATTTGAAGTTAGGAGAGGCTAGTTTAATGGAGAACTACAAGGAAGAGATAGTCAAGAAAGTCTTAACAGAAATCACCGATAAGGATACAGAAGGCTTAGCTTGCGAATTGAACAGGAAGCATACCAGAAGATGTCACCTAGATCTAGAAGAAAGAGACGTGACTCCTGAAGAACGTGTATCCAGATTCAGAGAGGAGGATGACGAGAGGAATATGGAATCTGAGAGGAATTATCGAGATAGTGGGAAAAACTATCCGGATTCATATCCAAGGAACGTGACGGTCATTAGGAATTTCGAGGACAAACCACAAAAATTCAGTAACACTGATAGTTTGACACCTATAGAGTATGTAAGGAATCTCAAAGATTATTTCATCGAAGCTCACATTCCCAGAGAGAGAGAGATGAAGATTGTAGAGAGATATCTGATTGGAGGACCCCTTGAATGGTTTAGAGCTTTTAGATATACATTCAGCAACTTTGACGAGTTTGCAGAGGCATTAATCAAACGATTTTGGTCCATAGAAGCGCAGAATTCGTTAAGAGCGGAGGTATATTCAAGAAAATACTCAGGTACTCTTCCAACGAGGTACGCTGATTTCTTTACGAGTCAGTTGTCCCGCTTGAGATTTTTGCAACCACCATTGTCCACGGAGCAACTAATAGATGCGATTTCTCGTATGCTGCCAGTTGAGGTGAGGAGACTTATAATTTCGTCCAACATCAGGGATTTATCCAGCATGGATGAATTACTAAGAAAGTTAGACTACACAAGTCCCATGCCTAACGTAGTCCAGAAAGGTCAAAGGCAAGAGTATAAGGAAATCAATACGGTATACATGGACCAAGTCCAACAAACTGACAAGCCAGAGGAGGAGAAAACTGACAATGTAGGTCCTCACAGGAATAATCAGTTTAGAAATTACAGATCACAAGGTTACCGACCATATCAACAGAGAAGAGGTTGGAACTACAACCGAGGAAACTATAATGGAAGAGGTAGATATTATAACAATAATGGGTATAATCGTAACTATAATAGGAATAACCAAAACCAAAATAGAAACCAGAATACTCAAAGTCAGGTTATGACACCTGAGCAATATCAGCAAAGAGAAAAGGAAAGCCAGCAATACTTAAAAGAATTAAGGGATAAAGAAGCTGACAATCAAAGGAAAAGGCAGGATGTTGTTATCGATCCTGGGCCTTCTACGAGCCAGCAGAACTTAGAGAATAGAAACACTGGTCAGAAGAGGAATTAGAGAGGAAAGAATACATTAACCACATACAACCCAGAGTAGAAGAAATAATGATTAAGGAACATAGAGGAAATATCATACTAGAGTAAGCCAGTAATAATTCAATTTCGTGTTCAAGAGAGTTGAGATACTTGTAACATTGAGTTTAAAAACAATTTGCAACTGTTTTTAAAACGTGGTGGGAGGAGAATGCCCCCGTAATTGAATTATGTAGAGACCACGGTGGCTATATTTGAAATTATGATTAGAGTTATGGCTGTCATAGTTATGACGTGGGTAGTCATGACGTAAGCACGGATGACGTATATGTTATGCCAGCAAGCTACTTGAGCTGAGATTCTCAGTGACGTCAGCATCTTAGTCCAGAATGTTCCAAGATGTACGACGCAGTCGCAGGAAACGAGGAATTCTGCTGAGGAAGAAACTATGCTATTGGAGGAGAGGCATGAACCAATGAACGATAGTTTAAAGGAAGACGGAGATTGCTGAAACTATGGTATTTTTATGACTTTTTGAATGCAGAATTGTGGAAATCCATTTGCAATAATAGCATTGATTTGGAATTTTGGTGAAATTTATTTTCAGTTTTTGAATTTTGAAAATCCGTCATGTATTAACGAAGTTGGAAGTTCTAGCGATGACGCAGTATCACGCTTTGGAAGGGATGGTAACGCCCCTCGAGAAGGTAATAAACGGGCTTGCGCAGAAGATAGGAGCCTCTTCTCTTCTCTTCTCTTTCGTTCGCTGATCAATCTGAGATCTAATGCTCAGATCATCGAAGTATTTGTGAAAGTCAGTTTATTATACATTCAATATAGTGAGACATCAAAGTGAACAGCAAGTGAAAAGAATCGTTTTTATAACGCGTGGCGAGGCCACTTTGTTAACGAGAACCAGGTCAAACTAGGTGAAGTTGAAACGGACCTTAGAAAGCTTCTATAAGTTGAGCTTCAAACAGTTAGCGGTCTACGATAACATAGTTGTATTGTGCAGTACTACATGCAATTATAGAGAAAAGCTGAACAATTTCGACCGAGTACTTCAAAAGATATTAGCTGTTTTATACGACTGGCAAAAGTGATTATCTCACCACTAGAGAAACACTTTTGTATAAGCCAGAATCAAAGCAAGGCTAACGCTGTGAGTGGAGTAGAAAGACTTCAGATTGCTTGCTTACAGAACGATACAGTATAATGGAGCATTTGAATACGACAGTTTGTTCTTCTGACACTACAACTGAAGTGCAGATGGAAGGCTAAGAAGACTTATTGCAATTGGGACATACTTCATTGGAGTAAGATAGCGACATGGAACTTCGCTAATTGCTATTCCACACAAGCGAACATGCGGTGAATACCATCTACACCCATGTTTCGTAAGTAAAGGCTGAATACCATCGAACAGCCATAGAAACAATTTCATACTCTGAATATGAATAATTTCTTCGGAAATTTCTACAAAACGTCATGATGATTGTCTACTGGAACTTCAGGGAATTTTTCAAGAGAGGTCAGGGTAGTCCCGACTCACAATGAAAATGATTGCCGGAAGGATGTCTATTCGTATTCGAGGAGCAGAGCGATTCACGGAGAAGGAAGCAGTTCGATTCTCCGAGGGTGCTATTTCCTATTTCGAGGATGGAGCTCAGCTTTAACGTGGTGAAATGGATCCATCAGCAGTCTTCTTTGGGGAATTTTCCTCTGGAACGTCAATCGGCAGATAAGGTAGTCGTGAACGTTTATTGTATTTGAGTAACCTAGTAATGTTTGAGCAACCATTTTTCCCATATTTTTACCCTCATGTATTTTGCCTTATTTTCTTGTTGAGATTCTTATTCTCAGTACACCTTGATGAATTTTGCATTTTTCGACGATATATTAAGACATTGTTATGTCATGGGCATAGTTAACGATTTTGAATCAGTTGAGACTGATATTTAGATTTTTCAGTAATTAATTTTTTTTGTAGTCACGATTTGACTGTAAGTTAATGATTTTTGTGGCAGATTTAAATTCAGACAGCGTGTCACTTTATTAAAGTAATTCTACCCCAGTTTAATTACTTTGAACAATTTTCTGTCATCATCAAGAAGGAAGAACATTTAATTGATTTTAGAGCGTTAAAATCTCTTACGTTATCGACGATCTTGGAAATACTAGTCGTTATTTGTATTGATTGCAACACAGACATTTATCGTCAGTTATGAATGAACATTGCATCATAGACAATTTTGTGAAAGAGTAATGTTAATAATGAATTATTGAATGCATTAAAGTCAAGTACTTTTGTTAGGAGTTTTTCTCAATTAGAGAATTATATAACAATGTTTGCATTCCCCAGTCTAATTGGATTCTATTCGACTACTTTGCAGTTTAGTCGCACTTTACTTTGAAGATAGTATTTTCATACTACAATTTCTTTTAAGATGTTAATCTTAAATTTTGATAGACCAGATAGGCGTATATAAGCGTATTCACTATTAAATTTGTTTGTGATTGGCAAGTTTTGACTTCATTTCAGTTCATGAATGAAATCTACGAAGGTTAAATAGAAAAACAGTTTTGAAACAATTTATGATTATAAAATTTTTTAAGTGGAACTATGAATGTATAATCGCTAGTGCAGCGCGTGTTGAAAGTCGCTGAAATATAATGCCCTTGAATATGAAGGAAGTTCCCACAGGAATAAATGTTAAAGAATTATTTGTGGAAGTTTTGTAAGTGATGTGAAAGTTGTAAATGCCATATAGATTAATATATGATGATTTTGGGCATATTTTTAATGCAAATTGTGCATTAACTTGTTAGCGAAGGATTTTCCGCTGGAGTAAGATTGTTATAGTTCGTTGAAAATTAATCAAGTGATTTACTGTTATAATTAACACGAGTTTTGAAAGAATTTGAGACAAGATGTTGAATGAAGGTTGCCGTCACAAATCATTATTAAAAACTTTATTAAATCAGATTGTGACATTAACATGTATAACTAACCTTCATTGGTCGATTATATTAAACAGGATTATAAAATTACCAACCGAATGAACATGTGGCTAATGTATTTATTAAATTAATAATTTAAACAATTTAAAGGTTAATATTGTAAATAATTGTTGTAAATATTTTTGAAATTAATGTGAAACGAGAGTGATGTTAAAGGCGTGCTTAGAATATTTTTATTGTCTTTGACAAATATTATAAACAATTTCTAATTGTTATAAATAATTTATGTGATTTTGTTATAAACATTTAAGAGCTAACTAAACATTTGGATTGAAGTTAACGAGTTTAAGAAATTTATGTAATGATCCATTAGGATATGATCAAAGTACTTGAAAGATTTGCGTAAATATAATGTGAGTTGTCTTGTAAGACATTTATAAGCTTGAGAGTGCAGGCTGGATTCTTACGTAACATAGCGTGTGAGAAGGGAGTGCATTTGACCAGTATGCGTCAGGCTGGAAGGTAGCCCGCAGCTGTGTCAACATATGGTTTTCAGAGAGTGAGGTCGTTCACTCCGGCCTTGCGGCTATAAATACCATTCTCTTGTTTATTAAAAGAAAACAATTGCTCTATATATGTCACACCCTGACGTCCTTTTCCAATCCAATAGTGTTATGAATATTACGGTATTTGGAGCTCTTGGGAGCTAAAATGTTTTATATATCATGTTGTATAATAATTTTGCAAGTCCTACTGGAGGACGTAGTCAGATTGACTTGGGCTACTGATAGCCACGTATATTTTGTTGTGTTAGGAAAATCAGACCCTTTATTAGAAATAAAGCTTTTGTACAGTTCAAAGTTCTCGTCTTCGTTTCTGGTTCATTTTTAAATGTCATGGTGGAGATTATTGTGTGAACAGACTTTTAGTGATCCTGTTGTCAACTCAAACCCCGAGATAATTAAGAGGTAAGCAACGGTAAGTATGCACCCCCGTCGAGTTTGGTGTGTTCCACAATGATTTCCTGTGAATTTCTGTGCTCTTATCTCGATAGTATCTGTCAGTGCCATTTTCATTGATGTAACTGTGCCGGTGCGATTGATAATTGGCAATCCGATTGAGGGGGCGGATATCTGACAGCCTACTATCCAGGTAAACGGGGACAGAAAAATCCCGGCATTTGCCCGAAAAGGAAGTGGGAAACCACGGAAAACCACTTCGAGGATGGCTGAGGGGGAATCGAACCCCCTCTACTCATTTGGGCCACCCGAGGCTGAGTAGACCCCTTTCTAGTCCTCGTACCACTTTTCAAATTTCGTGGCAGAGCCGGGAATCGAACCCAGGACCTCCGGGGCGGCAGCTAACCATGCTGACCGCTACGCTACGGAGGCGACTCTGGTACGAATGTAATGATGAAAACAGTGTATTGCAAAGCGTGTCATCAGGTGTCTCAACTCGTATTTCTCATTCATCATCTCCTTATGAACCATAGCATTGGTAGTGCAGAAACTTTCCTCGATCAAGTCCCATTTCTTTACACACACAACTACATCCATCGCAGAAACATGAGTTAGGCCTATTATTAGTGTCCTACGTGGTAACCAAAACCTTATCCGCATCCGCCCCGCATCCGCACGACTTTTATCCGCATTGCCCCACATCCACTACGCATCCGCCCCGCATCCGCACGACTTTTATCCGCATTGCCGCGCATCCACTACGCATCCGCCCCGCATCCGCACGACTTTTATCCGCATTGCCCCGCATCCACTACGCATCCGCCCCGCATCCGCACGACTTTTATCCGCATTGCCCCACATCCACTACGCATCCGCCCCACATCCGGAAGACTTTTATCCGCATTGCCCCGCATCCACTACGCATCCGCCCCGCATCCGCACGACTTTTATCCGCATTGCCCCGCATCCACTACGCATCCGCCCCGCATCCGCACGACTTTTATCCGCATTGCCCCGCATCCACTACGCATCCGCCCCGCATCCGCACGACTTTTATCCGCATTGCCCCGCATCCACTACGCATCCGCCCCGCATCCGGAAGACTCATATTGGCATCCGCACGTTTGTTATCCGAATCTACTGGAATTACAATTATTTTTATTTAGATATAGCATAAACAACATATTTAGACAATTGATGAAAAAGTCGTTACCTTAGGCTGTGTATGTCAAGTGCTATGTTTAAAATGAATGTTATACAACCAGAATTGCACCCCTTTTCTGTTCGGAGTGATAATTATGCTCAATGACATAATTCAAATTATATTTGTTTAAATCATGATCTTACATTTGTCAAGAAATAAACATAACGGAAAAATATGTGTCATAACATCTGGGTCTTAGTAATGATACTATACAAGTTTGGATTGTATTCTAAAACTATCCGCAAATTTAATCCAAACATTATCCGCAGCTTATCCGCTATCCGCTCAGCCTGCAAACTATAACAGCATGGCGAAAATTTTTGCGGCAAACCGCGGATATCCGCATCCACTCAGGACATTACCTATTATCAGATAAACTCAATCACGCAAGTTCACGGGGCTGATGATCAAGTTATGCTAATCCACAAAAATAAAATAACAACAAAAGACCTAAATCAAACGCATATTCTTATGAAAGAGATTCAAAACATTGTGTGTTTGCGTGTGTTTAGTTGAGAACAGGGGTCTCCAAACTACGGATCGAGGGCCAACACCGGCACGACATAGTTTATTTTGAATGTAAGAAAATTATAGAAAATAATAAATAGTTGATTTTATTTAATGAACAATTAAAAATACATTTATTTATTTATCGTATGGCTTTTAGTGCCGGGAGTGTCCGAGGATTTCTTCGACTCGCCAGAGGCTGTAGCTGCTTCAATACGGACACCCAGAGGGTGAGCTACAAGTTCCGTTCGATTTCAAGTAGTTCCAACTTTCGCTACCAGATGTCACTGGCACTTAGTCGTGAAGGTTAGAACTTTGATAGAGCGTTTCAACGCAATCTAATCTGCAAATTTAGCTTCACACAATTAATTTTAGCTAGTGGAAAGTTATTTTATGCCATAAATCTATGTCATCGGACCGCCGGGTTTACTTCCGCTCCAAAAGAAGGCATACTGACGGATTTTAACGCTCTTTAAAATCCGATGACTTCGGCCGAGTTCGAACCCGCAATCTTGGGCATAGAAGTTCAGCATGCTACCAACTACGCCACCGAAGCCGCAATAACTGACTTACATAATGAACAATTAATTATATGGGATTAATCCTCTGAAATTGAACATTATTATGATGAATGAAAATTATGTAGCTGTAAATTGCAGTTGTGGATCCAGTTTATTAGAGGAAATACTGGGTGAGTCAGCCGTGGACGTTGGGGTGTGGCTGCAGGCAGTTTCTCACATCCGGGAGGCGAGGAGGTCCAAATACCCCGCCCCCGGCAACCTTCAAGATGGTCTTCTGTGGTTTCCCAACTTCCTTCCAGGCAATTGCTGGAGTTGGTCCCTAACTATAGGCCACAGTCACTACCTTTCAATTTCTCGTCCTTACATTCACACTTTCCTCCCAAGACAACACTCCACACGCGATGGTACTTTAGCTCACCCCATGGAGGCAGCAACAAACTCTGGTGAGCTGAATATATCCTCGGACACTCCCGGCACTAAAAGCCACACGCTGAAAAAAATAGTGGAAATCATCGGCAGCGATTTCAAATGCTCATCAGTTAATTTGGATCTGTAAATATTTTTTGTATATTTCATTTTGGAGAATGAGTAGTGCTGAAAGCGGAACAAAATCCACTAGCATTTGGAGCTGAGTCCACCCTCCGTGCCCTGAACCATAGATATCTCACTCGCCAGATATGGTAGTCCCGAAACAATCATTTGCGCGTAATTCAAAAGTTTGGCCTGTTTGCCATCTCTTGATGAATGCAGTACATTTGCATTGTCTGTTGGCACAGGCTAGAGTAAAATGTGGCTTTTCACCGATGTCTCAGTCTCACTCATGGCTGTGATTATATGGAAGCTACTGAGGTATGGGTGGTGCTTAGTAATGACATTCAGGGCACAGTCAGTGCCTGTGAATGCTGTGCAAGGTTCTACTCATAGGGTTAGTACTGCTGTTTTGACTCAGTGCGGAAAGCAATCGCAAACTATCTCACTCCTCATCTTGCCTAGTACGCCTCAATATAGGTCTGCCTTGGGTTTTTGTGGATATCTACCCACATAAGCTAACGGCGATACTTTTTGAGGATCCAACCAGCCCTCGAGATTACTACCTAACAGACAGACACTTCAGTAGTATAGTATGTTGGTATAATGAGCTGTCTTGGAATTTGGTACTTTGTGGAGAAGTCAGTGTGGTCTTTAGACTAAAATGTTTTTAGATCCCTGGTTTAGATTCATATTTTTTGTACGTACACTGATCAGTTACATGTATAATGATTCATTTTCAGGTGACTGGATCTTTGGACAACTGATGATGCACTGCTAACTACACTAGGTATGTTACAAGTTTACAACAACTCCTTAGTAGGCTATATCAACTAGGCTCATTATTATTACCTGACGTTGACAGTGATGAAGGTAAATTTCAGAAATTAATGCTCTAGGTTTTCGCCGTGTCTATTCCGGGTTTTTGCTTAGGTGCACCGGGTTTTTGCACACCCTGCCCGGACCATCGCTGGGGTAGCGCATTTTGCACTACGGCATGTTATTCTATTACGTTGTTGAGGTAACTTGTTACTGTACCATAATGTGATTTTATGTTCAACGATGTCGAAATATAAATCTTATATGTCAGAAAACTGTATCATAATAAGGGTCATTATAACACTATTTTTCATTATGAAACAGTTTCTCCCACCAAACAGAGCTCAAGAAACAGTTGTGTGACCAATTAGGTAAGGATAGCATCGCATCTGCGTGACTTCCACGGCCTCCTATTTAAAATTTCACTGCGTGGCTAGTGTCATAGTGGGGTATTTGAGGAGGCCATGGTCAAATACAATGTATTCTCTGCGTCCCATGCGCTCTGTTCATTACATAACACTGGCGATATCTCGACATATATTTATGAATATTTATGTTCGAACATAAAATAGTTATACTGTAGTTATCGTCGAACATACTCGTTTTGTAAACATACTCGTGTCTTAATTATTGTCATTATAGGCTTGTTGCGTAATGTACTATTTTGGAACCGTTATAGCGAGGAGAAAAGCTGAGAGAACTCTTGGTTCCCGCAATTATTAACATGACTATTTGCTGCAAGTATGGGACCCTAATGGTGGTCCGGGCGCGGATGATGAACCTAACTTGGTGCACGTAGGCGAAACCCCACAACAGGCACAGCCAGCAAACCGTAGAATATTTGCTGAAGTTGGTCATGAAAACCAATATGTCGTCTTAATGATGAAGATAGCCCAAGGTTGCAGGATTGAATCCTGGCGCAGTCAGGGTGCACACATGCGAGGGTGTCGTGTCAGTAGATTGAGCATGTATTGAGAAGTGTTTCTCTACATCCACCCTTCTACTGTATGAAAAGTGCGGTGAAGAGTTTTATAAATGATTGGTGTATTGGCTCTCATGGTTACCATACCTAATTTTACGATGCTCCAAGCATCCGAACAAGAGTTATAGGCGTAGGCTACGTAAAGATACAAAGAAAGACAGCCAGCCAATTCTATTGTCTACAACATATTACCGAGATATCCAAATATGGGTATATCTACCACACAGTATCAAACAAAGTCATCCTTACGATGAACCCGTTTGTCGACAAAAAAAAAAGTTAAAATGTGCTCTCAGACTAAATTCACCTAACGTGTACTTCCTGACGTGAAATAGAATAATTGAAAGTCTTGTAGACGAAACGCAATACACGTCACATAAAAACTGACCCTCTACGTTGTGCTAGGTGCCCATACACAGGAAGACCCATTTCTTAAATTATAAAGGCTTGTGGTGCATGAAAATTCAGGTTCTTTAGCCTCAAATTGCCCAAATTCCTAAAAGCCGCAAAAAAATGCTGGTTCAATTCAAGAATTTTTGAAAATAATGTTGCTGTTTGGAGATATAATAGACCTTGTGTACTATATGTCGAACGTGAAAATTGAATGAAAAAATTCTAGGTTACCCCTTGACCCCCTTAATTGCATTGATGAATTGTACAATCTACGTTAGTTCCGTGATAACCTTTTAGCCATTTGCAAACTTTCACAGAAATGTAATAAATGGAGTGACATTGCTTCTTACAGAAATAGAAGGAAAGTTGTAAGCCACCCCTTGATATAATGTTCTCATGGTTACCGATTTGCATTCCTTCATTAGTTTGTTAAATTAAATTAAATTAAATTAGTTTTCTGGGAATATTTCAGAGACTGTTGGATTTAGAGCCTTATAATGTAGTTTTTGAGGACCCTTTAGGGCCCCCGAGTTTTGTTTCTGGCACCGAGGGGGTTTGTCTCGTCGTTGTACGCCATAATATAATACTAATAATAATATAATATAGGGAGAAATTATAACACCTATTTTTTAAATTATTAATGCAGCCAATGGCCATGTACTTTTCTTTTCAGGACGGGTGAGGGAAGGGATATTATCAGAGAAAGAAGCATTCAATCACGCATGACCAAAATGGAAATGGCCTACCATTTAACTAAGGACATCTATAAGAAAAGGTCAATATCCTTCAACGCAAAACTAAAACATTACTGCAGTGTCATCCGTCCGGAGGTCTTACATGCTTCTGAATGCCTCACGATGAACAAAAAAGGCTTGATCGAGAAACTGGAGGCCAAAGAAAGAAACATTTTGAGAATAATATAGGGTTCCATCAAAGACAATGGGGAATACAGAAGACGGCATAACCATGAACTATATACTCATGTGGAGAAGATAAGTAACGTCATCCGGAAGAGAAGGATACCATTTTTTGGGCATGTGAAACGAATGAGCCCAGAGAGACTGACCAACCGCAACATAACTTACTTTCAGGAGAGGAAAACAAAATGGGCCTGGTTCATAGAACTGGATAAAGATCTGAAAGAAGTGGGGATTACACCAATAGACATTCAGGAGCGCGCCCCACTCAAAAGGAAACTTCAAGTTTGCAAAGGTTTCCAAGAAAAAACGAAGCTGAAAACGGGAAAGATTTGGACCCAGGAACGGAAGGAAGTTCACCGAGAACGAATGCGGGCATACTGGGCAAACATCAAAGCCAGTAGGAGACAGTGGGAATGACGCGGTCCATAGATGGCCTGTACGAAATGAATGAATGAATGAATGAATGAATAATATGGGGTTAGGAATATAATAGACCTGCCGTACCACACCCGCAGGTGTAAACCGCGTGAAAAACATCTAGAGTACCCCTTGATCCCCTTAAGCGCGTTAAACGTATTGATGAATTTTACGGCTTAATTTGGTTCCGTGATAACCTTCTAGCCGTTTGCAAACTTTCACACCAATGTAATTAATGGAAATGCATTGTGTCTTACAGCAATAGATGGACCTCTGAGAATCTGTTGCCATGGTTACTGGCTTGCATTTGTTCATTAGTTTATTAAATGAAATTAGTTTTCTGGGAATATCTCAAAAACGGTTGGTCTTAGGGCCTTAAAATGTGCTTTTCGGGTACCAGAGTTTTGTCTCTCACATTGAGGGGCTGAAAATGAGCGTTGTCTCGTCCTTCTACGCCTATTTCAGCATATATTTTAAGGGGGTAGCCCCCCTTTTATGAGGGGTACGGAGAAGAGTTATATCAATGATAAGTGTCGTGCCTCTGATGGATATCTGTACCAAATATTACGTTGATACACCCAGCCGTTCTCGAGTTATAAGGGAACAAATTTGTCCACAGACGAACAAACAGACAAACAGAAAGACAGACAGACGAAAAGAAAATTCGCGCGCATCCATCAAAAACTGTCTGAAACGCGTAAACAACTCAATTTTCCGTAGAAATTCAGAGAAAAACAGACAAACTTTCATTTTTATATATCGAGAGATATACTGCACCGGTCGGTGTTGACCGTGTTTTATTGCACAAATTTAGGTTTCACTCGCTAACCGTTGGAGATATACGAAAAGTGATAAGGACCTTTCGGATAGAAAATTAAATGGTAAAGCTCATGTATGCCATCAAAAGTTTGCTATTTCTTGGCGTTCTCTTTTCATTTGAAATGGAATTATGAAATTTTGAAACCAAAGGGTGTAGTGACGTCACAAATGTCGGTTTTACTCGCTAACCGTTGGAGATACACGAAAAGTGATAGGGACCTTTTGGATAGGAAATTAAATTTCAAAGCTCGTTTGTGCCATCAAAAGTTTGCTATTTCCTACCGTTCTCTTTTTATTTGACATGGAAATATGAAATTTTGAAACCAAATGGCGTAGTGACGACACTAAAATGGTCGCCATTTTTTAATAGTGCACAAATTAGAAATCAAAAGTATCCTATATGTAAACCTGGTAAATCAGCTACATCCATGCAAAATTTCATTTAAATCGGACCAGTGGTTCTTGCGTTATTGAATAACACACAGACAGACAGAAAAACAGACACACACCATCTCATTTTTATATATTAGTATGATTATCTTTTGAGACAAGTTTTCTAACTTTTTGAACTTATTTGTGACTAGTGGAGGTCCCACCTTCATCCAGGTGGAAATGCCTATCATATTTAGTGTATGTATGTCTACCCCGTATTATTCCCATTTTCGAGGGGGTCGGGGATGAAAGTCTATCTGGCGGAAGGTATTTTCGACCGGAAGCCCCTCCTGACGCCAACCTCGTGGGAGGAGTTAATGAGAGATGAAATGAAGGAAGGTGAATGAAACTGGGCAAGGATGTGGAGGGAAGCGGCCGTGGCCTGTCAGAAGGTACAGTCACAGCATTTGCCTGGATTTGAAAATAGGGAAACCATATTAAGGACAGCCGACGGTGGGGCTTGAACCCACGTCTACCGAGACCACAGAGAGCTTCGTCCCATGGCCTAGAGCTGCGCGGTAGCGAGCATAGCTACCGCTGTTGTTGCATATCATACTGTATTTAGTATCATTCTGCAAGAAACACAACAAGGATCTTCTTCTTATTACTATTATCACCAGACCCGCTCCGTGTCAGATTATGGGGTGGCGAGTGGTCTGTTCGACACAGACCGTATTGTTAAGGCTGTAGCTGCATGGAGAAGCCGTGCTAGGAAACGCACATTAATTCTCGTGTATCTCTCCACCGTCTGTTGGCAAACTACTATTAATGGAACTACTATAATGGGAAATGTAAGAACTACGCGAATTTGTCTCTTTACGTACAAAGCCATGGGAACCACCACTCCAGCAGGACACAGAAAGGAGAACAATCTTTATAAATAAAGTAATCTTTCAGTCTGAACACTATGAATTTTCAGCTCAAACTTTGTGTTTATCCCAGATGAGAAGTATAATCACTAGGGCTCGGAAGTTGCCTACATATACTATAAAAGGGCGCAAAATATCAAAATGAAGGGCATAAAAACAGGAAAAAATGCTACGTAAAAGAGGCAATCCAGTTTTATTGACATATCTAATATTTATAATAATGTTTAAAAAATTCAACATTCTGGTGATATGCAACATAGGCCTACATTGCGAATATTTGTGAATTAAACAATTCGTTTTTGACATAATTTGGAAAAGGAATCCCGTTAATTCAAAAAAGTACTTGGAGAATTTACAACGAAACACTTTTTCCACCAAGAATGAATTCAGTGAACCCGCAATGGAAATCCTGGAGCAAGAAATTGAAATTAATATCACTAGAATCATACTTGACTTAACAGAACTAGGGTTACAGAAATTGAATTCTGTTCGAGGTCATTGTCATGACGCGCCTGTAACTTATCTGACTTATCTTTTGTCGCCCAAGAATGTTTTTCCCTCTTTTCAGACATGGAACACACATAAGTATTTAATACTGAACAGATGTTTAGGAGGCGATGAACTGAGATCGGACAGTAAAAAAGTAGAAGAAAATAGGTGAAGTTGCAAAAAAGAAGCCGTGAAAACCTTAAAAATGGCTAAATAAGGAGCAATAAGCCAAAAACTCCAAGACGTCAAAAATCGATCAAATAAACCCTTCCATTTTCTATACAATGACCCAAAATGAACATATGTTTGGCCTCGTTTCCGAAAACTCGAAACAAAAGCTCTAATAAAGACCAAATATATCCTCAGTTTGAATTGTGTCTGTTTATTTTTCTGTTTGCCTGTTTGTTATGGGTTGGTGGCAAAACTACTGGAATTAATAGCATAACATTCGTATTTAATTAGAAGACACCCCTAAAATAAAACTAAGCTGCAAATTATTCATTTAATATTAAGTGATAAGGGGGTTGAGAGGAAGCCTCAAATATTATTCCAGTAAGGAGATTGCACGATTCACATCAATATCTTGACATGCAGCTGTAAGCTCAGTCATGATTTCGTGGAATGCGCTCGAAACGGCTGAAAATCGCTCGTTCCGTCATTGATAAGACGAGAAGCAAATCATGCATGTGTCTCAATCGTGCATTTAAGAAGTCACAAGCCTGTCATTCATTCGGACCGTACCATCCAGGAAGTGATTTCCGTGATATCCCACTTCTACACAAGGTAGGTTACTAGTAAATACCAGGGGCCGAGAACCTAGATGTTTGGACCCTTTTTAGGATAGTGGTCTATATATTAACCACCTGCTATAAAAGAGTATATCGACTATTACGAAAGGCGCTAATAGTTGAAAATTTCAGCCTAATTACAACAAAATTTCTTGTAGATGTAATATTTCTGATAAGCAAATATTATATCTGTTAATTATTAAACAATAAAATAAAACATAAATATACAAATTAACAAGTAGTTCCGTGAAGAACTATACAGCATATTTTCATATTTCCTACTTATGTTAATTGCCACTATCACATACAAAATTTCAGTTTGATTGCTGTAATAGATTCGTAGATATTGAGAGCCAATTAAATATTTCGGATGGTCCCATGTTGGATTTTATATATGTAGGTCCTGGAGTTATGTACTGTTACATGAAGATTATTTTGTACGTGTAGCATTTAAACTTCAATCGCATGATTAGGACACAAGAAGTAACAAGGAGATTTTAAAATTTCGCTCAGCTGCCATCTTGAGGTTATGGAAACAATTGAAATAAATTAGATGCCAGTGGATTATCATTCGTATATGGATTTACTGTACCAAGTTTCACTGCACTCAGATGGTCAAATTGCGAGAAACGTGCATGTGAATATTTATACTTCGCGTTGCCGCCATGTTGGATTTGTGATAACCAGGTTATTTAAAGTCCTATAGGTGAACTTAAGTTCATAGCCCCCTATGAACAATAAAACATTCAGTTTGATTGCTGTAATAGATTCGTAGATATTGAGATCCATCTAAATATTTCGGATGGTCGCCATGTTGGATTGTTATAAGTATAGGCCATAGATTCATGTACCATCAAAGGAAAATTATTGCGTGGGATCATTATTCAAACTTTCACTTCAATCGCATGATTACGACACAAGAACTTAATTTTAGGCAGATTTCATTAGAAAGCTAACTATTGCAATGGGTCCCATGTTTCGACTTTCGGAAAATTTCGAAATATCTTCGCGTTTCACATCCCCCAGACCCAAAAACCACCGTCAGTTCAAAAGTTTATATATATAATTATATATATATATATATATATATGTATATCAGTTTCTTGTGGACACGATAACTGCCGTAATTTTGCACCAATCACTTTGAATTTTTTACAGAATATGTATACGGTACCTATAAAATCTCGGTCGAGTTCGTTACTGGGCTAAATCGGACCAAGGGGGTGAAAATGGGGGGCTTTTTTTCGAAAAGGTGAAATATTGCTATAACTCTCTTAATATGTGAAATATCGAATAAGTTCAACGTTCATACTATGTGTCGGATAAAGCCCAAAAATTTATGTTTGAAGAGTTTTTTTATAGCACCAACCATTGACCAAAGGGGTGGGAAAAAGTGGGTTTTTCGGGAAACATTAATCATATCTCTCTTAATAGGCACAATATCAAAACCGTACAAAATGGACAATATTCCCCTAATAATTACCTAAAACTTTTGGCTGAAAGAATTTTTGATATGACCCACCATTACGCCAAGGGATGAGAAAAATGATTTCGGAATTATAATAAAATGCCAAGAGCTATCAGAGGTTGCCATGGCAACACTACTAAATTGATGAGGGATGAGCCATCAGACGTTGCCATGACAACGCACTTGCACGAGATCAGATTCAGTATTTCCATCTGACTAAGTGTGAAGCCGCTTCGGTGAGGTAACTGGTAGCATGCTGAACTTCTATGCCCGAGGTCGCGAGTTCTAAGCCGGCCGAAGTCGTCGGATTTTCTAAGAGCGCTAAAATCCCTCAGTATGCTTTCCTTTGGAGGTGAAGTTCCAACGTTCGTTGCGAGTTGCTGGTTGGGGTGGCATCTAGTAGCCGAGTTCACAGTTAGGTGTCGTTGACGGTAGTACCTGGTAGCAACATTAGGAACTACTGCTTGAAATTGACCGTATGCAGTCCTTACCTGAATTAAGACTAATACAGCCATTACAATTTACACCGTTTATCAGACAGATTCTACACTCACCCAAAGTACACGGGGTTAGATGACCGCGTTGTCGCAGCCCCTAAATTGAGGAACCTACCAGAGGTAGATTTCATTAGAAAGCTAACTATTGCAATGCTTGCCACGGTGGGTGAGTGGTTATAGTGTCGGACTACCAACCCAAAGATTGCAGGTTCGCCCCTGGCCATGGTAAGTGATTTTTGAAGGCGACAAAATTCACGATACTCATGTCATACGTTGTTGGCATGTTAAAGAACCCATTTGAATTCAGTAGGCCGTGTTCAATGGCAAAATTAATCTCGGGTTTTTCGCCAACACAAAGTTCCTCCATTCTCTACTTGAAAGCGCTGTAGTGTCAAGGAGTTTAGATATCTAACCTCCTTGACTTTCATAGCGTTCAAAGGAACGACGAAATTCGACATGCAGGCTACCCTCTGGGTGTCAATTAACAAAGCTTGCACCAGGCACCCGAGGCCATACGATATTATTATTATTATTTCTATTGCAATGGGTACCATGTTTCGACTTCCGGAAAATTTCGACATATCTTCGCGTTTCACATCCCCAAGACCCCAAAACCACCGTCAGTTCAAAAGTTTATATATAATTTATGTATGTATATATATGTATATCAGTTTCTTGTGGACACGATAACTGCCGTAATTTTGCACCAATCACTTTGAATTTTTTACCGAATATGTATACCTATAAAATCTCGGTCGAGTTCGTTACTGGGCTAAATCGGTCGAAGGGGGTGAAAATGGGGGGCTTTTTTCAAAAAAGTGAAATATTGCTATAACTCTCTTAATATGTGAAATGTCGAATCCATTCAACGTTCATACTATGTGTCGGATAAAGCCCAAAAATTGATGTTTGAAGAGTTTTTTATAGCACCAACCATTGACCAAAGGGGTGGGAAAAAGTGGGTTTTTCGGAAACATTAATCATATCTCTCTTAATAGGCACAATATCAAAACCGTACAAAATGGACAATATTCCCCTAATAATTACCTAAATCTTTTGTCTGAAAGAATTTTTGATATGACCCACCATTATGCCAAGGGATGAGAAAAATGATTTCGGGATTATAAGAAAATGCCAAGAGCTATCAGAGGCTGCCATGGCAACACTACTAAATTGATGAGGGATGAGACATTAGACGTTGCCATGACAACGCACTTGCACGAGATCAGATTCAGATTTCCATCCGACTAAGTGTGAAGTGGCTTCGGTGACGTAACTGGTAGCATGCTGAATTTCTATGCCCAAGGTCGCGAGTTCAAAGCCGGCCGAAGTCGTCGGATTTTCTAAGAGCGCTAAAAATCCCTCAGTATGCTTTCCTTTGGAGGGGAAGTTCCAACGTTCGTTGCGAATTGCTGGTTGCGGTGGCATCTAGTAGCCAAGTTCACAGCTAAGTGTCGTTGACGGTAGCACCTGGTAGCAACATTAGGAACTACTGCTTGAAATTGACCGTCTGCAGTCCTTACCTGAATTACAGACTAATACAGCCATCCCAAAGTACACGGGGTTACATGACCGCGTTGTCGCAGCCCCTAAACTGAGGAACCAACCAAAATCTCTGCGGGAGATATAATTTTGCGTGAAGAAGTAACAGACCGTTACATAGTTACACATCAGTGTCGAAACCTTGCATAAGGACAGTGTGACCACAAGTATAAAAATGGACCCCAAATGACAAGAAGGTTACCGTTCCCATAAGATAATAAAATGTTTAAAATAAGCATAAAATGACGAAAAACAAAGTTAATTAAGCTCCAATTATAAAATACCTTCTCGCAATAAATGAGGTCTGATCCTTCTATGAAAACCTACATATTCTGCCTATTTTCGCCTATCCCCAAGTTTGTCCGGTGAAATCTACCTCAGCCTTCCGGCGTGCCGAGAAGACTTTTTAAAATTCACACAACCGCCATCTTGAGGTTATGTAAACAATTGAACTACATTATATACCAGTGCATTACAATGTGCATGTGTACCAAGTTTCATTTTGTTTGATTCATTAAATCGCGAGAAACATCTATTTAAAATTTTAAATTCGCTTGGCCGCCAGATTCGTTTTGTAGTTAACCGGTTTTTGAATGTCTTATAGATGAACTTCCAGTAGTGCCTTTTATCTCCGTACATAATTTCAGGGTGATACCGCTGATAGTTTCAGAGATATAGAATGCCGGTGAAATATTTCACACATCCGCCATCTTGTGGTTATGTAAACAATTGAACGAAGTTAGATGTCGGTGCATTACAATGTATATAAACATATACTGTACCAAGTTGTGTTGCGTTTGGTTGGTTAAATTGCGAGAAAAGCCTATTTAAATGTCGCAAATTCGTGTGGCCGCCATGTGGGTTTTGTAGTTACCAATTTTTCAAAAGTTACATAGGTGAACTTCTAGTAGTTCTCTTTATCACCGTAAAAAATCCTGGGTGATATCGGTAATAGTTTCGGAGATATTGAATGCTGGTGAAATATTTCGCACAGCCGCCATGTTGGATTGGTGAGACGTAATAAAATTTGAAGGGCACGGTCTGGGTCGCCCGGAATAGTGCTATGAACTTACCGAGTTTCATTGAAATCGCTCCATTCGTTTAGAAGTTATTAGGGACACACACACACACACACACACACATGGACAAAAGGTGATCTCATAAGCCTTTTTTTTTTAAAATTGAAAATAGGCTAAAAATAAAACACACTCAAAATTAAAATAAAATTTAAAGGCACTAAAAATTAAAATAAAATATAAAGGACACTAAAAATTAAATTAAAAGACACTAAAAATTAAAACAAAATTAAGATTATAAAATTAAAAAGTTAAAATTATAAAATTAAAAATAATAAATAAGTAGGTAATTTTGAAAATTGATAAAAAAATAACGATGAATATTAAAAATAAAAATAAAAATTAGAGCTGGAATTGAATTTTTTATAGAAAAATTAAGTAAATATTATAAAAACATAGTCTGGCCTATAAAGTGTTAAAACAAGAAAATTATCATCATCATCATCATCACTAGTAAATACCGGGATGGTTCTTAACTAAATTGTACGGCCATCTCTTTCAGAAACCTCACCTGAATTACAAATACCACTAACTTGTGGTGTAGCGGCTATTATTCTTGGTTGTCACCCCGGAGGTTCAGGTTCGATTCCTGGCTCTTCCAAGAAATTTCAATTCCGGTCTGAGTGCTGAAAGGGGGTACACTTAGCCTCGTGAGGCCAAACTGAGTAGAAATGGGTTCGATTCCCACCTCAATCATCCAGGGAATGGTTTCCGTGGTTTCCCACTTTTACTCCAGGCAAATACCGGGATGGTTTCTAACTTAAGTCCATGGCCGCCTCCTTCCCAATACTCATCTGAATTACAAATACACACACTAATACATTGAAGTGACAGAAGCCATTTTTCAGTGTTGCACAATTCTGGTAAAGAACGCCTTTCAGTCGGTCAACACAAATTGTGCCCAATGACATTAAGTCAGAAAACAAGTATTTGAATACCCTAACCTGAAAGAAAAATCACCCCGCATTTTTAGCCTATTTTCATTTATGAAGAAATAGACTTATGAGATCATCTTTTGTCCGTGTGTATGTGTGTGCGTATGTGTGTGCGTGTCCCTAATAACTTCTAAATGGCTGGAGTGATTTCAATGAAACTCGGTAAGGTCATAGCACCATTTTGGCCAACCCCGACCGTGTCCTTCGAAATTTATTACGTCTCACCAATCCAACATGGCGACCATCCGAAATATTTACACGGTTCTCAATATCTACGAATCTATTGCAGCAATCAAACTAAAATTATTTATGTTCATAGAGGCTATGAACATAGTCTATTATGTTCATCTATGAGACATTCAATAACCTGGTGAGTACACATCCAACATGGCGGCCACGTGAAATATAAATATTTAAATGGACTTTTCTCGCGATGTAACCATCCGAGTGCAGTGATACTTGTTACGGTAAATGCTTATACAAATTTTAATCCACTGCCATCTAATATAATTCAATTGTATTCATAACCACAAGAAGACAGCTGTGCGAAATTTTAAAAATTCGTTTTTATTTCTTGTGTCCTAATCAGCGATTGAATTTTGAATACTACACCTACACAATAATGTACATGTAATAGTACATAATTCTAAGACCTACATATATAAAATTCCAACATGGCGACCATCCGAAATATTCAGACGGTTCTCAATATTTACGCATCTATTACAGCAATAAAACTGAAATTTTGTATGTTGATAGAGGCAATTAACATAAGTAGGATAGGCTATATGAAACTAGGCTGTATAGTTATTCACGGAACTAGGCCTATTTGTTGTACGTAATAGTATTATGTAACAACCCTATAATGGCAATAATTAAGAAACGAGCATGTTTATAAAACGAGGGAAGCGAGTTTTATAATTTCCATACGAGTGTCTTAATTACCATTATAGGCGAGTTGCATACGACTGTTTATGTTCGACGATAATTATAACTTTATTATATTATATGTTTTAACATACATATTCATAAATATCTGTGGGACTCATTCATAATAATAATAATAATGTTATTGGTTTTACGTCCCTTTTAACTACACTGGCTTTTAGAGACGCCGGGGTGCCGGAATTTTGCCCCGAAGGGGATCTGCTGCGTGGCTCAGGGGTAACGTTCTCGCTTGCTGAGCCCAAGGTTGCAGGTTCGAAACCTGGCGCAGTCAGCTGGCATTTGAGGGTGCGCAAATGCGAGGGAGCCGTGTCAGTAGATTTACTGGCACGTTAAAGATCCCCTTCGGGGACTCATTCACTTCAGTTAGTGAACAGAGCGCGCTGGTTTTGCTTACTGAACACAGCGCATGCGTGGGTCAAAGAACTTCGGAAGCAGAGACCATTTACTTTGCTTGGCAATGTTATTGTATACAGCCTGCATGATGTCTAGTGCTGATTATGACTGGCATTCACTAATACTGTCACCGAAGTCGTTTGAAAGCAATGCGCTGTGTAGAAATTGGGTTGGGGATATTAAGGTACAGTGCTATTTCTTGTCTCATATACGCCAGTTTATTTACGCGAACTTTCCATGTCAGTAATTAGGTAGAAGGATGCTGTGTTGCTAACTTCTGGACGTAGATCATACATTTCTTGCATATGCCATAGTATTTTCTTGTTACCGTAAAGGTTCGTGCTGATTTTGTCTTTGTGTTTGTGATTGTAACTACAATGGTTGATCCGATATCCAATTTGAACTTTCAAATCATGTAATTCATGCCGGACATGTTGGATTTTGAGCGTATGCGCGAAGCTTTCCTTACCTAATTGGTCAATGAATGAGCTCTGATTGGCTGGAGAAACTGTTTCATAATGAATAACAGTGTTATAGCGGCCCTCATTATGATACAGTTTTCTGACAGTATAATATTTACATGTCGACATCGTCGAACATAAAAGCGTGTTATTTTGTGATAAATATCTCTTTAAGTTTAGGGTATGTAATTACTTGCTTTCTTGCCTAATGTAATTGGGCATACTTCGTTTTCACCGACTGGGAAGCTTTCTTTAATAACACACTAGAACAGCCATCGATATAACACAGATTATGAGACAAATTTCACACATTCTCAAGTACACATGGCTACATAACCACGAATTCGCAAATTTCTTAAATCAATCATCAACAGCAACAACGCCAACAGCAATCTTATTCTTGTTCCTCTTGAGCCCAATGATTCCGAGTACCTCCCAAAAAAGTGCATTGCTGAAGAATGAGTTGCTGTGAATTTTTGATCCAGTATTGAGGTTATGTTTGCAGAGTCGTTGAAAGCGAGTTGACACGCACAGCAGTTAGTTGGCTACAATTTGTTTTGTTCGCTGCTAGAATAAAATGTTTATTTCTCCACAAGACTGTCACTATGACAGGCGGTGGCCCCTCCCCCTGCCGTGGACAGGACAGAACGTAGGACTGATGGATCTCGCAGCCAGCCCTGCAACCATTTATATCTGACACTGTGTTTTATTACTCCTCCACGAGGCAAGGAAAACAAAAACAGGCTGGACACAGCATGGAGTAAATAAGAGAGCCGAGCGAGGCATGACATGGCACTGTCTGTCACTTGCATTGGTCGCCTGGCCGCAGCGTCTCCAGCGGGGGAAAACTCAACTCGTGTGCTAACAATGTTTAATTTGGACAGGACGGGACAAGATAATTTAAAAATATATTGGAGAATCATTGCTTTAATGAGATGCCTGGTAGGTGTTCGTTCGTAGTGTCTGAAGGCCTCAGGCTTCATATACAGTGATTATTTAGTTGGTACACTAATTCAAGTACTCAATTGCACATGGAGGGCCACGGTGTATAAAATTTCATATGGATGTAGTGCGTTGTTCGCGTGCTAGGTAGAAGACACAGGTTTAGCGTCGGTCGATCCAGCTGGACACCATTTGTCATGTGAGCCTAGCTGGGCAGCTCATCCATGACGAGTTAAAGCTGAGTATGTTGAGTTTTGGTGAGAAGGTAGAAATAAGTGTGCTGCGGCCTGGCAGACCTCTGCACGGTACAAAGGGCTGATCATTCCTGGCTGGGTAATTTATTCACTGAAAAGGAGTATGCTCAGCTTTGCGAAGAAGGTAGAAGGAGAAGTGTGCTGCGGCCTGGCAGACCTCTGCACGGTACAAAGGGCTGCTCATTCCTGGCTGGGTAATTTCTTCGCTGAAGGGGAGTATCCTCAGCTTGCTATGAAAGGGAAAGTGAAAGTGAAAGTGTGTAGCAGGCTGGCAGACATCTGCACGGTGCAAGGGCTCTTCGACTCGGCATCGCACTCAGTGAAACTGTACATCTTATTATTTTTCCATTCGGGAGTATTCTATTGAGTGAAGATAGGCGTAAATCAGAGGTGGCTGCTGCCAACCCAATATATTAAAGAAATACGATTTCTGAGATACCATATTTTATTTACCTGTGCCTCTTTAAAAAATGGAACAATAAATATAGTCTACTCTTTTCACGGTCTATTTCACTTTCTTCCTCCACGTTGTATTTTTCTCATCCGATGTTTCATTAACGAGTTCTTGTGTAGATCCACGCTTACTTTTAGGACACTGGTTAAAAACGTAATTTAAACGTTCAGGTATTAGAATTATTGATTTTCTGTTTTGTTAAAGAAAATTAGAAAGCCAACATCTGTTTTTTAGGATTAAAATATTCAAACCGTTTTAATTTCCTCATATCTAACGAAATTTGGCTCTTAGACTCATTTTATTGAAAATTGGGTATTAGCAATAACTTTTCGGTTGTGAATGTCACTCTAAAGGTTTTAAAATCTACCATTTTAAAGTTTAAATTTGAAAAATTTCGGTGGGGCGATTTCAGGGAAGAGCCCTCCGGTAAGCCCTACCATCCCAACAAAATGCTGAATTTATGTCTTTGGGAGTGGATTATATTTACTGTCGGAGACCCTTCACAATGCCAAAATCTCGAGAGGATTAAATGAGAGATGGCATTGAATGATGAATGAGACTGGGAAAGCAGTTAGAAGGAAGCACCTATAGCTAGAGCCCTGCGCGGATAGACAAAACGTTATCCGCATCCGCCCCGCATCCGCACGGCTGTTATCCGCATCCGCACGACTTTTATCCGCATCCGCCCCGCATCCGCACGACTTTTACCCACACGTTTGTTATCCGAATCTACTGGCATTACAATAATATTTTCAATGTGTTGCTTTATCTTTTAGACATTTGAGTAGCAAGTCATACACTATGTACTGTCTTCGCGGCAGGAGATGGCAGTTGAACACGCTGTGACGGGGTGCGGGGAACTTGCAGTACGCATACGCGGCCCGCATATTCCTAAGTTAAATACATCGGCTTGCCGCATGCCAATGGTTGTCATTGCTGCAGGCGACACTCAGCCACTGAAAGAAGGAATCTGCTGAGTGAGTGAAGCAAGTAGTGACCAACTGAATGTTTTTGGAATGCGCTTACGCAGTGAGCGGGAAGACCCCTGCAGTTCAAACCCGACTGCCAACTCCTGACGCGATATCAGTATGTGAACTTGAATCGAACCGTCTGACAAGCTTTGTGGGCGTTAAGCCATAAAATAATTTTACCAATGTCAAAAGGTATTTGGATAATTATGCCTCCATTTCGTTGGTAAAACAGCTTTACGGACTAGACGACTTGGAGCAAGACAATTTTGCAGCAACTGCTTTGGTAGGATTGACTGGGGAATGTTGAAACTTCTCCCCACTTCCCTTATTTTCCTCCCATCATCCCTAATTGCACGTCGAGATTTCTGCACATTTTCAGTTTGGTAGGAGGTTTTCTCCGTTTTGCGCGTATAATTTCTTGGCATCTCGAGAACAAACACGAATTATTTTGCCATTAATGTCGCGTTGTATTTGTATTTGTAGTACTTGTATCGTATATGATCTGCGCACCATACCCCACTCTGCTTTTAAAACCTAACTCACTGAATCCCGGTATACTAATCTATTATATTGATAAATAAATACATGCAAAACCACTGTACACACTGACATTTAAAACTACATTTAATTTTAAATAATTGAATCACAACTGTAGGCTTACCTTCGTATTTGCTGGCTACAGAAAATAACATGCAACGTGTTAAGTTTCTTCATCCAAGCCTGACGGTTATCACATAGCGACTGGCATCATGCTGACTGTCCCTATCTGATAGGTACGATGACAGCTTTAGGGTAGCAGTGAACTGAGTTGCTAGTTGTACTACCAACTTGAAAAACATAGGTGCGCACGATTACCCGCTGCGCACAATTACCCAACTTTCTCCATGATATTCAACAAGTTCGGATTGTATTCTAAGAACTATCCGCAAATTTACTCCAAACATTATCCGCAGCTTATCCGCTATCCGCACAGCCATGCAAAATATATCCGCATGGCGAAAAATTTTGCGGATATCCGCGGATATCCGCATCCGCGCAGGGCTTTACCTATAGCCTATTAGAAAGCACCGTTCTGGCATTTCCTGGACTTGGAAATGTTAAACCACCTAAAAAGACAGACGGTAGTGGGGCCATAGCCACTCACCTTCAAAGTTCTTAGATAGCCTGTCCTGTTGTCCTTTAAATTAACACAATGCAGGGGAAGGCAAACTATTCGGATTTTTGAAATGTCAAATTATTTCACTCAGGGAGCAATCATGATCGATCTAAAATAATACCCCGTTCGACCGATTGACGTGCTGGATATGCTTGCTGTACATAATGTAAATATTATCCAATATAAATATAATATTCATTCATTACGTTCTTCTGTACGACTATTTATAATGTGCTGAGGTTCTAAACGGCGTTATTTGATTTCCGAACATCACAACATTTATTGCCCTAGCTTGTTTTACAAGACAAAATATAGGCTACATAGAAAAAATTGCCTTTCTTCATTATTTTACGTACCCATAAAAGTACCATAGGGCGATTTTCAGCAGTCTTCTATTTATACTACTGACGCACAATGGGGTGTATGGCCAATTTAGGTGGCTAAAATATTTTGTTTTTGATTTTGATGGGTGCTGTGGTTCTAAATCATTGTATTTATATATATTTATTTATTTATTTATTTTATACACTAAGCCTCCGTGGCTTAGGCGGCAGCATTCCGGCCTCTCACCGCTGGGTCCGTGGTTCAAATCCCGGTCACTCCAAGTGAGATCTGTGCTGGACAAAACGGAGGCAGACAGGTTTTTCTCCGGGTACTCCGGTTTTCCCTGTCAACATTTCATTCCAGCAACACTCTCCACTATCATTTCATTTCATCCGTCATTCATTTAATCATTACCCCAGAGGAGTGCGTCAGGCCTCGGCAGCCGGCACAGTTCATATCCTCGCCGCTAGATGGGGGCTTCATTCATTCCATTCGTGACCCGGTCGGAGACTGGAAGCAGGCTGTGGATTTTTCATTTATTTTATACACTCGAGTACACGGGACTAAAATGACCTGAATATCAAATCCCCGGAGTGGATGTTGTTGTTGATTCATTTAGTGGCTTGCGACAATGTGGTCATCCCCGTGTGTAAGATTTGTCTGATAACCTGTATTACATTTTGGTGTCTGTAGTAGTGTATATATATATATATATATATATATATGTAAATAAATAAATATATATATATATATATATGTAGGCCTAATTAAAACTAGGATTGGGAAAGTGGCGGCCGTGGCCTTAAGTCAGGGACCATCTCGGCATATAGGGCCTACATGGAGTAGAAGTGGAAAAACATAGAAAACCACTTCTACGCTGGCTGAAGTGGAGATCATAGCTACCTCTCCTCAGTTCTGCCTCACGAAGCTGAGTGTACCCCTTTCCAGCTCGCAGACCAGATTTTCTTTTTTTAACGGGGTCTGGAATCGAACATGAACCTCAGAGGTGACAGATTGAATGCAAGCCACTACAACACGAGGTACTTTTCTAAATGAAAACCAAAGTTTAATGTTTTTCAGTCGGTCAACATGATTGTACCCAATTTTAATTATAATACGTATTTCCCTAATCCTGAAAAACATTTCCATGGAATCTCATGTAAACTTTTAAAGGATTACGGAACAATTGGGTACAATCGTGTTGACCGACCGGAGAACATCAAATTTCGATTACTAAGGCTACACTGAACAAGTAGTTCCGTGACGAACTAAAGAGCCTACTTTTCTTAAAATTTAAGATTCATGCCAATCTATATAGACCTATCTAGAATAATGACGAAATCAAGTAGGTAATACTAACATTTATAAGTACTACAGTTTGAAATACACCTGAAATAGTAAAGCCTAATAGAGTAACTTACTATAGTTGGCAGTCCTGGCGACTCTAAAAATATTCTTACCTTCATCTCTTAAGGTATAGAATGCACATACAACATTTATTTGAAGTCCAATGGATAGTGTGGACGTTACATGCTGTTTGAATTTGGATTTATCAGTGCGCGTGAAATCATGTTGGGAACAATGTCACGTTTGTGATGCTCAGAATTAAACTGAAATATTACGATCTATTATAGTGCTAATTTTTTGTAAAATCCATTTGTTATTATAGAAGTTACATGAAATTAAAATTTGAAACTATCAGAAAGCTTAGAATCATGTTGGCAGCACTGAGGTATATTAGTGACTCCAAATTAATCTAGAATGTCAGGTACTATACGTGTGCAAAGTTTAGAGCCGCTGGCTTGCATACTTTCAGATATATTGATATTAATGTTAAAACATAGAGAGAACATTTATCAACAGTTGGCAGCCCTGGTGGCTCTTTAGAATACGTACAGTCATATCTGTTGTAGTACACATAGTACATACCAAAGTTGGTTGAAATCCAATTGATAGTATAGAAGTTACATGCATTTATATTATGGACCTATCGGCAGACTTAGAATCATGTTGGCAACACTGACATGTATGAACTTCTGAAAATTAATCTGGAATGTTATCGTCTATTTGTGTGCTAATTTTGGAAGAGTTCGCATCCATAACTTCTGAGATTTCCAACATAGAGCTCAAATTTCAATTGTGATTTTTCAGCAGTTGGTAGCACTGACGTCAATTTCAAATATGGCCGTGATATATTAAGGTATTGATCTTTACTCTTACCAAATTTTGTTTCGATAGCTGCATCCGTTTAGGAGTTGATAGGGGGACACACACACACAGCCAGCCAGCCAGCCAGACAGACACACATTTGCCCGATCTCATAAGTCTACTTTTTCCTCATTTTTTCAAAATGTGAATAGTAAGCTAAAAATGGCTTCCAACACCATAATGTCTAAATGAAATGACATAAACAACAACACTAATATTAATAGCAACAACAACAATGTCACCCCGAACTGGTGAGGAGTTAGCGAGCCAAGTCCGGGCGAGGAAGTCTGTCGCGTCCCGTCCCGTCGTGTCTCGGAAACAATCTTGTGTAGTCTCCAGCAGTAATTGCAGCCCGCTTCCTAATCAGATCATACACCCGGCGGCTGTCCAGGGGCCGAGTTTATAATCCACTTTGCGACTCGGACAAAAGAGACTAGAAATTCGACACCTGGTGCCCCCACGACACCAGACGTGTAACATATGACACTCGGATAGAGGTTTGCCACATCTGTCGACAACACTTGTGGTATCAGTCTTCACATCTCGTCTCTACACATTACTGAACCACCAAATAATCTCTACTGTAGCGCCTCAATGTGATGGCCACGGTGGTGATTCAAGGGGCGAATAAAAGTATTTTGTACTTGAAGACTAATAAGGCCCTAAAAACGTACACGTTTGAATATTCTCATGGAGTCCGCCTCGTTGCGTAGTGGCTTGCACTCTTGGCTGTCACAGCGGAGGCCTGGGTTCTATTCCTGGCTCTGCCAAGAAATTTAATTCTGGTCGGAGGGCTGGAACAGGGTACGCTCAGCTTCGGGTGGCAAAACTGGTAAGAGACGGGTTCGATTTCCACCTCTGCCATCCTGGAAGTGGTTTTCTACTCGAGGTGAATGCAGGGATGGTTTCTAAATTAAGGCCACGGCCGCCTCCTTCCCTATCCTCATCTGAATTACAAATGCATACGCTAATACAGCCATCACAATAACACAGGTTATCAGACAAAACTATTCATACACACTCACCCATGTACACGGGTCTACATGACCACGATGGGTTTAGTCAAGTAAGGGCCAGGGAAAGATTTCGGCCCTGGACCCGTTGAAAGCAACCATCCAGAATTTGCCTGGTGGTGAAAATGGGAAACCATTAAAGTCATTTTCAGGACGGCCAGGTGGGATTCGATCCCACTCTCTCCCGATGACAGTGAGGCTCGGGCTATTGCGTTAGCGCCCTCAGCCACCGTGGCCGGTGGAAGGCTTTTCGACATAAAATAATTCTGTTTACTTCAAATATAGATTTAGGTAAAAGAAAGTCATTATGTTTTGAAAACCTTTGTCTGGAATGTGGCATTGTATGGGAGTTAAACTTAAACTGTTGGTACAGCAGAAGAGAGGAGAATAGAGGCATTTGAAATGTAGTGTTACAGGGGAATTACGAAGATTAGATAGGTAGATATAGTAACAAACGAAGAGGTATTAAGACGTGAGGGGGGAGGAGAGATGTTTCTGGCGAGTGCTAATGAAAAAAAAAATGAAAAAAATACGAGCCTTACAGTAGTCGCATATGATGTGTAACATCTGACATAGGAGAAACCTCACGTGAAATTGTTGATACACCGGTATTTTATACTATTATTGGCACAAATATTAATCTATTGTAAAAGGAAGTGTTTTACAGATATTGTAGTTTATAATACGGAACTCATTTTATTAGATGATTTGTAGCTTCCACCAGCACTAGCCTAAATAAAGAATACGATATGGATCAACTAGATTAATAGACGCGACACCGCTCATAACCTTAAATTCCTTATAAACAAGTCCTCTTCATTCACAGACCAACACGTAATTTCATATGGATTCTGTTAAAATGAGTCATATTGATATGATAAATATCGTTTAAAATCATAATCTGGTAGCAAAAATATCTACCTCGTCCGGGATTCGAACCCGAGATCTCTAGGTTCACAGTCATAGGCACTAACCCCACGGCTATTTCGACTACTCAAATATTGTGCACAAGATGGTGACTTATTTCCACGTTCCAATAATACTGCATTACGGAATTAAGTTTCATTTATATTTTGCTTGTTTCGATAATGTTCCCGCGTGAAATTGAGTTTAAAATTCCTTATGAAGGGGCCCTCTTGTGAGTAAAGAGAATGTATTCAGCAATAGTTCATGAAGGCTTGCTAAATTCTCGTATAACCACAACGATTATATTATATTGATGACAGCATTACCGTTATGTGGGTTAATATTTGAATAGCCATTGTGCAGGAACTTAATACCGGCAATGCCGACTACTTACAATGTTTGGTATTAATTCATTTTACCATTTAAATACTGATACGAAGACTTCGAACATGTACCATGTGCTTTGTTTCAATCACTTGACACCAGAGTTCGCATGAGCGTTTACCGTTCAGTGTGTCATAAAATTCCACATGGCCGAGAGTACGTCATGGTATCAATTTGCGACACCGCACGCTCATTGTTTCTCGTACCACTGCTAGTTGGGTCTTACCACTGCCCGCTGGATCGATCGAGCGGGCAGTGCATACTTCCGTTCTATCCAGCACTGCCACCTCGATCGTTCCGATCCACTTCCGTCCCCAATTTTCAAAATCACTCCCACAAATCTATCCAGCAACCGAGCGGAAAGATGTTACACATCAAAAAGATATAGACTAGTAGGGCACATCCAGTACTAAGGCACCCTGGAATATCAAACTTGGTTATGGAGGGCAAGAACCATAGGGCTAGGCAAGGGTTACAATAAATTAGATCTAACCCTTAGCACTTGAATTAGTTTAGCCGGTCACATGGAGTATATCTACTATTTTCTTTATTTCTGGTCATGTACTGTATGGCCATACTGCTTTCTGTTATCATATCTGTTCCTTCTTTCAATATTACATTCGCGAAAAAATGCATGAAAGAATTAATATATAGGCGTTGAAAGAGACTAACCGGATGGTGTTTGGAAATTTGAAGACAAAGTCCCTTCGATGTGGCCACCCAGTACAAGTCTACCCGTACTGATTGTATGATGTCCCCGAATAATTTGTCATCAAATTTCCAAACACCATCCGGTTAGTCTCTTTCAACGCCTGTATATTAATTCTCCTACTTTATTTGCGAGAGGCCATGTTTCTGCCTTCTTGCCTATCTAAATCACGTAAGAATTATGTTCAGAAGGCTCTGGATTCTCTAAAACCTACGTAGATATTGTCAGAGAATTACTAACTTCCATTAAAACACATTAATCTTCAAGTTAACATCATGTCGTAATGTCGGATGATTTCTGACAAACGAGCTTATAAGGTTATACAGTTTACCTGGGATATAAGGTGCGGTAGCAATGTGGAGATGACACGATTAGCTCAGGACAGGGAGACATAGAGCACTGTATCCATCAAGTCTGTAGCAAAAAAGCAAAGCAAAGCCAACTCAGTACAGGCCATGGAGGCCCTGGGGGTAGTGGCAGTAGTAGTGGGAGTTATGACATCGGCACTAGAAGGGATGGAGTCGTCAGCTCCACGCCCGGCCGTCTTTGCTTCCAGGAATTACCCTGGTACTCATTTTTGGTTTAGGCTGAGTGAACCCCAGGGCTATTAGCGTTTCCGAAAGTGGTAGTTTTGTTTCTAAATCCACTACCTGGGTGGGGATCGAACCCACTCCCTTTAATTTTGAAGCTCAGCGCCTCTACCGACTGTGCCACGCAGCTCCCATCAAGTCTGTAGACTGAACTCAATCACTCGAACGCAGCGTAGCTCTTGGATTTAAAACAAATCCATCTCGGCGCGCTGGAAGGCGAAGGTAGATTTGACAGAGCAAAGAAAAATATTTCAAATACACTAAATTTGCCAATTGTTGTACACCTTCAAACGTTCTACATGTTCAGCATGCAAGAAGCCCTATCAATCAATATGATAAATTATCAATCAATATGATAAAATTGGTCCGGCCAGATCAAACATAAAATGCCAGCCAGCGTTTCGCCCCGGTGTGCCGTTGGGCTCGTCAGTTGGTACAGACGTAGGGGTGGGTCTTATCAGAAATTCCTTCAGACAAACATTTTAGGTAATTGCATATTGGCTTTCACGGCCGGTGAATTAAAACTCAGCAATTCTTCTAGATTTGTGCGGTGTCATGTGTGGGGTTTCGCCTAGGACACCAAGCTGGCTCATCGGCGGGCTCTTGGTGTCCCCAACCAGACCCCCACAGGAGTAACGAACTGCGCGATACCTCCCTTTATATAGAGTGCAACTGCACTACTTTATTGCGAGAACTAAACGTTCAAGCAGCCAGCTTGGTGTCCTAAGTGAAACCCCACACAAGACACGGCACAAACCTAGAAGCATTGCTGAATTTTAGGTAATTACTAGACGACTATTGACCAGTTTGAATGGTTTTGATATTGTGCCTATTAACCCGGGAGTGGTGGCGCGGGGTCTTTTGTGACCTGCCGCAAATTTATTTCGTTAGAATATGCTTGTTTCTAAACTTAGAGACCTTGACAGCCACATACCTCTCCTCACATTCATTGCTGTTAGCCTGAAGTCAGTAACATTGTAGTGAAAGGTGATCATTCTTAGAAAGAGGGATTATTGTCAAGCGGTGCTTGTGAGAGAACCCATAGTTGATTTATTGAAAGCCTGTTTTTTTTTCGATAGTTTTGCAAATATTGGTTGGATTGTTCCTTGGTATTTTATTTAGCTACTGGGCACATTGTAATAATTAGCTCCTTGAAATAATTGGATGTATACAATTTGTTTCATAACCTGTGCTAGTGTGTAATCAATGGATTCATGTATATTGTTTGGTAACCTATGCAGTGAAGCTAATATGCATATATTTTCAAAAACAAAAGTTTAGTGTTTTTCAGTCGGTCATCACGAATATACCCAAAAGAGCTGGGTTATGCCCTAATCCTGAAATAAATTACATGAGATTAATAAATACACTAGGATGACCAGTTTCGATCGTCAAGCGAGCATCATCAGATCCATTACACTTAGGCTATAAAATCCATGTTTGAAAATACAGGTGAAAATATTTACAATATGTACAATTATTTAGTTGCTGTATTGGTAATGCAACTGTCGGTGTATGCTAATTGTAGTATATGGGATGTTAGGTGAAATGCTAAAATGGCGATAGAAATCCGGAGTTTGTATATTTGGAGTGACTATATGGTTGTAAAAAATCAACTATGGTTATACTGTAATATTACACGCTACTACTTATCTGGTTGTCTTCCTCGCTGGAGCTACGAGCAGTTTCGTGTTCACTCTTAAATCAGGCGTGGTCGACTGAACTGGGATGTTATCTCAACGAAACTAGTTTTACCTTTCTTCCCCCTGTTCCTATGTGCTGTGTGAAGTCAGTGCAATATGTGTTTGTTGGATGTTGCCAAATCTAGATAAGATGTACGTTATTGGACCAATAGCCATTCATACTAAGCGCTTCATGGTCATCCTAGTGTATTTATTAATCTCATGTAATTTATTTCAGGATCAGTGCATAACCCAGCTCTTTTGGGTACATTCATGTTGACTGACTGAAAATCACTATACTTTTGTTTACTAAGGCAACACGGAACATTTATTTTCAATAAAATATCATGCAATTGAGTAAATAAATCCAATACAGCAATGTATGATACATAAAACATAGTAATTTTGATATCAGAGCAAGTTCCATCATAGGGGTCAGAAAGTCCCCTGCGCCACCTCTCACGTTGCATCAACGAGTTCCAGTTTCCAGGGTTAAGTGAGGAATTACATAAATATTTGGCCCTTATCCGAAGAATAATATGAACTTTGAATAGATTCGAATTTCCACGGACAGTATTAAGAAAGTTAAAGCGATATTTCACTTTTCAAAAAAAAAAAAAACTACCCCCATTTCTGCCCTCTTGGTCCGATGTTGCCCATTAATGGACTCGACCGTGATTTTGGTGTATTTTTAGCCTACTTTCGATTTTTGCAAAAAATGAAAGTAGACTTATGAGATCAACACAGGGCGAAAAAACGTGTGTCTGTCTGTGTGTGTGTGTGTGTGTATATGTGTGCGAGTCTGTGTGTGTGAGTGTGTGTACTCTGAATGTCTGTCCCCCCCCCCTATCAATTCGAACACGGTGAACGCGAATTGAACGAAATTTGGTACAAAGGTAGCACTAGCAAAGCACACCTCAGTGTCATGTTTTATATCGCCGCCATCTTGACGGAAACGTAATGGCGGCCACACAAATGTTCAAAGCTTAAATCAAATTACGACTAACCTAATCATCCGATCTCTACCAAATTTTGCAACAACATACCTTTATGGGGGGAGCATCCTTCGACCAAACTAATAGGTCATTAGCCTAACAGTTTGCGGATGGCGGCCATCTTTGTGTGAAAATCGATTCCCCCTATTAATTCGAACACGGCGAAACCGAATGGAACGAAATTTGGTACAGAGGTAGTACTAGCAAAGGGCACCTCAGTGTCATGTCTTATATCGCCGCCATCGTGACGGAAATGTAATGGCGGCCACACAAATGTTCAAAGCATAAATCAAATTACGACTAACCTAATTATCCGATCTCTACCAAATTTTGCAACAACATACCTTTATGGAGGAAGCATCCTTTGACCGAATTAATAGGTCATTAGCCTAATAGTTTGCGGATGGTGGCAATCTTTGTGTCAAAATTGATTCCCCCTATTAATTCAAACACAGTGAAACCGAATGGAACGAAATTTGGTACAGATATAGCAATAGCAAAGGGCACCTCAATGTCATGTTTTATATCGCCGCCATCTTGACAGAAACGTAATGCTGGCCACACAAATGTTCAAAGCTTAAATCAAATTACGACTAACATAATCATCCGATCTCTACTAAATTTTGCAACAACATACCTTTATGGAGAGAGCATCCTTTGACCAATCTAATAGGTCATTAGCCTAATAGTTTGCGGATGGCGGCCATCTTTGTGTCAAAATCGATTCCCCCTATTAATTCGAACACGGTGAAACCGAATGGAACGAAATTTGGTACAGAGATAGCACTAGGAAAGGGCACCTCAGTGTCATGTTTTATATCACCGCCATCTTGACGGAAACGTAATCGCGGCCACCCAAATGTTAAAGGCTAAAATGTAATTACGACCAACCTAATAATCTAGTCTCTACCAAATTTTGCAAAAACAAATCTTTATGTGGGAAGCATATTCTGACAAAACTGCTAGATCATCAGCCCAATAGTTTGCAGATGGTGGCCAAGTGTGTGTGCAAATCGATACCCCTATCAATTCAAACACGGTGAAACCGAATTGAACGAAATTTGGTACAGAGGTAGCACTAGCAAAAGGTACCTCAGTGTCATGTTTTATATCGCCGCCATCTTGACGGAAACGGAATGACGGCCACCCAAATGTTAAAATCTTAAATCAAATTTCGACCATCCTAATAATTTGATCTCTACCGGATTTTGCAACAACATGCCTTTTTGTGGAAAGCATCTTATGACTGACTACAAGGTCATCAGCCCAATAGTTTGCAAATAGCGACCATGTATGTGTGCAAATCCATTCCCCAGATCAATTCAAACACGGTGAAACCGAATTGAATGAATTTTTTTTTACAGAGGTAGCACTAGCAAAGGGCACCTCATATTCATGTTTAATATCCCTATAGCACGTTGTATTTCAACAAGCTACTACAACCAACATTCAATTATACTCCTTGAAAAGTACAAAGAGTTATAACAATACCCATCCATTTAGGAGGAAGTAGGCTATATGTTCTTTACTGAACATCTTGTTTCAATGTATGAATTTGAAAGTGATTAGTGCAAAATGGCTGTAGTTATCGTGTTCACAAGAATGCCATATACCAGGTGAACCAGCTGCCCCTAATAATCTTGTTTTATTCAGCCTAGCGTTGTCATCAGATAGGTCGATATTTCTCTGCTTGCATTCCGAATGTTACTAATGCCCTGCAAGCATATCCTGCAAACGATACGGATCACTTTTTCTTCGATGTGACTTAGACTAATACGAGGGAAAATTAATAGGATTCAGTTTCGTTTGCGGGATATGCTTGCAGTGCATTAGTACCATTAGGAATGCAAGCAGAGAAATATCAACCTTCCTGACAACACGCGTTAGATGGGTTGCATAAGACAATATTATTAGGGGTAAACGAAAGTTTGATGCTTTTCAGTCGGTCTACACGATTGTTAACAAAAGAGATGGGGTTATTCTCAATCATGAAAAACAAGTAGTTCGGTGAAGAACTAAAGAGCCTACTTTTCTTAAAATTTAAGATTCATGCCAATCTATATAGACCTATCTAGAATAATGACGAAATCAAGTTGGTAATACTAACATTTCTAAGTACTGCAGTTTGAAATACACCTCAAATAGTTTAGCCTAATAGAGTAACTTACTACATTTGGCAACCCTGATGACTTTGAATATATTCTTAGTTCCATCTCTTAAGGTATAGAATACACATACAAAATTCGGTTGAAGACTAATGTATAGTATGGACGTTACATGCTGTTTGATATTAGATTTATCAGTGCGCGTAAAATCATGCTGGGGACAATGTCAAGTATGTCATGCTCATAATAAATCTGAAATATGACGATCTACTATAGTGCCAATTTTGGATAAAATCCATTTGTTAGTATAGAAGTTACATGGAATTAAAAATGAAACTATCATAATGCTTAGATTCATGTTGGCAGCACTGAGGTATATTAGTTACTCCAAATTAATCAGAATGTCAGGTAATGTACGTGTGCAACGTTTAGAGCTGATGGGGATGGCTTGCATACTTTCTGATATATTTATATTGGGATTAACCAAATAGAGAGCGCATTTATTAACACTTTGCAACCCTGCTGGTTCTTACGAATACGCATAGTTATAACTGTTATGGTACACAAGGCACATACGAAATTTGGTTGAAATCCATTTGTAGTATAGAAGTTATATGCAGCTAAGAACTGGACCTATCAGCAGGCTTAGAATCGTGTTGGCAGCACTGATGCATATAAGTTACACCAAACTAAGGTAGAATGGCAGGTACTATACGTGTGCAAAGTTTAGAGCTGTTGGCCTGCATACTTTATGATATATTGATATTAGGGTTAAAACACAGAGAGAGCAATATAGCAGTTGTCAGCCCTGGTGGCTCTTTAGAATACGCATATTCTTATATGTTGTACTACACATAGTACACGCGAAATGTTGTTGAAATTCAATCGATAGTATAGAAGTTGAATGGATTTGGAAATTGGACTTATCGTCAGGCTTAGAATCATGTTGCCAACACTGGCATGTATTGTACCCGATTGTCATCATGTGGACCATGTGTTCGTATCCCAACTAGCTCACGGTCTTTCGAGGTATGGGACGTTCCTGCCCACCATACGACCACATGCTCAGGATTTGAGTCTACCAGGTAACTACTCTACAGGAAATACACAACATTTTCCTAAAAATAACACATTTACTGGTCTAAAATCAATGGCTACACAACAAATACAAAACAAAGGACAAATTACATTTAATTTCCACAAATAAAATAGGGTTGTTCTGTGAGCTTTCTTCTTAAAATAGTGCTACACTGCACTCAAATCTAATTCTAACATCCTGTTACTGATATTTTCAGACTTCCATGGGTTTCCATAGTGTTCATCAACTGACACAATTTTAGGTAATGGGAGTATCATAACACAAAATCACATATCACATAACAATGATACTAATAAAACATTATTCCATTTCTTATGGCATTTACCTTGATTAACATGAATTCATTACTTTCTGCAATCATTAACAGATTTGTTGTGTTGCGTGAATCATCTTCCTTCCTTCCATGCATATGAACGCCTTAGGAAAAGTGGTACTTAATTTTATAGTTTCACCATATAACGATTTTCTGGGTCTTGTTGGGCTTATCATTGTTACAAATGTGTCATGTTCTGGGAAAAACACATACCCGTCTGCATAAATTAGCAGGAATGGCAAAAATGCACTCTAAAAGAAGATGCCTACATTATTTTGGTTCAGCTTTTCTCCTCAGAGAATAATTGAGCCAAATATTATCTGATTTCTATGATTCAACAACGTATGTGAGTTGCAACCCACCATTTAATTCACTTGGCATCATCAAAATAATCATATCTTAATTGCATCATTTAAATATCGAGATTTCTCAGTGTCCTAGTGTGACTAATTTTACGAGGGACCGGTCGGACGACCTTCCTCCCCCCTCAGCAGGCAATAAAATTCGTTCCAGCCGGCTCTCCAAGATGGCCGCTGTACAAGTGGTCTACAATTTCCCTCTCTCTCACTCTGTCAAGATCAAGGTCAGGTTTGTTTACAAAATGCAGACTGGAGTAACACTGAGTGTGGCTCCTAAATAATTGAGTCATTTAAATATTTAACATCTATCCTTATAGTGTCTTGGGCTCAAACTGGCTCCTTAATTAACATTCATGGCTGGGGTGGAAATTTAGTGATAGTCTTGCCGTTCTATGGTGACAATTAGTGGCTTTAGACGCGCATCATAGTGAAAATCCATGACTTTCACCAGCAGCTGTCAATAAAATATAAGGAAACCTGCGTTCCTAAACGACGAATATGATCCTCACCTCACCGGGTGGGTCATTAATACACACATGCTCACAGCGTCTCGACGGACGTCAATAGTGGCATAATTCAAGCAAGCGTTGGATACAGACAGGCTCTGTCCAATTCGCTGCGAAATAATACAGTATGCTCAAGGGCGATACTACTCGTAGATTTGGCCAACTTCTCACCTAACGTGCAAGCTATACTAGTTGTCCCCGCTATATTTATTACGTAAATCACTGGATTCTACGTTAATTCTGCACGCTTACATGCGGCTCAAACAATACTTCACATATATGACTCCATTATTAAGGCACTCGCGTTCTCTCTTTGTCATACCACTTAAGCCAAAGCTTTACATAGCTCCTAACACAAATGTAATAAAATTTACTGGCTTACTTTACTTTAATGGTCCTCAAACATAATCCTAAGGATTGACCATATCAAATATTCATTCATATTTCACTGACACTGGAAAAGCTCTCGTATTTCTCTATATTTCACGTTATACTCTTACTGTTTATCAAATACAGCATCTTTACATTAGACATGACACTATTTGAACACTATTTAGGCCAAAAATGCCTATTACTTTACTGTTTGCCGACCCATCATATATTATTATTATCATTTAACGTTACCGTTACATCCATCACTATTTTTGCCTGAATGGCCTCAAACAAATCACCTTCCAAGCCATACTTTATTCAAGACGAGTGGTGAAAACTCGTTCAGTAAGTGACTATTACATCTTACACAAAGTGATAAATCGTTACATGGTGAACTACTTAGTTATAATTACATTATAAAAAATGGGTACTCACTTTTTTCCTCTTTGCTGGATAGTACCAGCGCTTCAGCTTTAGCGCTACCATGACGCTTGAATTAATCCATCATGTTATCCTTGACACAACACTTAGATTCATACACTTCCCACATGATACACATATTTTTATCAGTGGCTTTTATCATTGCAATACACTGCATATTAATCACTATACACATGAACACTTTAAAACACTATTTCACAATTTATATACATTTATCCACTACTTCACATGTTGATCCTTAAATTGGACTTCTCCTACGCCTGATCTCAGAGATGCGCTGTAATTATGACAACCGCTGGTCTCCGTGACAATCTAACAGCGTTTTACGGATGTTCAATTCTCGTTCCCTGCAATCTCGTTCAGCTCACTATCCAAATTAGGTGGCAATGGTTTCCAAGCTCCCATCATTGTAGTGTTTCTGATGATGCTGTCATATATAATTCTGACAATACCTCCCGGTATCAGAACTGTTCAAAACATTATAAGTTCCTTTTCGCTGTGGCGAATTTATATTGGCGTCAGATAATATGTAAATATCTGTAATAATTTACTTTCGACGCACTTCATGATTATTTATGAAGCTTTATAACTTGCTTCTATTGTTCTCCAACGGCGACGCGTTGATACTTTAACATTTGGCGCGCTACAAGCAACGTCTTAGTTACGTGTGTACTGTAGAAGACTGGTAAAGAACTGGTGACGAACTGCAGAAGACTGGCTTGGCTTGCCTCGCTCCCCATATATAAAGGTTTCTCGTACAAAATAGTCCACTGGACACATGAGAGCGACTCCTTTCTTGAAATAATACCTCTTCAGCCGAAATGACATCTACATCTTGTTTATTTATGTGTGGAGGTTTCAAAAACATTCGCGTGCCGGCGATCGCTTCGGCCAATTAATTACAATTAATTGCCTTAGTTCAGCGCGTGGGCACGGTATCATGGTACTTCCCCATTGACTGGTCACTAAGTCAATGCTCTTGAGCGTAGGGTAGGTTGTGATGCATTCATTTGGAGATAAAGGCCTTAATTTAGGTGAAAAACCATTCTTAAATTACCTCTCCGTGAATATATTCACCTGGGTGTATATTTCAATGCATTTCAATGCTCCACTTAGCTGTAATCAATTAATTTCCATGTGCAGTCGATCCCGCCATAGCTTGCACCGTTGTCAAGCGGTGGATACTCGAGTCATTAATTCTGAGCTGTCTCTCCGCTCCAGACGTAAGTAGTTCGGTAGGCGCCTAGGCTACTCCGCCCACTTGCTAAGGGTCATTTGTAAAACTTCAAACTGGCCTTCTCTCACTTTCGTATGCTCTGAAAATGTATATTTCCTTGCATTTGGCTACAGTTCTTCCCTTAAATTGCTATGATATTCACCTATAGAACGTGAAATCACGCTACCTTCTTATATGTCAGTATACCTCTCATTGCTCTTTGGGTTCCCAATAAATTGCTCCCCCGCAGAGATCAATGGTTCGACTCTAGGCATAACCATGTGCCTGGTCTTTTCTGATGAGACCTGAGTTCGATGCCAGACTGCCGTGGCCAGTTGGGCACAGTATGTACATCTGAAAATTGATCTGAAATGTTATTATCTATATGTGTGCCAATTTTGGAATAGTTCGCATGCATAACTTCTGAGATTTCCAACATCCCGCTCAAATTTCAATTGCGATTTTTCAGCAGTTGGTAGCACTGACGTCAATTTCAATGTGGCCGCGAGATATGAATGTATACATCTTTAGACATACCACATTTGGTTTCGATAGCTACAGCCGTTTAGGAGTTGATAGGGACACACACACAGACATACATTTTCCCGGATCGATCTCATAAGTCTACTTTTTACTCATTTTTGCAAAATGAGAAATGTTGTCTAAAAATACATGAGATCAATAAATACACTTAGTTGACCAGTTTCGATCGTCAAGCGATCATCAACAGATCCATTACACTTAGGCCCTAAAATTAATGTCAGAAATTATGGGTGAAAATATTTACAATATGCACACTTATTTAGTTGCAGTATGAGTTGAGATTAGGGGTAGCTGATTCACCTGGTATATAATATAAACTTTTGAACTGACTGTGGTTTCAGGGATTGGGGGATAGTTATAGTCTATGCAACGCGAATCTACAGTATGTGTAAATTTTCCGGACTTTGCGGCATGGTACCCATTGCAATAAATAGCTTTCTCATGAAATCTCCCTAACATGTACAGAATTCACGTTTAAAAAAACAAATTTTACTTTCAGGAATGAAGCGCACGTGTCGCCTCATACATTGAGCGTGGCTCGTCCCATATCATGTTACCACAATGAATAGCGCTTGGCGACGTGTAAATGAAATATATACGTATTGAGCCGTTGAAACCTCGCCCACATTTGGAATAGTTCCACTTTCCCTCCGAACAAGGCTGTATGCACGCAAAACAAATGACTGTCACTGATAATGCGTATGGATTTAGTTGATTCAAACCTTCATCAGAAGTTTATGACCGATTGAACATCCGTTCGCACCAATCACAGCGATGCATTGGGTTGTGCGATTTACGATTTCACAGCACACCGGCATGATGAGATTAACGAAATTGCTGGATTTGTGTGGTCGGGAATCTGCAATCCGATGTACAGCTTCAGTATTGATAATGTGCATCATACCGAGGATTTCATCTGCTCCCATTAAGCTATCCTTTCAAGGTAATTCAGTTAACTTACTGGTCCTTGCAATAATTGAAACTTCCTTGTTAACCCTTAGCATTCGAATTTGTGCCGCTGATCATACCTCAACTCTTATTTCTTTTATCATTTTAAGTGATTTTGTCGACTTCCCTGGGGTCTGGCGTTACGTTACGGTGACGGGACAAAATGTACCGAGAATGCACTGAGGTGTGTGACGTCATAGTACTGCTTGAGCTTCCTCCTTTCCCCGCGCGCTCCGGTGAGCGTGACGTCATCCAGCCAGCTACCTCCTTTGACCTTGGTTTGCACTTGCTTTTTTCCTTTCTTTAATTTTTCTTTTTTTTCTTTTTTTTTCTTTAATATTTTTTTTTTCTAACAGACATTGAGTTCACGCAGCATTTGTAGCATTTGTAGCATTTAAAATGATATATATTCTAGTCTTTCAGACTGACTATCAGTGTTTTTCTGGAAATGTATGACTGTTACTAGGATATCCTTAGCATACTGGTGTGTTCCATTTGGGTATCTCTTTCAATACTTCATTTGATAAAAATATCATGAAAATGTCTATCGATGTTGAGACTAACCAGACAGTGGTTGCAAACCTGAAATCAAATCATGCGGGAATTTCATAAAATCAGCACTTGTAGGTTGCCCAGTAAGAACTGTCAACTTTAGAGTCACTGGATATTTCTGAACCACCTAATATTCAATTAAATTCAAATTATTTACAATTGAGCTAATACCAGGACAGCTCTCTTAACTTCGTTTGCGTGCGGCCATTCTTGTGCCTTCCCGCTGTAAACAAAACGCTCGACATTCATTCCGCGTATTGTTTGCCAAATGCACCCTAAAAATTACGTTCCAAAGGCCATGGATTCTCTAAAATATATATGTAGATATTATCTGAAAATTGCTAGCTGCCATTAAAATGTGTTAATTTTGGAGTAACAATAATGTCGGGAGGCTTCTGACATACGAGCGCAACATGCAATTGAGATGCCAGAACATTCCCGACGAGTTTAAAATGTCAATATAGGTGACGTCACAGGAGAAAATACTGTATTTCATTTTTGCGACGGATACAATTGTTATTGTTGTTAACAATTAATATTTTAGCTTTCAGTCGGTCAACACAAAGTCATCCCAATTACTGGAACATGTGCAAAATAACCTGAAATGAATTACATGTGATTAAGATATATACATATATTGGTATATTGGCTTTCACGGCCAGTGAATTATAACTCAGCAATTTGTCTAGGTTTGTGCTGTGTCTTGTGTGGGGTTTCGCCTAGGACACCAAGCTGGCTCATCAGCTGGCTCTTGGTGTCCCCGCCCGGAACCCACAGGAGTGGCGAACTGCGTGCTACCTCCCTTTTTATGAAGCGCACCTGTGCCTCTTCACAGCGAGAACTAAACGCTCAAGCAGCCATAGCCTCTCTATGAAGGCCTCCAAGAAGATGGTATATTGTCCGTGCGGACAGCTGCAGAAATTCAGGACATCGTAGGCTCGAATCCCGGCACTTTAGTTGTTTGAAAGGTGTTGGTCATCAACCCCGTATACTTGCGTATGTGCTCAATTTGTTTGATAGCCTATGTTTCTGTGATGCTTGCAGTAGTATGTAACTGTAAGTATTATGGCCATGAATGTCATTGGCGTTCCGGGATTAAAACAAGGAATCATCACCGAGTTTTTCCACATTCCCTCCAGGCTAATGGCGGGATAGTAGGCCTTATTTCAAACCCCGGGATACCTACCTCATCCCTGTCCCTAATACGCACACACTACTAAAGTCATCACATAAATACAGGTTATCAGAAAAATTCAATGACCCAACTACCCGGGGCTGATGACCAAAATATTCCAAGCTTATGAAATGAATTAACAACAAAATCATTATTTTTTGATGTTTAATAATAACTATTTGTTTCATTGAAATGGTTTTGAAGCATAGCTCCCCTTAGTGTGGCCATTAAAACACCTCTCCATCTTCGACTTTTAAATAAGTTATTCAGTATATCGCAAGCCTCCGTGGCTTAGGCGGCAGCACGCCGGCCTCTCACCGCTGGGTCCGTGGTTCAAATCCCGGTCACTCCATGTTAGATCTGTGCTGGACAAAACGGAGGCAGGCAGGTTTTTCTCCGGGTACTCCGCTTTTCCCTGTCAACATTTCATTCCAGCAACACTCTCCACTATCATTTCATTTCATCTGTCTTTCATTTAATCATTGCCCCAGAGGAGTGCGTCAGGTCTCAGCAGCCGGCACAGTTCATATCCTCGCCGCTAGATGGGGGCTTCATTCATTCCATTCCTGACCCGGTCGGAGACTGGAAGCAGGCTGTGGATTTTCATTCAGTATATCGCTATTGGATCGTGGTCCACGATGGTGTAAGTGGCTTAACGTGCCTGCCCGGATAGCAGGGGATTCGTGCTCGAATTCTGATGGTGGTCACACTTTCAAGTCTAGTCAATGTGTTTGTATTACTGTATTACTAAATGTATAAGGATGGTATTTGGACTACTTGAACTATTGTGATAAATATCTAAAGTAAGTTAATATTTATTTCAGGTTGGTGTACAGTATATAAATACTTGTTTTCCCGCCTAATATAATTGGGCACAATTTGTGTTGACCGACTGAAAAGCTCTCTTTAATAGAACTAGGCAACACTGAAAAATTGGCATTAGTACTTCAAAAACAATACAATCGAAAAAGTCGAAAACGAAAACAGAACGAAATGGATCGGAACAATTCGGACATCAGCCCCGTGTACTTAAGAGTGAATTCAACTTGTCCATAACCTGTGATTCTGTGGTGACGTTAGTAGTGTGTGTAACTGTCGTGAATGAGGTAGATGCCCCAGGACTGAAATAATACAGGGAATGGAACGAAACAAAACTAAAGGTGTGTTATTTTATTTACGTCCATGTTTCTAATTTATTTTCCAAGTTCTGAAATCTAGTTTTCAGGCTCTGATTTAATTTGTATAACTCAAAATACAGTAATTTTAAATACTGAAAATCAACTTAATTATGTATTCCTTGATTAAAAGTGCATACAGTTTAGAAATAATGACTCAGAATTTAAGGACGCCAGGAAGTGTTTGATGGTGAAGATGACATTAAAATATGTTTGTATTTAAATACCATTTAGTCCTCCCCTTTACAAAATAACTCAATGAAATTTCATAATAAGAACCGAGGAACCTAAACAAACAAGATTATTTAAAAATACACCAAATATTCTTAAACCCTTCACAAAACATAATTTTATTCACATAGTTACGAAAATATCTAGAAGCATTGGTCTACCATGTAGAAGCATTTGTCTACCATATAAGTACACTTTTCTCAGTAATTAGTCAGCAGATTCCACAAAACATTCCTAAGACCCTGTTTGATGTAGTCGGTGAAATATTAAGTTACAATCCTCCTCCTTGGATTAAAAAGAAATAAATTATCACAACTGAAATTCTTGGCCAAATGTTTAGAGACTTATGTTTTTTGTGGACACTGTTGTAAATATAACCATTTTATCTTTCACCTGCTGTATTCTACACAAGCATGTTAAAAGAAGAAAAAATCGACCTGTGTCAGTAAAAGCGTTTGAAAAACGTACACCAAAAATCAATTTTTGAGTAAACGCAAAACGACCAAACGATGCCAATTAGGCAATACCTACATGGTGTCTCATTTACATAATTTGTTTCTTAAAGTTTGTCAGTTATCATTACGAAATTTCATTGAGATATCTTGTAATGGGAAGGACCAAATGGAATTTAATTACAAGCATAGTTTAATGTCATCTTCACCAACAAACGCTTCCCGGTCTCCTTAACAACTGGAATTTTTTATATGCACGCACCCAGTAAAGAGAATCTCACTTCCTTCCTTCCTTCCTCCCTTCCTTCCTTCCTTCCTGCCTTCCTTCCTTCCTCCCTTCCTCCCTTCCTTCCTCCCTTCCTTCCTGCCTTCCTTCCTTCCTCCCTTCCTCCCTTCCTTCCTTCCTGCCTTCCTTCCTGCCTTCCTTCCTTCCTGCCTTCCTTCCTGCCTTCCTTCCTCCCTTCCTCCCTTCCTTCCTCCCTTCATTCCTGCCTTCCTTCCTTCCTTCCTGCCTCCCTTCCTCCCTTCCTCCCTTCCTTCCTCCCTTCCTCCCTTCCTCCCTTCCTTCCTCCCTTCATTCCTGCCTTCCTTCCTCCCTTCCTCCTTTCCTCCCTTCCTCCCTTCCTTACTCCGTTCCTTCCTTCCTTCCTTCCTCCCTTCCTTCCTCCCTCCCTTCCTTCCTTCCTCCCTTCCTTTCTTCCACCCTTCCTCCCTTCCTTCCTTCCTCCCTTCCTCCCTGCCTTCCTTCCTTCCTTCCTCCCTTCCTTCCTCCCTTCCTCCCTTCCTCCCTTCCTCCCTTCCTTCCTTCCTCCCTCCCTTCCTTCCGTCCTTCCTTCCTTCCTTCCTCCCTTCCTCCCTTCCTCCCTTCTTCCCTCCCTTCCTTCCTTCCTCCCTTCCTTCCTCCCTCCCTTCCTTCCTTCCTCCCTTCCTTTCTTCCACCCTTCCTCCCTTCCTCCCTTCCTTTCTTCCACCCTTCCTCCCTTCCTTCCTTCCTTCCTTCCTTCCTCCCTTCCTTCCTCCCTTCCTCCCTTCCTCCCTTCCTTCCTTCCTCCCTTCCTTCCTTCCTTCCTTCCTCCCTTCCTTCCTGCCTTCCTTCCTTCCTCCCTTCCTCCCTTCCTTCCTTCCTTCCTTCCTTCCTCCCTTCCTTCCTCCCTTTCTCCCTTCCTTCCTGCCTTCCTTCCTTCCTCCCTTCCTCCCTTCCTTCCTGCCTTCCTTCCTTCCTTCCTCCCTTCCTTCCTGCCTTCCTTCCTTCCTCCCTTCCTCCCTTCCTTCCTGCCTTCCTTCCTTCCTCCCTTCCTCCCTTCCTTCCTTCCTCCCTCCCTTCCTTCAAATAAACTTATTTCTTCAATGAATTATAAGGTTTCGATGATACTTGTGATAAACTTGAGAACAGTCCGAAGATTTCCTTCTTCTGGCTAATTTGTGTGCGGTTGCTGTAGTGGGAGCTGTGCTGCAGGTTGCAGGCTTGCAGGCTACAAGCGGTGTGACTCGCGTTGCGGTTCAGCACTATGGTTTGTGGCCGGGCTGGCGGTGAAGCTGAGAGAGTGGGGGTTGGGGATTACTAACAATTAGCACGGCAGCTGCCTGCATTCATGGCTGTGTCATGTGACCAAGTACAGACGAGCACACGGGATTGCACCCACTGCCTTTAAGAAGCTCAGATACGAGTAGAAACTCTTTAATCTGACTGGGAGACAATTTACGTGTATTCATCCGGAAAAACCCGTTCTAAATCATTACCAGTTCATATGCTGTATTGTACTTGTGATCTAAAAAATTTACCGAATAAACGAATAGTGCTGGAAAATTATGTATCTCAAGTATGGGGGAAATGCCTTGGAATTAGATGAAAGAGGAAGGTGTGTGGATGGATTCTTGAAGAGTGTTAGAGGCCTGATATGGAGCAAGGATGCGCCACAGAAATGTAAAGGGATCATGAACAAGACTTGTGCCGATCCTAACGTATGGATCAGAAACTTGGGTGATGAGGGAGAGAGACAAAAGCACAATACAAGCAGTGGAAATGAAGTTTCAGAGGAGTCGTGATGGACAGAGTCAGAAATGATAGAGTCAGAGAAATATTAAAGGAAGAACCCCTATAGGATAGGATTTAAAAATCAAGGCTACAGTGGTATCGACACGTGAAAAGAATGGGAGAAGAGAGAATACCACGGTAAATAATGGAAATGGAGTGGAAGAAAAAGAGACCTAGAGGAAGACCAAGGGATAGGTGGACAAAGGGGATGAAGAAAAGTGTCGAGAGAAAAGGAGTTAATTGGACAACAGTGATAGAAGAGAAGTGGTGGATGGACAGAAAACGACGGAGACGCTTGTGCTCCAAGCAGACCCAACCTGTGGTTGGAAACTGTTCTAGTTGATGATGATGATGATGATGTATTTGTGTGCTTTCCTCATCTGCATATTAGATGAGGGTGACGATTGGAAAGTTCAAATACCTTCACAAGAACTAAATTTGAGGCGATTGACCGGCACTGTTGTAAGTAAATCATAAAGATTCTAAACTCATAATAATAAACAAGTAGTTCCGTGAAGAACTATACAGCCTATTTTCATATATCCTACTCATGTTAATTGTCTCTATCAACATACAAAATTTCAGTTTAATTGCTGTAACAGATTCGTAGCTATTGAGAACCGTCTAAATATTTCAGATGGTCGCCAGGTTGGATTTTTGTATTTGTACTATTACATTGAGATTATTGTGTACGTGTGGTAGGCCTATTCAAACTTCAATCGCATGATTAGAACACAAGAAGTAAACACGAGATTTTAAAATTACGCACAGCAGCCATCTTGTGATTATGCAAACAATTGAAATAAATTAGATGCCAGTGGATCAACATTTGTATAAGCACTTAACGTGCTACGTTTCACGGCACTCGGATAGTTAATTCGCGAGAAACGTCCATTTAAATATTTATACTTCGCGTCGCCGCCATGTTGGATTTGTGCTCACCAGGTTACTGAAAGTCCTATAGGTGAAAATATGTTCATAGTCTCTATGAACATAAAAAAAATCAGTTTGGTTGCTGTAAAAGATTCATAGATATTGAGAATCGTCTAAATATTTCTGAAGCTCGCCTTTTAGGATTGTTATATGTATAGGCCATAGAGTTATGTACCATTCAAGGACAATTATTGCCTAGGTTCAGTATTCAAACTTTCACTTCGATCGCATGATTACGACACAAGAAATAAAAACTTAATTTTAAAATTTCGCACAGCCGCCATCTTGAGGTTATGTAAACAATTGAATTATATTAGATGGCAGTGCATTACAATCTGCAAAATCATTTATTGTACTAAATTTCACTGCGCTCAGAGAGTAAAATCACGAGAAAAGTATATTAAAATATTTCAAATTCGCTTGGCCGCCATGTTCGTTTTGTACTGTACAGGTTTTTGAAAGTTACATAGATAAACTTCTATCAGTACCCTTTATCACCGTACAAAATTGCAGGGTGATATCTGTAATAGTTTCGGAGATATAGAATGTCAGTGAGATATTTCGCACAGCCGCGATTTTGAGGTTATGAAAACAATTGAACTAAATTAGACTCCAGTGCATTAAAATGTGTATAAACATTTGCTGTACCAAGTTTCATTACGTTTGGATAGTTAAATCGCGAGAAAAGTCTATTTAAAGGTCTCAATTTCGCTTGGCCGCCATGTTGGTTTTGTAGTCACCAGGTTTTTGAAAGCCTCATAGGTGAACTTCTAGTAGTGCCCTTTATCACCGTACACAATTTCAGGGCGATATCGGTAACAGTTTAGGAGATATTGAATTCTAGTGAAATATTTCGCACAGCCGCCATGTTGGATTGGTGAGACGTAACAAAATTTCAAGGGCACGGTCGAGGTTGCCGGGAATAGTGCTATGAACTTACCGAGTTTCATTGAAATCGCTCCAGCCGTTTAGATTTTATTAGGGGACACACACACACACCTCACACACACACGCACACACACACACACGGACAAAAGGTGATCTCATAAGCCTATTTTTTCAAAATTGAAAATAGGCTAATAATAAATGAGGTTAGGAAAATAAGGAAATGTCATACTTTTGTCTATTTTTCACGAGATTTAAGAGTAAGTCGGAATTATGGATTCCTGAACTTATTTAAAACAATTTTAATTTGCCTATAAATGCATATTTTGGCAATTTTTTTAAAATTGTTTTAGTCATATTTTGATCATTTTAGTGTTATATTTTGAGCATTTTTGTCTAAATTTTGGCACGGTACATGTTACCTGGGTGGAGTTTAAAACACGGGATTTGTAAGTGGTGCAGTAGATGTATTCCCGGAACAGGCAGATAGAAGTTTAAGAGACCTGATTCCAAGAAAAAGCTTCTGTATGGTTGTCTCATTGATTATGATGCCACCCCAAGAGACAAATGTAGCTCAGAGCAATTATTACACAAGGAAACTCTGTGCTGTTTCACGCCCAGTTCGACCTTGATGGCTCTCGGTAGAGTCATTTTCCCTTTCACAACCAGCGTATTTGAACCGATTGGTCCCACTTGTAGTATTGCAGTGAAGTCTATCATGCCTAAGTGTAGTGCGATTCCACTTACGTCTTCTAACTTACGCCAACAGATTCCAAAAAGCATGCTAATAGGCCTACTTCGATTTAGGGTTCTCTTTTTAGGAAAAGGGAGTGAGAACAGCGTCCCAAGGCTATGCTACTACCGTATCAAATTACTATTAAAAGGTTAAATGTAAGTATTGTAGCTCCATAAGTTTGTATGATTAAATGTGTCTGATGTATTATTGTGTTTTGTGTTAGTGCAACTTCAACACATGCTACAAATCCCTCAAATACGTAGGTCTTATTTTTCCGTCATCAGGTCATATTCAGTGAGTGTTTTGGGCATATTTGTTTGCATAGTTTATACTTTCTAAGGTCTTAAACTTCCTAACTATAATAATAATAATAATAATAATAATAATAATAATAATAATAATAATAGTCTAATGATAATAATCTATACTAATATAATAAAGCTGAAGAGTTTGTGTGTTTATGTGTTTAAACGCACTAATCTCTGGAACTACCAGACCGATTCAAAAAATTATTTTTTTATATGCTAGCCTGATTCAAGAGGAATAGTTTAGGCTATGTAGAATTAGGCTACACCTCTCAGGTAACCTTCAAGATTGATTTTTGTTCAGTAAGTCGGTAGAACAAGTGCTCCCGAACAGCTCTATCCGCATGCGCTGGCGTTATGGTTAGTGATACGTACACCGTTTCACCTATCTGAACCAAAATTTGTATACTTACCCTTTGGAACCTTGATGGTAACACTGTCTATGTGAAATTTATGACAGAACAGTCTATTCCCTGCATTTAGGCCCTTTGGTTCAAATCTACACATTTTCCCCGATCTGAACCAAAATTTGTGTACCCTGCGAATAACTCTGTTTACATGAAATTTCGGACAGACCACTCCATTCATTGCATTTAGGCCCTTCAGCACAAATCTACACTGTTTCACCGATCTGAACCAAAATGTGTATACTTACCCTTTGGAACCCTGCGAGTAACACTGCCTATATGAAATTTATGACAGACCAGTCCATTCCCTGCATTTAGGCCCTTTGGCACAAATCTACACTCTTTCACCAATCTGAACCAAAAGTTGTATACTTACCCTTTGGAACCCTGCGAGTAACACTGTTTACATGAAATTTCGGACAGACCACTCCATTCCCTGCATTTAGGCCCTTTGTCACACATCTACACCGTTTCACCGATCTGAACAGCAATTTGTATACTTACCCTTTGAAACCCTGCTGCTAACACTGTTCACTTGATATTTTGGACAATGCTCCCCATTCCCTACATTTAGAATAACAGACAAAATGAACTTGAAAACCACGTATTAAGGCCCTAGAACCAGTCATGTCCGTAGTAGTGTAACTGTTAGAGTATTTTAATAAGTCTGTTGTTGATGGGCAGTTCGGACTGCATCACGTCACCCCTACCAGTGTTCTGGTGCAGAATTGCGAAAATAGTTAGAAATATTCCTATTTAGGTTATGATTTGATTCACAAGAATCCTGGTCCCAGAAAGCCATCAGATGTATCTTATCCGTAGGATCTGGTTTCAGTAATACTAATAATAATACTGAAATGTCGAACAATGCCTTGACACATCAAAGCAGCTGTCAGTACTGGTTGCAAGACTTTGAATTTCAAGGCGAGACAAAGGCGGAAGAGAGAGAATGCTTTGGATAACAAATCAAAAGAGAGATTGTACGTAGCCTACTGTACATGATGCTAAGCAACAAAGTAAATCAAGAAAGAGAAACTCATGTCCAATTGAGCAACAAGTTCAGAACGTTTTCAGCGACCAGTTGTCCACTGCAGTAAACAACAATTCTGAGGTGAGTTGGTTGCTAGAAGATGTGTACGTATCACAATAATAATGTGGCGAAATGCAGAATGACGAATTCTCTATTCAGGATGCGAAGGTATGAATAAGCTGCGAAATTGGCGAACAGGTGACAAAACTCAGAATTATTGGTATCAATTATTCTGGTATGTGCGTGAGAAAGAGGTTGACCACAGCATTAATGACCTCTAGAACCAGAACGCATGAACAACAACAAAAATATTAGGGAAGCATACGCAAGAATGAAGTCAAACGCATTTTGACATGATTAACGTCAACATTTAGGCTAATTGCAGCACTAATTCCAGGAAGAAGTTACTCAGGTGCAAATAAGGCTAGAAAAAGCCGGTGCAATAAATGCTCAGCGATGAAGCGTGGTGATTAGTTATCAAAATGGAGCAATATATTTGGACGATTTTAATCAAATTCTTACACATTGTTGATGAATAGTCCAGTCTCCTGCAAGCACAGTGCTCTGTGACGTCACCGGCCGGAGAATCCGTGCATCGTTTCTCCAACGAAACGTGAAAAGAGGAATGTCGGGGCGGTGGAAGGGAGAGCAAACATGTCTGGCAGTGGGGGACTCTACTCAAATGTGCGTGCGCAGTATTCTTTAAAGTAATACTTGCACTTTATGAAAATGTATATTTTGCTCTGTTAACCTATAGGGATTAAACATTTATTACTTATTAATAAGCTTGGCACGGTGGGCGAGTGGATAGCGTGTCGGTCTAATTAGCTCAAGTTTGCAGGTTCGCTCCTGACCGTGGTAAGTGATATTTGAAAGATGGCAAAAATACGACACGCATGTCATACCATGTTGGCATGACAAATAACCCATTTGAATTCAGTAGGCCGTGTTCATAATGGCAAAATTAATCTCGGGAGTTTCCGCCAACACAAAGTTACTCATTTCTCTACTAGAAAGCGCTATAGTGTTCAAGGAGCTTAAATATCTAACCTCCTTGACTTTCATAGTGATTCAAGGAACAACGAAATTTGACATGCAAGCTACCCTCAGGGTGACAAATTACAAATCTTGCACCTGGCACCCGAGGCCATACGATATTATTATTATTATTATTACTTATTAATAATATTATATTTATTACTTTAATGAGAAATTGTTTTAATTGAATAATGAATGTTGTTAGGCTATTAAACACAACCATTACATTTGCTTAATGCCCATTGGTTTCATGACAAATAATAATATACAGTACAAGTAAACACACTGAAGACTCCATGGCTTAGGCGGCAGCACGCCGGCCTCTCACCGCTGGGTCCGTGGTTCAAATCCCGGTCACTCCATGTGAGATCTGTGCTGGACAAAACGGAGGCAGACAGGTTTTTCTCCGGGTACTCCGGTTTTCCCTGTCACAATTTAATTCCAGCAACACTCTCCACTATCATTTCATTTCATCTGTCATTAATTTAATCATTGCCCCAGAGGAGTGCGTCAGGCCTCGGCAGCCGGCACGTTCATATCCTCGCCGCTAGATGGGGGCTTCATTCATTCCATTCCTGACCCGGTCGGAGACTGGAAGCAGGCTGTGGATTTTCATTTTCACAAGTAAACACACTAAACATTTCGCCATTCCCCCATACTCGACAAACAAGAATAGTTCTTCCCACACAGACAAGAAAATGTCAGGAGTCGACGGCCTTTGGTTGTCAGATGCCCCTTCTGTTGACATTTTCGTTAGAAATAATATCAACGTTAATGAGGCGGCGTGCAACTCTGTATTCTCTAACAGTCATCACTGCACTGGCTGGCTGGCCAGCGCGCTCTTCACAAGGAAAGCACTGAACGCGGAAAGCTCCTCTACGTCACAAACAAGGCAAGCGAAGGCAGCTGGTATAGTATGACGCCTGGTGGCACATATCCTTGTCGGTGCTGTCTCCTAGTTGAGCTGATTGGTAACGAGGTTAAGTCGTACCGCTAGTGTTCGGCCAGGGAGTCGGAGGAGGGTGATTATCCTCCTTTCTCCCGGGCTCATATCACACCACAGGTGAAGCTAATCTACCGCATGATAGCCTTAAAGTCTTTTTCTATTATTCTGTAACGAGTCCCAATACGTAGCGTGTTATTTTCTTCAATGTATATGACTTTCATCACGCCAGTTGGGTAGTAGTTACTCCAGAGTAACTTAATATTTAATGGGTGTGTATGGGAGAGGATGTATTGATATTCGCTCTATAAAAACATTCATTTATATCACCCTTTGCTACGCTCGTAGAAGGAAAGGCTCTCACATGTAGACTTAAATACTATTAAGTTACAATTGAATCACTCATTTCGAAACGGTAACATATAGATAAATACACATCTTATTATTTATTGAATATCCAGTACAGCATGGAGCCCTATTATTCCTAAGTACATTAGGGCTGTAGTTAATAAGCATATTTTAAAAATAAATATTAATTGCTCAATTTGCTATAGATGTGCTGAATGAATGTTAAGAATTGCTTATAACAACAAGGTTTCTTGAAAACTTCACACAATGGTTTATAAAATTCAAGATTACTGAGATAACAACATGAATTTATCTGATTTGGATAAAACAGTTGTACGAATTCGCTCTCCAGGCACATAATTTCTTGTGGTATAAATGTGACAAACTTGTCCAAAGCTTACTACCTTGTTATTTCTAAGATTGGGTTCTCGTATACAGTACGTAAAATGGATCTTTCATTAAGATCGTGGTTTAAGAGAAATTCCTGCGTATGTACAATAGATTTATGCTAGTTTTCTTGATAAATGCACAGATCAGCCATAGTTAATTTTCGATTTGACAATATCATATATTTTCTTGAATATCGGACAGGCAGTTGAAGTAGCAGGATGTTGAGTATTTAGATTTTCCGGAAGGCATCTCACGATATTTCGTTGATTTTGTACTTTGCAATTAACACATTCAATCCTGGTTTTCGGACACTCACTGATATTATGAGCATCTGAACACTCGGAGCAGAACTCTTATCACAGCTAGATGAAAAATGTCCAAAACCAAGACACTTATAACATCGGATGACAGAAATGTATTCACTGAAGTTGCATCGCTTGTATCCTATGTAGAGCTTCTCGCAGCTTTGCAAGGCCTGGAAGATGGCAGGAGTTACTTCTACAACTGCGTATTGCGCGCTGCCATCTCGTGTTTTCCGCATGAAGCGCAACCTGAAATCCTCATTAACTTCTTTGACAACTTGTTTTATCATTGGATTCTGCTGCACTATACAGTCTGTTAATTCATTCTCTGGCAAACTAACCTCAATATCGTGAATGATTATCTTGGGATTAATTTTACGAGGAATAGTTATTTTCAGGTGGGGATTGCTAGTTTCTATAGCACTTAGCATTGTTTTACACTCATCATCATTCCTCAATTCGACAACTACACTTTTATTACGGGTTTTCTTCACCCGATTTACACCTATTCGCATTTCCTTAGTATTTGTCGTGGACTGCAGTAACTTTAAGGTTTGTTCAGAGTCTTTCACATCGTTGTCATTTTTGGGAGAAATCAAAACAACATGTTTAGTTGCACTAACTACTGGTTTAGGCCTACTTGTAAGTAAAACATCAGCGCAGTTGACATGTTGCTTACCGGTACCGACATTTGTATCAGGAGAGAGTGTCATCTTCATCAACTGCCCTCTGAATGTATCTATTGCCTGTTTAATCACATTAACTGTAGATAACACTTTTCACGCCAATTTTTATTTCTACGTTTTCAGCAGAGAGATGCTACTCGTCAACATTCACATTCGCCATCCTGATAATAGACATATTACAGGAGGTAGAAAAAACCTATTTATTCAAGTAAATAGGTTTGATTGTTATAATGTGGCAATGTAGGTGTTAATGATGGGGTCTGATAGTTTTGCACTCCGTAATATACCTCTATGTTTACACAAAAACAATATTAACACACTGTACATGTTATGTTTCCAAACTAAACCGATAAATATCTTCTAGAAGTATACTTCAAAGGATAAGCATATGACAAAACGATTTGAGAATACGCTGTTTACATGTTTGTTCACCAGGGTGTCCATTTTAAACAGTAATTATAGCTAAAAGTCTTCTTCCGGCGATTTATCTTGTTGTGTGGATGGCCAGTTTAGGATTTGAGACCAATATTCTTTTGCCTCTTCAGGTATTTAGTCGATCAGTTTCCTCGGGTCATCTAAATTCTTATGATTAATATGTATTTTGTTAGAGTAGGCAGGTAACATATAATACACAAGTGATGGTTTCGAACCAAACGACTGGATGCGCGCATCAGTTTGTACATGCAGGAGACGACATATTTCACCTTTTGAACTAAAAACGGTGCCGGAAGGGAATCACAGACGTGTGGATGTAAAAAACGCAATATGACAAAAGGTGCACATGTTACCATTTCAAAATAAGTGAAGCAGTGGCTAGCATTCTTGGCTGTTAACACGGAGACCCGGATTCGCATCGCGGTTCTTCCAAGAAGTGTAATTCTGGTCTGGGGGCTGGAATGGGGTGCACTCAGTCTCCTGAGGAAATACTGTGAAGAGGTGGGTTCGATCCCTACCTCAGCCATCCTGGAAGTGTTTCTTTTACATGGTTTCCCACTTCTACTCCTGGCAAATGTCGGGATGGAAGGCCTACCCAACTTAAGGCCACGGCCGCTCCCTACCCAAATCCTACCTCAGTTACAAATACACAGGTTTACAGACATCACAGTGACACAGGGTAACAGACAATTTCGACACACGCCCAAGTATACGGGACTACATGACCACGATGTTGCAAAGACCCTAAATGAATTAACAACACCAACAACGATAAGAATTGTTATGGTTTTAATTTCCCTTTAAACTAATGTGAATTAATTGACGGTGAGGTGCAGATCCCTAGAGTGGTCCTTTAACGTGTCAGTAGATCTACCAACACAAGGCTGTCGTACTTGAACATGTCTTTATTGATATTGGTCTGAGTCGAGACGAAACCCACACTCATTGGTTTTAAGGTACTCCTCCTCCTCCGTTTTGAGGGGCTGCAACAACGCGGTCATGTAGCCCTGCTTACTTTGGGTGAGTGTAGAATCTGTCTGATAACCGGTGTAAATTGTGATGGCTGTATTAGAGTGTGTTAGCTGTAATTCAGCCAAGGACTGCAGACAGTCAATTTCAAGCAGTTCCTACGCTTGCTAACAAATGTGACCGTCAACGACACCTAGCTGTGACTTGGCTACTAGATGCCATCGCAACTGGCACCTGGTGACGAACTTTGGAACTTAATACAGCGTTAATCAAATATACCCTACAAATTGTTGCTTCACACAATTTTAGTTAGTGGAAGGTTCTTTTACATACCATACATGAATGACATGGGCCTGCTGGCTTTACTTCCCCTCTGAAGGAAGGCTACTGAGGGATTTTTAACGTTCTTAAAAATCATACGTCTTCGGCCGGGTTTGAACCGTTTTTTTTAAGAGTGTTAAAAATCCCTCAGTATGCCTTCCTTCGGAGGGGAAGTAAAGCCGGCGATCCCATGTCATAGATTTATGGCATGATAAAGAACTTTCCACTAATTACACTTGTGTGAAGCTACATTATAGGTTAGGTTTGACTATCGCTCTTAGGTTCCAACGTTCGTCGCCCGGAGGCGACTGCGGTGGCATCTAGTAACCAAGTTTAGAACTAGTTGGTCGTTGACGGTGGCGTTTGGTAGCAAAAGTTGAAACTACTTGAAAGTCGAATGTCTGCAGTTGTTTCTTGAATCAAAAACAGATAACACACACTAATACAGCCATCACAATTAACACCGGTTATCAGACAGATTCTACACTCACCCAAAGTACACGGGGCTACATGACCACGTTGTCGCAGCTCCTAAACTGAGGAACCAGCCAACCAAACTTTAGGCACTCTTCAACTTCAACTCCCCTAAGAATAGAATCTTGGGGAGGGGCAATATTCACCATCTTTTCACCTAGGACTGCTATATGAGAAGAACACTTCCAGATGAATGAATGAGTTTATTAGTGTATCATATGAAGAGATGAGTGATCTTAAGTAGCTCCTTATGTCAACTGTTTTAACCTGCGGTGCGTGTTGAGTGGCAGCCACATTCCGGTGGCATCGCAAGCAGCTGTGGGGGCTGTCAGCTGTCAGATATGAAAACAGAGCCAAAACACTCTCAGATTACCTTGTCATAAGGAGGAGTGACAAGATAAAGTGGCCGCTTCAGTGTTACGTGCTTCCAAAACATTAGCGCTAATGAAAAGTCAAGCATATCGCATGAATGTCACGAGGTGTGTTATGAGTGCCAGCTGATAGACTGTCATCTTCCTAGCACAAGACTAACCGCCATACCTTATCTTTGAGCGAAAAGCAGACTCTTTACCGCAAGGGAAATAGTGTCTGAGCAGCTTTAGTGGTGTAGTTGGTAGCATGCTGAGCTTCTATGCCCGATTTGGTTGGATTTTTAAGAGCGTTAAAATCCCTTAGTAAACCTTCCTTCGGAGGGGCAGTAAAGCCGGTGGTCCCATGTCATAGATTTCTGGCTTGAAAGAAAAAAAAAACACCTTCCACTAAGTACACTTGTGGAAGCTAAAATTTGTAGGTTAATTTGATAACGCTATATTAGTTCCAACGCTCGCCGCCAGATGCTGACTGCGATGGCATTTAGTAGCCACGTCCGCAGCTAGGTGTCGTGGATGGTAGCATTTGGCAGCAAAAGTAGGAACCACTTGAAAAAATTAATCGTATGCAGTCCTTCTACCTGAATCACAGATAACACACACTAATAGACTACAGCACTCAGAATTAAAACTGGTTATCAGACAAATTAGTCGCCTCCGTAGCGTAGCGGTCATCATGGTTAGCTGCCGCTCCGGAGGTCCTGAGTTCAATTCCCGGCTCTGCCACGAAATTTGAAAAGTTGTATGAGGACTGGAACGGGGTCTACTCAGCCTCGGGTGGTCCAAATGAGTAGAAGGGGTTCGATTCCCACCTCAGCCATCCTCGAAGTGGTTTTCCGTGGTTTTCCACTGCCGGGATGGTCCCTACTGTAAGGCCACGGCCGCCTCCTTCCCTCTTCCTTGCCTATCCATCCCAATCTTCCCTTCCCTTCCCATCCCTCATGAGGCCCCTGTTCGCTTTGCAGGAGAGACCGCCTGGGCGAAGTGCTGATCACACCTCCCCAGTTGTATCTACTCCAACCAAGTGTTCCCAGCTCTAGGACACTGCCTGGAAAGGTGGTAGTGGTGAGTTCCCTCGCTGAGTCTGTGGAAAACATCAACCTGGAGGGTAAAATTGACAAAAAAAAGAACAGGCAAATACTACACACACCCAAAGTACACGGTGCTACATGACCGCTTTGTCGCAGCCCCTAAACTAAGGAACCAACCAACCAAATTGTGTCTGCTTCAAGATACCAAGATGGCGAATTCGATTCTGGGCTAAGGAAATCGTATTTATCATGAGCGAGAAACATCCACTGTCAGCACGTAAAAGATCTTTCGTATCATATTTGGTGTAGAGTTGTTAATAAGCGATATTCGATTAATAATTTGAAATCAATCCAAAACGATTAATCGACTTAACATTTATTCCATTAATCGATTAACAAAATATTAAATTAATCAGATAACTGAAGAATCGATTAAATTGATGACGAGACACGAGATAAGTCGCCTCCGTTGCGTAGTGGTTAGCCTGATTAGCTGCCAGCCAGGAGGTCCGAGATTCGATTCCTGGCTTTGCCACAAAATTTGAAAAGTGGTATGAGGACTGGAACGGGGTCTACTCAGCCTCGAGTGGTCCAAATGAGTAGAGGAGATTCCATCCCCACCCGAGCCATCCTCGAAGTGGTTTTCCGTGGTTTCCCACTTCGTCTCCATGTACATTCTGGGATGGTGCCTAACGTAAGATCACGGCCACCTCCTTCCCTCTTCCTTGTCTATCCTTCCCAATCATCCCATCCCTTCATCCGGCCCCTTTTTGCTTTTCAGGTGAAGCCACCTGGGCGAGGTGCTAGTCACACTCCCCAGTTGTAACCCCGACTCAGATTCTCAAGCTCCAGGACAATGCCAGTGGCGGTAGAGTCCGTGGGAATAGCCAACCCTGGAGGGTAAACGATAAAGAAAGAAAGAAAGAAAGAAAGAAAGAAAGAAAGAAAGAAAGAAAGAAAGGAACAAACAAAGAAAAGACACGAGATAAGAACAGAAGTATAAATAAAAGGCCATCGCTTAAGTTGAGTCACACGTATTTTCGGAATGATGTAGAGAATTTATAAAAGTTCCTCTTTACTTAAATATACAAAGCGTCCTTCCTTTTTTATGTCATCAATACCCAAATAAGAGTCAGTGACTGTGGAAGGACAAACATCAATCGAATTGAGAAGGGTTTCGAAAAACGAAAACGAAGATTTTGATTTCTATTTTCTAGTTTAATGTTTGTCTTCTGTAGCTTTTCAAATGCTCAACACGATTGTCCGCAATGAATGGGAGTTGTACAAGATATAATTATGTAAGTACACTCCTAGAAAAAATACATGTATTAGTTAATTATCTCAATTAAATGGGGCAATACCCCGCCCATTCATTGGGCACAATCGTGTTGACCGATTGAAAAGCTACAAAAGAGAATTTGTATAGGCAACATTGAAAAAGAATAGCTTCAAATCTCTACAGTTTAATGATTACAATTTAGGACAGGAACATTTTGGTTTTATTTTGTTTTAGCCTAGTTTCACAAAGAAGTTACATTACGGTATTTAAAATTATATGATGTGATATATTTTATGTTCGGTCCTGGCGAAATGTAAATATTATATGTCAGAAAACTGTACTATAATGAGCTTCATCATAGTACAAGTTTTCATTATGATACAGAGCTCAAAAAAGAGGTGTGTGACCAATTAGGTAAAGATAGCATCCCACCTGCGCTGACTTCCACGGCCTCCAATTTTAAATTTCACTGCGTGGCTAGTGTCATAGTGGGGTATTCGAGGAGGCCATGGTCAAATACAAGGTATTCTCTGCGCCCCATGCGCTCCATTCAGTACATAAAACTGGCGAAATCTCGACAGATATTTATGAATATTTATGTTCGAACATAAAATAGTTATAATTATCGTCAAATATAAACAGCCATATGCAACTCGACTATAATGGTAATTAAGACACTCGAATGGAAATTATAAAACTGGCTTCGCTGGTTTTGTAAACATACTCTTGTCTTAATTACTGCCATTATAGACTCGTTGCATAATGTACTATTAATTATTTAAATGTCTGTTTTTCTTCTGTGAGAGCGATTTGAAAGAAGCGCAGTAGGTCTACATTGATTAATCGATGAAACAATTAATCGATTCAAGGACCAATAGATTAGTCGATTAAATAAACAATTGATTACTCGTTATTTGTAGCAATTAATCGATTATTTGAGAACTCAAATTAATCGATTAAAAGTACCAGCCTCAGTTTGCTGTTTAGAAGACCAAATTATTATTAAAGAATTAGAAGCCATTTTTCAGTGTTGCCTAGTTTACGTCTGTCTGATAGTCAGACCGAAGGCTGGTCGGATCCTCAAAAATACTGCCTGAGGTCATGGGGGTAGAAACTAAAAAAAAAAAAAAGATACGAGCCTTACAGTAGTCTCATATGATGTGTAACATCTGACATGTTATCCTACTATGAAATTGAGATGAAATGTATGTGAAGTCATCTGACATGTTATCCTACTGGTATACTACACAGCTTGGAAATTCTTAAAATGTTAATTTACGCTCCGTTTTCATACTGGTACTATGATGAATGTATAGATTGAATTGGAGATATATTATATTGTAAATTAAGAGGAGGAATGAAATCATAGTCTCTAGCCTATCTATAGACTACCATAAATAATGTTCAATACAACTCCTGCTTGGTGCAAACTATTGTAATTAAAATTAGAGGAAAAGAAATGCCCTCAACCCTCTAAGAATAAGGATTGAGGGACTTGGAAGGAAGGAGAGCCATGAAAGGCAGATAGGAAAAGGGGAAAGAGGAGAGGGCCCGCCCCAAAGTCAATGGAAAAAGGGAGAAAACCGGACCCAGCTCAGGAATCCCTAGGGGTCGCCAACTCCCAAACTCACCAGCTTTCCGTGAGCCCTTGAGGGTGTAGCACTATCCATGGTGCACCAGAATTGGTGGGGCTACACACACCCTGCCTCCTTGAGGGCCTTGAGCAGAAGGCAGGAGATATCATGAAAAGAAAAAGAAGGCTGATCCATCGAAGAATGAGGGATCAGGAAAGATGAGAGAAGGGCCAATTAAGGCGGGAAAGGAATAGACTCCCTGGGCTTCGGATACCCTAATACCGTCGGGCTCGGAAGAGATCAAGAGTTGACCAAGAGAGATCGACAGGAAAGAAGACGGAGAGAAGCCCGGCACAAGTAACTGGAAGCAATGCCGGACTCAGCTGTTCTCAGAAGAGCATTTATAAAATAATGATAATAATAATAATAATAATAATAATAATAATAATAATAGTGTCCTACTAGGCCAAACTCAGGCACTCCTGTGCCATTATTCGACCGGAGGAGCAATTATGCATCATAATGCCTTGCGATGAATAGCCTAAGAAAGGCCTGGCAGAAGGTCTGGAAGCCAATGAGAGGAAGATCTTGAAAAAGATCTTGGGCCCGGTCAAAGATCAGGGAGACAATCAAAGACGACACAACAATGAACTATATCTTCACGTGTAGAAGAGAACGGAAACCATACGCAAAAGGAGAATCTTTTTCTATGGCCACTTGAGCTCTGGAAGATTGTCCAATCGAACCTGTGCCTACTTTGTGGGAAAGAAAACCAAAGGGATCTGGTTTACAGAGGTGGAAAAAGACCAACAAGAACTGATGATATCACATGAGGACATCTTGGAACGTGACCCTTTGAAGAAGAAACTTGGTGAAATAAGGAATTTTCAGCCAAAACCTAAAATGAAAACGGGTAAGATGTGGACCGAAGAACGGTGGAAGCTCACCGAAAAGAATGCTGGAATACTGGGCCAATGTGAGGGATCGAGGGAGAAAGCAGGTGAAATAATATGGTCCATACATGACCGAAAGGAATAATCTCTCTATATATAATACGCTAAGGTGTATGATTCACAAAACTCAAGCTAAAGTTCAAGGTGTGGTTTATACCAAAATCTTCCAAATCGTCTCAATAGTACAGTAAAAATCTTGCATTTCTTGAAATGTCAACGGAAATATATGAATTTCGACAAATGGTCAAAAACTATCAAAACTGGAATCTGAACCCAGAAGTTGGAGAGGGCCTCTACCAGAATACACTGATCGATGAAATAAACAAGATGTTCAGTAAAGAACATATAGCCTACTTTCTCCTAAATGTATGAGTATAGTTATAACTCGTTGTTATTATCAAAGAGTATAATAGAACTATTCTTTGTTGAAGACCTTAGAAACGATTTACCTCTACCAAACGCCACAACCTAGATAAAAACTGCTACCATCATTGAAGAAAGAAAGATAAGAAGTATATCAAGAATGTTATGGATCTGGAGACATAATCGACCGGACTGGCGGCGTGGCTCAGCGGTAACGTTCTCGCTTGCTGGGCCCTAGGTTGCAGGTTCGTATCCTGGCGCAGTCAGCTGGCATTTGAGGGTGCACAAATGCGAGGGAGCCGTGTCAGTACATTTACTGGCACGTTAAAGATCCCCTTCGGGCCAAAATTCCGGCACCCCGGTGTCTCTAAAATCAGCAGTAGTTAAAAGGGATGTAAAACCAATAACATTATTATTATTATTATTACGACCTGCCGTGGGCAACATCCAACTTTGAGTTGAGGCATGTCTTTACACGTCTGGTTGTGCATGGCTTTCACAACCCTAATTGAATTAACAAATCTTTCCATGACCCTACAGAGACGTGTGTATACAAACTATGTGGATATTTTCGATAATATAATCCTAACAGAGCGAGTGCATTCTAGCGGCCAGAAGAAGAAACTTTTCAATAAAATCTGGAAGTTACCTTTTTGGCAGCTAGATGTCTCGAGTAAATCTGCTGGCGAATTATGTTTTAATTAAATATATATTTTACACCATAATGTGCACAATATAACGCTTAATAACATTTTCAAGTAACGCAAAATAGGCTGTTACAAACCCTTTAAAATAAAAAGTTAAAATGTATCGTAGTATCATCTTGTCATTCTTCAAATTCGATGCGCATAGAATGATAATGGTATAGTAATCAATGGATCCCCACGTAGACTAGTCGTGACATCTATTGGTGAAATATCGAACAATATAATCCTAACAGAGCGAGTGCATTCTAGCGGCCAGAAGAAGAAACTTTTCAATAAAATCTGGAAGTTACCTTTTTGGCAGCTAGATGTCCCGAGTAAATCTGCTGGCGAATTATGTTTTAATTAAATATATATTTTACACCATAATGTGCACAATATAACGCTTAATTTTAAAAAATCTGAGTCATTACAAAACAATAAACATATAACATTTCAAGCAAAAAACCTAGCTCTGATCGGGTTTGAACCATAGGCATTTGAGCGATAGGCTAACGCTCTACCACTGACCTAATTGTGTCAACGGATATCGTTCTATTTAAAATGACTTACATAGAACTTGTTAGCAAATAATGATTTATACTAAACGATTTCATCACTGGAGTATATTATTTATATATAAAGCATTTCATACAAAGTTTATTTATTTTTTATCAGTACGCTATATTGCATGCAATACTCAAATTAGTGAAATATAAGTCCGGCACAAGATATCCGCTGCCATCTTGTCTTATTACTGAATCAGTTCAGCTTTTTAAAATCACGTCTGCACTATAGTATTACAAAATAAACTTTTAATTTCGAACGTGCCTCTTCCTTTAGAACAGTTAAAACGATTCTCGGCTCGATAATCGGAACTGGTGGGTCCCATGATATGGATTATAAAGTTTGCATAATTCGCACGGCCGCCATCCTGAAATGGTATGGCGGACGACCTTGTAATTTGGTCACAAGACGCATCCTATACGAAGGTATGTTGTTACCAAATTTGGTAGAGATCGGATGATTTGGTTAGTCGTTATTTGATTTTACGTTTTGAACGTTTGAGTGGCCGCCATTCAGTTTTAGTAAAGATGGCGGCGATATAAAACATGACACTGAGGTGTCCTTTGCTAGTGCTACCTTTGTACCAAATTTCGTTCAATTTGCATTCACCGTGTTCGAATTGATAGGGGGGGACAGACATTCAGAGTACACACACTCACACACACACAGACACACACACACAGACTCACACACACATACACACACACACACAGACTCACACACACACATACACACACACAGACAGACACACTTTTTTCGCCCTGTGTTGATCTCATAAGTCTACTTTCATTTTTTGCAAAAATCGAAAGTAGGCTAAAAATCGTAATTTCATGTAGATTCTGTTAAAATTACTCATAATGTTATGATATATATCGTTTAAATCGACGGGAACTATGGAACTGACGTCACACACACAAAATAAAATCACGTGAAGTAGATTCGAACCGTAGCTCCATGTTGGATGTGGGTTTGATAACCCAGCAGTCTACTCAGTGAGCTACGACGGCTGGTACAGTAGGGCGGGGTGATACACATTCCTCTGTACATTCTGATTCGCAGTAGGATGTGGCAGTGTTGCCAGCTTCTCGTTTTCATTCTTGTGTTTTCAAACTACATCCGCTCGGATTTTGCTATAGAAACTTTTTTCTTGCATTTGGATGAGGAGTCACATGCCGACCTCCCTGTATAACATGGCGACTTCCATAGAGCATATATCAAAATTGGAGAGTACTTCAATTAAAGCTGTGATGTCATCAACTCAAGAACTGAATGGATCTCCCTTTGAATTGTGACAAAGCTCTCAATAGTTGCAGTCTGCAAAATAGTGTATCGCCCTTCACATGTTTCCCCTCATTTGAAATGAAAAGTGTATATATTTGAAGGGCCAAATGCCATGAATTTCCTTCCGGTCGTGGCGGTATTGGGGTGTGCATCATCATCATCGGGGGAGACAGGGCTAGAAGGAGGGTGAATCCAGAATGAGCTTTAACCTCCTGCCCCGGTCGGCCCTGTTCATTGTGTGACTCGAGGTCCGGACCAGTTTCAATATCACACTGTTTGCCCAGACACTTGCGCCTGTCGTCCCTGCTCAAAGAGTTAACACATGGCACTGAGAAAGACATCTGCCAAATTTGTTCCGGAACGGATTGCAGTGACGAAATGTTGAAAGTGGAAAGAATGTAGTAGGAGTGACATCAGGAAGTCAAAATAACATTTTTCATCTACTAAACTTCTAGGGCATTCGATGCCATATTGGTAGGGGGAAAACTAAAGGAAGTAGGAGACTTCTGTTACTTAGGAAGCAAAATAACCAGTGATGGACGAAGCAAAGAGGATATAAAAAGTAGGTTGGCTCAGGCAAGGAAAGCATTTCTACAGAAAAGGAATCTGTTGACATCGAATATAGATTTAGGTATTAGGAATACATTTTTGAAAACCTTTGTCTGGAGCGTGGCACTCTATGGAAGTGAAACTTGGACTATTGGTGCAGCAGAAAAGAGGAGAATTGAAGCGTTTGAAATGTGGTGTTACAGGAGAATGATGAAGATCAGATGGGTAGATAAGGTTACAAACGAAGAGGTATTAAGACGAGTGGGAGAGGAGAGATGTTTCTGGCGAATGCTAATGAAGAGAAGAGATAGGTTGGTAGGACACGTACTAAGACACCCAGGAATAGCAAGCTTAGTTATGGAAGGAAGGGTCGAGGACAAGAACAGTAGGGGTAGACCATGGTTAGAGTATGTTAAACAGATTGCCACGGATGTAGGGTGTGGTAGCTATGTCGAGATGAAACGATTAGCTCAGGACAGGGAGGCATGGAGGGCTGCATCAAACCAGTCAAAAGACTTAAGACTCAAACAACAACAACTGTTAGGTAGTCAGCCCAAAGGCTGGTTGGATCCTCAAAAAGTACCGCCATTAAGTTATGTGGGTCGATACCCACAAAAACCCAAGGCAGCGCTATATTGAGGCGTACTAGTTAAGATGAGGAGTGAGGTACTTTGCCATTGCTTCTCTCACTGAGTCAGAACAGCAGTACTAACCCTATGAGTAGAACCTTTCACAGCATCCACTGGCACTAACTGTGTCCTGGATGTCGTTACTAAGTACCACCCATACCTCAGTAGCTTCCATATATTCATAGCCATGAGTAAGACTGAGACCTCGGTGAAAAGCCACATTTTACTCTAGCCTGTGCCAACAGACAAATGCAAATGTACCGCATTTATCAAGAGATGGCAAACAGGCGAGGGCATTTGATAAGTAATTGCAACACTGTTGTCAATCAGCGATCCTAGTGGTGACCGTTGTAATCTTGCAGTATATTGTTGAGCAGTCTTTGCTTTATAAATCTGTAATATCGAAATAGCTGATATTTGTGAATACATTAACCCGCGGGGGCTGGCGCAAGGGTATTTTTGACCCGATGCTTAAATTATGCTCCATATTTTCGTTTTGGTGAGCCCTAATTTCCTGTCGCCTAAAGTACCTTCCCTCCTAGCCTTGAACATCTCCTAGCAAAAGAAACATGTAAATAGCTTTTATGTTCGACCCTCACTATTATGTGTCAGAAAACTGTATCATAATGATGGTCATTATAACACTGTTTTCATTATGATACAGTTTCTCCAGCCAATACTCGTGTCTTAATTATAGCCATTATAGGCTCGTTGCATAATGTATTATTGGAACACTCAAGTTATTTCTATAGTTTATTATTTACGGTCGGGTCAGATTTACCCATGGCGCCAGTCCTCGAGTAACAATTTTCGTTTGCGTTACTCGGAACAATCTAAAAGAAATATGGGAAAAAATCCACCTATTTTAGTGCAGCACAATCACATAGCTCACGTTCTTGTTGATCCATGTTTAGGGTCTAGGGACAATATGGTCATCAGCTCCTTTGTTCAAAAAAATTGTGAGGACTACTTAGCCGCCATTATCAAGGTCAATTATACTGTTAAGAAACTTATTGTCATTTTTCCGCATGTTAAATTTGAAAAATATAAATAAACCTTATTTTATGTTCGACCCTAACTATTATGTGTCAGAAAACTGTATCATAATGAGGCTCATTATAACACTAGTTTTCATTATGAAACAGTTTCTCCCACCAATCAGAGCTCAAGAAACAGTTGTGTGACCAATTAGATAAGAATACCTTCGCGCATGCGCTCAAAATCCAACATGTCTATATAAATTATCGAAAATTCACCGTCCATATGTTCGCGTAAATAAACTGGTGAATATGAGACAAGAAATAGCACTGTTCCTTAATATCCCCAAAACCAATTTCTACACAGCGCGTGGTTTTGAAACGACTTCGGTGGCAGTTTTACTTTATACTGGTGCACAATCTGAACATATGGTATTGAAGCACACAGAGCGCATGCGTCGGTTGTCCAGAGAGCTTGGAAAACAGAGATATACTACCCACCGCAGCACCCGATCACAACATTCTAGTGACTGAACAGATATTTATGAATATTTATGTTAAATCATATAGGCCTAATAAAGTTATAATTATCGTCGAACATAAACAGTCGTATGCAACTCGCCTTTAATGGTAATTAAGACACTCGTATGGAAATTATAAAACTCGCATACGCTCGTTTTATAAAAATACTCGTGTCTTAATTATATCCATTTTAGGCTCGTTCCATAATGTACTATTATACTGGGAATAGTTCACAGGAAAATACCAGGTGTGAAATTACTTCATTGAAATACTTACGACTACGACAAAAAAGGGAGTGACACACTATGACCCGGCGCCAGTCTTCGAGTTATATTTTTATCATTTTAAATGATCTTGTCGACTTTGTCGTTACGCTGAGGTATGGCGTTACGTTACGGCGACGGGACGAAATGTACCGAGAATGCACTTAGGTGTGTGACGTCATAGTACCGCTTGAGCTTCCACCTTTCCTCCCGCGCGCTCCAGTGAGCGTGTCGTCATCCAGTCAGCTACCTCCTTTGACCTTGGTTTGCACTTGCTAATCGAGTTTGAGTTCACGCAGTTCGCTGCATGATCATGAGGCTTTCACCCAGCATTTTTCAGCATTTTTAGCATTTGTAGCATTTAAAATGATATTAAGTCTAGTCTTTCAGACTGATTATCACTCTTTTCACGCTAGTTCTCAAGGGTTAACTGTTTCTCACATTCAGTAAGTAATACCGCCCTAAAAAGATGTTCAGTAGATATGAACAAAGGTGCTTCATAAAAATTCAAGTTGCAAGAGGACAAAGTGCAAGTCAGTGCTTTAGAGCATAGCAAGAAGCTTGCGGGAAAGAAGTCCTACCTTATCGAAGTATTACAAGATGGGTGGAGGCCTTGCGTCAAAGAAGAGAGGAATGCCAAAACAGAGCACGTGCTGGTAGACCCGTTGCTGCAACTGACGACCTCCATGTTCAGACTGTAAAGGCATTATTGGAAAAAGACAGACGCTGGACATGTGTAGAGATTTCCAAGGAACTTGGTATTTCAGCATCGTCTGTCCATCACAGTTTAATTAAGGGGGAGACCCAGGTTAACAGAGGAAAAAACGGCCAATATTCATTCGATTGTTAAATATGCTACATATATTGTTGACAAATGCTGCACATGTCCCAGTAATGGTGTGCTTCCTGGCAACCAGAAGCAACTTCAATAATGTAAAAATTCTAATTATAACATTTTAAAATAAAATTTTCAAACTTTCCCGCCTTTTTAACAATGTATCACTGTTTCCCTGAATAAAATAAAATAAAATAAATAAAATAACTATAAAAATATCTAAATCACAGTGCATGTTAGTGATTGAGGTCCATTTTGTAGGTTGAGGTTTGATACACACTTTAAAAAAGGAAAAGTACGAAAATTCTTATAAACTTGGAATTTATAAGGGAAACAGTAATACACGGCATTGTTAAAAAGGCGGGAAATTTAGAAAATTTTACTTTAAAATGTTATTAGAATTTTGACATTATTATTGTTGCTTCTGGTTGCCAGGAAGCATACCAATCCTGGGACATGTGCAGCATTTGTCAACAATATGTGTAGCATATTTAATAATCGAATGAATTTTGGCCTTCTTTTCCTCTGTTATGCTGGGACTCCCCCCTTAAGAAAACAAAGTTGAAGATGCGAAACGTTTTTGCCCACTGAGTACGTTCGTATACACCTGCGTTGGAACAAAAATCAAGCGAATGGTGACATACAGAAACACTACGCCCAAATAATGTCGAACATTGCAGGATCCTTTGAAACTGTAGTTAATTTACAAGCCGACATCGCACGATTCGGAATTCCATGGACATCTTTTCACACCCTTCAAAAATGTTACTTCCTTGGCCAGGAATCAAACCCGTGAACTTGAAATCATGAGGACACACTGAAAGTGGTCCACCAAAGATGTTATTATATTTAGCCTATTTTCATATATGAAAAAATAGGCTTATGAAATCACCTTTTGTCCGTGTGTGTGTATGTGTGTGTATGTCCCTAATAAAATCTAAACGGCTGAAGCGATTTCAACGAAACTCGGTAAGGTCATAGAACTATTTTGTTTGACCTCGACCGTGACCTTCAAATTTTAATACGTCTCACCAATCCAACATGGCGGCTATGCGAAATATTTCACCGGCATTCTTTATCACCGAAACTATTACTGAAATCCCTCTGATTATTTTTACGGTGATAAAGGGCACTGCTAAAAGTTTACCTATGACACTTTCAAAAACCTGTTAAGTACAAAACAAACATGGTGGCCAAGCGAGGTTGAAATATTTAAATATACTTTTCTCGCGATTTAACCAACCAAACGCCGTGTAACATGGTACAGCAAATGTTTATACAAATTGTAATGCACTGACATCTAATTAAGTTCAATTGTTTACTTAACCTCAAATGGCGGCTGTAATTTTTTTTCTTGTGTCCTAATCATGCAATCAAAGTCAACGTTTGAAAAATGAAATTATGCAATAATCGCCATTTAATAGTACATAACTCTATGGCCTAGATCTATAAAAATCCAACATGGTGACCATCCTAGATATTAGATAGTTCCAAATATCTACTAATCTATGACAGCAATCTAACTGAAATTTTGTGTGTTGATAAATGCTACGAACATACGTTCATTTATGGGACTTTCAATCATCTGGTGAGCACAAATCCAACATGGTGGCGACACGAAATTTAAATATTTGAATGGACGTTTCACGCAATTTAACCATCCGAGTGCAGTGAAACTTTGTACTGTAAATGCCCATACAAATTTTAATCCCCTGACATCTCATTTATTTCAATTGTTTTCATAACCACAAGATGATGGCTGTGCGGAATTTTAAAATCTCGTCTTTATTTCTTGAGTCCTAATCATGCGATTGAAGTTTGAATAATACACCTACGCAATAGTCTTCATCTAATAGTACAGAACCCTAGGGTCTATATAATTATATAAAAATACAACATGGTGACCATCCGTAATATTTAGTCGGTTCTCAATATCTACGAATCTATTACAGCAATCACACTATGTTGATAGTGGCAAGTAACATAATTAGGATATATATGAAAATAGGATATTTAGTTCTTTGCGGAACTACTTGTTTTCCATCGCTATGCGATAGATCTCATTTAGCAAATGATGTTTTCTTTATTCTCCCAAGAAATCTTTATCTGGGCACTGAAACCCCTCCTCCGTTCCTCAGTCTATGATTTCTTGGTCCTGGTAGTCATTTTCTTAGAGAAATGATGGTTGCTGATTAATGTTATGAACTAGAGACGATCTTGCATAATTTTGTCTGTAATACCCATTCCTTGAAGGTCTTTTTCTGTTTCGCTGAGCAAGTTGATTTTAAATTTCATTGAAAGAGCAAGATTGAGAATTACTATAAGGTGCGTTCAAAAAGTAACGAGGCGGAGGCTGTAATACGCAAACCGGTGACGACATCGGCTAATCGTGGCGTGTGTAACGAGGTGTGGTTCCGACCACAGCGTGGAAGGTCACAGCCCGTCGCTAGAGGGCACGCGTGCATGTCACGTGACGATACAAAGCGAGCAGCAGAATGTATCAATCGTCCAATGCTGCCAGTCGCATTGCAAACAGTGACATGGAGGCGTCAAACGATGTGCAAAGAGGTGTTGCTCGGTTTCTGACAGCAAAAGGAGTAGAGGGAATGGACATTCATCGCCGAATGTCACAAGTCTACGGCGAACACTGCATGTCCCTTGCAAGGAACAAGGCGTGGCACAAGCGCTTCAGGGAAAGACGGGTGTCGTTAACCCATGATGCCCGGTCTGGGGCACCCCCCTGCATTACAGATGACAACGTCCAGCTGCTTGATGCACTCATTATCCAGGACCGCCGAGTGACAGTGAACGCCATAGCCGCCGTGGTCGGATTGAGCGTCGAAAGTGTGCACACCATCATGAAGGAACGATTGCACTTGCGGAAAGTGTGTGCCCAATGGGTGCCCCCCAGTCTTCAACCACACCAGGAAGCATGTCGAATGGCCTACTGTCTTGGTCTTGGTTGGACGATTGATGCATGCTGCTGCTCGGTTTGTATCGTCACGTGAGGTGCTCGCGTGCCCTCTAGCGACGGGCTGTGACCTTCCACGGTCTGGTCGGAACCACACTTCGTCACACACGCCACGATTAGCCGATGTCGTCACCGGTTTGCGCATTCAAGCCTCCGGCTCGTTACTTTTTGAACGCACCTTATATTATTATTACTTACTTTATTTCTATCGTTGTGGCCACTAGGGATCGCGAGACCACAACTGTTCTTCTTCTTGTTAGCCCACCACGCCTTCATCCTTTCGGAATGGGATTTCTTCCATTCATCCGAGTGAACATATCTCTTGCTGGGTTTTTCTTCCTCTTGATGAACCTGACGGAGTTTTTGTTTCAATGGGGTCCTGAGCAAGATATATGATTCAGAAATTTCAAACTTTAACAAGTCCTTATCCACTTCCACCAGCCAAAGAGACATCACCTTTTAACTTCGGAAGTTTGATAATAGACGATTGGAGAATCTACTGACTGGCCTTCTGAGGTGGGGGGTATAGAATGTTATTCTCCGTTTCCGGATTACACTTGAGATATTTTCAGTGTACTATTGTTATTAATATTAACAAAGGATATAGTAAAATACACCATGTGTATGGACAATGGAGATTGTTGCCTAATGCAGTTATCTACCGGGAACGTGATTCAATAATAGGCACAATGAAAAAATGGAGAATTGCATTTTTCTGACATGTATCGAGATTTCAGGACAAAACAATTACTATTTAACTACTTTTGTAAAAGTAAAACAAATGCCGGGATAGTTAGTATTAGTACCTTCCTTCTAGTCCCGGAGCACCTACCTCTTCCTTGCCCCTAATACAGTTAGGCTACACACACTACTACATTCAGCACACAAATACAGGTTATCAGACAAGTTCACACATCCAACTACACGGGGTTGAAGATCAAGATGTCTTAAACCCCTCAAAAGAATTAACAACAACAAATCTACTTTCATGCATCATCAACAGATTACTGGACGAGTACGTTTCTTATTTTATGTTCTTTAATAATGCTCAGTTTGTAATACGCATCTAATAATTAGGCATATTGGTTTTCAACAGAGTGGAACATTGAAAATGGAACTGGACTAGATACAGTAGAATGAGAAAAGAGCTGGGCCTTGGGGATCATCCTGAGTTGGGCTGGAAAGCCCGTCTCCGGCTGTAAAATTAAATGAATCGTGAGTTATATTTGATTAGACTATGGAAAAATACTAATTTAGGGTAAAATCTAATTTATGTACCTTACAATTAGCGTATTATGTTGTTGTTGTTTGAGTCTTCAGTCTTTTGACTGGTTGGATGCAGCTGTCCATGCCTCCCTGTCCTGTGCTATTCGTTTCATCTCTACATAGCTACCACATCCTACATCCGAGGCAATCTGTTTAACATATTCTAACATTGGTCTACCTTTAAAGTTCTTGTCCTCGACCCTTCCTTCCATAACTAAGCTTGCTATTCCTGGGTGTCTTAGTATGTGTCCTACCAATCTATCGATTCTCTTCATTAGCAGTCGCCAGAAACATCTCTCCTCTCACACTCATCTCAATACCGCTTCATTTGTTACCCTATTTACCCATTAGATCTTCATCATTCTCCTGTAACACCACATTTCATACGCTTCAATTCTCCTTTTTAGCCTATTTTCAATTTTGAAAAAATAGGCTTATGAGATCACCTTTTGTCCGTGTGTGTGTGCGTGTGTGTGTGTGTGTGTGTGATTCGTGTGTGTGTCCCCCCCTAATAAAATCTAAACGGCAGGAGCGATTTCAATGAAACTCGGAAAGTTCATAGCACTATTCCCGGCGACCTCGACCGTGCCCTTCAAATTTTGTTACGACTCACCAATCCAACATGGCGGCTGTGCGAAATATTTCACCAGCATTCAATATCTCCGAAACTATTACCGATATTACCCTGACATTTTCTATGGTGATAGAGGGAACTACTATAAGTTCACTTATGTGACTTTTGAAAACCTGGTAACTACAAAACGAACATGGCGGCCAAGCGAATTTGCGACTTTTAAATAGACGTTTCTCGCGATTTAACCAACCAAACGCAATGAAACTTGGTACAGTATATGTTTATATTCATTGTAATGCACCGAAATCTAACTTCGTTCAATTGTTTACATAATCACAAGATGGCGGATGTGCGAAATATTTCACCGGCATTCTATATCTCTGAAACTATTAGCGGTATCTCCCTAAAATTTTGTACTGAGATAAAGGGCACCACTGGAAGTCCATCTATAAGATTTTCAAAAACCGGTTATCTACAAAACGAACATGGCGGCCAAGCGAATTTGAACATTTTAAATAGACCTTTCTCGCGATTTAATGTTCCAAGTGCACTGAAACCTGGTACAGGAAATATTTATACACATTGTAATCCACTGGTATCTAATTTAGTTCAATTGTTTACATAACCTCAAGATGGCGGCAGTGCGAATTTTAAAATTAAGTTTTTATTTCTTGTGATGTAGTCATGCGATCGAAGTGAAAGTTTGAATAATGAACCTACGCAATAATTTTCCTTTAATGGTACATGACTCTATGCCCTATACATTTAACAATCCAACATGGCGACCATTCGAAATATTTAGACGATACTGAATATCTACGAATCTATTTTAGCATTCAAACTGCATTTTTAATGTTCATAGGGGCTATGAACTTAAGTTCACCTATAGGACTTTAAATAACCTGGTGATCACAAATCCAACATGGCGGTGACGCGAATTATAAATATTCACATGGACGTTTCTCGCAATTTAACCATCCGCGTGCAGTGAAACTTGGTACAGTAAATCTTTATCCGAATGTTAATCCACTGGCATCTAATTTATTTCAATTGTTTCCATAACCTCAAGATGGCAGCTGTGAAAAATTTTAAAATCTCCTTGTTTTTTCTTGTGTCTTAATTATGCGATTGAAGTTTGAATACTACACGTTCACAATAATCTGCATGTAACAGTACATAACTCTAGGACCTACATATATAAAATCCAACATGGCGACCATCCGAAATATTTAGTCGGTTCTCAATATCTACGAATCTATTACAGCATTCAAACTGAAATTGTGTATGTTAAATAGTGGCAATTAACATAAGTAGGATATATGAAAATAGGCTGTATAGTTCTTCACGGAACTACTTGTTTCTGCTGCACCAATAGTCCAGGTTTCACTTCCTTAGTGCCACGCTCCAGACAAAGGCTTTCAGAAATGACTTCCTAATACCTGAATCTATATTCTATGTCAACAGGTTCCCTTTCTGTAGAAATGCTTTCCTTGCCTGAGCCAACCTACTTTTTATATCCTCTTTGCTTCGTCCATCACTGGTTATTTTGCTTCCTAGTAACAGAAGTCTCCAACTTAATTTAGCTTTTCACCTGCAATGCGATGTGGGGTTTCTGATTTATTTCGGCAGCATTCCAATATTTTTGTTTTACATTTATTAATTTTCATCATGAATTCTTTCCTCAAGACGGAGTCCATACCATTCAAAAACAAGTTCAAATGCTCTGGCGTGTCGGCCAAGATGACGATGTACTGAACTTCGTAGGATTTTAAATTGTTGATCAAAAACATTTACTACGTTTAAGTAAATCATAAATCTATTGTTATGGTTTTATTGGCCTTAATAACAATGTGTTGTGCGCGGTAGGGTGGCTGGATTAGAAAAGACGAGTGTGTGTCTGTAGGAGAGAGAGAGAAAGAGAGAGAGAGGAAGTGAGTACTGAAGAAACGAGATAGCGAGCAGACTTGCAAGTAAGCAGTGTTGAATAACCTAAGTGATGACGTTTGTTTATAAAAGGTACAGTGTCTTTCACTCAAATTGCGGCCGGCAGCGCGGCGCGTAGAGGCAGCTCGCTGAGCTTAGGGTCGAGAGTCCGAAGCATCAATCCAACAACACTTCCTTCCTTATCTTAATTATGACATATGCTGTGACAGCAGCGCGCTGCGATATGCTTGTCTGACCTTTAAAGCTGCACGTTCTACCTAGAGCGCTGGGCTGGCCACACTTTGAGTGAAAGACCCTGTAGAAGCGATGTCTCGTCCCGGCAGCACAGCGAATTGAAACTTGCTGGCGTGAGGACAGCGTTTAAGGCAGGATGCAAGAAATAAAATGGATTCTTAAAAGAATGGAAATGATTTAATTATTACTTGTAGGATAATGAGTGTACGGACGCTATTGGAACTTAGCGGCGTTAAGGTACAATCATGGATGCAGATGATTACAAATAATTCAAGGGTTTGGTTTAGAAAGGGAAGTTCAGGATAACCCAAAGGAAAAGAGTACGCACTCACCAAATCTGCTAGTCGGTGGGCGTACCTTCGGCGTTGCACAGTGTCGAGTGATCAAGAGAGATCTAGCTCTCTGGGGTAGCTACTGAAATGAAAATCCACATCCTACTTCCAGTCTCCGACCGGGTCAGGAATGGAATGAATGAAGTCCCCATCTAGCGGCAAGGATATGAACTGTGCCGGCTGCCGAGGCCTGACGCACTCCCCTGGGGCAATGATTAAATGAATGAAAGATGAAATGAAATGATAGTGGAGAGTGTTGCTGGAATGAAATGTTGACAGGGAAAACCGGAGTACCCGGAGAAAAACCTGTCTGCCTCCGTTTTGTCCAGCACAGATCTCATGTGGAGTGACCGGGATTTGAACCACGGACCCAGCGGTGAGAGGCCGGCGTGCTGCCGCCTAAGCCACGGAGGCCTCTGGGGTAGCTACTATTTATTGGAAATGTTCCTGCTGCGTAAGTAAATCATCACATTCCTGTGCTAGTTAGATGGTTCTGGAAAGGCGGTCACATTCCTGGTCTGCTTGTGTAAAGAAGTGTCGTAAAGATTGTGACATGTGTGGAGGGATAGGCTTGGATGAAAATTGTAGTAGGTAGATGTTTGTAGCTGTTGATTCCTTTGTAGTGAAAATGGGGTGAAGAGTACTGAGTAGGGGGCTGATATGGGGTGGGTATACCCTGCAGGAACCTCAGGGTATAGCTCTATTCTTGGGGAAACATATACTTTCGATATAACTTTAAATTATTTGATGACATGTGCAGTGTGATTTTACATCTTCGAGTACTAGAGAGTTGTTGTTGTTTCATTGAATGGGCTTTGGACATTTTGGTCACTTAGCCCCGTAGAGGCTACTTGGATGAGTGTAGAAGTTATCTTATAACCTGGGGGCAGATGACCTCGTAGTTCCGCCCCTTAAAACAACAATAACTAACTATCTTACAACCTGTGTTATTGTAATGTCTATACTAGTGTTGGTTGGTTGGTTCCTCAGATTAGGGGCTGCGACAACGCGGTCATGTACCCCGTGTATTTTGGGTGTGTGTAGAATCTGTCTGATAACCGGTGTTAATTGTAATTGCTGTATTAGTGTGTTATTTGTTTTTAATTCAAGTAACAACTGCAGACGTTCGATTTTCAAGTAGTTTCAACGTTTGCTACCAAACGCCACCGTCAACGACCAACTAGTTCTAAACTTGGATACCAGATGCCACCGCAGTCGGCTCTTGACGACGAACGTAGGAACTTAAGAACGCTAGTAAAATGTTTAACCTATATAATTTAGTTTCACACAGGTGTAATTAGTGGGAAGTACTTTAACATGCCATAAATCTATGACATGGGGCCACCGGGTTTACTCCCCCCCCCCCCCCCCCCCCGAAAGAAGGCATACTGAGGGATTTTTAACCTTCTTAAAAAATTCCGACGACTTCGGCCGGGTTTGAACCCGCGATCTTGGGCATAGAAGCTCAGCATGCTACCAACTACGCCACCGAAGACGCCCTATACTAGTGTGTGCATTTGTAATTCAGCTGAGGATTAGGATAGAGGTGGTCGTGGCCTTAAGTTAGGACTGGAAGTGGGCAAGCATGGAACATTTGTTCCAGGATGGATTAGGTGGGAATCTAACCCACACCTTCTCATTTTTGCATCACTAGACTGAGTGCACCCTGTTCCAGGCATCAGGCCAGAATTTTATTTCTTGGCAGAGCTAGGAATCAAACCCGGACCTTCGTGGTGACAGCCAAGAATGCTAGCCGCTACACAGTACAACACAAGCTATTTCAGTGTGAGGGACGAAACTTCGTCGTCCGTGGAAAACAAAGCAATAACAAGAATCTTCTCAATCCCAGCTTATTTCATCGCCGATCACTGCTATTCTAGCGCTGGCCAATAGATGGCTCTGCCAGGCTTGTCCGGTCTCATACGACGCGAGCACTAATCCTGTTTTCCTACAAAACTATTGTTTCATACAAACAAACAGCTTTTATTCCAGGGATAACAGCATTTTTGTTGATTTAATTTTATTGTGAACTGATTTTTTTCTATTTGGGCGATTCAATTAAAAATCCGAACTTTCCCCCAATGGCCACGAGGCAGAATGTTTTAAACTTAATGGCACCACGTGTAAATATTTAAAGTAAAAAAAAATACGGTACATAGTAATCAATAGAACTTTGCATTTGCCTAATCGTCTATTTCGTTCCTTAGTTGAGAACTGTAGGCTTCACAAAGGTTGTATAAATGCGTTTCATGCTTACTGGAAGCGGCTTTGGTGTCGTAGTTGGTAGCTTACTAAGCCTTTAAGCCCAAGATCACGGGTTCATACCAGGCCGAAGTCGTCAGTATTTTTAAGAGCGTTAAAAATCTCACAGTATGCCCAAGATAGCGGGTTCAAACCCGGCCAAGCCGTCGGATTTTTAAGAGCGTTAAAAATACCTCAGTGTGCCTCAGGGGCGTATATAGAAAAAAATTCGGGGGGGGGGGGGGCTGACTATCCTGGAAAATTGTGAGTATTCTCAGGGGATTGTCACCGCAAAATACCGGGAAATATCAACCAATATCTTAGAGCATATAACTTTGTGTAATTATTTTAGATAAGATTCAAAGTTTATATAGCCTACAATTATTACTGGCAATATAAAAAAAGTTGTAAAATATAAATAAAATTTTATACTTAATGAACTTTCTGTTATGATCTATGGAGTTTGAATGGCATATATCTAAATTTTGTCAGTTACATGTATTTCTCAAAAAACATACTGTGGAATTCACAGCTTTACCTCACCCCGTTCCAGCCATCAGACTAGAATTAAAATTTCTTGGCCGAGCCGGGAATCGAATTCGGATCTCCGGGGCGGCAGCGAAGAATGCTACCCACTACACCACGAGTTAGTATAATTTCAATTTTAATATTGTTTATAACTTAGCCGATAAGTTAAGATTAGGGTACAACCAAATTTACAATTATTTTATGCTCTTATCAAAGCAGCACTTTCTTAATTTTTATTGGCTTTTTTAGGGGGGGTGGGGGGTGGGCTGGAGTCCCCTCAGCACCCCCCTTATATACGCCCCTGGTATGCCTTCCTTCGGAGGGGAAATAAAGCCGGCGGTCCCATGTCATAGATTTAAGGCATGTTAAAGAACTTTCCCCTAATTACACCTGTGTGAAACTAAATTGTATAGGTTAAGAATTTAAACAACGCTCTTAAGTTGTTACGTTCGGTGCCAAGAGCCGACTGCGGTGGCGTCTAGTAGCTAAAGTTCTGAACTAGGCCTAGTAGTCGTTGACGGTGGCGTTTGGCGGCAAAAGTAGAAACTATTTGAAAAATTCAAAGTTGCAGACCTTACTTGAATTTTAAAAAAAAAACAGATGCACACACTAATAGACTACAGTCATCACAATTAACACCGGTTATCAGACAGATTTTACACACACCCAAAGTACACGGGGCCAACCAACTAACAAAATCTCTCAGTATGCCTTCCTTTGGAGGGGAAGTAAAGCCGGCGGTCCCATGTCATAGATTTATGGCATGATAAAGAACCTTCCGCTAACTACACTTGTGGAAGCAAAAAAATTGTAGGTTAGTTTGATAACGCTTTATTAGTTCCAACGAGCGTCACCAGGTGCAGACTGCGGCAATTAGTAGCCACGTCCGCAGCTAGGTGTCGTGGATAGTAGCATTTGGTAGCAAAAGTAGGAACTACTTGAAATAATCGTCTACAGTCCTTGTACCTGAATCACAGATAACACACACTAATAGACGACACCCATCACAATTAACACCGGTTATCAGACAAATTCTACACACACCCAAAGTACACGGTGCTACATGACCGCGCTGTTGCAGCCCCTAAACTAAGGAACCAACCAACCAACCATGCTTACTGGAGTACAATATACTGATTTTATAGCACCTATGATTGCCTATTTTCATAATTTGTGCTTGCCCGTCCGGATGAAGATAAATATGAATTAAGAGATTCAATGACACGAAAGTTTGATGTTTCGCGGTCGGTCAACACGATTGTACAGTGAGATTCTTTGGCTGGAGCGGGGTCAGCGGCTGACTGCCTGGTGAGCGCGCCGTCCGCCAGCCAACCGAGCTCGGGCCGCAGGGTTGCGCGAGGCGGAAGCGAGCTAGCCAGGGTCATTAAAGTCATTAAGTCACTAAACTTTCATCAACGAGGGTGTGTAGTGTCAGTGCACAGATAAGAAGGTAACATAAACAACAGCTGCAAGATTTAATTAAAGCGGCACAGATGTTCTTTTAACTTCTTGGGAATCTGGATGACATCACGTTACCAGTTTAAGGTTAGAACTTATCTTTTCACATATGATACTAAACATGTTCTCCTTTAGCTGACAGACAGTAATTTTGGAAGTTACATCGTTACATTATGTTGCTACACCTGCATCCCACTGCGTGTTTACTTTAATTAATCGAAGCACGGACCTAAGCCCGTTTGATGTTCAATTGTGGGTTAATTTAAAATACAAAGTGTACAGATCAATTACCCGTACCCTAGTGGAGCTGGAGAACAATATACGGCAGCAGATATCCCTTACAACAGAAGGGAATTACAATGTGTAAACGCTAATTTATTTACACGGAAAAATGCCTGTCTGTCAGCTGAAGGAGAACAATCTCAGCATCTCCTCTGGATAGGTTAGTTCATTAATCATGATTTTGCTGGTGAATTTGGTTGGTTGGTTGGTTCCTTAGTTTAGGGGCTGTGACAACGCGGTCATGTAGCCCCGTGTACTTTGGGTGTGTGTAGAATCTGTCTGATAACCGGTGTTAATTGTGATGGCTGTATTAGTGTGTGCATCTGTTTTTAATTTAAGTACAGACTGCAACTTAGAATTTTTCAAATAGTTCCTACTTTTGCCGCCAAACGCCACCGTCAACGACTACTAGGCCTAGCTCAGAACTTAGCTACTAGACGTCACCGCAGTCGGCTCTTGGCAACGAACGTAGAAACCTAAGAGCGTTGTTTACATTCTTAACCTATCCAATTTAGCTTCACACTGGTAAAAGGATCTTTATCATGCCATAAATCTATGACATGGGACCGCCGGCTATACTTCCCCTCCGAAGGAAGGCATACTGAGGGATTTTTAACGCTCTTAAAAAATCCGACGGCTTCGGCCGGGTTTGAACCCGGTATCTTGGGCATAGAAGCTCAGCATGCTACCGACTACGCCACCGAAGCCACCGCTGGTGAATTTACCATTAATTAATGTACTTTGTTACGGTTTCACCTGCGCGCAATCCGCGGTGCGAGCTCGGTTGGCTGGCAGAAGGCGCGCGCACCCGAGAGCCGGCCGCCGGCCCCGCTCTAACAGAAGAATCAGCCTGTATTTCTTTTTCAGGATTAGGGAATAAACCATCTCATTTGGGTACAATCGTGTTGACCAACTGAAAAGCATCAATCTTTCGTTTACTATGGCAACACTGAAAATGGCTTCAAACACCATAATCTTTAATGAGACGTTTCGCAGCACACGCATTCCATCATAAAGTCTGTAAAGTTAAACGATTTCATAATCCAACTGAAGACTGTAAGTGCGAGCTCTGTGCGGAACAATGCGGTGTAAGAAGAGACTAGTCGCTGTAAATAGGTTTTATGTTCGACGATGCCGAAATGTAAATATTATATATCAGAAAACTGTATCATAATGAGGGTCATTATAGTACTATTCTTCATTATGAAACAGTTTCTCCCACCAATCAGAGCTCATTCATTGACCAATTAGGTAACGATATCTTCGCGCATGCGCTCAAAATCCAACATGTCGGACATGAATTACATGACTTGAAAGTTCAAATTGGATATCGGATCAACCATTGTAGTTACAATCCCAAACATAAAGACAAAATCAGCACGAACCTTTTCGGTAACAAGAAAATACTATGACATATGCAAAAAATTTATGAATCTACGTCCAGAAGTTAGCAACACAGCATCCTTCTATATAAATTACCGACATGGAAAGTGCACCGTCCCATATGTTCGCGTAAATAAACTGGCGAATATGAGACAAGAAATAGCACTGTAGGTACCTCAATATCCCCAACTCCAATTTCTACACAGCGCATTGCTTTCAAAACACTTCGGTGACAATATTAGTGAATGCTCGTTCTGATCGGCACTAGACATCATGCAGGCTGTAAACAATAGCATTGCCAAGCAAAGTAAATGGTCTCTGCTTTCGAAATTCTTTGACCCAGGCATGCGCTCTGTTCAGTCAGCAAATTACCCAGCGCACTCTGTTCACTAACTGAAGTTACTGAATCTCAAAGATATTTATGAATATTTATGTTAAAACATATAGCCTAATAAAGTTATAATTATCGTCGAACATAAACAGTCGTATGCAAATCGCCTATAATGGTAATTAAGACACTCGTGTGGAAATTCTCGTGTCTTAATTATTGCCATTATCGGCTCGTTGCATAATGTACTATTGTTTAGATTCATAGATATTGTAAACCCTATTATGGCCATTCGGCGGCAATACATTTCAAAAAATATACAATGTGTTTCTTTCCGTAGGTTAAGGACCTATTATTGCTTTTTTTTTAAATTATAATCTTGAAGTAGTCAGTGTGCATAGCTGCACCCGGAGGTCCCGCCTCCCCAGTTGTATCCGCCCATTCGATGGCAAGCTGCAGGACACTGCCCATAGAGGGAGTAAAGGTGGGATCCCTCGCTGAGTCGGTGGAAAAAGCCTACCTGGAGGGTAAACTGACTACGAAAAAAAACCGAAACGAATTTATAATGAGAAAATTTATCAAGATTTTCGAATATTACTGTTTTTGCTGGTTATTTATTAATATGAGTTAATCTTTGTATTAAAAATAATTATTCGCGCTCTGGGCCATTGAACCTTTGTTGACAACATCTTTGAGGAAGTTTGGTGCCGTTCGTTTCAAACAATGCAAAATAAACAGGTGGTTTAAAGTCGCTATTTAATCATTGATCATATCAGCTTGTTTCTTACTGCTGGAGTGTCAAGCAGCCTACAGTGGAAAGATATGTCATGCCGAAATCAGCGATTTCTTTGAGTTCGGCTGGCTGCGTGGCTCAGCGGTAACGTTCTCGCTTGCTAACAATAAGCCCAAGGTGCAAGGTTGCAGGATGGATTCCTGGCGCAGCAAGTTGGCATCTGAGGGTACGCAAATGCGAGAGAGCCATGCCAGTAGATTTACTGGCACGTTATAGATCCCCTTCGGTGAAAAAATTCCGGCATCCCGGTGTAGCCGAATTCTTTGAGCTTGCTTTTCTAAACCTGTTGGTTCCAAGATCTCCCCGAGGTACTTGAAGTGTGAGACTCAATTGATTACTCCATGTTTGCTGTTTAATTTCTGAATGTTGAACCCAGAAGAGATGAACTCATTTTTTTTTTTTTTTTAAAGAGATTTGTAGGCCAACTTTTCCAGCACATTTGATTAATTCATGTATATTCTTCTTTCTTTATTTCTTTCTTTCTTTCTTTCTTTCTTTCTTTCTTTCTTTCTTCGTCAGGCCCGATTAAGGAGCGCGATTGAACTTATTTAGCTAATTGCCTTTCTCATCGCCCAAAATCTCTTCATCTTCTCGCTGTGGCTTCTCTTGCGATACTCTGACCAGGTTTTATTGGTGATAGTGCTTGGATGGTCTGCAAAGCGGTGATTATCGACTAATTGTCTGAACTTAGCTCTGTCTAGTACAATGTTAGCTGTGATGCCTATTTCCTGAAGATCTTTTCCAACTTCAAGCAGCCAGGTGTTTTTAACTTTCACTGACAGGGCAAGGTTAAGAATCCTTTTGGTCAGTCTCTGATTGCCCATCCTGAGGATATGCCCGTAAAATTTAAATCGACTTTTCCTAAATGTGTCTGAGATTTTCTCCGAGTGCTGGATAACTCTTGGGATTTTCTTTTCGTCCAGTTTCCCCCTGTATAGACGGGTCCAAAAATGTTTCTTAAGTTTTTCCTTTCTTGCTTTTCCACATCTTTAATTAATGATCTGTCCCCAATAATCAGCGTTTCAGAAGCATATAGTGCTTCAGGCATGATTACAGTGTTGTAATGCCGTAATATCTCATTCATGTATATTAATTTAATTGTTATTGACTAAGGTGTAATATATTTATTATTTACCTACTGGTATTCATTGACATTAAATCCTCAGTAAAGAAAGCTGTAAGATATGATTAAGTTCTTATTAGTACGAACCATGAGGAGTACTAGTTGACGAACACTTTTTCCTATCGGAAATTTGTCGATGCTTATCACATATATACCTGGGCTCCATAATCAGTAGCACGGGAAATTGTGATAAAAAAATAAAAACGACGTACTGTCCTATGTCGTGCTACAATGGTTTAACTTAAAAAGATCTGGCAGAACAGGGCATTATCCAAAACAGTGAAGATGCGATTGGTGAAATCACTGGTGTTTTCTGTTTTCTTATACGGTTGCGAGACCTGAACTGTGAAGGCTAATGACAAGAGCCGAATAGATGCCTTTGATATGTGGTGTTGGTGGAGGATGCTACGTATACCATGGACAGAAAGAAGAACTAATCCCTCCATTATAGAAGAACTGAGCATCACAAAACGTTTATCTTCCCGTGTTAGTGAAAGTTACCTCCAATTCCTGGGACACACTTTGAGGACAGAAGGAGGCAATTTAGAAAAGACAAGGCAAAATTGAAGGCACCAGACCAAGAGGTAGAACAACAAGTAGATGGTTAGACCAAGCAAAGAAGATCACCGGCCTACCTCTTCACGATATCTTACGAAGGGCTGAAGATCGCTTAGGATGGAAACGTCTCGTCAAGGATGCAGTTACTAATGAAGTGAGGAAATGAGGTCATGACGGTCAGCAATGAGTTCAACGACTAATGATGATGATGAATCACAGATAGACTTGAAAATGGAAATGAAAATCCACAGCCTGTTTCCAGTCGACCGACCGGGTCAGGGAATGGAATGAATGAAGCCCCCATCTAGTGACGAGGATATGAACTGTGCCGGCTGCCGAAGCCTGTCACACTCCCCTGGGGGCAATGATTAAATGAATGACAGATGAAATGAAATATTACTGTCGACCAAAATATTATGTGTACTCGAGTTTGAAGGTGGTTTGTGAAGTAACCAATAGACCTACAAAAAATCCAATAACATCATTATTTTCGCCGTTCTATTTTACGTTAGTTCATGTAGGTTTGGAATTTTTAATTTATATATATTTTTTTATCGCAGTTGGAACACAAAAAGTGCCCGTTTTTAAACGTGTTTCAACCATGCGTCACATTTATGAATTATTATCTCACAAACCCGTCATGAGATCGAATCAAAATTTTAACACAACATACATTGGAATGTTGTATAACTAGTTTATTAATTTTAAAATTGTGTGTGTCCAAGAAACAAAGTTGTTATCATTTTTGTAAGGTAACTTTTTCTCGGCTCGGGGTGGTTTGAAAATTTAGTTCTTGGTCGCGTTCTAATCCTTATACATCAAAAAGGTATGCTGTATGATTGTGAAATACGTAAATTAATTCACTTATTTTATATCGGTTTGTATTTGTGTGGGGAATCAAGACATGGTTCACCAGTTAGCCGCTCCGGTGAAAGCTGCACAGCGTTGCCAATATGGGCTCAATCACGCGTCATGGCGCGCCTCGCTCGGAAGTGATGGGCTCCATGTCAGCAACGCTGTACAGCATTTCCCGGAGCGGCTAGCTGGTGAACCATGTCTTAATTCCCCGAACAAATACAAACCTATATAAAATAAGTGAATTAATTTTCGTATTTCACAGTCATACAGCATAACCTTTTGATGTATAAGGATTACAATACAACCAAGGACTACATTTTCCAACGACCCTGAGCCGAGAAAAAGTTACCTTACAGAAATGATAACAACTTTAGTTCTTGAACACACACAATTTTGAAATTAATAAACCAGTTATACAACATTCCAATGTATATTGTGTTAAAATTTGGATTCGATCTGATGACGGGTTTGTGAGATAATAATTCTTAAATGTGACGCATGGTTGAAACACGCATAAAAACGGGCATTTTTTGTGTTTCAACTGCGATAAAAATATTAAAATATAAATTAAAAATTCCAAACCTACATGAACTAACGTAAAATAGAACGACGAAAATGATGATGTTATTGGATTTTATGTATGTTTATTGGTTACTTCACAAACAACCATCAAACTCGAGTACACATAATATTTTGGTCGACAGTAGTGGAGAGTGTTGCTGGAATGAAATTTGAGACAGGGAAAACCGGAGTACCCGGAGAAAAACCTGTCTGCCTCTGTTTTGTCCAGCACAAATCTCACATGGAGTGACCGGGATTTGAACCACGGATTCAGCGGGCATAGGCCGGCGTGCTGCCACCTATGCCACGGAGGCTCAACAGAAAGACTTCCAACCCAAAAATGTATCCATGTTAATAATCTTCACGGTTGTGGTGGAGAAGCAGCAGCAAATCGGATATCGGTGGTTAGAACCCCAGCTCTGACAATGACCATCCTGATTAAAGACTTTCCTCCCCACACTCCTTTCAGAGAAATGCTGGGATGGTACCTTATTTCACCCCCCAAGGCATCTATCCGAATCCATTATCCTATTAGTCACCGTTAACCCAATTACAGCCACCACAGAAACACAGTTTATCAAACAAATCCATAAACGAAATGAACTCGGAGGAGACATCTGTTCTAGAACAAGTGTAACTCTTTCTTCTACGTACATGAAACATGTGAATAGTCTTCCTTCTCTCCACACTGGGATGAGCTTGGTAAGTGAGCTCCTGGATCATTCACCATTAATCAATTTAGCATTGTATGATATACGATTGCTGGCTGGTAACTGCCTTTGATCTGCTCCCTAGTGTATGTGATTACGTTTCGTTTATTCCACCAATTTATGGATAACCCGTATGTTTAATTTTAAAGCCTCTAATTTCATTAAATTGCTGGATATATGAAGATGCGGATGACGTCACGCGCTACTTTGCGGCCTGTTGTTATGGTAATAGCATCCCCCCTCTCCTCTGTGATTGCTACATGACCTCGAGATGACGAATGGAGCAGCTGACACGAGGTTAATTTGAAACAAGAACCAGATAAATGCAGTTAATATCGACAACTGCCGGTTCCCCTGCTCATCCTCCCTTACAGCCTCCCTGTCATCTCTCCCACCCTCTCCTTGCTTCCGTGGTAACTTGATGAGAAGATGGAGGCGACAAGTTTGGCTTCTTCGCGACTACGTTGCCCTCATTAGAAGATAGACGAATATACAGGGTGTCTTACAATTCAAGTATCGACTATAATCTACAACCATTTGTTGTCAGCATGAATGGCGCAGGCGATTGAGCGTTGGCCTTCAGAATTCACGTTGGTGATTTCAATCCCGGCTCATTTAAGTGACATTTGAGGGTGTTTATGTGAAGCAGCCTTGAGTTAATAGATTTAGTGACACCTCAAAAGTCCCATCCAAAGGCAAATCTCCAACTCTATGGTGTCTCTAAAGCCACAGCAGTTAAATGGGACATTAAACCCCCAACATTATTATTACTTCTTTTTAGCCTACTTTCGATTTTTGCAAAAAATGAAAGTAGACTTATGAGATCTACACAGGGCCAAAAATTGTGTGTCTGCCTGTGTGTGAGTCTGTGTGTATGTGTGTGAGTGTGTGTAATCTGAATGGCTGCCCCCCCCCCCCCTATCAATTCGAACACGGTGAAACCGAATTGAATTAAATTTGGTACAGAGGTAGAACTAGCAAAGCGCACCTCAGTGTCTTGTTTTATATCGCCACCATCTTGACGGAAACGTAATGGCGGCCACCCAAATGTTCAAAGCTTAAATCAAATTACGACTAACCTAATCATTTGATCTCTACCAAATTTTGCAACAACATACCTTTTTGTGGGAAGTTTTGACTAAACTACAAGGTAATCAGCCCAATAGTTTGTAGATGGTGGCCATGTATGTGTGCAAATCGATTCCCCCTATCAATTCAAACACGATGAAACCGAAATGAACGAAATTTTGTAAAGAGGTAGCACTAGCAAAGGAACCCTCAGTGTCATGTTTTACATGGCCGCCATCTTGACGAAAACATAATAGCGGCCACCCAAATGTTAAAAGCTTAAATCAAATTACGACCAACCTAATCATTTGATCTCAACCAAATTTTGCAACAACATACCTTTTTGTGGGAAGCATCTTTTGACTAAACTACAAGGTCATCAGCCCAACAGTTTGCAGATAGCGACCATGTATGTGTGCAAATCGATTCCCTATATCAATTGAAACACGGTGAAACCGAATTGATTGAAATTTTTTTACAGAGGTAGCACTAGCAAAGGGCACCTCATATTCATGTTTAATATCCGTATAGAACGTTGTATTTTAAGAATCTACTACAACCAACATTAAATTATAGTCCTTGAGAAGGACAAGGAGTTATAACAATACCCATGCATTTAGGAGAAAGTAGGCTATAGGTTCTTACTGAACATCTTGTTACATTTGAATTTAGGTTCTATGGACTGCATTTCATTTGTATTTAGATCCTCTTTGTCTACCAGATTTGACATCCTTCCAGGATTTCCCCTCTCTGTCTTCTGGGTTCAGACTTCACTTTAAAATCCTAATAGCTATTCGCCGTTTCTCTAAATACACATATATCGTGGATTTTCTTTCCTTCGATATCAATTTGCATCAGACCTTTCTTTCATTTTTTGAACCATCTATATTTAGTTGCCTTAGTCCAGGCCACGCCAACTCAGGTGCTTCGCGAGCACCGGATGGCACCGGCAAAAGCACTGGTGCTCTGTTGTAGCGTCGGTGGGGTGGGGGAAGATGAGGGAGCAGACACAGCAATGATGTGGCAGTGGTAGGAGAGGAACGTGTAGTCGCAGCGCTTAGCGAGGCGACAGTTGTGTTGTTGTTGTTCGTTAAATGGGGCTGGGCAAATCAGCGTGCGTCAGGCGGCGTATCGGTATGAAAAGTAGTAATAATAATAATTATAATGCCAATTTTGTGTACCGACAGAAATTAAAGTTTTATTGCGCTCCTGATTTTCCACTAATTTTCAACATTCTTTGTTTATCTTTGGCATCGCTTTGAAGCCACCAATTTTCCTTATATTAGGAACAATCGTTAATGCAGTTGCAATCTGAAGTGTAGCTTCTAAGGAAGCATCAGACAAACTTAACCTTGTTTTGTTAATATTCATAATTGAAAACTTTTGTTCTCAAACGAACGTTGTTCTTAACATAGCAACAAATTGTAGGGCAAGGGCATGAATCCTCGGGAATTCTTGTTCCTCAACGCCTTTACAAAATGAAATCAAATCACCAGTGTGCTACCGTCACTACACGGGGAGGAAAGAGGGGAGAGAAGGGAAAAACACCGGTGCCGCTCGGTGCGGCATCGGGGCACGCAAGCACTAAGTGCTCGCGTTGGCATGGCCTGCCTTAGTCGGTCAGTCGGGCATGAGTTAAACAAAGATGTGCCAGTAGGAGGGCACTCTTTTCAATTTTTGATGGGCGATATTATTGGTTTTAAGTATAGGCTACTGTATAGTTCTTCATTGGATCTCAATGAAAAAAAAAATCCACAGCCTGCTTCCAGTCTCCGACCGGGTCAGGAATGGAATGAATGAAGCCCCTATCTAGCGGCGAGGATATGAACTGTGCCGGCTGCCGAAGCCTGTCGCACTCCCCTGGGGCAATTATTTAATGAATGACAGATGAAATGAAATGATAGTGGAGAGTGTTGCTGGAATGAAATTGTGACAGGGAAAACCGGAGTACCCGGAGAAAAACCTGTCTGCCTCCGTTTTGTCCAGCACAGATCTCACATGGAGTGACCGGGATTTGAACCACGGACCCAGCGGTGAGAGGCCAGCGTGCTGCCGCCTAAGCCACGGAGGCTCGCTCAATGAATTATTCTTAATATTATTAATTCTTCTTCTTCTTCTTCATCTTTCTTCGTTTAGGCCAGCTATGGATCACGTCATATCAACTGCTTCCGTCTCTGGGCCTTGATCTTAGCCCAGTGTTCACGTATTCGCTGCCTGTGAGACTCCTTTCTTTCTTCAGACCACTTCTTGCCGGTTTTTAATTTCGCTTTTTCTTAGAATTGGTGGTGTGCTCCAATCTTTTCCTTCAAAAAGTCACTTTCCATAATGTCTGCGTGGGTGATCCCTACTTCGTGTAAATCCTTGTCTACCTCACAAAACCAGGAGCCCTTAGTTTTTTTGTTAAGAAAATAGGTAAATATATTTATTATTATTATAATTATTATTTATTATTATTATTATTATTATTATTATAAACCATTATTATAACCATAAACAGAGAAAGAACAAGTTCAAACATATTATTGGAAGGAACAGAACTAGAATCCGTTTCTCACTTTTAGTACCGTACCATGGAAGTATGGGGTCCAAGAAAAATACTGTGAAAAAAGAAATTCCAAATAAGACACAGAAAGCATCACATTTCTACAATCAAGTTCGGAACTTACTCTGGGACAAGAAAATACCCCAGGCAGTAAAGTCACCTTTGTTTTGCACTTATTTTGTACCAATCCTTACCTATGTTATGGAGACATACATTGTTAACTAAGGACATAAGCAACATAAATTATATTTATCAGGAGAAACAAGATCAGGAATGAGGTACACAGAGAAACAGGTGACATCAGGGTTCCTAGCGTCCAAGACGGTTATATGTGAATGTGGTGAATTTCAAGCAACACAACATCTCTTATGTTGTCCGTTGTGCCCATCTAGATGTAGGCTACAATGAGTGATTTGACTCAAGTAAATCCGTGCTCTCTAAGCAGGTAAGTATTGAGCAGGAACGGTTTGAAGTTGCATGATCTTGTGTTTATTTCTAGTTTCTTTCATGGTTTCATGTTTTTCTTTCTATTATTTTTCATTTTTGTACTTATGATACAAATAAATCAGGGTTCTTATAAACAACCCTCTAGGAAAACGCAGAGTTTAGTGGTATGATCATGTAATGAGAATGAAAAACACAAGAACAGCTATGATATACTTCGAACTGGACATAAGAGGAAAAAGACCAAGAGGAAGGTCAAGTAGACGGCGGATAGAGACAATACGATCAGAGGTGGAGAAGAACAGTTTTAACTGCGACGTTGTCCAAGAACAAATGGTGTACCACAGAGAGACAGAGAGCGATTGTTCACCAAACCCGGGAAACTGGAGATGGAAAATGAGGATTATTATTATTATCATCATCGAAATTAATAATTTTCAATTGGTCAACATGATTTTTCCCAATTGTAAGGAGTGTTTCTCTTAACCCGAAAAAAATACATGAGCTTAATAAATAAATTCACGTGGATGACCAGTTTCAATAGTTAAGCGATCATCATCAGATCCTTCACAATTAGACTGTTTAGGATTTCTTTTTTGACAGTATTATACTTGGAGATGAATATCTATGACTTTTGTCATTATTCTAGATTTTCCCGTATTGATTATGATATATTACACCAATATCCACTTTACAACACAAAAATGTTTTTATACGATGTTCTTACACTCTTAGATACATGTTTCGGCTCTGTGAGCCTTCTTCTGTCAAACACATTAATGATTTTCATATGACAGTCTATGTGTTGATCCTGTTAAGAAACTTGAAAAAAAAAATCTTTTTTACAATCGTCAAAGTTATTTAAAAATGGACATAAAATGCTTAAAGAATTCGACTATGTGCAGAAGTTCAGGACATAGGCCCTTCATTGTTGAAATCCCAATTCAAACACAGGACCTATAAATCTTTGTTTTGGCTCTTTAACACTTAATTTTTGTTTCCGAGTGTTAAAGAGCCAAAACAAAGATTTATAGGTCCTGTGTTTGAATTGGGATTTCAACGACGAAGGGCCTATGACCTGAACTTCTGCACATAGTCGAATTCTTTAAGCATTTTATGTACATTTTTAAATATCTTTGACGATTGTGAAAAAGAATTATTTGAAGTTTTTTAACAAGATCGACACATAGACTGTCATATGAGAATCATTAATGTGTTGGACTGAAGAAGGCTCACAGAGCCGAAACAAGTATCTAATAAGAGTGTAAGGACATCGTATAAAAACATTTTAGCCTACTTTCGATTTTTGCAAAAAATGAAAGTAGACTTATGAGATCAACACAGGGCGAAAAAAAGTGTGTCTGTCAGTGTGTGTGTATGTGTGTGTGTGAGAGTCTGTGTGTGTGTGAGTGTGTGTACTCTGAATGTCTGTCCCCCCATCAATTCGAACACGGTGAACGCGAATTGAACGAAATTTGGTACAAAGGTAGCACTAGCAACGGACACCTCAATGTCATGTTTTATATCGCCGCCATCTTGACGGAAACGTAATGGCCGCCACACAAATGTTCAAAGCTTAAATCAAATTACGACTAACCTAATCATCCGATCTCTACCAAATTTTGCAACAACATAACTTTATGGGGGGAGCATGCTTTGACCAAACTAATAGGTCATCAGCCTAATAGTTTGCGGATGGCGGCCATCTTTGTGTGAAAATCGATTCCCCCTATTAATTCGAATACGGTGAAACCGAATGGAACGAAATTTGGTACAGAGGTAGTACTAGCAAAGGCCACCTCAGTGTCATGTTTTATATCGCCGCCATCTTGACGGAAACGTAATGGCGGCCACACAAATGTTCAAAGCTTAAATCAAATTACGACTAACCTAGTCATCCGATCTCTACCAAATTTTTCAACATCATACCTTTATGGAGGAAGCATCCTTTGACCAAACTTATAGGTCATTAGCCTAATAGTTAGCGGATGGTGGCCATCTTTGTGTCAAAATCGATTCCCCCTATTAATTCGAACACGGTGACACCGAATGGAACAAAATTTGGTACAGAGGTAGCACTGGCAAAGGGCACCTCAGTGTCCTGTTTTATATCGACGCCATCTTGACGGAAACGTAATGGCGGCCACACAAATATTCAAAGCTTAAATCAAATTACGACTAACCTGATCATCCGATCTCTACGAAAGTTTGCACCAACATACCTTTATGAGGGGAGCATCCTTTGACCAAACAAATAGGTCATCAGCCTAATAGTTTGCGGATGGCGGCCATCTTTCTGTGAAAATTGATTCCCCCTATTAATTCAAACACGGTGAAACCGAATGGAACGAAATTTGGTACAGAGGTAGTAGAAGCAAAAAGCAAGCTTGTAGTTTAACGTGACCGTTAATCTCGAGATCATGAGCCACGGGACCTCCTTTTTACGTGGAATCCGAACCACAGGACATGGCATTTCACTTCGAAAATCTCACATGCATTGACCGGGATTCGAACCCGGACCGCCTTGGTGAGAGGCGTACAGCTAGACCGCTGAGCCACCACGCCCCCTGGTAGTAGTAGCAAAGGGCACCTCAGTGCCAAGTTTTATATCGCCGCCATCTTGACGGAAAAGTAATGGCGGCTACACAAATGTTCAAAGCTTAAATCAAATTATGACTAACCGAATCATCCGATCTCTACCAAATTTTGCAACAACATACCTTTATGGAGAAAGCATCCTTCGACCAAATTAATAGGTCATTAGCCTAATAGTTTGCGGATGGCGGCCATCTTTGTGTCAAAATCGATTCCCCCTATTAATTCAAACACGGTGAAACCGAATGGAACGAAATTTGGTACAGAGGTAGCACTAGCAAAGGACACCTCAGTGCCATGTTTTATATCGCCGCCATCTTTACAGAAACGTAATGGCGGCCACACAAATGTTCAAAGCTTAAATTAAATTACGATTAACCTAATCATCCGATCTCTACCAAATTTTGCAACAACATATCATTATGGAGGGAGCATCCATTGACCAAACTAATAGGTCATTAGCCTAATATTTTGCGGATGGCGGCCATCTTTCTGTGAAAATCGATTCCCCCTATCAATTCGAACACGGTGAAACCGAATTGAACGAAATTTGGTACAGAGGTAGCACTAGCAAAGGGCACCTCAGTGTCATGTTTTATATCACCGCCATCTTGACGGAAACGTAATCGCGGCCACCAAACTGTTAAAAGCTAAAATGTAATTACGACCAACCTAATAATCTAGTCTCTACCAAATTTTGCAACAACATATCTTTATGTGGGAAGCATATTCTGACCAATCTGCAAGATCATCAGCCCAATAGTTTGCAGATGGTGGCCAAGTGTGTGTGCAAATCGATTCCCCCTATCAATTGAAACATGGTGAAACCGAATTGAACGAAATTTGGTACAGAGCTAGCACTAGCAAAGGGCACCTCAGTGTCATGGTTTATATCGCCGCCATCTTGACGGAAACGGAATGACGGCCACCTAAATGTTGAAAGCTTAAATCAAAATACGACCATCCTTATAATTTTATTCCTACCATATTTTGCAACAACATGCCTTTTTGTGGAAAGCATCTTACGACTGACTACAAGGTCATCAGCCCAATAGTTTGCAAATAGAGGCCGTGTATGTGTGCGAATCCATTCCCCATATCAATTCAAACACGGTGAAACCGAATTGAATGTTTTTTTTTTACAGAGGTAGCACTAGCAAAGGGCACCTCATATTCATGTTTAATATCCCTATAGCACGTTGTATTTCAACAAGCTACTACAACCAACATTCATACTCTTTGAAAAGGACAAAGAGTTATAACAATTCCCATGGATTTAGGAGAAAGTAGGATGTATGTTCTTTACTGAACATCTTGATCTTATTGTTATTATTATGCGAACTCAAGCGGACGATGCTGATGCCCTGCAGTATTTATCATAAGTGGTAGATGTGAAGGTGTGTCTAGGCACCTCACCCACCCCCTATTGAGAGGCTCCTGCTCTCAATCTCTTCAAAATCAGTGTGTCAGTTGCTAGAGACGTGCCGGAGCCGAGTCGGGCCAAGTCGGGTTTATTGGGGCGCGCTGCCATCCCTCTCCATACGCTCAGGCTGCGAGATGGAAAGAAACTGGCGCATTAGATTTACTGACAAATTGAGCTGCATTTGAGTTCCCCCTTGTGGAAGAAGATGGATGAGGTTAGTTATAAATGTGAAGCTTTTGCACGATCAAGGAAGATTTCTTCCTCTTCCTCCTCCAACATTCACTTCTCAGCGTCTCTCTCGTTCCTGTCCTATTCCATCATCACTCCATCTCTTGTGCTCCACTTCACGTGCGATGTTTTCCATCATCTATGCATGCATCTTCTCTGCAGTAATCATGCTTTTTTATCCTCTCTTCCCCTTCCCCGCCTTTAGAAGCTCATCTTCTATAAACTGACAACAAAAAGTGTAGCGGTCTCGCCAACCATATCAGGAGCATTAGATCTGCATGTTTTGCTACGCGAAATGATAGATGGGCCCACTTCTGAGCGACATACCAACCGCCTGAGGGGACTACTCTCGGCTGGTGTCTTCACTACGCAAGAAGATAACAGAGTGATCGTTCGAATTACGATTAAACTACACCACTCAACAAAAGTTTGAAATATGCACTGACTGGCAAAAGAAATATATATATATTATTATTTTTTAGTCGTTTACCCTCCAGGTTGGAGGAACCCACGGACTCAGCGAGGGAACTCACCACTACCGCCTCTACGGGCAGTATCCTAGAGCTGGGAACATCGAATCCGAAGGGATACAACTCGTGAGGTGGGATTGGCACCTCGCCCAGGCGGCCTCACCTGCAAAGCGAACAGGGGCCTCATGAGGGAAGGTAAGGGATGGGTAGGATGGATAGGCAAGGACGAGGGAAGGAGGCAGCCGTGGCCTTGAAGAAGGTACCATCCCGGCATTTGCCCGAAGACGAAGTGGGAAACCACGGAAAACCACTTCGAGGATGGCTGAGGGGGAATCGAACCCCCTTTACTCATTTGGGCCACCCGAGGCTGAGTAGACCCCGTTCCAGTCCTCGTACCACTTTTCAAATTTCGTAGCAGAGCCGGGAATCGAACCCAGGACCTCCGGGGTGGCAGCTAACCATGCTGACCACTACGCTACGGAGCCGACTGCAAAAAAAAAGCCCCCCATTTTCACCCCCTTCGACCGATTTTGCCCATTAACGAACTCGACCGAGATTTTATAGGGATACATATTATGTAAAAAATTCAAAGTGATTGGTGCAAAATTACGGCAGTTATCGTGTCCACAAGAAACTGATATACATATATACATATATATATATATATATACATACATAAATTATATATAAACTTTTGAACTGACGGTGGTTTTGGGGTCTGGGGGATGTGAAACGCGAAGATATGTCGAAATTTTCCGGAAGTCGAAACATGGGACCCATTGCACAATAGTTAGCTTTCTAAAGAAATTTACCTAAAATAATAATATATATATATACGAGCCTTACAGTAGTCGCATATGATGTGTAACATGTGACATGTTATCCTACTATGTGTGTCCCGGGAGCGCAAATCCCTTGTTAACAGTGAATTCTGTTGGCCATTGAAATGACTACTTGTAAAACTCCAGAGCCAAATCCTGACCGTAATAAATCATAATTGTTATTTACTGAGACGTTGTATCCTAATCGATTGATAACATATTGTGCATTTTGCAATGACAAATTAAAAGTGTATATTGTAATATTACAGTGCAGAAGTGGCTTTAAAAAGCTGAGCCGTCTCGGTTGCAGACAAGATGGCAGCTGATCTCTCGTTCTGAACTATATTTCAATTAATTTGAGTATGTTGCATGCAATATAGCCTACATATATAAAAATAATAGGAACTTTGAATGAAATGAACTTTGTTTGAAAGATAATCCAGTGAAGAAATCGTTTAGTCAAAGTCATTATTGATAAGACGTTGTATCTTAATCGATTGATAACATTCATTTTGAGAGGACATAATTAGGTCTGTGGTTACAGCGTTCGTCTCTCAACCGGCCTGCTGGGGTTCTAATCCTAACAGAGTTTTATTTTTTGCTTATTTTTTTTAATATTTATTGTGTTTTGAGTATTGAGGCGTTATACAATTGAGCGTTATATTGTGCATTTTACAATGGAAAATATATATTTAATTAAAACAAAGTTCTCCATTGGATCTGCAGTACCTTCAACTAGTTGAACTACGGTATGCAGGAGCACGACCGACTGGATGCGATCTGCGCTCTACCGGCCAGTTAGTGAACCCATGCCAGCGATGTTATTGAAAATGGCCTCTTTTTGCCGGTGGAGTGCACTGCCAAGTATAGGCGCGATTAAAAATTAGGTGTGCAGAAGGTAGCCTATATTAAATGTGTTTCTCCAAGTGATACGTTTAGACCAACGAAGTTTCAATTATTGTTAGTAGTCGGTGTTATTATACTGAATTCCTACGTTGTTTGGAGTGTTTGTTGATGCGATGTAGATTCCACATAGCCACATGGCCGACAGTACATCGAGTGCTTACATTAAATAAGAATACAGCAAAAGTATGAAGATTTAATAAATCGTAATTGTTTTCAGCAACTACGATATAATTAATATTTTCACACCAAATAACGACAACTTGAAGATGATTTATTGTAGGAATATTTTAAATGGGGTCTCCAAACCTTGAACTAAACTGTATGCGATATACATTCCTCATAGCCAAATGGCCAACAGTACGTCGTTGTACCGATCTCCGCCACCACGCGCACTCATTGTTTCCGTCCCATGCACTTCCGTCCCATCCACTTCCGTCCCTTTTCCAAAATCACTCCCACAAAAAATGTCCAGCTACCGAGTGGAAAGATGTTACACATCAAAAAACATCTATTTTACATACACACAATATAAGCACCCTGGGTGGTTATGATAAGCGAGAAAGGTTGGCTCGGTTGTACGGTATATGCGCCTAGGGAAGCTATGACGGGCACAAGCGTACTCTCCAAGACCCTTCCATATAAATAGTGATATGTGGAGGTTATGATAAGCGAGAAGGGTTGGCTCGCTCGCTCTGTATAAGCGCCCAGGGCGGTTATGATGGGCGCACGCGTACTCACCAAGACTCTACCCCACCCCCTTCAACTGTATAAATGATGATATGTGGCGAGCGAGACTCCACCCCCTGTCTTCAGCTAACGACCGCGTGTCAACTAAAGTGGAAAATATGGATGCGTTAAAACCAATGGCGTGCTGCACCTAGCAAGCAGGAACGGACCGACGCGGCGATGGCGGCTCACTTTATGGGCTCTTTTAAAATTACATTATGAAGGTGAGTTCTAGTAGAAAAACCGTAAAATATTCATTACTTGGCCATATACACCGTGATATATGTCACAGTATGTAACAAAGACGAACAATGCAGGATTTTAAATTCCTTTTGATGTCAGCCCATCCTTAAGCTTATAAAATTATTACAGAAAGTTCTATTAATTTGTGTGATCCACGCTGTCAGTACTTCAAAAGTTTAACTTGCTATATTTAACCCTCAAATGGTAAAATGAAATTGTATAGACGTAAATGGCGAAGTGGGGTAAAAGCAGCGCCGACATTAAAGTAATCAAATTGTAAGCAAACCAAACATCTACAACGACACTCTCAGGAAAATAATGATTCCTTTTTGTTTGCTCTGCTTGCAGTTACTTTATGTTAATCTCAAGATATAATTTTGATTATAACTAATTATCGTTTACCAAGTTTAATTTTTTAAAGTTATATAGGAGTATTTCATTAAATAGATAATTTTTAGCCTTCTTTTCACATTTTGCAAAAATCAGGAAAAAGTAGTCTTATGATATCGATCCGGGAAAATGTGTGTCTGTCTGGCTGGCTGGCTGGCTGTGTGTGTGTCCCCCCCCCCCCCCTATCAACTCCTAAACGGCTGGAGCAATCGAAATAAAATTTGGTAGGAGTAAAGATCTATACCTGAATATCTCACGGCCATATTTGAAAATGATGTCAGTGCTACCAACTGCTGAAAAATCGCAATTGAAATTTGAGCTCCATGTTGGATATCTTGGAAGGTATGAATGGGAGCTATTTTAAAATCGGCACACATATAGATAATAATATTGCAGTATAATTTCCAGAAGGCCATACAGTGCAGTGTTGCCAAAATGATTATAAGCCTACTGATAGGTCCAATATTTAAATGCATATAACTTCTACATTATCAATTGGAATTCAACCAAATTTCGTATGTTGTATGTGTACATAACCAGATATGACTGAACGTATTCTTATGAACCACCAGTGCTGCCAACTGTTAAAAAATGCTCTTAATTTCTTTTATCAAAATACCAATATATATGAGAAAGTATGCAAGCCGACAGCTTTAAACTATGCACACGTATAGTACATCACATTCTATGTTAATTTGGAGTAACGTATATACGTCAGTGCTACCAACATGATTCTAAGCCTGCTGAGAGGTCCAACTTTAAATACTGTACATGTAACTTCCATACTATCATTTGGATTTCAACCAAATTTCGTATGTGCTATGTATACCATAACAGCTATGACTATGCGTATTCTTAAGAGCAACCAGGGCTGCCAACTGTTAATAAATGCTGTCTCTATTTGTGTTACCCTAATATCAATATATCAGAAAGAATGCAAGCCAATAGCTCTAAACTTTGCACACGTATAGTACCTGGCATTCTAGATTACTTTGGAGTAACTAATATACGTCAGTGCTGCCAACATGATTCTAAGCCTGCTGATAGGTCCAATTTTAAAATGCATGTAACTTCTATACTAACTAATGGATTTCATTCAAAATTGGCACTACAATAGATCATATTATTTCAGATTATTTCTGACCAATACATGTACAGTATGCCATTGTTGCCAACATGATTTTACGCGCGCTGTTAGATCCAATGTTTAACTGCATGTAACGTCCATGCTATTCATTGGACTCCAACCAAATTTTGTATTCTGTACCTTAAGAGATGGAACTAAGAATATATTCAGTCACCAGGGCTGCCAACTGTAGTGCTCTATTAGGCTACATTATGCCAGGTATACAGTGTTTCGAACTAATTAGAAATTTCGATATTACCAACTTAATTTCGTCATTATTCTAGATAGATCCATATCGATTAATCATTGGCATGAATCTTAAATTTTAAGAAAAGTAGGCTCTTTAGTTCGTCACGGAACTTCTTGTTCTTTATGCAATCAGGTATGTTTATTTTTTAATTTATTGGTTTCTTTTTGTGCTGAAGAAGAGTGAACGTGACTCGAAACATGCCCACATTGCTTTTCTAGATTTTGAAATGTGTAACAGTATTGACTAGGCGGTTTAAATAACTATTTTGTTAACTGAATATTTGTTTGTCAATGCGGGACCTCAATTAGTAAACCAGCCTTAGTTCGTAATTAGTTTTAGTTGTAGTTTTTAACGTCATCATTTCCATAATCACTCATTCAATTAGGTGCCGATAACCTAGATTTTAGGCCTTTATAGGGCAAAACTATTATTATTGACCGTGTGTGTATGTGTGCGCGCGTATGTGTGTGTCCCTCACTAATAAAATCTAAACGGCCGGAGCGATTTCAATGAAACACGCTGAGTGCATACTACTACTACCTCGTCCATCCTCGACCGTGACTTTCAAAATATAATATGTTTCACCAATCCAACATGGTGGCCGCGCGAAATATTTCACTAGCATTCTATATCTCCGCAAAAGTAACATATATCACCCTGAAAGTTTGTACGGTGATAACTAGAGCTGGGATTTTTATGTAATATCAAGTGGCATAATATGTACATAAATATGTAACAAAAAGCACCAAAATATGTAGCAAACTATGTAGATTCGGCAAAATATGTAATATAATATAATTAATATAAACTTTCCATTTTGTCAGTTACAACATACTAAACACCCTTTATATTACATTTTGTAGCACAGTGAACAATTAAGTAATTTTCAATGTTCTTCGGAGTCATATTATATGAATATATCAGACACATATTCAATAGAAACTTATTATTTTCATAACTCAAATCACGTTTATTCATTAAATTTTGTAGCACAGTGAACTATTAAGTATTTTTCGATGTTCTCTGGGGGTCGTAGAAAGGGGTTTGTCACTTAGGATGTTGTTATATGCTGAGAAAGATCTTTCAACATCACATGCTGTAACTGGGGCAAATTTTAGGAGAGGAATTTTGGCTGGAGAAATGTCCTCGGGAGGATCAACGTCATCTCCATTTAGAATTCGGCACACACTGTGAAATGTTGAATAACCAGGATTTCTCTTCAACATTTTTTGCAATTTACTCAATACACTTGCACCAGTTTCCCCATGCACAGCACTTATCATCCTCTCAAATACCTGTCACTCATAATTACCTTAATCCCCCTGTTGAGAGGACAGACAACGGCCCCACATTAAGTGTGAAACTTCAATTCAGCAATTTATTCATATAAAAACAGGAAAACTCTGAAATATGTAATTTTATGTAATATCATTATGAATATGTAGAATACCCACAAATATGAAAAAATATGTAAAATATGTAATTACATAGAAATCCCAGCTCTAGTGATACCGGATACTAGTAAAAGTTAATCTATGTAACTTTAGTTATTTATTTATTTATTTATTTATTTATTGTTGTTTTAGGGGCGGAACTACGAGGTCATCTGCCCCTATATGTAACTTTCATAAACCTGTTAAGTACAAAACAAACATGGCGGCCAAGCGAAGTTGAAAAATTTAAATAGACTTTTCTCGTGATTTAACCATCCTTGCGCAGAGAAATTTGGTACAGCAATTGTTTATACACATTGTAATGCAGTGACATCTAATATAGATCAATTGTTAACATACTTCAAGATGGCGGCTGTGCGAAATTTTCAAATTTCTTGTGTCCTAATCATACCATCGCACAGGGGGTCAAAATCGAAATCTAGGGGGACAACATTATTTTTACATTTTAATCATGAATTTAGAGTGAAAGCAACGTATATAATTTATTTACTTCATAATAAACATCAGTTAAGACATTTTTAAGTTACGTCTACACATGCAGGAAATTGTCTATGACTGGGAGTTGGATAGAGCATTCAGTTATCTCTTCAGAACAATTTCTACCCCTAATTTACTTTAAACAAAGTCACAAAGTTCCACTTTTGACAAAATCGTCGAACCCGGTGTTTCAATCCGTTGTAAACGTGTGAGAACTGGTTGCGCGGCATTTTCTAAAACGTAAAATAACTAAGTAAGTTGCAAAAAGATGCAAAAAATCTTATAACAGGCGTAAACTACAAGACTTGATCTACATTTTAACATTAAGTAGAAAGTGACGCAGAGTGACGCGACATACTAAAAATCTAATAGAAAATATAATTTTTAAAATAGTAGTTAAATATTATATAATGCAAATATAGATAAAAATACGTAACAATTATGCCCATTAATAACTGAAACACGTTACAAAGATCATACCTTCAGTTGCATGTTCCATCCTAAATCACCACACTAACCACAAAGACAACCAAACCACAGCCACTTACATTCACCCTCCAATTCAGACTGCTTGAACAGTGGTGACAGATTTACACTAAGATGCGTTTATATCCCAGAATAGTGAGCGGCAATTATATGAGAATGCTGTAGAAGTAATAAATTTTGAATTTTTAATTATGAAAATAAATAATTTTGTCCTCCTAGATTTCGATTTTGACCCACTGTGCATCGAAGTGAAAGTTTGAACAATAAACCGACGCAATAATCTTCATATAATGGTACACAACTACATATATAACAATCCAACAGGGCAACCATCCGAAATATTTAGACGACTTTCAATAACTAAGAAGTTATTATAGCAATTAAAACTGAAATTTTGTATGTTGATAGAAGTTATTAAACTAAGTTCACGTATGGATAATTCAATAACCTGGTGAGCACAAATCCAACATGGCGGTGACGTGGAATTCAAATATTTAAATGGATTTTTCTCGCGACTTTTCATCCAAGTGCTGTGAAACTTGGCACGGTATATCTTCATCCAAGCCTTAATATACTGAAGTCTAATTTAATGGAATTTTATGAGAACTTAAAAGGGCATCTGCGCATTTTTTATTTTAAATCTCTTTTTCATTTCTCGTGTCTTAAGTAAGACCAGTAGGATATATGAAAATTGGCTATTAGTTTTTCACGGACCTATTTGTTAGCCTTGTTTGTAGGTCTTAACGGCTATATTTTGCAACTTCACATATTTTCGACTAAATGTTTACTGCCCATTCTCAGGTATGACAGAAAAAAGTCAGATAATGAAGAGGCGCGTCACGACTAGTGTCCCGGGTTCGGTTATAACGATATCCGCGAAATATTTCAACAAACATATTATATGTTGTCACAACAATATGAAAATGAAAATCCACCGCCTGCTTCCAGTCTCCGACCGGGTCTGGAATGGAATGAATGAAGCCCCCATCTAGTGGCGAGGATATGAACTGTGCCGGCTGCCGAGGCCTGACGCACTCCTCTGGGGCAATGATTAAATGAATGACAGATGAAATGAAATGATAGTGGAGAGTGTTGCTGGAATGAAATTTTGACAGGGAAAACCGGAGTACCCGGAGAAAAACCTGTCTGCCTCCGTTTTGTCCTGCACAGATCTCACATGGAGTGACCGGGATTTGAACCACGGACCCAGCGGTGAGAGGCCGGCGTGCTGCCGCCTAAGCCACGGAGGCTTCTCACAACAATATATTTACCCCAAATGTGCCATTTTTAGCCTATTTTCAATTTTGAAAAAATAGGCTTATGAGATCACCTTTTGTCCGTGTGTGTGTGCGTGTGTGTGTGTGTGTGTGTGTGTGTGTGTGTGTGATTCGTGTGTGTGTCCCCCCCTAATAAAATCTAAACGGCAGGAGCGATTTCAATGAAACTCGGAAAGTTCATAGCACTATTCCCGGCGACCTGGACCGTGCCCTTCAAATTTTGTTACGACTCACCAATCCAACATGGCGGCTGTGCGAAATATTTCACCAGCATTCAATATCTCCGAAACTATTCCCGATATTACCCTGACATTTTCTATGGTGATAGAGGGAACTACTATAAGTTCACTTATGTGACTTTTGAAAACCTGGTAACTACAAAACGAACATGGCGGCCAAGCGAATTTGCGACGTTTAAATAGACGTTTCTCGCGATTTGACCAACCAAACGCAATGAAACTTGGTACAGTATATGTTTATATACATTGTAATGCACCGACATCTAACTTCGTTCAATTGTTTACATAATCACAAGATGGAGGATGTGCGAAATATTTCACCTGCATTCTATATCTCTGAAACTATTAGCGGTATCTCCCTAAAATTTTGTACTGAGATAAAGGGCACTACTGGAAGTCCATCTATAAGATTTTCAAAAACCGGTTAACTACAAAACGAACATAGCGGCCAAGCGAATTTGAACATTTTAAATAGACCTTTCTCGCGATGTAATGTTCCAAGCGCACTGAAACCTGGTACAGGAAATATTTATACACATTGTAATCCACTGGTATCTAATTTAGTTCAATTGTTTACATAACCTCAAGATGGCGGCAGTGCGAATTTTAAAATTATTTTTTTATTTCTTGTGATGTAGTCATGCGATCGAAGTGAAAGTTTGAATAATGAACCTACGCAATAATTTTCCTTTAGTGGTACATGACTCTATGGCCTATACATTTAACAATCCAACATGGCGACCATCCGAAATACTTAGACGATACTGAATATCTACGAATCTATTTTAGCAATCAAACTGCATTTTTTAATGTTCATAGGGGCTATGAACTTAAGTTCACCTATTGGACTTTAAATAACCTGGTGATCACAAATCCAACATGGCGGTGACGCGAATTATAAATATTCACATGGACCTTTCTCGCAATTTAACCATCCGCGTGCAGTGAAACTTGGTACAGTAAATCTTTATCCGAATGTTAATCCACTGGCATCTAATTTATTTCAATTATTTCCATAACCTCAAGATGGCAGCTGTGAAAATTTTTTAAATCTCCTTGTTTTTTCTTGTGTCCTAATTATGCGATTGAAGTTTGAATACTACACGTTCACAATAATCTGCATGTAATAGTACATAACTCTAGGACCTACATATATAAAATCCAACATGGCGACCATCCGAAATATTTAGTCGGTTCTCAATATCTACGAATCTATTACAGCAATCAAACTGAAATTTTGTATGTTAAATAGTGGCAATTAACATAAGTAGGATATATGAAAATAGGCTGTATAGTTCTTCACGGAACTACTTGTTTATATTGAACCCGCGAAATACCTCGAAATAAAGTTATTTTGCAAAATGTGTTATTTTCACCGTAAAATGCTAAATACCAACGGAATATTATTAATAAGATGCTTTTTAAACTCTTTACTTCAAATATAAATAAAACTGCTCCATTACCGGTATCTGTCGTTCGATAGAAAATAAGAAACCTTAAACATACATTTCTTATAAGATACGGGATAACGAAGTTGGTTTAAAGTCCTCAAATCATGGAAAGAATGCTCTTATGGTTGGGGACAACATAAGTTTCATGAGTTAGTGAGATCAAGACTATAGTAGTCATGGAGATTATTTGTTGAGGTAAATGTTAGGTTAGGTATTAACCCAAGAAGTGCCAAGGATTGCTAAAAGTGGCTCACTGCGCCTTCCTGTGGTGCCAGGATTGCTTATTGAGATCCTTAGCAGATCGTGTTTTCTCAACAGTTATGCCATCCGTTGGTGTAATATTTGTACTATGTCATTATGAATGTCTCTAATTTTTGCCTATCACCACTATTGTCACTTCTGAAAGTATTTGTTGGAGTTTCATGTCTACGAATCTTGGTAGCCTATCTAAGTAGTTCTCATGGGATTGCGGTCAGTAACAAACACGGCAGAAACTGCTGAATCAGATATTTTACAAGCTATTGATGAGGGTGGTGATTTTGAAGATGAAGAAATTGATATAGTGATTCTGAGGACAATGAAATTCCAGGTGAGACTGGAGGAAGCTTGAGAAATTAGTCGGATGACGATGCACCATTGCAGACTAGACTTGATCAGGCACATGAACAATCAATAGGCCTGTTGAAATTTCAAAAGGTGACTCATACTCAAGTACCAAGGTATCCTGTAAATTTACACAGAAAGAAGAGAGCCCCTAGAAGGAACAGAATAAGAAGAAGCCACACGAAAAAAGAAGTGAATGTTTTCTTCTCCCCCCCCCCCCCTCCACTCCCCCCTTACCTATTGTGACAGGAAAAGTGTTTCAGTAATGCTAATTATGAACCAATTTTCACCAAACCTGAGCATTGTTCCAGAATTGCATAAGCAACATTTTGTATATTTCAGTTTTTCTTGTTTTGATGGATAATTTTTGTGCAATTTCACTTAGATTTTTCGAAAGAACAAAAATTCAAACCAACAAAAAAGTTTGCTATCTTTAGACCTTACGGTTTCATTTTTTATATTTTTAAAAATTTTAAAATAACCCTTTCTGATCAAAATCATGCACATATTGTTAGTTTCTGATAATACAGTATTTAACAGTTTAAACAAATATGTTCTAAGCCCAAGTTTTCAGCATGAACACCTTGCACTACATAATATAGCATTGGCACTTGTAGGGTTGATCACAGAAAATTTAATTCATTTAAGTTTTAGTTCTTTCGAAAAATAAACTAGAATAAATTGTCTTTTATTCCCCCCAAATGTTTTTATAGTGTTCATTATTTAACCAAATTCATGAACCGCACACTCACATCTCACTTTTATTTATTTCAGCGCTATGGATATTTTTTATTTCACCGCTTTTATGCAACCAATTTTTTAGCGTATGGCTTTTAGTGCCGGGAGTGTCCGAGGACATGTTCGGCTCGCCAATTTGTAGCTACTTCTAAGCGGACACCCATTAGGTGAGCTACACGTACCGTCACGTGTGGAGTGTTGTCTGGGGAGCAAAGTGTGAATGTAAGGACAAGGAGTTGGAAGGTAGCAGCTGTGGCCTATAGTTAGGGACCAACCCCGGCATTTGCCTGGAAGGAAGATGGGAAACCATAAAAGACCATCTTCAAGGTTGCCGGCGGGGGGTTCGAACCTCCTCGCCTCCCGGATGTGAGCGACTGCCAGCAGTCATGCCGTAACGACCACGGCTAATTCACCCGGTTCTATACAACCATAAATCAGGGTACCTAGTCATGACAATATTCCATATTCCATATTCCGGAAAGCAACACAAACCTCGCATGCAATCGACAATCAGTCTAATCACCCCATTACGCACAAACTAGCGGGTTTCAATTCAATGGTGCACAGAGCTTTAAACATACCCATGTCAAAAGACAACTATAATAAGGAAATAAGAACTATTATGCAAATAGCAAAGGAAAACAACTTCTCGCCCAGCAAAATAAATCAAATTATAGCCAAACATAAAAATAAAGATAAAACGATTCCCAAACCGGACAGTAATGAGAAAAAATTTGCGCGTTTCAACTATGTGAATGCGAATACATATAAAATCACTAACCTATTCAAAAAGCAAGGCATAAAGATAGCTTTCACGACGAAAAACACAACCGCTAGGCACCTCCTAAATAGTAATCTAAATAAACGTGACCCGTATTCAAGGTCAGGGGTATATTCTATAACGTGCCAAGACACCGATTGTCAAGCTAATTACATCGGGCAGAGTGGAAGGCGAGTAGACACACGTTATAATGAACATAGGAATGCGATAAGATACGGAACACATTCAGCCGTGTGCGAACATATGTGTGACGCAGGGCACAGCTTTACCAACATAGAGTCGGACCTTAAAATAATCCATCACGAATCGAAAGACAGAGCTCTTGACATAAAGGAAGCAATCGAGATACACCTAGCCAAACGAAACAATCCCAACAATCTAAATGAACACACGTTCATGGAGAGCTCACCCCTCTTCACGCTACTAAAAAACACACCCTGTCGGAAACAAAACACAATTTAGCGACACAGCCAAGCTAGATAAAAAGGGGGGAAATTAGGTTTTTTTTAATAGGTAAATGTTATCTGGATCAGGTGTACGATGTACTTTTCTTCTGCAATAAACCAAGGCCCATATTCGCGGCAGTATTAAAGGTGCCGGGACGTCCTCGTAAGACCGTCAACGCTTAGTTCGAATGGGTTATGCTCCACGCGTGGCGAGGGCTAATCCACGGTCTTTAATAGTTGTAGACCCACCTCATTCAATAACATACATCTTATCTAGGTTGGCAACACCTCACATAAACACATCGCTATCACTCCCCACAGCACGTAGGGGCAGGGGGGGGAGAAAGCAGGGAAAAACCAGTCGTTAAGATAACCACCGCAGTCGACCGCACAGTGAGTTCCAGTGAGCACGAAAACTGCGAGTAGCTGTTGTACGGAAGACAATCAGATAAGTAGTTAGCCTAAAATTTTATAGTTAACCATAGTTTACAACCATATAATCTCTCTAAAGTACAATCTACGGATAGCTATCACCATTTAGCATTTCGCCTAACATATATACTGCATTTAGCATACACTGACAGTTGCAGTACCAATACTGGAACTAAATAATTGTACATATTGTAAATATTTTCACCTGTATTTCAAACATAGATTTTGTAGCCTAAGTGTAATGGATCTGATGATGATCGCTTGACGATCGAAACTGGTCATCCTAATGTTTTATTAATCTCATGTAATTTATTTCAGGATTAGGGCATAACCCATCTCTTTTGGGTACATTTGTGTTGACCGACTGAAAAGCACTAAACTCTTGTTTACTAAGGCAACACTGAAAATATGGCTTCAAACACCACAATATTCACGGCTAGTAGGCAAATCGTGAAGCCAAGAAATTCAAATCACTCAGGCTTAAACTCATGAATTTAGACAAGTCAATTTGGTTCAACAAAAAATGTATAGAACTAAACCTCACCCCTAAATACGTACCAATTAAAACCGTACCGAACACACCAGCCTCGATCATTTCAACCAAACAAGCCAAAGCGCTTTGGATAAAAAACGAATTAAGATTTGCATACATAAGAAAGCAAAAAATTAACCAACAATTGTATGACATTCAATTGCAACTAAGTAATTTCTGGCACGCAGCCCAATGGGACAGCTTCACCGAGCACCTACATGACACCATCAAAATCAGAGCAACGAGGAAGCATGAAACGCTAGAAAATAAATTAAGAAAACTAGGAGAAACACAGAACCATCAATCTAACGAACAACACACGAATAACAATGAATTCAATTTCCACAGCAGAGTAAACAACAGAACGAACGTAACCTTTTCTCAAGGTGAAATGAATATGTTAGACAAAGGTTTGAAATACAACTGCACAGACGCACACACGAACCACAATATAAAACAGTTAATCACAGATATTGAGATAGCCAGTCACAAGCTCCCAGCAGAAGACAGGGAATTAACCGAAAATCTCGCCACCAACGAAGCCAAATAAATCCTCAAACGAGAGGGCGATAGCAATAACATTCAAAACAACAAACAACTCAAAGAAATAAAGTCTTTGAAACAAAAAATAAAAGAACATGACTTAATCATCACAAAAGCAGATAAGGGAAACACTACAGTAATTTTGAACAAAACAGAATACATTGAAAAAACAGTCGAATTCCTAAACAACAACGAAATCAAGGAATTAACAAAAGACCCCACCAACAAATTCCAAAAACAAATAAAAAGTGCGCTAAAAGAAACAGAATACATACTGACCAAAGCCGAAAAATCAAAACTAATAAACATGAAACCGAAAATACCGTCATTGAGGGGACAACCAAAAATACACAAAAAGGAATGCCCAATGAGACCAATAGTCAATTGTAGGAATGCCCCTAATTACAAAATCAGCAAAAGAGTTACTAAAAATCTTAAAATGCCGTCTTTCCAACGACAAAAACAACTCTGTAAAGAACACAACAGAACTAGTAACAGCATTTAACACCCTACAAATGAAACCTAGCTTCAGGCTAGTATCCTTCGACGTAACTAACATGTACACCAATATTCCGATTATTGAAGCAATCAACACTATCGAAAACAACTTAAAATCCAACAATTCGGCAAAAGAAATTGAAGAGATTGTAAGATTACTGAGGGTCGTTCTCTCCCAAAACGTGTTTCAATTCGACAATAAAATATACACACAGAGAGAAGGCCTAGCAATGGGATCGCCACTAAGTGGGTTAATCGCTGACATCTTCATCAATGCACTAGAAAATGCGTTCTTAGAAAAGACTTCAACAAAGGGAATAGTAATATGGAAAAGATAGGTAGATGATGTAATTTGCATCTACGATACTGAACTAACAAGCGAAGAAACAATTCTCCAATCCATTAATAGCCTTCACCACTCTATCAAATTCACTAAGGAATCCGAAATAGACCGGAAAATAAATTATCTCGATATAACTATTGAACGTAAAGACAACGACCTTTCATATTCCATATTCCGGAAAGCAACACAAACCTCGCATGCAATCGACAATCAGTCTAATCACCCCAGTACGCACAAACTAGCGGGTTTCAATTCAATGGTGCACAGAGCTTTAAACATACCCATGTCAAAAGACAACTATAATACGGAAATAAGAACTATTATGCAAATAGCAAAGGAAAACAACTTCTCGCCAAGCAAAATAAATCAAATTATAGCCAAACATAAAAATAAAGATAAAACGATTCCCAAACCGGACAGTAATGAGAAAAAATTTGCGCATTTCAACTATGTGAATGCGAATACATATAAAATCACTAACCTATTCAAAAAGCAAGGCATAAAGATAGCTTTCACGACGAAAAACACAACCGCTAGGCACCTCCTAAATAGTAATCTAATTAAACGTGACCCGTATTCAAGGTCAGGGGTATATTCTATAACGTGCCAAGACACCGATTGTCAAGCTAATTACATCGGGCAGAGTGGAAGGCGAGTAGACACACGTTATAATGAACATAGGAATGCGATAAGATACGGAACACATTCAGCCGTGTGCGAACATATGTGTGACGCAGGGCACAGCTTTACCAACATAGAGTCGGACCTTAAAATAATCCATCACGAATCGAAAGGCAGAGCTCTTGACATAAAGGAAGCAATCGAGATACACCTAGCCAAACGAAACAATCCCAACAATCTAAATGAACACACGTTCATGGAGAGCTCACCCCCCTTCACGCTACTAAAAAACACACCCTGTCGGAAACAAAACACAATTTAGCGACACAGCAAAGCTAGATAAAAAGGGGGGAAATTAGGGGTTTTTTAATAGGTAAATGTTATCTGGATCAGGTGTTCGATGTACTTTTCTTCTGCAATAAACCAAGGCCCATATTCGCGGCAGTATTAAAGGTGCCGGGACGTCCTCATAAGACCGTCAACGCTTAGTTCGAATGGGTTATGCTCCACGCGTGGCGAGGGCTAATCCACGGTCTTTAATAGTTGTAGACCCACCTCATTCAATAACATACATCTTATCTAAGTTGGCAACACCTCACATAAACACATTGCTATCACTCCCCACAGCACGTAGGGGCAGGGGGGAGAAAGCAGGGAAAAACCAGTCGTTAAGATAACCACCGCAGTCGACCGCACGGTGAGTTCCAGTGAGCACGAAAACTGCGAGTAGCTGTTGTACGGAAGACAATCAGATAAGTAGTTAGTCTAAAATTTTATACTTTAACCATAGTTTACAACCATATAATCTCTCTAAAGTACAATCTACGGATAGCTATCACCATTTAGCATTTCACCTAACATATATACTGCATTTAGCATACACTGACAGTTGCAGTACCAATACTGCAACTAAATAATTGTACATATTGTAAATATTTTCACCTGTATTTCAAACATAGATTTTGTAGCCTAAGTGTAATGGATCTGATGATGATCGCTTGACGATCGAAACTGGTCATCCTAGTGTTTTATTAATCTCATGTAATTTATTTCAGGATTAGGGCATAACCCATCTCTTTTGGGTACATTCGTGTTGACCGGCTGAAAAGCACTAAACTCTTGTTTACTAAGGAAACACTGAAAATATGGCTTCAAACACCACAATCATGACAATGACCTTAAACAGAATTTCAATTTATTTCTCCAAGATGTCAATTGCGGGTTCGCTGAATTTATTCTAGGTGGAAAAAATATTTAATTGAAAATTCTCCCAATTACTATTCTTTCAATAAACGGAATCCCTTTATCATTTTTTGTTAAATGAAAGTACTACAGTGTTCTATTCATGTATTTTGGAAATGTACGTTGCACATCACCAGTATTTTTTTTTTTAACATTATGTGGAGATAAATTGCAATGTGAGTTTGCTTGCTTTATTAGTCCTGGTTATCTAAGCTTTCATCGTACAATAGTATTCCAAAGACAAATCGAGAGTATATATTCCTTTTATAGTTTCTGGTTATCCAGAGATAACTGCTTCTCATGGCCCTCCTTGATTCTGCCAATCTGAGTCCAGATCGGCAGTCACATGGGAGGTGCTGCGCTCTGGATTCCTGCAGTGAAGAAGTGTTGTGGTTTCACCTCAATTATATAAGTATTAAATGTGTAATTTAAAAAAAAAACCACGAGCCTTACAGTAGTCGCATATGATGTGTAACACGTGACATGTTATCCTACATTCCACATAGGGCTGCCTTCTTAACAGTGAACTCTGTTGGTCATTGAAAGAACTACTTGTAAAACTCCAGTGCCAAATCCTCTCAGCAAATATGATATATTGAATATTATCACACCATAAAACGACAATTTGAAGATGATTTATTTTAGGAATACCTTTAATGTGGCCTCCAAACCTTGAAGTATGCGATATACATTCCACATAGTGCTGTATTTTGGCCGATAGTACCTCGAGTGCTTACATTAAATAAAAATAAGTTACAGCTAAAGTATGAAGATATAATAAATCATAATTGTTTTCAGCAAATATTATATAATGAATATTTTCACACCAATGAACGACAATTTGAAGATGAGTTATTTCAGGATTATCTTGAATGGGGCCTCCAAACCATTAAGTAAACCGTATGCGATATATATTCCACATAGGGCTCTGCCGGGAGCGAAAATCCCTTGTTAACAGTGAACTCTGTTGGTCATTGAAAAAACTACTTGTAAACTCCAGTGCCAAATCCTCTCAGCAAATATGATATATTGAATATTTTCACACCAAAGAACGACAACTTGAAGATGGTTTATTGTAGGAATATCTTTAATGGGGCCTCCAAACCTTGAAGTAAACCATATACGATATACATTCCACATAGCCATATGGTCGACAGTACGTCGTGGTACCAATCTTCGCCACCGCACGCACTCATTGTTTCCGTTCCATTTCCGTTTCATTTCTTCAAAATCACCCCCACAAAAATATACAGCAACCAAGTGGAAAGATGTTACACATCAACAAAATAATTAAATATTGATTTACATGTTTACGTCCTTTTTCTTGTTTTTATATCCTTTATTTTGATATTTTACGTCCTTTTATAGGTCTTTTTGGGCAATTTTTAGGTCTTCAACATCCGAATCCTAATGATTAGCCTACATAAACTTTGGTGGTTACTGTACAGACCGGTCCTACAAACAACGATCTACACCACCAAACTCTCCACACAGCCGGCCAAAATGTGAACAATAGACAAATGCTCACAAGGATAGGAAGCAAGGGTTCTCTTTTCCTATCGAGTGTAACCCATTACGAGGAACACATGAAATTTGTAACATTCTCCCTGTTTTCTGGAAGCTCAGCGCACGTGATGAAATGTGTGGAAGGTTGGTAGGCCCTGCAGACGAAGAACAACAGTGTATGCTGTGTTCTGTTTTGGGTCAGTTGTCTGTGTATTCGAGGAGTTTAACAGGCTGTCAGCGTCAGTAATGAAGGTAGCATTCTTGGGAATCTAAATAGACCGTTGAAGAAAGATGAGGTGTCTGAAGCCTGAATACCACGGTCTCACTTTAAATGGGTTAAAACTCATTGGCGGTCTACAGAGCGGCAAATGGAATAACTAACACACGCAGGCAACGTGCACTAAGCAAATTACAATCCATCATAACAAGTGATTATCATGCTGTACACACTATAAATCAGGTTAAATTTAAATCGTAGATCTCGTGATATAAGAAATTCTATTTGTGTTAAACTTGATTGCCCGTGTAGCAGATATAAGTTACGGTACTTAAAAGGATTCTATTCTGAACTAGCACGACGTATTATAGCCTATTGTGCTGGTATATTTACGATTTCTCTGTTGCTGTACTCCAATTTCGTCACTAACTGCTCTATAATAATAATAATAATAATAATGAAAATGAAAATTCACAGCCTCGTTTCAGTCGGCCGACCGGGTCAGGGAATGGAATGAATGAAGCCCCCATCTAGCGGCGAGGATATGAACTGTGCTGGCTGCCGAAGCCTGTCGCACTCCCCTGGGGCAATGATTAAATGAATGACAGATGGAATGGCATGAGAGTGGAGAGTGTTGGTGGAATGAAATTGTGGCAGGGAATACCGGAGTACCCGGAAATGGTTAACGTTGAGCCTCAATATCTCAGTTCCATCTTGATGGTGGTTGGATCCTTTATGCATAACCTGGTCCAAATATCGAATAACCGGTGGGTGTTATGATGATTCAATTTTCAGTGATTGCCTTCTTAAGTTTAGGAACGTAAAACTTGGAATTCTAACTGAAATATAAATAGTTTTGGAATTCTATCTGAAATATAAATAGTATTCTATAATCATTTGGTTGAGAAGCCTCCGTGGCTTAGGCGGCAGCACGCCGGCCTCTCATCGCTGGGTCCGTAGTTCAAATCCCGGTCACTCCATGTGAGATCTGTGCTGGACAAAACGGAGGCAGACAGGTTTTTCTCTGGGTACTCCGGTTTTCCCTGTCAACAATTCATTCCAGCAACACTCTCCACTATCATTTCATCTGTCATTCATTTAATCATTGCCCCAGAGGAGTGCGTCAGGCCTTGGCAGCCGGCACAGTTCATATCCTCGCCGCTAGATGGGGACTTCATTCATTCCATTCCTGACCCGGTCGGAGACTGGAAGCAGGCTGTAGATTTTCATTTTTCAATCATTTGGTTGAAATAGAAACATAACAACCTTTCTCCTTAAGTCTCTCATTATAAACATATTGGGGAAAGTGTGGTTTATGAACATGCGAGATTTCTCGCATGGAACCGCTAGTCCTTATAAATTCCAATTACATTTAAAAAGTCGGAAATATGGAGTGTTTTACACAACCGACTCAATGACCACATCCAGGCTAATTGGCAGCGAAGTTGCTTTGAACTCAGGCATGCAGTGACTCGTGCAGCGGTCCACGGAGTTCATCGTAAGGTACACTTCATTTTCACGAACCGAACATTGACAGAGTGTGTCGATAGTGTAGGAGATTCTGCGATCGTTACCACGCCTTGGAGTGTACAAAGAGAGCCTGCTCTCTGACAAGTGACAAGACTTTTTTGGTTGATTGATTCATTATTTTAGGGGTTGCGACAACGCAGTCATTAGCCCCGTGAACTTTGTGTGTGTGTATAATTTGTCTGATTACTGGTGTTAATTGTGATGGCTGCATTAGTGTGTGTTATCCGTGATTCAGGTAAGGACTACACACGATCAATTTTCAAGTAGTTTCTACTTTTAGTACCAAATGCGACCGTCCACGACACCTAGCTGTGACTTGGCTACTAGATTCCGTCGCAGCCAGTTCTTGTCGGTGGACGTTTGAACTAATATGGCGTTATCAATTCTAACCTAGAAATTTTGGCTTCACACAAGTGTAGTTAGTGGAAGGTTCTTTTTCATGCCATAAATCTATGACATGGGACCGCCGGCCGGCCTTACTTCCCCTCCGAAGGAAGGCATACTGGGCAAGACTTTGTAGTGAATAATTTGTAATCTGTTAGCCTACATTCACACTTTTCTTATATGACCATTGGTTGCAATACATTCTATTATTATAAATTAAAATTGAGTAGAATCATGAATTAGGCTCGTATTCAGTATCGTCCCAAATCCAAGCTAATTTGGGCTTTCGTACTCACTAAATCACACACAGGTTTTGAAATTACGCGTATTTCGTGAAATTTCTCAATTATTGTTTACAGGTTATTACAGAGCGCCAATGCGGCTAGTTAGTCTTGAATAAAATCTTAAAAATGAACAACATGTCGCATGTCAGAAAATTAATTTGCTTCCGTTCCAGTGTCATAAATCACTGGATGGTGTGCGTAACGTATCATGTATCATGTAAGGCACAAGAAAACGTAAAGGTCGTGCTGCAGTAAAGAAGATTCCCCTTTCAATAGCGTCAGCGGTTTTTTGTGACGTGGGCTGTGTAAAGACATGCTGACATGTGCAGAAATAGTAGCGAGCAGACGCCCGCTCTTCGCTAAGAAATACGCTCGTATTGAGAAACAATACAGTTCTATCTGCTCTTTACTGCCATCTCATGCTCCATGGAGAAAATCGTAGAGGGACAGTCTTTGATAAAAATAATACTAATAATAATAATAATAATAATAATAATAATAATAATAATAATAATAATAATAAAAATAATAATTTATTTATTTATTTATTTATTTATTTATTTATTTATTTATTTATCGTATGGCTTTTAGTGCCGGGAGTATCCGAGGACATATTCGGCTCGCCAAAGGCTGCAGCTGCTTCAATGTGGACACCCGTGGGGTGAGCTACAAGTTGTTGTTTGATTCTTCAGTCTTTTGACTGGTTTGATGCAGCTTTCCATGCCTCCCTGTCCTGAGCTATTCGTTTCATCTTTACATAACTACCACACCCTACATCCAAGGCAATCTGTTTAACATATTCTAGCCTTGGTCTACCCCTACAGTTCTTGTCCTCGACCCTTCCTTCCATAACTAAGCTTGCAATTCCTGGGTGTCTTAATATGTGTCATACCAACCTATCTTCTCTCTTCATTAGCAGTCGCCAGAAGCATCTCTCCTCTCCCACTCGTCTTAAAACCTCTTCATTTGTAACCCTATCTACCCATCTGATCTTCATCATTCTCTCGTAACACCACATTTCAAACGCTTCAATTCTCCTCTTTTCTGCTGTACCAGTAGTCCACTTTTCCCTTCCATATAGTGGCATGCTCCAGACAAAGGCTTTCAAAAATGACTTTCTAATACCTAAATCTATATTTGATGTCAACAGATTCCTTTTCTGTAGAAATGCTTTCCTTGCCTGAGCCAACCTACTTTTTATATCCTCATTGCTTCGTCCATCACTGGTTATTTTGCTTCCTAAATAACAGAAGTCACTTCAAGTTCTGTTCAATTTCAAGTAGTTCCAACTTTCGCTACCAGATGTCATTGATACCTACTGTAGTGGTGAAAGTTGGAACTTTGATAGAGCGTTTTAAGGAAAACTAACCTGTAAATTTAGCTTCCCACAAGTTTAATTAGTGGAAGGTTCTTTTACATGCCATAAATCTATGGCATGGGACCACCGGCTTTACATAGCCTACCATCCGTAGGAAGGCATACTGAAGGATTTTAACGCTCTTAAAAACTCTGACGACCTTGGCCGGGTTCGAACCCGCGATCTTGTGCATAGAAGCTCAGCATGCTACCGACTACGCCACCGAAGCCGCTATAATAATAATAATAATAATAATAATAATAATAATAATGATAATAATTTCCTACAGATCTCGTCCAAAAGACAGAGTTTTTCTGTAAGAAATTCGACATACAGAATTTAAACACAAAATATGGCAAGATCAATAGAGTCGCCCACTTTAAATACCTAGGTGAAGTGCTTGAACCGACGGGAAAAGAGAAAATCGCGCAGAACACTAGGCTAATGAAAATGAAGAGAGCCTTATACAAGACACAGGGTGTCTACAACAAAAAAAAATGTCTGTCCATATTCACTAAACTTCGTCATTACAACACGGTTATTAAACCTGAGGTGCTTTATGCTAGCGAGACATTGACGTTACACACTAAGGGCGACTTGGAAAAAATCCTCACAGAGGAAAGAAAAATAATAAGGAAAATAATTGGACCAAAGCACACAGACGAAGGATACAGGCTTCACTCCCGAGACACCACAGAGAAATTGTCCAACCTCGCAGCAGACATCAGAAAGAGGCGACTAAAATTTTACGGCCACATCAGCAGACTCCCACAAACCAGACTCACCAACAAAATTCTTAGATACATACAGCGGCTTAAGATTACTACACCCTGGATGATGCAAGTCAAAATTGATCTAGTAAAAGCACAGGTCGACCCAGAAGACGTCATAGACAAAAGCGTATTTCGACACAAAGTATACAAGTGGGAAGTGTTGTCAAAGAGAGCAGCACCTACAGCCCAAAGACCAAAGTGGACCGAAGAAAGGAAGAGGGCCTTTAGTGCACGAATGAAAGAGTACTAGAAAGACAGGAAGAACAAAAAGTCATGCTTGCTTCGCGTGGTCTAATAGGCCTGTAACGTGTAAAATAAATAAAATAAATAATAATAATAATAATAATAATAATAATTTCCTAGCGTATTTCCCGCGTTGGCGCAGAGCCCGCTTGCTTGGTTGTCGTTCGCCACGTCTTCATGTCAAGAGCGTCTTTAGATTTGAGGTCGCATACCAGAAAATCTTCGCTGATTCTCTCCACTAATCGTTTCTATGGGCACCCACAGGGTCGATGCCCTCTTGGATCGTATCGGAGGGCCGTTTTTACCACAGACTTATCATCACTTCTACCTTAGTAACACGCCCATACCAGCGAAGATGCGCTTCCCTCATTTTGACTTTGATTGTTGCAACTCCCATTATTGCTTCCTTGTAACACCAATGGACCAACGCAGCATTTTCATTTCCATTCCACGGAGGGTTTGTTCGTGTTTGGTTGAAACTGGTCAACATTCTGTGCCGTAGGGTGCCACCGGCCTTATCATGGTCTGTTCCTTTCAGGTGAATATGTATTTTCTTATCGCACAGTACTCCAGTAACTTGGCGCCATTTCAGCCACGCAGCATTTACTTGTGTCGGGCGTCGAAAATGGTCTCGCCATCCGAAGTGATGAGAGCACCAAGGTATTTAAATTTAGTGTTATTATTGAGTTGATGGTCTTCAATGTTAATGATACCATTGGTCTGTGTGCCACACTGCAGATATTCGGTTGTTGTTACGTTGAGTATTAAACCATTTTTGCCCAGGAGATCTTCCCAGCACAGAATACGATTCATGAGACTTTCACAAGTTTGTTCGGCGAAATATACATCATTAGCATGTAAGATTGTCCATAATAATAATAATAATAATAATAATAATAATAATAATAATAATAATAATAATAATAACAATTTGATGTACAACATGGAATTGCATAAGAGGATATAGAAGAAAACCACCTAAATGAAAGAGAGTATGTTGATCATTCATGGACACCTGAAGAGAATGGATCCACAGAACTTTACTACATTCAAGTACTAATTTTTGAGGAGTGTCGGAATTGGAAAACTCGTTCAGTTGACTGAAGGAAGTTTACGAAGATCTAAGCGAGGGAGGTAAGTGGTCTGATACAACTGGAACTACTTCAGGTACTACTTTCTTTTAATACCCTCATTACAAAGTGCAGAGATTTGTAAGCTTTAGAAACTACACATCCTACAGTACATGACTATGATATAATTCCTTACGTGAACGCCCAGATATTGGCATGAATCTTCTTCTACAAGTATTTCCAAGCCAATGTTATATTGAAAATCTTGCCTTCACCCTTTCCCTATTGTTATGAGACTACTATGAGAGGCAGAACGTGAAAAGGCTGAATGTAATTGATAAAGGGTAATCATCATATCATACGCTATATATTATTTCAGTAGTAAAGATCCCTCCTGCGGCGCTCACGAGCGACCGATCGAGACAAATGACCATTCAAATAAAAGAGAATAGACATTACCATTGACGAATTGCACTCTAATTTCATAAATATCTATAATTTGTTTAAAAACTGACTTTTAAAAACATGTGCGGAATGTGCGATTTGCAGATATTGTTGCTGTAGGAAAATACGCTCCATAATTGCTGTCCACTTCACTATTGGCCTCTGTGACGCCTGTTTCATGCCATTTTAACATTCTGAGGTATTTCCTTTATCATTTTGCATAGATTTTAGAAACAGTAAATCGAAGGAATGAGTACTCAAATCGTATAATTTCATAAATATCGAATAACAGGTGAGTGTTATGATGATCCAATTTTCAGTGATTGCCTTCTTAAGTTAGGGAACGTAGAACTTGGAATTCTAACTGAATGTAAATAGTGTTCTATAATCATTTGGTTGAAATAAAAACATAACAACCTTTCTCCTTAAGTCTCTCATTATAAACCTATTGGGGAAAGTGTGGTTTATGAACATGCGAGATTTCTCGCACGGGTCTGCAAGTAATATTAACTGCATTAAGAATACGTGAGGGGTTTCCCCCCGATAAGTACAAATAGCCGCTCTAGGAACGGGTACTTTTGTTAGTTTAAGGATACAAAATGGCCAGTTAGCATGCTCGGGTGAATAGAGTGGTTTAGTGGTTATCGTCATACATCCGGCTATAAATATTAATAAAAGAGAAGTCGCAGACCCTCTGAATGAGTTGGTTGCTGCTCTGAGATTCGCTCCAACTTGAGGTATTTGGCTGGATGAGGTGAGGTGTGCGCGCTGTGTAGTGTATTATGAGTGTAGTTGTCCGCCTCGTGCCTCCTTTTGATATGGTAATGGGGCGGATGACATGAGCTCAAGACGGGGCTCCCTTACGTAATGAACGAGCACATGAATATTTAGAAGCTAATTCTGGCGGGTGGGTGGGCGCGGGCGCCTGCCTCTCTGATCGAGTCTGCCCGTCAGAGATGGAACATTATATAGAGATAGGGTGCAACTTTCATCATCTTGAAAGAACAGACTTAATGAGCCCGAGCCATTGTCTGTAGGGTAGTTACCTGCGACGCAGCTTAATTTCTGCCGTCGCGACGCGAGAGATCTTCATTAGATCTAGAGATTTTCGCCTCTCCAATAATGGGTTAATATCACCAGGTTTTGCATCACTCAATATTCTTTCAAGCGATAGAAGCAGGCTTAATTCGAATACTTTTGAAGTTTCCGGGAGAAGACGTAATATTATACAGGCTGTTTTAGTCATTCTTATCCTACTTTTCTCATTTGAGAAATGATATTCTGGGGAATAATTTGAGGTAACAAGTCGTGCGTCTGTACGTGTGTGGGATGGATTTGGAGGGGGGGGGGGGGGGGAGGGGTTGGCGGCGGATTAGGCTAAAGGTAAAAGCCCTGCGCGCGGATGTGGATATCCGCGGTTAAACACCCGGATATCCGGAAAATATTTCGCCATGCGGATATAATTTGCATGGCTGTGCGGATAGCGGATAAGCTGCGGATAATGTTTTGAGAAAATTTGAGGATAGTTCTTGAATACAATCCATACTTGCTTAAGGCTTAATATCGTTACTAGGACCCAGATGTTTATTATGACATATCATATTTTTCCATTATGATTTTTTTTTTCATGACAAATGTAAGATGATGATTTATGCTAATCTCATTCAAATTATGTCATTAAGCATAGTTAACTCTCCGAACAGGAAAGGGTTGCAATTCTGGCTGTATAGCATTCATTTTAAACCTAGCAAATGACCTACAAAGCCTAAGCGAGCGACTTTTTCCTCAAATGTCTAAATATGTTGCTTGAGTAATTTATGCTTTATCTAATTAAAGATGTTATTGCAATGTCAGTAGATTCGGATAACAAACGTGAGAATACGGAAAAGAAGTCGTGCGAATGCGGGGTGGATGTGGATAACGCTTTGCAGGCCTCTAGCTAAAGGTCCGGATATCCAAATTTTGGGCTCTTCAGTTGCATCAATATTACCAACTGAAAATATTAAGAGATCGATTTTTTTTCGTCTCAATAATCAGTAGGCAAAATGGGCCATGGTAACCCAACCTAACTAGTTGTTATGTACCCAACACCTTACCACTGGGCTGTTGCAGTTTCAACCTAAAGTGCCATTAAACTTTTGAAAGAAAAACAAACTGAATGATTGTTTTTAAAAGCGTGTGTAAACTGCAACATTTCGGCATAAGAAAACATTGCTATATCAGAATTTGTTGTCAAGTTATGATTTTAAAACGTAAAATTGAAACAGTCAGGTAACACCCAATGTATGTATGTCTACCACTTATTATTCCCGTTATCCAACGGGGTCGGGGATGAGATGCGATGGAAGTCTTTGTGGCGATGGTTTTTACGGCCGGATGCCCTTCGTGACGCCAACCTCATGAGAGGAGTTAATGAGAGATGAAATATGAATGATGGTGAATGAAACTGGGCCAGGAGGTGGAAGGAAGCGGCCGTGGACTATCGGAAGGTACCGTCCCAGCATTTGGCTGGTGTTGAAAATGGGAAACCACGGAAAACCATTTCAAGGACGGCCGACGGTGGGGCTCGAACCCACGCGTCTACCGAGTCAGCAGAGAGCTTGGCCCCATGACCTAATGCTGCGCTTTAGCCAGCGTAGCCACTACTGTCGGTAGTCAGGTAACACCCAATATTTTACGTAAAGAAGGTTCCACAAGAAATATTGCTTATTATACGTGTTCATTGTTTAAACACAATGCATATGGTAGCACAAGGAATGTACTAACATTCCGTCGGGCGCGGCTGATCGGATCGATACTCGTACAAGTTGACATTCTCTGTCAATTGCTTCTCAATAATCGGGAGTAAGAGTTCCTTCTCGATAATAGCTTCCTATCTCTCACCCCTCCCCATTGTCATGAATGCAGTATGCGACTGACTACTCTGTTGCCAAGATATCTGCTATTTGATCCACTCTGACCCTACCTGCTTCATTGCAACAATACGTTTATTTGGTTATCTACACCATACGGCGAGTAATACAACACTGCTTTAGAATGTAGAATGCCTTTATATTATTAGCCTACTTTCGATTTTTGCAAAAAATGAAAGTAGACTTATGAGATCACTACAGGGCGAAAAAAGTGTGTCTGTCTGTGTGTGTGTATGTGTGTGTGTGAGTCTGTGTGTGTGTGAGTGTGTGTACTCTGAATGTCTATCCCCCCCCTATCAATTCGAACACGTTGAGCGCAAATTGAACGAAATTTGGTACAAAGGTAGCACTAGCAAAGGACACCTCAGTGCCATGTTTTATATCGCCGCCATCTTGACTGAAACGTAATGGCGGCCACACAAATGTTCAAAGCTTAAATCAAATTACGACTAACCTAATCATCCGATCTCTACCAAATTTTGCAACAACATACCTTTATGGGGGCAGCATCCTTTGACCAAACTAATAGGTCATCAGCCTAATAGTTTGCGGATGGCAGCCATCTTTGTGTGAAAATCGATTGCCCCTATTAATTCGAACACGGTGAAACCGAATGGAACGAAATTTGGTACAGAGGTAGTACTAGCAAAGGGCACCCCAGTGTCATGTTTTATATCGCCGCCGTCTTGACGGAAACGTAATGGCGGCCACACAAATGTTCAAAGCTTAAATCAAATTACGACTAACCTAATCATCCGATCTCTACCTAATTTTGCAACAACATACCTTTATGAAGGGAGCATCCTTTGACAAATCTAATAGGTCATTAGCCTAATAGTTTGCGGATGGCGGCCATCTTCGTGTCAAAATCGATTACCCCTATTAATTCGAACACGGTGAAACCGAATGGAATGAAATTTGGTACAGAGGTAGCACTAGCAAAGGGCACCCCAGTGTCATGTTTATATCGCCGCCATCTTGACGGAAACGTAATGGCGGCCACCCAAATCTTCAAAGCTTAAATCAAATTACGACTAACCTAATTATCCGATCTCTACCAAATTTTGCAACAACATACCTTTATGAAGGGAGCATCCTTTGACAAATCTAATAGGTCATTAGCCTAATAGTTTGCGAATGGCGGCCATCTTTGTGTCAAAATCGATTACCCCTATTAATTCGAACACGGAGAAACCGAATGGAATGAAATTTGGTACAGAGGTAGCACTAGAAAAGGCCACCCCAGTGTCATGTTTATATCGCCGCCATCTTGACGGAAACGTAATGGCGGCCACCCAAATCTTCAAAGCTAAAATCAAATTACGACTAACCTAATTATCCGATCTCTACCAAATTTTGCAACAACATACCATTATGGAGGGAGCATCCTTTGATCAAACTAATAGGTCATTAGCCTAATATTTTGCGGATGGCGGACATCTTTGTGTGAAAATCGATTCCCCTATTAATACGAACACGGTGAAACCGAATGGAACGAAATTTGGTACAGAGGTAGCACTAGAAAAGGCCACCTCAGTGTCATGTTTTATATCACCGCCATCTTGACGGAAACGTAATCGCGGCCACCTAAATTTTAAAGGCTAAAATGTAATTACGACCAACCTAATAATCTAGTCCCTACCAAATTTTGCAACAACAAATCTTTATGTGGGAAGCATATTCTGACCAAACTGCTAGATCATCAGCCCAATAGTTTGCAGATGGTGGCCAAGTATGTGTGCAAATCGATTCCCCCTATCAATTCAAACACGGTGAAACCGAATTGAACGAAATTTGGTACAGAGGTAGCACTAGCAAAAGGCACCTCAGTGTCATGTTTTATATCGCCGCCACCTTGACGGAAACGGAATGACGGCCAACCAAATGTTAAAAGCTTAAATCAAATTTCGACCATCCTAATAATTTGATCTCTACCGGATGCCTTTTTGTGGAAAGCATCTTATGACTGACTACAAGGTCATCAGCCCAATAGTTTGCAAATAGCGGCCATGTATGTGTGCAAATCCATTCCCCAGATCAATTCAAACACGGTGAAACCGAATTGAATGAATTTTTTTACAGAGGTAGCACTGGCAAAGGGCACCTCATATTCATGTTTAATATCCCTATAGCAAGTTGTATTTCAACAAGCTACTACAACCAACATTCAATTATACTCCTTGAAAAGGACAAAGAGTTATAACAATACCCATGCATTTAGGAGAAAGTAGGCTATATGTTCTTTACTGAACATCTTGTTTTTGCATCGATTTAACATTCTTTGATATCCAAATATCAAATTGATGTACTGTTTATGTCAGTGACATTCAAAATCTTCCACAATTTGACATATAGGCCTACTGTTCAAGTTAAGTGAATAGGCAATGTTGTGTGATCACTTTGATACACTGTGCCCATCCTCGTCCCGCACAATACCGTGCCTGGCAGAAGGCTAAGTAAGTTTCAGCATCCAGTAAACCTTTGAAGGTGTTTTTATTTTATTTTGTTTCCACAGATAATACTCCTGAAATGAATGCAATTATTCTCTTTTATATAATTCCTAAACTAAGCGTAAAGTCACCGGACTCAGTATTTCGGATTTATTTTCTAATGTTGTACTAATAATAATAATATCGTATGGCCTCGGGTGCTGGGTGCAAGCTTTGTTATTTGACACCCAGAGGGTTGCTTGCATGTTGAATTTCGTTGTTCCTTGAAGCACTAGGTAAGTCAAGGAAGTTAGATATCTAAGCTCCTTGAACACTATAGCGCTTTCTAGTAGAGAAATGAGGAACTTTGTGTTGGCGGAAACTCCCGAGATTAATTTTGCCATTATGACCACGGCCTACTGAATTCAAATGGGTTCTCTGACATGCCAACATCGTATGACGTGGTGTCGTAATTTTTGCTGCCTTTCAAAAATCACTTACCACGTCCAGGAGCGAACCTGCAAGCTTGCGGTTAGTAGACCGACACGTTAACCACCCACCTACCATGGCAAGCGACGTTGTATTACAAACACAAATCTAGTGATTACACGCACTATTCCACATACCTTCAAGTGAAGACCAATATTTAAAGAAACGCCGATGAAGTATTATGGAAGTGCTGAGATTAATAAATGCTGAATTTACACTTATAACAACGATTGCTGTTTTTCGATAGGAGAGGTTCATAACAGTAGACCACCATCTTATAATTATCCGAGTTCTATTAATAAAGAACCCTCACATTATTACATTCCACAAGCTGTAAATACACCTGCACCCAAACTTCTGGTTACACGCGGTATATATGAATGGTTTCTCCAACATTTTAAGTGGCTACCATTATAAATAATATACGGAATAAATTTCTCCACAGTTGAAAGGGGGTGAGGCATAAATGTATGGGGAGATGTGGAGGGTAGTGGTCAGTGGTAGTTCTGTGTGCATGCCATATTCAATGTAATTAGTTAAAATTATATAAGAGATGGCAGGTGGTAGCCCCCCTTCCCCTGCCCTTGAATTAATAAGATGACCTCAGTGTTCACCCAAATTAACTTCAACGTGAAGCGTTTCCTTAGCTGTGCCTTCCCCATGTTATTATTCTCCTTTTGAATTAATATTTGCTCAACACACACAGGGTGTCCGGAAAACATCGTGTTGAGTCCTAACTGAATAATCTGCGGAGTAGCCGTGCATATTAAATCACGCAAGGGGGAGATGGAAATCTGACCATCGAAGGTTTAAGTCCTGGCGTTGATGTTGGCATTGGCCATCGTAAGTGTAAATTCCTCCGGGATTTTCCACACTCTTCCAAGAAAATGCCAGGATGATACTGTATCTTACTTCATGTTCTGGGGACTAAGCCCGTAAGATGTTGTTGTAGTATCATTCAGCCCCGTGTGCATGTATCTTCTTCTTCTTCTTCTTCTTCTTCTTCTTCTCCAGCATGATTAAACCCAATTATGTGGGATCGCTGACACGGATATTCCTCCTCCACGTTGTTCTATCCCGGACCATTTCCTCCAAAAGCCCCCGCTGTTACATGCTTTCTTGAATGCTGTCCATCCATCGCCTTCTGGGTCGTCCTCGACTCCATTTCCCTGGTGGAAGCATTTCCATCATCCTATTCCCCACATAATCGTGATCTCATCTCTTAACATGGCCATACCATCTGAGCCCAGCTTCTCTGACTTTCTCAGAAACTTGCACCGCGCTAAGTCGTCTCCTAATCATTTCATTTCTCACTTTGTCCAACCTTGTATGTCCACTTGCCCATCTCAGCATTCGCATTTCTGCCACGTCCAGTGCATGTGTGTGTACAGAATATGTTTGATGACCTGTGATATTGTAGTGTTTGGAGGTGTGTGTGTCTTAGTAATTGAAACTAGGTTGGGAAGGAAACACCCGTATCCTTAGTTGGAAACAGCCCCAGCATTTGTTTGGAGTAGAGTTGGAAAACCATGAATAGCTACTTTCTGGAGAGCTGAAGAGGGGATCGAACCCATCTCTTCTCAGTTTTACCTCACGACGTTGAGTGTACCCCGTTCCTTTCTTGGTTGATTTCGGGTTGAAATGCTGAATAAGATTACATTTTTCTTCTTCCGGTCGTCATTCGTTTGACGCTGTTAGTTAACGGATGTCCCACAAAGCGGAAGGAAACTGGCGGGTGGTGTATGAGAAAGGTAATGGTACTTCATCTGCTCTTGCCCTCTCAATCCAGCAGCGATCGACCTCAATCTCAAGCCAAGCAATTAAAGAGGCTGCCATCTACCAATAAAGAAGGATGGTACGCGCCAAAATCTCATTCCAACTGTCTTTCCTCTCCTCGCCTTGCCTTTGTCTTCTTCCTGCTATTTGCTTTCAGAGAGTCTTTGGGAACAAGACCTTCTTCCATTATAAATACGGTGACCATATTTTTGACAGTCAAAGTAGGGACAGCCTTGTTAGAGGATAGAGAGATTATAGTTTGACTCTAACTTATAGAGTATCTTTAAGTTATGGGCTTTTACAAAATTTAATTTTAAGAAGTTCTACAAAACTCGATGCACCAAAAATCCAATATGGAGGGATGAATGATTACTAGGGCCCGGATGTTGATGCCGTAAAAAGTTTAAAACATGCACTTAAAATTTTTCAAAAATGACTGTAATAAATGACCTAAAAATCAAACAAGTAGTTCCATGAAGAACTATAGAGCCTATTTTCATATATCCTACTCATATTAATTGCCTCTATCAACATACAAAATTTCAGTTTGATTGCTATGTTAGATTCGTAGATACTGAGAACCGACTAAATATTGCAGATGGTAGCCAGGTTGGATTTTTATTTATGTACTATTACATGGAGATTATTGTGTACGTGTGGTTTTCAGACTTCAATCGCATGATTAGGGCACAAGAAGTAAAAACGAGTTTTTAAAATTTCGTACAGCTGCCATCTTGTGGTTATGAAAACAATTAAAATAAATTAGATACCAGTGGATTAACATTTATATAAGCATTAACGTGCAAAGTTTCAATGCACTCAGATGGTTAAATCGTGAGAAACGTCCATTTAAATATTTATACTTCGCGTCGCCGCCATGTTGGATTTGTGCTCACCAGGTAACTGAAAGTCATATAGGTAAACTTATGTTCATAGCCTCTATGAATATAAAAAAAATCAGTTTGATTGCTGGAAAAGATTCTTAGATATTGAGAACTGTCAAAATATTTCGGATGCTCGCCATTTGGATTGATATATGTATAGGGCATAGAGTTATGTACCATTAAAGGAAAATTATTTCGTAGCTTCATCATTCGAACTTTCACTTCGATCGCATGATTACGACACAAGAATAAAAAAATAATTTTGAAATTTCGCATAGCCGCCATCTTCAGTTTATGTTAACAATTGAACTAAATTAGATGCCAGTGAATGACAATATGTATAATCATTTACTGTACCACATTTCAATGCGCTCATATGATTAAATCACGAGAAAAATCTATTAGAATGCTTCAACTTCGCTTGGCCGCCATGTTCGTTTTGTAGCTTACAGGTTTTTGAAAGTTGCGTAGATAAATTTGTAGCAGTGCTCTTTATCACCGTACAAAATTTCAGGTTGATATCATAAATAGTTTCGGAGATATTGAATGCCTGTGAAATATTTAGCACAACCGCCATTTTGAGGTTATGAAAACAATTGAACGAAGTTAGATGTCGGTGCATTACAATGTTTATAAACATACACTGTGCCAAGTCTCATTGCGTTTGGTTGGTTAAATCGAGAGAAACGTCCATTTAAAAGTCGCAAATTCGCTTGGCCGCCATGTTGGTTTTGTAGTTACCAGGTTTTCAAAGATCACATAAGTCAATTGCTAGTAGTTCCCTTTATTACCATACAAAATTCCATGGTGATATCGGTAATAGTTTCGGAGATATTGAATGCTGGTGAAATATTTCGCACAGCCGCCATGTTGGAATGGTGAGACGTAACAAAATTTGAAGGGCACGGTCGGGGTCGCCCGGAATAGAGCTATGAACGTACCGAGTTTCATTGAAATCTCTCCAGCCGTTTAGATTTTATTAGGGGGGACACACACACACACGAATCACACACACACACACACGCACACACACGGACAAAAGGTGATCTCATAAGCCTATTTTTTTTTTTCAAAATTGAAAATAGGATAAAAATGCACTATAAAATGGAGAAAATGATCTTATAATAATAGTCTAAACTCACCAATATTTCAAAAATTTGAAAAATGCACTATAAAATGGAGAAAATTATCTTATAGTAATAAACTCACCAATATTTCTAAAATGATATCTGGAGCTCAAACTGAAAATTCAATCAAAATAGATTTCGAGCACTTAACTAAAGGTGTATGTTCATAGCTACTAGCTTCTTCTTTACTCTGAGAGACGTAATTCCCTAATATAAAGCTGTGACATGTCTAAATTGGAACAAAAATGCCATTAAAAGGCTGATTTCCATAAAATATGACCAAAAATTCTACCAAACTTAAAAAAATGCTCTTAAAATGGAAAAATAGCAAAAATGCAAAAAGATGCAAAATAAAAATTATATGTTTGAAGACGGTGTGGCCCGTCCGGAGTTTCCATGTACTTCAACATTGTTTTAGACAGTAAAAAGATGACATGTCATCATCATCCGGGCCCTAATGATTACAAAGTTTATTTTAGCGCTTTATTTTATGCAAGTACCTTGCAAGTTTTGTGAGAAGAAATAAAGTACGAGCCTTACAGTAGTCGCATATGATGTGTAACATCTGACATGTTATCCTACTATGAAATTGAGATGAAATGTATGTGAAGTCATCTGACATGTTGTCCTAGTCGTATACTACACAGTTTGGACGTTCTTAAAATGTTAATTTACGCTCCGTTTTCATACTGGTACTATGATGAATGTATAGATTTAATTGGAGATATGCTACTGTCACACTTGTTTGAACAAACATCACATATTATATTGTAAATTAAGAGGAGAGTCACCTCCGTAGCGTAGCGGTCAGCATGGTTAGCTGCCGCCCCGGAGGTCATGGGTTCGATTCCCGGCACTGCCACGAAATTTGAAAAGTGGTATGAGGACTGGAACGGGGTCTACTCAGCCTCGGGTGGCCCAAATGAGTAGAGGGGGTTCGATTCCCACCTCAGCCATCCTCGAAGTGGTTTTCCGTGGTTTCCCACTTCGTCTTCGGGCAAATGCCGGGATGGTTCCTACTTCAAGGCCACGGCCGCCTACTTCCCCCATCCTTGCCTATCCATCCTAATCTTCCCCTCCTCCCTTCCCTCATGAGGCCCCTGTTCGCTTTGCAGGTGAGGCCGCCTGGGCGAGGTGCTGATCACGCCTCACCAGTTGTATCCCCTCCAACCAGATGTTCCAAGCTCCAGGACACTGCCCGTAGAGGCGGTAGTGGTGAGTTCCCTCGCTGAGTCCGTGGGAACCACCAACCTAGGGGGTAAATCGACTAAATAAAAAAAATAAGAGGAGGAATGAAACCATAGTCTCTATCCTATCTATAGAGTACTAGAAATAATGTTCAATACAATCAAATTTCCCAACTCCTGCTTGGTGCAAACTATTGTAATTAAAATTAGATACATCGTAATTTCATGTAGATTCTGTTAAAATGACGCATAATGTTATGATAGATATCGTTTTAATCGATAATCCGGGAGCAAAAGTAAATGCCGGGACTGGGGTTCGAACCTGAGACCTCATGATTCGCAGACCAAGATGCTATCCACGCAGCTATTGCAGCCACAGAGTGATACAGTACAAGACAAGTACTCATTTTCACGTGCCGGTAATAATACTGATGTATTTATTTATGGTCCATTAATATTTTGCTTTTTTTTTCGATAATGTTTCTGAGTGGAATTGAGTTTTAAACTAGTTATGAATAGCCTACGCCTACTTGACAGTAATGTGAATTCCTATAGTGGTCTATGAAAGGCTAGCCCAGTTCCCGTATAAAAATATCGATATATATATATATTGATCACGGCATTACCGCAATGTGGGTTAATTTCTGAATAGCCATTGTGCAGAAACATATTACCAGCTTTGTCGACTAGTCACAATCTTTCATATTAAAGCATGCAATCAATTAAATACTGATGCGAAGACTTTTAACATGTGTTTTTTTCCAATGAATTGACACCAGAGTTCGCATGAGCGTTTACCGTTCAGTATGAAAGTGTTGAGCAAAGTTACTCGGGGAGTGGATGCCCATCACTTTTTATCCAGAGATTGAAAAACAGACTCTTAGTAAATCATAATTTTTTTCAGCAAATATGATATAATGAATATTTGTACACTAAAGACCGACAACTTGAAGATGATTTATTGTAGAAATATCTGTAATGGCACCTCCAAAACTTGAAGTAATCCATACGTTATATACATTCCACATGGTACCACTACCAGCTGGATCGCATCCCTCCTGGCTGCTAAAGCATCTAGGAAGGATGCGATCCAGCTGGCAGTGCGTCTTACACACTTCCGTCCCATTTTTCAAAATCACTCCCACAAAAATATCCAGCAACCGAGTGGAAAGATGTTGCACATCATAAAAGAACATTGGTAAGTTTATTTTTAAGTTTCTTACTTTACATCTTAAGATTACAATAACAAGCAAAAAAAAAAATGACGTGCCTTACAGTAATCGCATATGATGTGTAACATGTGACATGTTATCCTACTATGTGTCTGCCGTGAGCGCAAATCCCTTGTTTACAGTGAACTCTGTTAGTCATTGAAATAACTACTTGTAAAACTCCTGGGCCATGTCCTTTCAGCAAATGGGATATAATGAATATGTTCACACCAAAGAACGACAACTTGAAGATGATTTTTTGTAGGAATATCTTTAATGGGGCCTCCAAACCTTGAAGTAAACCGTATGCGATTTACATTCCACATAGCCACATGGCCGACAGTACGTATGGTCACCGTAATTATATATCGATATAAAACATATTTACAGGTTACGTGGGGTGTAATAATTCTCCAGGCCAGGAAGCACCGAATGGTATTAAGGGGAGATCCAGCTTGAGGATACGAAACAGTAACAATATTAATGGTATGTTTGTGTCTGTCATAAATCTTGTATGACAAATTGTGCACATTTGCTGGGAAACACACCCATGCTTATTATCAGAAACAAATTTATAAATTTTCAAAATTCTAATCATAAATATTTTTCCATTTTAAATATTTGCTCTCGCATTAAGTTGCCTTTTGCCGTTTCCCTCAAATCTTCCATGTTTATAATAAAACTTTTCTTTGTTTAAAGTGCTTGTTAACTTTTCAAGTGCTGAGTCACTCAGTTAGCTATTTGCTACCTCTCTGCCAAGTTTTTCCAATTGCATTTAAAAAATAATAATATTGTAAAAGTCATAATATTTAACTTTCCAGGGGGGGGGGGATTACAATGTCTCTAGGTATTGGGTCATTATTAAGCTAAATATAAATTCAAAATCCTACGATTAAATTGATTTTCATTTTGAGACGAATTGAAACTACATTTTTTGTACCCATGCTTGCATAATTTCCATACCAGGTAAAGGGTCCAAAATAATAATATTTCCAAACATCAGCAGTCAAGTAATACGTGTTGCTTCCCTATATAATTATCAATAAATGATAAAAATGGTCCGGTTAGCTCAAACAATGCCAACGTTTCGCCCCGGTGTGCCGTTGGGTTCGACAGTTGGTACAGACACACCTACCAATACGCGTGGCTAGCATATACTGAGAAGGCCATGCAAGACACAAAATACATGCAGTATTGACGTCACGAGCATGCCAATGTGCTACGGGAGTCAAACTCCCTTTTGTAAAAACAAAAGCCTTACCTTGGCAATCTCAGTATGTGCTATCACACGCATTGGTAGGTGTGTCTGTACCAACTGACGAGCCCAACGTCACACCGGGGCGAAACGCTGGCATTGTTTGAGCTAACCGGACCATTTTTAACATTTATTGATAATTCATCCGCTCAAATGGAAACTACATCATATTCCCTTCGGGAATATTCAAAACCTTATTTCGATTGCCAAGGTAAGGCTTTTGTTTTTATAAAAGGGAGTTTGACTCCCTTAGCACATTGGCATGCTCGTGACGTCAATACTGCATGTATTTTGTGTCTTGCATGGCCTTCTCAGTACTGTATGTGCTAGCCACGCGAATTGGTAGGTGTGTCTGTACCAACTGACGAGCCCAACGGCACACTGGGGCGAAACGCTGGCATTGTTTGAACTAACCGGACCATTTTTTTATCATTTATTGATAATTCATCCGCTCAAATGGAAACTACATCATATTCCCTTCGGGAATATTCAAAATCCCGATATAATAGTACACAGGTGTGCAAATTATTAAACTCGACGCCAGTTTTCCAAATTTGCTTTTATACTTTTCACGACTTAAAGTACTAAACATGTTTGAAAGGTGCTGAAATTATTTCAAATGTTCAACCAAGAGACGTTATTATATTTTCTTTTCAGAAACTCAAAGTGAAATGATATTTTAGAATTTCTACTAACAAAGGAGCTTTGTTAATGCAAAATGTCACACGTTTTATTTTGAGTACTTCACTGTATTTTTCGTGAGAATTTAGAGCTAAGGGTTTTAGACTCATTTTACTGATGATCAGCTCTTGAACTATTCAAAGATTCGTGACCTATGGAATGAAATTACTTGACTTAGAGGGTGCATTCCAAAGTCAATGAAACGATAGGAAATTGTTCCAGTTTGGGTATCATTCATAATCCCCAATTATGAAAGATTCCAGCCACAATTCCCTATGGGAAAAGGTGTAAGTCCACGGAGGAGAAAACATTATTAAGAAGGGTAACACAATGTGCCAGCAGTTGGTCAATGAAATGATTTTGATTAAAAAATTCTGACCGATTTACATTCTTTATTTGATTCTAATAATTTTCACACGTGGTTCAAATCCCGGTCACTCCATGAGAGATCTGTGCTGGACAAAACGTAGGCAGACAGGATTTTCTCCGGGTACCCCGGTTTTCCCTGTCAAAAATTTCATTCCAGCAACACTCTCCACTATCATTTCATCTGTCATTCATTTAATCATTGCCCCAGAGGAGTGCGACAGGCTTCAGCAGCTGGCACAGTTCATATCCTCGCCGCTAGATGGGGGCTTCATTCATTCCATTCCTGACCCGGTCGGAGACTGGAAGCAGGCTGTGGATTTTCATTTCTGTAGACTACAGACATTGATATTCGTTAATCCGAATTCACAACGCGACGTGAAGAATTTACTTGTTATTCCGCCATGTTTGTTTACATCTCAGGTTAACTCCAGCTGTAGAGGACTAGACGTCTACAAGATGCTCTGTTTGTTACTTCCGGAAGCAAAACTCCAAACTCAAGATGCACAACAGATGGCAGAAAATGCCAGAGATCGACTCGGCACTCGAGAGCGAATGGAGAATATGAAACAGTTCTTTTGCACCGTTTATAAACGGGCGAAGCATTCAATGGGTTAAACCTCCAGCTACAAATTGAACTTCATTTAATTTAATTGGCGTTCCTTCATGGTGTTTGACGCCATTTTTCAGTGTTGCCTTAGTAATCGAAATTTATTTATTTATTTATTTATTTATGTATTTATTTAGCGTATGGCTTTTATGCCGGGAGTATGCGAGGACATGATTGTTTGAATCGCCAGACTTTGTAGCTGCTTCTATGCGGACACCCATGGGGTGAGCTACAAGTACCGTCGTATGGAATGAGATGAAATAAAGATAAATGAAAATGGGCAAGTTCAATTTCAAGTAGTTTCAACTTTGACTACCAGACGTCACAGACACCCAGCGGCATACGTTGGAATTTGATAGAGCGTTTCTAGCCAAATAACCTACAAATTTGGTTACACACTACAAATTAATTGTAGTGGTAGGTTCTTTTCCATGCCATAAATTTATGACATGGACCCGGCGGCTTTATTTCCCCTCCGAAGGAAGTCATACTGAAGGATTTTAACGCTCTTAAAACATCCCACGACTTCGGCCGGGTTTGAACCCGTGAACTTGGGCATAGCAGTTCAGAATGCTACCGATTACAATCATCACCGAAGTCGAAATTTAATGTCTCCAGTCGGTCATCGCGATTGTAGGAATTGTAATGGCTACTTCCCTAATCCTAAATAAAAAGCACATGAGATTAATAAATACACTTGGATGACCAGTTTCGATCGTCACGCGATCATCTTCAGACCTACTGTATTACACTTTGGCTATTAAATCTATGTCTACAAGTATGGGTAATAGTATATACAATATGTACACTTATTATGTGTAGTAGCAGTGAAACTAATACAGGGTCTTCATATTTGCTTGGCAAGGACATTCTAGCTCACGCGCTCCGCCAGTGACGGCTCAGTTGCCGGCTACCGCGCGCGCATATGTACGGCAGAATACGGTGCTTAAAATCAGTATCATGCATTTTTAGCCTATTTTCATTTTATGAAAAAAAATAGGCTTATGAGATCACCCTTTTTCCGTGTGTGTGTGCGTAAGTGTGTGTGTGTGATTCGTGTGTAAGAACCTCCCCCCGCCAAATAAAATCTAAACGGCTGGAGGGATTTCAATGAAACTCGGTAAGATCATAGCACCATTTTGGCTGACCCTGACCGTGCCCTTCAAACATCATTGTGTCTCACCAATCCAACATGGCGGCTGTGTGAAATATTTCACCAGCATTCAGTATCTCCGAAACTATTACAGATATCACCCTGAAATTTTGCACGGTGATAGAGGGAACTACTAGAAGTACACCTATGGGACTTTCAAAAACCTGGTGACTACAAAACCAACATGGTGGCCAGGCGAAATTGAGACTTTTGAATATAATTTTCTCGCGATTTAACCATCCAAACGTATTGAAACTTGGTACAGCAAATGTTTATACACATTGTAATGCACCGGCGTCCTACTTAGTTCAATTGTTTATATAACCTCAAAATGGCGGCTGTGCGAAATATTTCACTGGCATTCTATAAGTACAAAACTATTACCGATATCACCCTGAAATTGTGTACGGTGATAGCACTGCTAAAAGTTTATCTATTAACTTTCAAAAGTCTATAAAGTACAAGACGAACATGGCGGCCATGCGAAGTTGAAACATTTTCAAAGACTTTTCTCGTGTTTTAACCATCTGAGCGCAGTGAAATGTGGTACAATAATTGATTATACATATTGTAATGCACTGGCATCTAATTTAGTTCAATTTTTTACATAACATCAAGAAGGCGGCTGTGCGAAATTTTAAAATTAAGTTTAATTTCTTGTGGCGTAATCATGCGATCGAAGTGAAAGCTTGAATAAAGAAGCAACGCAATAATTTTCCTTTAATGGTACATAACTCTATGGCCTATACATACAACAATCCAAAATGGCGAGCATCCGAAATATTTTGACGGATCTCAATATCTACGAATCTCTTACAGCAATCAAACTGATTTTTTTTATGATCATAGAGGCTATGAACATAAGTTCACCTATAGGACTTTCAGTAAACTGGTGAGCACAAATCCAATATGGCGGCGACGCGAAATATAAATATTTAAATGGATGTTTCTCGCGATTTCACTATCCGAGTGCAGTGAAACGTTGCACGTTAAATGCTTATACAAATGTTAATCCACTGGTATCTAATTTATTTCAATTGTTTTCATAACCACAAGATGGCAGCTGTGCTAAATTTTAAAATCTCGTTTTTATTTCTTGTGTCCTAATCATGCGATTGAAGTCTGAATACCACACGTACACAATAATATTCATGTAATAGTACATAAATAAAAATCCAAACTGACGGCCATCTGAAATATTTAGACGGTTCTCAATATCTACGATTCTATCACAACAATCAAACTGAAATGTTGTATGTTGATAGAGGCAATTAACATGAGTAGGATATATGAAAATAGGCTGTATAGTTCTTCACGGAACTACTTGTTACTCACCGTGTTTACAGTAGATGCTGAAAATGTTCCCCATCCGCTGCCAAACATAATTGGCATATCCTTATGAGTTTTCGGGTTACTCCGGTTAATTTAGCTTCATTAAGGAAATAACTATATTTACGTCTATTTGTATTGTTTACTGAACCTGTACGTTTGAATCTCTTAGTCACTTGTTTTATTGTCCGATTTATAGGAATGGATCTCCCTGGAAAATTCACTCGAATCCTTTGTCTTGTTCTAGCCCTCTATTTACTGAACTTTATGTACGTATTGTGCAAGATATACACCTTCACGTTACGATTATTTCACAAAGGCATTACAGAACTATAAGCTACACAATCACAAAAGCTAATGCCGACAGTAGTGGCTACGCGGGCTAAAGCGCTGCGTTAGGACAAGGGGCCAATTTCTCTGCTGACTCGGTAGACGCGTGGGTTCGAGCCCCACCGTCGACTGTCCTTGAAATGGTTTTCCGTGGTTTCCCCATTTTCAACACCAGGCAAATGCTGGGACAGTACCTTCTGACAGGCCACGGCCACTTCCTTCCGCATCCTTGCCCAGTTTCATTCATCTTCATCCATTCCATCTCTCATCCCGACGCGCAGGTCGCCCACGGGCGTCGACTAGAAAGACCTGCACTCGGCCTCTCAGGAGTCTACACGAAAAAAAAAAGAAAAAAAAGCTAATTCAAATTCATTTGTAAAGTAGGTTCAATCACGGTCCTTAGTTCTGAATAACGATTTAAATAATAATAATAATAATCTCTCTATATATAAGAATGAAAGTTTGTCTGTTTTTACTGAATTTTTACGGAAATTTGTGTTATTAACGCGTTTCAGGCTGTTTTATGACGGATTCGCGCAAACTAATTTTTTGTCTGTCTGTCTGTCTGTCTGTCTGTATGTCTGTTTGTTTGTCTGTCTGTGGACAACTTTGTTGCCTTATAACTCGAGAATGGCCTGGTGGATCAACGTAAAATTTGGTACTGATATCCATCAGAGGCACGATACTAATCATTGATGTATCTCTTCTCCGTACCTCCCTTAAAAGAGGGCCTTCCCCTTTAAAATGCATGAAAAAATAGGCGTAGAAGGACGAGACAAAGCTTAATTTCAACCCCTCGATGTCGGAAACAAAAGTCGGAGGCTCTAACGGGCCCCGAAAACCAAATTTTAAGGCCCTAAAACCAATAGTTTTTAAGATATTCCCAGAAAACTAATTTCATGTAATAAACTAGGGAAGGAATGCAAGCCCGTTACCACGGCAACAGTTTCTCAAGTGTTTCAGTAAAAGGCAATGCCACTCCATTTACATTTCTGTGAAAGTTTTCTAATGGCTATAAGATTATCAATTTTGGCTGTACAATTCATCAATACGTATAGTGCGCTTAAAGGGGTCAAGGGGTACAATATGACGTACGGAGGGTCTATTATATCTCCATACTGCAACAAAAAGGGGGCCTACCCACTTAAAATTCATGCTGAAATAGGCGTAGAAAGGCGAGACAAAGCTCATTTTCAGACCCTGAATGTGAGAAGCAAAACTCGGAGTTCCAAACGGGACAGCGAAAACCAGGTTTTAAGACCCTAAAACCGTCAGTTTCTTTATTTCAATGTTTTTCCAATGATGTTTCAAGCTTTCAAGAAGCAAGTTGTCGAACCAGATAAAATTGACACTCTCGGAGATGTATTTAGCCAATGCACAACAAGTGCTCATAAATGTGGCGGTAAATCTATGTTAATATAATAAAGCTGAAGAGTTTGTGTGTTCGTGTAAGTGTTTAAACGCGCTAATCTCTGGAACTACCAGTCGGAATCGAAAAATTATTTTTGTATACGATTGCCTGATTCAAGAGGAATAGTTTAGGCTATGTAACATTAGGCTACACCTCTCAGGTAACCATAAAGATTGATTTTGTTCAATAAGTCGGAAGAACATGCGCTCCAGAACGGCCTCAATAATACCGAAGTCTATTGTTGCCATGTAATGCGGGCCGCATCACGTCGCCCCTACCAATGTTCTGGTGCAGAAATGCGAGCTGCTTATAAATTGCAGTCATGGGGAGTAATTAGTGCAAAAAGATTTCTTAGGCCCCTTAAAACAGTTATCATCATGACAATAGTATGCCTCTGTATAAGGGCGATGGTGTTGGTGCAGTATACTGAGGTTATCAGCTGTAATTAGCGTTGGTGCTTTCAAATTTACTTTCATTTATTCCGATCCTTATCCACGAGCGCTCCAGTTCTGTAAAACAAATAAATCCACCGGGCGAAGCCGGGCACTAATAATACTAATATAATAGCAATCTAAAACACTACTCACAAAGAAGACCTCCAAATGCACCAAATCAGTCCCGACGACTTATAAGAAAGGGACAGAGAATCGCATGCAGGCTCATTCCCAAAGGATGAGGGAATCTGGGCGCAAAAGAAAGCCAAATGTAAGAAGATGGTAACAACGTGGTCCTAGATGGCCCTAGAGCAGGACTACCCAACCTACGGTCCGCGGGCAGGATATGGCCCGCCAGACTACTTTGTCCGGCCCGCGTCGCACAGTGTGTCGAATCCCATATCTAGGTGAAAAAAATTCACTGTCGCAAATGAAAGCGAAAACTGGCTCATTCGATAGTGAACAAACCAGATGGTGACCTTCGGTCTTCCTTTCCGCTCTCTGGTGCGTAGGAGGGAGGTTATAGGTGCTGAAACGTCTTCCTGGCAGTTATCAGGTCATTAGATAGGAGGTGTCGGAGTGAACCGAACGTTGTGATTCTAGTGAGTTCAACGAGGTGTTGTCTTCTGCGGCTCATGGAATAGTGAAAAGAGGTATGTGTTCGCACTTTTATGCGTAATACAAGCTTACTGCACTAAATAAATTATTTACTTTATGAGTGCCTCATAGTGCCCCTTTACTTTAAACGTCATTCGATAGGAAATTTAATGTAGATTCAGGGTCTGTAGTGGTTTGGTTGCGCACAAATGTGCATGATGGTTTATTTTCTTATTTTCAGTGACTATGTGGGCATTACTGCGAGAAGAATTTTTCAACGCGTGGCGGTCGTGTCGTAAATAGGGGCGTACAGACGTCATATTTCAATATGATATGAATAAATTTGATCCTACAACTCTTACTGACACTCAGGTGCAGGAGCTAAGAAACAAAATTTATTTGATATCTCATAATATTAACAAAAATGGGAGAGTGCAGGAAGAACAATGCCACGTACATAGGTAATCTACCTATGGAAGCTATTGAGTTACTTAATGACCCCCCAAGGAAGTTTGACATCAAATGATGAAGACCAGTATAGGAATGACTACGATGCTCTGGACTCTACAGAAGAATCAGGTGACGAATGAACATTAGACATTTTGTTATTATTATTAAGGGGAGTGAGATTAATGAGAACATTACTTGACGAATGGACGTTTTCTTTTTATTTGCAATAGGAGAAATAGGCCTAATATTCAATATATGTTGTCTTTATTTCCATGCTTTTCTAGAGAAATAATATTGTTTTCGTGTGTGAAGTATGTTTACTAAAACTTCGTCATTAACAGGACTGTAAAATGACATTTTATTATAAAGAAATTGTTTGTATGATTTTGACGAATTTGTTTTTATTTATAGAAAATAAATGTTATTTTTTGTGCATATTTCGTTGTTCTATGTTTAATAACAATTTAATATACTTTTTTAAATCTGGATGATTGCCAACTGGATACAGTGACTTCGTCTATTCCCTAAAATAAAGTGTAACAAGAATACTTGACTGAAAGTCTCATTGTTATTCATATTTTATCCAGTTTTAAATAGTATGCTTGCCACTGTCTTAAACTATCATATACACATCCGAATCGTGATTTTTACTACCAAAAATGGATGATTCTTGTGTTGCATTCGGTCTTTTTTTACACCTCACCTTACCCCTCACCCCTATATATTTACCCCCCGAAGATCGTACACTTTAGACGATGCCAGAAATGAATTCAGCGACCTCGAAAACAGTATATTGCCAACTTTTAATAGAATCCCACCACTATTAACGAAGTTATTAATTTTTTCCACCTAGAATTGGGATTCGACACACTGTGCGTCGTGTCGCCAAAACTTTGAAACAAGTTCCAGTCGTCGCACTAAACTAAATTATCATGAACTTTATTTCATAATTTGATTAATAATTGTGTCAAATAAAAATAAATACTCGCTCTTTTTATTAATGCTGTATGAGTGTATTGAATATCATCGTAACTTCTATTTTTAAGGGATTTATTAAAATACGGCATTTACATTTATTTTTTGTGTTTTATTTTTTATCCACTACGAATAAATATACAAAATGGCAACAATACTAAGAAAACTAAGCTCAGACAGTCAAAAAACTCACCATGTTGCAACTCTAGGGATATTTACAGAAAATATTCCATACCCCTCAAACCCCCCGGAGCGTCATTGACCCGCAAGGTCCCCCAAATATTTACAATGTGGCCCTTAAATATCAAAGATTGGGCACCCCTGCCCTAGATAATTATATATATAATCACTGCTGCTCTAGCTCCCTCTTTAGCATCGGTTCCAAGTCAAAAGTAATAATAATCACTACTGCTTTAGATTCATCTTTGGGGGGCGTGGTGACGCAGCGGTCAAGCTGTTTATCTCTCACCAAGCTCGACCAGGTTTGATTCCCGGTCTATGCATGTGAGATTTTCGAAAAGAAATGTCATGTCCTGTGGTTCGGATTCCACGTAAAATGGAGGTCCCGTGGCTCATGATCGCGAGATCAACGGTCACGTATAACTACAAGCTTCCTTTTTGCCTCATCTTTCGCCTCCTTTCCAAGCCAAGTCACTATTTGTCTTCAGTATATTAAGAATGGTAAGACTGGTTAATTACAGTCAGAGATGTGTCAGTGCGGATATGTTTGAGGATAATTTATGAGGAAAGTAAAGCATTTTAAAGACAGAGCAATTTATTCCATCACATCACCCCCTTGGTACAGGGGATGGGAAGCGGAGCTTATCGTAAATGTCGATATCTTGACGAGCTGGAGCAAAGTGGCTTACATTTGAGTATGCATAAGCTTATATGGGAGATGGATGGCAGTCGAGCTGAAATGATCGAGGAGAGCAGGTTACAGCGAGCACGCGGAGACGAGCAAATGGAACGGATTTCAGATCGATGTTTTAAAATCGAAATTTTAGTTCAATGGCATGAGAGAAACGAGAAATACAAGCAGAAAGAGAAAGAAGTAAACTTTCGATAGAAGGAAAAGACAAAAAGAAGAGATTTCAAGATTACTGCTTCTGAATTTGTATTCTGGAGGATAAGTAAAGTCTATCCACCTAATGACAAGAGATTCTGTGGGAGAAAATAAGAATGTTTTCTTGTGATTTTAGCTATGGCTTCCTCCGTAGCTCTTTACTGTTTTCTGAGGCAATAATGTTGAAATGCTATCCATTATGCTCTAATGAATAGTAAAATGAATAAGTACATAAATTAAGAGAGGGCTGCGTGGCGCAGTCGGTAGAGGCGCTGAGCTTCTAACTGAAAGGGAGTGGGTTCAATCCCCACCCAGGTAGTGGATTTTAGAAACAAAACTACCACTTTCGGAAACGCAAATAGCCAGAAATGTATGAGTGCCAGGGCAATTCCTGGGAGCAAAGACGGCCGGGCGTGGAGCTGACAACTCCATCCCATCTAGTGCTGATGTCATAAAAAATTGGAAGCCTCTACCTTCCACTACTCCCAGGGCCTGCATGGCCTGTACGGAGTTGGCTTTGCTTTTTACATAAATTAGGAAAGAAAGAAAGAAAGTTGAATAAAAAGAGACTGATAGTCAGTCTGAAAGACTGGACTTTATATCATTTTAAATGCTAGCAGCCGAGTACCAAGAAGGCAGTGCAAGAACAGAGTTTCAAGATTCTATTTTGTTTCTTCACTGCCTACTCGATTGTTCTCGCACTGCCTTCTTGAAACTCTGTTCTCGCACTGCCTTCTTGGTACTCTGCTGCAACATCGTACTATGACGTCACACACTTCAGTGCATTCTCGGTACATTTCGTCCCGTCACCGTAACGTAACGCCAGACCTCAGAGTAACAACGAACTCGACAAGATCATTAAAAATTATAATAAATAAATTATAATACAGTAACTTAGTCAAGCTGTGGAAACTCCGTCCATAACTGCATATAGTCCAATTGAAAAGTTGTAGATCAAGGAAAGGAAAATACTACGAAAAATTCTAGATCCCAAATTCCATAATAACGAACTCTCGCACATCAACAATGAAACCCTGTGTAGGAGAACCGAAAATATTGCCGACACAATAAAGAAAAGGAGGTTTAACTTCTTAAGAATGGACCCGAAAAGGATAACTAAACGAATCTTCGACTTTATCTGCAATAAGAAAACCAAGCCGAACTGGTTTAAGGAGACTGAGAAGGACCTACGCGAGTTCCTAATTACAGAAGGGATGCTTACAGATGGATCCGCGAAGAATATAACCAAATATAAGATGAAGAGATTCCAGCAAGATCTGAAAGGATGAAAAAATACTGGGAGGACAGGAAAACACGACCCACTAAACACTGATTGATCTATCGTACCCCAAAGTCAGTGAAGTGGACAAGAAGAATAAATAAATAAATAAATACATGGAATTACTTAACATCTCTGAAGACGACATTTAGGACAGAGAACGATTTAGAAATAAAATCAGAAACACGAAAATTGTACAAGTCTCAAGGAAGGACACATCAGGAAAAAATTGGACAGAGAAAAGCATGAAAAAGCACAGTGAACTAATGAAGAGGTTTCGGGAAGAAAAGAAGAGAGGAAAAGGAAGTGAAGCTGTGATTGGATCAAGTTCTCACGCTCTCCTGAAGGGGAATAATCGGAAATAACAATAAATACCTTGGAAGGTTTTTATTAATATCCAATAAATAAAGTTCACATTGACTAAATACAAACACGATAATAAAGATCCTATGATGATTTCTACAATATTTACCTCTTTACCCTAATAATGTGATCACCCACTGTATAATTGATTTCTGCTGGTGCTGAAGAATGTCTGCAAAACGTAAACGAGTAGTGTCAACGATAAATCTTGTGTTTAAACATTAAGAAGGCACCTCTACACGACCCCTGTCTTTGACTTACGGGGCAGGTGAAACAACACTCCGGGATATTCTAAAGTTAATTAAATTAAATAATTTTTCCAGCAGTTCCAACTTGTCCAAGCATTTATCGAAGCGAAACAAAAACCAACACAAGTAGTTCCGTGAAGAACTATACAGCCTATTTTCATATATCCTACTTATGTTAATTGCCTCTATCAACATACACAATTTCTGTTTGATTGCTGTAATAGATTCGAAGATATTGAGAACCGACTAAATATTTCGGATGGTCGCCATGTTGGATTTTATATATGTAGGTCCTAGAGTTATGTACTGTTACATGCAGATTATTGTGTACGTGTAGCATTCAGACTTCAATCGCATAATTAGGACACAAGAAAAAACAAGGAGATTTAAAAATGTTCACAGCTGCCATCTTGAGGTTATGGAAACAATTGAAATAAATTAGATGCCAGTGGATTAACATTCGGAGAAAGATTTACTGTACCAAGTTTCACTGCACGCGGATGGTTAAATTGCGAGAAACGTCCATGTGAATATTTATAATTCGCGTCACCGCCATGTTGGATTTGTGATCACCAGGTTATTTAAAGTCCTATAGGTGAACTTAAGTTCATAGCCCCTATGAACATTAAAAAATGCAGTTTGATTGTTAAATAGATTCGTAGATATTCAGTATCATCTAAACATTTCGGATGGTCGCCATGTTGGATTGTTAAATGTATAGGCCATAGAGTCATGTACCATTAAAGGAAAATTATTGCGTAGGTTCATTATTCAAACTTTCACTTCGATCGCATGACTACATCACAAGAAATAAAAACTTAATTTTAAAATTCGCACTGCCGCCATCTTGAGGTTATGTAAACAATTGAACTAAATTAGATACCAGTGGATTACAATGTGTATAAATATTTCCTGTACCAGGTTTCAGTGCGCTTGGAACATTAAATCGCGAGAAAGGTCTATTTAAAATGTTCAAATTCGCTTAGCCGCCATGTTCGTTTTGTAGTTAGCCGGTTTTTGAAAATCTTATAGATGGACTTCCAGTAGTGCCCTTTATCTCCGTACAAAATTTTAGGGAGATACCGCTAATAGTTTCAGAGATATAGAATGCCGGTGAAGTATTTCGCACATCCGCCATCTTGTGATTATGTAAACAATTGAACGAAGTTAGATGTCGGTGCATTACAATGTATATAAACATATACTGTACCAAGTTTCATTGCGTTTGGTTGGTCAAATCGCGAGAAACGTCTATTTAAAAATCGCAAATTCGCTTGGCCGCCATGTTGGTTTTGTAGTTACCATGTTTTCAAAAGTCACTTAAGTGAACTTATAGTAGTCCCCTCTATCACCATAGAAAATGTCAGGGTAATATCGGTAATAGTTTCGGAGATATTGAATGCTGGTGAAATATTTCGCACAGCCGCCATGTTGGATTGGTGAGTCGTAACAAAATTTGAAGGGCACGGTCGAGGTCGCCGGGAATATTGCTATGAACTTTCCGAGTTTCATTGAAATCGCTCCTGCCATTTAGATTTTATTAGGGGGGGACACACACACGAATCACACACACACACACACACACACACACACGCACACACACACACGGACAAAAGGTGATCTCATAAGCCTATTTTTTCAAAATTGAAAATAGGCTAATAAAAATAGAACAACAACAACAAAAACAATTGAAAACGTCTACCAATGCAGAGCTTGACAACGCAATGATAGAATGGATAACATAAGTATTTTTATACGAAATGGTTTAACTAAACAGTGTTTCAATGTAACATATAACGTCTTAATAATTTTATTCTAATTTGTGGATTATTCGCAGTTTTCGATTATCCACGGTTGTGCAACATCGATTACCGTGGATAATCGAGTGTCTACTGTAACAGCATAACATCATTTCTTTAACTTTAGAAGTCCGTCGCCACCACGAAATTTTTGCTATATTTGAATGTCCAGACAAACTAATCATTCGGCGCCAAAGACAAAGAAAAGAAAAAGCATTCGCTTTTAAGATAATGCCATCTAGTGAGAAATGTTCGAATATGTTTTATTTTATTTTCATAGCACTTTGTTTATTTTAAATGTATATATATTAGAAGTGACACACACTCGAGTAAATCCCAGAAGTAAACGCCAGAAGCCCGTGTTTCTACCATGATGTGTGTTTGGAGAATTATCATACATTTGGAAGAGCGACAAGTTCTCAACCTGGCAGGTATATATCTTGTTAGGTCGCAATGTGTGGTCTTACTAATTCTCCGATACGACAACAGGATAGAACGGCGATAAATTTTGTTTGAAACAAAAGAGGTGGATTGTAACGGCAATGTTCCTCATTTAGAGTCGTGCCACCCGCTCTTATGCTCTTATGGCTTCTTGGCAAAGAGCGACAGCATTGTAATATAAATAACAACAACACGCCGTGCCGGTAGCTTCATTGTTTATTCATTATTTGAGTGTCTTCCATTTGGACGGGAGGGAGGTGGGTGAGTGAGTGACTCATAGCTCGTGTCAACCGAGTATTCAGTCTGCTTTATGGTCTGGCGCCATCTCTCAATTCTTTTCAGGGCTGGAGAGTAACAGGTTAGGGACCGACACATATTACGTTATCAAAATTCGGTAGAATTTGACATCCCTTCCCCGGTACTGCTTAATCACAAAGCAATACCTAATATTCCTAATTTCGTCACGATTTATCGATATAAATTTAAGGGGGGGGGGGGGGGGGGGAGGTACACCTTTACAAGTGTAAAAACCACAGATATTTAAAATAGTTTTCCTCGGTATCCTTTCTTCTGTTGATATAAAAGTTTGCACACTCCTAGAACTGTCCTTTATATTTCGTTTTCAACTTTGAATATTTGCAATTAACTTTCCCTAGTTATTAAAAAAATAATTTCAAAAAAATTGACCAATTTATACATTGATCATGGCTTTTCCTTGATAATTCCTACCAAACTTCACATTTCTGGAAGATTATTGTTTTAGAATGGTCATAATGCTTGTGTTAACAATGTGAACTAACATCTTTTGCTTATCTGTTGTAATAACATTTTTTTCTCCACTTTTATAACAGTAGATTTTTTGACATTTTATTGACATTTTAGTGAGCTGTGTTCACTCAGAAAATACAAAAAACAAATGTTACAGCAATGGTTCTAGTTCACATTCTTAAGACACACGAGATACATGTGTATACAAAATTTCATCAAAATATCTAAAAAAAACGGGTTGAGTTATGAAGGAAAACAAAAGAAAAAAATAAAGTTTGGGGAATGAGCGTTAAACTTACCAATGGGAAGAAAAGTTTTTGAGATATTTTGATGAAATTTTGTATTCACATATATATGTTGTGCCCTAAGATTGAGAACTAGAACAATAAATTGCTGTAACAATTGTTTTTTGTATTTTCTGAGTAAACATAGCTCACTAAAATGTCAAAAAATGTCAAAATAATCTACTCTTATAAAAAAGGGAGATAAATATATTATTTCAAGAGATAGGCAATAATTATGACACGAGTATGTTTATAAAACGAGCGTTGCGAGTTTTATAATTTCCATACGAGTGTCTTAATTACCCGAGCTCCATATGACTGTTTATGTTCGACAATAAATATAACTATTTTATGTTCGAACATAAATATTCATACATATCTGTCGAGATTTCGCCAGTTTTATGTACAGAACAGAGCGCATGGGATGCAGAGAATACCTTGCATTCGACCATGGCCTCCTCAAATACCCCACTATGACCCTAGTCACGCAGTGACTTTTAATATAGGAGGCCATGGAAGTCAGCGTAGGTGCGATGCTATCCTTACCTAAATGGCCACACAACTGTTTGTTGAGCTCCGATTGGTGGGAAAAACTGTATCGTAATGAAAACTTGTACTATAGTGAGCCTCATTATAGTACAGTTATCCGACATATAATATTTACATTTCACCATGGTCGAACATAAACAATATAACGCTGTAGTTTCCTGAGGCGCTTCGGGGACAAAAGAAAAGCACATATACGAACAATTGACGAAAATCCTAATTTATTTTTCATCAATATTTTTTAACTTCTTTATGATCTGAATTGAAGTAGCCTACGTATTCTTTGAACAAGGTAAGGCTTCTGCATGAACAGTGGCTAACTGGTTCCTTTCTCGGTTTTGCCAAGAAATTTAATTCTGGTCTTAGGACTGGAACGGGGTTTACTCAGCCCCCTGAGGGAAAACTGAGAAAAGGTGGATTCGATCCCCACTTCAGCCAACCTTGAAGTGTTTTTTCGTTGTTTCCCACTTCTTCTCCAGGCAAATGCCGGGATGGTTTCTAATTTAAAACATGGCTACCTCCTTCCCAATCAACACCTGAATTTAAAATACACACACTACTACAGCCATCACAATAGCACAGATTAACAGACAAACAATTTACTCACATCTAAGTACACGGGGTTAAATAACCACTATATCCAAGACCCTCTTGTGAACCAATACCAACGTTCTCGAGTTATAAAATGACACACGGACAGGCAGACAAGTGTCCAATTTTGTAAATATACGAGTGAATGTTCAGACGATAGTACTATATCTAGCAATTGTTTTATTGTAAAGCCGGAGAAAATATATTACTTTATGATGATTTGTCGTATATAAAATATGTAGTATAGAAAGTGCGCTATCATAAAGCTATATCCAGAGCCCTGCCCGGATAAACAAACCGTTATCCGCATCCAACCCTGCATCCGCACAGCTGTTATCCGCATCAGCCCTGCATTCGCACGAAGTTTTTCCGCATTCGCACATTTGTTATCCGAATCTACTGGCATTACAATAATAGTTTTTTAAATAAGATAAAGCATAAATTACTAAAGCAACATATTTAGATGTCGCTTCCGTAGCGTAGCGGTCAGCATGGTTAGCTGCTGCCCCGGAGGTCCTGGGTTCGATTCCCGGCTCTGCCACGAAATTTGAAAAGTGGTACGAGGACTGGAACGGGGTCTACTCAGCCTCGGGTGGCCCAAATGAGTAGAGGGGGTTCGATTCCCCCTCAGCCATGCTCGAAGTGGTTTTCCGTGGTTTCCCACTTCCTCTTCGGGCAAATGCTGGGATGGTACCTTCTTCAAGGCCACGGCCGCCTCCTTCCGTCTTCCTTGCCTATCCATCCTAACCATCCCTTACCTTCCCTCATAAGGCCCCTGTTCGCTTTGCAGGTGAGGCCGCCTGGGCAAAGTGCCGATCCCACCTCACCAGTCGAATCCCTTCCGATTAGATGTTCCCAGCTCTAAGACACTGCCCGTAGAGGCGGTAGTGGTGAGTTCCCTCGCTGAGTCCGTGGGTTCCACCAACCTGGAGGGTAAACGACAAAAAAAAACAAAAAAAAAACAACATAATTAGACATTTGAGGAAAAAGTCGTTCCCTTAGGCTTTGTATGTCATATGTTATGTTTAAAATGAATGTTATACAACCAGAATTGCAACCCTTTCCTGTTCGGAGTGTTATTTATGCTTAATGACATAATTTGAATAATCATTATCTTACATTTGTCATGAAGAAAAACAAGTAGTTCCGTGAAGAACTATACAGACTATTGTCATATATCCTAAACATGTTAATTGCCTCTATCAACATACAAAATTTCAGTTTGAAGGTTGTGATAGATTCGTAGATATTGACAACCGTCTAAATATTTCAGATGGTCGCCAGGTTGGATTTTTATTTTTGTACTATTATATTAAGATTATTGTGTACGTGTGGTATTCAAACTTCAATCGCATGATTAGAACACAAGAAGTAAAAAGTCCTCTCTGCACGCCGGAAGGCGGAGGTAGATTTCACCGGACAAACTTGGGGATAGGCGAAAATAGGCAGAATATGCAGGATTTCGTAGAAGGATCAGACCTCATTTATTGCGTGAAAGTATTTTATAATTGGAGAGTAATTAACTTTGTTTTTCGTCATTTTATGCATATTTTAAACATTCTATTGTCTTATGATGACGGTAACCTTCTTGTCATTTGGAGTCCATTTTTATACTTGTGGTCACACTGTTTTTATGCAAGGTTTCGACACTGATGTGTAACTATGTAACGGTCTGTTACTTCTTCACGCAAAATTATATCTCCCGCAGAGATGTTGGTTGGTTCCTCAGTTTAGGGGCTGCGACAACGCGGTCATGTAACCCCGTGTACTTTGGGTGAGTGTAGAATCTGTCTGATAAACGGTGTGAATAGTGATGGCTGTATTAGTCTGTAATTCAGGTAAGGAATGCAGACGCTCAATTTCAAGCAGTAGTTCCTAATGTTGCTACCAGATACTACCGTCAACGACACCTAGCTGTGAACTTGGCTACTAGATGCCACCGCAATCAGCAACTCGCAACGAACGTTGGAACTTCCCCTCCAAAGGAAAGCATACTGAGGGATTATTAGCGCTCTTAGAAAATCTGACGACTTTGGCCGGCTTTGAACCCGCGACCTTGGGCATAGAAGTTCAGCATGCTACCAGTTACGTCACCGAAGCCGCTTCACACTTTGTCAGATGGAAATATGAATCTGATCTCGCGCAAGTGCGTTGTCATGGCAACGTCTGATGGCTCATCCCTCATCAATTTAGTAGTGTTGCCATGGCAACCACTGATAGCTCTTGGCATTTTCTTATAATTCCGAAATCATTTTTCTCATTCCTTGGCGTAATGGTGGCTCATATCAAAAATTCTTTCAGACAAAAGTTTTAGGTAATTGTTAGGGGAATATTGTCCATTTTGTACGGTTTTGATATTGTGCCTATTAACAGAGATATGATTAATGATTCCCGAAAAACCCACTTTTTCCCACCCCTTTGGTCAATGGTTGGTGCTATCAAAAAACGTTTGAAACATAAATTTTTGAGCTTTATCCGGCACATAGTATGAACTTTAAACGGATTCGATATTTCACATATTAAGAGAGTTATAGCAATATTTCATTTTTTCGAAAAAAGTCCCCCATTTTCATCCCCTTCGACCGATTTAGCCCAGTAACGAAATCGACTGAGATTTTTTGGGTATACATATTCGGTAAAAATTCAAAGTGATTGGTGCAAAATTACGGCAGTTATCGTGTCCACAAGAAACTGATATACATATATATATATTGCTTCCTGGAACATTGGGACATTGACAGGTCGCAGTCGCGAATTGGCAGCAATCCTAAAATCTCGTTGCGTAGATCTGGCTTGTCTACAAGAGACACGGTGGAAAGGGCTGAAATCTAGAGATATTGGAGAAGGGTATAAGTTGGTCTATCATGGTACGACTAATAGCCAGGGAGTCGCTATTGTAGTGAATGAAAAACTTCGCTACCAAGTATCAGCTGTACATCGCTACTCCGATCGTCTCATGACAGCAGTTATCGACACCCCAACTCGCCGTATACATATATTTTCAGCGTATGCCCCACAGACAGGCTGTGATGAGACAGCTAAAGACACATTCTGGAACGAACTTCAAGATGCCGTTACAACGTGCAATGAAGAAGACCTATTTCTACTTTGTGGAGATCTTAATGGACATGTTGACAGTACCAGCGAGGGGTATGAATGCCATGGAAATTTTGGCTATGATCTCAGAAATGAAGATGGGAACAGGATCCTTGAATTTGCTGAAGCAAATGATCTAATTATCACTAACACCTTCTTTAAGAAACGCAAATCACACTTGATCACCTACACTAGCGGAGGGCACAATACTCAGATTGACTATGTACTACTTCGTAGGAGAGATTTCCCAATTGTCGTGGACACTAAGGTCATACCATCTGAATTTTTAGCCCCTCAACATAAACTGCTAGTTACCGATCTTAGACTGAAAGGTTACATAAGAAAACCCTATGTGAAATGTCATGCCAAAATCAAATGGTGGAAGCTACAAGACCATAAAGTGGCATTCAGTGAGAATATTGTGTTCCCTACAGTTGATTCTGTAAATACGGATTATACTTGGGCATCATTCAACAACTGCGTAACTAGTATAGCTCAATCTGAGCTTGGTGTAAAACAGCCCGGCACACGTAGAATTGATAAACAGACGTGGTTGTGGACAGACAAGGTACAGGAAAAGGTGCATGAAAAAAAACCGCTTTTAAACAGTTGCGAACATCACCGACTGAGGAGAATCTTCTGAAATACAAAGCCACCAAGAAGGAGGCAAAAAGAGCAGTTGCTGAGGCTAAAGTAGATCACTACAAACATTTATATGATCAATTGACAACTAAAGACGGAGACAAAATTATCTACCGACTAGCCCGAGCACGGTGTAGAGTAGGTCAGGATATAGAACACTATATGTGTGTGAAGGATAAGAATGGTCGACGACTTCACGATAGCAAGATGATTCTGCACCGTTGGCGAGAGTATTTTAGTGAAGTATTCAACACTGAATTCCCTCACCCACAAATACCAGACATCTATGTTACAGCTGGACCAGTACCTTGTATCACTGAAGATGAAGTCAAAGTTGCCATTCATAGCATGAAAAATGGAAAGGCCCCAGGGCTAGATGACCTTCCTGCAGACATCTGGAAAATTGAGGAACTTACTGACAACGCGACCACCTGGCAGACAGAGTTCTTTAATTCAATTATTCTCTGTGGTCAAATACCTACAGATTGGTCAACTAGTATCACAGTACCTATCTTTAAGGGTAAGGGTGACCCAGCTGAATGTACCAATTACCGTCCAATTAGACTTCTCTCCCACACTATGAAAATATTCGAACGTATCCTAGACAATAGGCTGAGGAACATCATACAGCTCTCAGCAAATCAATGTGGGTTTGTCAAGGGATGTGGCACGATAGACGCAATCTTTGCTGTGCGCCAGCTGATGGAGAAATTCCGAGAGAAGAGGAGGCCACTACATCTTGCTTTCCTTGACCTCGAGAAGGCATTTGATCGAGTACCACACCAGATGATTTGGTACGCTCTCCGAGATCATCAAGTTCCAGAAATGTATATAAACTGGATAAAAATGCTGTACAACAACACCAAAAGCCACGTGCGATGCCCTGCAGGACTCACTGACAGCTTCCCTGTGACAGTTGGGGTTCATCAAGGCTCAGCTCTGTCTCCCCTGCTCTTTGTTATCGTCATGAATTCCATAACGCGAGACCTGCAGAAGTGTGTCCCATGGACATTGCTATACGCTGATGATGTGATGCTTGCGGCAGACTCCAGGAAGGATCTTGAAACCCAAGTGCAGACATGGCATGATCGTCTGCAAGGATTTGGTCTTCGTTTGAACATCCACAAGACTGAATACCTCGAAACGATTCCATCACCTGGAACTATAGATATTAATGGAGCTCCTCTTACCAAGGTAAATACATTCCGATACCTAGGCTCACGATTGAATGGTGACAGCTCTGTGAATGAAGATGTGCGAGCACGAATCAGTGCGACTTGGATGCGATTCAGAGATGTCACCAGTGTTCTTTGTGATAAGAAGATGCCTATCCGCCTAAAATCAAAGATATACCGCACAATAGTGAGACCAGTTGCATTATATGGTACCGAGTGTTGGCCAGCACCTAGAAGTGCTGAGCACTCGCTTCATGTCATGGAAATGCGGATGCTGCGAAGATCATTAGACATTTCTCTGCTCGACCATATCCCCAACACAACGATTCGACATACAGCTGGCGTGGCTCCAATCAATGAGAAAATGCAGGAATGGAGACTCCGTTGGTATGGGCACATTGTCCGTGCACCACAAAGTTCAGTCATCGGCTCGGCCTACCATCTAACGGTCGACGGCCAGAGACAGCGTGGGAGACCAAAATTGCGGTGGCTCGACACCATTAACGCCGATTTACGATCAAGAAACTTGAAATCACTTGAAGCATTAGATCGCAAGAAATGGCGTGCATTGATCCAAAAAGCGGATCCCGTTCCTACGGGATGACGCTAAGAAGCAGAAGAAGAAGAAGATACACACACACATATATATATACATACATAAATTATACATAAACTTTTGAACTGACGGTGGTTTTTGGGTCTGGGGGATGTGAAACGCGAAGATATGTCGAAATTTTCCCGAAATCGAAACATGGTACCCATTGCAATAGTTAGCTTTCTAATGAAATCTACCTAAAATATTACCATCAACGACACCTAGCTGTGAACTTGGCTACAAGATGCCACCAGAACCATCAACTAGCAACGAACGTTGGAACTTCCCCTCCGGAGGAAAGCAAACTCAGTTTTTTTTAGCGCTCTTAGTAAATCCGACGACTTCGGCCGGGTTTGAACCCGCGACCTTGGGCATAGAAGTTCAGCATGCTACCAGTTCCGATACCGATGTCGCTTCCCACAGACAGATGGAAAACTGATTGTTATCTCGTGCAGTGGCGTTGTCATAGCAACTGCTGATGGCTCATCCCTTATCAATTAAAAGTAAAGTTGTCATGGCAACCTCTCTTGGCACTTGGCATTTTCTTATAATTTAAATCATTTTGCTCACCCCGTGGCGTAATGGTGGGTCATATCAAAAATTCTTTCAGACAAAAGTTTTAGGTAATTATTGGACGAATATTGTCCATTTTGTACGGTTTTGATATTGTCCCTATTAACAGAGATACGATTAATGTTTCCCGAAAAACCCACTTTTTCCCACCCCTTTGGTCAATGGTTGGTGCTATCAAAAAACTTTTCAAACATACATTTTAGGGCCTTGTCCGACACATAGTATGAACTTTGAACTGATTCGATATTTCAGATATTAAGAGAGTTATAGCGATATTTCACTTTTTGGAAAAAAATTCCCATTTTCACCCCCTTTGACCGATTTTGCCCATTAACGAACTCGACCGAGATTTTAAGGGGATACATATTATGTAAAAAAAAAACCAAAGTGATTGGTGTAAAATTACGGCAGTTATCGTGTCCACAAGAAACTGATATACATATATATATATATATACATATATACATACATAAATTATATATAAACTTTTGAACTGACGGTGGTTTTGGGGTCTGGGGGATGTGAAACGCGAAGATATGTCGAAATTTTCCGGAAGTCGAAACATGGGACCCATTGCAATAATTAGCTTTCTAATGAAATCTACCTAAAAACGATTTTTTAAAATTTCGCACAACTGCCATCTTGTAATTATGCAAACAATTGAAATAAATTAGATGCCAGTGGATTAACATTTGAATAAGCATTTAACGTGCAACGTTTCACTATACTCGGAGAGTTAATTCCCGAGAAACGTCCATTTAAATGTTTATAATTCGCGTCGCCGCCATGTTTTATTTGTGCTCACCAGGTTACTGAAAGTTCTATAGGTGTACATATGTTCATACCCTCTATGAACATAAACAATTTCAGTTTGATTGCTGTAAAAGATTCATAGATATTGAGAACCATCTAAATATTTCGGATGCTCGCCACTTTGGATTTTTATATTTATATGTCATAGAGTTATGCACCATTCAAGGACAATTATTGCCTAGGTTCATTATTCAAACATTCACTTCGATCGCATGATTACGACACAAGAAATAAAAACTTAATTTTAAAATGTCGCACTGCCGCCATCTTGAGATTATGTAAACAATTGAACTAAATTAGATGCCAGTGCATTACATACAATATGTAAAATAATTTACTGTACCAAATTTCACTGCGCTCAGAGAGATAATACCGAGAAAAGTCTATTAAATTGTTTCAAATTCGCTGGCCGCCATGTTCGTTTTGTACTTTATAGGTTTATGAAAGTTATATATATATATAAACGTTTATCAGTACCCTTTATCATCATACAAAATTTCAGGGTGATATCTGTAACAGTTTCGGGGATATAGATAGTCAGTGAAATATTTCGCACAGCCGCCATTTTGAAGTTATGTAAACAATTGAACTAAATTAGATTCCAGTGCATTACAATGTGTATAAACATTTGCTCTACCAAGTTTCATTACGTTTGGATAGTTAAATCGCGAGAAAAGCCTATTTAAAAGTCTCAACTTCGCTTGGCCGCCATGTTGGTTTTGTAGTCACCAGGTTTTTGAAAGTCTCGTAGGTGAACTTCCAGTAGTGCCCTTTATCACCGTACACAATTTCAGGGCGATATCGGTAATAGTTTTGGAGATACTGAATGCTGGTGAAATATTTCGCACATGTTACATTGGTGAGACTCGATAAAATTTGAAGGGCACGGTCGGGGTCGGCCAGAATAGTGCTATGATCTTACCGAGTTTGACTGTAATTGCTCCAGCCGTTTAGAAGATATTATTGGGGGACACGTACACACCTCACACACACACACACACACACACACACGGACAAAAGGTGATCTCATAAGCCTATTTTTTTCATAAAATTAAAATAGGCTAAAAATAACGGAAAAATATGATAGCCTATGTTATGATATGATAATGTTATTAAACAAGTTAGGATTGTATTCTAAAAACTATCCGCATTTTTTCTCCAAACATTATCCGCAGTTGACCGCTATCCGCCCAGCCATGTAAACTATATCCGCATGGCGAAAAATTTTGCGGATATCTGCATCCTCGCAGAGCTTTAGCTACAGTATATTATCGAAGGTCAAACTCACTTAGCTACTGTGATAGCGAGGGTACACTGTTGTCCAAAAAATCCACTTCCTGTCAGTTTTCGGGCTTAAAATAAAGTTAATATTCATAAATTGTTCTTTTCAGGTAATATTCTTCTTAAAGTACCCTAAGGCAATAAAGATCCCAAGCCGCTGGAAGATCTCTTTAATCAATTTAAAAGGCTTTCGGCCAAGTAATTTCGAGTTTTAGCCTCCAGGGAGCAATTAAGAAAAGAAATCTTAAACAAGTAGTTCCGTGAAGAACTATACAGCCTATTTTCATATATCCTGCTCATGTTAATTGTCTCTATCAACATACGAAATTTCAGTTTAATTGCTGTAACAGATTCGAAGATATTGAGAACCGTCTAAATATTTCATATGGTCGCCAGGATGGAATTTTATTTTTGTACTATTACATTAAGATTATTGTGTATGTGTGGTATTCAAACTTCAATCGCATGATTAGAACACAAGAAGTAAAAACGAGATTATAAAAGTACGCACACCAGCCATCTTGTTATTATGCACACAATTGAAATAAATTACATGCCAGTGGATCAACATTTGTATAAGCATTTAACGTGCAACGGCACTCGGATAGTTAATTCGCAAGAAACGTCCATTTAAATATTTATACTTTGCGTCGCCACCATGTTGGATTTGTGCTCACCAGGTTACTGAAAGTCCTATAGGTGAACATATGTTCATAGTCTCTATGGACATAAAAAAATCAGTTTGGTTGCTGTAAAAGATTCATAGATATTGAGAACCGTCTAAATATTTCGGGAGCTCGCCATTTAGGATCGTTATATGTATAGGCCATAGAGTTATGTACCATTCAAGGACAATTATTGCCTAGCTTCATTATTCAAACTTTCACTTCGATCGCATGATTACGACACAAGAATAAAAACTTAATTTTAAAATTTCGCACAGCCGCCATCTTGATGTTATGCAAACAATTGAATTAAATTAGATGGCAGTGCATTACAATCTGCAAAATCATTTACTGTACCACATTTCACTGCGCTCAGAGAGTTAAATAACGAGAAAAGTCTATTACAATATTTCAAATTCGCTTGGTCGCCATGTTCGTTTTGTACTTTACAGGTTTATGGAATATACATAGGTAAACTTGTATCAGTACCCTTTATCACCGTACAAAATTGCATGATGATATCTATAATAGTTTCGGAGATATAGAATGTCAGTGAAATATTTCGCACAGCCGCCATTTTGAGGTTATGTAAAAAAAATTGAAGTAAATTAGACTCCAGTGCATTACAATGTGTATAAACATTTGCTGTACCAAGTTTCATTACGTTTGGATAGTTAACTCGCGAGAAATGTCTATTTAAATGTCTCAATTTCGCTTGGCCGCCATGTTGGTTTTGTAGTCACCAGGTTTTTGAAAGTCTCATAAGTGAACTTCTAGTAGTGCCCTTTATCACCAGGGGGCGTGGTGGCTCAGCGGTCTAGCTGTATGCCTCTCACCAAGGCGGTCCGGGTTCGATTCCCGGTCAATGCATGTGAGATTTTCGAAGTGAAATGCCATGTCCTGTGGTTCGGATTCCACGTAAAAAGGAGGTCCACTGGCTCATGATCTCGAGATTAACGGTCACGTTAAACTACAAGCTTCCTTTCCTTTATCACCGTACATAATTTCAGGGCGATATCGGTAATAGTTTCGGAGATATTGAATGCTAGTGAAATATTTCGCACAGCCGCCATGTTGGATTGGTGAGACGTACCAAAATTTGAAGGGCACGGTCAAGGTCGCCGGGAATAGTGCTATGAACTTACCGAGTTTCAATGAAATCGCTCCAGCCGTTTGAATTTATTAGGGACACACACACACACACAGACACACGCACACACACACACGGACAAAAGGTGATCTCATAAGCCTATTTTTTTTTTCAAAATTAAAAATAGGCTAAAAAAAGAATGCAGGAATTATTCAAAATAATTTTACTATTTGGAACTTTAAATGACCTTTCGTGCGACATATCACACGTTTAATATGGGTGAAAAACAAGATGTTCAGTAAAGAACATATAGCCTACTTTCTCCTAAATGCATGGGTATTGTTATAACTCTTTGTCCTTTTCAAGGAGTATAATTGAATGTTGGTTGTAGTAGCTTGTTGAAATACAACGTGTTATACGGATGTTAAACATGAGGTGAGGTGGCCTTTGCTAGTGCTACCTCTGTACAAAATTTCATTCAATTCGGATTCGCCGGGTTTGAATTAATGTGGTGAATCGATTCGCACACATACATGGCCGCTATCTGCAAACTATTCGGCTGATGACCTTGTCGTTTGGTCAAAAGATGCTTCCTACATAAAGATATGTTGTTGCAAAATTTAGTAGAGATCAGATGATTCGGTTGGTCGTAATTTGATTTAAGCTTTTAACATTTGGGTGGCCGCCATTACGTTTCCGTCAAGATGGCGGCGATATAAAACATGACACTGAGGTGCCCTTTGCTAGTGCTACCTCTCTTCCAAATTTCGTTCAATTCGGTTTCACCATGTTCGAATTGATAGGGGGGGAATGACATTCAGAGTACACACACTCACACGCAAATACACACAGACTCACACACACAGATAGACACACAATTTTTCGCCGTGTGTTGATCTCATAAGTCTACTTTCATTTTTTGCAAAAATCGAAAGTAGGCTAAAATATAGGGTTCTCCTTTGCCCCCTCTTTAGAGACATTTACAAGTGAGAAATTAATTATCTTTTGTTTTTGTTTGCAGATGAATTCTACTAGTTGTCCGTGACAGACTTCGTTATGAACAATGTAAGTGTGGCTACTGTGTATTTTCTACAATCTTGCTACCGTAGTAATGTATGCATTTTATTGTAGTCTCGGGTCACTGATAATTTTCGAAGTGAAATGCCATGTCCTGTGGTTCAGATTGCATTTAAAAATGAGGTCCCGGGGCTCATAATTATAAGATTTGGTCGAACATCAATTCCGCCCGATTTTCCTCAATTCCACCCGGTCCTCCAAGGGACCCAAAAATAAGTTCCTCAACTCCGCTCAGGCTTTGACAAAGAGTCGGCGAAGGGGTTATCCCCAATGACGTAAACAAATGTCATAACCCTCCTGGTCGCATACCAAGGGCCGGGTCTAACAACTTATGCAGCGCATGCGTGAATTCTTGAATGCAGCTGATTTTTCCGTTCTAGGCTGGAAAAAAGTAATTCAGCATCCGCAGCTGATATCGAAAGTATTCTTTCAGGTTCAAATTATACACCTATTATTATCTAAATTTAATTTAATAATGTCTGACGAGGTCAATAAACATACGAACATTTAATTATGCACATGTTAAAAACAAGATGTTCAGTAAAGAACATATAGCCTACTTTCTCCTAAATGTATGAGTATAGTTATAACTCGTTGTTATTATCAAAGAGTATAATATAACTATTCTTTGTTGAAGACCTTAGAAACGATTTACCTCTACCAAACGCCACAACCTAGATAAAAACTGCTACCATCATTGAAGAAAGAAAGATAAGAAGTATCTAAAGAATGTTATGGATCTGGAGACATAATCAACCGGACTGGCGGCGTGGCTCAGCGGTAACGTTCTCGCTTGCTGGACCATATGTTTCAGGTTCGTATCCTGGCGCAGTCAGCTGGCATTTGAGGGTGCACATGTGCGAGGGAGCCGTGTTAGTAGATTTACTGGCACGTTAAAGATCCCCTTCGGGACAAAATTCTGGCACCCCGGCGACTCTAAAAGCAACAGTAGTTAAAAGAGACGTAAAACCAATAACATTATTATTATTATTATTATTATTATTATTATTACATAATCGGCCTGACGCGGGCAACATCCAACTTTGAGTTGAGGCATGTCTTTACACGTCTGGCTGCGCATGACTTTCACAACCCTAATTGAATTAACAAATCTTCCCATGACCCTACAGAGACGTGTGTATACCAACTATGTGGATATTTTCGATTGCTATTTGGCCGAAATAAAAGTATTAATTAATATCCTGAACTAGCACCAACGGTAGAGTTCAGATACTATGTGAAATCGTTTTGTTCCTTACATCAATTAACATTTTCAAATAACGCACAATAGGCTGTTACAAACCCTCTAAAATAAAAAGTAAAAATGTATCGTAGTATCATCTTGTCATTCTTCAAATTCGATGCGCATAGAATGCCAATGGTATAGTAATCAATGGAGCCCCACGTAGACTAGTCGTGACATCTAGTGGTGAAATATCGAACAATATAATCCTAACAGAGCGAGTGCATTCTAGCGGCCAGAAGAAGAAACTTTTCAATAAAATCTGGAAGTTATTAGGTCGGCGTGCAGTTACCTTTTTGGCAGCTAGATGTCTCGAGTAAATCTGCTGGCGAATTATGTTTTAATTAAATATATATTTTACACCATAATATGCACAATATAACGCTTAATTTTAAAACATCTGAGTCATTACAAAACAATAAACATATAACATTTCAAGCAAAAAACGTAGCTCTGATCGGGTTTGAACCATAGGCATTTGAGCGATAGGCTAACGCTCTACCACTTTTTTTTATTAGCTCTTTACAGAATTACAGAATTTTCAGATATGATAAATACCATACTAATACATCACAAGAAATCCAGATAGTGTCCATATTTATCGCACAATTGTCCACTTTCACTAAGCTTCCAACGCTCTTTTTGCAGGTGATACCTGAGATCCAGGAACGAGAAATGTTGATCATTGTCCATCACGAAGTGTACATATTGGCCCATTATCCACACAATGGCAGTCTGTTTAATTTGGGGGAAGGCGGTCACCGACAAACGGACCAACTTCCTGTCATCAAGGTCATCCGTGGGCACATTTAATAGTTGACATACTTTTCCCTTACACCACAGCCACGTGGAGGCAACTCGCGTGCATGCTGTGAAGCGGTGTATCGCCGTATCAGTTTGACAACATATAGTACACCATGGGTAAGCTTCAAGACGGATGGTATATCGCCGTAGAACGGTTGGGATGAGATCGTTGAGGAAGATAAAAACCTGGGAGTGTACAGCAGAAGAAATTGTCATAGCCCCAAAATTTTTCCAAACAGTGGGCCAATGGACGTAGAGGGTGGTGGCCTCTATTCGCGGTTTGGAGTGTACCACTTGCCGCAACATGTTATAGATACTTTTCGTCGTTGGAACAGTCCCTGAAGGCATTTGGCGAACAGTTTCCAGAAGGTGCTGTTGATGGTCCCGAAATATCTTCGGCAAAGCTCTATCACAACCACGGGCTGTGTTTCGAATATCTTTGTATAGCGCTTTCGTAAAAGTGTCATGTTGGGAAAGAATGGTGATATCGTTCTTGCAGAGGAGTGCACGGCATTTCATGCCATGAGCTGTTAGCCCTAGCCCGCCTTGCCGGGATGGGAGATACAACTGTTTCCGTTGTACTCGGAACAAAAATCCTTGCCATATAAACCAACCTGTATATTTTGCCAATTGGCTCTCAAACATTTTGGGAAGTGGGAAAAGTTGTGCGACATACCATATTTTAGAGAGCGCAAACACGTTGAGGACCATGACCCGTTGCACTATATTGAGGTTTCTTTGACCAAATTGGATCAGCACTCCCCTAACTTTGGCAATGACCTTAGTCCAGTTTGCTTGCACTGTGTCCAGAAGCGATTGCTTCCAGGTAATGCCAAGAATTTTCACCTCATTTACTATCCGGAACCAGGGCTGTGGGGTAATCACTGAGTTAGTATTGAGCGGAAGCAAAGCAGTTTTCTGGGGGTTCGATTGTGCTCCAGAGGCGATATGGTAGAGCTGAAGGACGCTATCGATGTGGGAGATGTCTTCTTTATTGCGGATCAATATTGATACGTCATCAGCATAGGCGCACATTCCAAAAACATGTGTGGACAGTTTGTAACCCTGTAGCTTCACCTGGGTAGTCCGAATGAACGGTTCAAGGCCAATGACAAAAAGTAGCATAGAAAGGGGACATCCTTGCCTAACTGATCGTTGTATTGGAATCAGAGGGGAAAGAAAACCGTTGACGAGCACTCGAGACGTAGCATTACAATTTATCATACGAATGTAGTCAATAAGGATTTCAGTAAATTCGAAGTGTTGCAAGACCATGTACAAGTATTCATGACTGATGCGGTCGAAAGCTTTATCAAGATCTAAGGTGAGAAAACTCATTGGCTCAGTGGGGAGCATTTCGGCTTTTAGGTGTAGGTCCCGTAGTATCGCTAAGTTTGTTAACAGAGTTCTTCCAGGAATACTGCAACATTGTTCATCACCAATGATAACAGGTAGAACAGTCTTCAATCGGCATGCAAGTACTTTGGTAAGGACTTTATAGTCACTGCAGAGCAGAGTAACTGGTCGGAAGTCACCAACTGCCATGGGAGAGGATGTTTTTGGTATGAGGACTATGGTACCCTCGTGATGTGATTGACAAAGAGCACGACGTTGAAGAATGGTACGCAGGACATGACAAAATTCTTAGCCATTGAGAGGCCAGAAGTGTTTATACATTTCATATGGCAGTCCATCAATGCCTGGTGAGCGGTTGTTTGGGAGGTGCTTAACCACAGAGTGAATCTCTTCATCCGTAATATCCGCGCTGAGCAGAGTTTTGTTGTCCGGAGATAGTTGGGTACTGCAAGATGACAGCAATAGGGTCACCTGCTGTGGATCAATGGGAGCCTTAGCGTAGAACCGTTGATAAAATAATGATATTTCACGACGTATAGCGTCAGGGGAGGTGACGACACTTCCAGTACTGGTGCGGAGGCGGTGGATATATTTACGTTGCCGCTCACGTTGTCCTTTGGCGATAAGGTATACACTTGCACTTTCGTCCGGGAGCACTGTACGATCTTTTAAAGCCACGTTTATATGAGCGAGCGTTCGTTGCTGTAGAGACAGGAGCTTGGTTTTAACTTCCCGGATCTGGTCATATATACGCTCCCCAGCATCAGCTCTTTGCTGGAGCTGGCGAAGAACTCGATAGTAAAATTCAACTGTATCCCGTCTTTCCCGACCTCTTTGGTAAGATATGTTCTTTGTTGGACCCATCGAGTCCAGTTTTGTCTGAAAATATCTTGGCATTCCTCCTCCAGTAACAGCGAGCAATTCAGCTTCCAATATCCTCTTCCTATGTGAAATATGGGATGGGGGTAAGAGATTGTACATACGACAGCATGATGGTTAGTGAAACTGGCAGGTATCACTTCATATCATCTAGGCTGGATAAGTTCCTGTGAAAAGTAGATGCGGTCAAGTCGTGATGAGGAGTTGTGACTTATACAGGTGTAATGGGGCAGGGGCACCCTTAAACTATCCACAGCATCAATGAGGTGTAGGGAGGTAAGAAGGGTCCTGAGAGCCGGGTTGACACCTTGGTATGAGCTAGTGGAATCTTCTGGGCGTTGAATACAAGTGAAATCCCCTGCAAGAATAAGTTTTTCCTTAACGTCGTGCAGATGAGGCAGTATACTCTGTTCAAAGAACATTTTCCGTTCCACACGTTTATTGGACCCGGATGGGGCATATACATTTATCAGGGTGGTATTGTTTATGTGTCCAGATATTATGCGTCCTGATGGATGACATAGCACACCTTCGAGTGGGATATCATGTCTTATGAGGAATCCGGTCCCTCTATTCGTATTACCGGTATTGATGTATTGTTTGTAGAAGGCAGATATGGGCAAACAGGGTAGAGCAACTTCTTGAATGAAGGCAATGTCAATGTCTGCATCTCGAAGGAATCTCTCCAACAGTTGAAATTTCAGAGGGCATTCTATTACATTGATATTCACAGTGGCCACAGTGAGAAATTGCGCCATTAAGAGAAGTATAAAAGTTGTGCTAGGCATACTGGAGGTTGGACTCGAGAAAAAAGAAAAAAGAAAAAAAGACACAGGTGAGAAATATACTGGTGCACTATGTCAAATTAGGTTGAGATAGTTCCTTATGACTGCCATTCATAGGCCGGCTGTCAGCGGTTGAGAGCGTTCGTGGGTCCCTAGATGACGTAGAATGAAGATTTTGTTTCTTTTTCACAGCTGCGGGAACGTTTGTAGAGCCAGTTTGATTCTTCGGGGCTGGTACGGCAATCGAGGCATTTGTTTTAATCTTCTTAGAGACGTTCTCGGATCCCCGATCAACCTGCTTAAGTGAGTCGGTAGGGACCAGCGAAGGTGGGGGCAGTGAAGACAAAATTTCTGAAGCAGCCTGTAGTGACGGTATAGTTGGTTCTAAGGCTGCGATACAGGTTGCCGATAGCACAGGGGCACTCTGTGGCTCGCAGCTCTGGTCAGGGCAAGGTACCAGTTCTGCGTCAGATGTATCCGAGGCCATTTCTGGTGTTGTCCCAGCTGACTGATCAATAAGCATGTTTTCATATGACGTTTGCTGCGTCACAACTTCCGAGTATTGGACACGTCGTTGTTGTGTTGGAGTTATACCGAGGGGAATCATTTTCTTTGGGCAGTTAATACGTAGATGTGTGGTAGCATTGCAAATTAAACAGGTCTGTTTCTGTCCATTATACGTTATATAGCCAGAATGGCCACCAAAAGTCTAAGTGGAGGGGATATCTTGTTTGATTTCCATAGTGACGGCACGTATTCCATTATACACCGGGAACTGATAAGCAGAAGACCATTGTTCTTTCCTGACGTCACTCACAGTGCCATATTTCGACAGGACGGATTTGAAAATTTCAGGGGGAACTTCGAGTGGGACATTAAATATACGCACTGTGGTAAAATTGGAATCCGCTGTGGAGAGCTTAACATTTGTCATTTCGCCTGAGTCATACTGAAATTTAATAGGATCTGCAAAAGTATTTAACTATTTCTGATAAATAGATATGCTGATTACCTTGATGTACATGGTTTTTTCGTGCGCATTTAACTGGATGGCTTCTACTTGGTCGACAGTCAACCGGAGGGTATCACCAATCCAGCGGTGAATTTCTCCTGGTGAGGGGCGAGAACTCTGCCTGTCCCATTGGCAGCGTACGGTGTTTTTCCTCTGGTATCCGGACATGATTTTCAGCGGGGTTTTCTGGGTTTCTGGTTTTGTTGTCCTATCTGGAACACTACTTGAAAAAGTATTGTCCGAATGACACACGGAAGGTAGGTACACACGTGGAACTAAGGAAGCACCGGTACTAGGAACCGTAAACTCTTCCAATGCGGTCACACATCGCGCACACACGTACCTCACTCGGCCACGACTAGTGACCAACTGACACTGAGCTAATTGTGTCAACGAATATCGTTCTATATAAAATGACTTACATAGAACTTGTTAGCAAATAATGATTTATACTAAACGATTTCATCACTGGAGTATATTATTTATATATAAAGCATTTCATACAAAGTTTATTTATTTTGTATCAGTACGCTATATTGCATGCAATACTCAAATTAGTGAAATATAAGTCAGGCACAAGATATCCGCTGCCATCTTGTCTTATTACTGAATCGGCTCAGCTTTTTAAAATCACGTCTGCACTATAGTATTACAAAATAAACTTTTAATTTCGAACGTGCCTCTTCCTTTAGAACAGTTAAAACGATTCTCGGCTCGATAATCGGAACTGGTGGGTCCCATGATATGGATTATAAAGTTTGCATAATTCTTACGGCCGCCATCCTGAAATGGTATGGCGGACGACCTTGTAGTTTGGTCACAAGACGCATCCTATACGAAGGTATGCTGTTACCAAATTTGGTAGAGATCGGATGATTTGGTTAGTCATTATTTGATTTTACGTTTTGAACGTTTGAGTGGCCGCCATTCAGTTTTAGTAAAGATGGCGGCGATATAAAACATGACACTGAGGTGGCCTTTGCTAGTGCTGCCTTTGTACCAAATTTCGTTCAATTCGCATTCACCGTGTTCGAATTGATAGGGGGGGACAGACATTCAGAGTACACACACTCACACACACACAGACACACACACACACAGACTCACACACACACATACACACACACACACAGACTCACACCCACACATACACACACACACACACACACACAGACAGACACACTTTTTTTCGCCCTGTGTTGATCTCATAAGTTTACTTTCATTTTTTGCAAAAATCGAAAGTAGGCTAACAATGTATAAAATTTGTAGAAAAAAATAGAAAACTTGGCAGACTTATTTAAAAAAATATTATGATTAATTTTAAATCACTTGTATTTTCTGCCATATAAGTTATAATGTGCCAAACACTTTATACCTGATTTATCGAATGAGCGGACTTGACATCAGAGCACAACCAATGGCACAACAATGTCTTACGAACACCACCACGCCATCGGTCAAATGCTCTGAAGTCAAGTCCGCTCATTCGTTAAATCAGATATAGACATAATACATAAAGAGCTAGATATTAATCACTGTTGTTAAATAAAAATATAGGCAGGAAATTTAATAAAATAAGAAAAATCAGCATCATAAAATCACATAAATCTTTACTTCATTTCAAACTATAACCCCGGCCCTTGGTATGCGAGCAGGAGGGTTATGACATTTGTTTACGTCATTGGGGAAAAGCCTGGGCGGAGTTGAGGAACTCATTTCTGGGTCCCTTGGAGGACCGGGTGGAATTGAGGTAACCCTGTCTACCTGACTGGAATTCCCGGGTGGAATTGATGCCCGCCCTAAGATTCACGGTCACGTAAGACTACAATCTTCCTTTGGTTCACTGATAATACGCAATACATTCTACCGTTCATTTAACCACAATTTGGTGTTACTCTCTAAGCTTCTGTTACCGATGAGATTATTTTGCCACCTCTCTACCCTATCTGTTCTTCCCCCTATGGCCCACATCGTGGCGAAGTGGCTAGCATTCTTGGCTGTCACCATTGACGTACGGGTTCGATTTCTGTCTCTGCCATGAGATTCAATTCTGGGGCGAGGGCTGGTTGTGGTTCACTCAGCCTTATGAGGCAGAACTCAGAAGAAATGTCTTCCTCCGTCATCCAAGTGGTTTCCCGTGATTTCCCCTTTTCTACCTTGATTAAGGCCACGGCCACTTCTTTCCCACAAATAATAAAAACTCCCTGTTCTTAAATGCAAAATCATTCTTATCAAAGAAGTTTTTTAAGAAACATTTAAATCATCTTATATTTGTTGTTGTTGTTGTTGTTGTTTCATTTCAGGCACTTAGATATCGTAGTCACTTCAGCCCCGTGTAGTTGGGTGTGTGCAGAATTTTGTGATTGTTGTTTCATTTCAAGCACTTAGCAATCGTAGTCATTTCAGCTCCGTGTAGTTGGGTGTGTGTGTATGTGTGTGTGTGTGTGTGTGTGTGTGTGGAGTTTGTTGTTGTTGTTGTTTCATTTCTGACAGTTAGCCATCGTAGTCATTTCAGCCCCGTATAGTCGGGTGTGTGGAGAATTTGTTTGATAATACTATGATGGCTGTATATGTGAGGAGAGATTGAGGTGTGGGTTGCGATGGAGACGGCTGTGACCATAAGTTAGGAACCATACCGGCATTTGCCTGAAGAAGACATGGGAGACCACGGGAAACCCCTTTTAGGGTGGCTGAGGTAGGAATCAAACCCGCCTTTTCTTAGTTTTGCCTTACGAAACTGAGTGTACCCCGTTCTAGCCCACAGACCAGAATTAAAATTTCTTGGCAGATCCGGGAATCAAACCCAGACTTCCGGGACGACAATCAAAAATGTTAACCATGAGGTGATCCACCATAATAATTTATCTAATTCGTTGTTTCAAAAGAAAAACTTCCATTTTCTCTTTCTTGTTCAAAGTATTGTTAAAGATGTTAAAAGTGACAAGCCTGCCTTACGTCTTTTAGCCTATGAGGAATTGCGACTACCGTTCCAATCAGAACTTTATACCTTTGATCTGCATGAGAGACTATAATGACCTATAACGCTCCTTCGTTACACATCACTTAACTCAGATGGCGTGTCTGGCCGTGCTAGGTCCTTTCCGTCTTTCCTTGAGTCGCAAGGCAATGAGATATTGACAAACCAATTTTCATCCCATCGAGTCTTGCTTTCAACTTAACTGTCTAATTTATGATTACCAGGTAACAAGAATAGTTTCAAAGAAGACGCCACATCTTCAGAAGCTATAAAACTTTCTCAATTCCAATCATGACGAGTAAGGAGCATGATTTCCTATCAATTTTCTACAAACTTAATGTCTTTTACTTTTCTCCAATTTCGGTGTAACACGCGCTCCCTAAGACAGGAGATTCAGGGAAGAAAGGGGTGTGCCGTGTCACGAGTTTCATTATCCACATCCAGATGGCGTGGTTAGTTACTTGTTTAAATATAGCATCCATCAGTGGTGGAATTAGATGTACCAATCAGCTCAATGCTCGTACTTGTTGAAACCAGCTAATAGTCCTTCTAGTGTAAGTGAAGTTTCTTTCTTGTGAACGATTTTCTACTCCGATTACTTTGTCCTAGAACAGTAATCTCTATATATACAGGGTGTTCGCAGCAAGCCCTACTTTGGGCTGTAATTGGTTTGTTTTTCAAGATATTTTAATTTTGACACTTGCTTTGGTAAGTACTTTTCAAGCTCTAAAGATTATGTTCCATTGGGTTTTGTGTGAAGTTCGCGCATAACGCGCAAATCAAATTTTTGTGGCACGGTTTTGGAACTTTTTTGCCCAAATCATTTTTTTGACATCACCCATCAAAAGAGCGACATGGAATTACTCGAATTAGCCACCAAAATATCAGTTTTTGCCCAAATCAAACTTGCATTATGCGAGTTTGTGTTGAGATTTTCGTCCGCTTATAGCGGACAGGGCGCGAAGATCCACTTGTTTCGACCGGGCCGGGCAGAGGCAAGTCGCATTCTATAAGCGGGCGAAAATCTAAACACAAACTCGCATTTTGCGAGTTTGACTTGGGCAAAATCTGATATTTTGGTAGCTTATTCGACTAATTCGATGTCGCTCTTTCGATAGTTGATGTAAAAAAAACGATTTGGGCAAAAAAGTGCCAAAACCATGCCACAAAAAGTTGATTTGCGCGTTATGCGCGACCTTCACACAAAAACCAACAAAACAAAAGTATTAGAGATTGAAAAGTACTTTACAAAGCAAGTGTCAAAATTAAAATATCTTGAAAAACAAACCAGTTACAGCCCAAAGTAGGGTTGCTGCGAACACCCTGTATATCAGCAACTTGATGAGTACCCTCCCGTTGCGCCAGAACAGATTAGTTAGCCTGTCAAGACATTTTGTTGAGAGTTATTCCACGCTACACCTCCATACGCCGTACAATGCCCCATTTACACATCATCTTCACCATGGGTTTTGCTCGACAAAGGAGCATCATCAAATCTAAATATACAAGTCAAAATGACTCTAAGAAACGCTCTCCAAAAACAAAAAGCACGGCAAAAGCTTAGAATGTGTGGCAGCTAATACTGATATTTATTTATTTAGCGAATGGATTTTAGTGCCGGGAGTGTCCGAGGACTTCTATGCGGACACCATGGGGTGAGCTACAAGTACCGTCGCGTGTGGATGAGATGAAATGAATGGAGATGAATGAAACTGTGCAAGTTCAATTTCGAGTAGTTCCTTCTTTGGCTACCAGACGTCACTGGCACCCAGCGACGAACGTTGGAATTTGATAGAGCGTTTCTACAAATTTAGCTTTACACTTCCATTTGTAGTGGTAGGTTCTTTTTCATGCCATAAATCTTTGACATGGACCCGCCGGCTTTACTTCCCTTCCTAAGGAAGGCTTACTGAAGGATTTTAACGCTCTTAAAAATCCGACGACTTCCGCCGGGTTTGAACCCACGATTTTGAGCATAGCAGTTCAGAATGTTACCGACTACGCCACTCAGAAATCCTTCTAGGTTTGTGCCGTGTCTTCACTGGTCGTGAAAGCCAATATATCAGCATTTTGGAAGCCTTCATAGGGAGGTTAAGACTGCTTGAGCTTTAAGTTCCGGCAGTAAACAGGCGCAGTTGCACTTTATGTAAAGGGAGGTAGCACGCAGTTCGTTACCGACTACGCCACTCAGCAATCCTTCTAGGTTTGTGCCGTGTCTTCACTGGTCGTGAAAGCCAATATACCATCATTTTGGAAGCCTTCATAGGGAGGTTAAGGCTGCTTGAGCTTTAAGTTCCCGTAGTAAACAGGTGCAGTTGCACTTTATATAAAGGGAGGTAGCACGTAGTTCGTTACTACTGTGGGAGTCCGGGCGGGGACACCAAGGGCCCGCTAATGAGCCAGCTTGGTGTCCTAGGTGAAACCCCACACAATACACGGCGCAAACCTAGAAGAATTGCCGAGTTTTAATTAACTGGCCGTGAAAGCCAAAATACTAATCTTTTTGGAAGCCTTCATTGGGAGGTTAAGGCTGCTTGCGCCTTTAGTTCTCGCAGTAAACAGGTGCAGTTGCACTTTATATAAAAGGAGGTAGCGCACAGTTCGTCACCCCTGTGGAGATGCGGGCAGGGACACCAAGAGCCCACTGATGAGCCAGCTTGGTGTCCTAGGCGAAACCCCACACATGACACGGCACAAACCTAGAAGAATTGCTGAGTTATAATTCATCGGCCGTGAAAGCCAATATACCATCATTTTGGAAGCCTTCATAGGGAGGTTAAGGCTGCTTGAGCTCTTGGTTCTCGCAGTCAAGTGGTGCAGTTGCACCTAATATAAAGGGAGGTGGCGCGCAGTTCGTCACTCCTGTGGGGGTCCGGGCGGGGACACCAAGAGCTCGCCGATGAGCCAGCTTGGTGTCCTAGGCGAAACTCCAAACAAGACACGGCACAAACCTAGAAGAATTGCTGAGTTTTAATTCACCGGCAGTGAAAGCCAATATACCATCTTTTTGGAAGCCTTCATAGGGAGGTTAAGCCGCCCGCTTGAGCCCTTTGTTCTCGCAGTCAAGAGGTGCAGTTGCACCTAATAGGCTATAAAGGGAGGTAGTCCGCAGTTTGTTACCTCTGTGGGGTTCCGGGCGGGGACACCAAGAGCCCGCTGATGAGCCTGCTTGGTGTCCTAGGCAAAACGCCACTCAAGACACGGCACAAACCTAGAAGAATTGTTGAGTTGTAATTCACTGGCCGTGAAAGTCAATATACCATCTTTAACAGAAATGTGCAATATTTATTTCACAAATGTTATGTCTAAATTCTAAACTTTTTCACGTTTAACATACCGTAAGTACGAGTTTGAATCGAGCAAGTTGATTTATTTAATATTTATTTAGCGTATGGCTTTAAGTGCCGGAAGGTCTGAGGACATGAGCAAGTTGACAGGCCTTTTAGGTTGTGAAGGTGCATGTTGGTAGTGATATGTAAGGTTAGAATTTGGGTGCTGAAAGCAGCCATGATAAGCGTTGATTTTCTTCAGGGTTTTCCATATTAATTCCATGAGTGACATGTTGAAGCTAGAGTGTGTCCGCAAATACTCTCCGCAGCGGCGAGCTACGCGGGTTCGCCTTGCGGTACGTGTTAGGTGGGCAGTACATCCATGTCGCTTTATACGCAGTCTCACCGCTGCGCATGTTTCGTGTTGACCTTCAACTAGAGTTATAGGGTGGGGAATCCCGGTTCATTATTGCCGACAGTGAGTGCCTGCGCATGGCAGTGTTGACGCTGTAAGTTGCGCACAGTGTCACGATGTGGACACTTCGAAGCAGGAAAACGTGGACTAAAGTTCAGCCTCACATGCTCCATAAAGTTTCCACCAGCACGGAAAACCTCTCCCACTAAAAAGACACTCTCTTCAGTAGTAAGCATTTCCACTAGACTCAGCTTACACAAGAACTTGACAAGAACACAACTTACAGCGTCAACACTGCCATGCGCAGGCACTCACTGTCGGCAATAATGAACCGGGATTCCACGCCCTATAACTCTAGTTGAAGGTCAACACGAAACAAGCGCTGCGGTGAGACTGCGTATACAGCGACATGAATGTCCTGCCAAGGTGAGACCCGCGTAGCTCGCCGCTGCGGAAAGAATTTGCGGACACACTGTATTTTCAGAGTTGCCTTTACAGACTGTCCATAAATACAAACTCACACACGCAAAAAGTCACACAGACAGTATAAAATGTGACTAAAATTCAATCTTATCACGAATTTCGTTCATACACCTCAATATAATATTAAAACATATTATGTATCATAATAAACTATTTATTACCTTAAGTGCACGGTTTCAGTCACATTGCGACCTTCTTCAGCGTGGTATAGGATAAGTAACTGTGCAGTAACATACAACCTAATATTAAAAAAAAATCAAAATAGAGGATACTATAAATATTTTTGTTCCAAAAGCTCACAGAGTAAAATTTAAAAACCAGATGTGTTACAAAAATTTTGTTAATAAAGCATTAAAAAGTTTTGATAAAACAGCGTTGAATTGAAGAGATGTGTATGTGAAAATATATATGCTGAATACATTTCTCACTATTTCATAATAACTTCGTCACACCTATTTCCAAAGTTGCGTGCTTACTAAGGAAAATTCCGTATGTTTAGGAGTTAGACGCAATTTGCCTGACAGTGCTGGCCAAATGGCAGCATATCTTACAGGGGAGTTTTCTCTTTTTTTCTACGAGTCGGCGGGACCTGTCATCGGCGATGCCATTTCAAAAGCTTGTCAACACACCCACACATGGGCGACTGTTGCCGTAATGGCGTCTCAGCCTTGCCAATAGATGCAGGTACACAGCGCACCTGCACGGAATGCCGACCGCAGCGCTGCAATGGCGTAATATCACAACGGGTATTACTTAAAAACTGCCCCTCGTATATGTCCCCATACTTGTAGACACAGATGTAATAACCTAAGTGTAATGGATCTGAGGATGATCGCTTGATGATCGGAACTTGTCGTCCTAGTGTATTTATTAATCTCAGGTATTTTTTCTGGATTAGGGAAGCATCCATTACAATTGGGTACAAACGTGTTAATCGACTGAAAAACATTTAATTTCGATGACTAAGGCAACAGTGATAAATGGCCTCCAATATGTTAACTTTGCTACTGATTTGCTTCTTAAGACATTCCATTAGACGGGGATGAAACACTCCTTGATTTAAATGAACGAGAAATTACTTTTAATGCTTCGAAGTATGGGAAATAATAATCAATACGACCCCTATTGACAGATGGTTCTGAAACTATATGACTCACTTTAACTATGTTACAGGTCAACATTTATTTATGAATTGAGTATTGATGTTATCGAAGCCACTGTTGTTGTGGATATGGATCACTTGGTTCAGACCCATGTACTGGTATTGGGGCTTGAAGCTACAACCCTTGACATAGCCCACATAATTCCAATACTAAACTAGCTAGTTCCCGTGATGATTATGAGCATTCCAATGGGGGATGTAAGCTGGATATGTCCCTTTGTGCCCAGAGAGGACGGCAGGTCAAATCAGGGCGGTTGTAATTGGGGAAGTGATCCCTTGTAATGCAATTCTGTGGGGGGAGGGGGAGGATCTCTGGGGAGAGTGGCTCGGAGGGGTGGCGGCACAAGTTGGACCTGACAGGTCAGGCTACAGTCTTCCCGAGGATCATAGCACTATTCTGTGACATAAGCTAGTTATGGTTAATATTAATTTCATATTGCCAAAATATGCACTGTGGTGGAGAAAATATTCCATCCATCACCTTTAGTGGTTGATTGTTTTGTTCTAATTTGCAAACAATGAAGATAAATTAGATGTTTGGTCCATTTCTTACCAGAAATCAATTAACATAATTTTTATTGGAGATTTTAATTTTGTTAAGTTTCGTTATCAAATAAAGGAATGCCATGGAATCACGTGAAAATTTCGTATTATTCCCTATATTGTATTTCAAACGTTAGGTTGAACCAAGTTTAGTTGTAGTACGTTTTATATTTGATAAGAGGATAATAATAATTAGAAGGTAGGTAGTTGCTACCATTTCACAGTCTATTTTGGGCAATATTCTAACTAATACAGCTGTACTCCCATTCATAACAAAATAATGAAATTTTCACAATGTATTTGTGAAATTTTACTGACTCTTATTGTGCATATTAGAAATACTAATGCAATTGGTTCACCCATAATCGATTTTAATATAAAGATATTTCTAATTATTTTCATTTCACGCATGTTGCTCTAAGTATACTTTTCCAAGCAGTTGTGAATCATTTCTATGATTTCTCTTGGTTTCGTTATCAAATAAAGGAATGCCATGGAATCACGTGAAAATTTCGTATTATTCCCTATATTGTATTTCAAACGTTAGGTTGAACCAAGTTTAGTTGTAGTACGTTTTATATTTGATAAGAGGATAATAATAATTAGAAGGTAGGTAGTTGCTACCATTTCACAGTCTATTTTGGGCAATATTCTAACTAATACAGCTGTACTCCCATTCATAACAAAATAATGAAATTTTCACAATGTATTTGTGAAATTTTACTGACTCTTATTGTGCATATTAGAAATACTAATGCAATTGGTTCACCCATAATCGATTTTAATATAAATATATTTCTAATTATTTTCATTTCACGCATGTTGCTCTAAGTATACTTTTCCAAGCAGTTGTGAATCATTTCTATGATTTCTCTTGGAATCATCCTCAAAATGGTGAATAATAGTTTATATTATTTCAGTTCAAAATGTGTTGTTGCATAAACATCTCTCTGGTAGCAGTTAAAATGAAACACCTCGAGTACTCACTTAAAATAATTTATTAACTAAATTCTACAACTAAGGAGAACATCTTAAGACTACGACATTGCTTTCCGTGAGACTACACGTGACTCAGGAGCAGGGACCTCACTCAAGGCTGCCCGAGTCGCCTGCGGGGTGCTGCCGTCTTGTGGTTGCTGGGTGAACTACCCTTAGTCCAGAGCGAGGCACCGGACATGCCGCCCATCTAATTTGTTACACAAATTATAAAAAATGATGGCAGTACGGGGACATACTGCTCCAACACAAGTCTCTAGCAATAAATCAAACCACACAATGTAGACAAAAAAACACAAGATAAACACTATATGAACACAAGATAAACACAGGATAAACCCTATATGAACACAAGATAAACACAAGATAAATACACTACACTGGTAGTCCTTTTAGATGAGTTCTTCAGGGAAAAGACTGATCCTGGTTACTGGTCGTTTGTACGACCCCTTGCTTGTCCGCACAGTCACAACACGCACCAGCCCATCAGTCCCAGGATGGAGCTCTTCTATTATCCCGGTTGGCCATGTGAGGGGGGGGGGGGGAGCATTTTCTTCTTTGAGGAGCACCAGCCTTCCTGCCTTGAGGTTGGGTTGGTTGTGGAGCCACTTGGAACGCTGCTGGAGCTGGCCCAAGTAGTCGGTTGACCAGCGTTTCCAGATGAGTCGTCGGCACCGCTGGACCAGTTGCCATCTTGACAGCCGTGATGATGGCCCTAAGAGACAATCTGGTTCAGGGAGCGACACTAAGGGTTCGCCAGTCAAGAAGTGACCAGGGGTGAGGAACGCATACTCATCAGGACTGTTGGGTATCGGGATGATGGGTCTCGAATTTAAACATGCCTCAATTTGTGTGAGCAGTGTTGTTATCTCTTCAAAGGTTAGCACAGTGTTACCAGCAACTTTCTTCAGGTGGGTCTTCACTGATTTTATACCTGCTTCCCACAGTCCGCCGAAGTGAGGGGAGTAAGGAGGTATGTGATGCCAACGAATTCCTTCTTCAGCTGTGAAGTTCGATACGGTTGTTTGATGGTCTTCTGTACGGATGAAGCGCGACAATTCATCTAGTTTCCTTCGTGCTCCGGTGAAGCACGTGCCATTGTCACTATACATGTGACTGCAGCGCCCACGTCTTGCAATGAACCTTCTTAATGCGGCAATAAAGGCCTCCGTGGATAGATCGCTGACTGCCTCAATGTGTAGTGCCTTGGTCGCCATGCACACAAACAATGCTATGTAGCATTTCTTCTGTATTTTACTTCGTGGGCTTCCATATTTCACATGCAGCGGCCCTCCATAATCCACACCACAATGAGAGAACGGCTTGCTTGGGGTCACTCTAGACTTAGGCAACTGTCCCATGAGCTGACTGGTGTCATTGGTCTTCACTCGGAAGCATGTTACACAGCTGCGGATCACTTGCCTGATAACAGATCGGCCATTGGTTATCCACCACCGTTGCCGCAACGAGGCTAAGAGAAGTTGGCTTCCTGCGTGCAAAAGTCGTATGTGCTCATTCCAAATAAGCAATTTTGTGACAGGATGCTTAGGGGGCAGTATCAAAGGATGTTTTTGTTGAAATGATGCTTCAGCATTCTTCAGCCTGCCGCCCACCCTCAATAGGTTGTCACTATCCAGAAAGCGGTGCAGAGTGAGAAGTTTGCTCTGAAGTGGCACTGCGTTTCCTTGATGTAAATTATGTATCTCCTGACTGTACGAGCAGCGCTGAACGATGCGGATGATTGCTGTCAGACTATCGCGAAGTTCGTCAGTAGTCAAAGGTCCATGCCGTCTTGCTGCTGCCTCCTGCTTTAGATTGTGAAGAAATCTGAGAATGTATGCAAATACTCTGTGCAGTTTAGTCCAGCTGGAAAAGCGGGTGAAGAGGTTATCTGCGTCATGATTACTCGCAACGAAACACAACCTTACTCCTCGCTGCTCAGGAATTTCGGTTGGTTCAGCAGTGGTTAGTTTAGGCCAGGCTGAAGGATCCGTCGATAGCCAGGCGGGCCCCGCCCACCATAATCGATTGCCTTGAAGTCGATGTGGCTCCGTTCCCCTGGAGATAACGTCCGCTGGATTTTCCTGTGATGAGACATGGTTCCAATCTTGCTGAGAAGTCAGTTGGTGAATTTCCGACACCCTGTTGGCCACATATGTTTTCCAGGCTGAGGAGCTACCTGCAATCCAGGCCAGAACGACAGTGGAGTCTGTCCAGTAATAACGTCGACATGAATGTAGATTAAGGGCTTGAATCACTCTTTCCATTAGCCTGCTCAGAAGTAGTGCGCCATTCAACTCCAGTCTTGGGAGCGACACTTGCTTCAAAGGGGCTACCCTAGATTTAGAGCAAAGTAAGTGAACGGAGATTGTTTCATTGGAGTTGATGCAACGTAGGTAAGCGCAGGCACCGTAGGCTCTTTCTGAGGCATCAGCAAATCCGTGAAGTTCAACATTGGCATTCATGCCGTCTGCGGTCACCTTCCGTGGTACACGAATCTCATTTAGTTTGGGGAGCTGCTGATGTATCTCCTTCCATTGTGTCTCAAGTTCTGAGGGAATTTTACCATCCCAATCGAGGTGTCGTTGCCAAAGGACTTGTATGAACAACTTGCACTGGACAATTACAGGCCCTATGAGTCCCAATGGATCATAAATAGACGCTACATTGGCCAACACTGATCTCTTTGTCCAAGTCAATTTGTTGTGGTTGAGAGCTCCCACGGTGAATTGAAATGAGTCACTACTCGAATGCCATAACAGACCAAGCGTTTTCACGGCGCCATCTTCAAGAGGAAGACTGCAAGACACCTGGCTCTCGCGAAGTGTAGGTGGGATGGCCTCCAATACATCGGGATTGTTGGACCGCCATTTGCGGATGGGGAATCCTCCGGTTTGCAGGAGCGATGTGAGGTCCTTGTACAAATGGATGGCTTTTTCAATGGTGTCTGTCCCTGTCAAAAGATCATCAACGTAGAAGTCTCTCTTGGCAACGTCGGCTGCTGTAGGGTGTATGTCTTTACCGTCGAGTGCCACCTGCAGTAAGCAACGGGTAGCTAGATACGGAGCCGCTGCAGTACCGTAGGTTACCGTAGTCAATCGGTACATATCCAGTTGTTGATTCGGAGAACTGCGCCACAAGATTCTCTGGAAGTCTCGGTCTGCTTCATGAATCTGGATCTGTCGGTACATCTTCTCGATATCTGCTGTTAGCGCATACTTGTGTGTGCGGAAGCGAAGAACGATCGAGAACAGATCCTGCTGAACAGTTGGCCCAACCAGCATCACGTCATTCAGGGAGATCGACGAAGTTGTTTTAGCCGACGCATTGTAGACAACTCTGACCTTGGTAGTGTTGCTCGTGTCCTTTATTACTGCGTGATGAGGCATGTAATAAACAGGTTTCTGCTGGTCACTACGATCGACAAGTTCCATGTGTCCTAGTTGGCGGTATTCATCCATGAATTTGATATACTCATTCTTCAGTTCAGGTTGTCGATGCAATTTCCTCTCGATATAACCAAAGCTCCTCCTGGCATTGGCAAACGAGTCACCAAGTTCTCCTACTGCTTCTCGTAGTGGAAGTCTCACTGTGAACCTGCCCGACTTATCACGCGTGAATGATTTCCTAAAATGCTCCTCGCATTGACTTTCTTCCTTGGAATGGCTACGAGTCGTCAGCTCCTCCTGTTCCCAAAAGCGTTCCACCTGTGTGTGCAAGGCTTCAGCCGTGGATAACAATGATGTTGTTCCATTCTTACGTTGTTGAACTGAGTGAGGGGGTAGACATCCAGATAGCACCCAACCAAGTTGTGTATTTTGAAGAGTAGGGTAACCTTCTCTAGATTGTTGTTCGGGTCTCAAGACTTCAAAGAACACAGTAGCACCTAACAGCAGATCTATCTCCTTAGGCTGGTTGAAATTAGGGTCGGCTAGTGGAATGTTGGCGGGCAGTTGCCAGTCCTCGCACTCTATTCTTGATGAAGACAGCGGGCCAGTGATCTGACGCAGGACAGAACCTACTATATGCCGACTATAAGTACCAACTCTCGACTCTATCTGAAGTTGACAGAAGTGAGAGGATTCAGTCGCTCGCGTGTTGCTAATGCCATTGATGGGCATTGAATGCCGATTCAGCTTGATACCCAACCGGTCCACTAAGTCTCGAGACACGAAGTTCATCTGTGATGCACTGTCTAATAGTGCTCGGCATTGATGCATTCGACCTTCGCTATCCCTAATGTTAACAATGGCAGTTGATAGCAATACTTCATTGTGAGGGCAAGCGCCCCTGACAGAACAATATGCTTGGTGTTGGGATGCAGTGTGTGACGAGGCAGCAGTACGGTCCATATTCTGGTCTATATGTAACATTGTGTGGTGACTTTTATTGCATCTTCGGCAGTTACCTGCGTTGCAATTGTTGGCTATGTGGTCATTTCTCAAACAATTGAAACAGAGATTATGTTCCCTCACAATACCCATACGGCCATTTACGTCCATGTATTTGAATTTTGGACATTTATGCAGACTGTGAGATGTCTTACATAGCACACAATAAGGTGACGTGGTGACGAAGGCTCGGTGTTGTCCCCTTGAACTTGTACCACGCTTGACCTCATCTTGTGTTACAGCAGCTGTCTTGTTGGACGTGACTATTTCTAAAGTTTGGCAATTACTTTCCAAGAATTGAATTAGGTCCTTCAAGCTGGCATGCACTTCATTTGACGTACCGTTCTTCCATTGTTTCCTGAGATTGAGACTGATTCTTTCCAAAACTAAGTGCGAGAGCATAAGGTCATGCAAGGGCGTTTCAATTTTTAGAGCTTCTATGGCATTTAAGTTGCTGCAAAGTTGATTAATTAGCAAACGCAGCTCTTTAGGAGAATCATGCTTTGCGTTAGGGAGTGACAACAATTCCTTGATGTGAAGGTCTGATATAAGTCTGGGATTGTGATACCGACTGCGAATCAATTCCCAGGCGACCTTGAAGTTATCCTGTGAAATTGGCAAATTCTCAATTAGGTGGTGAGGTTCGCCAGACAAACATGATAGAAGATAATAGTATCTTTGAATGTCTGTGATTGTATCATTATTGATGATCAGCGCTACAAAGGTGTCATAGAAATGCATGAAATCTTGTAGAGCACCACTGAACTTGGGTAGTGAAATAGTTGGAAGTTTTAGGGCGCAACTATTGCTCATGTTATCACTATTTACAGGCGGAGGTGTGTGTGTATGTTCGGGGCACAATAGCGTTTCTATTTTTGACTTAATGTCCAAGCATAAATCATCAAAGGCTGCTCTATCTAGATCAAGTGCTTCGTTTTCAGGATCATCGATTTCCAATTGTATCTGAGTGTCATTATACTCATCCATTAAACTCGCCAACGATTGTTTCCTAACTTTAATGTCATTAAGATTCCCACCTGCTGCAAATGCATTCACGAATATACTTAAGCGAGTCACGCGAGATTTGATGACTGCTCTTTTCTTTGTTAATACACGTTTTTGATTGGCATCCATAATAACCCGGTAAGAAAGGACAGAAGGAAATGTTGAACCAGATTGTACTCACCGATGCTGTCTTCAATGTTGGTAGGCTTGTTTATCTGTCGACAGCGGTCTCTGGTGGATGTTCCTGCAAGTTCCGTTCTCTAGCAATCCTGGCGGGCATGTATGGTAGCTGACGTAACCGGACTAGCAGCTCACAAGATGGCGTCCTACGGTCATGGCGTGGTTGTGCTATTCAAGATGGCTATTTACAGAATACGAATTTATTTCTACCGTTATATATGTATATATTTTGTATTCTTATACCGCACTTTGTAAATTCGTCACAGTTTGATTTGTAACATAAGTCATGCACATTTCATCACTAAACAGGTACACTTGTTTCACAAAAATCCCACATGTTGGCACACGAATAAGTTCGAAGTTCACTTTTTTCTATAATCCGGCATTAGGAGGACCAAAATGTTGTTGCATAAACATCTCTCTGGTAGCAGTTAAAATGAAACACCTCGAGTACTCACTTAAAATAATTTATTAACTAAATTCTACAACTAAGGAGAACATCTTAAGACTACGACATTGCTTTCCGTGAGACTACACGTGACTCAGGAGCGGGGACCTCACTCAAGGCTGCCCGAGTCGCCTGCGGGGTGCTGTCGTCTTGTGGTTGCTGGGTGAACTACCCTTAGTCCAGAGCGAGGCACCGGACAAAATGTATCAACTACACAGATAATATTAGCAAACTTTTGTGGTAAAATGAATCAGTAATAAAAAAAGCCTTTTTCTAAATAATTGGTTATTTTAAAAATATTCGTTTTGGTCCTGTAGATTATATACTATATTGTATTTTATCCTTTCAAAATTTTGGTCTGTGTTGCTTTGAATATTTGAGCTAAAATTGTACCTAAAGACAACCATGCATAACATTAAATTAATTTGATATATTTAAAATGTATATACTAGATGTTATGCCCGGTGTTGCTCGGGATCATAATCGGAAATTAAGAGATCGTAGCTTTGCTTGCTGTGTTATATTGTGTGCAACCCTGAGGAAGGTCGTTGTCATACTGATCAATATTATTTCCACTTGTTGGTGCATTTATCTGATCAATAATTGTCTTGAAGTGGTGAAGTAGGTGGGTGCGACTGCGGTTTACTGCTTGTAGCTTCTTTTTAAATTCCTTTCGGCCTGCTGTGGACTACGATAATTCAACTGTTTGGTTCGTCGTTATGCCGTTTCCTCTACTCATTATTTTCTCTGATTGGTCCAAGGATCTTTCTCAGGATTTTCTTTCTTTAGCTTAAAACGTTTCAATCAGACCTTTTCTATTCATTGCCAGACATTCTGTCGCGTACAGGGCTTCTGGGCGAATGACTGAACAATAATGCTTAAGCTTGGCGTTGATGGACAATGATCTTTTGTTGTAGATATATCTACTGTAGTTAGCTGGTATTCCACTTGTAGCTTATGATAATTTATTTCGGAAATTTCGTTAATATAACTGAACATGTAAGGTGCCTTTTTATTTTAATCTTCGTATACATTGTAAACCTAGCTACTACATTGTAAGTGCCAAAGAATTTTGTGTTCTAAATTGCAGTAGCCATGCGTGTTTCGTCGACCAGCAAAATTTCAAGATAACGGACTTATTTTTCATGAGGAGTGGGCACGTTGCTATGGCAAACAGGAATGGATGCCGAGAAGACATTAGGCAATGGAAATGGAATATGAATTTGATATACCCTCTCGTGGTGCCTTTTTCGAGAACTCCTGGTTCAGGTTTTGAATGAGCTTCGGTGAGCAGTTTCCGCTAATTATTTTCAAGTAATATTTTGAACTTGTTCTATGGTTGTGTTCTTGACCAAAAGTACAGTAGTGATTTTCGAACCACATTCAGTCATAACTTCAGAAGGCAGGTGACATATATTCAGTGTCTGCTGCTTCTCATATAATTTCTACAAATAATTCATCTTCACGACGACCTTCGACCGAACCCGTATTCCCTGGAGATGTCCGAGGACCTCATCAACGGCTGACCTGATTGTATGATTATGAGTCATACGTCGCTTCAAGACATCAACGGTTAGCCAACGTGTTGTCTACGCACAAGTTCCTCGGACTTCTTTAATCGGTACATACTGTAAATTCAGGTTTTGTTTTTAACTTCAGTATACCTCCATTCTGCATTTTGCCACTTGACGGAAATTCATTCCTATTTTTAGCCTACTTTTCACATTTTGCAAAAATGAGGAAAAAGTAGACTTATGAGATCGGGCAAATGTGTGTCTGTCTGTCTGTCTGTCTGTCTGTCCTTCTGTCTGTCTGTCTGGCTGTGTGTGTGTCCCCCCCCCCCTATCAACTCCTAAACGGCTGCAGCAATCGAAACAAAATTTCGTAGGAGTAAAGATCTATACCTGAATATCTCACCGCCATATTTGAAAATGATGTCAGTGCTACCAACTGCTAAAAAATCGTAATTGAAATTTGAGCTTCATGTTGGATATCTTGGAAAGTATGAATGGGAGCGATTTCAAAATTGGCACACGTACAGATCATAATATTTCAGTTTAATTTCCAGGAGGCTAAACATGGCAGTGTTGCCAAAATGATTATAAGCCTCCTGATAGGTCCAATTTTTAAATGCATATAACTTCTATACTATCAATTGGAATTCAACCAAATTTCGTATGTTGTATGTGTACATAACCAGATATGACTGAGCATATTCTTAAGACCTACCAGGGCTGCCAACTGTTAATAAATGCTCCTATTTTTTTTATCCAAATACCAATATATCAGAAAGTATGCAAGCCGACAGCTTTAAACTATGCACACGTATAGTACCTGACATTCTATATTAATTTGGAGTAACTTATATACGTCAGTGCTACCAACATGATTCTAAGCCTGCTGACAGGTCCAAATTTAAATACATGTAACTTCCATACTATCATTTGGATTTCAACCAAATTTCGTATGTGCTATGTGTACCATAACAGATATGACTATGCGTATTCTAAGGAGCAACCAGTGCTGCCAACTGTTAATATGTGATGTCCCTATTTTTGTTACCCTAATATCAATATATCAGAAAGTATGAAAGCCAATAGCTCTAAACTTTGCACACGTATAGTACCTGGCATTCTAGACGAATTTGGAGTAACTAATATACGTCAGTGCTGCCAACATGATTCTAAGCCTGCTGATAGGTCCAATTTTAAAATGCATGTAACTTCTATACTAACTAATGGATTTCATTCAAAATTGGCACAACAATAGATCATATTATTTCAGATTATTTCTGACCAATACATGCATGACATTGTTGCCAACATGATTTTACGCGCGCTGTTAGATCCAATGTTTAACTGCATGTAACGTCCATGCTATTCATTGGACTTCAACCAAATTTTGTATTTTGTACCTTAAGAGACGGAACTATGAATATATTCAGTCATCAGGGCTGCCAACTGTAGTGCTCTATTAGGATACATTATGCCAGGTATACAGTATTTCGAACTAATTGGAAATTTCGATATTAGCAACTTAATTTCGTCATTATTCTAGATAGGTTCATATTCTGTAGAATAATCATTGGCATGAAAAGTAGGCTGTATAGTTCTTCACGGAACTTCTTGTTATTAACGTAATTTTTCTTTGCTGCCTTTATTACAATAAATCCTTTATTTGCTTTCATGGTAGATCTTTTTGTTAGATTTGTGTATAAGGTTTCCTATTCTCCTCGAATGAATGCTAAACGGTTGGTAACTGAGTTACGATGTGACCTGAGAAAGGGAGTTCTCCGCTCCTGTGGCAATAGTTATTTATATATAAATTTGGTTCACAAATTTCAAGTGTTCGACCTGGTGCCCACTTAAGAGTGTTTCATTATATTTATTAATCAGGTGAGTGGTATGTATATGCTAATTGAGGTGATTCTGTACATTCTACACTGTTACCACTACATGGGTGTGTTAAATTGCCCAACACATCACATTCGTCCCCTCAACAAGCGGCATAACATTAAGGCTAAATGTCTCGTTTTTTAGTTTGTAATTCTGACACCACGTAGCAGCACCTAAGTGAGACGATTTCTTTTTTCAGTTTTCTCTTGAACGAAAGCTTGTATTTGCGATATGAAAATCACTATGTATACTCGACTGCAATTGAATTGATATTAATTTGATGCATTTTCCAAAATGTTGAAAACAAAAAAGATACTAAGAGTTTTTCTTATATATCTGCTTAAAATATGAAAAAAAACTGGTAATACGTAAACGGAGATTTATTTCCTGATTCCAATGCATTTTTCAGAATTAAAGTCGGGTGAATGGAATCAACAGCATTAGTTTGGGAATTGTTTTGAAAGGGAAGGTAGGCGGCGCAGCTCCACAAGAACTCTTGCGCTAGGAAAATGATGAACACGTTGACAGGGTGGAGGGAGAAGGGAACTATTTGACCACAGGAAGGAGTTGTCTTCGTCTTGTCATAAATATTATAGTTCGGCAAGTTTCATGTACAAGTGCCTAGTCGTGGAACAATATCTTTGCAATAAAATTATACTGTAGTAGTGTCACAATATGTAACGTTGACACAATGTGTTTGTACAGATTCCTTCTTTACTTCCACAAACATTCTTGTTTATAATAATGTGGGAAACGGTATCCAGATCATGACACTCACAAGCATCGAATATAGAACTGAATTATTTATTAAAACAATGAAACTGATTAAAATACAGTAGAGAATTAAGGGAATGTGTTTCGCGGCTCATCGGAACTCGGAATATTGCTTCTCTTCTTTTTATTCAGACAATGGCGCTGAGCTTACTCCTGCGCCCGCTAGATCCCATACTCGGCCTTCTTGATCCTCATCCGGCTCCCACATTCGGCCGTCCTGATCCTCATCCGACCCGGATGAAGAAAATCCGCCCGGCCAGGGCCTCATGAACTCCGCACAGGACGATGTGATTCTTGGTCCAGCATGGTCTCCTTCTCTGCTGACGTCATATGTGTCGTTGAGTTTTACTCGAGTCACTCGATAAGGTCCTAGACTTTTGGTTTTTAGTTTCAGATGTGGACCGATCTGAGTGCGTTTGATGGCAACCAGGTCGTCGACCTGATACTTCTTAGGCTCCTTACGTCGTCGGTTGAATTCAGCACGATTTTCAGATTGTACTTTTTCTATCTGCTTTTTTGCATCTTCTCTCATCTGATCACGTTTTTCGTTGAACGAATCGATCAGCTCCTCTTCGATGAGTTGCACTATACGTAGATCATTTTGGTTGTGCATTCTGACTCCTGTCAGCAGCTCGAAAGGTGGCATTCCGATGCTCCTCTGGAACGTAGAGTTGATAGTTCGTTGGACAGATGGTACAACCTTGTACCATTTTGTTGGATCGTCAATGCAAAGTTTAGCGATGATCTTGGTCACTGTTGAGTTGACTCTCTCGATTTGACCATTGGCTCTTGGCAGTCCAGCTGTGATCAAGACGTGCTTGATACTCTGCGATTTACAGTAGTCCTGGAACTCATGGGAGGTGAACGATGGCCCCCTGTCGGTGATCACTTGAACTGGGTTTCCAAAGTTCGTCCTCTGAAACTCCATCTTTTCAATCGTCTGGGCCGATTTGGTAGTTTTCACAGGATACAGCCAGGTGAACTTCGTGAAGGCGTCTATCACACAGAAGATGTGTTCATATCCCTTGTGTGTAGACTTAAGTGGTCCAATGTGATCCATGTGGTAGGTGTGCAATGGCACACTCTCCTTGAACATCGGATGTAACCAACCTTCTTTCTTGCCTGCCTTCCTGTTAACCACCAGACACTTCACACAGTTGGCTATGACTCGTTTCACCTTGTTGGCCAAGTCTGGAATATAATATTCCTGCTTCACGTCTTCTTCAGTCCTTTTAACAGCGTAGTGTCCCTTCTCATGTGCATCTCTGATGATTTCATGGTTCATTGCCCGCGGGACCACCAACGTCTCTCGCCCGTCAACAAATTTAAATAGCAGTCCATCTCTGACGATGAAGTTTTCGTAAGGCCCTTTCTCCAGAGTCGCTTTTATCGCTGTCAATCCTTCGTCTTTTCTCTGGGCGATTTTGATCCTCGCTGCAAGGCCATCAGGGAATCCAAACATCACTGCTGGACATCGGCTCAGGGCATCGATATGTTTCATCCTGGTTGCAGTTCGGTGTTCGATGGTATAGTCAAACTCCTCCAAGGCCATAGCCCATCTAGCTACTCGTGGGACCAGGTCCCTTTTGTGCATTGTCTTTTGGAATGCCATACAGTCAGTCACAATCTTGAACGGAATTACATTTTTCTTTTTGACTACCACCACTTGGCATGTATGTTCTGATTGACTCGGTTCTATGATATCTTCCTCCAGCCACGCCTCGACTTGCTCATCGACAAATTCGTTCTCAAGCGGTGCCATTCGTCTGGGCCTGCTAAATATCGGTTTTTCTTCTTTCAATGTGATCTTCATCTTGACATCAGTAGATTTCGTCTTCTTTGGTACATATCTCGCTACCAAATCCTGGATCTTTTCCCTTTTTTCCTCATCAACGCAGTTCTCGATATCAAATTCCTGTTCGTCGGCTACCCTGATCACCATCATTGGGACCTCTAGTTTCTTGATGGTAACTCCTTGCTTGCTCAGGATGACCTCACCCTGATCCAATAGATCGTTACCAATAACCATGTCCCACTCCATAGTATCATCAGAAACAACATAGACGTTGGTTTGGAACTCCAGCTCGTCTACTTCAACGACTGTTGTGAAGTAACCTTGAGGAGCAACGAAACCATTACCGAATCCTTTCAAAACAAGATCCGTGCTCTTCAATCCTGGGGAACCCATGGTCTTATGGATGTTTTGTCGCAGTAGGTTATAAGGACTGCCACAGTCGATAGATAAGTGCCTGAAGTTTCTGCTGACCCAAACTAACCTCTTTGAACTTGAGGCAGCTTTTCTTTTCATCAATAAGATTGATACCTTAATTATTCCTCTTATCGTTCTTCCTCTCTTTTTTGCACTCGGATGAAATGTGGACAAACTCATTGCAGTTGAAACATCTCTTGCCTTTATCCTTGTGCTCACATTCCTTTGAACTATGACCAGATCCACCGCAATTATAACATCTATCTCAACTACTCGCCCTCTTTCTTCTTGTTCCGTCCTTCTCGTTGGCACTCTTGGCACTTCCTTGAAAATTACTGTTATTATACTTTGTGCTTTTCTTTGGCAAAGACTTCACTGCCATCTCATAACTTTTCATTTTCTCCTTGAAATCCTTGGAATTTTTTGCTCCATAGAGAAGAAGTTTTGATCCTGAATCGTCCTCGATCCCATCAATCACGTACTGACACAGAGAAACTTGCTCAACATCACCTCTACTGGCGATTTCCTTCATCACAAGAAAGTACTCCTGTAGAGATTCGTCGCGCTTTTTTCGTCGCTGGGTTAACAACTTGTGAATTTCTGCACTGCTTGCCGCCACGTCAAACTCCTCTTTCAAGGCCTTCTTCAGTGCAGTCCAGGACGTCAGTCCTTTCCCACCTTGAATAAAAAGCTTAGCTAAACCATCGAGTGATTTCTTAGCGAAAATAAACTTTTGCAGCTCACTCCATCCCATCAAGATTGACGTCTCCTCAAAATCTGCGATCCATTTCTTCACTGGGTAACCATCCTTACCGTTAAATGTTTTCATAGAGCCCTCTACGTCGTGGAATGACAATGAAAACTTATGTTGTTCTCTATACCTTCTGTGCTGGTCTTCCTCTTCGCTCTCTTCGTCTTCTTCGTCTTCTTCATCTTCGTCATCATCGTCTATATTAGTTGCGAGTTCATCCAATTTTCTCAAGTAATAACAAATGGTGTTAATCATTACCTCCTTTGTCCCGATCTCGGTATTAAGAATCTCAGAAACACGCAACAGATCAGCCTTGGAAAATGTTTCTTCGATAAATTTCTTCTTAGCTTCCTCTTCAATGGAATTTTCGTCAAAATCGAATCCAGGAAACTCTCGCAGTCGCTTTCGATTCTTCCTGTCGTCTGGTATATGCTCGAAAATGAGGTTATGTAAAACTTTGATTGCTTTGACCGGAGCATCACTTATGTTCTTATTTATTTTCTCTATTGCACCGAGTGTAGTCATCTTATTTGTTTACTCACGTCTATCAAGTAGATTTCCGTCAATATCGCTTCCTCAAAACCTTGCTATCAAACCTGTTTAACCTCATTCACCAAACCGGTGATATTTGTAGGTGATATCGTTGAATACCGCTTCCGGTCGTTTCTCTCTGACGAGTCGCTATCCTCTTACCACATCCACAATCCTCTGTCGTCGTTTAGATTCCGACCCTCGTCGTCGTCGTCGTCACGGCACCACTAATTGTCACTGAAACTGAAGAACAAATTTTGCTAGCCTATGAATCCTCGTCGTAGATTCGCACGTCGTGGGCTCACAAAACTGCACGTCGTCTCGTCGTCAGCGTCGTAGGCAACAGCAACAAATATGTTTAGACGTTCACTTCGTCGAAAACAGAGTCGTATTTTGCGTCGTACTTCGTGTCGTGGATTGCGTCGTAACTCGTTGTTTCAGTCCATCCCGGACGAGCCCCCATTTGTGGGAAACGGTATCCAGATCATGACACTCACAAGCATCGAATATAGAACTGAATTATTTATTAAAACAATGAAACTGATTAAAATACAGTAGAGAATTAAGGGAATGTGTTTCGCGGCTCATCGGAACTCGGAATATTGCTTCTCTTCTTTTTATTCAGACAATGGCGCTGAGCTTACTCCTGCGCCCGCTAGATCCCATACTCGGCCTTCTTGATCCTCATCCGGCTCCCACAATAATACATTGTAGGGGCTTGGACATCTTGTTCATCAGCCCCTTTGGCTAGCTGCGTGGCTCAGCGGTAACTTCCTCGCTTGCTGTGCCCAAGGTTGCAGGACCGAATCCTGGTGCAGCCAGTTGGCATTTGAGAGTGTGCGAATGCGAGGGAGCGGTATCATTAAATTACTGGCACGTTAAAGATCCCCTTCGGGGCAAAATTCCGGCACCCCGGCGTCTCTAAATGCCACAGTAGTTTAAAGGGACTAGCGTTATTATTATTATTATTATTATTATTATTATTATTATTATTATTATTATTATCATTCCCAGGAAACTAATTTCATTTAATAAATTCATGAAAGAATGCAATCCGGTAACTATGGCAACACAATCTCAGAGGTCCATCTATTTCTGTAAGACGCAATGCAATTCCATTTATTACATTACTGTCAAGGTTTGCAAACGGATATAAGGTCATAACGGATCCAAATTAAGCAGAAATATTCATCAATACAGACAGTATAATGCGCTTAAGGGGGCAAGGGGTACTCTAGAATTTCTTCACGCGATTTACACGTGCGGGTATGGTACAGAAGGTCTATTATATCCCTATCCCTATATTTTTATATTATTATTATAATTATTATCATTATTATGACGTACAACGACGAGACAATGCTCATTTTCAACCCCTTGGCGTCAGAAACAATACTTGGGGCCCCTAAAGAGCCGTAAAGGGTCCCCGAAAACTACATTTTAAGTCTCTAAAACCAACAGTTTCTTAGATATTCCTTGAAAAATAATTTCATTTAATAAACTAATGAAGGAATGCAAGCCAGTAACCATGACAACAGTATCTCATGAGGTGACATCCAATTTACCATCTATTTCAGCAAGAAGTAATGCCACTCCATTTATTACATTTCTGTGAAAGTTTGCATATGGCTATAAGGTTATCACGGAACCAACTAAAACTGTAAAATTCATCAATGCGCTTAAGGGGTTCAAGGAGTACCCTAGATTTTTCCATACGACTTACACGTGCGATATATCGTACAGAAGGTCTATTATATCTCCAAACAGCAACATTATTTTCAAAAATTCCTGATTTGAAATAGTAGATTATTTTTTGCTGCTTTTAGGAATTTGAGCCATTGGAGGCTAAAAAAACTGAACTTTTATGCACCACATGCCTTTATAATTTATAAAAGGGGTCGTCCTGTGCTTGGGCACTTGACACAACGGTTAGGATCAGTTTGTATGTAACGTGTATTGCGATTCGTTTACGAGGTTTTCAATTTTATTTTCACGTCAGAAAGAACACGTTAGGTAAATTTAGTTTGAGAGCACATTTTAACTAGGCCTAATCATTTTTCTTTGTCGACAAACAGATTCCAAGCCCCTAACCATTGCAACAGTAGCTCAATTGATAACGTCTGGTTATTAATACCGCAGACCGTTCGAAGAATGGGTACTTCTGCTAGTCTATATATATAAAAATCAATGTTACGAATAGTTTGTCTGTATGTATGTCTCCTATGGGTTCATATACCATTCGTCCGATTGCGATGAAACTTGGGTGAAATGTTGAGTACACTCCAAGGAAGGTTTCTGACTTAGTAAATCCATTTTACAATAGGTAGCGCACGCGTAAATTCAACAAATGAGCGACGATGCGCGAAGCGTTTCAAGAAAGTCCCGTATGTGTTCATATACCATCCGTCCGATAGCGATGAAACTTGGGTGAGATGTTGTGTACACTTACGTGAAGGTTTCAAAATTAGTGAATACATTTCACTGTAGATAGCGCACGAGTAGATTCAACAAATGAGCGACGACACGCAAAGCGTTTCAACAAAGTCCCGTATGCATTCATATACCATTCGTCCGATAGCTATGAAACTTGCGTAAAATGTTGTGTACACTGCAGGGAAATTTTCTGGCTTAGTACATCCACTTTACAATAGGCAGCGCACGAGTAGATTCAACAAATGAGCTACGATGCGCGAAGCATTTCAACAAAGTCCCATATAAGGTCATTTACCATTCATCCGATAGCGATGAAACTTTGGTGAGATGTTGTGTACACTCCAGGGAAGGTTTCTGGCTGAGTACATCCATATCACAATACGTAGCGCAAGAGTAGAATCAACAAATGAGCGACGACACGCGAAGAGTTTCAAACAAGTCCCGTGTGCATTCATAAACCATTCGTCCGATAGCTATGCAACTTGGGTGAGATATTGTGTACACATCATGGAAGGTTTCTGCCTTAGTAAATCCACTATACAATAGGCAGCGCACAAATAGATTCAACAAATGAGGGACGACGTGCGAAGCGTTTCAACAAAGTCCCGTATAAGGTCATATAGCATTCTGCCGTTAGGGGTGAAAATTGGGTGAAATATGGTGGACACACCAAGGAAGGTTTCTGGCTTAGTAAATACATTTCACAGTAGGTAGCACACGAGTAGATTCGACAAATGAACGACGACACGCGGAGCGTTTCAATACAGTCCCCTATGCCTTCATATCCCATTAGTCCGATAGCGATGAAACTTGGGTGAGATGCTGTGGACACTTATGTGACGGTTTCTAACTTAGTAAATACATTTTACAGTCGGTAGCGCACGAGTAGATTCAACAAATGAGTGACGGGGTGCGAATCGTTTAAACCAAATCCGGTATGCGTTCATATATTATTCATCCGATTGCGATGAAACCTTGATGAGTTATTGTGTACACGCCAGGGAAGGGCTTCGACTTAGTAATACATTTCTCAATAGGTAGCGCACGAGTAGATTCAACAAATGAGTGACAGCGCACGAATCGTTTTAAGAAAACCCCGTATACGTGCATATACCATTCATCCGATTGCGATGAAACATTGATGAGTTATTGTGTACACGCCAGGGGAGGGTTTCGACTTAGTAAATCCATTTCACAATAGGTAGCGCACGAGAATATGCAACAAATGGTTGACGACGCGCGAAGCGTTTCAACAAAATCCCCTATGCGTTCATATAACCTTCTTCGATTGTGATGAAACCTTGATGAGTGTACACGCCAGGGTAGGGTTTCGACTTAGTAAATCCATTTCTCAAGTAGGAAGCGTATGAGTAGAATCCACAAATGAGTGACAGCGCACGAATCGTTCAAACAAAATCCCGTATACGTTCATATGCAATTCATCCGATTGCGATGAAACTTTTGAAAGTTGTTGTGCACGCTCCCACGAATGATTCTAAATTAGAAAATCCATTTTACGATAGCTTAGAGGCAGTGAACGGAAATTGAAAAACATGTTGTGTATCCAAAATCACTTCAAGAAACAGAATTTCAACGCCAAAACTTTATTTGATTGGCATTGCAACGCATGCCGGGTACAGCTTGTCTTATATATAAAAGAGAAAGTCTGTCTGTATGTATGTGGGTGGGTGGGTCTGTTCCGTATACAAATCTACACCGTTCCACCAATCTCAACCAAATTTTGCATACACATAGTTTAGGACTGAGAAGGAACCGCTGGCTACATGAATTTTCGATAGTCTTTCTCATTCTTCTGATTTCGGCCCTTTTGCACTCAAGAACAGGCTAATCTAATATATAAAAGTGAAAGTCTGTGTGTATGTATGTATATATGTATGTATGTATGTATATATGTTGGTTCCGTATACAAATCTACACCGTTCCACCAATCTCAACCATATTTTGCATACACATAGTTTAGGACCCAGAAGGAACCACTGGCTACATGAATTTTCGATAGTCTTTCTCATTCTTCTGATTTCGGCCCTTTTTCACTCAAAAACAGGCTAATCAAATCATAAAATATACTCATGAAGGAATGGCAAGGCAGATAGTTTCCATGGCAACATAGCTCAAGTCGAGACACGGCCGACTTGATGCCAATTGCGCTCAGCACTACCGGTATAGAAAATGAGGATCTTTACTTGAAATCCCGTTAGTTACTCAACTGCTCACACAGCACTGTCAACCGAGTTTAGCATAACAAAGACTTGACACTATCTTCTTTCTACTATATATTTTTCAAATACCACTCACTCACTCACTCACTCATTCATTTATTCATCACGAAATCTCAGAAACCACCGAACGGATTGGAATGAAATCTGGTATGCAGCTTCCTCAAGGGCCGCAAATGCCCACTAAGAGAGGCATTTTGGCTATTCAGGTTCTAAAGGGGTGTTAAGGGGGTAGACCTGCATTTAATTGAATAGCAATATCTCCCGATTGGTTTCATGGGGGGATGTGATACTCGGCATATAAACTCATCATTAAAAATAAGAAGACATGTGTCTGAGGGTTTTTCGATGTGGTGTATATAATGAGGTGAAAGGGGTGAAAAGTGGGGATTAAATGATTCTTAACGGAGCGTGTGTCTCTTAAACGACATAGGCGAGGAGTTTGAAACACAGCGAAAAAAAATCAACATAAAAAAGAAGTAAATATGTGTTTGACAGTTTTTTCATAAATCCAATTTAAGGGGCCCATGGGGAGAGATGAAATTCTGGGGGGGGGGGGGGAACAGGAAAGAAAGTGTCCTAACTGATTGACTGACTGGCTCACTCATCAAACTCAGGGGGAAAAACTGCTTTAAAGTAAGTAAATAGCTGTTCGACAGTTTTTTTTTTCATAAATCAAATTTAAGGGGTTCATGGGGAGGGGTGAAATTCTGAAAAAAGAAAATTGAAAGAAAATGTCCAGACTCACTCACTTACTCACTCACTAATCATCGCCTAGCCAAAATTATTGAAGTTAGAAACATGACAGTTTGGGGATATGTTCATTGTATGTCAAAACCGCCTACTAAGGGAGGATTTTCGGATATTCAGGTTCTAAAGGGGTCTTAAGGGGATTAAACCTGCATTTCATAGAATAACAATATCTCCCGATTGGTTTCATTGGGGGATGTGATACACGGCATATAAACTTATCATTAAAAAGTAACAAGACACGTGTCTGAGGGTTTTTCGATGTGTTCATGAGGTAAAAGGGGTGAAAAGTGGGGATTGAAAGATTCCTAACGGAGCGTGTATCTCTTAAACGACATAGGCGAGGAGTTTGAAACTCAGCGGGAAAAAAATCAGCATAAAAATAAGTAAATATGTGTTTGACCGCTTTTCCATAAATCCAATTTAAGGGGCCCATGGGGAGGGGTGAAATTCGGGGGGGGGGGGACAGGAAAGAAAGTGTCCTAACTGATTGACTGACTGACTCACTCATCAAACTCAGGGGGAAAAACTGCTTTAAAGTAAGTAAATAGCTTTTCGACAGTTTGTTTTTCAATCAAATTGAAGGGGTTCATCGGGAGGGGTGAAATTCTGAAGAAAAAAAATGAAAGGAAATGTCCTGACTCATTCACTCACTCATCATCGCCCAGCCAAAAATATTGAAGTTGGAAACATGACATTTCGCGGATATGTTCGTTGTATGTCAAAACCGTACACTAAGGGAGGTTTTTTGGATATTCGGGTTCTAAAGGGGTCTTAAGGGGGTTAAACCTGCATTTCATTGAATATCAATATCTCACGAGTGGTTTCATTTGTGGATGTGATACTCGGCATATAAACTAATAATTAAAAATACGCAGACATGTGTCTAAGCGTTTTTCGATGTGGTGTATTATTATGAGGTGAAAGGGGTGAAAAGTGGGGGTTGAAGGATTCCTAATGGAGCGCGTAGGCCTATCTCTTAAACGACATAGGCGAGAAATTTGAAACTCAGCGAAAAAAAAATCAGCTTAAAAAGTAAGTAAATCGGTTTTCGACTGTTTTTTTCATAAATTAATTTAAGGGGCCAATGGGGTGGGGTGAAATTCTGGGGGAAAAATGAGAGAAAGTTTCCTAACCGACTGACTCAGGGGAAAAAGACAGCTTAAGAAATAAGTTAATAGGTGTTCAAGCGTTTTTTAATCAATCCAATTTAAGGGGCCCATGGGGAGGGGTGAAATTCTGGTAAAATAAATGAAAGAAAATTACCTGTCTGACTCACTCACTCATCACGCCCAGCGAAAACTATTAAAGTTGGAAACATGAAATTTTGGGAATATGTTCGCTGTATGTCGAAAACGTTAACTAAGGAATGATTTTTGTTTATTCGGGTTTTAGAGACGTGTCAAGGGGGTAAACGTGCATTTCATTGAATAACGATATCTCATGAGTTGTTTGTTTGGGGATGTGATATTCGGTATATAAACTAATCATTAAAAATAATCAGACATATGTCTAAGGGTTTATCGATGTGGTGTATATTATGAGGTGAAAGGGGTGAAAATTGGGGGTTGAGGGATTCTTGACGGAGCGTGTATCTCTGAAACGACATAGGCGTGAAGTTTGAAATTCGGTGGGAAAAAACAGCTTAAAACACAAGTAAATAGGTGTTCGAACGTTTTTTTTTTCATAAATCCAATTTAAGGGGCCCTTGGAGAGGGGTGAATTTATGGGGGAAAAAACAGGAAAGAAAGTGTCCTAACTGATTGACTCACTTACTCACTCATCAAACTCAGGGGGAAAACAGCTTTAAATAAGTAAATAGGTGTTTGACAGTTTGTTTCATAAATCCAATTTAAGGGGTTCATGGGGACGGGTGAAATTATCAAAAATAAATGAAAGAAAATATCCTGACTGACTCACTCACTCATCATCGCCCAGCCAAAATTATTGAAGTTAGAAACATGAAATTTTGGGGATATGTTCGTTGTATGTCGAAAACGTCCACTAAGGAAAGAGTTTTGGATATTCAGGTTCTAAAGAGGTGTTAAGGGGGTAAACGTGCTTTCCATTGAATAACAATATCTCACGAGTGGTTTCATTTGGGGATGTGATACTTGGCACATATACTAATCATTAAAAATAAGCTGACACATGTCTAATGGTTTTTGATGTAGTGTATATTATGAGGTGAAAAGGATGAAAAGTGGGGGTTGAAATATTCCTAACTGAGCGTGTATCTCTTAAACGACATAGGGAGGAGTCTGAAACTCGGAGGAAATCTATCAGCTTAAAAATAAATAAATAAATGAATAAATAAATAAAATAAATAGGTGTTCGACCGTGTTTTCATAAATGCAATTTAAGGGGCATATGGGGAGGGGTGAACTTCTGGAAGAAAAACGTCCACTAAGGAAGGATTTTTGTATGTTTGCTCTCATCGACCAACCAAAACTATTAAAGTTAGAAGAATGATATTTTGGGGATATGTTTGTTTGTTGTGTGTCGAAAACGTCTACTAAGGAGGGATTTTTGGGTATTCAGGTTCTAAAGGGGTGTTAACGGGGTTAAACCTGCATTTCATTGAAAAACAATATGATACGACTATGACGCGAGCGAAGCGAGGCTAAAATTGAGATGGTGTGTGTCTGTGTATTACTCAATCTCGCAAGTACCACTGGTCCGATTTACGTGAATTTTACATGGAAGTAGCTGATTTACCTGGTTAACATATAGGTTACCTTTGATTTCAATACTTTGCACTATTTAAAATGGCGACCATTTTAGTGACGTCACTACACCCTTTGGTTTCAAACTTTCATATTTCCATTTCAAATAAAATGAGAACGCTAAGAAATAGCAAACTTTTGATGGCATATGCGAGGTTTAAAATTACATTTTCTATCCGAAAGGTATCTGCAACTGTTAGCGAGTAAAACCTAAATTTGTGCTATAAAACACGGTCAACGCCGAGCGGTGTAGTTGGACAAAAAGTTCCATCCTTAATCTCCCTCTGCGCAGCACCTCGCCTATCCCCTGTTTTAACTGTCACCTTCACATTTTAATTTATTTATGATGCGTAGCGAAGCACGGGTACTTCAGCTAGTCAAATCATAAAATATACTCATGAAGGAATGGCAAGGCAGATAGTTTCCATGGCAACATAGCTCAAGTCGAGACACGGCCGACTGGATGCCAGTTGTGCTATGCACTACCGGTACAGAAAATGAGGATCTTTACTTGAAATCCCGTTAGTTACTCAACTGCTCACACAGCACTGTCAACCGAGTTTAGCATAACAAAGACTTGACACTATCTATTATGTCAAATACCACTCACTCACTCACTCACTCATTCATTCATCACGAAATCTCAGAAACCACCGAACGGATTGGAATGAAATTTGGTATGCAGCTTCCTCAAGGGCCACAAATGCCCACTATGAGAGGATTTTTCGGTATTCAGGTTCTAAAGGGGTGTTAAGGGGGTAGACCTGCATTTCATTGAATAGCAATATCTCCCGATTGGTTTCATTGGGGGATGTGATACTCGGCAAATAAACTCATCATTAAAAATAAGAAGACATATGTCTGAGGGGTTTTCGATGTGGTGTATATTATGAGGTGAAAGGGGTGAAAAGTGGGGATTGAAAGATTCCTAACGGAGCGTGTATCTCTTAAACGACATAGGCGGGGAGTTTGAAACTCAGCGGAAAAAATCAGCCTAAAAGAGAAGTAAATATGTGTTTGACCGTTTTTTCATAAGTCAAATTTAAGGGGCCCTTGGGGAGGGGTGAAATTCGGGGGGTGGGGGGGGGTGTGAACAGGAAAGAAAGTGTCCTAACTAACTGATTGACTGACTCACTCACTCATCAAACTCAGGGGTAAAAACAGCTTAAAGTAAGTAAATAGCTGTTGGACAGTTTTTTTTCATAAATCAAATTTAAGGGGTTCATGGGGAGGGGTGAAATTCTGAAAAAAGAAAATTGAAAGAAAATGTCCTGACTCACTCACTCACTCATCATCGCCCCGCCAAAATTATTGAAGTTAGAAACATGACAGTTTGGGGATATGTTCATTGTATGTCAAAACCGTCTACTATGGGAGGATTTTCGGATATTCAGGTTCTAAAGGGGTCTTAAGGGGGTTAAACCTGCCTTTCATTGAATAACAATATCTCCCGATTGGTTTCATTGGGGGATGTGATACACGGCACATAAACTCATCATTAAAAAGTAAGAAGACACGTGTCTTAGGGTTTTTCGATGTGGTGTACATTATGAGGTGATAGGGGTGAAAATTGGGGATTGAAAGATTCCTAACGGAGCGTGCATCTCTTAAACGATATAGGCGAGGAGTTTGAAACTCAGCGAAAGAAAATCAACATAAAAAAGTAGTAAATATGTGTTTGACCGTTTTTTCATAAATCCAATTTAAGGGGCCCATGGGGAGGGGTGAAAATCTGGGGGGGGGGGAGGGGGGGAACAGGAAAGAAAGTGTCCTAACTGATTGACTGACTGACTCACTCATCAAAATCGTGGGAAAAAACTGCTTTAAAGTAAGTAAATAGCTTTCCGACAGTTTTTTTTGATCAATCAAATTGAAGGTGTTCATCGGGAGGGGTGAAATTCTGAAGAAAGATGATTGAAAGAAAATGTCCTGACTCATTCACTCACTCATCATCGCCCAGCCAAAAATATTGAAGTTGGAAACATGGCATTTCGGGGATATGTTCGTTGTGTGTCAAAACCGTACACTAAGGGAGGATTTTTGGATATTCAGGTTCTAAAGGGGTCTTAAGGGGGTTAAACCTGCAATTTCATTGGATAACAATATCTCACGTGTGGTTTCATTTGTGGATGTGATACTCGGCATATAAAGTAATCATTAAAAATAAGCAGACATTTGTCTAAGGGTTTATCGATGTGGTGAATTATTATGAGGTGAAAGGGGTGAAAAGTGGGGGTTGAAGGATTCCCAAAGGAGCGTGTAAGCCTATCTCTTAAACGACATAAGCGAGAAATTTGAAACTCAGCGAAAAAAAAACGCTTAAAAAGTAAGTAAATCGGTGTTAGACCGTTTTTTCATAAATTAATTTAAGGGGCCAATGGGGTGAGGTGAAATTCTGGAGGGAAAAAGGAGAGCAAGTCTCCTAACTGACTAACTCACTCCCTCATCAAACTCAGGGGGAAAAGACAGCTTAAAAAATAAGTTAATAGGTGTTCAAGCGTTTTTTCATCAATCCAATTTAAGGGGCCCATGGGGAGGTAAAAATAATTGAAAGAAAATGTCCTGTCTGACTCACTCACACATCACGCCCAGCGAAAACTATTCAAGTTGGAAACATGAAATTTTGGGAATATGTTCGCTGTATGTCGAAAACGTCAACTAAAGAATGATTTTTGTTTGTTCGGGTTTTAAAAAGAGGTGTTAAGGGGGTAAACGTGAATTTCATTGAATAACGATATCTCATGAGTTGTTTCTTTGAGGATGTGATATTCGGTATATAAACTAATCATTAAAAATAATCAGACATATGCCGAAGGGTTTATCGATGTGGTGTATATTATGAGGTGAAAGGGGTGAAAATTGGGGGTTGAGGGATTCTTAATTAAGCGTGTATCTCTGAAACGACATAGGCAGGAATTTTGATATTCGGCGGGAAAAAACAGCTTAAAATACAAGTAAATAGGTGTTCGACCGTTTTTACGTAAATCCGATTTAAGGGACCCTTGGAGAGGGGTGAAATTCTGGGGGAAAAAACAGGAAAGAAAGTGTCCTAACTGTTTGACTCACTTACTCACTCATCAAACTCAGGGGGAATACAGCTTTAAATAAGTAAATAGGTGTTCGACCGTTTGTTTCATAAATCCAATTTAATGGGTTCATGGGGAGGGGTGATTTTATCAAAAATAAATGAAAGAAAATGTTCTGACTGACTCACTCACTCATCATCGCCCAGCCAAAATTATTGAAGTTAGAAACATGAAATTTTGGGGATATGTTCGTTGTATATCGAAAACGTCCACTAAGGGAAGAGTTTTGGATATTCAGGTTCTAAAGAGGTGTTAAGGGGGTAAACGTGCATTTCATTGAATAACAATATCTCACGAGTGGTTTCATTTGGGGATGTGATGCTTGGCATATATACTAATCATTAAAAATAAGCTGACACATGCCTAATAGTTTTTCGATGTAGTATATATTATGAGGTGAAAGGGATGAAAAGTGGGGGTTGAAAGATTCCTAACGGAGCGTGTATCTCTTAAACGACATAGGCGAGGAGTTTGAAACTCGGAGGAAATCAATCAGCTTAAAAATAAATAAATGAATAAATAAATAAATAAATAAATAGGTGTTCGACCGTTTTTGTTTTTCATGAATGCAATTTAAGAGGCCTATGGGGAGGGGTGAAATTCTGGAAGAAAAACGTCCACTAAGGAAGGATTTTTGGATGTTCACTCTCATCGACCAACCAAAACTATTAAAGTTAGAAGAATGATATTTTGGGGATATGTTTGTTGTGTGTCGTAAACGTCTACTAAGGAGGGATTTTTGGATATTCAGGTTCTAAAGGGGTGTTAACGGTGTTAAACCTGCATTTTATTGAATAACAATATGACACGACTATGACGCGAGCGAAGCGAGGATAAAAATGAGTTGGTGTGTGTCTGTGTATTACTCAATCACGCAAGTACCACTGGTCCGATTTACATGAATTTTACATGGAAGTAGCTGATTTACCTGGTTAACATATAGGTTACTTTAAATTTCAATACTTTGCACTATTTAAAGATGGAGACCATTTTAGTGACGTCACTACATCCTTTGGTTTCAAACGTTCATATTTCCATTTCAAATAAAAAGAGAACGCTCCTCAGGACTTGCTCACCTGATGAGTTAAAACTGAGCAATTCCCTGCAAAGCAGGAGGCCATAGCCCTTATGGGATTTGTAAGGCTATTTATTATTATTATTATAAGAAATAGCAAACTTTTGATGGCATATACGAGGTTTAAAATAACATTTTCTATCCGAAGGGTACCTCCAACGGTTAGCGAGTAAAACCAAAATTTGTGCTATAAGACACGGTCAACGCCGAGCGGTGTAGTTGGACAAAATGTTCCATCCTTAATCTCCCTCTGCGCAGCACCTCGCCTATCCCCTGTTTTAACTGTCACCTTCACATTTTAATATATTTATGACGCGTAGCGAAGCACGGGTACTTCAGCTAGTATTTTATAAATATAGATGCCACGCATTTGACTAATACTCAAGTGAACAGTTGTGACTCATAGAAAAATACGATCTCCACGAGAATGGTCATAGTTAACCGATGATGAAAATTAAATATTCTTATATGTAATGTTCTAGTGCGGTGGAGGTGGCAATGGTGATTTTTACTTTAAGGGGAAAAACATTAAGGCCATCTGCCCCATTTCTATAGTTTAATTATCGTAAATCAGAGATGTTGATTTCTAAAAATGAACTTTTCTTACTCATCTTCCATCGAATATATTTAATTCACAAGTGAGTTTCGTGATTGAAAGGACCAATACAATATATGAAATTATGCTATATTCATTCTTCACTGAACTACTTGTTTAGTGCGCAGTTTTATATTGAAATAAAATTAGCACTCTCTTAAGGTAGTGCATGTATCTGAAGAGCTACTGTCCTTAGTGGCTTGGACATTCCTATCAATATTTTGTGTAGATTTACAGCACAATGTTGATCACCAAACATCTTCCTTAGGCTCCATAGTTTTCATTACTTGAATTATATAATATAACTAGCAGTAGTGTCCGGCTTCGCCCGGTGGATTTATTTGTTTTATGGATGATAATTAATACTACTACAGAACTGGAGCGCTCAAGGATAAGGATCGGAAAGCATTAACGCTTATTGCAGCTGATACCCTCAGTATACTGCACTAACACCATCGCCCTTACACAGAGGCATACTATTGTCATGATGATAACTGTTTTAAGGGGCCTAAGAAATCGTTTTGCACTAATTACTCTCCGTGACTGCAATTTACAAGCAGCTCGCAATTCTGCACCAGAACACTGGTAGGGGCGACGTGATGCAGCCCGCATTGCCTGGCAACACTAGACTTAGGTATTATTGAAACTGTTCCGGAGCGCTTGTTCTTCCGACTTACTGAACAAAAATCAACCTTTAAGGTTACCTGAGAGGTGTAGCATAATGCTACATAGCTTTACCTATTCCGCTTGAATCTGGCTATCATATACAAAAATAATTTTTTGAATTCGACTGGTAGTTCCAGAGATTAGTGCGTTTAAACACACAAACTCTTCAGCTTTATTATTTTAGTGTAGATAATAATATCGTATAGCCTCGGGTGCCGGGTGCACGCTTTGTTATTGAATTAATAAATTGTAAGTTCAAATCCTATGAATTTTTCAATGGTTATTGCTCACTTGACTCAAGAAATAATATGCTATTTGAAGAATAGAAATATTACTCTAATGCTGTATAGCACTACACGCATATATACAATTTCAGTTGTCCGGGCGGGGACACCAAGAGCCCGCTGATGAGCCAGCTTGGTGCCCTAGGCGAAACCCCACTCAAGACATGGCACAAATCTAGAAAAATTGCTGCGTTTTAAGGTAACAGCATTGTCTAAATTGTGGCACAATTAACAGCAGGTTGAAATTTAAGTCCAAACTGCTGTATTTGTGACTAATATAGCTAGTATATTTATTATTCAGAAAAACCTAAAATTATATGCCTTCCTTTCTTATTGTCTGTGCTACAGACCATGTAGGTCTTTGAACTCCTTGATCATCTGCCTCCATTCATCACGGTCTTAAGCTTTCCTACTCCAGCATTTATCACCCAGCTTTCTCACATCGTCTTCATCGTCGACACATCCTTTCATTGGAACTTCCTCTTCTTCTTCTTCTTCCCCCATAATTTTTAGCCTACTTTTCACATTTTGCAAAAATGAGGAAAAAGTAGACTTATGAGATCGATCCTGGGAAATGTGTGTCTGTCTGTCTGTCCTTCTGTCTGTCTGTCTGTCTGGCTGTGTGTGTGTTCCCCCCTATCAACTCCTAAACGGCAGCAGCTATCTAAACCCAATTTGGTAAGAATAAAGATCTATATCTGAATATCTCACGGCCATATTTGAAATTGACGTCAGTGCTACCAACTGCTGAAAAATCACAATTGAAATTTGAGCTCTATGTTGGATATCTCAGAAGTTATGCATGCGAACTATTCCAAAATTGGCACACATATAGTTAATAACATTCCATATTAATTTTCTGAAGTCCATACAAGCCAGTGTTGCCAACATGATTCTAAGCCTGTCGTTAAGTCCAATATCCAAATGCATGTTACTTCTATATTATCGATTGGATTTCAACTAATTTCGTATGTACTATGTGTACTACAACACATATGACTGTGCGTATTCTAAAGAGCCACCAGGGCTGCCAACTGTTAATAAATGCTCTCAATATGTTTTAACCCTAATGTCAATATGTCAGAAAGTATGCAAGCCAACAGCTGTTAACTTTGCACACGTATAGTACCTGACATTCTACCTTATTTCGGTGTAACGTATATACATCAGTTCTGCCAACACGATTCTAAGCCTGCTGATAGGTCAAGTTTTAAATGCATATAACTTCTATACTAACAAATGGATCTCAACCAAATTTCGTATGTCATTTGTGTACCATAACAGTTATGACTATGAGTATTCGCAAGAACCAGCAGGGCTGCCAACTGTTAATAAATGCTCTCTCTATTTGTTTAATCCTAATATCAATATATCAGAAATGTATGCAAGCCATCATCTCTAAACTTTGCATACGTATAGTAGCTGACTTTCAAGATTAATTTGGAATATCTAATATACATCAGTGCCGCCAACATGATTCGAAGCTTTCGGATAGTTTCAATTTTTAAACACTTGTAACTTCTATACTAACAATTATTACCAATTGTCACTATAATAGATCGTAATATGTCAGATTATTTCTGAGCATCACATACATGACATTGTTCCCAACATGATTTTACGCGCACTAATAATCCAATATCCAAACAGCATGTAACGTCCATACTATCCATTAGACTTTAACCACATTTTGTATGTGCATTCTATACCTTAAGAGATGGAACTAAGAATATATTCAGTCACCAGGGCTGCCAACTGTAGTAAGTTACTGTATTAGGCTACACTATTTTAGGTGTATTTCAAACTGCAGTACTTTGAAATGTTGGTATTACCAACTTGATATCGTCATTATTGTAGATAGGTCTATATAGATTGGCATGCATCTTAAATTTTAAGAAAAGTAGGCTCTTTAGTTCGTCACGGAACTTCTTGTTTCTTATAAATACCTTTTTTGACCAGCCCACCTAATTCTCCACTGCTTTGCATTACACTATCTGGCTGACCAAACAATCCCTGTAGGTCCACATTTGTCCTTATTCTCCATCCATTCTTATCTCTTACTGCTCCAAATATTTTTCTCAACATTTTCCTTTCCCACAAGCGCCAATTTTCTAGGCTGGTGGTCTTCTTCCAACATTCTGAGCCATACGTAACTATAGGCCTCAGTATTGTCATGTATATTTTTATCTTCCAATTTCTGTTGACGTTTCTGGATTTGAACATATTATGCAAGACGTAAAAGCATCGATTCCCAATGTTATCCTTTCCTGGATTTCTGCTGATGTTTTATTGTCTACTGTTATTATTGATCCCATATATGAATGCTTCAACTCTTCGATATTTCCTTCCACATAATCTTACAATGGTTTATCTTCTTACTCCCTCAGCGTTTCCCATCTTCATATATTTAGTTTTGTATGTTTTTTATGGCTTCGGTGGCGTAGTCGGTTGCATGCTGAACTGCTATGCCCAAGATCGCGGGTTCAAACCCGGACGAAGTCGTCGTATTTTTAGGAGTGTCTTCAGTATGCCTTCCTTCGGAGGGGAAGTATAGCCGGTGGGCCCATGCCATAGATTTATGGCATGTAAAGCAATCTACCACTACAATGGTGTCCGGACTGTTCCCCAAACTGACATTTCCACACACTGCAGAAAATACTGACACTTCCCCACAGCCCTTGGACGTGGCTACCTGTTTAATGACTCAGAAATAATCTCGACTGACATTTCCACACACATCTGCACCCCACCACCAAGGCTACTATGAAAACGATCAAGTTGAAGACATAAATGTGGATTTTGAAGCTGCTGTAATTTCTTCTCTGAAAGACGTATTTCCGACAACAAAAATACATGGCTGTCATTTTCACATGACAAAATGCTTATGGAGAAAAGTACAGGATCTCGGATTGTCGGTGGAGTACCGAGAGAATAACGAAATTAGCCTTAATGTCCGTATGTGCGCAGCACTTGCGTTTTTAAAGCCTGAAGGTGTGCTCGATGGATGGGTGGAAATACATTCTCAAGCTCCAGAAAGACCCAAACGTAGCCAGTTTTTGACTACTTCGTTGACAACTGGCTAGATAACCAAGACATTCCAATCGTGATGTGGAACTGCCACCAAGCACGACACTGGACAACGAATGCTGTTGAGGGCTGGAACAACCGACTCAACAATCTTGTCTGGAGACCTCACGTCAAAGTGTTGAAGACGGAAGCTGAGATGACAAACTGCGCATTTGTAAAGTCCGAGCTCAACATGGAAGGAAAAAAAAAGAAGACGAAAATATGTCAAACTGGACGGACGGATTGAGAACATTCAGAAAATGTTCGAAAATCACCAAAAAGAATGAATGAAAAGTTTTCTGAAGGCAGTTGCATATTCATAGAAATTGGAGTAAGTTAATATTATTGTTGAACAAAAAAAAACTGACGAAGCCTGGAAAGCTGATTTTAAACACACCAAAATGATCGGTTTTGTTATTATTTTGCCAGTCCACAGCCTGGATAAAGTGTGATGGAAATCAGACTCTGCATTTATTTTATTTTGACGGAAATTACACTACATCACAATGATATTTTCGAGACCGTGTTAGTAATGAAGTACTGTACATAGGCCGAGCGCATTTCTTCACTCCTAAGGAGTATTATGTTAAGGTGCATTGTCACTGGTGCGGCTGTAACGATGATCGCTGAAGCCTATAGCCTTAGGGGGGGATGTATGTGGAACTGTCAGCCGAGATTATTTCTGAGTCATTAAACAGGTAGCCGCGTCCAAGGACTGTGGGGAAGTGTCAGTATTTTGGGCAGTGTGTGGAAATGTCAGTGTGGGGAACTGTCATGTAATCACTACAATTGGTAGCGGTGTAGATAAGTTCGTAGGTTATTTGGTTAGAAACGCTCTATCAAGTTCTAACGTTCGCCGCTAGTTGTTAGTTACAGTAACATCTCTGGTAGCCAAAGTTGGAACTACTTGAAATTGAACTTGATGGGTAATTGGCGAATTACTTTTTCCAGTGCTAAATTGAGAAGCAGTTTGGACAGCACATCTCCTTGTCTCACGAGTTTGTATTTTGTATGTTTCATTACATGAGTGTTTGGGCAGTAAGTTAATGATGCGTTTTTGAACAAGCCATAGAAATCATGAATCCCACTCAGACGAATTCATGCAGCTACACTTAGCATTTCACTCCACGGAATTAAGAATGCAATAGGTTTCAATCAACAAAACTTTTCATAATTAAGTACAAGTTTTTTCGGGCTTGTAGGCCGTGGTCCAGACAGGATATCTCTCGACGTTTCACCGGAAACTGCGTCCGGCATTATCAAGGGTTCCGCTCCTTTCCTTGGTCAGCAGTGGAATGAGGAAGAGGCTTGAAATAATGGGTAACGGTTTGTAGTGGGGTATTGTTGTTTGAATATGACTGTTGGCTGGGTGGATCTTGGCGATGAACTAACGGCAGGAAGGTAGTTTTGGACCTTCAAATTAGCATGGTGAGCCAAGCGTTCTCTTCGCATTCCGGCTGGATCGTCTGGTCTCGCGTACATGTTGCGGGGTGCGGTGCATGCTCCGGCTTCGGCGACCGAGCTTGTGAGGTTCAGGTGTTCCCTGGGCGACTGCCGGGCTGTAGCGGGAAGGTTCTTCAGGTTGACGTGTACGTGATATCTTGGCCTTGGTGTTCCTAAGGGCAGGGATCCATGTATTACGCACACTACAAATCGTTACCCATTATTTCAAGCCTCTTCCTCATTCCACTGCCGACCAAGGAAAGGAGCGGAACCCTTGATAATGCCGGACGCAGTTTCCGGTGAAACGTCGGGAGATATCCTGTCTGGACCACGGCCTACTAGCCCGAAAAACTTCTACTTAATTATGAACGCCGGCCGTGAAAGCCTAAGCTGTTAAAACTTTTCATAGTGACACACATAAAATTAATATCGAAAGAGACTTGTATTATTTGAGATTAGGCATTTTACTCAGGAAAGTTTTAAAAATAGCACGCTCCAGAAGTCACTAATTCACATTTCTGTCAGCCCACTGATTTTACGATGAAGCTTTACCCTAAAATTGAGTCAGTAATTATTAATGATTCTGAAAGCAAAAGCTTCTCTCGTGGATTTTAAGAAATTATTTATTCATTGGCATGAAAGTAGGTTGAAGACCACAGCCGTGGAGCAGGAGTTAAATTGATTGGGCTTAAATAATGTTGCAGGCAGGAAACATGGAGTCGATGGCTTTCAATAGATCGGAGCGTGTAACAGCCAAAGTGTTGGCTAATCGTGAAAGAAGTGTACTTAAATATTCTGTGTCTTTTGTTAATTGAAGAGTGCAGTAGAGGGTTTATAAAACGTTGTTAAATATCTAAAAGGACAGGTGCCAGTCCAAGCAGTGCGTCACAAGGCGAGGACACGGCAAATCAATTTGAAAAACGTTCCCCAACATTAGGTTGCCTGGTTTATTGACACGACCCGGCTTCTGAACGTTCTGGTCAGCCGCCAGGTGTGGTTTAGAGATACTGTAGTCGACCAGTTCACTGCAAAAGAAGGATTTCTCCGCAAGGTTTGTATTGCAATACAAAATAAAGATGCAGCAACCGTATGGGCCTACGTAAGATACCAGCAGGAAAATCTTCGAAAACACACAAGACGTTTAAAAATATTTATTCATCCAAGCCACATTATTTTGATTCTCACAAAAAGATATAAATCATCAATATCAAAATATCCGGATTATTGAAAGGGAAATTTCAATTAGATCGTGCATCCACAGCCACATCAATTTGACCTTTTTTCAAAGTAGATGCAAATCATCGAAAGTAACGACCAATTTATTGGACGATAACAACATTTAGAAAACATAGGAACATATTTCAAAGACTTTTCCTACTCCATAGAGCCAGATTTATATATTTTAGAACCTCTTTTTTATAAACAATAAATATTTTTAAATGTTTCTTTAATCTCAATAATAATTCAATTGCAACATATCTGATTTTTAATGAAAATTTACATTAAACTCGTATATTTTCTATATTTTAACGATTTAATCTAATTGGACAGTATTTTCGAATAAATATTTTTAATAGAATATTTAATATTTTAAGATTAGTCTACGATTACTGAGATTTCTTTTAGAGTGAATATTTTATTTTTAGTCTTCATCTCATTTTGCATAGAATGTTAATGTTAGATTGATGCTCTTAGATATTGTATATTTTTAGTATAGCTGAAGAAGGTTAGACTACAAGTTAACCGAAACTGGTATTACATTATAATTAGTTTCAACACATTATTGACTTTAAGGTGGATTGATATTTATTTACCTATTCATTAGGTAACATTTTAACCGAATTGACAGGTTTGTTAAACAAAACAGTTAGCCACTTCGTCTTCCATCAACAGGATATGTTTACCGGTTGCTGATACATATGATGGATATCTAACTCATTTATATCAAATAATTTCAATAAGACAAATAAGAACTTACCTAAGTAAAGCGTGATTTATATCTCACTCGCTAATAGTTTAAGTGATACCGTACATAATGTCGGATTGAGTCATTATTTTCAATAATTCCTCGTTGTGTTTACATGTGTCAATTCAACCTTCACACAATGCACTGCTAACATCCATTCATATAATTACTTCCTTAATATATTATCTCGCATTCTACGTATTTTGTAATTAAAGGAAATGACAAAATCTGACGTACATATTTTTCCAGTGAGCACTTTCCATCATCGGCATAATTAGCTGACGCCTTGCAGATGAAATCACCGTTATCGTATTGGAAATCATTTTTCAGTGTTACCTTAGTAATAAAAATTTCCAGTCTGTCAACGCTATTGTTCCCAATTGTAACGGGTCTTATCATAATCCTGATGATGATCGCTTGACTATCGAAACTGGTCATCCAAAGATATTTATTAATTTCTTGTAAATTGTTTTCAGGATTAGGGTAACATCGATTACAATTGGGTACAATCGTGTTAACCGATTGAAAATCATAAAATTTTGAAGAAATCACTATTTAAGTATACAATATTCATCACATAAGCGGTGAACAGGAATAATGGAGTAAAAATAATACAGTTCGTTATACGTGTAAAACTAGAGGCGACCAATATGCCAGCACAATTATACAGGGTGTTTCAGGAGGAATGGTAAATATTTTAGGAGGTGGTAGTGTTAGGTTCACTTCTCAATAAATCACATAGACTCCTCTAGAATGCATATTTTTATTATTTGTTGTGGAAAGGTTCACAATTCACACCATATTGATTTGACACTGAACTTCACTGATATCAAAGACTATGTCAAAGATACTGCACTACACTCTTGTGCTTGCTGCCAACACAACATTCTCCCACCTTGAGTTGTGGAAACAACTCAACAAAACAATAAAATAACATAACACATATATTTTCACAAAATAAATGAACACAGAAATAAATAAGTCACTCAAAATATCTCTTTGGTTTAACCACCACTATCCCACTACTGGTTTTGATGAGATCAGAAGTATTAGTAGATGGTTTAACAGTCTTTGGATTTTTTCTCCTTCTTCTCATTTTCATTCCGCTCAACTTGCAGTCTTAAAGCATGATCTTCTCCAGATGTCACTTCAAGTGGACACACCCTCTGTACTGGCCTCAGTAGCTCTCCTTTTGTAGTCGCCAAGCGAACAACTCTCACGACACCACCTTTGCCAGGGATGACCTCCGTCACTCTTGCCAGCGGCCAGTCTAGTCTCTTCGTGTTGTCACTGGCTACCAGTACTACTTCACCTACACAGGGTTTGTGATGACTTTTCCTAATATGGCTTTTCTGTATTAGCTGTCCAAGATATTCATTCCTGAATCTTACCCTTAATGTTTCCTTTACTTTCTGTCTGTACCTGAATCTTCTGTCAAGTTTTATGTCCTCGATCATGTCGATATCGGGCATTCCAATCTCCTTGACTTCCTGTAGGAACATTGCAGGGGTGATAGCCATCAAGTCTTCTCCATCATTGGACAGGTAAGTAAGTGGTCGTGAATTCATGACAGCTTCAATGTCACACAGAACAGTCATCATTTCTTGGTACGACAGACATGACCTTCCCAGAACTTTCCTGAGCATTTGTTTAAGGACACCAATCAGCCTCTCCCACCATCCTCCCCACCATGCTGCAGTGGGAGGATTGAATTTCCATTTTATTTGGTGTACAGAACTATATTCAGCAATTTTATCCCACTGAATTGTCTCCAACATATTGCAGGTGCCTTGAAAGTTTGTCCCATTGTCACTATAGACAATCATTGGCCTTCCACGTCTGGACACGAAGCGCCGAAAAGCTTCGAGGAATGTTGCAGTAGCCAAAGATGTTACTAACTCCAGGTGTACTGCACGAAAAACCGCACACGTGAACAGACAGACCCAGGCTTTCTCTCCACCTTTCAAAATCAGAGGCCCGGCAAAGTCGACCCCTGTTATTTCAAAAATTGAGGCTTCTCTTACTCTGTCTATGGGGAGATGAGTTTGTTCTGCTTCAAGATGTTTTCCATGGTACCTCCTGCAGACAACACATGTTTTAATTGCACCCTTCACCGTTCTCCTTCCTCCGAGGATCCAATAATTCTGTCTGAGCCCACTGAGCAGAATCTGGGTTCCAGCATGACATAAGTCTTTGTGCTTCTCCCTAATGAGAGCGTGAACTGCTGTATGCTTCGCAGGAAGGATAGCAGGACAACGGAAAGCATAATCATCTTTGCGCGATATAATTTTTGTTTTCAGTCTCATCACTCCCTCATCATCCATGAAAACACATAGTGAGTTGAATCTTTCATCCTTATCACCAACAAAACACTCCTTTTGTATGAACTTCATCACGCCTTTTTCTGCTTCTGTGGTTTCTTCAATGGATAGTTCGGTAGTTCTTCTATTATTTTCCTGTCGACAATTATACAGAAACCTCAAGATCCATCCTATCATACGAACTGTTCTACGGAAACTTGAGAAATAGTCAAGGTGCCATTCTTGGGTATTGGACTTGTCTTCTAACACCGTCATCGTGTTGACTTTCTTTTTTCTTTCTTGGAAGACTTCATCATCGTTTGTTGAAATTTTGGGGCTAGGCCATTGTGTAGTGGATTGTTTTAGCCATTTTGGCCCTTCCCACCATCTCTGTTGAAGTAACTGTTTTGTGCTACATCCCCTTGATGCCAGGTCAGCCGGATTCATGGTTCCTGGAACATGCCGTCACTGTTCTATTCTGGACAGTCTTCGAATTCCTTGCACTCTGTTCCACACGAAGGTCCCCCAAGGTTCGTCTAACTTGATCCAGGACAACACAGTCGACGAGTCACTCCAATAATAAGTAACGATTTCTTTTGCAGTTAATGTTGGCAGTACTGACGTCACTAGTCGAACCCCTATTGTAGCTGCTAATAATTCCAGGCGTGGTATGGTGATACTCTTCTTGGGTGGCACTCTTGTCTTGGCTTGTACAAATCGTAGCTCTATATTGTCAACCCTCTGTATTCGCAAGAATATAACTGCAGCATACGAAGTTTGACAGGCGTCGCAGAACACGTGAAGAGATATATCTTCAACCGACTGGACACTACCGATCAAACATCTAGGAATCTTAATCTCAGACAGCTGAGGTAGTTCTGCCAACCACTTCATGAATCTTCTCTTTGTTGTTTCGTCTACTCTGGTGTCCCAACCCAAGTCAGTGGCCCATAGTTCTTGCAAGATTAATTTTGGACAGAGAAATACCGGACATGAGAAGCCAATAGGGTCAAACACCTTATGTGCAGCTCCTAGTATAGCTCTTTTGGTGATTACATCATATTTGAAATCGTTAACATGAGTTAGATTCAGTTCAATGGTATCTTCTCCTTTATTCCAAATGAGCCCTAGCACATGAGTAAGATTTTCAGCTGTACCATCCTGAGAATACTCCCACCCTCGGAGATTGAAAGATGCCTTATCCATTATTATGCTTGCCTCTCGCATGAATGAATGAAGGTCATTTCTGTTGTTAACACTAATAGCACAGTTATCCACATAAAAACATTCTTCCAATCTTTCTATTGTTGAAGTTGAGTAGGAACTATTATCGACTGTTTGTCTCTTCAACTCGTTCAAGTGGAGTTTGATGGTTGCCGACAATAGGAACGGAGAACATGCAAGTCCAAAGAAACTCTATTGTGACGGAACACTTCTACCTTCCCTGTACATTCCTCCTCCCACCAAAGGAATCTCAGAAAATCACGGTCTCTAGGATTGACACTTATTTGAAGAAATGCTTTTTCTACATCAGCCGTCACACCGATCTCATTTTCTCTGAACTTCAGTAGCGCACTAGGGATCAACTCCATGAAGTTACGCCCTTTTTCAATACATTCGTTCAGAGATGGAGCGTTTCTCTGCTTCGCCGAGGCATCAAAAACAGGCCTGATCTTGGTGGTGCTGTTTTCTTTGAAGACAGGTCGGTGAGGTAGATAGTGTCCACTATTCTTCAGTTCTTCTTCAGGTACCCTCTCGATGATTCCTTGCTCCAACCAACTTCGTAAGACATTATCGTACTCCTAATAATGTTGTTCAGCTTGTAGTTTCTTTGTAGTGATTTCTAATCTGTGCTGAGCAATTTCTCTGTTGTCAGGGAGAGGTGGATGTTGTTCACTCCAAGGCAGACACACTTCATATCTGTTATCTTCATTCAGCCGTGCAGTCAAGGAAGTTATTTCTAACACGCTCATTCCTCTCGACGATAGATTCTTTCACAACAGGGTCAGTAATTCCAAGAATTTCTAAGTCCCAGAGATCAGAAATTCTTGTATGTTGGGAAAACAATGATGACACTAATAATGATGTCGAATCCCTTTGGGCCTTGTTATCTATGACTTTTCCCATTAGTGTCCACCCTAGGGAAGTCTCCACCAAAACTAGGCCACATTTTAGTTGATGTTTCCTCCCAGTGAGCAGTTCACCCGCCTTATCGGCCCCAATCAGAATCTGCACAGGCCCTCTCTCTCGTACATCAGTTAAACATATTTTCAGATCCCTTATCTCCTCACTCCAAGAACCATTCTTAATATATGGGACATCTTCACAAATTATCTCTTGGCTTAAAACTTCCAGCTCCTTGGAATAGTTTCCCTCCAATCGCTTTAAGCTTATTCTGTAACAGTCGTGGTTTGCTTCTCGAGAACGTACTCCACCAAACAAGGAATGTATTAACGTTTCCTTCCTGATTGACTGATACCCCATTTCTTCGGCTAGGTCACGTGCAATGTAGGATTTAGTAGACCCAGTATCAATGACAGCTCGTACAGTTTTTTGTTTACCCTTTCCTTTAACGACAACTGCCAGGGTTTGCAAGTACACCTCAGGAGAACAAGACACATTAGCTAAAGCCTTATCCACATTATTGACATCCTGGAGAACCAAATTCCTGTCTCCCTCGTAATTCTGTTTGGACACACTTTCATTTTCTTTGTCACGGAGCTTATAACACATTAATACCACATGTTTACCACCACAAACAATGCACCTGACAATCGATTTACAAGCTCTACTTGCATGGCCCTTCTTTAAACAATTGAAGCAACAGTGTTTATCAGTTAAGATTTTCCTTTTCTCCCCTACAGTCATTTTTTGAGCTTTAATGCACTCTGGGCTCGAATGAGGTTTAAGACAAAAAACACACTCCTGTCTCTTAGAAACATCAGCAAACAAAGCAGAAGCAGTAGGTATATTTGGTTCAATGACATCCATTGGTTTCTTGTCTCCCTTAATCTTAGATCCTTGGGATGTGCTAATACTAAACCCTTTCATAGCCAATGAAATTCTTTCTTCACTTACTACTTCATTTTGAAGAAAAGCCATGAGCTGCTGCAAACGATCTTTGGATATGGAATCACACCTGAAGGAAGTATTCCTCTGCCATGCTCTTAATAGGTCTTCTGGCAAAGATGATTCAATTAGGGGATACAGCATTGCAGTACATTTTTCTGTAGTAACGCCTAAACTTTCCAGCGATCTGAGATGTGACTCTAATTTATCATACAAGCTACTCAGTGTTGGCCTTTCTTTGGAATTGACTGCATTCGTCAACACAAGTTTGAGCAATTCACGAACATAAACTTCCACCTGCAAGTCCTCTCTACCAAATCGAGCTTGAAGACTCTCTATAGCTTTGTCATAATTCTCGGCAGTGGGTGGAAAACTAGTAACTAATTCATATGCTCTGGAACCTTCTGTCATAGCCTGAATTAAATATTGGAATTTATCTTCCTTCCCAATGTCCTCATCCTCGTGAATTTTACGGAACTGGCTCCAAAAATATAACCAATCAATTATTTCACCAGAAAATTTCTTAAATTCTATTCTTGGAAGTCTATATTTCTTTTTATCACAAACATTGTCATTCACTACACTTTGTGGAGGGGTAATGGAAACAACGGGATTCATAAAACGTGTTGCTTTTGTTCTACAGCTAAGGAATTTTGTGTTTGTAATCATCAGCTGATTCACATTCCGTTTCTATTTCGTCATCCTCACACTCGTCGTCTATCATCTGTTGAAATATTAATCCATCTAAATTAGAGATATCATCATACTTTTCTTGAAGGATTTCAAGTTGCACTTGCACTTTTTCCGTTTCAGTTTGATCATCTTCTAACAACGCCATTAGTTGATTGTGTGAGCGCGTAAATAACCGCCGCGTTACGGTTCTTTCTTTAGCGAGTCTTTCCATCTTCTTTCTTCACGGGAGCCTTTTACTATGAATGAATCGTGTCACTGGTCGCCATAAAATGTTAGGTTCACTTCTCAATAAATCACATAGACTCCTCTAGAATGCATATTTTTATTATTTGTTGTGGAAAGGTTCACAATTCACACCATATTGATTTGTCACTGAACTTCACTGATATCAAAGACTATGTCAAAGATACTGCACTACACTCTTGTGCTTGCTGCCAACACAACAGGTAGTATACATGAATTGGAATAAAAATTCAATATAACATGTGTCCTATTTGTATTGCGTACCGAGACACAGATGTTGGTATGTAACTAGGCCAGTTAGATGTTGGTATGTAACCAGGCCAGTTAGATGTTGGTATGTAACCAGGCCAGTTAGATGTTGGTATGTAACCTGGCCAGTTGTCGTTTCGTGTGTTGGCTCACCGGTTGCTATGGGCACGTTTCTTGGCCACTAAGGTCCACGGACCTTACCCCTTTGGATTTTTGTCTGTGGGGATGGTTGAAAGGCGAAGTATACAAGGAAAAAGTTAACACAAGAGCCGAGTTGGTCGTTCGGATTATGCTTAGTGCAGCCCTCGTCAATGAACGCCCAGACGCCCTCCTAAGAGCTACACGGGGTGTTATCAAGAGAAAAATGCATTGAAGATGGTGGTGGAATTTTTGAAAATCAACTTTGAGTGTCCTCATTTGCCTTGGCTTTTCATTTGTTTGGGTTAAATACTACCAGCTGTATCTCTACGCAATACAAATGGGGCACATGGTACATGGAATTATTTATTGCAATTCATCTATACTACCAGCTCCTAAAATATTTACTATTCCTCCTGAAACACCCTGTATATGAGGTGTGCATATTTTGAGAATTTAATTACTCCATTTTTTTTGTTCTAAATTATTTTATTGATTATCTGCTGATCACCTATATTGCCATACTTAGTAATGTTTTCTTCCGTTTGGATTTACAACTTTTCCATAAGGAATTGCGTCTAGAATTTTTGTATTTGCAGATTTTGAGGGATGCCTGAGCTGGGTCCTGCTTTCTCTTTTTTCAATAACTTTGGAATGTACCCTCTAAATCAGGTGATTTCAATCCATGGTCTATGAACCTTTGAATACATCAAGAACGGACCATCAGTAAAAAATACTTTGTATCCATCATCTCCAAATTTACACGACAAATAGAATAGAGTATTCAAAACAAAACATATCATATTTTTCCATTAGCAAGGTTCCTTTTTTAGAAAAAAAAATCAAAATAGTCATTATACTTTGAGTTTCTTAAAAGAAAATATAATTAATACTATTGGTTAATCATATTAAGTAATTTCAGCGCCTTGCAAATAGTTTTACCGCATAAAGTCGTGAAATGTAAAAAATAATGTTGGAAAACTGGAATCTAGTCTAATAATTTGCACACCTCTGTATATATAAAGCTGAGTGTTTGTTTTTCTGTCTGTCTGTCTGTCTGTCTGTCTGTCATTTATACAAATCTACACCGTTTCACCGATCTGAACCAAATGTTACTTACTTACCCTTTGGAACCCGACGAGTAACACTGTCTACTTGAAATTTCAGACAGCCCTCTTCATTCCCTTCATTTAGGCTCTTTGGCACAATTCTACACCGTTTCACCGATTTGAACCAAATTGTACGTACGTACCCTTTGAAACCCAACGAGTAACACCGGCAACTTGAAATTTGGACAAACCTCTCCATTTCCTTCATTTAGGCCCTTTGGCACAAATCTACTCCGTTTCACCGATGTGAACAAAATTTGAAGTTGGCCTACCTGTATTTGTAGACGAAGGAAAGATGATATAAAAAGTAAGTTAGCTCAGGCAAGTAAAGAATTTCTACAGATAAGGAATCTGTTGACATCGAATATAGATTTAGGTATTAGGAAGTCGTTTTTGAAGGCCTTTGTCTGGAGCGTGGCGCTCTATGGAAGTGAAACTATGACTGTTGGTGGAGCAGAAAAAGTAGAATCGGAGCGTTTGTAATGTGGTGCTACAGGAGAATGATGAAGATCAGATGGGTGGATAGGGTTACAAATGAAGAGGTATTAAGACTAGTTGGAGAGTAGAGATGTTTCTGGCAACTGCTAATGAAGAGAAGAGATAGGTTGGTAGGACACAGAGGCCTACTAAGACACCCAAGAATAGCAAGCTTAGTTATGGAAGGAAGGGTCGAGGACAAGAACTGTAGGGTAGACCAAGGCTAGAATATGTTCATCAGATTGCCTTGGATGTAGGGTGTGGTAGCTATGTAGACATGAAACAATTAGCGTAGGACAGGGTGGCATGGAGAGCTGCATCAAACCAGTCAAAAGACTGAAGACTGAAACAACAACAACCGTTTGGAACACTTCGTGTAACACTGTACGCTTGAAATTTTCGACAGTCTTCTCCTTTCTATAGTTTTAGGCTCTTTAGTACAAATCTTCACCATTTCAGTCAGTTCAATAGAAGTTATTCATTATCATCCATAAAACAAATAAATAAATCCACCGGGTGAAGCCAGGTACTACTACCTAGTAGTTTATGTTTCTATTGTAGATATTTGTAGAGTAGTGTGGAAGGAGTTAAGTTGTCCAGCTGCTCGCGGCTCGGCTTGGCGTGGTGCAGCAGTTCCAACATTAACATTCATGTATGGTAATCCCTGCCCGCGCGACACAATACCACTGCATAAGAAACACTCAACATTAAAATGAATTTTCTTCTTAAATAATTGCTCTCAGCAAACAAAGCCGAGCTGAGCTTGATAATGCTCTCTTTCTGTCTGCGCAATTCGAGGTGAAGTGTTTTCTAAATGCTAATCCTTGAGTAAAGTACACTAGGCTACAGTACGTGAGATATCAATAGGCCTTGGCACAGCCTGACTGGAACCAAGGTTGTTATGTCAACTGTTGAACACTGTTGGCTAAATATCCTGGTCTAGGGATCAAATCCCACTATCGGCTATCCCTGAAACAGTTTTCTGAGAAATACAGTTTAACCAGTGAGAAAATTCTGGCATGTAACCTTAATCAAGGCCACGAATACTATCGTTTCAATCCTATCCTATCGGTGGCGTAGTCGGTAGCATGCTGAACTGATATGTCCAAGATTGCGGGTTCAAACCCGGCTGAAGTCGTCGGATTGTTTTAAGAGCATTATCCTTCAGTATGCCTTCAATTTCAAGTAGTTCCAACTTTGGCTACCAGATGCTTCTGTCTCTAACAACTAGCGGCAAACGTTGGAACTTGATAGAGCGTTTCCTAACCAGCCAAATGCAATCTACAAATTTTGCTACTCACCGCCAATTGCAGTGGTAGGTTCTTTAACATGCCATAAATCTATGACCATTAGGGGCCGAAAAGCAAGATGTTAGGCCCCTTTAAACAACAATTATCATCATCATATTCTTGAATGTCGAATAGACCAGAGAACATGCATAAATATTTGGCGATGTTAAGTAGTTGACTTCCCCAATGGTATCTACATTATCCTACAAATATGCATAAGAAGGGGAAAAAGAAACTTTTTTAAGCTCAAATTGTAAAACACTTTCTCATAATGAAGGGTATAAAATGAGATCTGGTCCTTCTATGAAAACCTCCATATTTTGCCAATTTTTGCCTATCCCGTAGTTTGCCCGGTGAAATGTACTTCCGCCTTCCGGCGTGCCGAGAAGGATCTTTTTAAAATGATTTCCCATTAACATTACGCTCATGAACCCACACAGAGGCCAGAAAACGTTCCTTAATCACTTGTATCATCCATTCTTTCAATATATTGGCACCAACTGCTGTCAACAATCGAAGTTGAAAACAATGGGTAACTGACAATGTAAGTAGATATAAATAAATAATGAGTGTATTCACTGACAATAGAAATAATAATAATAATAATTATTATAATAATAACAATAATAATAATAATAATAATAATAATAATAATAATAATAATAATAATAATAATGTATGTCTACCCCTTATTATTCCCGTTTTCCAACGGGGTCGGGGATGAGATGCGATGGAAGTCTTTGTGGCCATGGTTTTTACGGTCGGATGCCCTTCCTGACGCCAACCTCATGAGAGGAGTTAACGAGAGATGAAATGAATGAAGGTGAATGAAATTGGGCAAGGATGTGGAAGGAAGCGGCCGTGGCCTGTCAGAAGGTACCGTCCCAGCATTTGCCTGGTGTTGAAAATGGGAAACCACGGAAAACCATTTCAAGGACGGCCGACGGTGGGGCTCGAACCCACGCGTCTACCGAGTCAGCAGAGAGCTTGGCCCCATGACCTAATGCTGCGCTTTTGCCAGCGTAGCCACTATTGTCGGTTAATATATTAATAATAACTAGATGAAACCCGTCAAAACATGACGGACAATGGAAAACAAATTTACTGTAGAAGCTTCTTATATAAGTTACATTCTTTGTACGATTACTTTTTAGCACTATTGCAACTTTAAGGGCGTCAAAAGATAGCACTCTCAGCATTGCAACATATTGCTGGTCATGGCTGAAAACGTGATGAGGTCATCATCATCTTGCACAGTTTCCAGCCACTGGCCGGGTCTGTTTGGAACACAAGCCTCTCCAACGTCTTCTGTCTTCCCACCATCTCTCAGCCTCCACCCTTGCCCAGTCTTCTCCTCTCTTCTTCACGCTTTCTTCCACCCCCTTCAGCCACCTGTCTCTCGGTCTCCCTCTTGGTCTCTTTCCTTCCCACTTCGTCTCGTGTATCCTCCTGGGTATCCTCTTCTCCTCCATTCGTTTTACATGTCCATACCATCTAAGTCTAGATTTCTCTATACCATCCTGTAATGGTTCCTCCTTCATTAATTCTCTGGTCCTCTCATTTCTTATTCTGTCCCTCTTTGTAGCTCCAATACTGCTTCTCAAGAACCTCATCTCACTGGCCTGTATTTTGCTCTTCTCCCTTCCTTTCATAACCCAGGTCTCCGAGGCATACGTCAGGATAGGGACATAGTACGATATATGATCTACTTGCTGTTCTGAGGGACATCCCTGCTCCATAACATGCTTCTCACACTCCTCCGGAATGCTTCTGCCTGTCTCCCCCGCTCATTTATTTCTCTACCGTTTCTTCCATTCTCTTGTATCAGGCTTCCCAGATACTTGAAACTCTCCACTTTCTTCAGCTGTTCCCCACCAATTGTTATTCCCGTTGTGTTCCTTTCCTTCTTCCATGTTGTGATCACCATCTCACTCTTATTTATGCTAAATTTCATCACATATCCTTGTATTATTCCTTCCCACACGTCCAACTGTACCTGTACCTCCTCCTCCTTGTTTCCACAAATCATCAAATCATCCGCAAACACCATTGCTTTCATCTTTCCTTCCCCAATTAATTGTGCCGCTCGGGTCATTATGTCATCCATCACCACAATGAAAAGTAACGGTGACAGTGCACCTCTTTTTCTCAGGCCGTTTCTCTGTACCACCCAGTCCGATCTCTCTCCTCCCACTTTCACACAGCTCACGCTTCCCTTGTACATCTCCTTTATCCTCCTTATAGTCCATTTTTCTACTCCTCTATCCTCCAGGGACTTCCAAACTTTGTTTCTGCATACACTGTCATATGCTTTCTCAATGTCCAGGAAGGCCATCAGTAGATCTGTTCCATACTCATAGTGTTGTTTTTCTAACTGACTTACAGCAAAAATCAAATCCACTGTGGACCTTCCTGCTCTGAAGCCATGTTGTTCTTCCCTCATCCCTCCTTCTATCCTTGTCCTAATTCTCTTTTCCAAAAATTTCTCTAACATCTTTGCACAATGACTCATCAGTGTTATTCCCCGATAGTTTCTGCATTCTGTTCTACTACCTTTCTTGAAGATCGGGACAATTATTCCCTTTTTCCAGTCCTCTGGGGTCTTCCTTTCCTTCCATGCTGCCTTCATCACTCGGTACAACCATTGTATCCCCACCTCTCCTGCTGCTCTCACCATCTCCACACTCAACTCATCCACACCCGGTGCCTTCCCTCCTTACATCTTCCTGACTGCATCTTCCACTTCTTTCCATGTTAAGTCCTTTTCTGTTTGCAGTTCATCTACTGTACCTCTTCCCCGATTTTTCTTCCTCGCCGTGGTTTCCATTTGGGTTCAGGAGTTCTTCAAAATATTCTTTCCACATTTTCTTCAGTTCTTCCCTATTTTCTATCCCTTGTCCCCTTTTGTTCACCATTCTAACATAATCCGTAGGATCCTTCCGCCTCTTATTCTTTACCATCCCATACAGGACCTTTTTTGTACCTTCACTATCCTGCTGGTCATGACTTAAAACGTGATGAGGTAAATAGCCCAATACGTTCAAGAGTTTCTCCTTGAGCTTGATTGATTGTGATAAAGTAGGCCGAGCGAATAGGACAGTGTTGCCTATTAAAAGAAAATGTACTGTACCTGCAACTGTTTTATCGGAAGGTGTTAAATCAAGTCGTAGGATTTGAGCTCTCTGCCTAATATTACTGCACCTATTATATCCGAATCCAAGCAATTTCTTACATATTTCTTACAATTAATATATTACCATATATGAGTCCTTGGGAAACGTTCAGATTTCTAAGGAGCATAACTATGGCTCAAACGTTCGGAGTATGTGGAGGCGAATCACTTAATTCCAAGGAATTGAAAAATTCAATAATAGGGAAATGAAGTAGCTGGCTTTCATCTTCAGTATCCAATCTGTTAACGCTGATGTATGTGTTTGAACTACTGGATATAAGTTCAATGACTTTTAAATTAATATCATTACATTGTTGCAGCTTGGCAAATATTTTATATTCCAGCAGATCAATTTTATCCTCACAACAGTAAAGACCAAAGTAACCACGCATAGATTTTACGCAAGAGAAATACAATGTAGAACAATGTTTACATTTGATCGTCAAAGACCTTACAGTACACTGTACTGCATAATATCTGGAATTGTTTCTGAAATGGCCTATTTATATTGGATTTTAAATGTGGCTTCGTATTATTCGATAACACTATAGTGTCCTGCAATAACGGAGCCGCTAAATATTAAATGGCAAATAATACTTCCATTGCCGAAATCAACTGCGTAGTTAGACTCAGTACTCTAAACATATAATCATTAAACAATTGTCTTATACAATGAAGTTCAACATGACCGTCCAGAGACTTTCATACTCAAGTTGGTTGGTGAGGAGAATGCGATGAGACTGGTCGCTTAAAATAAATTCCTTATAATTGTTCCTGCCAGCGAAATTTTTTGGGATAGCTTGAAAACGCAGCTCAGAATGACGTTCTTCATTTCGTTATAAACAGTACGAAACTGCTCTAAATAAGCAATTTCCATCACCTGTTATAGGTTATGACAGTACATTTTGCAGGGGAACATAGAATCACTTCGCCAACTACTGGAACGACCATAGGCCTATACTCAATACTCACTTCGGCAGTCACCCTAATGGAGGCAGTTTTTGAATTATATGTCCCGTGCATGTCAAAAATCGTATTAACACATGGAGGTCCACCTATTCTTGTCTATCGCCCCGGAGACCCGGGTTACATTTCCTGCTCTGCCAAGAAATTGAATTCTGGTCTGAGGGCAAAAACGGGGCACATTCAGTCTCTTGAGGTATAACTAAGAAGAGGAAGGTTTAATTCCCACCTCGACAATCTTGGATGTGGTTTTCCGTGGTTTCCCACTTCCACTTAAGGCAAATCCCGGGATGGTTCCTAACTTAAGGCCTTGGCCGTCTCCTTGCCATTTACCACCTTAATTACAAATACACTCAGTAATGCAGCCATCACAATAACACAGGTTATGAGAGAAAATTTCACACATACACACCCAAGTACACGGGGCTGAGTGACCACGATGTCGGAGCCCTTCAAACGAATTATGTTTGCCAAGTGTCTCTTATGGCGAAAGCAATTGTGGACACGCGCGAGTGCCTGGAAAACTACTTTTTTCTTTAATAATTTAAGAGTACGGTATATCGACGATGCATAATTATAACTTTTAGTCTAGGACGCTAATAACTTGACCAGCGAAGCATTGGGAAGAAATTGCAATATTAAGGTACATGAACAACATAGCCTACACATTCAACTGTCGGTTAATGTTCCTCAAAATTACCCTTCTTAAATATTCCCCTCCTTTATAATTCTCCATCACGTGGAAATGTGCCATGTCTTGGGTTTTAAATATATCGATGCAATGGTGCTGCCAACTGCTGTCAGTTACTGGAACTATATGGTGGGCGATGTACTGCCAGCTTTTGTCAGTTATAGGAACTGATTGCAGATATTTAAACGGCGTACTGAGGACAACAGTTTGCTCTTTTGATCACATGCTGTAATGCAATGGTAAAACGGAAATAAAACGTATTGAGAGGGAATGTAGAAATATGTATCTTTTACAGACATAAAACCTTACTAATACTCCTTGATTAAACAATATTTCAGTGGTAAAAAAATTATATATCGGGGAGGGCTGGGATCGAAACGGTGAACCTTGGAACCAAAGTCAGTCGCCTTAACCACATAGCTAGTTTTTTTTTTTTTTATTAGCTCTTTACAGAATTACAGAATTTTCAGATATGATAAATACCAGACTAATACATCACAAGAAATCCAGATAGTGTCCATATTTATCGTACAATTGTCCACTTTCACGAAGCTTCCAACGCTCTTTTTGCAGGTGATACCTGAGATCCAGGAAAGAGAAATGTTGATCATTGTCCATCACGAAGTGTACATATTGGCCCATTATCCACACAATGGCAGTCTGTTTAATTTGGGGGAAGGCGGTCACCGACAAACGAACCAACTTCCTGTCATCAAGGTCATCCGAGGGCACATTTAATAGTTGACATACTTTTCCCTTACACCACAGCCACGTGGAGGCAACTCGCGTGCATGATGTGAAGCGGTGTATCGCCGTATCAGTTTGACCACATATAGTACACCATGGGTAAGCTTCAAGATGGATGGTATATCGCCGTAGAGCGGTTGGGATGAGATCGTTGAGGAAGATAAAAACTTGGGAGTGTACAGCAGAAGAAATGGACATAGCCCCAAAATTTTTCCAAACAGTGGGCCAATGGACATAGAGGGTGGTTGCCTCTATTCGCGGTTTGGAGTGTACCACTTGCCGCAACATGTTATAGATACTTTTCGTCGTTGGAACAATCCCTGATGGCATTTGGCGAACAGTTTCCAGAAGGTGCTGTTGATGGTCCCTAAATATCTTCGGCAAAGCTCTATCACAACCACGGGCTGTGTTTCGAATATCTTTGTATAGCGCTTTCGTAAAAGTGTCATGTTGGGAAAGAATGGTGATATCGTTCTTGCAGAGGAGTGCACGGCATTTCATGCCATGAGCTGTTAGCCCTAGCCCGCCTTGCCGGGATGGGAGATACAACTGTTCCCGTTGTACTCGGAACAAAAATCCTTGCCATATAAACCAACCTGTATATTTTGCCAATTGGCTCTCAAACATTTTGGGAAGTGGGAAAAGTTGTGCGACATACCATATTTTAGAGAGCGCAAACACGTTGAGGACCATGACCCGTTGCACTATATTGAGGTTTCTTTGACCAAATTGGATCAGGACTCCCCTAACTTTGGCAATGACCTTAGTCCAGTTAACTTGCACTGTGTCCAGAAGCGATTGCTTCCAGGTAATGCCAAGAATTTTCACCTCATTTACTATCCGGAACCAGGGCTGTGGGGTAATCACTGAGTTAGTATTGAGCGGAAGCAAAGCAGTTTTCTGGGGGTTCGATTGTGCTCCAGAGGCGATATGGTAGAGCTGAAGGAAGCTATCGATGTGGGAGATGTCTTCTTCATTGCGGATCAATATTGATACGTCATCAGCATAGGCGCACATTCCAAAAACATGTGTGGACAGTTTGTAACCCTGTAGCTTCACCTGGGTAGTCCGAATGAACGGTTCAAGGCCAATGACAAAAAGTAGCATAGAAAGGGGACATCCTTGCCTAACTGATCGTTGTATTGGAATCAGAGGGGAAAGAAAACCGTTGACGAGCACTTTAGACGTAGCATTACAATTTATCATACGAATGTAGTCAATAAGGATTTCAGGAAATTCGAAGTGTTGCAAGACCATGTACAAGTATTCATGACTGATGCGGTCGAAAGCTTTATCAAGATCTAAGGTGAGAAAACTCATTGGCTCAGTGGGGAGCATTTCGGCTTTTAGGTGTAGGTCCCGTAGTATCGCTAAGTTTGTTAACAGAGTTCTTCCAGGAGTACTGCAACATTGTTCATCACCAATGATATCAGGTAGAACAGTCTTCAATCGGCATGCAAGTACTTTGGTAAGGACTTTATAGTCACTGCAGAGCAGAGTAACTGGTCGGAAGTCACCAACTGCCATGGGAGAGGATGTTTTTGGTATGAGGACTATGGTACCCTCGTGATGTGATTGACAAAGAGCACGACGTTGGAGAATGGTACGCAGGACATGACAAAATTCTTTGCCAATGAGAGGCCAGAAGTGTTTATACATTTCATATGGCAGTCCATCAATGCCAGGTGAGCGGTTGTTTGGGAGTCGTTTAACCACAGAGTGAATCTCTTCATCCGTAATATCCGCGCTGAGCAGAGTTTTGTTGTCCGGAGATAGTTTGGTACTGCAAGATGACAGCAATAGGGTCACCTGCTGTGGATCAATGGGAGCCTTAGCGTAGAACCGTTGATAAAATAATGATATTTCACTACGTATAGCGTCAGGGGTGGTGACGACACTTCCAGTACTGGTGCGGAGGCGGTGGATATATTTACGTTGCCGCTCACGTTGTCCTTTGGCGATATGGTATACACTTGCACTTTCGTCCGGGAGCACTGTACGATCTTTTAAAGCCACGTTGATATGAGCGAGCGTTCGTTGCTGTAGAGACAGGAGCTTGGTTTTAACTTCCCGGATCTGGTCATATATACGCTCCCCAGCATCAGATCTTTGCTGGAGCTGGCGAAGAACTCGATAGTAAAATTCAACTGTATCCCGTCTTTCCCGACCTCGTTGGTAAGATATGTTCTTAAAGACGCGGCGGATCCCTGGTTTAACTAAAATATCCCACCAGTCTGTGCAGTCGCGAAATTTGCATTTTTGTTGGACCCATCGAATCCAGTGTTGTCTGAAAATATCTTGGCATTCCTCCTCCAGTAACAGCGAGCAATTCAGCTTCCAATAACCTCTTCCTATGTGAAATATGGGATGGGGGTAAGAGATTGTACATACGACAGCATGATGGTTAGTGAAACTGGCAGGAATCACTTCATATCGTCTAGGCTGGATAAGTTCCTGTGAAAAGTAGATGCGGTCAAGTCGTGATGAGGAGTTGTGACTTATACAGGTGTAATGGGGCAGGGGCCCCCTTAAACTATCCACAGCATCAATGAGGTGTAGGGAGGTAAGAAGGGTCCTGAGAGCCGGGTTGACACCTCTGTATGGACTAGTGGAATCCTCTGGGCGTTGAATACAATTGAAATCCCCTGCAAGAATAAGTTTTTCCTTAACGTCGTGCAGATGAGGCAGTATACTCTGTTGAAAGAACATTTTCCGTTCCACACGTTTATTAGACCCGGATGGGGCATATACATTTATCAGGGTGGTATTGTTTATGTGTCCAGATATTATGCGTCCTGATGGATGACATAGCACACCTGCGAGTGGGATATCATGTCTTATGAGGAATCCGGTCCCTCTATTCGTATTACCGGTATTGATGTATTGTTTGTAGAAGGCAGATATGGGTAAACACGGTATAGCAACTTCTTGAATGAAAGCAATGTCAATGTCAGCATCTCGAAGGAATCTCTCCAACAGTTGAAATTTCAGAGGGCATTCTATTACATTGATATTCACAGTGGCCACAGTGAGAAATTGCGCCATTAAGAGAAGTATAAAAGCTGTGCTAGACATACTGGAAGGTGGACTCGAAAGAAGACACAGGTGAGAATTATCCTGGTGCACTATGTCAAATTAGGTTGAGATAGTTCCTTTTGACTGCCATTCATAGGCCGGCTGTCAGCGGTTGAGAGCGTTCGTGGGTCCCTAGATGACGTAGAAAGAAGATTTTGTTTCTTTTTCACAGCTGCGGAAACGTTTGTGGAGCCAGTTTTATTCTTCGGGGCTGGTACGGCAATCGAGGCATTTGTTTTAATCTTCTTAGAGACGTTCTCGGATCCCCGATCAACATTCTTAAGTGAGTCGGTAGGGACCAGCGAAGTCGGGGGCAGAGAAGACAAAATTTCTGTGGCAGCCTGTAGTAACGGCAGAGTTGGTTCTAAGGCTGCGATACAGGTTGCCGAGAGCACAGGGGCACTCTGTGTCTCGCAGCTCTGTTCAGGACAAGGTAGTTCTGCGTCAGATGTATCCGAGGTCACTCCTGGTGTTGTCTCAGCTGACTGATCAATGAGCATGTTTTCATATGACGTTTGCTGCGTCACAACTTCCGAGTATTGTACACGTCGTTGTTGTGTAGGAGTTATACCGAGGGGAATCATTTTCTTTGGGCAGTTAATACGCAGATGTGTGGTAGCATTGCAAATTAAACAGGTCTGTTTCTGTCCATTATACGTTATATAGCCAGAATGGCCACCAAAAGCCTCAGTGGAGGGGATATCTTGCTTGATTTCCATAGTTACGGCACGTATTCCATTATACACCGGGAACTGATAAGCAGAAGACCATTGTTCTTTCCTGACGTCACTCACAGTGCCATATTTCGACAGGACGGATTTGAAAATTTCAGGGGGTACTTCGAGTGGGACATTAAATATACGCACTGTGGTAAAATTGGAATCCGCTGTGGAGAGCTTAACATTGGTCATTTCGCCTGAATCATACTGAAATTTAATAGGATCTGCAAAAGTATTTAACAATTTCTGATAAATAGATATGGTGATTACCTTGATGTACATGGTTTTTTCGTGCGCATTTAACTGGATGGCTTCTACTTGGTCGACAGTCAACCGGAGGGTATCGCCAATCCAGCGGTGAATTTCTCCTGGTGAGGGGCGAGAACTCTGCCTGTCCCATTGGCAGCGTACGGTGTTTTTTCTCTGGTATCCGGACATGAATTTCAGCGGGGTTTTCTGGGTTTCTGGTTTTGTTGTCCTATCTGGAACACTACTTAAAAAAATATTGTCCGAATGACACACGGAGGGTCAGTACACACGTGGAACTAAGGAAGCACCGGTATTAGGAACCGTAACCTCTTCCAATGCGGTCACACAGCGCGCACACACGTACCGCACTCGGCCACGACCAGTGACCAACTGCTAGTCGCGCCCTCTTGCTCAGTAGCAGACGCAGCCATTCATTATCTTCAAAAGCTGCTGCCTGAAGGAAATAATCCATTTCATTATCTAAATAAATCAATGTTGCACATTCGTATACGTTCATACTGTTATTATATTTTATTGTCAGAACTTGGTTAATGTATGTTTTCAATTACATGGAAGCTTATTAAATAACTTACATTTTAATGGACTTCTCACCGCCATTTTGTCATGACCTCAGGCGGATTGTGCGCATGCGTGAGGGGAAAGAATTCTGTTATTTTCTATATTAATTCAAAAATATACCGAGAGGGAATGTAGAAATATGTATCTTTAACAGACATAAAACCTTACTAATACTCCTTGATTAAACAATATTTCAGTGGTAAAAAAAAAAAAAAAAAACATCGGCGAGGGCTAGGATCGAACCAGTGAACCTTGGAACCACAGTCTGTCGCCTTAACCACATAGCTACTCGCGCACTCTAGCTCAGTAGCAGACGCAGCCGTTCATTATCATCAAAAGCCGCTGTCTGAAGGAAATAATTATTATATTTTATTGTCAGAACTTGGTTAATGTATGTTTTCAATTACATGCAAGCTTATTAAATAACTTACATTTTAATGGACTTCTCACCGCCATTTTGTCATGACCCCAGGCGGATTGTGCGCATGCGTGAGGGGCAAGAATTCTGCTATTTTCTATATTAAATCAAAAATATACCGTAATATATTTGTTTATTTTATAGACACTCTGCAAATCTAGAGGCCAAGAGCTTTCGTTAGAGTGCTCTACGAAGTAAATCGGTTCTGTCGTTCTCTCAATCTCGTGGTAACAAAAATCACCTTACTGTTTTAAATATATAGAAGATAATGAGTGGGGCTGTACGGACTTTGTGCCGCACACTGTACAGTATATCACAGGTGCACATTGGGTTGCCTAGCGGCCGGGCGAACTGTAAGAGGTAGACGACTTGCTATCGGATACAAAACGAGCTTAGACCTCAATAGAAATAGAACGAGTTGGCTGTTTTCAAATAGAATTGCGTCAGTGTGTACACCAGGGTTTCTTTCATGGATAGATTATAATATTTTTCAAACGTGTACTATTTAAAATAATTTGGAAAGAACGAGAAACCTGCCTGTATCTTGATTCAGATAAACCTGCATCTGAAGCGGCCTTAAAATGAAAACGTGCAATTAGAAATCCTCCTCCATTAACGCACGGTGTCACAGACCGTCGATTTGAACAATTAAATCCAAATCCACCACCGCTAGAGAGAGAGAGAGAGAGAGAGCTGCGCAGCTAATCGCGCCAGGAGATGGCAGTCGGGTTTGAACTGCAGTAGTCTTCCCGCTCACTGCGTATCGCGCATTCCAAAAACATTAAGTTAGTCACTATTTGCATTATTGTACCTGATACTGCCACACTGTTAAAAGTAAACACAAAGGGTTGTAAGAATATCGACAGTAGGAAGGAAGGTAACACACACACTTCAAGACCGATAACAAATTATCATGCAGGAAGTAGCAGCAACTGACTGCCAGCCGATATATTTAAGTTTGGAATAGGCAGGCCGCGCATGCGTACTGCAAGACCCCCATTTCCCCGTCGCAGCTTGTTGAACTGCCATCTTCTGGCGCGATGACATTAGGTAGCTTCGCATTTTGAAACGTCGAATACCTTCGCCAGTTCACTAATACTTGCGCCAACTGAACAACTGTGTAGACATGCGGTAACTAAGTCGTTAGTTACGCATGTCGATGCGTGGTCTTACAGACCGTAGTCACCACCCTTGTTTACAGAAACCTTGCAGTCGTAAGGTGTCGTATTTGATGATCAAAATACACAATAAAGTTTCAGTCAGAGATCGTCAACATACAATTATTCCAGTTTATCTCGTTAGATGGCAGTTCAAAACGTTGTTATTGTTGTTAATAATTCATTTAAGTGGCTCGGGGCAGCTCAGTTATCAGCTTCGTGTAGTTGGGTGTGGTTTGAGTTTCTCTGATAACCTTTATTTCTGTGATGACTGTTGTGGTGTGTGTAGCTGTGATAGGGTAGGTGCCCGGGGACTTGAAATAAGGTAGACTACTATCTGGTCATTTTACTGGTGAGAGTGAGGAGAAAACCTTGAGAAAAAACACATTCAGGATAGCAGCTGTGAGCGCCGGCATTCGAACCTCCGAACTCCAATTTCGGCATTCCATTTTTCACTATCGTTAACCTGACAATTCGGTCAGGAGCGTGTTGGTACAGCGTGCTTGCTTGTAACCAAGGTGGACCGAGTTAACGCATGTTAGGTTTCTGAGATGAAACTTCATTTCCAGTGGTTCAGATTCCATTTTAAAAGAAGGTGCCGTCGCTTACGATCGCGAGATAATTGGTCACGAAAACTACAAGTTTCCTTCCTTATTTTCTTCCTTCCTTTCCTCCTTCTTTTCATTTTTCCTTTTTTCCTTTCTCTCCTCCCTTTCCTCCTTCCTCCGTTTCCTCCTTCCATCTTTTCCTCCTTTCTTCATTTCTTTCCTCCTTCCTTCCTTTCCTCCTTTCTTTTTTCCTCCCTTTCCTCTTTCTTCCTCCCTTTATTTCTTCCTTTCCTCCCATTCTTCTTACCCTCCTTTCCTCCTTCCTTTCTTCTTTCCTTACTTTCTTCCTTTCCTACTTCCTTTCATCCTTTCTTCTTGCCCTCTTTCCTTCTTCCTTTCTTCTTTCCTTACTTTCTTCCTTTCCTCCTTCCTTCCTTTCTTCTTGCCTTCCTTTTCTCCTTCCTTTCTTCTTTCCTTAATTTCTCCCTTTTTCCTTCCTTCGTTTCTTCCTATCTATATTTCCTTCCGCTCCTCCTTCCTTCCTTTCATCCTTCCTTTCTATCTTTCCCATTCCTCCTCCTTTTCCTCCCTTCTTTTCCTACTTTCTTCCTCCCTTTCTTTCTATCTTCCTTTCCTCCTTCCTTTCTTCTTTCTTTACTTCTTTCTTTTCCTCCCTCCCCTTTTCCTTCTTCTTTCTTTTACTTTCCTTACTTTTTCTTTTCCTCCTTCCTTCCCTTCTTCCTCCCTTCAGTTCCTTCCTCTCCTCCTTCCTTTCTTCCTTTATTCCCTTCCTTTTCTCATTCCTTTTCTCCTTCCTTTCCTCCTTCTTTGCTCCCTATCCTCCTTCTATCCTTCCTTCCTTCCTTTCCTCCTTCATTTATTTCCTTCCTTCCTCCCTTTCTTCCTATCATCCTTCCTTCCTTCCTTTATTTCTTCCTCCTTCTTTTCTTTCCTCCTTTCTTTTTCTCTCCCTTTCCTCTTTCTTCCTCCCTTCATTTCTTCCTTTCCTCCCATTCTTCTTACCCTCCTTTCCTCCTTCATTTCCTTTACTTTCTTCCTACCTTCCACTCTATAGGGAAACCTTTGGCTGAGATGTCCTTAATTTTGTCTTGAAATCATTAAAATTGACAAGATAGGTGTTTTAAAAACCTACGCAGCACATCTCTGAGTGTCAGTGAATTTTCTCGACCTTTTAAAATCCTCCTTCTTCGATCGAGAATCGAACACGAGGTGGACAAACTACCACTGATCCACTGAAGACGCTCTCTTGAAGATTATCTCAATATGTGAGTATACTTTTCTTTAAACTACCCTCACTTGACACTCCCTCTGATACATCTTCTACAGCCTTGAAATGAAATGTGATTCCATAAGGATTCATTTACTACTCCCTATTATTTAAGTCCTTATCGACAAAAAAGTCTATCAATTTTTACTTTCCTCCTTTTTCCATTTCATTATTGGTAGAGGGAGATGGTAGATAAGTTGCCATAGTTAATCTTGGGAATATCAAGAGGAACCATAGCGTCCATTAGCGATGATTGTGACAAACGCGAGACCCTTAACATATGGGTTGAAGAGGGGTGGAGGTGGGGGTGGGAATGGGGGCACAAAAAATTCCTTCCAAATCGCACTCAGATGAAATCACTTTGCACTTGCTTGCCGCTCAAGTTGAATTAATGATTCCAACATGGTATAATCTGGTAGGGGAAGCTATGTATGACGTCAGCGATCACTATTTTAATCCTGTGTTGTAATCCTCATTCCCTGCACGCAGTTTCCCACACAAGAGGGTTGGAAGATCGCACCCCAGATGAGATACGAGCACCTGTCTGTCAGGACTTGAAAGAGAAATATTTGACAGCTGATTCAACAATCTGTCACTCGAAGATTTAACACATGTTTTAAATTAAAAAATATACCGACTAACGTGCTACCTCTTGCCTCGCTGGCATTGGTAGAGCGTGAGGCCCCCCCCCCCCCCCCAGGAGTTCACGACTAGTGGGACGTGGGTTGGCGACCACGGGACCCCAGCTGAGTCCACTTACTTGTACCGGGCTCCTCTCAATTGAACTAAATTAGATATCAGTGAATTACAATGTGTATAAACATTTCCTGTACCAGATTTCATTGCGTTTGGAAAATTAAATCGCGAGAAAAATCTATTTAAAAATTTCAAATTCGCTTGGCCGCCATGTTCGTTTTGTAGTTCAACGGTTTTTGAAAGTCTCATTGATAAACTTCTAGTAGTGCCCTTTATCTCCGTACAACATTTCAGGGTGACACCGCTAATAGTTTCAGAGATATAGAATGCCGGTGAAATATTTCGCACATCCGCCATCTTGTGGTTATGTAAACAATTGAACCAAGTTAGATGTCGGTCCATTACAATGTATATAAACATATACTGTACCAAGTTTTATTGCGTTTGGTTGGTTAAATCGCGAGAAACGTCTATCTAAAAGTCGCAAATTCGCGTGGCCGCCATGTTGGTTTTGTAGTTACCAGTTTTTCAAAAGTCACATAGGTGAACTTCTAGTAGTTCCCTCTATCACCGTAACAATTAGATGGTGATATCGGTAATAGTTTCGGAGATATTGAATGCTGGTGAAATATTTCACACAGCCGCCATGTTGGATTGGTGAGACGTATCAAAATTTGAAGGGCACGGTCAGGGTCTTCCGGAATAGTGCTATCAACTTACCGAGTTTCATTGAAATCGCTCCAGCCGTAAAGAAGTTATTAGGGGGGACACACACATGCACACGAACACGGACAAAAGGTGATTTCATAAGCCTATTTTTTCAAAATTTAAAATAGGCTAAACATGTAGGTGGAGGCACTATTGTGAGTAGGCTATTTTGAATTTCAATTGCATTCTGTAAGTATTTTCAACCTAAACCGCATTTTGCAAGTATTTTCTATCTAAATTGCAGTTTGTACGGTGGGCATTTCGTAAATTTGTTGATTCTCAGTTGCATTTTGTGAGTATATTTGAATATAATTTGCATTTTTTAACTATTTTCAGTCTAAATTGCATTTTGTAAGTATTGGCAATCCAAATGAGTATTTTGATTCCAAATAATATTTTTAATTTCAGTTTCAATTGCATTTTGTAAGTATTTTGAATTTCAATTGCGCTTTGTGAGTATTTTGAACCTCAATTGCATTTTGTAAGTGTTTTGAATTTCAAATGCATTTTGTAAGTATTTCGAATCTACGTACGTATTTTGAACCTATACTACATTTTGTGCGTATTCTTCAATCTATTCCTTTTTTGAGTATTTTTCTTCTAAATTACCTTTTGTATGTATTTCCACTCTATATTTTGTGAGTCGTTTCAATCTGAGTTCCTTTTTGTAAGTTTTTTCAGTCTCAATTTTCATTATGGTTTCCATTTTATTGCCAATTTCGCTATCACCTAGCAGGACTGCCCAACCTACGGCCCGCGAGACTATTTTGTCCGGCCCGCCACTCCATGTCACCAAAACTTTGAAACAACTAAAGCCAACTAGACAAAGCAGTGTGCTTACACCCCCTCCCAAGGTCATTGACTCACTGATGAACGCTTAAATCCTTATTAATGATTGGTACAACTAAGTTCAATCTTAAGTGGAGAGAAAATTTAGGTACCGGTACAAAGCTATTCCAGTCGTGGCGCTAAACTAAATTATTATGAACTTTGGTTCATAATTTGATTAGTAATTGTGTTTAATATTCACTCTTTGTCATTCATGCTGTATGAGTGCATATATTTTTAAAAAATTAGTGTTTTATTTTTTAGCCACTGCAAATAAATATAGAAAACGGGAACAATACTAAGCTCAGGCAGCCAAAAAACTCACCATATTGCACCTATATATATATTTTTAGGTAGATTTCATTAGAAAGCTAACTATTGCAATGGGTACCATGTTTCGACTTCCGGAAAATTTCGACATATCTTCACGTTTCACATCCCCTAGACCCCAAAACCACCGTCAGTTAAAAAGTTTATATATAATTTATGTATATATACATATATTACTTCCTTGTGGACACGATAACTACCGCAATTGTGCACCAATCAATTTGAATTTTTTACATAATATGTATCATTATAAAATCTCGGTCGAGTTCGTTAATGGGCACAATCGATCGAAGGGGGTGAAAATGAGGGGCTTTTTTTTTTCGAAAAAGTGAAATATCGCTATAACTCTCTTAATATTTGAAATATCGAATCCATTCAAATTTCATACTATGTATCGTATAAGGCCCAAAAATTTATGTTTGAAAAGTTTTTTGATAGCACCAACCATTGACCAAAAGGGTGAGAAAAAGTGGGTTTTTCGGGAAAAATTAATCATATCTCTCTTAAAATGAACAATATCAAAACCGTACAAAATGGACAATATTCCCCTAAGAATTACCTAAAACTTTTGTCTGAAAGAATTTTTGATATGACCCACCATTACGCCAAGGGATGAGCAAAATGATTTCGGAATTAGAAGAAAATGCAAAGTGCCATCAGAGGTTGCCATGACAACACTACTGAATTGATGAGGGATGAACCATCAGACGTTGCCATGACAACACCATTGCACGAGATCACATTCATTTTTCCATCTGAGTCTGAGGGAAGCGGCTTCGGTGAGATACCTGGTATCATGCTGAACTTCTATGCCCAAGGTCGTGGGTTCAAAGCCGGCCGAAGTCGACGGATTTTCTAAGAAAGCTAAAAATCCCTTAGTATGCCTTCCTTTGGAGGGGAAGTTCTAACGTTCGTTGTGAGTAGCTGGTTACGGTGGCATCTAGTAGCCATGTTCACAGCTAGGTGTCGTTGACGGTAGTATTTGGTAGCAAAATTAGGAACTGCTACTTGAAATTGACCTCTGCAGTCCGTACCTGAATTACAGACTAATATAGCCATCACAACTACACCGTTTATCAGACAAATTCTACACACACCCAAAGTACTCGGGGCTACATGACCGCGTTGTTGCTGCCCCAAAACTGAGGAACTAACCAAAATCTCTGCGGGAGATACAATTTTGCGTGAAGAAGTAACTGACCATTATATATTTTTTTTATTTTTTTTAATTTTTATTATTTTTAGCCTACTTTCGATTTTTGCAAATAATGAAAGCAGACTTATGAGATTACTACAGGGCCAAAAATTGTGTGTCTGTCTGTGTGTGTGTGTGTGTGTGTGTATGTGTGTGTGAGTCTGTGTGTGTGTGTGTGTGTGTGTGTGTGTGAGTGTGAGTACTCTGAATGTCTGCCCCCCCCCCCCTATCAATTCGAACACGGTGAAACCGAATTGAACGAAATTTGGTACAGAGGTAGAACAAGCAAAGGACACCTCAGTGTCATGTTTTATATCGCCGCCATCTTAACCAAATCTGCATGGCGGCCACTCAAACGTTCAAAACGTAAAATCAAATAGCGACTAACCAAATCATCCGATCTCTACCAAATTTGGTAATAACATACCTTCATATAGGACGCGTCTTGTGACCAAACTACAAGGTCATCCGCCGTACCATTTCAGGATGGCGGCCGTGCGAATTATGCAAACTTTATAATCCATATCATGGGACCCACCAGTTCCGATTATCGAGCCGAGAATCGATTTAACTGTTCTAAAGGAAGAGGCACGTTCGAAATTAAAAGTTTATTTTGTAATACTATTGTGCAGAAGTGATTTTAAAAAGCTGAGCCGTCTCGGTAAGAAGACAAGATGGCAGCGGATATCTTGTGCCTGACTTATATTTCACTAATTTGAGTATTGCATGCAATATAGCGTACTGATACAAAATAAATAAACTCAGTATGAAATGCTTTATACATAAATAATATACTCCACTGATGAAATCGTTAGGTCTAAATCATTATTTGCCAACAAGTTCTATGTAAGCCATTTTATATAGATTAATGTTCGTTGGCACAAATACGAGTTGGTCACTAGTCGTGGCCGAGTGAGGTACGTGTGTGCGCGCTGTGTGACCGCATTGGAAGAGTGTACGTTTCCTAATACCGGTGCTTCCGATAGTTCCACGGGTGTACTGACCTTCCGTGTGTCATTCAGACAATACTTTTTCAAGTAGTGTTCCAGATAGGACAACAAAACCAGAAACCCAGAAAACCCCGCTGAAAATCATGTCCGGATACCAGAGGAAAAACACTGTACGCTGCCAATGGGACAGACTGAGTTCTCGCCCCACACCAGGAGAAATTCACCGCTGGATTAGAGATACCCTCCGGTTGACTGTCGACCAAGTAGAAGCCATCCAGTTAAATGCGCAAGAAAAAACCATGTACATCAAGGTAATCAGCATATCTACTTATCAGAAATTGCTAAATACTTTTGCAGATCCTATTAAATTTCAGTATGACTCAGGCGAAATGACTAATGTTAAGCTCTCCACAGCAGATTCCAATTTTACCACAGCGCGTATATTTAATGTCCCACTCGAAGTTCCCCCTGAAATTTTCAAATCCGTCCTGTCGAAATATGGCACTGTGAGTGACGTCAGGAAAGAACAATGGTCTTCTGCTTATCAGTTCCCGGTGTATAATGGAATACGTGCAGTCACTATGGAAATCAAACAATATATCCCCTCCACTGAGAATTTTGGTGGCCGTTCTGGCTATATATCGTATAATGGACAGAAACAGACCTGTTTAATTTGCAATGCTAACACACATCTACGTATCAACTGACAAAGAAAATGATTCCCCTCGGTATAACTCCTACACAACAACGACGTGTCCAATACTCTGAAGTTGTGACACAGCAAACGACACATGAAAACATGCTTATTGTTCAGTCAGCTGGGACAACACCAGAAGTGGCCTCGGACACACATGACGCAGAACTGGTACCTTGCACTGACCAGATCAGCGAGCCACAGAGTGCCCCTGTGCTATCGGCAACCTGTATCGCAGCCTTAGAACCAACTCTGCCGTCACTACAGGCTGCCACAGAAATTTTGTCTTCACTGCCCCCACCATCTCTGGTACCTACCGACTCACTTAAGCAGGTGTATCGGGGATCCGAGAACGTATCTAAGAAGATTAAAACAAATGCCTCGATTGCCGTAACAGCCCCGAGGAATCAAACTGGCTCTACAAACGTTCCCGCAGCTGTGAAAAACAAACAAAATCTTCATTCTACGTCATCTAGGGACCCACGAACGCTCTCAAACGCTGACAGCCGGCCTATGAATGGCAGTCATAAGGAACTATCTCAACCTAATTTGACATAGTGCACCAGTATATTTCTCACCTGTGTCTTTTTTTTTTTCTCGAGTCCACCTTCCAGTATGTCTAGCACAGCTTTTATACTTCTCTTAATGGCGCAATTTCTCACTGTGGCCACTGTGAATATCAATGTAATAGAATGCCCTCTGAAAATTCAACTGTTGGAGAGATTCCTTCGAGATGCAGACATTGACATTGCCTTCGTTCAAGAAGTTGCTATACCCTGTTTGCCCATATCTGCCTTCTACAAACAATACATCAATACCGGTACTACGAATAGAGGGACCGGATTCCTCATAAGACATGATATCCCACTCGAAGGTGTGCTATGTCATCCATCAGGACGCATAATATCTGGACACATAAACAATACCACCCTGATAAATGTATATGCCCCATCCGGGTCCAATAAACGTGTGGAACGGAAAATATTCTTTCAACAGAGTATACTGCCTCATCTGCACGACGTTAAGGAAAAACTTATTCTTGCAGGGGATTTCAATTGTATTCAACGCCCAGAGGATTCCACTAGTCCATACCAAGGTGTCAACCCGGCTCTCAGGACCCTTCTTACCTCCCTACACCTCATTGATGCTGTGGATAGTTTAAGGGTGCCCCTGCCCCATTACACCTGTATAAGTCACAACTCCTCATCACGAATTGACCGCATCTACTTTTCACAGGAACTTATCCAGCATAGACGATATGAAGTGATACCTGCCAGTTTCACTAACCATCATGCTGTCGTATGTACAATCTCTTACCCCCATCCCATATTTCACATAGGAAGAGGTTATTGGAAACTGAATTGCTCGCTGTTACTGGAGGAGGAATGCCAAGATATTTTCAGACAACACTGGACTCGATGGGTCCAACAAAAATGCAAATTTCGCGACTGCGCAGACTGGTGGGATATTTTAGTTAAACCAGGGATCCGCCGTGTCTTTAAGAACATATCTTACCAACGAGGTCGGGAAAGACGGGATACAGTTGAATTTTACTATCGAGTTCTTCGCCAGCTCCAGCAAAGATCTGATGCTGGGGAGCGTATATATGACCCGATTCGGGAAGGTAAAACCATGCTCCTGTCTCTACAGCAACGAACGCTCGCTCATATAAACGTGGCTTTAAAAGATCGTACAGTGCTCCCGGACGAAAGTGCAAGTGTATACCATATCGCCAAAGGACAACGTGAGCGGCAACGTAAATATATCCACCGCCTCCGCACCAGTACTGGAAGTGTTGTCACCTCCCCTGACACTATACGTAGTGAAATATCATTATTTTATCAACGGTTCTACGCTAAGGCTCCAATTGATCCACAGCAGGTGACCCTATTGCTTTCATCTTGCAGTACCCAACTACCTCCGGACAACAAAACTCTGCTCAGCGCGGATATTACGGATGAAGAGATTCACTCTGTGGTTAAGCACCTCCCAAACAACCGCTCACCTGGCATTGATGGACTGCCATATGAAATGTATAAACACTTCTGGCCTCTCATTGGCAAAGAATTTTGTCATGTCTTGCGTACCATTCTCCAACGTCGTGCTCTTTGTCAATCACATCACGAGGGTACCATAGTCCTCATACCAAAAACATCCTCTCCCATGGCAGTTGGTGACTTCCGACCAGTTACTCTGCTCTGCAGTGATTATAAAGTCCTTACCAAAGTACTTGCATGCCGATTGAAGACTGTTCTACATGATATCATTGGTGATGAACAATGTTGCAGTATTCCTGGAATAACTCTGTTAACAAACTTAGCGATACTACGGGACCTACACCTAAAAGCCGAAATGCTCCCCACTGAGCCAATGAGTTTTCTCACCTTAGATCTTGATAAAGCTTTCGACCGCATCAGTCATGAATACTTGTACATGGTCTTGCAACACTTTGAATTTCCTGAAATCCTTATTGACTACATTCGTATGATAAATTGTAATGCTACGTCTCGAGTGCTCGTCAACGGTTTTCTTTCCCCTCTGATTCCAATACAACGATCAGTTAGGCAAGGATGTCCCCTTTCCATGCTACTTTTTGTCATTGGCCTTGAACCGTTCATTTGGACTACCCAGGTGAAGCTACAGGGTTACAAACTGTCCACACATGTTTTTGGCATGTGCGCCTATGCTGATGACGTATCAATATTGATCCGCAATAATGAAGACATCTCCCACATCGATAGCGTCCTTCAGCTCTACCATATCGCCTCTGGAGCACAATCGAACCCCCAGAAAACTGCTTTGCTTCCGCTCAATACTAACTCAGTGATTACCCAACAGCCCTGGTTCCGGATAGTAAATGAGGTGAACATTCTTGGCATTACCTGGAAGCAATCGCTTCTGGACACAGTGCAAGCAAACTGGACTAAGGTCATTGCCAAAGTTAGGGGAGTGCTGATCCAATTTGGTCAAAGAAACCTCAATATAGTGCAACGGGTCATGGTCCTCAACGTGTTTGCGCTCTCTAAAATGTCGCACAACTTTTTCCCACTTCCCAAAATGTTTGAGAGCCAATTGGCAAAATATACAGGTTGGTTTATATGGCAAGGATTTTTGTTCCGAGTACAACGGGAACAGTTGTATCTCCCATCCCGGCAAGGCGGGCTAGGGCTAACAGCTCATGGCATGAAATGCCGTGCACTCCTTTGCAAGAACGATATCACCATTCTTTCCCAACATGACACTTTAACGAAAGCGCTATACAAAGATATTCGAAACACAGCCCGTGGTTGTGATAGAGCTTTGCCGAAGATATTTAGGGACCATCAACAGCACCTTCTGGAAACTGTTCGCCAAATGCCTTCAAGGACTGTTCCAACGACGAAAAGTATTTATAACATGTTGCGGCAAGTGGTACACTCCAAACCGCGAATCGAGGCCACCACCCTCTACGTCCATTGGCCCACTGTTTGGAAAAATTTTGGGGCTATGACCATTTCTTCTGCTGTACACTCCCAGGTTTTTATCTTCCTCAACGATCTCATCCCAACCGCTCTACGGCGATATACCATCCCTCTTGAAGCTTACCCATGGTGTACTATATGTGGTCAAACTGATACGGCGATACACCGCTTCACATCATGCACGCGAGTTGCCTCTACGTGGCTGTGGTGTAAGGGAAAAGTATGTCAACTATTAAATGTGCCCACGGATGACCTTGATGACAGGAAGTTGATTCGTTTGTCGGTGACCGCCTTCCCCCAAATTAAACAGACTGCCATTGTGTGGATAATGGGCCAATATGTACACTTCGTGATGGACAATGATCAACATTTCTCGTTCCTGGATCTCAGGTATCACCTGCAGAAAGAGCGTTGGAAGCTTAGTGAAAGTGGACAATTGTACGATAAATATGGACACTATCTGGATTTTCTTGTGATGTAATAGTATGGTATTTATCATATCAAAAAATACTGTAATTCTGTAAAGAGCTAAAAAAAAAAAAAAAATGGATCCGTGGTAAAGCGTTAGTCTGTCATTCATATGCCTATGGTTCAAACCCCATCAGACGTTGGTTTTTTCTTGAAATATTACATATTTGTTGCTTTGTAATGACTCAGACATTTTAAAATTAAGCCTTATATTGTGAATATTACGGTGCAAAACATATCTATATATTTAAAACACTAAGCTGTTTTTTGTACACACGAGATTGTGAAAACGACTTAACCGATTGGCTTCGTAAGACATTCTAACGAAAGCTCTTGGCATGCAGATTTGCAGAGTTTCTTTAAAATAAACAAATATGTTACCATATATTTTTAAATTTATAAACAAAACTGCAAAATTATTGGCTCAGGCGCATGCGCAGTATCACGTTGGTTAATGACAGACATGGCGGACGTCCACCGCGTTTTAATGTAATAGTTATTATTATAAGAATTATAAAGGAGGGGAATATTGATTATGATGTTTCCACGATATATAAGGAATGGAATTTATTTAAAACACTAAGCTGTTTTTTGTACACACGAGATTGTGAAAACGACTTAACCGATTGGCTTCGTAAGACATTCTAACGAAAGCTCTTGGCATGCAGATTTGCAGAGTTTCTTTAAAATAAACAAATATGTTACCATATATTTTTAAATTTATAAACAAAACTGCAAAATTATTGGCTCAGGCGCATGCGCAGTATCACGTTGGTTAATGACAGACATGGCGGACGTCCACCGCGTTTTAATGTAATAGTTATTATTATAAGAATTATAAAGGAGGGGAATATTGATTATGATGTTTCCACGATATATAAGGAATGGAATTATAATAGACGGGAAATGTAGAAGAACTTACACATACTGTTGAGTGTGTATAATGTTTATGTAACACAATATTGCGTCAATTTTCCAGTGGATTGGTGGCTCAATGCTAGAGTTGCGAAGTTGAAAATTATGCAGTGTGAAATGGAGAGGGTTCGATTCCCACCTCCGACAGGTTTTTTTACTTTCCGTAATCTTATTTCTTGCAATTGGTATTACGTAGCCAAATCATACTTAACATTTAAAATTCCCCTAATGTAACGAATTCTCCTTAATAAAGAAAAAGATAATATTTGTAGCTCCCGCGCTTGCGCACAATGGCTTTATTTTACATGAGCGAAATGGCGCATCCCACCGCTTCTTACTGAGATTTTTGTTTATGAGAATTAAAAAGGGCCCCGAATATTGTTTATGATGTTTCCACAATATACATTGAAAGAGAATTATAAAATAAGGGAGGTATTTAAGAACTTAAACAGTCAGTTGAGTGAGTATGTATGTTTAAGTATTGTAATATTGCATGCCATTTACATTGTCTAGGTGGCTCATGGCCTGCGCTGGACTCAGCGAATTTCATTATGCATTATTTAGAGAGTTCGAGTCCCACCTCAGACATGAATTTTTATTTCCCAATTATTCTTTCTTGCTGTTGGTGTCGCATTGTCTAAACATATTTTACTTTTATTATTCCCATTAGGTAAGGAATTCCCCACGATTTACGTTGGCATACTTCTGAATTATTAAATTAAAATGGCCGCAATCGCTTCCGCCATGAGAGAATTGGCGACCATAATTAATTTGATGGACTCGGACATCGTGGTAATAATGTTCTCTGATAACCTGTGTTATTGTGATGTCTATATTGATGTGTGCATTTGTAATTAAGTTGGGGAATGGGGAGTTGACGACCGAGACTTTAAGTTAGGATCCATCCCGGTATTTGCCTGGAGTGGAAATGGGAAACCACGGAAAACCACATCCAAGATTACTGAGATGGGAATCGAATCTTGCTATTCTTAATTTTGCCACAAGAGTGCGCCCCGTTCCAGCCCTCACACCAGAATTAAATTTCTTGGCAGAGCAGGGATTGAACCCGTAATCCGGGATGATAGCTCAGAATGTAGTCTTAAGACTGGGCTTCCCTGTGTTAATATGATTTTTGACATGCACTGAACATATAATTCTAAAACTCCCTCCATTACGGCGGCTGGCGAAGTGATTCTATGCTCCCTCACATAATTTATTGTCATGGAAATGCAAAGGATTGTACCTACAACAGGTGATGGAAATGGCTTATTTAGAGCAGTTTCGTGCTGTTTATTTCAAAACGAAGAACTTCTTCCTGAGCTGCGTTTGCAAGCAAATTGTAAAAATAGTTGCAGGCAGGGATAATAATAATGATTTTATTTTTAGCGATCAGTCTCATCGCATTCTCATCAGCAACCAACTTGAGAATGAAAGCCTCTAAACTTCATTGTATCAGTGAATATTATTGTTTATTGATTATTTGTTTAGAGTACATAACAATGAATCTATCCATGCTGTGGATTTTTTCAATAGAAGTATTATTTGCCATTTAATATTTGGCGGCTGCGTTGATGCAGGCCACTATAGTGTTATTGAATATGACATTAATTTGGGGAGAAATGCTACTATAAATAAACCCATTTGACGAAAAAAAACCATTAGCCGCATTAAAATGGGAAATCGGAAGAAAATACGAAGCCACCTTTAAAATCCAATATAAATATGCCATTTCAGAAACAATTCCAGAGTATATGCTATACAGTGTAGGGTCCTTAACGAACAAATGTAAACATTGTTCTGCACAGTATTTCTCTTGCGAGAAATCTACGCTTGGTTACTTTGACCTTTGCTGTTGTAAAGGTAAAATTGATCTGACTAAATATAAAATATTGGACAGGCTGCAACAATTTTTCACTGGAGATGATATCTCGAGCAATTTCCGAAATAAAAATCGGCAGTACAACAATGCCATGAACTTCGTTTCATTCGGTACCGGTACCAATGTTACTGTGCCACATGCATACGGTCCATATTGTTTTAAAATGTATGGATTTGCAAATCATCGCATTTCTTCGTTATATTCCAAAATTATAAGCGACGGTTCTTGCGACCAGTTGTATATATTAGATTCTCCAGAAGCTAATCGAGTCAGATCTGCAAATCAAGTGAATTCTTGCAAAACTCCTACATTTAACATTCAAAATCCAGCTGACGATATTCGATGAGCTCGGCTCATAGTTTGGCATGGAGCCCCAATGGCAAACATTCATTCTTTCATGTGTGTGAATCTACTTCTAAGAGATAGTTAACGACATTATTCCTTTTTGCGGGAAAGTTATTCTTCATGGTGACTTCAGATCTGTTGCACGCTTCTCGCCAAACAGTTATTCACAATTATATTAAATACTCTTCTCTCTGGCCTTTCTCCAAAATACGCCACTTACTTAAAGACACGCGATTGAAACCAGGTGAAATGGAATTTTCTGATTATATGCTACATGTTAACGGCGACAACTTCTCTATGGATGGTGATAATCAAGTGTTACTGAATTACCTGCCAAACTTGCAACGCATGAGGATACAGTGCCTGAAACATTTACTTCTGCGAAGGATATAATAAATTTCTCGAAAGTTCGCATTTTTACACGAATGGTTGGTTCCTTAGTTTAAGGGCTGCAAAATGCGGTCATGTAGCCCCGTGTACTTTGGGTGTATGCGTAGAATCTGTCTGATGTATTGTATGTCTACCCCTTATTATTCCCGTTTTTCCAACGGGGTCGGGGATGAGATGCGATGGAAGTAATTGTGGCGGTGGTTTTTATGGCCGGATGCCCTTCCTGACGCCAACCTCATGAGAGGAGTTAATGAGAGATGAAATGAATGATGGTGAATGAAACTGGGCAAGGATGTGGAAGGAAGCGGCCGTGGCCTTTCAGAAGGTACTGTCCCAGCATTTGCCTGGTGTTGAAAATGGGAAACCACGGAAAACCATTTCAAGGACAGCCGACGGTGGGGCTCGAACCCACGCGTCTACCGAGTCAACAGAGAGCTTGGTCCCATGACCTAACGCTGCGCTTTAGCCAGCTGAGCCACCACTGTCGGTGCGTGGAATCTGTCTGATAACCGGTGTTAATAATGAGATGGCTGTATTAGTGTGTGTTATCTGTGATTCAGGTAAGGACTGAAGACGATCTAATTTTCAAGTACAGTAGTTCCCACTTTTGCTACCAAATGCTACCGTCCACGACACCTAGCTGCGGACTTGACTACTAGATGCCATCGTAGCCAGCACCTGGCGCCGAACTCTGGAACTAATATAGCGTTATCAAATAATCTAACCAACAAATTTTGGCTTCACACAAATGAACTGTAGTTAGTGGAAGATTCTTTTTCATGTCATAAATCTAAGGCATATGACCGCCGGATTTACTTCCCCTCCGAAGGAAGGCATACTGAGGGATTCTTACACAAAAAAAATGAACAATGTAATGAAATCAACTTATAAGTCATTGACCTTCTATCCAGTAACTTAGTTCCAAAAAAAATACTGTACACGAGCATTAACAGATTAAATACTGAAGATGAAAGATTGCACTGTCGACATTACAACATACTGCTGGCCATGACTGAAAACTTGATGAGGAAAATTGAGACCTATACGTTTATTTCAGTTTCCTGCATAGTTCTTGAATTTCTTGGAATTAAATTATGTGCCTCCACATAGTCCAAACGCTTGATTCATAGTTTTGCTCCTTAAGAAATCTGAACGTTTCCCAAGGGCTCCTAAATGCAACCATATTGCTTGGATTTGGAAATAATAAGTGCAGTTAAAATTAGGCAGAGAGGCCTAATCCTTCGACTTGATTTAACACCATCCGAAAAAACACTACCATTTTTTAAGAGGCAACATTTTCCAATTCGCTTGGCATACTTTATCACAATCAATACTCAAGGGGAAACTCTGCAACGTATAGGTCTCAATATTTACCTCATCGCGTTTTCAGTCATGGCCAGCAGTATGTTGCAACGTCGAGAGTGCAATCTTTTGACGCCCTTAAAGTTTCAACAGTGCCTAAAAGTAATCGTACAAAGAATATATATAAGAACATCCCTGGGTAAATATTTTCCCATTGGTCGTCATGTTTTGACGGGTTTCAACTAGTAATTAATTAAAACATAATTCGCCAGCAGATATGCTCGAGACATCTAGCAGCCAAAAAGTTAACTGCACGCCGGCCTACTTATTAACTTCCAGATTTTATTGAAAAGTTTCTTCTTATGGCCGCTAGAATGCACTCGCCCTGTTAGGATTATATTGTTCGATATTTCTCCACTAGATTTCACGACTGGTCTACATCGGACTCCATTGATAGTATACCATTGGCATTCTATGCGCATCGAATTTGAAGAATGACAGGATGATACTATGATACATTTTTAGCCTACTTTCGATTTTGCAAAAAATGAAAGTAGACTTATGAGATCACTACAGGGCGAAAAAAAGTGTGTCTGTCTGTGTGTGTGTATGTGTGTGTGTGAGTCTGTGTGTGTGTGTGTGTGTGTGTGTGTGAGTGTGTGTACTCTGAATGTCTGTCCCCCCCTATCAATTCGAACACGGATAGCGCAAATTGAACGAAATTTGGTACAAGGTAACAATAGCAAAGGACACCTTAGTGTCATGTTTTATATCGCCGCCATCTTGACGGAAAGGTAATGGCGGTCACACAAATGTTCAAAGCCTAAATCAAATTACGACTAACCTAATCATCCGATCTCTACCAAATTTTGCAACAACATACCTTTATGGAGAGAGCATCCTTTGACAAATCTAATAGGTCATTAGCCTGAGAGTTTGCGGATGGCGGCCATCTTTGTGTCAAAATCGATTACCCCTATTAATTCGAACACGGTGAAACCGAATGGAAATAAATTTGGGACAGAGGTAGCACTAGCAAAGGGCATCCCAGTGTCATGTTTTATATCGCCGCCATCTTGACGGAAACGTAATGGCGGCCACCCAAATGTTCAAAGCTTAAATCAAATTACGACTAACCTAATCATCCGATCTCTACCAAATTTTTCAACAACATATCTTTATGAAGGGAGCATCCTTTGACAAATCTAATAGGTCATTCGGATGGCGGCCATCTTTGTGTCAAAATCGATTACCCCTATTAATTCGAACACGGTGAAACCGAATGGAAAGAAATTTGGTACAGAGGTAGCACTAGCTGTGGGCACCTCAGTGTCATGTTTTATATCACCGCCATCTTGACGGAAACGTAATGGCGGCAACACAAATGTTCAAAGCTTAAATCAAATTATGACTAACCTAATCATCCGATCTCCACCAAATTTTGCAACAACATACCTTTATGGAGGAAGCATCCTTTGACAAATCTAGTAGGTCATTAGCCTAATAGTTTGCGGATGGCGGCCATCTTTGTGTCAAAATCGATTACCCCTATTAATTCAAACACGGTGAAACCGAATGGAAAGAAATTTGGTACAGAGGTAGCACTAGCTGTGGGCACCTCAGTGTCATGTTTTATATCACCGCCATCTTGACGGAAACGTAATGGCGGCAACACAAATGTTCAAAGCTTAAATCAAATTATGACTAACCTAATCATCCGATCTCCACCAAATTTTGCAACAACATACCTTTATGGAGGAAGCATCCTTTGACAAATCTAGTAGGTCATTAGCCTAATAGTTTGCGGATGGCGGCCATCTTTGTGTCAAAATCGATTACCCCTATTAATTCAAACACGGTGAAACCGAATGGAAAGAAATTTGGTACAGAGGTAGCACTAGCAAAGGGCATCACAGTGTCATGTTTTATATCGCCGCCATCTTGACGGAAACGTAATGGCGGCCACCCAAATGTTCAAAGCTTAAATCAAATTACGACTAACCTAATCATCCGATCTCTACCAAATTTTGCAACAACATATTTTTATGAAGGGAGCATCCTTTGACAAATATAATAGGTCATTAGCCTAATAGTTTGCGGATGGCGGCCATCTTTGTGTCAAAATCGATTACCCCTATTAATTCGAACACGGTGAAACCGAATGGAATGAAATTTGGTACAGAGGTAGCACTAGCTGAGGGCACCTCAGTGTCATGTATTATATCACCGCCATCTTGACAAAAACGTAATGGCGGCCACACAAATGTTCAAAGCTTAAATCAAATTACGACTAACCTAATCATCCGATCTCTTCCAAATTATTCAACAACATATCTTTTTGAAGGGAGCATCCTTTGACAAATCTAATAGGTCATTAGCCTAATAGTTTGCGGATGGCGGCCATCTTTGTGTCAAAATCGATTACCCCTATTAATTCGAACACGGTGAAACCGAATGGAAAGAAATTTGGTACAGAGGTAGCACTAGCTGTGGGCACCTCAGTGTCATGTTTTATATCACCGCCATCTTGACGGAAACGTAATGGCGGCAACACAAATGTTCAAAGCTTAAATCAAATTATGACTAACCTAATCATCCGATCTCCACCAAATTTTGCAACAACATACCTTTATGGAGGAAGCATCCTTTGACAAATCTAGTAGGTCATTAGCCTAATAGTTTGCGGATGGCGGCCATCTTTGTGTCAAAATCGATTACCCCTATTAATTCAAACACGGTGAAACCGAATGGAAAGAAATTTGGTACAGAGGTAGCACTAGCAAAGGGCATCCCAGTGTCATGTTTTATATCGCCGCCATCTTGACGGAAACGCAATGGCGGCCACCCAAATGTTCAAAGCTTAAATCAAATTACGACTAACCTAATCATCCGATCTCTACCAAATTTTGCAACAACATATTATTATGAAGGGAGCATCCTTTGACAAATATAATAGGTCATTAGCCTAATAGTTTGCGGATGGCGGCCATCTTTGTGTCAAAATCGATTACCCCTATTAATTCGAACACGGTGAAACCGAATGGAATGAAATTTGGTACAAAGGTAGCACTAGCTGAGGGCACCTCAGTGTCATGTATTATATCACAGCCATCTTGACGAAAACGTAATGGCGGCCACACAAATGTTCAAAGCTTAAATCAAATTACGACTAACCTAATCATCCTTTCTCTTCCAAATTGTTCAACAACATATCTTTTTGAAGGGAGCATCCTTTGACAAATCTAATAGGTCATTAGCCTAATAGTTTGCGGATGGCGGCCATCTTTGTGTCAAAATCGATTACCCCTATTAATTCGAACACGGTGAAACCGAATGGAAAGAAATTAGGTACAGAGGTAGCACTAGCAAAGGGCATCCCAGTGTCATGTTTTATATCACCGCCATCTTGACGGAAACGTAATGGCGTCCACCGAAATGTTCAAAGCTTAAATCAAATTACGACTAACCTAATCATCCGATCTCTACCAAATTTTGCAACAACATATCTTTATGAAGGGAGCATCCTTTGACAAATCTAATAGGTCATTAGCCTAATAGTTTGCGGATGGTGGCCATCTTTTTGTCAAAATCGATTACCCCTATTAATTCGAACACGGTGAAACCGAATGGAAAGAAATTTGGTACAGAGGTAGCACTAGCTGTGGGCACCTCAGTGTCATGTTTTATATCACCGCGATCTTGACGGAAACGTAATGGCGGCAACACAAATGTTCAAAGCTTAAATCAAATTATGACTAACCTAATCATCCGATCTCCAACAAATTTTGCAACAACATACCTTTATGGAGGAAGCATCGTTTAACAAATCTAGTAGGTCATTAGCGTAATAGTTTGCGGATGGCGGCCATCTTTGTGTCAAAATCGATTACCCCTATTAATTCGAACACGGTGAAACCGAATGGAAAGAAATTTGGTACAGAGGTAGCACTAGCAAAGGGCATCCCAGTGTCATGTTTTATATCGCCGCCATCTTGACGGAAACGTAATGGCGGCCACCCAAATGTTCAAAGCTTAAATCAAATTACGACTAATCTAATCATCCGATCTCTACCAAATTTTGCAACAACATATTTTTATGAAGGGAGCATCCTTTGACAAATATAATAGGTCATTAGCCTAATAGTTTGCGGATGGAGGCCATCTTTGTGTCAAAATCGATTACCCCTATTAATTCGAACACGGTGAAACCGAATGGAATGAAATTTGGTACAGAGGTAGCACTAGCTGAGGGCACCTCAGTGTCATGTATTATATCACCGCCATCTTGACGAAAACGTAATGGCGGCCACACAAATGTTCAAAGCTTAAATCAAATTACGACTAACCTAATCATCCGATCTCTTCCAAATTGTTCAACAACATATCTTTTTGAAGGGAGCATCCTTTGACAAATCTAATAGGTCATTAGCCTAATAGTTTGCGGATGGCGGCCATCTTTGTGTCAAAATCGATTACCCCTATTAATTCGAACACGGTGAAACCGAATGGAAAGAAATTTGGTACAGAGGTAGCACTAGCAAAGGGCATCCCAGTGTCATATTTTATATCGCCGCCATCTTGACGGAAACGTAATGGCGGCCACCCAAATGTTCAAAGCTTAAATCAAATTACGACTAACCTAATCATCCGATCTCTACCAAATTTTGCAACAACATATCTTTATGAAGGGAGCATCCTTTGACAAATCTAATAGGTCATTAGCCTAATAGTTTGCGGATTGCGGCCATCTTTGTGTCAAAATCGATTACCCCTATTAATTCGAACACGGTGAAACTGAATGGAAAGAAATTTGGTACAGAGGTAGCACTAGCACAGGGCATCCCAGTGTCATGTTTTATATCGCCGCCATCTTGACGGAACCGTAATGGTAGCCACCCAAATGTTCAAAGCTTAAATCAAATTACGACTAACCTAATCATCCGATCTCTACCAAATTTTGCAACAACATATTTTTATGAAGGGAGCATCCTTTGACAAATCTAATAGGTCATTAGCCTAATAGTTTGCGGATGGCGGCCATCATTGTGTCAAAATAGATTACCCCTATTAATTCGAACACGGTGAAACCGAATGGAATGAAATTTGGTACAGTGGCAGCACTAGCTGAGGGCACCTCAGTTTCATGTTTTATATCACCGCCATCTTGACGGAAACGTAATGGCGGCCACCCAAATGTTCAAAGCTTAAATCAAATTACGACTAACCTAATCATCCGATCTCTACCACATTTTGCAACAACATATTTTTATGAAGGGAGCTTCCTTTGACAAATCTAATAGGTCATTAGCCTAATAGTTTGCGGATGGCGTCCATCTTTGTGTCGAAATCGATTACCCCTATTAATTCGAACACGGTGAAACCGAATGGAATGAAATTTTGGTACAGAGGTAGCACTAGCTGAGGGCACCTCAGTATCATGTATTATATCACCGCCATCTTGACGAAAACGTAATGGCGTCCACACAAATGTTCAAAGCTTAAATCAAATTATGACTAACCTAATCTTCCGATCTCCACCAAATTTTGCAACAACATACCTTTATGGAGGAAGCATCCTTTGACAAATCTAATAGGTCATTAGCCTAATAGTTTGCGGATGGCGGCCATCTTTTTGTCAAAATCGATTACCCCTATTAATTCGAACACGGTGAAAGCGAATGGAATGAAATTTGGTACAGAGGTAGCACTAGCAAAGGGCACCTCAGTGTCATGTTTTATATCGCCGCCATCTTGACGGAAACGTAATGGCGGCCACACAAATATTCAAAGCTTAATTCAAATTACGATTAACCTAATCATCCGATCTCTACCAAATTTTGCATCAACATACCATTAAGGAGGGAGCAGCCTTTGACCAAACTAATAGGTCATTAGCCTAATATTTTGCGGATGGCGGCCATCTTTGTTTGAAAATCGATTCCCCCTATTAATTCGAACACGGTGAAACCGAATGGAACGAAATTTGGTACAGAGGTAGCACAAGAAAAGGCCATCTCAGTGTCATGTTTTATATCACCGACATCTTGACGGAAACGTAATCGCGGCCACCCAAATGTTAAAGGCTAAAATGTAATTACGACTAACGTAATAATCTAGTCTCTACCAAATTTTGCAACAACAAATCTTTATGTGGGAAGCATATTCTGACCAAACTGCTAGATCATCAGCCCAATAGTTTGCAGATGGTGGCCAAGTATGTGTGCAAATCGATTCCCCCTATCAATTCAAACACGGTGAAACCGAATCGAACGAAATTTGGTACAGAGGTAGCACTAGCAAAAGGCACCTCAGTGTCATGTTTTATATCGCCGCCATCTTGACGGAAACGGAATGACGGCCACCCAAATGTTAAAATCTTAAATCAAATTTCGACCATCCTAATAATTTGATCTCTACCGGATTTTGCAACAACATGCCTTTTTGTGGAAATCATCTTATGACTGACTACAAGGTCATCAGCCCAATAGTTTGCAAATAGCGGCCATGTATGTGTGCAAATTCATTCCCCAGATCATTTCAAACACGGTGAAACCGAATTGAATGATTTTTTTTACAGAGGTAGCACTAGCAAAGGGCACCTCATATTCATGTTTAATATCCCTATAGCACGTTGTATTTCAACAAGCTACTACAACCAACATTCAATTATACTCCTTGAAAAGGACAAAGAGTTATAACAACACCCATGCATTTAGGAGAAAGTAGGCTATATGTTCTTTACTGAACATCTTGTTAGCGTATGGATTTTAGCGCCGGGAGTGTCGGAGGACATGTTCGGCTCGCCATTTTGTAGCTGCTTCTAGGCGGACACCGATGGGGTGAGCTGCAAGTTCCGTAACGTGTGGAGTGTTGTCTGGGGAGGAAAGTTTGAAAGTAAGGACGAGGAGTTGGAAAGTAGCGGCTGTGGCCTATAGTTAGGGACCAACCCCGGCATTTCCCTGGAGGGAAGATGGGAATCCACGGAAGACCATCTTCAAGGTTGCCGGCAGGGGGATTCAAACCTCCTCGCCTCCCGGATGTGACTAACTGCCAGCAGTCACGCCGTAACGACCTCGGTTAACTCGCCCGGTAGACCGTTAGATAGTTACACATCAGTGCCGAAACCTTGCATAAAGGACAGTGTGACCACAAATATAAAAATGGACCCCTAATGACGAGAAGGTTACCGTCCCCATAAGACAAAAAAATATGTTTAGTATATGCATAAAATTATGAAAAACAAAGTTAATTAAGCTCCAATTATAAAATACTTTCTCGCAATAAATGAGGTCTGATCCTTTTACGAAAAGCTGCATATTCTGTCTATTTTCGCCTATCCCCAACTTTGCCCGGAGAAATCTACCTCCGCCTTCCGGCGTGCCGAGAGGATTTTTTTTTATATCCATACCCCCCAAACTTCCCGGAGTGTTATTGGCCCGCAAGGTCCCCCAACTATTTACAATGTGGCCCTTAGTTAAAAAAGGTTGGCCACCCTTGACCTAGACCATTAGGTGCCAATAACCTAGATGTTAGGCCCCTTAAAGAACATTTATCATCATCATCATCAGGGCGTGGGTTCGAATCCCACCACGGTCGTCCTGAAAATAGTTTTCAAGGTTTCGCGTTTCCACCAACATGAAAATGCCGGGACGGTTCCTTTAAACAGATCCATGGCCGTTTTCCTCCTTTCCTGGCTCATCCTGAAAATAAAATAAAATAAATGGTTATTGGCTACATCAATGAAATTATTATACTTGAAATTCTGATATACGAGACAATTTGAACAATAATACAGGGTGCCAGAAAATGTTCTCCGCAGCAACTACGAGCTGCTGCCAGAGGTAGCATCAGTAGTTACGTTGGCAGCACGGTGTCCTTGACAGGGTGAATCCCACACGTGTGGACTGTAGGCTGTCGAAATCTTCAGTGTGTATTGCAATAAACAAGCCTTCAATTAGAATATTGGAAGAGTGCAACAGTATACAGGCGGTAATGCTTACTACTGAAGAGAGAGTGTTTTTTTTTTTGGTGGAATACGTTTTTCGCGAAGGCGGTTGGTTTGCAGTAAATGTAAAATTAAAATTTCAGGCGAGGTTTCCTAATTCAAATTGTCCAAACCGTGATACCGTTCGGGATTTGATAAGTAAATTTCGTTTTGTCGGTCACACTTCCTGCATCTGTTATGAATGGCTATGGTGAGTACAAAGTTTACTAAAACTCAGCAATTGTTCTAGGTTTGTGCCGTGTCTTGTGTGGGGTTTCGCCTAGGACGCCAAGCTGGCTCATCGGCGGGCTCTTGGTGTCCCCGCCCGGACCCCCACAGGAGTAACGAACTGCGTGCTACCTTCCTTTATATACCATCTTTTTGGAAGCCTTCATAGGAAGGTTAAGGCTGATTGAGCTTTTAGTTCTCGCAGTCAAGTGGTGCAGTTGCACCTAATATAAAGGGAGGTGGCGTGCAGTTCGTTACTCCTGTGGGAGTCCGGGCGGGGACACCAAGAGCCCGCCGATGAGCCAGCTTGGTGTCCTAGGCGAAACCCCACACAAGACACGGCACAAACCTAGAAGAATTGCTGAGTTTTAATTCACCGGCCGTGAGAGTCAATATACCTACAAGGTTTACTGTTTGTTTGTTTGTTTGTTTTGATACAAGCGGCAGCCGTGCTGCCAACGTAACTACTGATGCTAGTTCTCGCAGCAGCAGTAGGCACTGCGGAGATCATTTCATGGCGCCCTGTAAAATAAGAAACCCATGTAGCTCACTGGCCTAGTATTAATCTTCAAAATTGACAGCACTTAGCTGCATACCAACGATACCGTTCAATTACCTCAATACAGAATTAAATTTTTGGCACAGCTGGAAATCAGACTTGGATCCTCGGGGTGGTAGTCAATCATGCTACCCATTACACCACGATGCGTTCATTTAAATGGTATGTACCTCATTCAGGTCAATAGGATACCGACAGCAGTGGCTATGCTCGCTAAAGCGCGGCATTAGGTCATGGGGCCAAGCTCTCTGCTGACTCGGTAGACGCGTGGGTTCGAGCCCCACCGTCGGCCGTCCTTGAAATGGTTTTCCGTGGTTTCCCATTTTCAACACCAGGCAAATGCTGGGACGGTACCTTCTGACAGGCCACGGCCGCTTCCTTCCACATCCTTGCCCAGTTTCATTCATCTTCATCCATTCCGTCTCTCATCCCGACGCGCAGGTCGCCCACGGGCGTCGACTTGAAAGACCTGCACTCGGCCTCTCAGGAGGCTACACGAAAAAAAAAAAAAAAAAGTCAATAGGATTTATATTTGTTTTTATACACTGTATTTGATCTTAAGCCAGCCCCGTGGTGTTTGGGTAGCGCGCCTGCCTCTCACCCGGAGGCCCCGGGTTCGATTCCCGACTCCGTCAGGGATTTTAGAAACTGACGTGAGGGCTGGAACGGGGTGCACTCAGCCTCTCGAGGACAATTGAGTAGCTGTCTGACAGTGAGGCAGCAGCTTGCCACGATGGGTGAGTGGATAGCGTGTTGGTCTACTAACCCCAAGATTGCAGGTTCGCTCCTGGTCGTGGTAAGTGATTTTTTTTTTGAAAGGCGGCAAAAATACGACACGCATGTCATACGATGTTGGCGTGTCAAAGAACCCTTTTGAATTCAGTAGGCCGTGTTCATAATGGAAAAATTAATCTCGGGAGTTTCCGCCAACACAAAGTTCCTCATTTCTCTACTAGAAAGCGCTATAGTGTTCAAGGAGGATAGATAACTAACCTCCTTGACTTTCATATTGATTCAAGGAACAACGAAATTCGACATGCTAGCTACCCTCTGGGTGTCAAATTACAAAGCTTGCACCCAGCACGCGACGCCATACGATATTATTAGCCTATTATTAGTGAGGCAGCGCCCCGATCACGATAACCAAGATTAACGTCCGAGGCAACCCGATGCGCTAATCACGTGTCACCCCAAATATCTGCAGGTCAATTGGCTGGGCAGCGGTCGCTTGGTAGGCCTAGGCCCTTAATGGGCTGTAGTTGCAGGGGTTATTATTATATTTATTCTAAAAAAAGAACTATTTTCAGTTGCTATGAATTAAAATGCTATAAAAGTACTCAATTTACGATTTGTGTTAGTGATAGAGGTACATTTTGTAGGTGCAGATGTAATACACACCCTAAAACAAGGAATAGTAGGAAATGTATTATAACCTTGGGATATATAAGGCAACGATGATGCACGGTAAAATATTTGGCAAATTCTGAAAAATTTCTAAAAAACTCTTATGATAAGAATTTTGACATTATAAATGTTGCTTTTGGTTGCCACAAGCATACCATTACTGCGATATGATTTGTTATACCTGCGAAAACTTTTTAATAATACAGACTCATCTGCTATTTTAGACATAATTTCCCTTGGCTACCGATCAGCTCAGAAGGGCCGCGGAGTTACGCTGTACGCCCCACTACCCAGGACTGAGTCATACAAACTAGGTTTTGTAAATAGATCGATCTGTGCATGGAACAGCCTTCCGTGTTCTCTGAAGGCCAGCAACAATAATGCCGTTCAGTTCAAGAGGAAGCTTCAGCATTATTTGTTCAACAAGTAGGTTGCTCTTCATAAATTATGCCTCGATTCTTTGTTGTGCTAGTGTTTCCCGTGTATCTCTATTTGCAATATTTATTTGATCTCTTCTCTTGTTGTTCCTCCCTTATCTATTATATAAAACTAAGTGTCCTGACTGACTGACTGACTGACTGACTGACTGACTCATCATCGCCCAGCCAAAACTATTAAAGTTAGATACATGAAATTTTGGGGATATGTTCGTTGTAAGTCAAAAACGCCCACTAAGGAAGGATTTTTGGATATTCAGGTTCTAAAGGGGTGTTAAGGGGGTACACCTGCATTTCATTGAATTACAATATCTCCGGATAGGTTTCATTGAGGGATGTGATACTCGGCATATAAACTCATCATTAAATATAAGAAGATACGTGTCTGAGGGTTTTTCGATGTGGTGTATATTATGAGGTGAAAGGGGTGAAAAGTGGGGGTTGAAGGATTCCTAACGGACCGTGTATCTCTTAAACGACAAAGGCGAGAAATTTGAAACTCAGCGGCGGAAAAAAAATCAGCTTAAAAAATTAGTAAATAGGTGTTTGAGCGTTTTTTCATAAATCCAATTTAAGGGGTCCATGGGGAGGGGTGAAATTCTGGGGGGAAAAAAATCAGGAATGAGAATGTCCTAACTGATTGACTGACTGACTCACTCATCAAACTCAAGGGGAGAAAACTGCTTAAAAATAAGTAAATAGGTTTTCGATAGTTTTTTTTCATAAATCACATTTAAGGGGTTCATGGGGAGGGGTGAAATTCTGAAAAAACAAATTTGAAAGAAAATGTCCTGACTCACTTACTCACTCATCATTGCCCAGCCATTTTGCGGATATGTTCATTGTATGTCAAAACCGTCCACTAAGGGTGGATTTTCGGATATTCAGGTTCTAAATGGGTCTTAAGGGGGGGGGGGGTTAAACCTGCATTTCATTGGATTACAATATCTCCCGATTGGCTTCATTGGGGGATGTGATACTCGGCATATAAACTCATCATTAAAAATAAGAAGACACGTGTCGGAGGGTTTTTCGATGTGGTGTGTATTATAAGGTGAAAGGGGTGAAAAGGGGGGTTGAAGAATTCCTAACGGAGCGTGTATCTCTTAAACGACATGGGCGAGAAGTTTGAAATTCAGCGGAAAAAAATCAGCTATAAAAATAAGTAAATCGGTGTACGATCGTTTTTTCATAAATTCAATTTAAGGGGCAAATGAGTTGGGGTGCAATTCTGGAAAAGAAAAGGAGAGAAAGTGTCCTAACTGACTGACTAACTCACTCACTCATCAAACTCAGGGGAAAGAGACATCATAAAAAATAACTTAATAGGTGTTCGAGCGTTTTTTCATAAATCCAATTTAAGGGGCCCATGGGAAGGGGTGAAATACTGGTAAAAATTGTTGAAAGAAAATGTCGTGACTGACTCACTCACTCATCATCGCCCAGCGAAAACTATTGAAGTTGGAAACATGAAATTCTGGGAATATGTTCGCTGTATGTCGAAAATGTTAACTAAGGAAGGATTTTTGTTTGTTCGGGTTCTAAAGAGGTGTCAAGGGGGGTAAACCTGCATGTCATTGAATAACGATATCTCATGAGTTGTTTCTTTGGGGATGTGATATTCGGCATATAAACTAATCATTAAAAATAAGCAGACATATGTCTAAAGGTTTATCGATGTGGTGTATATTATGAGGTGAAAGGGGTGAAAATTGGGGGTTGAAGGGTTCTTAACGGAGCGTGTATCTCTTAAACGATATAGGCGAAAAGTTTGAAATTCAGCGGAAAAAAACAGCTTACAATATAAGTAAATAGGTGTTCGACCGTTTTTTTTTTTCATAAATCCAATTTAAGGGGCCCTTGGAGAGGGGTGAGATTCTGGGGGAAAAAACAGGAAAGAAAGTGTTCTAACTGATTAATACACTCACTCATCAAACTCAGGGGGGAAGAACAGCTTAAATATAATAAATAGGTGTTGGATCGTTTTGTTTTTTCATATATCCATTTAAGGGGCCCATGGGGAGGGGTGAAATTCTGGGGGAAAGGCAGGAAAGAAAGTGTCCTAACTGAATGACTACCTTCCTCGCTCATCAATCTCAGGGGGAAAAACAGCTTCAAAATAAGTAAATAGGTGTTCGAACGTTTTTTTCCTAAATTCAATTTAAGGGTTCATGGGAAGGGATGAAATTCTCAAAAATAAATGAAAGAAAATGTCCTGACTGACTGACTCACTCATCATTGCCCAGCCAAAATTATTGAAGTTAGAGACATGAAATTTTAGGGATATGTTCGTTGTATGTCGAAAACGACCACTAAGGAAAGATTTTTGGATATTCAGGTTCTAAAGGGGTGTTAAGGGGGTAAACGTGCATTTCAGTGAATAACAATATCTCACGAGTGGTTTCATTTGTGGATGTGATACTTGGCATATAAACTATTCATTAAAACTAAGCTGACACATGTTTTTTGGTTTTTCGATGTGGTGTATATTATGAGGTGAAAGGGATGAAAAGTGGGGGTTGAAAGTTTCCTAATGGAGCGTGTACCTCTTAAACGACATAGCGAGAAGTTTGAAACTCAGCGGAAAACAATCATCTTAAAAATAAATAAATAAATAGGTGTTCGACCTTTTTTCATAAATCCAATTTAAGGGGCCCATGTGGAGGGGTGAAATTCTGGAAGAAAAAACGTCCACTAAGGAAGGATTTTTGGATATTCACTCTCATCGACCAACCAAAACTATTAATGTTAGAAGAATTATATTTTGGGGATATGTTTGTTGTGTGTCGAAAACGTCTACCAAGGAGGGATTTTAGGATATTCATGTTCTAAAGGGGTGTAACGGGGTTAAACCTACATTTCATTGAATAAGAATATGACCCGACTATGACGCGAGCGAAGCCGCGGGTACTTGCTAGTCCTATATAAATGTGCATTTACCATCCTCCTAATGCATACTGTAAATAATGTAATCATTGCTCGGTTCTCAGTAATTGCCATCTTGTGTACATATGTAAATACGAGTATAACCCAGTATATATATTGGGAGCCCTGACGCATCCCGAATGCGAAGTGGGGCTTTGCTCTTTTCAGAGACTCCTTTTAGTGTACTGTAAATATAGTGTAAGGCACTAATAAATAAATATGAAATGAAAAAAAAAAGAAATATGAGTATCATTTGTCAACAATAATTGTAGCATGTTCAACAATCGAATAAGTATTGACATATTATTCCTATCTTAAGCTGGATCTCCCCCCAAAAAGCAAAAGGCGCCTTGACAAAATATTAAGCTGTTATGCCTCAAGAAGGTTTGTCATTTTAAAAACTGTAATGTGTAGTGTTTACAAATGTCATTTGTACAGGTACAGTACCACAAAGAAAATAAAAATAAATAAAACAATATAAAACAAGATATTCAAATGTTTTTCTGAATAATCTAAGAGTGGCCTAATAATGTGGCCAGTAACTAATTATTCAATTACTGTACGACTTGGGGGACCTAAGAGGTGAAGATAATGTTGAAGGAACTCTTAGTTTCCTTGGGAAAGAAGTGCGATGAGCTTCGTAACGTAATATTTGGTCCTCTATCTCAGCGATTGTCCGGGCAGGGTGTACCAAAAGCCTGCTGAAGAGCCTGGCTTGCTGCACCTAACCGAAACCCCACAAAATGCATGGCAAGATGGAAGATGATTTTGTTGGAGTGTAATGACTGGCCGTGAAAACCAATATTGCATAAATATTGAAATATTAAATTATTAGATGACATTTTTCAGTGTTGTCTAAGTAATCTATTGTTAGAAGCTTTTCAGTCGGTCAACACGAGTGTGCTCAATTAGATTGGGCGGGAAGTTACAATTAATTTCCGAGTACCTGAAATAAATAAGATAAATTATAGAACACTACTCACATAAATAGGGGGGATAAATTGGATGACTAGTTTCGTTCGTCAAGCGAACATTATCAGATCTTGTTCACTTAGGTACACATTTGTACACAATGTTTAACTTAAATTATAACCTTGCGTGGTGGTACAGTGGTAAAGCTGATGGCCTCTCACCACGGTCGACCGGGGTCGATTCCCGGTCAATACATGTGGGATTTTCCAATTGAAATGCCATGTTCTCTGGTTCGGATTCCATGTAAAAAGGAGGTCCCGTGGTTCATTATCGCAAGATTAATGGTCACGTAAAACTACCAATTTCCTTTTAAATTATTTACAGTATATATGAATTGCAACCAATAGTCATAGCAGGGTATCTTAATTGAATGCCCGTGGGCTCCCAGTAAGTAAACTTTTAAGTGGTTAAAACATTCACTACCATGGCACTGTCACTGATACCTAGCAGCAAACGTTGGAACCTGATAGAGCGTTTCTAACCAGCCAAATATAACCTTCAAATTTGGCTACTTTGCCTTTTCAGTGTAGAGTTTTAGTTAAATTGGATCACATCATGTTAATATGAAACTGAAGGGCGTTAGCTTCAAGTACGAGTGATTTGACATTAAGTGGCGGTAGCTGGCAGTGTAACGGTCGGTCTAAGTTTAGCAGCTCTCCTATTGTTTGAGCTGTCGGCTGAGTGATACATACTCACCTCTTTAATGAGAGCAGCATTCAAGTACTGTGCAACCTTGTATGCCGCCTGCCATGGGCCGGCCCATTCACTCACCCGCGGGGTCACTATACCACATGGGCACCTCCCAAACTGCTCGCCATCTTTCACTCCCACAATGAGCGAGGACCCAGGGACAAGGAGGACTTCTTCTTCATCTTCTTCTTCCTATATGCAAGTTTAGGGAAAACATGTTGCTGAATATTCATATTAAAATTATTTTATAAAAATAATACAAGTAATAATAATAATAAAATACGATCCTTACAGTAGTCGCATATGATGTGTAACATCTGACATGTTATTCGAATAATTCCATATTACTTAGTCGCATTTCTTTAAGAATGAACTCATAGTGGTACCTTGTGCCAGCAAACATGAAGGATTCCTTCGTGTTATTAACATCGGTAAGTTCTCATTACTATTATTTCTGCAATAACTACTTGTAAAACTCCAGTGACAAATCCTTTCAGCAAATATGATATTAGTGCTGTGTTTTGGCCGACAGTACCTCGAGTGCTTACATTAAATAAGAATACAGCAAAAGTAGGAAGTTTTAATAAATCATAATTGTATTCAGCAAATATGATTTAATGAATATTTTCACACCAAGGAACGACAGTTTGAAGATAATTTATTATAGGAATATCTGTAATGCACCTCCAAACCTTGAGGTAAACCGTATGCGATTTACATTCCACATAGCCACATGGCCAACAGTACGTCGTTGCACCAATCTCTGACACAGCGCGCTACTTGTAAAACTCCTGTACCAAATCCTTTCATCAAATAAGATATAATGAATATTTTCACTCCAAAGAACGAAAACTTGAAGATGATTAATTGTAGGAATTTCTTTCATGGGGATACCAAACCTTTATTTGAACCGTATGCTATATACATTACACATAGTGCTGTATTTTGGCCGACAGTAGGGGAAGGGTGGGCATAGTGGCCACGCTAACGGGACAACATTGTTTTCAATAAGTTAAAATTGTTAAAAACAAATAAAAATTGGCCATACTCTAGTTTATTTAGTTATGTATCTTTAAACAAATCATTGTAACTATATCTTAGTTACTTTTTGAAGAAAAAAAAGTTTTTTCAAACCTCTACCAAATGGCCACTTTGCCCTATGGGGTAGGGAAAATGGCCACTAGATGGCCCTTATACCCGTTGTTACAAATAACCCTGCAAATGCATTTAACAAAAATTTATGAGCATATGTTTTACAAATCAAAGTATTGTTATAAATCTCCACATATGTTTTAGGGCCCCTATCATTTTATAAAACTAATTTTCAATTTTTTATTGAGTACAATAAAAAATACAGAAGTTGAAATGCTTCAAAACATTTTATGGATATTGTGTTTAGCCTATTTTTGTTTAATTGCACATTTCACATATGAATTCATTGTCCTCCTCATCACACCCAGCACAATCCTCGTGTACCCATATCAGGCAAATAGAGCATCTGATCCACCCTTCATTGCTTTTGGACTTTGAATATAATTCCTGGCAGTGAAGGTAATTTGTATCACTCTCGTCACTATCGGAGTTACTATCTCCTTTAGTGAACAAAGCACGTTTTGCCACTTTTGCTTTCCTTTTCTCCTGAATACCTTTATTCTTCATCACCTCTTTATCACCTCAACCCAGCGGGGCTCGATCCTGGAACCATCAGCATGTCACGATTCCGAAGGCCGGCGCTTAACCGATTGAGCTACCACCCTGCTCATTCAAGGAGATGTTTAAAACGTTCAATAAGTATCCCATTTAAAAGCACAAACTTTGCTTAGTCCAGGCTTCATATAAATATTTTACTAAAAAATATAATATGTAGTGTCGGGCAAAGTGACCATGGGCGTGGCCACTTTGCCCTTTTTTACGCCATTATGTAAATGTGACTCTGCAGGCCCAACCAGTTACACCAGGACTTACTTTCAAAGATGAATTTGAAGTTTAAATCACACTTGTTTCAGGTATGACGGTCATCAATACATACTAGAATCATATATCTAGTTATAATAGTTAATGCAGTACGCTTACCTTGCATCAGCAACTTGAAAAACAACAAAATTGATGACAATTTCTAAACGTGTAATCTGATCAGCTTCAAGGCTCAACACAACAATAATGGCGGTCTAGTGGAGTAGTTGAGGCGCTTGCAGCCAGGTAGCAGCACTGTACAGTAGAAAAATAGCCCGTGGCAACTATGCCCGCCGTGGCCACTATGCCCACCCTTCCCCTACCTCGAGTGCTTATTAAATAAGAACATAGCAAAAGTCGGAAGATTTAATAAATCACAATTGTTTTCAGCAAATATGGTTTAATGAATATTTTCACACAAAGGACGACAGTTTGAAGATGATTTCTTGTAGGAATATCTGTAATGGGGCCTCCAAACCTTGAAGTAAACCGTATTTGATTTACATTCCACATAGCCACGTGGCCGACAGTAAGTCGTGGTACCAATCTCCGCCACCACGCGCGCTCATTGTTTCCGTTGCATTTCCGTCTCACTTCCGTCCCTTTCTACAAAATCATCCTCACAGAAAAATATACAGCAACCGAGCGGAAAGATGTTACACATTAATAATAATATTAAAAGGATAATAACAAAGTCAATGTAACACCAAACATAGCAAATAGTTCCGTGAAGAACTAAATAGCCTATTTTCATATATCCTACTAATATCAATTGCCTCTATCAACATACAAATTTTCAGTTTGATTGCTGTAATACGAGGCACGTCCAGAAAGTAAGTTCCGTTTGGTAATAAAATTAAATTGTGTACAGATACTGAAAAATTATTTATTGCTCAACATTCTACACATCTTAAACTACTTTTCCACATAACTGCCGAACTTTTGCAGGCATTTGTCATAGCGTGGCACAAGTTTTTGGATACCTTCTTCATAGAAGTTTGCCGCCGACCCGTAAACGAGAGTGAAGACGCCCCTGTAGGATATCCTACCATTCGGCCACCACTGTTAGGCAAATTGCGTATGTGTTCAGGAGAATTCCTAAACATACGCAGTTCTCCTGGTAAGCAAGCAATTTGCCTAACAGTAGTAACCGAACGGTAGGATATCTTACTGGGGAGTCTTCACTCTCGTTTACGTGTCGGCGGCAAACTTCTATGAAGAAGGTATCCAAAAACTTGTGCCACGCTATGACAAATACCTGCAAAGTTTGGCAGTTATGTGGAAAAGTAGCTTAAGAGGTGTAGAATGTTGTGCAATAAATAATGTTTCTGTATGTGTACACAATTTAATTTTATTACCAAACGGAACGTACTTTCTGGACGTGCCTCGTAGATTCGTAGATATTGAAAACCGTCTAAATATTTTGGATATTCACCATGTAGGATTTTTAGCCTACTTTTCACATTTTGCAAAAATGAGGAAAAAGTAGATTTATGAGATCGGGCAAATGTGTGTCTGTCCTTCTGTCTGTATGTCTGTCTGGCTGTGTGTGTGTGTGTGTGTGTGTGTGTGTGTGTGTGTCCTATCAACTCCTAAACGGCTGTAGCAATCCAAACAAAATTTGGTAGGAGTAAAGAACTATACCGGAATATCTCACGGCCATATTTTAAAATGATGTCAGTGCTACCAACTGCTGAAAAATCACAATTTAAATTTGAGGTCCATGTTGGATATCTTGGAAGGTATAAATGGGAGCTATTTCAAAATTGGCACACGTATAGATAATAATATTGCAGTTTAATTTCCAGGAGGCCATACATGGCAGTGTTGCTAAAATGATTATAAGCCTGCTGATAGGTCCAAATTTTAAATGCATATAACTTCTACACTATCGATTGGATTTCAACCAAATTCCGTATGTTCTATGTGTACATAAACAAATATGACTGAGCGTATTCTTAAGAGCCACCAGAGCTGCCAACTGTTAATAAATGCTCTCAATGTTTTTATCCAATTACCCATATATCAGAAAGTATGCAAGCCGACAGCTTTAAACTATGCACACGTATAGTACCTGATATTCTATATTAATTTGGAGTAACTTATATACGTCAGTGCTACCAAAATGATTCTAAGCCTGCTGAGAGGTCCAACTTTAAATACATGTAACTTCTATACTATCATTTGGATTTCAACCAAATTTCGTGTGTGCTATGTGTACCATAACAGATATGACTATGCCGATTCTTAAGAGTAGCCAGGGCTGCCAACTGCTAATAAATTGGGTCTCCATTTTTGTTACCCTAATATCAATATATCAGAAAGTATGCAAGCCAATAGCTCTAAACTTTGCACACGTATAGTACCTGGCATTCTAGATTAATTTGTAGTAACTAATAAGCCTACGCCAGCGCTGCCAACATGATTCTAAGCCTGCTGAAAGGTCCAGTTTTAAAATGCATGTAACTTCTCTACTAATTACATAATGGATTTCATTCAAAATTGACACAACAATAGACCATATTATTTTAGATTATTTCTGACCAATACATGTATGTCATTGTTGCCAACATGAATTTACTCGCGCTGTTAGATCCAATGTTTTACTGCATGAATCCATTGGACTTCAACAAAATTTTGTATTCTGTACCTTAATAGATGGAACTAAGAATATATTCAGTCACCAGGGCTGCCAAATGTAGTTCTCTATTAGGCTACATTATGCCAGGTATACAGTGTTTCGAACTAATTAGAAATTTCAATATTACCGTCTTAATTTCGTCATTATTCTAGATAGATCCATATAGATTAATCATTGGCATGAATCTTAAATTTTAAGAAAAGTATGCACTTTCGTTCATCATGGAACTTCTTGTTATATTATAGGCCGTATATTTATGTACTATTACATGAAGATTATTGTGTAGGTGTGTTATTCAAACTTCAATCGCATGATTGGGACACAAGAAATAAAAGCGGGATTTTAAAATTTCGCTCAGCCGCCATCTTGTGGTTATGAAAATAATTTAAATGAATTAGATGTCAGTCGATTAAAATTTGTATAAGCATATACCGTATCAAGTTTCACTGCACTCGGATGGTTAAAACGCAAGAAACGCCCGTTTGAATATTTAAATTTCGCGTCGCCACCATGTTGGATTTGTGCTCGCCAGGTTATATAACGTCCCACAGGTGAACGTATGCTTATAGCCTCTATACACTTACAAAATGTCAGTGTGATTGATGTTGTAGATTAATAGATATTGAGAACCGTCTAAATATTTCGGATGGTCCCCATTTTGGATTTTAATTTATGTAGGCCATAGAGTTATGTACTATTAGATGATGATTATTGTGTACGTTCATTATGCAAATGTTGATTTCGATCACATGATTAGAACATAAGAAATAAAAACCTAATTTTCGAAATTTGCTCAACCGCCATATTGAGGTTACGTAAACAATTGAACTAAGTTAGATACCAGTGCATTACAATGAGTGTAAACATTTGCTGTACCAAGTTTCATTGCGTTTAGATCATTAAATTGCGAGAATAGTCTATTTAAAATTTTCAATTTCGCTTAGCCGCCATGTTCGTTTTGTAGTTAACCGAGTTTTGAAAGTCCCATAGATGAACTTCCAGTAGTGTCCTTTATCTCCGTACAAAATTTCATGGTGATACCGGTAATAGTTTCAGAGATATAGAATGCCAGTGAAATATTTCTCACAGCCGCCATATTGAGGTTATGTAAACAATTGAACAAAGTTAGATGTAGGTGCATTACAATTTGTATAAACATATACTGTACCAAGTTTTATTGCGTTTGGTTGGTTGAATCGCGAGTAACGTCTATTTAAAAGTCGCAACTTCGCTTGGCCGCCATGTTGGTTTTGTAGTTACCAGATTTTCAAAAGTCACATAGATGAACTTCTAGTAATTCCCTTTATCATCGTACAAAATTCCAGGGTGACATCGGTAATAGTTTAGGTGATATTGAATGCTTCTGAAATATTTCGCACAGCCGCCATGTTGGATTGGTGAGACGTAACAAAATTTGAAGGGCACTTCGGGGTCTCCCGGAATAGTGCTATGAACTTAACGACTTTCATTGAAATCGCTCCATCCGTTTAAACGTTATTAGGGGGGAGGCACACAAAAATCCATCACACACACACACACTCACACACAGAGAGACACGTGGACAAAAGGTGATCCCATGGGCCTACTTTTTCATAAATGAAAATATGCTAAATCGTCGCCTCCGTAGCGTAGCGGTCAGCATGGTTAGCTGCCGCCCCGGAGGTCCTGGGTTCGCTTCCCGGCTCTGCCACGAAATTTGAAAAGTGGTACGAGGACTGGAACGGGGTCTACTCAGCCTCGGGTGGCCCAAATGAGTAGAGGGGGTTCGATTCCCCCTCAGCCATCCTCGAAGCGGTTTTCCGTAGTTTCCCACTTCGTCTTCGGGCAAATGCCGGGATGGTACCTTCTTCAAGGCCACGGCCGCCTCCTTCCCTCTTCCTTGCCTATCCATCCTCACCATCCCTTACCTTCCCTCATGAGGCCCCTGTTCGCTTTGCAGGTGAGGCCGCCTGGGCGAGGTGCCAATCCCACCTCACCAGTTGTATCCCTTCCGATTCGATGTTCCCAACTCTAGGACACTGCCCGTAGAGGCGGTAGTGGTGAGTTCCCTCGCTGAGTCCGTGGGTTCCACCAACCTCACCAGTTGTATCCCTTCCGATTCGATGTTCCCAACTCTAGGACACTGCCCGTAGAGGCGGTAGTGGTGAGTTCGCTCGCTGAGTCCGTGGGTTCCACCAACCTGGAGGGTAAACGACTAAAAAAAAAAAGAAGGCTAAAAGCAATAGTAACCGGGCATGGAAATATTGGCTCCTACTTACACAGGCTTAGGATTATACGCAGCCGTGAGTGTTCCTGCAATAGGAGTCCGCAAACTGTAGATCATTTAAAACTCAGCAATTCTTCTAGGTTTATGCCGTGTCTTGTGAGGGATTTCACCTAGGAACACCAAGCTGGCTCATCAGGGAGCTCTTGGTGTCCGTGCCCGGACCCCTACAGGAGTAGCACACTGCGCGCTACCTACCTTATTATGAAGCGCACCTGCGCCTCTTTACTGCGAGAGCTAAAAGCTCAATCAGCCTTGACCTCCCTATGAAGGCATAAAAAAAGATGGTATATTGCCTTCCACGGCCAGTGAATGGTGAGTTTTCATTCACTGACCGTGAAAGTCAGTATAGGCCTACCGCCTTTTTAGTAGATAATTTAATTTTTGAGTGCAGTGAAATGGAAAGTGAGAGAGAAATGTTAGTAAACAATGACGTTAAAGGAGGCAACTGGCCATTGCACAAGTCTGTCCTAATCAATAAGTATTCTAATCATTGGAAAAATTGTAAACGCTGTAGACTCTCAAGTATTGAGAAACTGTCACTATTTATAGGCATTAACAAATACAGAATGTCAGTCAAATGTAATTTATCTATGTAAGACTACTTAAGAGCGTGTAGTACTACGCATGCAGTGGAGCATGCGGAGAGTTTACATAACAACATAATAACAATTTTAAAAATTAAATTACAAATAATATAATTTTAATGATAATTGTAATAATAATAATATAATAATAGTAAATAATCGTATGGCAGAGATAACACAAGACCTATAAGAAATCGGTATTAACGAACAAATCATTCAAAATAGACCTGTTGCAGACCCTAGTGTACGAACTTTGTATTACTGTATATAAACTTAAAACTCTTTGGATGTTTTAATTTGCTATGTGAAACTTTTTCCTTTTTTTTTTGTCTTTGCCTTTTGTCGATTGTTACATTATCTTGTTCTAATTAAAAGCTATTCCTCGTGTTTCAATAAACATATTTATGGATAATTAATAAACACCTAAAACCCATAGACCATCATTTAGAACCCTAATAAACGGGTACAAATTTGCAGAGAAATCTACAAGGGAGAATACCGGATGGACAGAAGAACACAAAAGAGAGCACAGTGAACGAATGAAGAGATATTGGGAAGAAAAGAGGAATTATTGTAGGAAGAAAAGAGGAATTATTGTAGTAAGAAAAGAGGAAATATTCTGCTAATTAAGTTCTAAAGCACTCCTTAGTTAGGCATCAGGAATCAAAAGAATTACGAGCCTTACAGTAGTCGCATATGATGTGTAACATGTGACATGTTATCCCTTGTCAACAGTGAACTGCGTTGGTCATTGAAATAGCTACTTGTAAAACTCCAGTGCCGGTTTTCAGCAAATATGATATAATGAATATTTTCACACCAAAGTACGACAACTTGAAGATGATTTATTGTAGGAATATCTTTAATGGGGCCTCCAAACCTTGAAGTAATATTGTATGCGATATTGATTCCTCATAGCCACATGGCCGACAGTACCTCGAGTGCTTACATTAAATAAGAATACAGCAAAAGTATGAAGATTTAATAAATCATAATTGTTTTCAGCAAATATGATATAATGAATATTTTCACACCAAAGAACGACAATTTGAAGATGATTTATTGTAGGAATATCTTTAATGGGTCCTCCAAACCTTGAAGTAAACCGTATACGATATACATTCCACATAGCCACAGTACTTATCCCCGCCACCGCACGCGCTCATTGTTTCCGTCCCATCCATTTCCGTTTCATTGTTTCCGTCCCATCCATTTCCGTTTCATTGTTTCCGTCCCATCCATTTCCGTTTCATTTTTCAAAATCACCCCCACAAAGAGTATACAGATACCGAGTGGAAAGATGTTACACATAAAAAAAGATGATGATGATGATGATAATTGTTGTTTTAAGGGGCCTAACATCGAGGTTATCGGCCCCTATAAAAAATGATGACTTTAGCTACCTTTGGGTATATCTATTAAGTTGTTGTTAATTTGTATTAGGGGCTTCGGATATCTTTGCTCATCGTCCCCAGTGTGTCTTGAATTTATCTGATAATCTGTGTTTGAATTGTGACGGTAGTAGTGTATATACAGTAGCTGTATACAAAGATCATGGATTGGGTTAGGTGCCGCAGGACTTGAAATAAGGTACTAACCGGAATTGTGCCTGGTGGGAGTGTGGGAAAACCTGAGGAAAACCACACTCAAAATAACAACCGTCAATAACGGGATACGAACCTACCATCTCCGGACTTGCTGCAGGTTCTCATCGTGGTCATGGTGAGTGATTGAACTTATTCTCCAATGGGATGTCTATTGGACGACTTGTGACTAAAGTTTATTATTAATTTTGTTTGTAAGCACCAAATATGTTACAAGTGAACATTTACGAGCTAACATCGCACGATGATAATAATAATAATAATAATTATAAAAATGTTACAAGCTACTCTGGGACAGATCAGTGATCATAGATAGACCTATATCAGCAAACAGGCCAGACATTTTTCTTATTACCCTGCGTTAGCCGAGGGGATAGCGGCGAGGTGAGGCGAGGCGAGACGCGGTGCCCCGGTGGTCCCGGGTTCGTTTCTCCTGGGGTGCCATGCCTTCATCTTTTGTTTTTCGCTTTCTTTCTTTTTTAGAGGGGGAAGGAGGGGGCGTAGTCACAGTGCGTGTTTATTCGATGCTGATTTTTTAGCCTATTTTCAATTTTGAAAAAATAGGCTTATGCGATCACCTTTTGTCCGTGTGTGTGTGTGTGTGTGTGTGTGTGTGATTCGTGTGTGTGTGTTCCCCTAATAAAATCTAAACGGCAGGAGCGATTTCAATGAAACTCGGAAAGTTCATAGCACTATTCCCGGCGACCTCGACCGTGCCCTGCAAATTTTTTTACGACTCACCAATCCAACATGGCGGCTGCGCGAAATATTTCACCAGCATTCAATATCTCCGAAACTATTACCGATATTACCCTGACATTTTCTATGGTGATAGAGGGAACTACTATAAGTTCACTTATGTGACTTTTGAAAACCTGGTAACTACAAAACCAACATGGAGGGCAAGCGAATTTGCGACATTTAAATAGACGTTTCTCGTGATTTGACCAACCAAACGCAATGAAACTTGGTACAGTATATGTTTATATACATGTAATGCACCGACATCTAACTTCGTTCAATTGTTTACATAATCACAAGATGGCGGATGTGCGAAATATTTCACCGGCATTCTATATCTCTGAAACTATTAGCGGTATCTCCCTAAAATTTTGTACGGAGATAAAGGGCACTACTGGAAGTCCATCTATAAGACTTTCAAAAACCGATTAACTACAAAACGAACATGGCGGCCAAGCGAATTTGAAAATTTTAAATAGACCTTTCTCGCGATTTAATGTTCCAAGCGCACTGAAACCTGGTACAGGAAATATTTATACACATTGTAATCCACTGGTATCTAATTTATTTCAATTGTTTACATAACCTCAAGATGGCGGCAGTGCGAATTTTAAAATTAAGTTTTTATTTCTTGTGATGTAGTTATGCGATCGAAGTGAAAGTTTGAATAATGAAGCCAAGCAATAATTTTCCTTTAATGGTACATGACTCTATGGCCTATACATTTAACAATCCAACATGGCGACCATCCGAAATATTTAGACGATACTGAATATCTACGAATCTATTTAACAATCAAACTGCATTTTTTAATGTTCATAGGGGCTATGAACTTAAGTTCACCTATAGGACTTTAAATAACCTGGTGATCACAAATCCAACATAGCGGTGACGCGAATTATAAATATTCACATGGACGTTTCTCGCAATTTAACCATCCGAGTGCAGTGAAACTTGGTACAGTAAATCCTTATACGAATGTTAATCCACTGGCATCTAATTTATTTCAATTGTTTCCATAACCTCAAGATGGCAGCTGTGAAAAATTTTAAAATCTCCTTGTTCTTTCTTGTGTCCTAATTATGCAATTGAAGTTTGAATACTACACATTCACAATAATCTGCATGTAACAGTACATAACTCTAGGACCTACATATATAAAATCCAACATGGCGACCATCCGAAATATTTAGTCGGTTCTTAATATCTACGAATCTATTACAGCAATCAAACAGAAATGGTGTATGTTGATAGTGGCAATTAACATAAGTAGGATATATGAAAATAGGCTGTATAGTTCTTCACGGAACTACTTGTTTAAACTATCGTTGATTCTGTAAATTAATTGCCTTTTGATTATTAGTATCAACGAGTTACGTGTGTTTCTGTAGTAGTTGAAGACGACGGAATTATCAATTGGCAAGAGGAATGCAGCTCTCGGCTAACGCAGGGTTGAGCGGTAGTCGCGCCAAGACCTTTGACAGCGAAAGAGTGCCTGACCTCAGAGTAACACATGGCACGCTTCCCTACTTTACAGGGGCTGCGGGCCTGAAACAAACCCGTTTTCTGGGGTTAGGAGGCCATTCCGACCCCAGGTTCCCTATCTTAAATTGATCCTATACCCATCCCCTACATGCCCCTTAGGGGTACTCAAGTACATAAATGACACTCTGTATAATGACCCTGACAACAGGACGTTAAAGTTGAACAATAACCCCGAAGTGCTGAATCATCCTTTCTTCTCACCACGACCCCCTCATGGTGCAATGGCTAGCATTCTTGGTTGTCACCCCTGAGATTCGGGTTCCATTCGACCAGCAATACCATTAAATGTAATTCTGATCCGATCCTCGTGAGGTAAGGTTCAATTCCGTCTTCAGCCTTCTTAAAAGTGGTTTACTGAGGTTTCCCAATTTTAACCCAGGTGAATTCCAAGGTGCTACCTGAATTATGGCAAAGGCCGCCTCGTTCCCAATCCTAGTCTTAATTAAATTAACAACCGGCCACGGTAGCGGCTTCGGTGGCGTAGTCGGTAGCATGCTGAACTGCTGTTCCCAAGATAGCGGGTTCAAATCCGGCCGAAGTCGTCGGATTTTTTAAGAGCGTTATAATCCTTCAGTATGCCTTCCTTCGGAGGGGAAGTAAAGCCGGTGGTCCCAAGTCATAGATTTATGACATGTAAAAGATCCTTCCACAGATTAAACTTGTGAGGAGCTAAATTTCTTGGTTAGATTTCATTGGAACGCTCTATTCAAGTTCCAACGTTCACCACTAGGTATCATTGATATCTGGTAGTGAAAGTTGGGAACTAGGCCTACTTGAAATTGAACGGAACTTGTAGCTCACCCTAGGGGTGACCGCTTGAAGCAGCTACAGCCTCTGGCGAGCCGAACATGTCCTCGGACACTCCCGGCACTAAAAGGCATACGATAAATAAATAAAATAAATAACCGGCTGCGGTGGCCGAAAGCGCTAACGCGCAACCATCGGGAGAGCGTGGGTTCGATTCCCACCTTAACCGTCCTGAAAATGGATTTCGTGGTTTCCCATTTTCACCACCAGGCAAATGCCAGGACGGTTCCTTTCAATAGGTCCACGGCCGATTACCTTACAAAATACTCTCCCAGACCCGCCCTGAAAGGAGAATCAATGGCCATTGGCTGCATTAATAAAATATAATTACATTAAAACACACTAATACAGGAATTGGAATAACACAGGTTATGAGGCAGATCCACACACACACAAGTGCACGGGGACATAAAACCGTGATTCTGCGAAACTGTGAGGCTGTTCACTTGAGTTTCTCTTGTTCTGTTCTGTTGCGCCTAGCAGCCTCTCTCAGCCACTCAATTGTCCTCACGAGGATGAATGCACTCCGTTCCAGACCTCACATTAGTTCCTAGAATGCCTGATTGAGACAAAAATCGAACCCGGGGCCTCCGGGTAAGAGGCAGAAAGGTTACCTCACCAGAATCTCTATATATACAAATTCATTTCTCGGTCTATACTGTTCCGTCTACCGTCACTACCCCTCTTAAATGAGCTGTACGTATTTATACATGGGTGCACCAGCGAAGTGGTTGTCATGGAGGAGGCAATGACTTAATAGGAGACGCAAAATGTGGTGACCCGGAATGCCACAAGCGGAATATTTTGGCTGGGTGGGCCGACTAGTAGCACTACAAGCCACAAGCATTTTTTAGCCTAGCATACTATGTAGCACAGTACATGCGACTCAATCGATCTCCAACTCAAAGAATGTCACCTACACGAAGACAATTTAAGCTGGCATCTTAAAACATACTGTGTTGTCAGTTACATTACTCAGACACTACTGGCGAGGTTTTGTGGATCTAAATAGAGGTATTAGAAGTCAGTGTACTGCTCTTTGCTAGGTTCGTTCCTCAGTTTAGAGGCTGTGACAACGAGGTCTTGTAGCCGTATGTACTTTAGGTGTGTGTAGAATCTGTCTGATAACCTGTGTTATTTGTGATGGCTGCATTAGTGTGTGTTATCTGTAATTTAGGTAAGGACTGAAGATGATCAAAATTCAAGTAGTTCTTACTTTTGCTACCAAATGTTACCGTCCACGACACAATGCTGTGAACTTGGCTACTAGATGCCACCGCAACCAGCACCTGGCGACGAACGTTGGAACTTTAAGAGCGTTAATCAAATCTAACCTAGAAGTTTAGCTTCACACAGCATGCTACCAACTACGCCACCAAAGCCACCTGAGAGAGAGAGAGAGAGTTACACAGTCTTCACTTGGTTATTTGCGGATTTTGTTGCAGTTGTTGTTGTTGTTGTTTTTTCATTTGAGGGGCTTGGACATCATGATTATTTCAGCCCCGTGCTCTTTGGGTGTTCTAGAATTTGTCTGATAATTTTGTGTTAATGTGATAGCTACACTGTTGTTGTTGTTTGAGTCTTCAGTCTTTTGACTGGTTTGATGCAGCACTTCATGCCTCCCTGTCCTGAGCTAATCGTTTCATCTCTACATAGCTACCACACCCTATATCCGAGGCAATCTGTTTAACATATTCTAACCTTGGTCTACCCCTACAGTTCTTGTCCTCAACCCTTCCTTCTATAACTAAGCTTGTTATTCCTGGGTGTCAGTATGTGTCATACTAACCTATCTCTTCTCTTCATTAGCAGTCGCCAGAAACATCTCTCCTCTCCCACTCGTCTTAATACCTTTTCGTTTGTAACTCTATCTACCCATCTGATCTTCATAATTCTCCTGTAACACCATATTTCAAACGCTTCAAATCTCCTCTTTTCTGCTGCACCAATAGTCCAAGTTTCACTTCTATAGAGTGCGACGCTCCAGACAAAGGCCTTCAAAAATGACTTCCTAATACCTAAATCTATATTCGATGTCAACAGATTCCTTTTCTGTAGAAATGCTTTCCTTGCCTGAGCTAACCTACTTTTTATATCCTCTTTGCTTCGTCCATCACTGGTTATTTTGCTTCCTAAGTAACAGAATTCTCCTACTTCCTTTAGTTTTTCACCTGCCAATTTGATGTCCATAGAGGTTTCCGATTTATTTCGGCTGCATTCCAACATGTTTGTTTTACATTTATTAATTTTCATCATGAATTATTTCCTCAAGACGGAGTCCATACCATTCAAAAACTCATTCAAATCCTCAGGCACGTCGGCCAAGATGACGATGTCACCGGAAAATCTCAGAGTTGATATTATTTCTCCTTGAATCTTCACTCCAACTTTACATTTTTCTCCAATTTCCTTCATTGCTTGTTCAAAGTATGGGTGATAAGTTGCAGTCTTGCCTTACACCTTTCTGAATACCAGCTTCTCTCTCATGTCCTTCAGCTCGAATGACTGCTGTCTGGTGAATGTATTTGTAATTCAGATGAGGATTGGGAAGGAGGCGGTCGCGGCCTTAAGTTAGGAACCATCCTAGCATTCGCCTTGAGTAGAAGTGGGGAAAAACACTTCCAAGATGGCTGAGGTGAGAATTGAATCCACCTCCTCCCAATCTCGACCAAAGTACCGCTTTGAAGTAAGAAGTCGATAATAGGTTCAAGAAGTACCCGTCCACTTTCTGGTGTACTGGCTATCGTTCTTGGCTTTAGCCCGGAGGTTCGGGTTTGATTCCCGGCTCTGCCAAGAAATATAAATCTGGTCTGAGAGCTGAAGAATGTAATCACTCAGCCTCGTAAGGCACAACTGAGGAGAGGTGGGTTGATTCCCACCTCTATCATTCTGGAAGTGGTTTTCCGTGGTGTCCAACTTCTACTCCAGGTGAATTCCGGGATGGTTCCCTACTTAAGGCTATGGCCGCCTACCTCTTAATCTTCACCTTAATTACAAATACACACATTTATACAGCTATCACAATAACACACTTTATCAGACAATATCACTTACACCCAACCGGGTGAGTTAGCCGTGGTTGTTACGGCATGACTGCTGGCAGTCGGTCACATCCGGGAGGCGAGGAGGTTCGAATCCCCCCGTCGGCAACCTTGAAGATGGTCTTCTGTGGTTTCCCATCTTCCTTCCAGGTAAATGCCGGGTTTGGTCCCTAACTATAAGCCACAGCCGCTACCTTCCAACTTCATGTCCGTATATTCAAACTTTCCTCCCCAGACAACACTCCACACGCGACGGTACGTGTAGCTCACCCATTGGGTGTCCGCCTCGAAGCAGCTACAAAAACTGGCGAGCCGAACATGTCCTCGGACACTCCTGATACTAAAAAAAAGCCATACGCTAAAAAAAACTTAACCCAAGTACACGGGGCTAAATGGCTATGATGTTCAAGCCCCTCAAATGAAACAACAACGACCACAAGGAACTACCCTAATGAATGGAAATAAGGAATATATTCGAAAACCCTTGTGAGGGGATAACCCCTTTGCCGACCCCTTGCCAAAGCCTGAGCGGAGTTGAGGAACTCATTTTTTGGTCCCTTGGAGGACCAAGTGGAATTAAGGAAAATCGAGGGGAATTGATGTTCTACCTATGGACATGTAGTCCCGTGTTGTTGCGTCAGTGAGGAATATGCTTGATAACTGACATAGCTGCTCGTGTTTCACACTGACAGCTGGGGTTTGAATCCTACTGACAGTAGGGTGGAATTTTCAACTGAAAAATAACGTTGCGTCTGGAAGTACATCTATCCATGAATCCCTGGCCATTGCCAAAATGAGCCTGGTTGACTCGGTGACCTCATTTAATTGAGATCAATTGACGAAAGTTTCTCTTTACCTCTGCCACTGTGATAACAACCAGCACGTGTATTTATTATTGGTTTGGAAGAAATTGGCCATGGCCTTAAGTTAGGAACCATCCCGGCATTTGCCTGGGGGTAGAGGTGTGAAACCACGGACAACTGAGGTGAGAATGGAATCCAACATGACTAAATCCGGAGTAATAGTTCATACCCTGAGACCTCAGAAGAAAAACAGGAAATAAGAAACAGACTTAAAGTCAACATATAAGTTTTGACAATAAATAACACTCTTCCATTTCAATAATTCATACAGTACATCTTTACAGAAGTCAGAGTAATGTAGGCTACTAGCTTATAAAGCTTCATACCCTATTTGGTGTACAGTAGGTTAATCAAAATACATATGCATGTAGTGAATCAGCTGAGGAGTGAAATCCAGTTCAACATTCTTGATAGCTGCACTTTCATCTATCCCTAGTTTTCAAGCCAAGTTTTCTATATTGGAACTGTACAGTAATTGATGGTACAGTATATTGGCTTTCACGGCCAGTGAATTAAAACTCAGCAATTTTTCTAGGTTTATGCCGTGTGTTGTGTGGGGTTTCGCCTAGGACACCAAGCTGGCTCATCAGCGGGCTCTTGGTGTCCCCGCCCGGACACCCACAGGAGTAGCGAACTGCGCGCTACCTCCCTTTCTATGAAGCGCACCTGCGCTTCTTTAATACGAGAGCTAAAAGCTCAAGCAGTCTTCACCTCCCTATAGAGGCTTCCAAAAGATTATATATTGGCTTTCACGCCCAGTAAATTTAAACTCAGCAATTCTTCTAGGTTTGTGTCATTACTTTATAAACAAGACTATTTTTCATTGGTGTAACTAAATAGGATGAGTGTTAAGAAGGTGACTGCTGGCTTTAAGTTCATTACTTACGGCAATCTGCATGCAATCCAGGAGAATGAGTTGAAATCAGTTATAGCCACACAGAATTAACTTCGTTCAGTCTATCTTCGAAATTCCCAGAAAGAAACAATGATATCTTTTGTGTGAAACACAACGTCGTCTTCAAGAACGATTTAATCCTGATTGTTTGCTAAGAACACATATTTGAGGAAATAGCTGTTTAAAAATACGAACTCCAACTGCCACATGAGTCACGATGTGAATAATTGTGATACAATGTCTTCCTGTCAGCGCTGTTGCGTGATAATACGCTCTTCACTAATCCCTGATGGCGCCATTGGCTCTGAAGGCTGCAGTGACGTTGTATCTCATTAGTAGATGTCAAATTCAAAATATTCTTACGAAAGGATTTTCAAAGCAATGTGTAGTACACACCTTTCGTGTATTAGCCTACTTTCGATTTTTGCAAAAAATGAAAGTAGACTTATGAGATCACTACAGGGCGAAAAAAAGTGTGTCTGTCTGTGTGTGTGTATGTGTGTGTGTGAGTCTGTGTGTGTGTGTGTGTGTGAGTGTGTGTACTCTGAATGTCTGTCCCCCCTATCAATTCGAACACGGTGAGCGCAAATTGAACGAAATTTGGTACAAAGGTAGCACTATCAAAGGACACCTCAGTGTCATGTTTTATATCGCCGCCATCTTGACGGAAACGTAATGGCGGCCACACAAATGTTCAAAGCTTAAATCAAATTATGACTAACCTAATCATCCGATCTCTACCAAATTTTGCAACAACATACCTTTATGGGGGAGCATCCTTTGACCAAACTAATAGGTCATCAGCCTAATAGTTTGCGGATGGCGGCCATCTTTGTGTGAAAATCGATTGCCCCTATTAATTCGAACACGGTGAAACCGAATGGAACGAAATTTGGAACAGAGGTAGTACTAGCAAAGGGCACCCCAGTGCCATGTTTTATATCGCCGCCATCTTGACTGAAACGAAATGGCGGCCACACAAATGTTCAAAGCTTAAATCAAATTACGACTAACCTAATCAACCGTCTCTACCAAATTTTGCAACAACATACCTTTATGGAGGGGGCATCCTTTTACAAATCTAATAGGTCATAAGCCTAATAGTTTGCGGATGGCGGCCATCTTTGTGTCAAAATCGATTACCCCTATTAATTCGAACACGGTGAAACCGAATGGAACGAAATTTGGTACAGAGGTAGCACTAGAAAAGGCCACCTCAGTGTCATGTTTTATATCACCGCCATCGTGACCGAAACGTAATCGCGGCCACCCAAATGTTAAAGGCTAAAATGTAATTACGACCAACCTAATAATCTAGTCTCTACCAAATTTTGCAACAACAAATCTTTATGTGGGAAGCATATTCTGACCAAACTGCTAGATCATCAGCCCAATAGTTTGCAGATGGTGGCCAAGTATGTGTGCAAATCGATTCCCCCTATCAATTCAAGCACGGTGAAACCGAATTGAACGAAATTTGGTACAGAGGTAGCACTAGCAAAAGGCACCTCAGTGTCATGTTTTATATCGCCGCCATCTTGACGGAAACGGAATGACGGCCACCCAAATGTTAAAAGCTTAAATCAAATTTCGACCATCCTAATAATTTGATCTCTACTGGATTTTGCAACAACATGCCTTTTTGTGGAAAGCATCTTATGACTGACTACAAGGTCATCAGCCCAATAGTTTGCAAATAGCGGCCATGTATGTGTGCAAATACATTCCCCAGATCAATTCAAACACGGTGAAACCGAATTGAATGAATTTTTTTTTACAGTGGTAGCACTAGCAAAGGGCACCTCATATTCATGTTTAATATCCCTATAGCACGTTGTATTTCAACAAGCTACTACAACCAACATTCAATTATACTCCTTGAAAAGGACAAAGAGTTATAACAATACCCATGCATTTAGGAGAAAGTAGGCTATATGTTCTTTACTGAACATCTTGTTTTTACGCTCAAATGTAATGGTTTTTTCATAGGACTTCACGATTAATTATGACGTTGATACTTATTTTTACTAATTTTAGAAGTTTGTGCCTAAAGGTGAATTTGGATTCGAACTAATGACACTAATGACACTGAGACTACAAGGTCCCTTTATGCAGCTCTCTTCGTTCTGAGGGCTGTTAAATACAATAAGAGAAAAGAAAACTTACCCTAAGCATTCAGTGATCATTGCATAGTTGATAGATTGCCTTGAAGGTCGTGTTGTATCGTTCTGATGGTATGTCCTGAATACTGGAGCAATATATGTAAATTCTACACAGTAGCGTAGCCAAGATTGACCAATGGGAGGGGTTATAACAACTGCGGGATGACCGTAATTCGGGGATTTCCTAGATATCTGTAATATGAGGCAACTCGACTACCTCACATTCAACAAGTTAGCAATGATCTCCAAATTAGTTGGGACAGATGACCTCGCTGTTTCAGGCCTTAAAACAACAACAACAACAACAACAACAAAGCATTAGTAATGGACCCCTTGAATTTTCTAGGTATTTATTGAAACATTTTATTTTTCATTAAAGCTAGATTAATTTTAACAAGAAAAGAAAAGAAAATTATTTGGCGCTAGGCTCAGTTTGAAATACGCTATATTTAGCTGGGGGAAAAGCTGGATTGGCAACCCTGAGAGGACGGTGTTAAACGTTGTCATGAAGACGTGTGTAGCCTCACATAGGGAGCTGGGCCGAAAGGCGACAACAGTACAAAGTAAGACTTATAGACTCATCAGCAAGTATATAATTATTTAATTTAAGAAGTGATTTTTACTTTTTTTAAATATCAATTAATGTTTTAAAACTTAGTATGTTTCTAGATTTGTGCCTTGTCTTGTGTGGGGTTTCGACTAGACACCAAGCTTGCTCATCAGCGGGCTCTTGGTGTCCCCGGCGGACTGGTTTATTTTTTTTGGAAAAATTCCAATAGTTGAGGGTTCTAGCCCCCATTAACACCTACCACCCTTGCTACGCCACTGATTCTATAGAATACTAGCTGAAATAGTTAATGAAACTTTCCATTCATCAGTAAAGAGGAAATTATTTTTTTATGATTGTGCTCTAATAAATCATGTACGCATTTCCAAGGAACCACTAACTTCATTGTTTTCAAATGAAAGAAATTAAAAATTTTCCAAATTCTAAACATAACGGTTGTTTTGCCCATTCTTTAAAACGTAACCTTTTCCTCATATCTTCCATATAGCTTACCCCGGTGGGTGAGTGGATAGCGTGTCGGTCTACTAACCCCAAGATTGCAGGTTCGCTCCTGGCCGTGGTAAGTGATTTTTTTGAAAGGCTGAAAAAATACGAAACCCATGTCATACGATGTTGGCATGTCAAAGAACCCATTTGAATTCAGTAGGCCGTGTTCATAATGGCAAAATTAATCTCGGGAGTTTCCGCCAACACAAAGTTCCTAATTTCTCTACTAGAAAGCGCAATAGTGTTCAAGGAGCTTTGATATCTAACCTCCTTGACTTACATAGTGATTCAAGGAACAGCGAAATTCGACATGCAAGCTCCCCCCTGGGTGTCAAATTACAAAGCTTGCACCCGGCATCCGAGGCCATACGATATTATTATTATTATTATTATTATTATTATTATTATTATTATTTATTATCTCCCATATAAGACCCGGAAGTTCATAAAATAGTATTTTTGCATATTTATGCTTATTTTAGTTATTTTGGCACAATGCATCTTTTTTTTCTCGTTTGCCTTTTTAAGTGCATACCTCTGCTTGAGAAGGGCGTATATTCTAATTTCCTATTGTATTGAAGCGCTTTTTGTTACTTCATGTTCTTAACCCGTGAGAACTGGCGCATGAGTATTGTTGACCCGAGCCTTAAATAATCCTCTACATTTTAGTTTTGGTCAGCCCTTATTTCCTGTCGCTTACAGTACCTTCCTTCCTAGCCTTGAACTTCACCCTCCAAAACAAACATGTCCATAGTTTTTGTAACACTCAAGTTATTTCTATAGATAATAATAGAAAATTCATTAAGTAAGTTATACCATTTTATTAGCCTATTTTCAATTTTTAAAAAATAGGCTTATGAGATCACCTTTTGTCCGTGTGTGTGTGTGTGTGATTCGTGTGTGTGTGTGTGTCCCCCCCCCTAATAAAATCTAAACGGCAGGAGCGATTTCAATGAAACTCGGAAAGTTCATAGCACTATTCCCGGCGACCTCGACCGTGCCCTTCGAATTTTGTTACGACTCACCAATCCAACATGGCGGCTGGGCGAAATATTTCACCAGCATTCAATATCTCCGAAACTATTACCGATATTACCCTGACATTTTATATGGTGATAGAGGGGACTACTATAAGTTCACTTATGTGACTTTTGAAAACCTGGTAACTACAAAACCAATATGGAGGCCAAGCGAATTTGGACTTTTAAATAGACGTTTCTCGTGATTTGACCAACCAAACGCAATGAAACTTGGTACAGTATATGTTTATATACATTGTAATGCACCGACATCTAACTTCGTTCAATTGTTTACATAATCACAAGATGGCGGATGTGCGAAATATTTCACCGGCATTCTATATCTCTGAAACTATTAGCGGTATCTCCCTAAAATTTTGTACGGAGATAAAGGGCACTACTGGAAGTCCATCTATAAGACTTTCAAAAACCGGTTAACTACAAAACTAACATGGCGGCCAAGCGAATTTGAAAATTTTAAATAGTCCTTTCTCGCGATTTAATGTTCCAAGCGCACTGAAACCTGATACAGGAAATATTTATACACATTGTAATCCATTGGTATCTAATTTAGTTCAATTGTTTACATAACCTCAAGATGGCGGCTTTGCGAATTTTAAAATTAAGTTTTTATTTCTTGTGATGTAGTCATGCGATCGAAGTGAAAGTTTGAATAATGAACCTAGGCAATAATTTTCCTTTAATGGTACTGTCCCCGATAATCCGGATAGTAGGCTGTCAGATATCCGCCCCCTCAATCGGATTGCCAATAATCAATCGCACCGGCACAGCTACATCAATGAAAATGGCACTGACAGATACTACCGAGATTAGAGCACAGTAGTTAACATGAAATTATTGTGGAACACACCAAAATATACGGGGGTTCATACTTACCTTTTACTTACCTATTCAATTTAATCTCGGGTCTGGGTTTTCAACTGGATCATTTAATATTATGCCCTCACAATAACCTCCACCACAATATTTAAAATGAACCAACGCGAAACAAGAAAATTTAAACTGCACAATAATTTATTTCACATAAAGGGAAATAATTTAACAAAATTTAACAACAAAATTTACGTGGCAATCAGAAGCCATTTTCAATACAACCATGTCCTCCTGTAGGACTTGTAGACTTTACATTAAAAATTTCAGCTTTCTCTAGCTCAAAAGAACGTAATAATAACAATTCACTTTGGAATGGATAAGGGAGCTGGAACGAGACATATAGCATTTGTTTCCTTGTTCATGAACTTCACATTTTATTTATAACCGCAAGGCTGCTATGTAGATGACCTTGGCCTCTATCATACAGTTATCTGGCCACCTGCGATACACCCTGCACCATGCCGCATGCTTGCATCGTCAAATGGTCACACCTGTCCAGCCAATGTTAGCATATGCTAGTTACATCAGAGCCTAGCTCCTTTTCAACACTTTAAATGTTCACATCTCAACTCAAATATTATCACGCAAATCTTTTAAATGCTCCGTTCAAATACCAATGGATTACTCTAATAATCCCAAATCTTGTTTAATTGTATAGTCCAATTGTTTAACTAGCGTTGTTTAGAGTATAATAACGAAAACGCTTAATGTTTATAACAAAAAGTTCATTAATTATTTATAACATTTTAAATTGTTTATAGCAATGTTAAACGACAATTGAAAAATTTATACACGCCTCTATTAATCCCGTTCGTTTCAAATTATTATTAAAGATATTTACATAGTTATTTACATTATTTATATTATTTATATTATTTATATTAGAAATACATTAAACCACACGTTTATCCGGTTGATAATTACTTAAATCAGTGTGATATAATCGACCAATGAAGGTTAGTTATATTTAAATTTTAGATTCAGGTTTAATAAGATTTAATAATTATTATTATTATTTGTGACGGTAACCTCCATTCAAAATCGTTTATCTCAAATTATTTAAACACTCTTGTTAATTTTAACAGTAACTTCACATGCATAATTTTCAATGAACCTGAACAATACACTCAGCGGAAAAATACCTCGCTCAAAATGCACAAAATTGCACCAAAATTGGCCCATAATTCATCATATATCTCATTATATATGGCATCAAAATCTTCCACAATACACACAAAAAACCTCCACTTATAAATTCATCATCTTCATCAATATTACTGTGGGAACCTCCTTCACTTATTAAAGGGCATTATTCATCAGCGACCTTTACACGTCCACTGAACTAACGATTATACATCCATAGTTCCTCTTTAAAAATTCTTATATTCATCAATTGTATCAAAAACTGTTATTATATTTAACTTCGTGGGTTTCATTCATGAATCGATATGAAGTAAAAATTTGCCAATCACAAGTAAATTTAATAGCAAATACGATTAGACACGCCTCCCTGGTCTATCAAAATTGAGATTAATATCATCAAAGTATCGCAGTATAAAAATACTATCTTCAATCAAAGTTCATCTAAACTGCATAAATAGTCGAATAGAATACAATTAGACTGTGGACTACAAACATTATTGTTCCAATCTAGAATTGAGAAAAACTCCTATCAAATGTTCATTACTATAGTGTACTCAATAAATCGTAATCAAAGTTCATATTTCATAAAATTGTCTATAATGCAATGGTATTTCAGAATTGACGATAAATGTCTATGTTGCAATTATTTTCATAAAACGACTAGTATTTCCAAGATCGTCGATAAAGTAGTAGATTTTAACGCTCTAAAATCTTTTAATCATTCTTCTTTCTTGAGGATGACAGAAAATTGGTCAAAGTAATTTACTGAATAGAATTACTTTAATAAAATGACACGCTGTCTGAATTCAAACTTGCCATAGAAAATCGTTAACTTTACAGTCAAATCGTGACTACAAAAATTATGCAAATTACTGAAAGAATATATATTATCAGTCTCAACTGATCCAAAATTATATAAATATGCCAATGACATAATAATGTCTCAATAAGTCGTAGAAAAAGGCATAAATCAGCAAAGTGTACAGAGTACAGAAATGTCAAGCAAGAATATGGGGCAAAATATATGGGACAGAAAACATGGGAAAAATAGTTGCTCAGATATCGCTAAATGGCTCAAATAAATCAAGAAACGTTCACGACTACCTTATCTGTTGATTGAAGTTCTAGAGGAAAATTTCCAAAGAAGACTGCTGATGGTTCCATTTCACCACCGTAAAGATGTGTTCCGACCTCGAACCTGGAACCTGCGCCCACGGAGAATAGAACAGTTTCCTCCTCCGGAAATAGCACTGCTCCGTGTAGACGATAGACATCCTTCTGGCAAAACTCTTTTTTGTGAGCCGGGTCCACCCTGGCCTCTCTTGATAGTTCCCTGAAGTTCTGGTAGAAATCCGCCATGAAGTCTATTGCAATTATTTCCGCAGAAATGTTCATAATTGTGGAGTATGAAGATATTTCCACTGCCATTTGATGTAATTCAGCGATGGATTACGATGCATGAGTGTAGTTGGATGTTCACTACATGCTCGCTTTTGTAGAATGCCGATTAACGAAGTTCCATGCTGCTATTTCACTCCATTGATGTATGTCCCAATTGCATTAAAGTTTTAGTCTTCCATCTCCACTTCCGTTATAATAATAGTCGAAAGTACTGCCAGATTATATTGTTCCATTGTAGAATGTAGCGTTGTATCACCAAATGTAATCTTCAGTATCACGGTTGCAATACAAGTGTCAGCCGTAGCGTAGAATGTGGTATTATAAAAGTGCTTCTCAGGTGTCGAGAAAATCACTTTTGACTGCAGTCTTAAAATGCGAATATCTTCCAAAGTATAAAAGTGAAAATGTTCAACTTTCGTCCACGCCTCAATATTGTAATGCACAATTGAATTAGCATAAATGCAGTAGCTAACTCTTGATAGATAATCTTGTAGACTCGTTTATGTGTGCGCTCCAACTTCGCCTAGTTTCAGTAACCGTAAAATTGTACTGCTGCACGCTCCGTGCTTGTTCGATGCTGTGGGCTCTACCACACGTGCTAATGACGACTTGCTTCACTTCAGAACTCGAAGTCTGACAATATGAGAATCAGAAAAATGAGCCATGAGAGCCAAGAGAACTTGAGAACTTGAGAACTTGCTCTCTGCTGTGCAAGGCCTTTTATCAACTTCTTAAGGGGCGTATCCATCCCTTCCATAGCTTGTTCCTCCGTCATTGCTAGAAGTTCTAACTTTGGCTATACTTGACGGATTTTCAAATTTCAAAAACTCATAATTAATTTCTTCAAAATTCCAAATCAATGCCATAACTGAAAATAGATTTCCACAATTCTGCATGCCAAAAGTAATTAAATATGGTAGTTTCAGTAATCTCCGTCTCCCTCCAAGCTATCATTCATTGGTTCGAGCCTCTCCTCCAATAGCGTAACTTCTTCCTCAGCACAATTCCTTGCTTCCTGCGACTGCGTCGTAAATCTCAGATACTTCTCGAACAAAATCATGACGTCACCAAGAATCTCAGCTCATCCAGCCTACTTGCATGAAGTCTGCGTCATCCGTGCCTACGTCATGAATATACACGTCACAACTATGACGGCCATAACTTTATTCACATATGCCAATACCGCCACCGTGGTCTCAGTATAATTCAATTTACGGGGGCAGTACATGACTCTATGGCCTATACATTTAACAGTAGGATATAAGAAAATAGGCTGTATAGTTCTTCACGGAACTACTTGTTTGTGTGTTCTGTTGTATTTTACAACTTTTTTTTTGTATTGCCAGTAATTGTAGGCTACATAAACTTCGAATCTTATCTAAAACAATTACACAAAGTTGTATGCTCTAAGATATTGGTTGATATTTCTGGGTATTTGCGGTGACAATCCCATGAGAATACTCACAATTTTCCAGGATAGCCAGCCCTCCCCCCCCCCCCCCCCGCCCCGAAAAGAAATTGTATATACGCCCCTGGTGTGAAATAAGAAAAGTCCAATACTTTTCCAAGATAATTAATTACCTGGAATATTTGGCATTCAATAATGATTTGTACTTTGCTAGAATTTATATAATAAATAATCGTATTTGAGGATTTAAACATTTTTCATTTTTATATTCAACTAATATTTCGGCAAAACACAGACTAGTCCAAATGTTTTTATAGGTTTTCTCAGTTGTCCTCATAAAAATATATTTCCTTTATATATATTCTGATTCAGAAAAGTTCATTCTACACATTTATGCTGATATCAAAAATTGGGAAATTTAGTCATTTTGCGACGTCCGGGTCCCCTCAAACCTGCCACATACCTTTCCCCACATGTCTTATCGATTATCTGAGGTCAGTAGCCTATTAGTGGAAGGGGTGAGGACCAACACAATGTGTTCTCAAAGATCCGGCGCCACCAGTACCGCTGGCAGAGTAAACAGCTGTTCCAGTCTTACTTCATGAGAATATAGCTGCCTGATCGCGACAATCAGAGAGTGACACACTATGGGTCAAAATAACCCGGTGCCAGTCTTCGAACACATTTAAATAGGTTTTTAAAAATGGCAGGCTCTTGTCACGCCCACGTTTCCAATGTGTCTAACTGTAGACTGAACAGTTCCTTGTGGCTTATGTTGAAAGGCAGTAACTCTTTCAACTCTATTTACTCCTTGATCCACACTGACCGTGTGGACATTTTCACCCAGGCTTGGTTGTTGAGCCTCAGTTGTTTCCCGCATTCTGTAATGTTTACAAACAGTTTTTGCCTACACGAGCTTTGCTATTACCAAGTGAATATACATCTGCTGTTGTTACTGTAAAATGCCGCACATAAAGAAATTCAACACAAAGCGAAAATATTATGGCAATCAACATCGCATACGCCTAGAAACGCCGCAAGAAGATTTAATAATAAACAAGAAGTTCCGTGAAGAACTATACAGCCTACTTTTCATGCCAATGATTATTCTACAGTATATGAACTTATCAACAATAATGACGAAATTAAGTTGGTAATATCGAAATATCTAATTAGTTCAAAATATACCTGGTATAATGTAGCCTCATAGAGCACTACAGTTGGCAGCCCTGGTGACTGAATATATTCTTAGTTCCATCTCTTAAGGTACAGAATACAAAATTTGGTTGAAGTCCAATGGACGTTACATGCAGTTAGACACTGGATCTATCAGCAAGCGTAAAAGCATGTTGCCAACAATACCATGCGTGTGCTGGTCAGAATTAATCTGAAATATTATGATATCTTGTTGTGCCAATTTTGGATGAAATCCATTTGTTAGTATAGAAGTTACATGTATTTTAAAATTGGATATATCAGCAGGCATAGAATCATGTTGGCAGCACTGCCTTATATTAATTACTCTAAATTAATCTAGAATGGCAGGTGCTATACGTGTGCAAAGTAGAGAGCAGTTGGCTTGCATACTTTCTGATATATTGATATTAGGCTAAAAAAATATAGACAGCATTTATTAACAGTTGGCAGCCCTGATTGCTCTTAACAATACTTATAGTCATATCTGTTATGGTACACATAGCCCATACGAAATTTAGTTGAAATCCAACTGATAGTATAGAAGTTAGATGTATTTAAACATTTGTATTATCAGCAGGCTTATAATCATGTTGGTAGAACTGACGTATATAAGTTACTCCAAATTAATCTAAAATGTCAGAATATACGTGTGCATAGTTTAAAGCTGTTGGCTTGCATACTTTCTGATATATTGGTATTTGGATAAAAAAATATAGAGAGCAATTATTAACAGTTGACAGCCCTGGTGGCTCTTAAGAATACACTCAGTCATAGCTGTTTATGTACACATATTACATACAAAATTTGATTGAAATTCAATTGATAGTGTAGAAGTTATATGCATTTAAACATTGGACCTATCAGAAGGCTTAAAATTATTTTATCAGCACTGTCATGGCTGGTCTCCTGGAAATTAAACTGAAATAATATTATCTACATGTGTGCCAATTTTGGAATAGCTCCCATGCATACCTTGCAAGATATCCAACATTGAGATCAAATTTCTAGTGCGTTTTTCCAGCAGTTGGTAGCACTGATATCATTTTCAAATATGGACGTGAGATATTCCGGTGCACATCTTTACTCATACTAAATTTGGTTTTGATTGCTGCAGCCGTTTAGGTGTTGATAAGGGGGGTGTGGGGACACACACAGCCAGACAGACAGAAGGACAGACAGACAGACAGACAGACACACATTTTCCCGGATCGATCTCATAAGTCTACTTTTTCCTTTTTTGCCTAATGTGAAATGTAGGCTAAAAATGACAGTGACAATGTGCAACGTGTGAATGAGGTTAGTTCGCCCCCAAGTGCATCAAAACGTAAGCTGTCTTACAACTGTGACTGTTTAGATATTAGTCTAAACAGTGAGAACATTAGCAATGTGAATAATTATATTATCGTAGATTTTAAATCCCTGATTAACATTATAAACAGCGCGGCAAAGTGTCGGTACTGTGACAGTGATAACTCTCTTGCATTATCTGAGGAAGGAGAGGCTTGGCATGTAAGTTAAATTTATCTTGTAAAACCTGTGGTAATTTTAAGGAACATATGATTTCCCATAGGACTCAGTAATGGATGCTATTATATCTTTTAATGATGGTGTTAGCAGTAGGAGAAATGTTCTTGAGAAATTAGGTATCTTATGTGGTTCAAATATGGCTAGTGCGCTACTCATGATCGACCGTCAGAGGATAAAGGAGGCAGAGATATCGGCTCAATCAATGACTAAGGAGGCCAGACCAAATAAAGAGCTCAAAAATAAGGAGGAGGACAAGGAAGGTCAGGGGCAGGACGAATACCAGCCAGGTTTATGCTAAGCCACCTAAAGGTCAGTACATTCTGTAATTAATTTTCAATATGCTTTCCTGTAAAATTGATATATTGCAAACTTAGGTACATTTATCTCACAAAGTATTCATTGTAGAGTAATATAATTTTTGAGATGGATATATGCATACACACTCTATGTCTTATGCCTAAAATAAATAAGTTTTGCGAATAAGAATATTTTTTTCTTGCATATTTATGCAAAAAAAATCAACAAAATATTGGCATAAATATTATTATTTTAATTTTTCTTATATTAATGACTCCAGGCAAACAAAACCAGGCAAGCCAAAATGATGTGCATCTTAGAGGAAAAAACTACACAATTTGGGGTCGTTTCATGGAATGCTTTCCAAGGAATGAGAACCGAAAGTTTCTTCCGCAAACTGAGAATTATAAAACATTCAAGGACATTTGTTGGTATAACGGACACAAAAATAACAGCAGCTCAATGATACTTGTCGAACAGATAGTAGATCATGTGTGTAATATGTGTATGAAATTTCACGAAAATCAAATTAATAGTTATCAAGAAAATGACCTTCAAAATTGTACATATTTTGGTATACTCTCACGTCAGGGTCCCCTTAATGAAACTGCGGGGGTCACAAAGTCCCCCACGCCACCTCTCCCGGGTTAAATCACCCAGAGTACACTATCTGTATCATCTGCTAATCTACGAGGAAGAACCAGATTCTCCAACAACTGGAATACCTTCGTTCCTTTCACTTTACTTCCAGTTCAGAGTAGGTGTTCAACTTATGAATAACCAGGAATTTCCAGAAATATTACCTGGACCTATTATATCATATTAGTTAATTCCGACCTTCAGTGAATTGCCAAGCTGCTTACCGTCAACCACAGCAAGCTTGGAGTTATGGCTCCAATAAAAGCTAACGACGTTGCGTTGTTAAGTTGCGAAATTTTGTGTGATCATTTGGAAGGGATTTGTTTTTCTACCGACGATAGTGTCCTTTATTGTAAAATTTGTGAAACAAATATAGGGAGTTTCTAGAAAGTTTTCAGTCACCCAACATTTGGAAATCGCCAAACATAAACGAAATGTAAAAAAGGAAATGAAAAACAATTCAGCCCTTGTTAACAAATGCCATTCGTTGCCCTTCAACCAAACGTAGTGAATTTTCTCAAGACCTGTGAGAAGCCTTAATTGCAGCAAACATTCCATTGTTGAAACTGGTAGTTATATGTCTGTCTGTTCATAATTTCTTTATATTCAAAATATAAACTCTAAAGAATACTTAGTGATCGTAATATTTATGTAATTATTTCATAGTGCATATATTTTTTATTTAGCCTAGTTTCGATTTTTGCAAAAAATGAAAGTAGACTTATGAGATCTTGAGTTGTCAGTCTGTGCGTTAGTGTGTATATCTGCCTCCCCCCCCCCCCCTACGCCTACAATTCAAACAGACGAAACCGAATTGAACGAAATTTAGTACAGAAGTAGCACTAGTAAAGGACACCTCAGTGTCATGTTTGACGGAAACGTAATGGTGGCCACCCAAATGTTCAAAGCTTAACCTTATCATCTGATCTCTACCAAATTTTGCAACAACATACCTTCAAGTAGAAAGCGTGGTTAGACCAAATTAAAAGGTCAACAGCCAAATAGTTTGCAGATGGTGGCCGTGTATGTGTGCAAATTGCGTGTGTGTATCTGCCCCCCCCCCTATCAATTCAAACACGACGAAACCGAAACTAAAAAAAAACAGTATAGCTTCATTTGTGCTGAATGAAATAAAAATTGCTTATAGAGCTACTACAGTATTGTCTCACTAACAGCTTTACATTGTACATAAAGGAAATATATTTTTATGAGGACAACTGAGAAAACCTATAAAAACCTTTGGACTAGTCTGTTTTTTTTGCCGAAGTATTAGTTCAATATAAAAATGAAAAATGTTTAAATCCTCAAATACGATTATTTATTATGTAAATTCGAGCAAAGTACAAATCATTATTTAATGCCAAACATTCAAGGTAATTAATTATCTTGGAAAAGCATTGGACTTTTCTTATTTTACACCAGAAGCGTATATAAAATTTCTTTTCGGGGGGGGGGGGGGGGGGGGAGGGCTGGCTATCCTGGAAACTTGTGAGTATTCTCAGGGGATTTTCACCGCAAAATACCGGGAAATATCAACCAATATCTTAGAGCATATAACTTTGTGTAATTGTTTTAGATAAGATTCGAAGTTTATGTAGCCTACAATTACTGGCAATACAAAAAAAAGTTGTAAAATACAACAGAACACACAAATAAAATGTTATAACTTACTTAATGAATGTTCTATTATTATCTATGGAGTATGAATGGCAAATATCTAAATAGTTGTCAATTTACTAAGCTGAAAGGTAAACAGTTTCTTTTTTGCCTTACAAGGCTGAGTATACCCAGTTCCAGCCCTTAGGCTAGAATTAAAATTCCTTGGCAGAGCCGGGAATCGAATTCGGATCTCCAGTTCGGCAGCCACTACACCACGAGTTAGTCTAATTTCAATCTAAATATAGTTTATAACTTGGTCAATAAGTTAAGATTAGGGTACAACCAAATTTATAATATTTTATGCTCTTACCAAAGCAACACTTTCTTAATTTTGATTGGTGGGGGGTTGGATCCCCCTCAGCATCCCTATTATATACGCCCCTGTTTCTCACTCGTATATAACCCGAGCTGCTTGCTTTTTGGAGACAGAAATACTATCTGTGCATAGAGCTGGCCTTGAAGGAGAAGAAGAACAAGAAGATATATTTATCTCAAAAAGTCAATTTTTGAACTTGTCTGTTTTTGGAATTAACCCTTCAATTGCATATTCACAACCAAAGAAGTTATTCTTCTTGGACTTGTATTATATTAAGAGTGGAAGCCACAGCAACGCATTGCTTATTTTATAAGACACGTAATATTTGATAATACTGCTTTTCGCTCTCACGGACATAATCTCTTCTTGGTTTCTCTTTTACTCCCTAGTGTTGGTTGTTTTGTCCCCAGATTTGAAGAGAAAGGGGGCTTTACATGTTGACGGAGGGTCTTCAAGCTTCTTTGGGTGAGGGTCAGAATGCCTGCCATAATCTCTAGCAACTACAAGCCTACGTCTTGCCCGTGCAGTGTTAACAAGTTGGGATTAGCAATACCAATTATTATTCTTTCAAGACTTTCAATTCTATACTACTATTTTTATGGAATCTGTTGAAATATTATTATTTTGCAATGTTTTCAATTATTATTATTATTTATTTTCCAAAAAATGTGCCTACAATTTATGGACGGCAGATAGAGAAAAGGCAAGCCCCCACATACACAGCAGTGTCTCCATCTCCGTTCATTAAATCTATACAAATCTGAATATGCTACATACTGTACCCGATTGTCATCATGTGGAACATGTGTTCGTATCCCAGCTAACTCACGGTCTTTCGAGGTATGGGACGTTCCTGCCCACCATACGACCACATGCTCAGGATTGGAGTCTACCAGGTAACTACTCTACATGAAAGAAACAACATATTCCTAAATAAAACATTTACTGATCTAAAGTAAAGTTGTATGGCTATACAACAAATACAAACAAAGGATAATTTACATTTAATTCCCACAATTAAAATCAGGGTTATTTTGTGAGTCTCTTCTTAATTAGTGCTTCACTGCACTCAAATCTATTTCTAGCATCCTATCATTGATACTTTCAGACTTCTACGAGTCTCCATAGTGTTCTTTATGTGACACCATTTTACATAACTGGAGTATCACAACCCAAAAGTCACATATCACATCAAATGACATTAATACTGTAATAATAAAACATTAATCCGTTTCCTACGGCATTTACTTTCATTAGCATAAATTCAATATTTTATGCCTTAATTAACAAATATTGTTGTGTCGTGTGAATCATCTTCCTCCTTTTCCATCAATATGAAACGCTTAAAAAGTGGTACGTTTCCCTTCCAAAACACACATGGATAGAAATGTTTATAGTTTCACCATACAACGATTTTCTGGGTCTGGTCGAAATTATTATCGTTACAAACGTGTCATGTTCTTAGAAATCACATACCCGTCTGCATAAATTAGCGTGAACTGGCAAAAATGCACTTTAAAAAGATGCCTAACAATTTATTTGGTTCAGTGTTCCTCCTCAGAGAATAACTGGGCCAAATATTATCCGATTTCATTGATCCGACAATGTATGTGTGTTGAAACACATCATTTAATTCAATTGGCATCATCATAACAATCATATCTTAATTACATTTCGAAATATCGAGATTCTTCAGTGTCCCATTATGACTCTAATTTAAAGGGACTGGCCGACCGACCTCCCCTTCCCCTAGCAGGCAATAAAATTAGTTCCAGCTGGCCGCGCAAGATGGCCGCTCGTCTCAGTGGGCTACTCCCACTCCCTCTCATCTGCTAGCAAGGTCATCTTTGTTTACAATTGCAGTACAATGGAGTTACGCTAAGTGTTGTTCTCAAGTAATTGAGTCATTCTAATTATTTAACACCTATATTTATAGTGTAATGGGCTCAACTCGGCTCCTTAATTAACATTCATGGCTGGGGATGGATTCTGTAACAGCCTTACCGTTCTATGGTGAATACTAGTGGCTTTGGACGCGCATCATAATGAAAATACAAGATTTTCACCAGCAGCTGTCCCAATAATAACATAATAAGGAAATCTGCGTTTCCTAAACGACGAACTTTGATTCTTACCTCTCAGAGCAAATCAACCAGTACATGTGCTCACGGAGTCTCGAAGGACATCCCTTGTGGCAACTATTCCTGCAAGCGATGGATGCAGACAGGCTCTGTCCAATTCGCTGCGAATAATAAAAGTATGCACAACGCCGATACTACCTCGTAGATTAGCCAACTTTTCACCTAACGTGCAAGCTATGCTAGTTTGGTCCCCGCAACTTTATTTACGTAAATCACTGGATTCTACGTTACTTCGCTCGCTCTATGCGGCTTCAAACAATACTTCTCATAGATGGCTCAATTATTAAGGCACCCGCGTTCTCTCTGCAATTACACTTAAGCCAAAGCTTCAAATAGCTCCTCAAAACAAAATATAACTTTACTGGCTTACATTACTTTAATGGTTCTCAAAAACAATCCTAAGAATTGGCCATATTAAATATTCATTCAACACTTCATTGACACTGAAAAACTCTCGTATCTCGCTATATTCCACGTTACTTTCTTACTGTTTACCAAAATACAGTATCTTTATATTAGACATGACACACTTTGAACGTTATTTAGGCCAAAAATGCCTATTACTTTACTTTACTGTTACCGACCCCAGATTATTATTATTATTATTTATCATTTAACGTTACCGTTATATTCATCAATATTTTAGGCCTGACTGGCCCTAAACAAATCACCTTCCAAGCCATATTCTATCAAATACGAGTGGTGAAAACTCGTTCATAAGTGACTGTTACATCTTAGTCTCAAAGTGATGCATCGTTGTATGGTGAACTATTTAGTTAGAATAACATTGTAAATTGGTACTCACTTTTTCATTTTCGCTGGATGATACCAGCATCCCATCTCCGGGCCTACCATGACGCTTGATTTAAGCCATCATGCTATATCTCACACGACACTTGATTTCACATATTTCCCACATGATAATCATACTCTTATCAGTGGCTTCTCTCACTTTTACACAATACATATTAATCACAATACCCATAAACACTTTTTAAATCACTATAACAAAATTTATGTACACTTTTTCTCTATTTCACAGGTTGATCCTTAATCGGACTCCTCCTAACGCCTGACCTCAGAGATGCGATGAAGCTACGACATCCGCTGGTCTCCGTGAAAGTCTATCTGCGTGTACGTGCGTTCGATTCTCGTTCCCTTCAATACTGTTTATTTTACCGTCATGATTATTTGTGATGCCTCTCGGGCTCCCATAACTGCAATGATCCTGATGATACTGCGTCATTTACAACCCTGACAATACCTCCTGGTATATGTAATGTTCCAAAACATTATAAATACTCTTTCGCTGTAGCGAATTTATATTTGCGTCAGATAATGGATAAATATCTGTATTAGATTAACTCTGACGCACTTCATGATTATACTTATGAAGCTGTATGATGTGCTTCCATTGTTCTTCAACTGCTGAGCGTCGATACTGTAACATTTCGCGCGCTTACTGGCAGCGTATTAGTTACGTGTAGACTGGAGAAAGAACTGGAGAAAGACTGACTTGGTCTGCTCTGCTCCCCCCTTTTAAAGGTTTCTCGTAAAAAGTAGTCCACGGGACATACGGGTGCGACTCTTTTCTTGAAATAGTACATTTTCAGCCGAAATGACATATACACCTTGATTATTTAGGCGTGGAGGTTTCATAAACGTTCGCGTGCCGGCGATCTCTTCGGCCAATTAATTACAATTAATTGCCTTATTCCATAGCGTCATGACGCCACCATGGTGATTCCCCTCTGGCTGGTCACCAAATCACTCCTCTCGAGCGTAAGTCCGGTGTTAATAGGCTTATTTAGAGATGTAGGCTTTAATTTAAGTGTAAAACCACTCCTAAATTATCTCTCCCAGAATATATATTCACCTGGGTGTACATTTCACTCCATTTCAATGCTCCACTTGGCTGTAATCAATTAATTTCCGTGGGCAATCATCCCCACTACAGCCTCCATCGTTGTCAAGCGGTGAATACCCGAGTCATTAATTTCGAGCTGTCTCCTCGGTCCAGACGAAAGAAGTTCCCTCGGCGCCTTGAATCTCCTCCCACTCGCTCGCTGCAATTAGTAAAACGTCAAGCTGGCCTGCTTTCACGTTTCTATACATTGAAAACGTACATATGACTGCAATTTCTGACTATTATTCCCTTAAACAGCTATGATATCCACAATCTGGCCGTGAAATCATGCTATATTATTATATGTCATTATTTAACGCATTGCTCTTCGGGTTCCCTGTAACTGTTCCCCCTCAGAGATCAATGGTTCGATTCTAGTTAGAATCATGGGCATGGTCTTCTCTGACAAGACCCTAGTTCGATGCCAGTCTGCCGTGTCCTCATTGGGCACAATACGAATATACAATTTACAACTTCACATTGCTATAAACACATAATCTGCTGTACATGACATCTATAACATGCAATTCTTAAATAAAAGGGAATATACACACACACACACGCTCACACACTCACTCACTCACTCATATGCAGGTACACACAACCACACATGCATGCACTCACACACACGCTCGTACATACTGTACATACATACATACATACATACATACATACATGCACGCACACTTTCCCACTTACACACAAAGTTACATCTATATATATAACAAGTAGTTCCGTGAAGAACTATACAGCCTATTTTCATATATCCTACTTATGTTAATTGCCACTATCAACATACACAATTTCAGTTTGATTGCTGTAATAGATTCGTAGATATTGAGAACCGACTAAATATTTCGGATGGTCGCCATGTTGGATTTTATATATGTAGGTCCTAGAGTTATGTACTGTTACATGCAGATTATTGTGAACGTGTAGTATTCAAACTTCAATCGCATAATTAGGACACAAGAAAAAACAAGGAGATTTACAAAAAATCACAGCTGCCATCTTGAGGTTATGGAAACAATTGAAATAAATTAGATGCCAGTGGATTAACATTCGGATAAAGATTTACTGTACCAAGTTTCACTGCACGCGGATGGTTAAATTGCGAGAAACGTCCATGTGAATATTTATAATTCGCGTCACCGCCATGTTGGATTTGTGATCACCAGGTTATTTAAAGTCCTATAGGTGAACTTAAGTTCATAGCCCCTATGAACATTAAAAAATTGTTTGATTGCTAAAATAGATTCGTAGATATTCAGTATCGTCTAAATATTTCGGATGGTCGCCATGTTGGATTGTTAAATGTATAGGCCATAGAGTCATGTACCATTAAAGGAAAATTATTGCGTAGGTTCATTATTCAAACTTTCACTTCGATCGCATGACTACATCACAAGAAATAAAAACTTAATTTTAAAATTCGCACTGCCGCCATCTTGAGGTTATGTAAACAATTGAACTAAATTAGATACCAGAGGATTACAATGTGTATAAATATTTCCTGTACCAGGTTTCAGTGCGCTTGGAACATTAAATCGCGAGAAAGGTCTATTTAAAATGTTCAAATTCGCTTGGCCGCCATGTTCGTTTTGTAGTTAACCGGTTTTTGAAAATCTTATAGATGGACTTCCAGTAGTGCCCTTTATCTCCGTACAAAATTTTAGGGAGATACCGCTAATAGTTTCAGAGATATAGAATGCCAGTGAAATATTTCGCACATCCGCCATCTTGTGATTATGTAAACAATTGAACGAAGTTAGATGTCGGTGCATTACAATGTATATAAACATATACTGTACCAAGTTTCATTGCGTTTGGTTGGTCAAATCGCGAGAAACGTCTATTTAATAGTCGCAAATTCGCTTGGCCACCATGTTGGTTTTGTAGTTACCAGGTTTTCAAAAGTCACATAAGTGAACTTATAGTAGTTCCCTGTATCACCATAGAAAATGTCAGGGTAATATCGGTAATAGTTTCGGAGATATTGAATGCTGGTGAAATATTTCGCACAGCCGCCATGTTGGATTGGTGAGTCGTAACAAAATTTGAAGGGCACGGTCGAGGTCGCCGGGAATAGTGCTATGAACTTTCCGAGTTTCATTGAAATCGCTCCTGCCGTTTAGATTTTATTAGGGGGGGACACACACACGAATCACACACACACACACACGCACACACACACGGACAAAAGGTGATCTCATAAGCCTATTTTTTCAAAATTGAAAATAGGCTAAAAATCAATGTAACGTGATAGTTTGTCTGTGGGTGGGTATGTATGTCTCCTATGCGTTCATATACCATTCGTCCGATTGCGATGAAACTTGGGTGAGATGTTGGGTACACTCCAAGGAAGGTTTCTGACTTAGTAAATCCATTTTACAATAGGTAGCGCACGCGTAGATTCAACAAATGAGCGACGATGCGCGAAGCATTTCAACAAAGTCCCGTATGTGTTCATATACCATTCTTCCGATAGCGATGAAACTTGGGTGAGATGTTGTGTACACTTACGTGAAGGTTTCAAAATTAGTGAATACATTTCACAGTAGATAGCGCACAAGTAGATTCAACAAATGAGCGACGACACGCAATGCGTTTCAACAAAGTCCCGTATGCATTCATATACCATTCGTCCGATAGCTATGAAACTTGCGTAAAATGTTGTGTACACTGCAGGGAAAGTTTCTGGCTTAGTACATCCACTTTACAATAGGCAGCGCACGAGTAGATTCAACAAATGAGCTACGACGCGCGAAGCATTTCAACAAAGTCACGTTTGCGTTCATATACCATTCGTCCGATAGCGATGAAACTAGGCTGAGATTTTGTGTGCACTCCAGGGAAGGTTTCTAGCTTAGTAAATCCCTTTAAAAATAGGTAGAGCACGAGTAGAATCAACAAATGAGCAACGGCGCGCGAAGCGTTTCATCAAAGTCCCATATAATTTCATATACCATTCATCCGATAGCGATGAAACTTGGGTGAGATGTTGTGTACACTCCAGGGAAGGTTTCTGGCTTAGTACATACATTTAACAATAGGTATCGCACCAGTAGATTCAACAAATGAGCGATGACACGCGAAGCGTTTCAATAAAGTCCCGTATAAAGTCATATACCAGTCGTCTGATAGTGATAAATGTTTGGTGAATTGTTGTGTACATTCCAGGAAAGGTTTCTGGCTAAGTAAATCCATTTTACAATACGAAGCGCACGTTTATATTCAACAAATGAGTGACTACGCGCGAAGCGTTTCGACAACGTCCCGTATTCGTTCACATACCATTCATCCGATTGCGATGAAACTTGGATGAGATGTTGTGTACACTCCAGGGAAGGTTTCTGGCTGAGTACATCCATATTACAATATGTAGCGCAAGAGTAGAATCAACAAATGAGCGACGACACGCGAAGCGCTTCAACCAAGTCCCGTATGCATTCATGTACCATTCGTCCGTAGCTATGAAACTTGGGTGAGATGTTGTGTACACGTCATGGAAAATTTCTGGCTTAGTAAATCCACTATACAATATGCAGCGCACAAGTTGATTCAAAAAATGAGGGACGACGCGCGAACGGTTTCAACAAAGTCCCGTATAAGGTCATATACCATTCTGCCGTTAGCGGTGAAACTTGGGTGAAATATGGTGGACACTCCAAGGAAGGTTTCTGGCTTAGTAAATACATTTCAAAGTAGGTAGCACACGAGTAGATTCGACAAATGAACGACGACATGCAGAGCGTTTCCATACAGTCCCCTATGTCTTCATATCCCATTAGTCCGATAGCGATGAAACTTGGGTGAGATGTTGTGGACACTTACGTGACGGTTTCTAACTTAGTAAATACATTTTACAGTAGGTAGCGCACGAGTAGATTCAACAAATGAGTGACGGAGCGCGAATCGTTTGAACAAAATCAGGTATGCGTTCATATACTATTCATCCGATTGCGATGAAACATTGATCAGTTATTGTGTACCCGCCAGGGAAGGGGACTTAGTAAATCCATTTCACAATAAGTAGCTCAAGAGTAGATGCAACAAATGGGTGACGACGCGCGAAGCGTTTCAACAAAATCCCCTATTGCGTTCATATAACATTCTTCGATTGCGATGAAACCTTGATGAGTTATTGTGTACACGCCAGGGAAGGGCTTCGACTTAGTAATACATTTCTCAATAGGTAGCGCACGAGTAGATTCAACAAATGAGGGACAGCGCACGAATCGTTTAAACAAAACACCGTATTCGTGCATGTACAATTCATCCGATTGCGATGAATCATTGATGAGTTATTGTGTACACGCCAGGGAAGGGTTTCGACTTAGTAAATCCATTTCACAACAGGTAGCGTACGAGTAGATTCAACAAATGAGTGACAGCGATGAAACTTTTGAAAGTTGTTGTGCACGCTTCCACGAATGGTTCTAAATTAGAAAATCCATTTTACGATAGCTTAGAGACAGTTAACATGTTGTGTATCCAAAAGCACTTCAAGAAACAGAATTTCAACGCCAACACTTCCTTTGGTTGGCGTTGCAACGCATGCCGGGTACAGCTTGTTATATATAAATTAAATTTACATAGGGTTTTAGTCCCTTTAGAGCCTTTACTTTGCGGCAAAAATGTCGTGGAGGAAGTTTTTTTTTATTGCACGAGGCAGGTCATTCCTGAGTCGAGCAGAGTGATTGTAGAACCCAGATGCTTTATCTTCATAAATAAACAAATTACTATCGGGAAATCAGTGTTGTTTCATGTTTCATAATTTATATACTTCACTTGGCATTTCATAAGCCTCCGTGGCTTAGGCGGCAGCACGCCGGCCTCTCACCGCTGAGTCCGTGGTTCAAATCCCGGTCACTCCATGTGAGATCTGTGCTGGACAGAACGGAGGCAGACAGGTTTTTCTCCGGGTACTCCGGTTTTCCCTGTCAAGATTTCATTCCAGCAACAATCTCCACTATCATTTCATTTCATCTGTCATTCATTTAATCATTGCCCCAGAGGAGTGCGACAGGCTTCGGCAGCCGGCACAGTTCATATCCTCGCCGCTAGATGGGAGCTCCATTCATTCCATTCCTGACCCAGTCGGACACTGGAAGCAGGCTGTGGATTTTCATTTTTCACTTGGCATTTCATAACACAGGTTATCAGACAAAACTTCCAAACTCACCGAAGTACACGATGTCTAGGTCCCTCAAATGAAATAACAACAACATATCATTTCAACAAGATAGTCAGTCTAAGAGAAACATCTTACTTTGCACAGTTTCCTGAAATCAGTAATTTACCGTATCTTAAAAAGTAAATTTCATTACAAATAAGAAACATTTTGAAATAGGCGTGTCTGTATTTTCTCACCAACATAATTATTACGTTTATATATAAAACGCTCAGTTGTATGTTTCACAAAACTCAAGTTCTTAAACCAGAGGGAGTTAGAAGATGCGGTTTGTACTAAAATATACCAAATCGTCTCCATAGTAGGCCTACAGGAAAAAACTTGCATTTCGAGAAAAGTCAACCGAAATACTCTATTTATTTGTTTATTAAGTCCGTTTATAAAGAAAACTAACAGGATAGCCCCTGCCAGAACTGTGTCAGGTCCAGCCCTCATAACACTAGAGCTGGGTGGGTGGTATATACACATGGGTAGCCTAATACATTTATTATTTCAACTGGCCTTTTCCATTTCCATTGCATTCAAATTTACACTTGAATAACCATTCCATAACTGCCTTTTGATTTTACAAGTTCATTTAATGACCATGTCCTGTTTTTACACTGATAAAAGTGGTAAAGTTCGCTCTTTTTGGCACATATTTTGCACACGCATTGTTCATTTGTATGTGCACACATTTTATGGTGGAATCCGTGAATTGCTTTCGTTTCCTATGCTGTTCCTACCTCGCTTCAGTGCATGTTTTGCCAGTATTTAGTTTTGGCTTTTCTTGAAAACTATGGTGTTCTTGTAGTTTCGTCTCGAGCGGAACATGTTTCTGGATATCCTCCTGTGAAGTGGGAGCTATTATTGTTGTTTTAATCGCAAGGCTCCATTTTTGTGACCCTTCTAGATAAGGTAAAAATGTTGAGTCATTTCCCTTGGAATGACCGATGTATTCCAACCGAGACTGACAGATTAGTGGTGTGGATGGGGAGCTGTGAAGGGTAAGGGCAGACACCTTAGGGAACCATTCATCACACTGGTAAGAGCAGCAGAGGGCCGGGTAAGGTGTAGGCCTACCGTATTCTCTGTTGTTAAGTCAATATGGACCGATTTGGAGATTTACGCGGCTAACATCAAGACTTAGACCAAGTAGTTCTTGTATTTTGTTGATTTATTTAACTCTGGAAAGGTAGCGCTCGTTGATACAACGTGAGAGGTCGCGTGGGGAACTTTCTGACTCCTATGATCAAACTTGCTCCGATAACAAAATTACTAAGTTTTATGTATCTTACATTAATGTATTGGGTTCATTAACTCAATTGGATGATATTTTATTGAAAATAAATGCATATTAACGTCACAGCGTAGGTTACCAAACAATACACATGAGTCCATAGACACCACACTAGCACAGGTTATGAAACCAATTGTATACATTCATTAAGTACACGGAGCTAATTATTACGATGAGCTCGGTGGCTGAATGAAACACCAAGGAACCATCCAACCAATATTTACATAACTTTCGAAAAAAACGAGTTTTTAATAAATGAACTATGAAGTTCTCTAACATGCACCGCTGGACAATAACCTCTCTTTCTAAGAATAAACACCTTTCACTGCAATTTTACTGACCTCAGACTAACGGCAAATAATGTGGGGAGAGGTATGTGTTAATCAAGGTCTCTAAGGTTAGAAACAAGCGCACTCTAACAAAATGAATTTGCGCCAGGTCACAAAATACTCCGCGCCACCACTCCCGGGTTAATAACTAAAGAGATATTTCCAGTCGATCAACACAAATTGTGCTCTGTTACATTAGGCGGAAATATATGTAGACTATTTATTCACCCTAACCTGAAATAAATTAAATACAATATTTATCACAAAATAACACGCTTCAATGTACTCAAATGGGAGAGTGGGTACTTAATTGGATGATATATTTCGTTCGTCAAGTGATCATCATCAGATCCTGCTCACTGAGGTTAGTCAATGAACGATGTTTATGTATTGAAATTATACAAACATATACACTATTTAGATTACAAAAAGTTGACAATACAATATAATTTTTCCACTTTAAAATACAATTTATTTTTTCCACTTTCACAATATTATTGGTACATGTTTCGGTCCGTATTTGACCTTCATCAGCCTTCATGTAGCACCCTCTCACATCTAATTAAATATGCCTTTGTTTCATGCATCATATGTAAGTCATGACTTGTTCCAATCACTTCAATTAAAATTCCTTGATTTAAAAAATCCTACAAAATTTAAAAAAAATCTTGTTATTAAAATAATGAAAAAAGGTTTTCCGGGTCTAAAAACAGTGCTGTTTTATTTTTTAAATTGGGTATAACTAGAATTGTTGAGCCTCAAATCGAGGTCTTGTCTTGATAAAATTGAAATCCTTTTTGTTGAACAAATCAAGTTTTGTTCCAGTTGATCTTCTTGTTTTGTTTTGCGAATTGGGAACTTATTAACTTGGTGTTAGTAGGGGAGTAGTGGTGCTTCCAAATAGTGTCATGGCCGCCGCGTGAGTCCAAGCCAATATCTCGCGAACCCATGGTCGGATGTTGACATATGAGGTGTCGTTGAACTCGAGCTGACGTCCTCTTTCCTATTGACAATGTATTATATTTTTCAAAAATTCTTTGAATTTTTTTGTTTTCGAAAGTAGGCGATAGTTTGAAAACCAAACATGATAGAACGTTGTGCCATGGCTCAAACGAACAGTCTTTATGACCTTTATTTTTTGTAATAAAACTTTTTTATTTTTTATATTTTTTTGAAAACACTCGAATTTTGAAAATCCTATATTTTGGAAACTAGGAACTCTACAAAAAAAATTGTTTAACGTAAATCAATGGTCCCTACCCCCTCTACCCCCAAAATAAATTTCAAGTCTTTAGGATGAAAACCTGCAGTAGCGTGGTAGTGAGAGAGCTGGACCACTTAGGAAGTTGTGAGCCCCTGCGACCTTGGAATGGAAGGAGCCATGCTAGGAGGGCGTGCTTGGATTCGTTTTTTTCGTCTCGTTGTGCTCTTTACGGGAATGTAGGTGTCGAAACGGTGAAAATCTGGAAACACGGTTTTTTTAGGGTAAAACCGTGATTTTAAACTTTTTGCTATATTTCGCGAACCAATAACGCTAGAGGCGTGTTCGACAGGTCCAAGGACTCGGGGTGATGTCCTCTTTGCTATGGACCACTCGTTATAATTTTTAATAAAATTGGAAACTCGATTTTGGGGTAAACACGTGTTTTTTTGTGATTTTTGCCGATATCTCACGAACCAATAACGCTAGAGACGTGTACGAGGTGTCCTAGGACTCGGGCTAACGCCCCCTTTCAAATGTGGTAGATATTTTTTTCCAAAAAATAATTCACAAAGGGCCTAACGCCATACATGTTGAAAAAAAAATTCTTTACCGTTACCTGTTTATAATGTTTATGAAGCGTGGTGGTTGAGAGAGACGATACGGCTGGGTGTGTGTTTCAAAGAACCTGTCGCTGACCAAGGTGGCTGTGTTCAATAGATCAATCGCTATTTCGGCGGGCCGGTTTATGACAGAGCGAGGGTACGTTTTTTCACACTTTTTACCTTTAACGTGTAAACGGTGATGAGAACTAGGTTCTATGTTGGTCGAAGCGAGTACAGAAAAACAAACTTGCAGACGAGCAGGAGGTGAAGGTCATTTGAGCTTATTGGAAGGCGTTGATCTGATTTGACAACAGGTGCAATGGAAAAAATGACCAAGACGCTTAAAGGTGAAATAATCTGACCATTGTGCTGGCAGGGAAGTGCGAAAGGCATGCACACACATTTGTGAAACCACATGTAGGCTAAACCAGTGACATCCTGTCTTGCTTCGTACGTGACAAAATGCAAGTTCATGTGACATTTGATCTTCCACAGGTGTTCGCTTGGGTGTTATCTGTCCACATGCGCGATAACTGTTAACAAGTCACATCCTGTTTTGCTTCGTACGTGACAAAATGCAAGTTCAGGTGAAATTTGATCCGGCACAGGTGTTCGCCTGGGACGTTAGCTGTCCACGTGCACGATAAGAGAATGTTCAAAGCGTGGGAAAAAAGATTATACATGCAACGTAGCATATATAAAGACATGTCGCTGACATTTCCACTCGCACTTATGTGACTACTTTTGAACACGCTACAGCGTTGTGTGAAACACTTGGCCTTGTTTAACAGTTTTGGTGTTGGTGGAAAATACTTAACCTTGTTGTGGGGTAGGTATATATTTATTCATTTATATATTTATTGATTTTATATAAATACATGCAATTATTTATTGATTAGGTAATTAATGATTTTATTTATTTATTTGTTTGCAGATAACCGGTATAGCCGACTTGTCGTGTGTGTGAACGATATTAAAGAAAGAGAGAAAAACGGACAACTAGAAAAGAAAACCATTTCCATACTAGCCCACGAGACGGGAATATAGAAAAGCATTACACGTCAAGGTGAGATTTGTTTTTTTTAATATATAACCTGTTTGATTTTGTTTTGTTTATGAAATGCATAAACTATATGGAATGGATATACTTATGGTGGTTTATTTTATTTCTTTTTAGAGTGTTGGAAAACGCTTGACCTCTGTGAATAACCAGGAACGTGTGTGTTTTTTGGATTATTGTCAGACAGTCTACATTTCTAAACTCAGGTGAGAGTGTTCTTTCAAAATAATGTCTTTTACTGCTGAGAATACGTTAACTTGGGAACCCATAAACAGTTGTTTCAAATCGCGTGTGTGCTCTGGCCGCGTGGTCAATGTTAGAAAAAGTTTGATTCCCAAAGAATTTTTACAATCTTGTTTTGAAATTTTTAAAATTGAAATTTGTACAGCGCAAAGGTTGCATACGGCTTTAAAGGTGAATACAGAACTGGTGTGCGATTTCATATATAAAAAGAAGGACGTAGAGCATAAAGAGACATTTTATATTTGCAGTAAAATGCAAGAGCTATTCATAGCCCATAATTTGGAACAGTGGTATGAAACCCACGTGGTGAATGCCTTGCTATCAAAATTTGATAAACTGCAACAAGGACCGAGTGGTCTAGCCTTAGACAAAATTCATCATTTACAAATCAACATTTGTCAATTCAACCCGTTGAATGCTGGGTCTAGCTATATTAAAACACCACCAGCTATAGCTTCGAAAAATGCTGTGGTCAATATAACGAATCGTGACAATGATTGCTTTCTGTGGTCTGTGGCTGCCTTTTTGCAGCCGGTGCAACATAATGGTTGTTGGCCGGGAAAGTACAAGGCCAAGTTTAATGAATTGAAACAAACGTTAAATTTAACTCGAGTATCGTTCCCTATGGACTTAACCGAGATCCATAGGTTTGAACAAGACAACCAGGACTTTTCGTTCATGGTGTATGGTCTTGACGGTGATGAGATTGTGGGTCCTCTTTATGCCACAAAAGAACCGAAACGACACCACATTCATCTTTTATATTTATCTGTAGGAGAAGTGAATCACTATTGCCTCATTAAAAGCCTGAGTAGATTGCTAAGCAGACAAGTGTCTAAACACGCTGGTGTAAAACATATTTGTGACCGTTGCTTGCAATATTTTACAACCCCTACGCTTTTGGAACGTCATAAGGTAGATTGTGTTTCTCAGGAAGCAGTGAGACTGATATTGCCACAAGGGGACAAGGCTGTGTTAAAGTTTAAGGACATTCACAAGCGTGACACTGTTCCCTATGTGGTATATGCAGATTTTGAAGCACTCACCACACCCATGGCGGGATGTGAACCAGATCCCTCCATGAGCTCAACCACACCCATTCAAAAACATGAACCCTTTGCCATAGGATTTAATGTGGTGTGTGCCCATGACCCCACACAATCCGTTTACAAATACCGCGAGGGGCCAGATTGTGCCAAATGGTTCTTGGATGAACTTGTCAAGTTGGCCGACCATGTACAGGAATTACTGGACCACCCAGTACCCATGAGCCTATCTCCAGAACAACAGCAGCAGTATGAGCATGCCATGACATGCCATATCTGCGAAAAGCCTATTTTAAGTGGAGAGAAAAAAGTCAGAGACCACTCGCATTTTACAGGGGAGTTTCGTGGAGCTGCGCATAGTAAATGTAACTTGAACTTTCCAGCTCCTCGTTTCATCAGTGTCTTTTTCCACAATCTGGCGAATTATGACATTCAGTTTTTGATTCGTGAATTGGGTCATGTCAACAAGGGCTCGTTTACTATTATCCCCCAAAACCATGAGCGTTTTACAGCCCTGACATGGAGGTTGAGCAACTTTAGCATTCGATTTTTGGATTCCTTTAAGTTTATGGCATCCTCGCTAGACAGCCTTGTGAATGGCTTGAATGAGGAGGAATTAAAAAATACTAGAATGCATTTTAATGATCCTGAGCAATTTCAATTGTGCATTCGGAAAGGTATATTCCCGTATGATTTCTGCAATAGCTGGGACGTGTTAAAGCAAAAAAAACTCCCACCACAAGAGAAATTTTACTCGAAACTAACACGCAGTACCGTTTCCGATGAAGACTATGCACATGCATGTCAAGTTTGGCGAGTGTTTGGCATGAAGACGCTAAGTGAATATGCTTTACATTACCTAAAACTAGATGTATTGCTGCTCACTGATGTGTTTGAAAAATTCCGTGAGTTGTGTCAACACATTTACGGTCTTGACCCGGCTCACTATTATACGAGTCCTGGACTCTCGTTTGATGCCGCCTTGAAATACACTCAAGTGGAATTGGATTTACTCACTGATGTAGACATGGTTCTATTTTTTGAAAAGGGCATTCGTGGCGGATTTGTGTCACTTAACCAGCGCCATGCCAAAGCGAACAATGTCTACATGCCTGATTATTCACCAGACAAACCAGAATCGTACTTAATGTACTATGACGTGAATAATTTGTACGGTTATGCCATGAGTCAGCCTTTGCCCTATGGGAAGTTTGCTTGGCTGACAGAGAAACAAGTGTCAGAATTTGATGTGAACATGGCTAGCCAAGAAACAGGCCGTGGATATGTGCTAGAAGTGGATATTGAATATCCCTCATCCTTGTATGATGAACATGCCGATTTCCCATTCTGCCTTGAGCAAATGGTTCCCCCTGACAGTAAAGTGAAAATTGAAAAACTCATGGGCACACTTTACAACAAAAATCGGTATGTGCTACATATCCAAATGTTGGTGCAATGCCTCGCCCAAGGCTTGGTGTTGAAGAAAATCCACAGGGGTATTTCTTTTGCTCAAAAAGCATGGCTTGAGCCATACATGCGACTCAACACAGAGCACCGACAAATGGCAACACAGCAGTTTGAAATTAACTTTTTTAAATTAATGAACAACTGCATCTATGGCAAGTCTATGGAGAATGTCCGCAAATACCGTGACATTAAATTGGTGAATGTCTGGGAGGGGCGGTGGGGTGCCCGGCGGTACATTGCCAAGCCAAATTTCAAATCGATCAAAATTATCGATGAGGATTTGGCTACTATTGAAATGAGTAAGACCAGCGTGACCATGGATAAGCCCATTTACTTGGGTCAAGTCATTTTAGACTTTTCTAAATCGGTCATGTATCGATTCCACTATGAGTTTGCGAAACGCCATTTTGAGGACGTCTCTCTTTTGTATATGGACACGGACTCATTCATTTACCACATTCGCCACTGCAACCCCTATGACGTCATGAGGCAACATAGTGACTGGTTCGACACCTCTTGCTATAGCGCTGACAACGTGTTTCAGCTGCCCATAAAGAACAAAAAGGAAATGGGCGTTTTAAAAGATGAATGCGGTGATTCCATTATGACGGAATTCGTAGGTTTGGCTTCAAAAATGTATGCTTATCGCACACTCGACTGTAAGGAAGCCAAAAGAGCAAAAGGTGTAGGTAGGGCAGTGGTAAAATCGCTACGTGTTGATGACTATCTAGCGGTTTTACGCACGGGCAAAGCTATGTCTCATACACAGTGCAGGATACAATCCAGCAACCATCATCTGTATCTTGTGGAACAGAGAAAACGCACCCTCGCCTCCATGGATAACAAACGTGTGTGGGCTGATGACCTGCTCACCAGCCTGCCCTGGGGTTATGATCGCAAGGAGGAGGAGGTGTGATTTCACTGTATAATCGTTTATGGGACATAGCTTTATGTAACTTGTAGATTTAGTATTTTGTAAATATTGGTTTCTGTCATTGTAAATAGTAGATTTTGTAAAGAGTGACAACCCACTTGGACCTTTTGCTCTTTAAAAAGTTCTATGCAACCTTATTTTTTAATTTTTTTTTTGATTGGTTAATAGTGTGATTATTTTAACGCTGTACAAAGTTGAGTTTTTTTGTAAATATGAAATAAGTAAGATTTTTAGTAACTTTAATAACTAGTATTTAATTATTTTTCGTAATGTAAATGATAAACTAAAAAGTTCTTTTGGGATGAGTGAGCATGTCGAGAATGTGCTTTTGGGAATAAATAAAGTGGTTGTGTTTGTTCCCAAAGACAGGTGTGAATGTATGAATGGAGAGAGAAAACTGGTGTGTATGATTGACCAGAGCAAACACGATGAGGTAGAGTGGGTGTGTGGGGAGGGCGTAAATGGTCACTTATATACTCATTTTGTTTTAAATAGTTTCGTTTTTCATTGAAATGTGGCAGACAATAGACATTATTTTTGCAAAAACAGTCTTACCTGCAGTAGTCGTAGACCTCGACGTTTCTCCAAACACGCATCAGCACATTGCAGTATTATCAAGGTCAAGCACTCGCATCAACATCATTGTCAAATCTCAACTTTCGACATACACCAAATGGAAAAATGTGAAAACAGCAAAATGGAAAATCCATGTTTCCATATCACCAAAAACGCAAAACTTAAAACGGACATTTTTAAAAACTGGAAATGGCCATGTGTGAAATTTGAAAATTCAAAAAACTTCAAACAGACATTGTTTAAAAAGTGTCATCAACAAACTGGAAAAATCCATTTCATCATAATCATAAAACTTGAAACGAACATTTTTCACATATGTAAATTGCAAAATAACAAATGGCAATGTGTGAAATGTGTAAAATGAAAAAATCAGCCATCAACATCACGATTTCTTAAAATTAAAAATAACAAAACATCGTGCTCTGGCAAACCTTTGTTTTTATTTCATAGTCATAGTGAATTGACAAAAGAAAAATAGAATACAAACAAATCCCAATTCCTCACTCCTCAATGTTTATGTCCATGCATCATCAACTTTCCTTTCATAGCACTCATGACAATTAGGGCTGCCATCCTTTCACCCACTGAGGCATCACTGGATGTGAAACGTTGTTTAGCTTTCTTTAATAACAATTTATCTGCCACATGTCTTAAACCAGGATGACTATGGCGATAAGAAAGGTCATGTTCCTTGCATGCTTGATCCAAAAGATTAATGGGTACATCACCACGTTGTAAACGTTTTTCGAGACGAGTTCCAGGGCCGCAAAAACGATAACCTGGAAGATGGATTTCGAAAGGTAGGTATTGAATCACTTTGTCAATGACGCCATTGCCAGTACAGGTCTGGCATATCCTTTTCCATCGATGGTAAAAAGGTTTGGTCTTCCTCCTCCTCTGTGGACGATGTTTGTGTTTGTTGTTGTTGTTGTTGTTGTTGCTTTTTCTCGCCATGACACCCATGAAATGATTCAACAAAGTCTTTACATGGACTTTTATGACCGTGATACAGTTTCACTAGCTGGCAAGTCGCACACTGACGCATAGACGGTATTTTTGCCATGGCCACTTGCTTATGGTGATCGTAATCCGTACAGGGTTGCAATTCACTCAACACAGGGTCTTGAGTCCATGATTTTGGTACATGTTGCCAGATTTCTTTCACTGCATTGGCGGCCACATAATAAATGAACGACTTGGGCAGCGCCAAGAGTTCCTCTTTGGTAAAACTGTCTAGTTTCTTTTTGCACACAAAGAACTTGCCGATGGCTTTGTCCGTAGCATTGCCTTTCTCCATGGTATCACGTGCTGTAGATGTTTACACGTCGCTTGTAGAAATCTCACTGACGTCATTCACAGGTAAATCTTGAGTTATAATTTTGTTCAACAACTCCCAGCAGGCATGAGTGGTTAACCAATGAAAGAGATGCCACGCATGCGATAGGGCTGTATGGGTAATGTTGCCACAGGAACAAGTATCCATGAGCGTTTGCAGGGAGGGGCAGCCCAACTCCATGAGGTCGATACATTGGCAGTAAGACGCCAAAAATGGTTGCAACCATTGACGTTTTTCATTACCTTTCACAAATACCACATTGGCCGAGGACAAGTGTGCTTTCATGACCACGTCCAAATATTTATAGGAAATGGTTCCCTGATTCCAGTCTAGTTGCCTATGATTTTCAATCCACTGGGTTTGTTTACGGTCTTTTTCACACAACAAATCAAAAGCATGGGGTGGTTTAAATAGCAAATGCGTAGCTTGCGATATCCAAAACGTGGTACAATCGATCATGGCCACTTGTTTAAATATAAATTTGTTGTCACCAATTTTAAACCCTTGGCAATCCACAATGAGTGTGCGCAACATGTTGACGCTTGCCTGGACCAAGTTCAACTGACGACTGACTGACGATCACGTGTGATCATGGCATGGGCTTACCTGCCATGCTAGTTTCAAAAAAGAAGGTTAGGGTAGGACAGAGGGACATGCAAAAATAAGAATTTAAGAATTACATCATTTTATTATCATTACACGTCTTACAGGCCTTTGTCATTTTGGGATAAGGACGATAGCAACTGATACAACAATATAGTCTCTTGTGTTTGTAACGTCCATAACACCGATGATGTCCCAATGTCTCTAAACTAGGTGTTTTTGATGGTGAGCTGCTCACCGAAGCACCATGGATACCATACGGTCCACACGTATCGTAACTTGTATTTTTTTCATCACCCAGTGACACAAGTGAGGGATAGCTTGAATGACAGGGTATATTTCCCACTTTCATTCTGCACAGGTAGGGGCAGGTGGGTGACCAGCGCTGATGTTCCTGCATGGGTTCATCGCCCTCCTGCCATTGGTCTATGATGATGGGACAAAAGGCACATTTCACTTCATCTCTTGTTTTTAAATAGTAGAATCCAGCGGCCGCCAAGGCTTGAGGGTTTATGAAAGGCACTGGCCACGTGGCAAAAGTCTTGAAACGTTGTTCCTCAGAGTTTAAATTCATGGATGAGACGTCTCTTGAGGCTTTAAAGCAAGACATGACTGAGCGACTTGACGTGGGTTGAGCTGTTATTTATACACTCGTCACTTGGTTGGACAGTGGATAATAGTTGACTTGTTTGTGATGAATAATTAAACAGTAGGCTGTCGTATTGGCTGGTACATTGTCATGCGTTTCAAAATCTAGTCGAATGTCGATATTGGATGGCTTGACAGACTCTTCCAGGTAAGAACAGTCAAAGACAATCAGTGGCGCTCTTGCCTTAAACGCTTGGGGTAGTAGCATGGGGCCGTTCTCTTTTTGATAATACGACCATCGAAATTTAGAAAACAAGTCGTACAGGGGCCCAAATTTATTTTTTGAAAAATCCAAATCCAGTCCTTCATAGGGAAACACAGCTCCGTTGAGGAAAAGACGTGCATTTCTCAATTGCAGGTGATCAAATTGCGTGGCATCTTTGGTTTGTTGATACTTGCGATTCGTTTGAAAACCCACAATCAGGTAGAGAGGTCTCTCTGTATAGCGAGCTGTTTTTACAGACCAACTGTGTGTGTTGGTGGTGGGCAATAGCGGATACTCATGGAGTGCCCAGCTTCTAAATTCCATGGGTAGAGGCATATCTCTCTTTACCATTTTGAGTATGTCCAGTTTTTTGCTATCGTTAAGGGTCACATGAGGCACTTTCCATAGCAAGCGTTGTAGTTGAATTTTTGAATCGATGGGGGCATTGTCGGCCCCCTTGAGTGCATTGTTATCACTCCTGTCTCTCACTAGATAAAGCACTTGCCTTGCGTTAACCACAATGCGTTGGTGATCTTCGGCAAAGCCTAGAACCAGTTTAAGAGGTAAATATCCAGTAAAGGTCCCATCGGTGTGTACCATCCAGTCATTGGTCGAGTCAGGGCACCAACCTGCCATGCAAAGTGTTTTACCTTCTTCCTCACTATAAGAGGGGTATAGTTTCATGACACTGGAAATACCCACATTTCGAGTGCTATCCACCACGATATCGTTAATGACATACCGCACTTCAGAAAACAGAAAGGCTAAACCATGGTTGGCCAACTTGGATGTAGTGGGTGTAGAGCCATCGGCTTTGGTGACCCGACCTTCAATCTGAATAACACTTTCATGCGGTAGGGTGTAAATATCTTGGTTGTTGATAACAAATTGAATTTCATCATTGTTATTGAGTCCAGGTGTTTGAGCTTGATAGGAATGGAGATCAATTCTTACCACTCCTGGTTGCTCCTCGATGTGGTTTGCTATCTCTAGGATAGAATTCATTATGAGGGTTGACGTGGTAACCCAAATGCTGTAAAATCTGCTTGCCTTGAGATGTTAACGTGTATTCACGTGGCAAACAACTAACACTATTCCTAGACGGTGTTGTTGCTTTATACACAAATTTCATAGTGGCTTTAGCACCAACTTGTAAGTCACTGGTGTGGTGGAATCTAGATCAATGAGTTGTTGATCTCTATTGATCAGTCTTAATGTTATATTACTAATACTATCAACAGCCACAGCATGAAAAAGCACCACTGGAGGGTTTTCACGAATAATATACCCATTGGGCGATGTCACAATAAAGTCATAAAGCGAATGCGATGGTTCTTGATTGGTGTACACTTGGCTAATAATATTACACGTCACCGACACATGATGGTCCTCAATGAATTTCACTTCATGGTCCGATTCATGTTTTTTGTTGGGCTCCAACACACGTGGTTTAAATCCGAGTAATGGGCCAATGGAATCGGGGTGTGTTTTAAAGTCAATGTTGAAGGTAGAGAAAATACTGCAGCGATGAGTGTTAGTATTGCCTACAAGTTCAAACTTGTGCGTTCCGTCAAGAAATGACTTTAAACCATATTGATTGATCAACACCACATAAATGTGTTCATAAATATCATCGATCGTGTATCCACCAGAGTTCAAGGTGAGCACAGAATCATCATAGTAAAACTTGTTGTTCACATTTTCACGTATGTTGTATATTCGATTGTATGTTTCAAGAGAAACAAGTCCTAAACCATAGGGTTTTTCACTCAATTCGATAGGCGGGTAAAAGTCTAGGCTGACTTCAGGTCCACGTCCATGCACTGTAAACGTTTTACTGTCTGTCGACATACTGGTGGCGGTTTTGCTTATGCTGCGTCTTATATAAAAAAATTAAACACAAACGTCCACACTGTTGGCTGTTAAACGTTTGCTCACGTTTCACATTATAATATATCTTGATCCTGTTTCCAAAATAGGTCACTAGTTCCATGGGCGGGGGCAAATTCCCAAAACTGTCAAAGTACCATACCGTGGATCCCTCTTTGACATAAGCTACATAATGCGTTCCTGGTCCTCGGTGATCATCCAAATTGACAACAGCACATTCCTGTTTCCAGGGTCGTGGGGGTAATTGGTTTCGCATAAACACACCTCGAAAATGAGAAAGCTTTAGTTGTTTAGCATAGCTTTCCACTTGTTGATGCGTCAGGGCATGTCTCGCTATGGCTGAGGTTAATTTTTTTTTTTTTTAATATTTCGAAATGGTGAAATCCCAAATCCTTGTTGATAAAAGGCTGGCTTTAAATTGGCATTTCTAGCCCCCATGGCAATCGCTTCCATTGTTTCATTGTGTCGCTGACTTTCTTTGAGTTGTTGCTTGCCCTGCTGCGCGGCTTTAATGGTTTTCGCCACTGCACTGGCACCGCCCAAAAGTGAGCCCAGAGCAGCCAAACCAGCAAATAATGCAGGTAAAAATCCCGCTCGTTTGGGAACGGGAATCACTCGCCCTTGGTTTGAAACCTGTCGCCGACGTTTTGGAATAACCTGTCTCTGTGCTGCTCGAAGGGCTTTCCTTATGGTCAATACATTATTTTTTCTTTTTTTCTTTCGCAAGGGCTTGTCCTCGAATGTTGAAAACCCTGGCTTTGCCAAGGACAATGTCCTTTTTTTAGTCTTTCTCACCACATACCTTTGTTTCACCATGATGATAATGACCAACAACCTTTCACACGAAAGTTTAAATCACAACTAACGTCAGATGGTTATTTCATGGCTGTATATTCCAATTCCACATAAAGTGGGAAGTCGTTTATGGTTTTTCCCGCTTGCTTTTCATCCCATGTCAACATGAGATAAAAGGATAATTCGTCACCTGCATTGACCATTTCATGGTTATGAAGCAACATCCTATGACCATTTATCTTTATTTGTAAATGGTTCTCATCAGGTATGGCATATTTGATGTGAATGGTTCCATCATAGTGTAATCGATAGTGGCTTAAACCCGAAGCAAGCACATAGGTCAAGTGCTGATCATGGACTAGCGGTAAATGGTTTCTGTCATTCACAGGTTTTTCATTTGTCAGATACACTAAAAACACAGATGGGATAAATTTATAAAGCCTTTTCATTTCATGGGTCACGTAACGCTTGGTACAAACATCGTCTTCGTCTTGTGGGTCTTCCACGTGAATAATCCGATGGTGATTAGCGCTATAGCCATTCACCATAAGCTGGGGCACTTTGTCATAAAACTCATACACTTTGTTATCCACATACTTTTTCGTAGTAACGTCTGTAGACACTTGAGGTTGTTTTACATGGGTTAACCGCTTTCCCTTAAAGTCATAATCTCCCTGTTTTGTGCGTGGCACTACTGACCTATCCACATAGTGTTTATTAGCAGGATCTGTTTCCTGTTTAGGATCATGTATGGGGACAGGCCTAGCTTTGGCCATCAACGCACGTCCAAAGACATCCATCGTCAACCTGTAGTACCAGTCTACTGTTTCTATGACAAGGCTCGGTGTCCTGTATATAGACAGCCTGCTAGCCTTTCTAAGCCTTAGTTGAAATGAAGATTATTAAGCAGCAAGAGTCATTCCCCGTGGGGGACATGGTTTCCCATCTCTGTCCCACATCACGTGAACAACGCCATGGTTCACTGTTTCCATCTTCCATTCGCTGCATCATTGTGGGGCCTTCCGGCTGTGGAAAGACTAATCTTTTGCTAACGCTCATTACAGCGCCCAATGGTCTGCGTTTTCAAAATATTTATATTTTTGCAAAATCTCTCTACCAACCCCTCTACGTGTTTCTGGATCAAGTCATGTCTGGATTACAAAAAGAGAATATAGGTTATTTTACATTTTCCATGCAAGAAAATGTGATTTCACCGGATGAGGTAAAGCCTGATTCACTCATGATTTTCGATGATGTATCCACTGAACGTCAAGGCATCATTCAAAGCTATTTCAGCATGGGTCGACACAAACATATCGATTGCTTCTATCTTGGGCAAACGTATTCAAAAATGTCCAAACAGTTGATTCGTGACAATGCCAATGTCATTGTTTTATTTCGTCAGGACGAGAGGAACAGTCGTCACATTTATAATGAACATGTGAATCCTGATATGACCTTTCAAATGTTTACAGAATTGTGTGCCAAATGCTGGAACACTCAACGTCATGCCTGTTTAGTGATTGACAAACAAAGTGAACTCAACCAAGGACGGTATCGCTTAGGGTTTGATCATTTTATTGCTATTTAAGGCCCTGTCTCATTCCCCATCAAGTCATTTGTCAAGACACCATGGCCTTAGCAGAGAGTCAATTAAAAAAGCATATTATTAGAGCAAAAAATACTATTCGCCAAAAGTTTCGTCAATTGAAACAATCACGTGCCAATCATGCTTTGTTTATTCAGCAACATTTAGCACCTCCACTAAAAGCCATGTTGAAACCCTCTTTCAAGCCATCTGAAACGCTACCCACCGTTTCACAAGCCACGCAGACGCTGCACGAGGACCCTGAGGAAGAGGAACAGGAAGATTTGACTAGTGTTAGTGAAGTTGAGGATGAGGAGGAACAAGTGTTTACGCCTCAAAAAAAGGCCGCACCCCTTGCAGAGTTTTTGAGAAAAAAGAAATCCTTGGCCATGGTCGAAACACCTTGCCCTTCCAGAGCGTCTCCGTTTTCACAACTCTTGGCCACCCCTCAACATAAAGCTCAACTGAAAACCATTTTAATAAAATATTATGGATCAACATTGGAACCCTATTTCACCGATCTATTTATTGGAAACACAGATACCACGTATGGTGTTCGCTATGAGGATGATAGTTTTAAAATTGGCGATTCATCCATTAAATTTGCTCGTACTAAAGCTGTCATTAAAAACATCAACTATAAATTAACGCCAGGACTGTTAAAACTGCTCTTTTCTCGGACCCCCTCTTCCCCTGATTATACGTCAGAGGATCTTGACAAATATAAATCCATTTTATTGGATACCCATGCTCACAAAAGACAGTATGATCCCACGCAACAAGTGAATGCCAATATATCTCAAAAATATAAAACCATCATTGCAAAAATGTTTCCCACTAGTCAAAGTACTCGTCGTAAAGTGTCCGCTTCGGGAGTGACATTTAAACCGTTAAAACCCCTTGTGGATGTTACCTACTGGCACAATCCCAATAAGCTCGTCCAGCGGCTACAGTTGTTGCATGCCTCACGTCAAGCTGGCCATACCGGTCACGATTGGGAAATTCAAGAAATTGAACAAGAACTTCGAAATGCCAAAATTATTGTTTAAGCCCTCACCCATTAAAATGGGTATTGCTCACGAGTTGCATCGCCCAGCTAGGCGTCACTATCCGCGACTCAAGGTGATTTCACGAGGTGTGGATGAACTTTGGCAGGCTGACTTGGTTGAAATGATACCCTATGCTGGCGTTAACGACGGTGTACGCTATATGTTGACCGTCATTGATGTCTATTCCAAAATGGCCTTTGTTGAACCTGTGCGTCGCAAGTCTGGCCCACTAGTTACCAAGGCCTTTCAACATATTATTCAACACTCCAAACGTCAACCTCAGCTGCTACAAACCGACCAGGGGAAAGAATTTTTCAACAAGGATTTCTCCAGTTTTCTCAAATCTAAGGATATTCACCATTACACCACGTACAGCAATCTCAAAGCCAGTGTGGTCGAGCGGTTCAACCGAACATTGAAAACCCATATGTGGAAAGCGTTTACCGCTCAGGGCACGTATCGCTGGTTGGACATGTTACCTGAGCTAGTATCACGTTACAATGACACCAAACATAGAACGATTGGGACCAAGCCACGTCTCGTAACTAAAAATATTCAGCGATTGGATAAACTGTTTAACCCCATAAAAACAGCCGATCCTAAACGTCACCGACTGAACATTGGGGATTTTGTTCGTGTGAGCAAATTTAAGTCTGCCTTCAATAAGGGCTACACGCCTCAGTGGGGGACTGAACTATTTCGAATTCGTCGAGTCTACTTGGACAGTCCAGTCACCTATTTACTCGAGGACCTCAACCATCAACCCATAAAAGGTAGATTTTATCTACATGAACTTCAGAAAACAGCATTTCCTCAGCACTATCTTGTGGAAAAAGTGTTGAAACAAAAAGGAAATAAACTCTACGTCAAATGGTTAGGGTTTAACTCTACGTTTAATTCCTGGATCAATAAATTACATGTTGTGTGAACCTGTGTACTTTTTATTTATTCACACATGTTGTACACCACCTATAGCTCTATGTATACAGCGCTCCGCGCTTCATGCATGTTCATACATGTTTGTCTTTCCCTTTCCTCCTGTGTTCTTTCATACATCACCCCCTCCCCTCTCCCTCCCTTCACCTCCCACCACTACTGTTTGCAGCTCTTGCCTATCTATTGGTTGTGACATCATTCCGACAAGTTGCATCATACTTTTTACTGATTCAGCGATTCCCACGCTTTGAACATTCTCTTATCGTGCACGTGGACAGCTAACGTCCCAGGCGAACACCTGTGCCGGATCAAATTTCACCTGAACTTGCATTTTGTCACGTACGAAGCAAAACAGGATGTGACTTGTTAACAGTTATCGCGCATGTGGACAGATAACACCCAAGCGAACACCTGTGGAAGATCAAATGTCACATGAACTTGCATTTTGTCACGTACGAAGCAAGACAGGATGTCACTGGTTTAGCCTACATGTGGTTTCACAAATGTGTGTGCATGCCTTTCGCACTTCCCTGCCAGCACAATGGTCAGATTATTTCACCTTTAAGCGTCTTGGTCATTTTTTCCATTGCACCTGTTGTCAAATCAGATCAACGCCTTCCAATAAGCTCAAATGACCTTCACCTCCTGCTCGTCTGCAAGTTTGTTTTTCTGTACTCGCTTCGACCAACATAGAACCTAGTTCTCATCACCGTTTACACGTTAAAGGTAAAAAGTGTGAAAAAACGTACCCTCGCTCTGTCATAAACCGGCCCGCCGAAATAGCGATTGATCTATTGAACACAGCCACCTTGGTCAGCGACAGGTTCGTTGAAACACACACCCAGCCGTATCGTCTCTCTCAACCACCACGCTTCATAAACATTATAAACAGGTAACGGTAAAGAATTTTTTTTTCAACATGTATGGCGTTAGGCCCTTTGTGAATTATTTTTTGGAAAAAAATATCTACCACATTAGAAAGGGGGCGTTAGCCCGAGTCCTAGGACACCTCGTACACGTCTCTAGCGTTATTGGTTCGTGAGATATCGGCAAAAATCACAAAAAACACGTGTTTACCCCAAAATCGAGTTTCCAATTTTATTAAAAATTATAACGAGTGGTCCATAGCAAAGAGGACATCACCCCGAGTCCTTGGACCTGTCGAACACGCCTCTAGCGTTATTGGTTCGCGAAATATAGCAAAAAGTTTAAAATCACGGTTTTACCCTAAAAAAACCGTGTTTCCAGATTTTCACCGTTTCGACACCTACATTCCCGTAAAGAGCACAACGAGACGAAAAAAACGAATCCAAGCACGCCCTCCTAGCATGGCTCCTTCCATTCCAAGGTCGCAGGGGCTCACAACTTCCTAAGTGGTCCAGCTCTCTCACTACCACGCTACTGCAGGTTTTCATCCTAAAGACTTGAAATTTATTTTGGGGGTAGAGGGGGTAGGGACCATTGATTTACGTTAAACAATTTTTTTTGTAGAGTTTCTAGTTTCCAAAATATAGGATTTTCAAAATTCGAGTGTTTTCAAAAAAATATAAAAAATAAAAAAGTTTTATTACAAAAAATAAAGGTCATAAAGACTGTTCGTTTGAGCCATGGCACAACGTTCTATCATGTTTGGTTTTCAAACTATCGCCTACTTTCGAAAACAAAAAAATTCAAAGAATTTTTGAAAAATATAATACATTGTCAATAGGAAAGAGGACGTCAGCTCGAGTTCAACGACACCTCATATGTCAACATCCGACCATGGGTTCGCGAGATATTGGCTTGGACTCACGCGGCGGCCATGACACTATTTGGAAGCACCACTACTCCCCTACTGGTGTTAACTGGATTCTTTCTGTACTAGAAAATAAGTGTGTGTGAGTGTTCGATTTGGCCTAAAACTGGCGGAGTAGTTGGGCGCGATCTGTCACGAAAAAAAAAAAGGAACGTATGTCATAGATATAGGCCTACTGTACATGCAAAAAGTTTGTAAAAACTCGTGTAACGTGTGAATCATATTTACAGATATTATTGCTAATTCGGTTTGAAGCACTCCTATAGTTGTGTTATTATTAATGTAGTTTGGCCCTTTATAGGGCAGAATAAATTTTTCTAATTTATATTTCAATTGTTTTTATCTAAATTTTCATTTCAGCTCTATTTTTGTTTGTTTATTATAATTTTAAATTTTGATTTTAATTAGAATTCAATATTATTAATTTTATTAAAATACATTTTAAGAATTTTCTTTAATTATTATTTTTAATTATATATTTTTTTAATTTCATTAATTTCATAATCTTAATTTTATTTTATTTTAGTGTGTTTTATTTTAATTTGTATATTTACTGTATGTTTTATTTTATTGTATAATTTTAATATTTTTGGTTATAAATACTCGTTCTTTCTTAAAATCCAGCACCATAGTTCAAGGAGACAGATATAATATTTGCCTTTCAGAAATATTACATCTACAGTACAAGCAATTTTGTTATAATTCGGCTGAAAGTTTCAACTATTAGCACCTTTGATAATAACCTACAGTACAAACTCTTTTTGTAGTAGGTGATTAATATATAGGCCTAGACTACTATCCTATAAAGGGTTAAGTAAGGCATGTTAACCTCTGATATATTGAATTGTTATTGTGACGAACTTCAGGAATTATGTATTTTTTAAGGTATTGGGATATCATGGTCATCAGTCCCATGTACTTCTGTGTGATTTCTTTCGAAGTTATAGTTGTATTAGGATCTAGGATTTGGGTTGGTACCCAGATACTTTAAAAGATGTATCAACCCGTAATTTCCCGAGGAGAATGTGGAAGAACCCGAGAGAAAAAATATTCCTAGAATGACAGCTGCCAGCATCGGGAATCAAGCCCCCTTTTCTCAAGACTTCCATCTTCCCTTTGCAGTCATTGTGCGTGACTAAACGCATCCAACTACACTACCGGTGTTAGGCCAATGAACCGTGGATCTTGGTGTGCGTGTCTTCATAGGCAGCATAAAAAGAAAATACATATTAAAGTTCGCTTCGTTGTGTAGTGGCCAGCATTCTTTGCTGTCACCGGCTCTGCCAAGAAATTTTAATCCTGTTTGAGGACTGGATCGGGGTATACTCAACCTCGTGAGGGAAAACTGAGAAGAAGTGAGTTCGATTCCCACCTCAACTATCCTGGAAGTGGTTTTCCGTGGTTTCCCACCTCTACAACGGTCAAATGCCAGGATGGTTCCTAACCTAATGCCATGGCTTCCTCCTTCTCAACCCTCACCTCTGTTATAAATAGACGCGATGATGACCACGATGTTCAAGGTTGATTGGTTCCTTGGTCTAGGGGCTGCGACAACGCGGTCATGTAGCCCCGTGCACATTGGGTGGATGTAGAATGTGTCTGATAACCGGTGTTAATTGTGATGACTGTATTAGTGTGTGTTATCTTTTTTAAAATTCAAGTAAGGACTGCAGACGATAATTTCAAGTAATTCCAACTTTCGCTACCAAATTCTACCGTCCACGACACCTAGCTGTTAACTTCGTTACTACTAGATGCCATTGCAACCAGTGCCCGGTGACGAACGTTGGAATTTAAGAGCATTAATCAAAGCTAACCTACACATTTTGGCTTCACACAAGTGTAGTTAATGGATGGTTCTTTTTCATGCCATAAATCTATGACATGGGACCGGCGCCGACTTTATCTCCTCTCCGAAGGAAGGCATACTGACGATGTTCAAGGCACTAACTGAAACATTAGCAAGCGTGATTTTTAAAGAGAAACAACTTTATAAAATGGATGAAAGTGTAATAACGTATTCTTTATCATTAGACTGTAATTATAATGAGAAGGATTTTTCAAAACATACTTGCAGCATACACATCTTTCTCGTTTTTAAATGTAACCCTTGATCAGGATACGGTTGAAAACTTCTTTTGTAGTGTTTGAGTGGTTGCTCACTTTACGATACATGATCGCGTAGGTCAGGGTTAGATTCCCGTCTCTGCCAAGAAATGTAATTCTTTTCTGAGGGCTGGAACCGGGTACACTTAGCCTCGTGAGAGAAACTGATAAGAGGCCGGTTCGATTCCTATCTCAGCCATCCTGGAAGTGTTTTTAATGGTTTCCCACATCTACTCCAGGAAAATGCCTCGGGCCACTTCCTACCCGAATCCTACCTCAATTACTAATTCACACACTGATACAGACATCACAGTGACACAGGTTATCGGACAAACTCTACACACACCTACGTACATGGAGCTACATGACCACGATGCCACATAGACCCTAGAAATAATCAACATCAATTAACAACAACGCCCTAAATTGCAAATGTAGTTTTGTGTTTACGATTTTGACTCTCGCGTGAGTAAGATATTCCAATGTTCTACCTTAGGCCTACGTCTAGTTGGCTTGTACTCAATGTATAATCCTCATTGGACAGTTTCTATGACGATCATCAATATTTTATGAGATGCTGCTGAACTGGTCTTTATCTCACTCTGTGGATTGCAATGCAAGTTTTTGTAATGTTGGTGTCGTGTTTACACATGTCCTATGAAACACAACAGAAACGAGAAGCGAGAAGGGAGAAAAACGTATTAGAAAAGCGAAGAAGTAATCTTAATTTTCTGAGAGGCAGCATCTGCTTTGTTTTCTGTAAGCTACTTGAGAGAAGCAAGTAAGAAATACAAACCATTCTTTTACTTCTTTTTATATAGGAACAATAGTGGAATGTCGCCTGGCGACCAGTCAAAATGTTTGTTCGAGGGATAGAGCGATTTATTTCACGTAATCCACCATTGCTGTGGCTTCGAGAAAACAAATCCTACTCTAATGTTCTGTTCCTCTGGAAAACGATCTTGCTCCTTATTTGTTTTGGAAGGACGATTTTTCAAAGTTTGAAGTTATTGCGCTAAGCATTTGGTTAATACGTATGGCTTATGGTAAGGAGATGTTTGAAAGCTCCGTTAAATAAATAATAGAAATTCCTCTGAACAGAATAACGTTCGCAGGATCACCGGAAAAGTATTAAGTAATTTACATTTAAACTATGTGGAGGCGTAGCCGAACATCTTAAATCTCTTGCTATGGCAATGATGGGGAGATGCAGGAAGTCTGGAGATCAGAGGTTCAAAGTCAGGCGCTGACAGCGTCAGTCATGTGTGTGGTTTCTCCCCGGGTTTTTCTACACTCCCTCCAGGAAAACGCTGTGGCAGTAGGCCAAGTCAAGTCCCGGAACACCTGCCCCATTATTGCCATTAATAATCACAGTTACACACACTACTACAGTCAACACAGAAACGCAGGTTATCAGGCAATTAGAACACGCTCCTTAGTACTAGAATTAGAATACCTTCTGTTCTTAATCTTAGATTGCCAGAGATAGGGTTGAGAGTATTGTTTAAAGTATTGTTAATTGCAACAATCACTTTATACATGCGATTATTAATAATTAATAATTATAGCAATTCTCTAACAACATATTATATTAAAAGAAGATTTTCAGTCGGTCAACACGAATGTACCAAAATTAAATTGGTTGGGGAATTTGACTACAATTAATTTCCTAATGCCTGAAATACTGTAAATTACATGAATTTATATTTACACATTTTTTAGAAGTATATTATTAAGTGTATACATAATTCATTGAAGTGATAGAAGCCATTTCACAGTGGTGCCTGTTCAATTAACATTTTAAGTGCTGAATTTATTCATTCACATTTTAAAACAAGAAGTTCCGTGACGAACTAAAGAGCCTACTTTTCATGGCAATGATTATGCTACATTATATGAACCTATCTAGAATAATGACGAAATTAAGTTGGTAATATCGAAATGTCTAATTAGTTTGAAATATTCCCGGTAAAATGTAGCCTAATAGAGCACTACAGTTGGCAGCCCTGGAGACTGAATATATTCTTAGTTCCTTCTCTTAAGGTACAGAATAAAAAATTTGGTTGAAGTCCAATGGACGTTACATGCAGTTAGACATTGGATCTATCAGCACGCGTAAAAGCATGTTGGCAACAATGTCTTGCGTGTGCTGGTTAGAAATAATCGGAAATATTATGATATATTTTTGTGCCAATTTTGGATGAAATCCATTTGTTAGTATAGAAGTTACATGTATTTTAAAATTGGGCCTATCAGCAAGCATAGAATCAAGTTGGCAGCACTGATTTATATTAATTGCTCCAAATAAATCTAGAATGTTAGGTGCTATACATGTGCAAAGTATAGAGCCGTTGGCTTGCATACTTTCTGATATATTGATATTAGGGTTAAAAATATATAAACAGTATTTATTAACAGTTGGCAGCCCTGATTGCTCTTAAGAATACTTATAGTCATATCTGTTATGTTACACATAGCACATACGAAATTTGGATGAAATCCAACTGAGTGTATAGAAGTTACATGTATTTAAAAATTGGTCCCATCAGCAGTCTTAGAATCATGTTGGTAGAACTGAAGTATATAAGTTACTCCAAATTAATCTAAAATGTCAGGTACTATACGTGTGCATAGTTTAAAGCTGTTGGCTTGCATACTTTCTGATATATGGGTATTTGGATAAAAGCAATTGAGAGCATTTATTAACAGTTGGCAGCCCTGGTGGCTCTTAAGAATACGCTCAGTCATATCTGTTCATGTACACATAGCACATACGAAATTTGGTTGAAAGCCAATTGATAGTGTAGAAGTTATATGCATTTAAAATTTGGACCTATCAGCAGGCTTATAATCATTTTGGCAACACTGCCATTTATGTCCTGGAAATTAAACTGAAATATTATTATCTATACGTGTGCCAATTTTGAAATAGCTCCCATTCATACCTTCCAAGACATCCAACATGGAGCTGAAATTTCAATTGCGATTTTTCAGCAGTTGGTAGCACTGACATCATTTTCAAATATGGTCGTGAGCTATTCAGGTATAGATCTTTACTCCTCCCAAATTTTGTTTCGATTGCTGCAGCCGTTTAGGAGTTGATAGGGGGACACACACACACAGCCAGACAGACAGAAGGACAGACAGACAGACAGACAGACAGACAGACAGACAGACAGACAGACACACATTTGCTCGATCTCATAAGTCTACTTTTTCCTCATTTTTGCAAAATGTGAAAAGTAGGCTAAAAATGTAGAAGTCACTTATCTATAGAATGGGTAGGGGTAATAGGGTTAAAATGTGTATAGGGGTTGAGTTTTAATTGATCTAAATGTAAATTCAAAATTTTATTCTACGTTTAGGCCTATACATTTCTTTATTTCGAGAGGAATCAAAATTAAATTTTTCATGCCCTTGCGTACATCATCTCCACACCAGGTTAAGGGTAAAAAATCCTTAAATCAGTAAGCAAGTAGGCTAATACTTGTTCCTTACTAGCACAGAACATGATATTCTTTGACAAGAAATCACATCATAGCGTGTAGACTTAACTTGTCATTCCACCATGCTTGTTTATATCTCAGATGAACTCCAGCCGTAGAGGACAGACGTCTACAAAATGGTCTGTTAATTACTTCCGGAAGCAAATATCCAAACTCAAGTAGTACTACATAATGCACAACAGATGGCAGAACATACCAGAGATCGACTCGGCACTCTAAAGCGAATGGGGAATATGAAAATGAAAGTTCTTTTGCAACGTTTATAGACGGGCGAAGCACTCAACGGGTTAAAGAAAGCTTTCCAGTCGGTCAACACAAACTGTGACGCGACTGGCTGCGTGGTTCAAGGTTGCAGGTTCGAATCCTGGCACAGTCAACTGGCAATTGAGGGTGCGCAAATGTGAGGGTGCCGTGTCAGTAGATTTACTGGCATGTTAAAGATCCCCTTAGGGGCAAAATTCCAGCAACCCGGCGTCTCTAAAAGCCAGAGTAGTCAAAAGGGACGTATAACCAATACAAATATTATTATTATTATTTACATTAGACGAGAAAACAAGTATGTATATGCCGTAATATAAAATATATTACATAAGATATGTATCACACAATAACGGTCTTTCATGTACAAAAATATAATATGTAATATATTTAATGTAGGACATATAAATACTTATTTAGATCGTAGGCTTTCGCGGCCAATGTCTAGTTCATCATCTAGGCTTACAGGAAGGAGTCGCGTCGTATATCGGTACTGAGTACGGACACCAACTCGTACCTACCCATGATTAAGGCTGCTACAATGACAGCCAAAAAGTCGGGAAATAATCACCGATACAGGACGCGGCTCTATCCTGTAAGCCTGGATGATAAACATATAGAAATACTTGTTTTCCCGCCTAATGCATAGTTTGTGTTGATCGACTGGAAAGATTTCTTTAATACAGAATTCTTATAATTTAGTTAAGTCACTAGGATATTAATTGCAATTTCTCGCCCAATCTACAGTAATTTGGGCACACCCGTATTGACGCACTGAAAAGCTCCTATTAAAAGGAAGTACTCAAACATTACCACCTTATGAATACTCAAATTTCCTATATTGTATTTTTTCACAGCAACATCATCATAAAGATATTTATGTTCGACCATGGCGAAATGTAAATATTATATGTCAAAAAAATGTACTATAATGAGGATCATTATAGTACAAGTTTTCATTATGATACAGTTTCTCCCAGAATCTGAGCTCAAGAAACAATTATATGACCAATTAGGTGAGGATAGCATCGCACCTGCGCTCACTTCCATGGCCCCCTATTTTAAATTTCACTGCGTGGCGAGTGTCATAGTGAGTTATCCCAGAAGGTCATGGTCAAATACAAGGTATTCTCTGCGTCCCATGCGCTCTGTTCAGTAGATAAAACTGGTGAAATCTCAACAGATATTTATGAATATTTAAGTTCGAACCTAAAATTGTTATAATTATCGTCGAACATAAACAGTCGTATGCAACTCGCCTGTAATGGTAATTAAGACACGAGTATTTTTATAGAACGAGCGTAGCGAGTTTTATAATTTCCATTGTAGGCTCGTTGCATAATGTACTATTATTATCACGTAAACACATGATCATATCAATCTCAACCTCAAAATTTCTAGTCATGAATATATTATACCACATCACTGATACTTCACACTTCAAACTGTTTTTCATTTCAAGAAATATCGTGGAAAATAGTTTCCTACGGTTTTCCACCTCTACTCCAGACAGATGCAGGGATGGTTCCTAACTTAAGGCCACGGCCACCTCCTTCCAAATCCTCACCTGACTTCCAACAGGTACATTCGACACTCCCAGATGTACATGGGGCTAAATGACCACGGTGTCCAAGGCCCTCAAATGAAGCAACAACAATTCATTTCTTTTCATTTCTCCTTCTAGTTCCTTACACGGTAGCCTACGTAAGTCGGCAGTAGTAGTATTCACTTTAATTTCCATAAACATTGCTATCCTTTTCAATAGGGGCAGATGATCTATCTGTTTCGCCCCTTTAAACAAAAAAAAAACAGTCAGTCTGAGAGACTAGACTTGATATCATTTCAAATGACGCATGCTACAAAAGCTAAACTTGTTAGAAAGGCTCAGGAGGGCTTCTCGCTTCGCTCGAAGCCCCAGGACTCTTTCAACAGACTCCATTACCCATTAACTTAGGCTTCCCGGGCGGGGAACGGAGATCGGGAGGTGACCTCTGCTGCATGACGTCACGCACTCGCCGTCTCCGTATCGCATAACGCCAGACCCAGGAGTTAATTCAGACTCAACAGACTCCATTACCCTTTAACTTAGGCTTCCCGTGCGGGGAACGTAGAGCGGGAGGTGCACTCTGCTGCATGACGTCACGCACTCGTCGTCTCCGTATCGCATAACGCCAGACCCCAGGAGTAAACTCAGACTCGGTGCATATGCACTGAACAACATGATGACGTCATACACGCCGTAACCGTAACGCATAACGGTAGACCAAAGCATAACGATGAAGTCGACAAGATCATTTGAAATGATAAAATCACCACCACTTACCTAATATTTTCCTGTCACCAGCATTACCAGAGGAGTCAATCAGCAATGAAATTAATAAAATTTGACAAGGAGTTGAAAGGAAACGCTGGTAATCTATTGGACTGCGCCATTTGCCAAGAGTTGAAAATTTTGAAAAACTTGGGAGAACCATTACAAAGATGGTTGATGAATGGGTTCAAACCCACTCATCTTTTAATTTTGGAGATTTAAATAATAATAATAATAATAATAATAATAATAATAATAATAATAACTAGGGGACCCGTGAGAGAAATCTCGCATTTCAACTAGGCCTACATTGTCGTTGTGCATTAGCCTTGCACAACAGAAAGGCTCGACGCGACACAGATCTGGCAGGGTCTAGCTGTGTACGAGCCTGTTTTTCCTGTTATGTCAGCTCGACACGATACAGTTCTGGTAAGATCTATCCAGGGCTCGACGCGATACAGTTCTGGCAGGTGCTATACAGCAGGGTACGGGCCTGTTCTACCTGTTATGCCGGCTTGACGCGTCACAGTTCTGGTAGGATCTATCCAAGGCTCGACGCGATACAGTTCTGGCAGGTGCTATACAGCTGGGTACGGGCCAGTTTTTCCTGTTATGCTGGTTCGACGCGACACAGTTCTGGTAGGATCTATCCAAGATTCGACGCGATACAGTTCTGGCAGGTGCTATACAGCAGGGTAAGGGCCTGTTCTTCCTGTTATGCCGGCTTGACGCGTCACAGTTCTGGTAGGATCTATCCAAGATTCGACGCGATACAGTTCTGGCAGGTGCTATACAGCAGGGTACGGGCCAGTTTTTCCTGTTATGCTGGCTCGACGCGATACAGTTCTGGTAGGATCTATCCAAGGCTCGACGCGATACAGTTCTGGCAGGTGCTGTACAGCTGGGTAAGGGCCTGTTTTTCCTGTTATGCTGGCTCGACGCGACACAGTTCTGGTAGGATCTATCCAAGATTCGACGCGATACAGTTCTGGCAGGTGCTATACAGCTGGGTACGGGCCTGTTTTTCCTGTTATGCCTGCTCGACGCGTCACAGTTCTGGTAGGATTTATCCAAGATTCGACGCGATACAGTTCTGGCAGGTGCTATACAGCTGGGTGCGGAAATGGCTTTCCTGTTATGTCGGCTCGACACGATACAGTTCTGGTAGGATCTATCCAAGGCTCGACGCGATACAGTTCTGGCAGGTGCTATACAGCTGGGTACGGGCCTGTTTTTCCTGTTAAGCTGGCTCGACGCGATGCAGTTCTGGTAGGATCTATCCAAGGCTCGACGCGATACAGTTCTGGTAGGATCTATCCAAGGCTCGACGCGATACAGTACTGGCAGGTGCTATACAGCTGAGTACGGGCCTGTTTTTCCTGTTATGCCGGCTCGACGCGATGCAGTTCTGGCAGGTGCTACACAGCTGGATACAGGCCAGTTTTTCCTGTTAAGCTGGCTCGACGCGACACACTTCTGGTAGGATCTATCCAAGGCTCGACGCGATACAGTTCTGGTAGGATCTATCCAAGGCTCGACGCGATACAGTTCTGGCAGGTGCTACACAGCTGGGTACAGGCCAGTTTTTCCTGTTAAGCTGGCTCGACGCGACACAGTTCTGGTAGGATCTATCCAAGGCTCGACGCGGTACAGTTCAGGCAGGTATTATACAGCTGGGCACGGGCCTGTTTTTCCTGTTATGTCAGCTCGACGCAATACAGTTCTGGTAGGATCTATCCAAGGCTCGACGCGATACAGTTCTGGTAGGATCTATCCAAGGCTCGACGCGATACAGTTCTGGCAGGTGCTATACAGCTGCGTACGGGCCAGTTTTTTCTGTTATGCTGGCTCGACGCGACACACTTCTGGTAGGATCTTACCAAGGCTCGTCGCGATACAGTTCTGGCAGGTGCTATACAGCTGGGTACGGGCCAGTTTTTCCTGTTATGCTGGCTCGACGCGACACACTTCTGGTAGGATCTTACCAAGGGTCGTCGCAATACAGTTCTGGCAGGTGCTATACTGCTGGATACGGGCCTGTTTTTCCTGTTATGCTGGCTCGACGTGACACAGTTCTGGTAGGATCTTACCAAGGCTCGATGCAATACAGTTCTGGCAGGTGCTATACAGCTGGGTACAGGCCTGTTTTTCCTGTTATGCCGGCTCGACGCGATGCAGTTCTGGCAGGTGCTACACAGCTGGGTACAGGCCAGTTTTTCCTGTTAAGCTGGCTCGACGCGACACACTTCTGGTAGGATCTTACCAAGGCTCGTCGCGATACAGTTCTGGCAGGTGCTATACAGCTGGGTACGGGCCTGTTTTTCCTGTTATGCCGGCTCGACGCGATACAGTTCTGGTAGGATCTATCCAAGTCTCGACGCGATACAGTTCTGGCAGGTGCTATACAGCTGGGTACAGGCCTGTTTTTCCTGTTATGCCGGCTCGACGCGATGCAGTTCTGGCAGGTGCTACACAGCTGGGTACAGGCCAGTTTTTCCTGTTAAGCTGGCTCGACGCGACACACTTCTGGTAGGATCTTACCAAGGCTCGTCGCGATACAGTTCTGGCAGGTGCTATACAGCTGGGTACGGGCCTGTTTTTCCTGTTATGCCGGCTCGACGCGATACAGTTCTGGTAGGATCTATCCAAGTCTCGACGCGATACAGTTCTGGCAGGTGCTATACAGCTGGGTACGGGCCTGTTTTTCCTGTTATGCCGGCTTGACGCGACACAGTTCTGGTAGGATCTATTCAAGGCTCGACGCGACACTGTTATAGCAGGGGCTAGCTGTGTACGTGCCTGACTTTCCTGTTATGCTGGCTCGACGCGATACAGTTCTGGTAGGATCTATGCAAAGCTCGACGCGACAATTATGGCAGGGGCTAGCTGTGTACGGGCCTGAATTTCCTGTTATGCCGGCTCGACACGACACAGTTCTGGTAGGATCTATTCAAGGCTTGACGCGACACGGTTATGACAGGGGCTAGCTGTGTACGGGCCTGACTTTCCTGTTATGCCGGCTCGACAGGATACAGTTCTGGTAGGATATATTCAAGGATCGACGCGACACGGTTATAGCAGGGGCTAGCTATGTACGGGCCTGACTTTCCTGTTATGCCGGCTCGACGCGATACAGTTCTGGTAGGATCTATTCAAGGATCGACGCGACACGGTTATAGCAGGGGCTAGCTGTGTACGGGCCCGACTTTCCTTTTATGCCGGCTCGACACGACACAGTTCTGGTAGGATCCATCCAAGGCTCGTCGCGATACAGTTCTGGTAGGTGCTATTCAGCTTTGTACGGACCTGTTTTTCCTATTATGCCGGCTCGACGCGATACAGTTCTGGTAGGATCCATCCAAGGCTCGTCGCGATACAGTTCTGGCAGGTGCTATTCAGCTTTGTACGGACCTGTTTTTCCTATTATGCCGGCTCGACACGACACAGTTCTGGTAGGATCTATTCAAGGATCGACGCGACACGGATATGGCAGGGGCTAGCTGTGTACGGGCCTGACTTTCCTGTTATGCCGGCTCGACACGACACAGTTCTGGTAGGATCTATTCAAGGCTTGACGCGACACGGTTATGGCAGGGGCTAGCTGTGTACGGGCCTGACTTTCCTGTTATGCTGGCTGGACGCGACACAGTTCTGACAGGGGCAATCGTCTAGTGTATTTGTTTAATAATTTGTTTATAAACAAATTGTCGATATTTATGAAATCTGAGTGCGATTCGTCACTGCTTCGGGTAATTCTCTTTATTTTTAATGATAATTTGTTACGATTGGTTGCTTGTGGCCACTGCAGAAGGGATCTAAAGTACTGAATAATAATAATAATAATAATAATAATAATAATAATAAGATGAATGCATGTTCGCCACTAAAGAAGTATGGCGCCCATAGCAGTGTTTCCAATGTAGTGATTTTGTCCCATGGTTTGGTGACTTTCCAAAATTTGTTTTTGTTAAATGGGAAGTTAGCGACCATTTTAACCTCCCATTAGCGGCAAACACTAAATTGTTTCTTCTCTATTGATAACAGGTGAATCTCGCGACTTTTTACTACTACTAGGTAATTTTTTGATTACACATGTTGGCAACACTGGTCCCTAGTAACGAGCTTACCAGTCATGTGCCGCTGGGAGATGTGACTGAATTATTTAATTGCTTTGTATTGTTGCTGTTATCCGACATCGACAGTTTGTAAATGAAAACACTCCGTTGGTTGACAACAGGATATAGCCTTTTAAACGTAAACATGAAATAGCCATCGTGATAATTCTTTCGTCTTTTTTGTTTTAGCAGTCAACTAAGCTTGGCAGTCGTTAATACCTCTGATGAAATTACCTCATTACTTTGAGGGTGACGACCATCAATCGTGATTATGGCAATCAAATGTAGCAGTTGTAGGCGTGGGATGAAGATTTGTGAGAAGCAATCTGTGGTGAAGCACGTGACGTTCAGACGAGTCTCCAGGTGGCTATCTCGACCCGCTGACGTCGCGAATCTCTTACACACGTCTTCAATCTCGTTCGTGTTATATGGAACAACTTTCATTCCGTCTCTTCACGATGTCTCTATTACACAGCGTGAGGATAAATTCGACCAGAAAATATCTCTAGTATATATACAGAATGAGCGTGATTTAACCAGATAGCCGGTAACATTTATGATTCCCCAGGTAAGGAAGCGCCAATACAAACATGGGGCATGTATAATAAAAGCTCTGGGAATTTGCAGAACAAAATGTAGCTTACATGTTACTTAACGTTTAACCCTTTATGGGATAGTGGTCTCTATATTAACCACCAGTTATAAGGACAGTCTATGCTTTCAAAGATGCTGATAGTTGAATCTTTAGGCCAAATTCCGGAGAATTTTCATGCCGAAGTGCTAGTATTTCTAAAAATCAAATATTATATACGTATCTACTTGACGTAATGTGATGGATAATTTTTTAAATTAAAACTAAAAACATTAACAATTTAAGTGCAAAAATAAAACATAAATATAGAAATAAAAATAATAATAAAAATAAAATTACAATATTATAAGAAATATAAAAATTAAAATAATAAACATAACTATAAAAATTTATGAAAATAATTGTAAAATCAATTGTAAAATGGTTAAATAATTAATTCAATAGAAAAATATCAAGAACGTAAATTGAAAATTAAAAATAAATATATAGGCCTAAACAATAAAATTACAGAAACAAAAAATAACGTAATTAATAATTATAATAATTAAAATAAATTAAATGTAAAAACACATGCAAATGAGAAATACTTTTGCCCTGTTAGGGGTTAAACTAAGGCTGGTACTTTAAATCGATTAATTTTAGTTACGGAACAATCGATTAATCGATGCAGAGAAATCGACTAATTACTACAAAACGATTAATCGATAGTGCGTTTAATCGATTATTCGGTTGGTCGAATACTCGATTAATTGTTTTTTCGTTTCATCGACGTACTTCGCTCCTATCACTACGCTCTCACAAAGGCAAAACAGATATTTTTAAAGTAATGTGCCTTCTTTGTGAAAACTAGGCTAAAACAAAGTGAAACAAAAATGCTCCTGTCCAAAATTGTAAACATTGAACAAGAATTCAAAATCATTGCTGAAAACTCTTTGTTTCCTTTTTCCGAAACCCTTCCCAATTTGATTGATGTTTGTCTTTCCACTGTCACTGACTCTTATTATTGGTGATGTTAACATAAACAATGAAGGACACTTTATATATTTAGGCAAAAATTAACTGTTATAGATTTCTTTACATCGTTCCGAAAATAGGAGTAACGCATTTAAACGTTTCTTATTTCATGTCTTCTTCTTCTTCTTCTTCTTCTTCTTCTTCTTCTTCCTCTTCAGCGTTTGTCCCGCCTGGTAGCAGGGTCCGCTACATGGATTCGATGTCTCCATTTAGTTCTGTCCTGGGCCATGTCAGGGTGAAGGTTGACGCTCTTCAGATCTTTGTGAAAGGTATCGGCCCATCGCTGTTTTGGTCCATGGTCGTCCTTTTGGACTATTACCGGTGACTTCCAACATGTAACCCGTCTTTGCTATAGTGTCAGCCCCTGTCCTCAGCACATGTCCAAGCCATCTTAAACGACTCTCGCGCATTTTTTCAGGAATGGGTGCAATGCCAAATCTCTTCCTGATGCATTCATTGGGAATGCGATCCAGTTTAGTAACTCCAGCTGTCCACCACAGCATCCTGGTCTTCATGACTCCCAGTCGACGCTCCTTCTCAGTCGTAATAGGTCAACATTCGCAACCATACCGTGCGACAGGTCGGATGACAGTACGATAGATTTTAGATTTGAGGTGATCTTTCATCCTCCTGTCGCAAGTGACGCCAGTTGTTGTTGGCCATTTCATCCAAGCTGCGGATATCCTTGCATAGACCTCTTCGACAAGTCGGCCATCAGGAGCGATCGTGGAGCCAAGATACTTGAATCTCGTTACTCGCGGTAGACCCTCGCCGTCTACCTGAATGGTCCCGATTGTTGTGTGTCAGATGTCATAGATTCGGTTTTATTCTTATTGAGGCGCAGGCCGTATTGCGCCAGCCGAATGTTCCATTGCTGGGTTTGACGTTGCAGTTCAACCTGGGTCTCAGAGACCAACATGACATCGTCTGCATATAGGAGCGTCTATGGCACGGTGGGTGTGTGAATAAAGTGTCGGTCTACTAACCCCAAGCTTGCAGTTTCGCTCCTGGCCGAGGTAAGTGAATTTGAAAGGTGGCAAAAATTACTACTCGCATGTCATATGATGTTGGAATGTCAAAGAACCCATTTGAATTCAGTAGGCCGTGTTCATAATGGCAAAATTAATCTCTGGAGTTTCCGCCAACACAAAGTTCCTCATTTCTCGACTAGAAAGCGCTATAGTGTTCAAGGAGCTTAGATATCAAACCTTCTCGACTTTCATAGTGCTTCACGGAACAACGAAATTCGACATGCAAGCTACCCTCTGGGTGTCAAATAACAAAGCTTGCACCCGGCACCCGATGCCATACGATATTATTATTATACTAGCGGACCCGTGCAAGAAATCTCGCATGTTCATAAACCACACTTTCCCCAATAAGTTTATAATGAGAGACTTCAGGAGAAAGGTTGTTATTTTTAGCCTACTTTCGATTTTTTCAAAAAATGAAAGTAGACTTATGAGATCAACACAGGGCGAAAAAAGTGTGTATGTCTGTGTGTGTGTGTGTATGTGTGTGTGTGTGTCTGTGTGTGTGTGTATGTGTGTGTGTGAGTCTGTGTGTGTGTCTGTGTGTGTGTGAGTGTGTGTACTCTGAATGTCTGTCCCCCCCTATGAATTCGAACACGGTGAATGCGAATTGAACGAAATTTGGTACAAAGGTAGCACTAGCAAAGGACACCTCAGTGTCATGTTTTATATCGCCGCCATTTGACGGAAACGTAATGGCGGCCACACAAATGTTCAAAGCTTAAATCAAATTACGACTATCCTAATCATCCGATCTCTACCAAATTTTGCAACAACATACCTTTATGGGGGGAGCATCCTTTGACCAAACCAATAGGTCATCAGCGTAATAGTTTGCGGATGGCGGCCATCTTTGTGTGAAAATCGATTCCACCTATTAATTCGAAATGGTACAACCGAATGGAACGAAATTTGGTACAGAAGTAGTACTAACAAAAGGCACCTCAGTGTCATGTTTTATATCGCCACCATCTTGACGGAAACGTAATGGCGGCCACACAAATGTTCAAAGCTTAAATCAAATTACGACTAACCTAATCATCCGATCTCTACCAAATGTTGCAACAACATACCCTTATGGGGGGAGCATCCTTTGACCAAACTAATAGGTCATCAGCGTAATAGTTTGCGGATGGCGGCCATCTTTGTGTGAAAATCGATTCCCCATATTAATTCGAACACGGTGCAACCGAATGGAACGAAATTTGGTACAGAGGTAGTACTAACAAAAGGCACCTCAGTGTCATGTTTTATATCGCCGCCATCTTGACGGAAACGTAATGGCGGCCACACAAATGTTCAAAGCTTAAATCAAATTACGATTAACCTAATCATCCGATCTCTACCAAATTTTGCAACAACTTACCCTTATAGAGGAAGCATCCTTTGACCAAATGAATAGGTTATTAGCCTAATAGTTTGCGGATGGCGGCCATCTTTGTGTGAAAATCAATTCCCCCTATTAATTCAAACACGGTGAAACCGAATGGAACGCAATTTGGTACAGAGGTAGCACTAGCAAAGGGCATCACAGTGTCATGTTTTATATCGCCGCCATATTGACAGAAACGTAATGGCGGCCACACAAATGTTCAAAGCTTAAGTTAAATTACGACTAACATAACCATCCGATCTCTACCAATCTTTGCAACAACATACCATTATGGCGGGAGCATCCTTTGACCAATCTAATAGGTTATTAGCCTAATAGTTTGGGGATGGCGGCCATCTTTATGTCAAAATTGATTCCCCCTATTAATTCGAACACGGTGGAACCGAATGGAACAAAATTTGGTACAGAGGTAGCACCAGCAAAGGGCACCTCAGTGTCATGTTTTATATCGCCGCCATCTTGACTGAAACGTAATGGCGGCCACACGAATGTTCAAAGCTTAAATCAAATTACGATTAACCTAATCATCCGATCTCTACCAAATTTTGCAACTACATATCTTTATGGAGGGAGCATCCTTTGACCAATCCAGTAGGTCTTTCGCCTAATAGTTTGCGGATGGCGGCCATCTTTGTGTCAGAATAGATTCCCCCTATTAATACAAACACGGTCAAACCGATTGGAACGAAATTTGGTACAGACATAGCACTAGCAAAGGGCATCTCAGTGTCATGATTAATATCGCCGCCATATTGACATAAACGTAATGGCGGCCACACAAATGTTTAAAGCTTAAATCAAATTACGACTAACATAACCATCCGATCTCTACCAAACTTTGCAACAACATACCTTTATGGAGGGAGCATCCTTTGACCAATCTAATAGGTCATTAGCCTAATAGTTTGCGGATGGCGGCCATCTTTATGTCAAAATTGATTCCCCATATTAATTCGAACACGGTGGAACCGAATGAACGAAATTTGGTACAGAGGTAGCACTAGCAAAGGGCACCTCAGTGTCATGTTTTATATCACCGCTATCTTGACGGAATCGTAATCGCGGCCACCCAAATGTTAAAAGCTAAAATGTAATTACGACCAACCTAATAATCTAGTCTCTACCAAATTTTGCAACACCATATCCTTATGTGGGAAACATATTTTGACCAAACTGCAAGAACATCAGCCCAATAGTTTGCAGATGGTGGCCAAGTATGTGTGCAAATCGATTCCCCCTATCAATTCAGACACGGTGAAACCGAATTGAACGAAATTTGGTACAGAGGTAGCACTAGCAAAGGGCACCTCATATTCATGTTTAATATCCCTATAGCACGTTGTATTTCAACAAGCTACTACAACCAACATTCAATCATACTCCTTGAAAAGGACAAAGAGTTATAACAATACCCATGCATTTAGGAGAAAGTAGGCTATATGTTCTTTACTGAAGATCGTGTTTTATTTCAACCAAATTATTATAGAACACTATTTACATTCAGTTAGAATTCCAAATTCTACGTTGTTGTTTGAGTCTTCAGTCTTTTGACTGGTTTGATGCAGCGCTCCATGCCTCCTTGTCCTGAGCTAATCGATTCATCTCTACATAGCTACCACACCCTACATCCGAGGCAATCTGTTTAACATATTCTAACCTTGGTCTACCCCTACAGTTCTTGTCCTCGACCCTTCCTTCCATAACTAAGCTTGCTATTCCTGGGTGTCTTAGTATGTGTCCTACCAACCTATCTCTTCTCTTCATTAGCAGTCGCCAGAAACATCTCTCCTCTCCCACTCGTCTTAATACCTCTTTGTTTGTAACCCTATCTACCCATCTGATCTTCATCATTCTCCTGTAACACCACATTTCAAATGCTTCAATTCTCCTCTTTTCTGCTGCACCAATAGTCCAAGTTTCACTTCCATAGAGCGCCACGCTCCAGACAAAGGCTTTCAAAAATGACTTCCTAATACCTAAATCTATATTCGATGTCAGCAGATTCCTTTTATGTAGAAATGCTTTCTTTGCCTGAGCCAACCTACTTTTAATATCCTCTTTGCTCCGTACATCACTGGTTATTCTGCTTCCTAAGTAACAGAAGTCTCCTACTTCCTTCAGCTTTTCACCTGTCAATTTGATCTCCATAGTGGTTTCTGATTTATTTCGGCTGCATTTCAGTATTTTTGTTTTACATTTATTAATTTTCATCATGAATTCTTTCCGTAAGATGGAGTCCATACCATTCAAAAACTCATTCAAATCCTCAGGCTTGTCGGCCAAGATGACGATGTCATCAGCAAATCTCAGAGTTGAAATTATTTCTCCTTGAATTTTCACTCCCACTTTAAATTTTTCTCTAATTTCCTTCATTGCTTGTTCAATGTAAAGATTGAAAAGTATGGGTTATAAGTTGCAGCCTTGCCTTACACCTTTCTGAATACCTGCTTCTCTCTCATGTCCTGATGTGGACACACGCTCGTGTGCAGTAAACGTACCAACATTTTGAATAGGTGTGTTGGGTCATCTAGCTAGGATGAAATCTGGTATGTCAAAAGTGGCTGGGGTTGATTGCTTGATAAAATTTATTTTTTATCCTCCTCCTTCCATTTAGAAAACGGAGTTTCTCCTAAAATACAAACTAATACAGCTGCTCGAATTTGCACTGCTGTTGCATGGGGTTCCATCCGGGCCATCCGAATGATGCGGCGATCCTCTCTCACAGTTGTCTGTCGTGCTGGGCCTGTGCCAGGTCTACGAGTTACTTAAGAAGGCAATCTCTGAAAATTGAATCATCATAACACTCACCGGTTATTCGATATTTATGAAATTACTTGCAGGTCCCCGCTGCTTCGCTCGCGATCAAGACAATGGGGACGATGCATTATTGCTGATAATTGGTATATTCTATTACAGCAATCGCGGCTACAGGTGGGTCCATTTAATTCTGAAAATTCTGATACATACAGTTTATTGATATGAGCAGCAAAGTGGGAATTTTATAGAGTTGTGAAAGTCTGCAGGGTACGATCTTACATTTGGTGAACACATTTGAAAATTATGTTTTTGGTCTTGCCATCTTCTGTTGAGACAAAACAATTTTCTTGACCGGATACTCGCGAGCACGCCACATACAGTTGGCCATGGCAAAAATGGTTTTGAGTAAATGTACACTTGCTGCTGTTAAGTGTGTGTCATTGCGCTTTGTTAATAGAAGTAGCGAATATTGTTTGAAGAGGGAACTGCACTCTTGCACACTGGAATGGAAAATCTATCGGAATATGGGAAATTAAAAGTATTTTTCCTTAATCTAGTCTGGGTGTAATTTTGCTACACTTATTGATGATTTCAACGTCAACATGTCGCTATTAATAGACCTATAGTAAAATATCTCTCACCTTGGCCGCTGATGTACATTATGCAGTCTCTTCCAGTGTAACATCCCAGGGATTGAAATTCTCCAACAACCCTTTTGCCTCACATGCCTCTCTACGTTATTAAAATTCCTGATTGATGTTGTTTGAGTCTTCAGTTTTTTGACTGGTTTGATGCAGGCCTTCATGCCTCCCTCTCCTGAGCTAATCGTTTCATCTCTATATAGCTACCACACCCTACATCAGAGGCAATCTGTTTAACCCTGGTCTATCCCTACAGTTCTTGTCCTCGACCCTCCCATCCATAACTAAGCTTGCTATTCCTGGGTGTCTTAATATGTGTCCTACCAACCTATCTCTTCTCTTCATCAGCAGTCGCCAGAAACATCTCTCCTCTCCCACTCGTCTTAATACCTCTTCATTTGTTACCCTATCTACCCATGTGATCTTCATCATTCTCCTGTATCACTACATTTCAAACGCTTCAATTCACCTCTTTTCTGCTGCACCATTAGTCCAAGTTTTACTTCCTTAGAGCGCCACGCTCCAGACAAAAGCGTTCAAAATGACTTCCTAATACCTAAATCTATATTCGATGTCAACAGATTCGTTTTCTGTAGAAATGCTTTCCTTACATGAGCCAACCTACTTTTTATATCCTCTTTGCTTCGTCCATCACTGAATGTTTTGCTTCCTAAGTAACAGAAGTCTCCTACTTCCCGTAGCGTTTCACCTGCCAATTTGATGCCCATAGAGGTATCTGATTTATTTCGGCTACATTCCAATAATTTTTGTTTTACAATTATTAATTTTCATCTTAAATTCTTTCCTCGCGGCGGAGTCCATACCATTCGAAAACTCGTTCAAATCCTCTGACGTTTCGGCCAAGATGACGATGTCATCAGCAAATCTCAGAGATGAAATTATTTCTCCTTGAATCTTCTCTCCCACTCTAAATTTTTCTTCATTTCCTGATTAGTGTGTTTTTAGATATCTTTGAAATGCGTTGCCCTCGCACATGGTGTAGATGCATTGTCAAAGGAAAACATTCCATGTTACGAACATGGGCCGCATAACCTGTACCGAAAGCCTATTCTGAACGGCAGTTCCTTGAACTCAGATTTGCCAACATTTTATTGTATCTTTCCATGTGGTATATCTCTGTAACTCAACATATAGAAGAGTGCTTTAAAAATCATGTCTTTTGTACATTTCGGAAAAGGTAGTGAGTGTGGTTTTTGCCGGAGTGTATTCTCGCTCGTAGAAATTCTTTTCAGTAAAATAGACTGGTTCACATTGAGGTATGTGACAGCGGGATGCCTTAAGTGTTCCGGAAACCGCAATAGCCTCCACAGAGCTTCGTTACTACTGAAATAACGACCAGACTGATATTTGTACTTAACTATACGAGATTTGTGAGCCCAGTGTTTATGAAATTGAACGTAGCAATATCGCTACCTTTATTTAGTAGCCGCTACTGTAGTGTTTAAAAATTAAAAGTGGTATTAGAAAGCATTTTCCCTATTTTCTTTTTACCTCGCTATCAGACACATACTCAATTGTCCTCACGAAACTGAGTGCACCCCGTTGCAGCCCTCATCTCAGTGTCTAAAATCTCTGACGAAGCCGGGAATCGAACCCGGGGCCTCCGGATGAGAGGCAGGGTCGCTACCCTCTTCTTATTGTGTTTAAATATATCTTGAAAACATTATAAATCGATTGGCATTGCCTCCTACAGGGATATATAGAAAATCGGATGTCATACCATGATGTACTTACTGTTGCCATGGTAACGGACTTGCCATTAATTCATCAATTTATCAGAGCGAAGATAGTTTTCTGCGAATATCTTTGAAACTGTTGGTTTTAGGGCCTTAAAATGTGGTTTTCGGTGTCCCGGGACATACCGAGTATTGCTTCTTGCATCGAGAAACGTAAAATGAGCTTTGTCCGGTCTTTATGCGACAACTTCGATATTTTGTCCCGGTTGAGTGTTTTTGGTGACTTTTCCGTTATGTTGCCCGTTCTACGGGAACAATGATTTATTTCCGGATGAAAGGCAGCCTATATGTTATACCAGGGTATAAGCTGTCTCCATTTCAAATTTCATCCAAATCCGTCCAGCCGTTTTAGTGTCAAGAGGTAACAAACTAACACAGACACAAACTTTAGCGATGAAACTTGGGTGAGATGTTGTGTACACTCCAGGGAAGGCTTCTGGCTTAGTAAATCAATTTCACATTAGGTAGCGCACGACTAGATTCAACAAATGAGTGACGACGCGCGCAGCGTTTCAACAAAATCCCGTATAAGTTTATATTCCATTCATAGATTGAGAAGAAACTTTGATGAGTTGTTGTGTACACTCAAGTGAAGGCTTCTAACTTAGTAATCCATTTCACAGGAGGTTGCGCACGAGTAGATTCAACAAATGAGCGGCGACGTGCGAAGCGTTTCAACAAAGCCCCGTATGCGTTCATATAACATTCATCCGATTGCAATTAAACTTGGGTGAGATGTTGTGTACACTTACGTGAGGGTTTCTAACTTAATAAATACATTTCACAGGAGGTTTCGCACGAGTAGATTCAACAAATGAGCGACGACGCACGAAGCGTTTCAATAAGGTCCTGTATGCGTTCAAATACCATTCGTCCGATTACGATGAAACTTGGGTGAGATGTTGTGTACACCCTACGGAAGGTTTCTGACTTAATAAATCCATTTTACAATAGGTAGCGCACGAATAGATTCAACAAATGTGTGACGGCACGCGAATCATTTCAACAAAGTACCGTATGCGGCCGTATACCATTTATCAGATTGCGATGAAACTTTGGTGAATTGTTGTGTACACTCCAGGAAATGTTTCTGTCTTAGTAAATCCAGTTTTTAATAAGTAGCGCACGAGTAGATTCAACAAATGAGCGACGGCGCGCGAGTCGTTTCCACAATGTCCCCTATGCGGTCATATATCATTCATCTGATTGCGAACAAACCTTTGTGAATCATTGAGTACACGCCAGAGAAGGTTTCAGGCTTAGTAAATCTATTTTTCAATAGGTAGCGCATGAGTAGATTCAACAAATGGGTGACGGCACGCGAATCGTTTAAAGAAAATCACTTATGCGTTCATATGTCATTCATCCGATTCCGATGAAACTTTGATGAGTTGTTTTGTACACGCCAGGGAAGGTGTTCAACTTGGTAAATCCATTTTACAATATTGGTAGCGCACGAGTAGATGTAACAAATGAGCGACGACGCGCGAAGCGTTCCAACAAAATCCTGTATAAGTTTATATACCACTCATCGATTGAGATGGAACTTTGATGAGTTGTTGTGTACACTTACGTGAAGGTTTCTAACCTAGTAAATCCATTTCACAGGAGGTTGCGCAGGAGTAGATTCAACAAATGAGCGACGACGTTCGAAGCGTTTCAAAAATGTCCCTTATGCGTTCAAATGCCATTCGTCCGATTACGATGAAACTTGGGTGAGATGTTGTGTACACCCTACGGAAAGTTTCTGGCTTAATAAATCCATTTTACAATAGGTAGCGCACGAGTAGATTCAAAAAATGTGTGACGGCACGCGAATCATTTCAAAAAAGTACCGTATGCGTCCATATACCATTTATCCGATTGCGATGAAACTTTGGTGAATTGTTGTGTACACTTCAGTAAAGGTTTCTGGCTTAGTAAATTCATTTTAGAATAGGTAGCGCACAAGTAGATTCAACAAATGTGCGATAGCACGCGAATCGTTTCAACAAAGTCCTGTATGCGTTCATATACCATTTATCCGATTGCGATAAACTTTGGTGAATTGTTGTGCACACTCCAAGGAAGGTTTTTGGCTTAGTAAATCCAGTTTTTAATAAGTAGTGCACGAGTAGATTCAACAAATGAGCGACGGCGCGCGAATCGTTTCCACAATGTCCCGTATGTGGTCATATATCGTTCATCCGATTGCGATGAAACCTTGGTGAATCATTGAGTACACTCCAGAGAAGGTTTCAGGCTTAGTAAAACTATTTTACAATAGGTAGCGCATGAGTAGATTCAACAAATGTGTGACGGCACGCGAATCCTTTTTTAAGAAAATCCTGTGTGCGTTCATATGTCATTCATCCGATTCCGATGAAACTTTGATGAGTTGTTGTGTACACACAAGGGAAGGTGTTCAACTTGGTAAATCCATTTCACAGTTGGTAGAGCACGAGTGGATTCAACAAATGAGTGACAGCGCACGAATCATTTAAACAAAATCCCGTATGTGTTATGTGCCATTTATCCGACTGCGATGAAACTTTGGAGAGTTGTTGTGCACGCTGCCACGAATGTTTCTAGATTAGTTAATACATTTCGCGATAGTTTAGAGTCAGCTAACAGAAATTGAAAAACATATTGTGTATCCAAAAGCACTTCAAGAAGCAAAGTTACAACACTTTCTTTGATTGGCAGGACAACGTCTGCCGGGTCAGCTAGTATATATATTGTGAACCCTTTACCCTATGTTGGTTAAATGATTCTACTTTTTATTTCTTCAATTAATAAATATTTCAACCAGCATCATGAAAGTAGCCAGACAGTGATGAGGAAATTTCAAGCATTTGTTGGAGACAGTAGGGACATACCTGCAACAGTTTAACAAAAGGCTAAATACTTGAGCTATGAAAAGAAATAGCATAGCTATGTATCACAGGGACAGGTGTGGCTACTTCAATTTTAGAAGCGACGCGCGGTGAGACATGGTTCTGGTATGTTCATTGTGTTATTCGCGCCTAGAAGAAATATGATGCAGTAACGTGAATGGCTGATGAAGAAAATAGACACTCCCAAGACGCCAAGATCTACTAGAAACCGCCAAATTACAGAAAATGGAGAACCAATGAGAAGAGAATGCCTACTTGCGCGCCAACTCCGGCTGGGGTACGCGGCGGCTAGCATTCACGCGGGAAATCGCCTAGACAAAATCTCTACGATCGATTCTAGGATTAATGGGCACATTCTTGACCTGTGCAATATTACGAGTTCAGTGATATTTATTTCATTCCTGTATCACAGTTATTTCGAGAAATTTTTACATAAAATCCCCCTCCATCTAGACCCAAGGGCCAGTTCATTTATAAGTGTGTCGAAGAGCCAAGACATTATTATTATTCTGTGCGTCTACGGACGTAGACTTGTATTTTGTGTGTCGAGGACACAAGATATTCATTGTAAAGTGTTAAATTCAGTGATAGATAGTCATAGTACTATAATTATAGGGGCAGTATCGTCGATAATTCGCCAACGAACAGTGACAGGGAATTTAGTACCTGAACAAGCGAATTTAGTAGTCAGACATAAAGTGTATAATAACCTAATTTTTGTATCAGCGCAAGGATGACATCGATGAATGCAGAGGAAGTTTGGAATTCTCAACACTCCGTCCAGATGGCTGATATGAGATAAAGAATCATCCAGTTGGGGAATGGCGTCTGATGTTCTTTGACGGGTGACTACAAAAAGAGATGAGTACAAAATAATATTTTATTATTTGTTAAATTAACTTATGGTTTATGGGACATATTTTTTGTAAATACTTTGCTTGTGTGATTAATGTAGTATATTTAGTTTTGATCTGACACATTTTTGTTTGGAAGCAGCTCGCACAATTGTAGTTTTTGGAAGGTTCTTTTCTTTGTGTTGTGTTAACTAACGTATCTATGTGAACGGCCGTGTTCGCCTATGTTACGAAGTGCGGTTAAAAACGTCTCTCGGAGATATGTCGTGTTTCAGAAGTAGGACTGAATTAATATAATTATATAGTAGATTGGAGGGTAATTAAATTTTGTTGAGATTTATTATTGATCAGATTCAGTGTGATTATTGCCGTTGGAGCAATGTAATTTGTGACGAAGAGTATTCAGCTCTATCGTAAGTTTTAAATATTGTGTTAAATGTTTGCGAGCTCTAATTCAGCAGACCCGTGTGAAAGGCGTTATGTCAGTCCCAGATGTGTGTATTGTGAGTATATATTTTTGTGGTATTACAAGCGGGAATTTCAGCAGAGACTGATTTCTGTCAGCTTGGTACCAGATTCATATTGTATCCTTGCGAGGACAATTATGGATATGTGATTATTGTCTGACCATATGTTGAGTTGGAGGAGATGTTAGTTGCTGTTGATTCCTTGAGATAACAGTCCAGCTGGTCGGCTATTTATATACACTGGAAGGGGGACATGACAGGTATTGAGGAAAGGGTGAGTTGTTGTCACAAGGGCTGGCTGAGTTTCGCAAGCAAGCTCATTAAAGTGGAGTGCACGTCTGGCTCCCAATTTACTTGAAAATAAATATAAATGTGAGAAACTGATCAATGGTAAAATTGTTTAAATAAATGGGAGTTGCCTACGAAACACGATAAACTTCGAAGTGTGTCCTTAACATGCAATTTTGTTAATATAAAGTAATCTTACCCACACAGGTGGTTTGTTGTTGTTGGTTTATTCTATGTTTATTTTCCATGTCAGTGACCCGTGAGTCACGTGCGGCGCTGTTTTTCCTTGTTGTTGAGTATCTGGCCATTGTGGCAGCTCATTTGGTTAAGTGTGTCACCACACTAATAAGGGTCTCAGAGAGATGCCTGTAAATAGTAGAGTTGTAATATGTGTGTCAGAGTTAGATTTAAGGATTTTTATTAATGTTATGCCCATATCCATAAACGTTGATTTACGAGATGATTGTTCGTGAGCACTGTGGCTGTTAACCCGTTGTGAACGAATGATCATCCAAGTACTCATTTCTCGTAGATAGTCACCACGCGAACATAAATTCATATGCAAGGTAGTGGAACTTGGATCCACATTTTATTAGAAAAGGGGAGATGCATCTGACTCCTCAAAGTGATAAATATTCCTGTCAGGGAAAAATTCAGGGAGGATTTTGTTTATTTTTGTTTGTTTTATTCTTTTATGCACAAATTAGTTATTAAATCTTGTTATTATCTTACGTGTTGTCTCCTTTCTTTCTTAGTTATAGTTTTTATCCTATAACCCTTGCCTCAGAAAAGCACGTTGTTTGGCGGACGTAAACACCACACTATGAACTGAACGCGACCCCTTGATCAAAGATTCTTGCATAAAACACTGCTATTCTGAAGGGTTCAATATATATAAATGAAAGTTTGTCTGTTTTTTTCTGAACAATTGATAACGTCTGGTTATTAATACCGAAGACCGTTCGAAGAGCGGGCACTTCTGCTAGTTATAATATATATAGGGATATAGAGATACGATTTGAGTACTCATTCCTTTGATTTACTGTTTCTGAAATCCATTCAAAATGATAAAGGAAACATTTCAGAATGTTAAAATGACATGAAACAGGCGTCAAAGCGGCCAAAATGTGAAGTGGACATCAATTATGGAGCGTATTTTCCTACAAAACAGTATCTGCAAATCGCGTACTTCGTATTTTTTTTTTAACTATTTTTTTTAAGAAAGTATAGATATTTGTGAAATTAGAGTGCAATTCGTCACTGCTAATGTCCATTCTCTCTCATTTCAATGCTCATTTCTCACGATCGGTCGCTTATGAGCGCCGCAGGAAGGATCTATACTACTGAAATAATATATATCTTGGCAAAGGACGGTGCAGGCCTTCTGTTATAGTGTCCATTACTAGAATGAACAAAAGCGGTGACAGCGCTGAACCCTGGTGGACGCCGACGGTACTACTAATCATTTAATAGATTCTTCGCTTAGCCGAATAATCTACCTTATTCTGTTAATCGAATAATCACTATAACGGTCAGGGTATTCGATTAATCGATCGACCTAACATCGCTCTTTACCTGCTCTATTACTTTGTGTTTTGACTATCGTGTGCAGTTAAACAAAACGAAGTAATGATATCCGTGTTGGCACTGCGTACGGTGAATGGTTCTCCCAAAAATCCATGGTACTACGATCATTTTGTGAGAGGTTGATCAATGTAAGTAGTCTGGCAACACTGTTTCAGGGATCAAGGGGTCGCATGTCAAGGGGTCCTAGTCTCAATTACAAATACACACACTATTACAGTCATCACAATAAAAAGGTTATCAGACCAATTCCACGCACAACTGAGTGCACGAGGCTAAATGATCACGATTTGATAAAGCCTCTAAATGAATCTACAACAGCAACAACAACATCATTCTTTGTTTACATTTTAACAACACTTTTACCAATTAATTTTCATTCGTTGGATGTTCTAATCAAACAATAATTAAAAAAAACAGTTGAATATCTATCCTTTTCCTCAATGAAAATCCACAGCCTGTTTCCAGTCGACCGACCGGGTCAGGAATGGGAAGAATGAAGCCCCCATCTAGCGGCGAGGATATGAACTGTGCCGGCTGCCGAAGCCTGTCGCACTCACCTGGGGCAATGATTAAATGAATTACAGATGAAATGAAATGATAGTGGAGAGTGTTGCTGTATTTAAATTTGAGAGAGGGAAAAGCGGAGTACCCGGAAAAAAACCTGACTGCCTTCGCTTTGTCCAGCACAAATCTCACTTGGAGTGAGCGGGATTTGAACCACGGACCCAGCGGTGAGAGGACAGCGTGCTGCCGCCTAATCCACGGCGACTTGCTATCCTTTTCCTCAATACATGTCAGTTTTCATGTCCGTGAAGAATAGCTGCCAACTTCTTTAATTAAGAAATATACCGTATAAAGCACTCAAATTATGACAACTACATACAATTATTTAATAAATATGAAATACATTGTCGTACAAAGATGAAATAATTACTCAGCAGTGAAATTGTAAAAAAAAAGGCCAAAGAAATGCCCTGGTTCATTTGCCATAATGGGAGATTTTGAATCTTTACCTTATGACGGTAGGTATCACGCGCAATATATTGTATTGTTGTGTTATACTCTCCGTTAAGGTGTGTTCTACTACTAATATGTTTATTAATCCTAATGTGTTTATGCTGCATTGTTTTAATTGTTGATATTGTTAACCTGTACCAGCTATCTTTTGTATTACAAATCAGGAATACAGTAACTGTGATAAGACTTGACTGAGACTAACAGAACCAGAATAATTTGTAGCAACCAAAATGAAACAGTAACCTAAAATGATTAACCACGCAGTGAACACTCCCTCTTTTCTACTTAAGACATGACTATAAGAGTAAATAATATGTACAGAACATGACCTTTTATTATTATTAAGTGGATAATAACAATAACAATGACCTCCTTCACTGCCCACAACAGATACATTACCGCAGCAAACCTACTGGTAACTGACGTCACCAATAACTATCATAGTAATCATTAGAAGCCATGACCAGGCTCATTTTGTACTTAAATATGGGTGCTTTCAAATTACGTTTTTCGTACATCAAAAAAACTACATCCATACTAATATATAAAAATGAGATGTTATGTGTCTGTGTATTACTCGATCACCAAAGAACCACTGGTCCGATTTACATGAAATTTTACATGGAAGTAGCTGATTTGCCTGGTTAATACATAGGCTACTTTTGATTTCAATGCTTTGCACTATTGAAAGATGGCGACCATTTAAGTGACGCCAGTACACCCTTTGGTTTCAAACATTCATATTTCAATTTCAAATAAAAAGAGAACGCTAAGAAATAGCAAACTTTTGATGGCATATACTAGGTTTAAAATTGATATTTCTATCAGAATGGCCCTTATCACTTTTCGTGTATCTCCAACTGTTAGCGAGTAAAACCTAATTGTGTGCTATAAAACAAGGTCAATGCCGAGCGGTGTAGTTAGACAAAATGTTCCATCCTAACTCTCCCTCCGCGCAGCACCTCGCCTAACCCCTGTTTTAACTGTCACCTTCACATTTCAATTTATTTATGACCAGTAGCGAAGAACGGGTACTTCAGCTAGCACAGTATAAGCCTTTAAACACTGCCCTGCCAAATGCTCATCTATGGCAAATTTCGGGACTACTAGAGACCATATGGCCGATGGTTGATTACAGCCGACAAAAATGATCCACTTCTTTAATGACTTCCCTATTTATTGAGATACTAGCAACCCGCCCCGGCTTCGCTGATATCTTTATCAGTTTACTTAGCGCAAGCTTAAAAGGTGCACGGACGGCAAGTCCCAAACTCAATTCAGAAAATACGATGTGAACAACGAAACTCCAAACACATATAGGTCCTACTCTTCTCTCAAGTCTTAATTCGACACGACTCGACAGTTTGATGTTGGATGAAGCTGTTCGCTCGCTAACTCGTAAACTAGGGGCAGATGACCTCGTAGTTCCGCCCCTTAAAACAACAATAACTAACTAACTAACTAACTAACTAAATCGTAAACTCGCTCCGAAGCTAGTAATTTAAATTTCCACCGAATGGAGATTGTTGGAATAAATGAAAACGAAAAAACACTTTTAGTTTGGCGATGTGTTTAAGATAGAGATATGCTGTACCGGACGTTTTTGTAGAACTTTTCATGCTGAACAAATCTTACGCTTATAGTAGAGTACAGTAGGCTATGTATATATATTTAATTGTTTCTCCACCGTAAGCTTAAAAGGCGCACGGACTGCAGGTTTTTCTTCGACTCAATTCACAGAAATCGTCACTGCTTGCCTTCCTTTGGTCATAAACGAATGTTTTTATACAGAAACCTTCCTCGAAAATTTTTACAGAATGGTGAAAACAGCATCAAAATCCATCCAGTGGTTCTCGAGATTGCCCGTTACATCCAAGAATCGGGGACTTTGTTTTACACTACTGTATGTAGGGAACTCATTTTGATTAAGTTTTTAAAATCCTTGTACCCTTTTTTGTCTCCATAGCTGGATAATGTTAACTGGGAGGAAATAAGTAACTAATAGGCCACATTAAGAGTCTTAATTACATTTAGTGTTACGAAACTGAGAGTAAAAGTTTTTTTTTTTAGAATTTCCGTTAAAAGAGGAGGCTTGTTAATGCAGAATGTCACATATTTCTTTTCGTTTACGTACTTGTAGTTTTCTTGGGAATTTAATGCAGAAGGATTGAAAATCTTTTATTACTGATGGTCCATCCTTGAACTATTCAAACATTCGTCGACCATGGATTAAAATCACTTGATTTTGAGGTTGTATTCCAAAGTCAATGAAAAAAAAGAGAACTTTCCCCACGCAATTCCTTAAGGAAAAGTTGAAAGTCTTTATGGGAGAAAATAACAATAAGTAGGGTAATAGCAATGAAATAAAATTATTTTGGATGAGAAATTGTGTCTGGTTTAAATTCGTCATTTGAGTCAAATAATTTGCACATCTCTATAGTGCAGTCCGGGCAAGGTCACCAAGTGCCAGAAGTAGGTTTATTTTTAATTCACATCGAAATTTAATGTTTTTCATGCAGTCAACACGATTGCACTCAATTTTAATGGGTGGTCCCCTAATCCTGAAGAACAAAATTGAGGAAATACACTTGGATGACCAGTTTCGATCGTCAGGCATCCATCATCAGATCCTTTATACAGTACTTAGGTTATTAAATCTATGTCTACAAGACTGAGTTATGATATTAACAATATATATATACACCTATTTAGTTGCAGCAGTGATTAAACCAGCACAGCTAGTCAAAATATGTGATTTTTTGTTGACATACTGATAGTGGTGAGTGACCTTCAAGATTGCTTAATCGGCTCTATAAAATATGTATTAATAGTTCAGTACTAAAGTGCTGATTTTTCCTGGCTCCAACAAAGTTGTAACTCAGCACGGGGTAGCGTGTAACGTGTTTATGCTGAGAGCTTAGTTGAAGAGTACTGACGTGGGTTAGAAATATACCTCTTTTCATAAAATCTAGTGATGAATAAATAAATAAATGAATGAGTGAATAAATAAATAAATTAATAAATAAATAAAGAATACATTAAAAAATAAAGTAACAAATAAATAATTTTAAAAAGAAAATAAATCCCACTTGAATGGCGGGTAGATTTAAAGGCCTCCGGAATGCTGAAAATCTTCAATATTTTCAAAATTACATTTCTTACACCATTTTAAGCTACGGACCCTTGGCTTTCCAACAATACATTTATTTTCTTAACGGTTCAGTTTTAAGACTACTTTCCTTATACTTTCCTCAACCATTCATCCTATGAGTAAACACACAATTCTTATTTTTATCTCTATTTTTCACTAGATTTCTCTCTAGATTCTTAGTTTTCTCTCTATTAGACAATAGACATAAAAATCGCACTTGTAAAAAAGGGAAACGAGTAATGAGGTGTGGAAGCATACCTCGTCCTAAAACCGAAATTGTTTACTTTTTCTCAACTAGCGGAAAAATCGTTCATTCCATTTTCTTGTTAAAATGGATTTCTTAATATAAAAATTTCCAGATTCCGCAATTTTTCTACATGCAAATCTGAAAGCTTTAGAAGTAATTCCCCCTTATATGTGTTATATTTTAACACAAACGTTTTCCAAAATTTACTTTAGTTTAATTTTGCCTGATGGAAATTTCATGAAAATTCGTTTAAAATCACGCAATGTTTAGAAAATTCCACGAAAATCAAAATAATCTCTTTATTCAAAATGCCTGTGTTAAAGTACTGTTAAAGCATTAAGGAACATCCCTGAAAAAAAGCAGGAAACTCCATGAAGAAAATGCAATTAGTTCCTGTTAATAGTTTATGATAAAATGTTTAATTAAAAGTTGGAAATGTACACAGGCCATGGTGGATATTTCGGATGCCCTTAAAAATAAAATACCTTTCACCATACACTCATTATTAGTGAGTTGTGTGTGAACTCTGCTCGTCATTCAAGGAGTGGGGGTGGATTATTGTTGATGAAGTCTCGGAGGAATGTAAACAAGTTTTGAAATTATGTAACTAGCGCGCAGTCGGCTTGTTGGACAATGTGCCCGCTATGACGTGTTATGTGGCAGACATGACCTGTACATAACTCGACCACACAGCGCCGCAGGACGTAACGTTCCATGCTTTATCGCTCCATAATGCAGCAGCCCCTAAATTTATTGAATTACTCCACGTTGTCACAACCCAGGGCTAGTTATTGCACAGGGCGTGTGGTGTGCGACATTCCACAACTTCTTCGAGCTCGGTTTAGATCTTGGAAGAATCTAATCAAATCCAATAAAATAGAAACGTGTTGCTGTTGTGTGTGGGTGTTATTGCTGTTTTAAGGGGCGAAACTATGAGAACATCTGCCCCTCGAGTTGCTGTTGTTGTTGTTTCATTTAAAGGGTGGACATCGCAATCTTTTCATCCCCGTGTACTTGGGTGTATGGAAATTGATCGGATAACCTGTATAAATCTGATGGCTGTATTAGTGAGTTTATTTGTAATTCAGCTAAGATAGCGATGGAGGCGGCCGTGACCATAGATGGCGCTAACTTAGATTTTGTTGGAAAAATCTATTTCCTCTTTTTGATGTTTTGATTTCTCAGCATATTGAAATATCCTAGGAAGTTTGTTTGGAGCAAAAATGTTAATCTATTTGCAAGATAAGAGTTTCTGAAGTTAGTCAACCTTGGCAAACATCTACCATTTCTTTATTAATCTATTTGCAGTTATTTCTTTGAAAGCCATTTCTTACAACATTTTTTTTTTTGCAAATAAGTTAAATTATCTGAGAAATTACCACATCGAACCACTTGAAATTTTCACAGTATCTTTATATGCATATGTGCAATAATCTGACGTAGGATAATGGCTTCAGTATTTATTCATTGCTTCAAAAATAAAACTCTTTTTTAACTTATCAAAGAACATTGTATAAACAATACGTTTATAGAACTAGAACCATGATTCTAAGTTGGATTGCAAGCCATGGAATCTGTGTATTTACTGTCCACCAAAATATTATGTGCACTCGAGTTTGAAGAATGTTTGTGAAGTAATCAATAGACCTATATAAAATTCAATAAGATCATCATTTTCATAGTTCTATTTTACGTTAGTTCATGTAAGTTTGGAATTTTTAATTCATATTTAAATATTTTTTATTGCAGGTGGAACTCAAAAAGTGCCCTTTTTTAAGCGTGTTTCAACCATACGTCACATTTAAGAATTTTTATCTTACAAACCCATCATCATATCGAATCCAAACTTTACCACAATATACATTGGAATGTTGTATAACGGGTTTATTAATTTCAAAATTTTGTGTGCCCAATAATGAAAGTTGTTATCATTTTTGTAAGGTAACCTTTTCTCGGCTTGGGGTCGTTGGAAAATGTAGTTCTTGGACGCATTGTAATCCTTATACATCAAAAAGTAGCTTGCCACGGTGGGTGAGTGGATAGCGTGTCGGTTTACTAACCCCAAGATTGCAGGTTCGCCCCTGACCGTGGTAAGTGATTTTTGAAAGGCGGCAAAAATACGATACGCATGTCATACGATGTTGGCATGTCAAAGAACCCATTTGAATTCAGTAGGCCGAGTTCATAATGGCAAAATTAATCTCGGGAGTTTCCGCCAGCACAAAGTTCCTCATTTCTCTACTAGAAAGCGCTATTGTGTTCAAGGAGATTAGATATCTAACATCTAACCTCCTTGACTTTCATAGTCAAGGAACTACGAAATTCGACATGCAAGCTACCCTCTGGGTGTCAAATAGCAAAGCTTGCACCAGGCACCCGAGGCCATACGATATTATTATTATTATTATTACATCAAAAAGTTATGCTGTATGACTGTGAAATACCTAAATTAAATTTGTATTTGTACCGGAAAATAAGACATGGTTCACCAGCTAGCCGCTCCTGCGAAAGCTGTACAACGTTGCCATGATGGAGCCCAACACGCGTCATGGCGTGCCTCGCTCGGAAGTGATGGGCTCCATCTCCGCAACGCTGTACAGCATTCCCCGGAGCGGCTAGCTGGTGAACCATCTCGTATTTCCCCGTATAAATACAAACCGATATAAAATAAGTGAATTAATTTTCGTATTTCACAGTCATACAGCATTCCTTTTTGATGTATAAGAATTACAACGCGACCAAAAACTACATATTCCAGCGACACCGAGCCGAGAAAAAGTTACCTTACAAAAATGATAACAACTTTGTTTTATGGACACACAAAATTTTGAAATTAGTAAAACAGTTATACAACATTCCAATGTATAATGTGTTAAAATTTCGATTCGATCTCATGAAGGGTTTGTGAGATAATAATTCTTAAATTAATTAATTCTTAATTCTTAAAACACGCTTAAAAACGGTCACTTTTTGTGTTCAACTGCCATAAAAAATATTAAAATATAAATTAAAAATTCCAAACCTACATGAACTAACGTACAATAGAACGACGAAAATGATGATGTTACTGGATTTTACGTAGGTCTATTGGTTACTTCACAAACAACCTTCAAACTCGAGTGCACATAATATTTTGGTCGATAGTAGTCTGAAATCTTTAACTTCAATAGTAAAGGTCATATGAATGTATCTTTTGATTAATATTTTATTTTTAAGAATGGATTAATTGTAATGTTGGTAACAGTGAATGATATTGCCTTTTCAGTAACTTAACACCGACAGCAGTGGCTACGATCGCTAAAGCGCAGCGGTAGGTCATGGGGCCAAGCTCTGTGCTGACTCAGTAGACGCTTGGGTTCGTGCCCCACCGTCGGCCGTCCTTGGGACGGTTTTCCGTGTTTTCCCATATTCAACAGCAGGCAAATGCTGGGACGGTACCTTCTGACAGGCCACGGCTGCCTCATTCCTCATCCTTGCCCAGTTTCATTCATCTCCATCCATTCCTTCTCTCATCCCGACGCGCAGGTCACCCACGGGCGTCACCTAGAAATACCTGCACTCGGCCTCTCAAGAGATCACACGACAAAAGAAAAAGTAACTTTCTTATCTCATAAAGGTAAATGTTGATAATTTTTCATAACAATTGATTCAGTAGTTTGTGAGGTAGGATCATATTAAGAAATGGAACTGTTTTGTTTAACTATTCAGTTAGCGCCACCTTAAATTAGATTTACAAGTATCGTAACAAGTTTATAAACACGTGTTTCATCAAAATGCAGTGCTTTCCAGAAATGAATCGTGAATAGGGCAGCCTCGTGAGACCGAACTAACAAATATTAGCTCAATTACAATTATGCACACTACTACAGCCTTCACAATGACACAGGTCATCAGATGAATGCCACACAAACCTAAGTCCACAGGAATACACGACCACGATGTCGCAATGCCCCTGAATGTATTAACACCAACAATATTCATTGAGAAATATCTATGTCGAAATGTAAATATTATATGTCAGATAATTGTATCATAATGAGGATCACTATAACACTATTTTTCATTATGAAACAGTTTCTCCCACCAATCAGAGCTCAAGACACAGTTGTGTGACCAATTAGGTAAGGATATCATCGCACCTGCGCTGATTTCAACGGCCTTCTATTTTAGATTTCACTGCGTGGCTTCTAGTGGCATAGTGAGATATTCCAGGAGGTCATGGTATTCCCTGCGTCTCATGCGCTCTGTTCAGTACATAAAACTGGCGAAATCTCGACAGATATTTATGAATATTTATGTTCGAACATAAAATAGTTATAATTATCGTCGAACATAAACAGCCGTATGCAACTCGCCTATAATGGTAATTAAGACACTCGTATTGCCCTTATAGGCTCGTTTCATAATGTAATATTCAGATACACTCTGTATATATTGTGTAACATGAGGCAGTTCGACTCGAACTACAGCAGACGAGGTTTTAAGTCTCCGCCAAATGAAGTCGTGATGGTGGCATTAGCATACGTGTTGATCTCACCCCTGTATTTTCATACAATCCAAACACTGTAGCGATGACGTACGGAGCATGTGATAAATGACTGGCCCGGAGCACACACAGACACACCCCAGTAAAGCGAGTGTCACGCAGAATTCCCACGTGGCAAGGCATCAGAGGGTAGTTACCCCTGTCGCTGAGGGGTGACATTCAATCAAAGACAGATAATGTCTCGATACGACAGTCCCATTATAATAACATGTCACACAGCCATTTCATAAGGGAATAGCATCATTATTCTTCTAGGAACACGCGGAGAATGTTCAAGTAAGTGATCCATTTATGCACTCAAAACGTGGCAATATCTAACAGCCGTATTAATTGCTGGTCTTCATAAAGGAGTCTTTCGATTTGGACAAACAACGTTTAGGGAATTTTATTAAAATCAACCAATTATAGTGCTATATTTCGGAAACAAAGTACCATGCCTGATATCGCTGAGCTCTGTTCATGCTTCGCCATTGTAGCCCATAGGTTTACGAGATCACCTTTTGTCCGTGAGTGTGTGTGTATGTGTGTGTGTGCGGGTGTCCCCCTAATAAAATCTAAACGGATAAAGCGATTTTGTCTCGGCCGAAACCCCTAGATAAACCCAGGTAATCTCAAACGGACCAGCGCCCCTTCCCCTAAAATTACCAATCGTTATTCAACACTATAGTTTATTTAGGGCAACGGACTTGGAGACTAGCTCCTTAAGTAGAATAGGACCGCGCGCCCAGAACCGGGTCACCTCTCCATCACTCGTACGGGTGATCTTACAAAACCTACCTTTAACCAAATAAACACTCACTTCAACGATGGTAATAATTCTTAGAACCACAGGAAATGTATTATTGAAAATCTATGTAACATCACAAGCGGCTTCGGTGGCATGCTGAGCTTCTATGCCCAAGATAGCGTTAAAAATCCCTCAGTATGCCTTCCTTCGGAGGGGAAGTAAAGCCGGCGGTCCCATGTCATAGATTTATGGCATGTAAAAGATCCTTTCACAGACTAAACTTGTGTAAAGCAAAATTTGTTAGGTTAGATTTCGTCAGAACGCTCTATCAAAGTTCCAACGTTCGCCACTAGGTATCATTGGAACTACTTGAAATTGAACGGAACTTGTAGCTCACCCTTTACGGTGTCCGCTGGAAGCAGCTACAGACTCAGGCGAGCCGAACATGTCCTCGGACACTCCCGGCACTAAATGCCATACGATAAATAAATAAATAAATAAATAAATAAGTACATCACAAAATCCGTGTTCCTTATTTTTGCTCTCGGACAATGTGCGGTTACATGATCGAACTCTAATATAATTTCCATTTACGTAGTGAAGCATCTCAAAACAACTCTCAATATGTGTAAGGATGGACGAGGAAAGATAACATATCGGGACATACATTTTAATCATATTACTTCTTCTAGACTTCCCATTCACACTCTACTACAATCGAAGAACAGTTGACAATCAAAAATCCCCACATAGATAAAGATATGGAACCGCGCCGCCTAAATGTTTGACCTCTCCCAATACGTCCGTCATCATCGGCTCAGTTAATATCGGGACACTCAAACCAAGGGAAAAGAATACAATTAATTATAATATTAGACTACATTGTTCCGTTACAGATCATTTCTCATTACATATACTGTTCACTTCCAAAATTTCGTTAATTACTCATTCTGTAGGTGCAGAGACGATCGATGTCAAATATGGTGTTGTCCACGGAGTATAAACGGAGTGTGTATGAAGTGTGTCAGTGCAACTGGCACAGATTTCAATGAATCTCGGTATGTTGTTTGAGTCTTCAGTCTTTTGACTGGTTCGATGAGGCTCTCCAAGGCTCCCTGTCTTGAGCTAATCGTTTCATCTCTACATAGCTACCACACCCTACATCCGAAGCAATCTGTTTAACATATTCTAACCTGATCCACCCCTACAGTTCTTGTCCTCAACCCTTCCTTCCATAACTAAGCTTGCTATTCCTGGGTGTCTTAGTATGTGTCCTACTAACCTGTATCTTCTCTTCATTAGCAGTCGCCAGAAACATCTCTCATGTCCCACTCGTTTTAATACCTCTTCGTTTGTCACCCTATCTACCCATCTGATCTTCATCATTATCCTGTAACACCACATTTCAAATGCTTCAATTCTCCTATTTTCTGCTGCACCAATAGTCCAAGTTTCACTTCCATTGAGCACCACGCTCCAGACAAAGGCTTTCAAAAATGACTTCCTAATACCTAAATCTATATTCGATGTCAACAGATTCCTTTTTTGTAGAAAGGCTTTCCTTGCCTGAGCCAACCTACTTTTTATATCCTCTTTGCTTCGTCCATCACTGGTTATTTTGCTTCCTAAGTAACAGAAGTCTCCTACTTCCTTCAGCTTTTCACCTGCCAATTTGATGTCCACAGAGGTTTCTAATTTATTTCGGCTGCATTCCAGTATTTTTGTTTTACATTTATTAATTTTCATCATGTATTCATTCCGTAAGACGGAGTCCATACCATTCAAAAACTCATTCAAATCCTCAGGCGTGTCGGCCAAGATGACGATGTCATCAGAAAATCTCAGAGTTGAAATTATTTCTCCTTGAATCTTCACTCCCACTCTAAATTTTTCTCCAATTTCCTTCATTGCTTGTTCAATGTAAAGATTGAAAAGTATGGGTGATAAGTTGCAGCCTTGCCTTACACCTTTCTGAATACCAGCTTTGCTCTCATGTCCTTCAGCTCGAATGACTGCTGTCTGGTTTCTGTATTGATTGTAGATCACCCTCCTATCCCTGTACTTTATTCCAATAGATTTCAAAATGTCAAACAATTTAGTCCAATCAACGTTATCAAAAGCCTTTTCTAAGTCAAACAAGATGTTCAGCAAAGAACATATAGCCTACTTTCTCCTAAATGTATGGGTATCTTTATGACTCTTTGTCCTCATCCCTAACACAATCACCCCTACCACAATGTATTGTTTGTTTTCTTTTATATTGATAATAAGCCAGTAAGTGTCAAAATCAATATTATATACTTTATGATGATTGAATAACAAAACTACTAACTTATTGTAATGCATTCACGTCCGTTAATCTCTATATTAAGCCAGCCTGCTAAATTAAGAATCCTCCGCCCCAATCACAGTAGGTGGTGCTGCGACCTATCAGTGAATTAATCTTTATCTTGTACGCCTATGCACTGCCATCGTAATGTACTACGATGGCAGTGTTCTATGGGTGTTGAATGAGTAGGCAGTTTAAAGTAGCCAAGAGGGAGGCGATCCAGCTGGCAGTGTTTAAAGGTATTCGGAGCGCGATCGTGGCTAATAGTTGAACTACCAGTATTACAAAATTGCCTTACTTCAGGAGGCCAGCTCAGGCATTTACACAGCGTTATGTTTGGAACAATATTACCCACATAATCCACAAGAGGACAGCACCGTACAGAGGCATTAAGAAGGCTGTGGTTAATGACAACGTGTATCTAGTTCTTCTATTCTCCTTTTCCTATTGTCTTCTGTTTATGTGCGATGCTGGGACTGTGATTTTATTAATATACGAGTGTATATTTTATCCTCTCCTTTGAGCTAAATGACATTTTATTCAGTATCTGTGGAAAAAGCTCGAGCATATCATTTGTAAAAGAATTCAAGAAAAAAAAACTAACTGTAGCAGTACTCGATCCCCAGTCAACTGCGTGTCAGACTAACATGCTAGCCCAGAGCTAACCGTATCCATGACGTCAGGTGTTCTTAACTGACATATTAGATACAAACTGTTGGCAAATAATGACTTTAAATAAACGATTTCTTCACTGCAGTACATCTTCATTAAAGATCATTTCATACAAAGTTTATATTATTGTATCAGTACGGTATATCACATACAACATACTAAAACTACTGAAATATAAGACAGGCACATGAGGACAGCTGCCATCTTGTCGTGTGATACAAACGGCTCAGCTCTTTTAAGCCACTCATACTGTATAATATTATAATATTAAATTATAATAAATAACGGATCACGACCTTCAGGATAGCTTAAACCCCCCTAGGCTCGATAATCGGAATTGGTGGGTCTTAAGCTATTTATTAAAATGGTTGCATAATTCACACGGCCGCCATCCTGTAATGGCATGGCCGATGACCTTGAATTTTGGGTGAAAGACGCGTCCTATATAAAGGTATGTTGTCACCAAATTTGGTAGAGATCGGATGATTAGTTTAGCCGTAATTTGATTTTACGTTTTGAACATTTGAGTGGCCGCCATTCTGTTTTGGTAAAGATGGCGGCGATATAAAGTATGACACTGAGGTGTCCTTTACTAGTGCTACCTCTGTACCTAATTTCGTTCAATTCGGTTTCACCGTGTTCGAATTGATAGGGGGGACAGACATTCAGAGTACACACACTCACACACACACAGACACACACACACACACAGACTCACACACACACATACACACACACACACAGACTCACACACACACATACACACACACAGACAGACACACTTTTTTCGCCCTGTGTTGATCTCATAAGTCTACTTTCATTTTTTGCAAAAATCGAAAGTAGGCTAAAAATGCCATGAACGTTCTCCTATTTTTCCTTATTCTACCTTCCAAAATCAGCCTAAGACTTAGTACAGCTTTCCTTGTTCCTACATTTCTCCTGAAACCAAACTGGTCTTCACCCAACTCCGTTTCTATTTGGCTTTCCATCCTCTTGTAAATTATTCCAGACAGGATTTTTGAAGCATGAGTAATCAAGCTGATTGTACGGTAATCTTCACATCTGTCAGCTCCCACTTTCTTCGGTATAGGGATAATAACATTCTTCTTGAAATCAGAGGGTACCTCACCTGTCTCATAAATCCTACACACCAAGTGAAATAACCTGATCAGGCCTTCATCTTCTATGCAGCGTAGCAACTCAATCGGTATATCATCTATGCCCGGTGCTTTGTTCCTGCTTAAGTCCTCCAATGCTCTGTCAAATTCTGATCTCAATATTAGATCTCCTTTTGCATCCTCATCAATTTCCTCCTCCCTTTCCATTACATGATTCTCAACCTCCTTTCCCTTATACAAACACTCTATGTAAGCTTTCCATCTCTCAACCTTTTCTTCACTATCTGTTAGAGGCTTTCCATTTTTAGCCTATTTTCAATTTTGAAAACATAGGCTTATGAGATCACCTTTTGTCCGTGTGTGTGTGAGGTGTGTGTGTGTGTGTCCCTAATAAATTCTAAACGGCTGGAGCGATTTCAATGAATCTCGGCAAGTTCATAGCACTATTCCCGGCGACCTCGACCGTGCCCTTCAAATTTTGTTACGTCTCACCAATCCATCATGGCGGCTGTGCGAAATATATCACTAGCATTCAATATCTCCGAAACTATTACCGATATCGCCCTGAAATTGTGTACGGTGATAAAGTGCACTACTAGAAGTACACCTATGAGACGTTCAAAAACCTGGTGACTACAAAACCAACATGGCGGCCAAGCGAAATTGAGACTTTTAAATAGACTTTTCTCGCGATTTAACTATCCAAACGTAATGAAACTTGGTACAGCAAATCTTTATAGACATTGTAATGCACTGGAGTCTAATTTAGTTCAATTGTTTACATTACCTCAAAATGGCGGCTGTGCGAAATATTTCACTGACATTCTATATCTCCGAAACTATTACAGATATCACCCTGCAATTTTGTACGGTGATAAAGGGTACTGATAAAAGTTTACCTATGTATAATTCATAAACCTGTAAAGTACAAAACGAACATGGCGACCAAGCGAATTTGAAATATTTTAACAGACTTTTCTCGTGAGTTAACTCTCTGAGCGCAGTGAAATGTGGTACAGTAAATGATTTTGCAGATTGTAATGCACAGCCATCCAATTTAATTCAATTGTTTACATAACCTCAAGATGGCGGCTGTGCGAAATTTTAAAATTAAGTTTTTATTTCTTGTGTTGTAATCATGCGATCGAAGTGAAAGTTTGAATAATGAACCTAGGCAATAAGTGTCCTTGAATGGTACATAACTCTATGGCCTGAACATATAACAATCCTAAATGGCGAGCTTCCGAAATATTTAGACGGTTCTCAATATCTATGGATCTTTTACAGCAACCAAACTGAAATGTTTATGTTCATAGGGACTATGAACATATGTTCACCTATAGGACTTTCAGTAACCTGGTGAGCACGAATCCAACATGGCGGCGACGCGAAATATAAATATATAAATGGACGTTTCTCGCGAATTAACTATCCGAGTGCCGTGAAATGTTGCACGTTAAATGCTTACTCAAATTTTGATCCACTGGCATCTAATTTATTTCAATTGTTTGCATAATCACAAGATGGCTTCTGTGCGTAATTTTAAAATCTCGTTTTTACTTCTTGTGTTCTAATCATGCGATTGAAGTTTGAATACCACAAGTACACAATAATCTTAATATAATAGTTCAAAAATAAAAATCCAACCTGGCGACCATCTGAAATATTTAGACGGTTCTCAATATCTACGAATCTGTTACAGCAATTAAACTGAAATTTTGTATGTTGATAGAGGCAATTAACGTGAGCAGGATATATGAAAATAGGCTGTATAATTCTTCACGGAACTACTTGTTATCCTTAATATTACAGCACTTAGTCTTCTTTTCCCCAAAAGTATTCTTAATCCTTCGATAAGCTGTGTCTACTTTTCCTAATTTCAGACAATTTTCTATACCTGCACATTTCTCTTTCAACCATTCTTCTTTCGCTTTCTTGCACTTCTTGTTAACCTCATTTCTCAGACGTCTGTATTCTGCTTTCCCCTTTTCATCTCTTACATTCTTGTGTTTCCGCCTTTCATCCATCAATTCTAGTATATCCTGAGTGATCCACGGTTTTTTACCTATTCTTTCTTTCCTACCATTGTTTTCTTCAGCGGATTTTGTTATTTCATTCTTCAAAAGTGCCCATTCGTCTGCAATTGAAGTTGGTTTAGGGTTTTTCATTAGTCCTTCCCTTATACTCTTCTTGAATCTTTCGTTTACATCCTTCACTTTCAGCCTGTCTATTGCCAACCTTTTTGACTTTTGACTTTTCTTCAGTATCTTCAACTTTAATCTGCATTTCATAACAACCAGATTGTGGTCAGAGTTTATGTCAGCACCAGGATATGTTTTGCAATCCAAGATCTGGTTTCGAAACCTCTGCTTGAACATAATGAAGTCGATTTGGTAACGCCCTGTATCTCCTGGTCTCATCCATGTGTATATTCTTCTATTGTGGTTATTGAATAAGGTGTTAGCTTTGACCAACTCATACTCGGTGCAGAATTCCATCAGCCTGCTTCCTCGATCATTCCTTTTACCTAATCCGAAATCTCCTACTATCTTCCCTTCTCTGCCTTTTCCTACCACAGCATTCCAATTTCCCATTACTATAACATTTTCATCACCCTTGATATACCTCAGAATTTCATCTATTTCTTCGTAAACCTTTTCAACATCTTCATCATCTCGGTAAGCACAAACTAAATGATTTCTACACAGCTGATTGTCACGTTGGTGTTAGAACTCGAGAACTATAGGCTCCGTGCGTATACGTGCTGCTGTAAGCGGAAGTTCCTCGTAGTACTGAGCATTACATGCTGTTGCGGATAACGTGATCAGCTGGGTGATTGATATAGCCTACACCGAGAACGTGGGAGTAGTCATCATCATCATCAAGTTTCCACTCCAGTTTCCCGGGTGTGGTTGTGGGAGTAGTCATTTATAATTTTATATACTGTAGTTTTCTGCAACAAGTTATCAGGGATCGATATTAAAGTTTAATTTGAACTTATAAGGAACGTTCAAACCACATGAAAACTATAAATCATCGCTTTGGAAAAAAGAAGTATGGATGAAAATAGATTTGCGTACTTGCGCGGAACTGCTTCTCAACCCTAATTTCACAGCTCACCAGGTCGCAAAACATTGAGATATTTAGATTTTTCTAGGGATCTTGGGGACATCAGCTTCCCTGGCACGTAGTTTTAAGTTATCTGAAAGTGTACCATTATTTCAAGTCTATTTTCATTTTTGACTTTAGCTTGTACGTCGTTACGGGTGCGTGTACATACTGTACAAAGAAAGAAAGAAAGAAAGAAAGAAAGAAAGAAAGAAAGAAAGAAGTAAATAAATAAATAAATAAATAAATAAATTTTCTGATAACCTGTGTTATTCTTGTGTCTATAGTTGTGTGTGTGTGTGTGTGTATGTAATTCAGATTTATTTATTTACTAGCAATAGTGCCCGGCTTCGCCCGGTGGATTTGTTTGTTTTATGGATGATAATGAATACTACTACAGAACTGGCATATAATACTTAAATTAACAGAAAAAAAATATTTTGAAACTATAACTTTTTGTGGTGGTGGTGGGGATGATAAGTAGTACAGTATAATGGACGTAACATTCAGGTCATTTTCCCGTAATGATAATGACAATATTGAATACGGTATCGGCTATTTACTAACTACAGTACTGACACATGTAATTTACAAACGAATTGAACAATATGATTAGAAAGAGGAGTTTGTGACATAAAAGACATTGCCTAGGGACTATATCTTATTGGCTGTTAGATAAGTAGAGATCAATAGTGTCGTCTTTTGTCACATAGTGCCATAGGAAAATAATCAGGGCACTTTGGAAAAGTTCGGCTGTCCCGAGCTCCTGAAGTAGCAATAGTGTAATTTATCGCCACATACCGCTCAAGGATAAGGATCTGATTAAATGAAAGTAAATTTGAAAGCACCAACGCTTATTGCAGCTGATTACCTCTATGTGCTGCACCAACAGTATCGCACTTATACAGAGGCATAATATTTTCATGATGATAACTGTTTTACGGGGCCTAAGAAATCTTCTTGCAATAATTACTCCCGGTGACTCCAATATATAAGCAGCGCAAGTTGTAACTATTTTCGCAATTCTGGTAGGGGTGACGTGATGCATCTCGCATTGCCAGCCAACAATTGACGTATTAAAATATTCTTACAGTTGCACTGTACGGACATGAATGGTTCTAGGACCTTAAAACGTAGTTTTCAAGTTCATTTTGTCTGTTGTTCTAAATGTAGGGAATGGAGAGAGTTGTTAAAAATATCAAGTGGATAGTGTTACCCGCAGGGTTTCGAAGGGTAAGTATATTAAGTTTGGTTAAGATCGATGAAATGATGTAGACTTGTGCCAAAGGGCCTAAATGCTGGGAATGGAGTGATCTGTCCGAAATTTCACGTGGACAGTGTTACTCGCAAGTTTCCAAAGGGTAAGAATACTCAGTTTGGTTCAGATCGGTGAAACGGTGTAGATTTGTGCCAAAGGGCCTAAATTCAGGGAATGGAGTGGTCTTTCCGAAATTTCATGTAAACAGTGTTACTCGCAGGGTTCCAAAATAGTAAGCATACAAATGTTGGTTCAGATCGGTGAAACGGTGTAGATTTGTATAAATAACAGACAAACCAACATTGAGCTTTATACCGTACTTACACATGCTAGTGCAACAATCACAATAACGCAGGTTATCACATAAATTCTACACACACACCCATGTACACGGGGCAACATGACCACGATGTCTAAGCCCCGCAAATGAAATATTAACTGTGCATACGATAGCATAGAGAATACTACAGTCCATTACAATCCTTGATTGTCAATCGGTCAGCTTTCCCACGTGTCCTTTAGCAAATTTTACCGGACTATCATGATACAGAGTAAATCGTTGTTGCCTAGTGACAACCTGTCCATCAATGGTGCGGCGTTGACTATCATGATACAGTGTTAGTCGTTGTCGCGTAGCGACAATATGTCCGTCAAGTTATTAGATCGGTGAAACGGTGTAGATTTGTGCAAAAGGGACTAAATGCGGGGAACAGAGTGGTCTGTCTGAAATTTAACATAGCCTAAACTATTCCTCTTGAATCAGGCTATCATATACAAAAATAATTTTTCGAATCCGACTGGTAGTTCCAGAGATTAGCGCGTTTAAACACATAAACACACAAACACACAAACTCTTCAGCTTTATTATATTTAGTATAGATTTATTTATTTATTTATTTATTGATTTATTTATTAAGCGTATGGATTTTAGTGCCGGGAGTGTCCCAGTATATGTTCGGCACACCAGAGGCTGTAGCTGCATCAATGCGGACACCCATGGGGTTCAATTTCAAGTAGTTCCAACTTTCCCCACCAGATGTCACTGACAGCAAGTTGTGAACTTTCGAAATTTGATAAAGCGTTTCAAAGAAATCTAACCTAGAAGTTTAGTTTCACACAAGTTTAGTTAGTGGAAGGATCTTTTACATGCCATAAATCTATGACATGGGACCGCCGGCTTTACTTCCCCTCCGAAGGAAGGCCTACTGAAGGATTTTAACGCTCTTAAAAATCCGACGACTGCGGCCAGGTTTGAACTTGCGACCCTGGGCATAGATGTTCAGCATGCTACTGACTACGCCACCGAAGTCGTTATGTAATTCAGATGTGGATTGTGAACGAGGTATCAAAAAGAAATGCAAAAGCAGAAAGCAAAATCATAAAACAGAAGCTGGCATAAAACCTAAAACTATTATAGACCCAAACATAAAAACGAAACAAACAGAATAACACAAATTATTTGGAATATACTGTAGTTCTGTCCTATAAGGGTTAAGAAACTCGGGTTAGATTCTTGCTTCCTGAACAATAAGTGTGCAGCCCAGAACAGATGCTTAAGTTAGACTTGTAATAAAATAATGCAAGCAAGCAGGCACCTATTTTAAAGCTAGCACCGGAAATACTTAGTTTGTCTCCTGGGGGAATACCGCGGATGAAGCTAAACCATCCTTCTGTCTACAGAGACAAGAGAATTATGTGCTCACTAAAGATAATGGGATGACAGGAAAGGGGCTAAAACTAAAAGGAAAATGGAGAAGGTAGAAAGAGATTCTTCAGTTGAATTATTCAAAATGTGCTTTTGGAACGTCCATTCAAGATATTCGATTTAATTTATTACTTGAGTGAATGCAATTGAAGTGCTTTAGTGGTGTGAGTACCCGCCGGCAATGTAATGTCAACAGAGAGCGAAGAGGGGTGTGGTCTTGGGGAGGCCCGTATGTCCATCGCCGTAGGGCAGGCGACCGCGAACAGCGACTACAAGGAGTGACAGGCAAGCTTTTCAAAGGAATTATTTTAAAATTACATTTAAATGTCACGTAATTGCATTATTTACTTGAAGTAGTTTAGTCTAAATCAACAGGACAATATTATTATTGATTGTCAATCGTCGTTTATTTGCTTCCCTCTATTGTGCCTTACGTTGCAGGATAGCAACACGAAAAAGGCGGTATTATTTATTTATTTATTTATTTATTTATTTATTTATTTAACTACTTATTTATTTATCTAATTCTTTATTTAATTAGTTAGTTATTGTTGTTTTAAGGGGCGGAACTACGAGGTCATCTGCCCCTTTATTTATTTAATTATTTATTTATCTATTTACTTATTGATGAATCTATTTATTTATTTATTAAACTACTTATTTATTTATCTAATTATTTATTTGGTTAGTTAGTTATTGTTGTTTTAAGGGGAGGAACTACGAGGTCATCTGCCCGTTTACTTATTTAATTATTTATTTATTTATTTATTTATCTATTTATTTATTTATCTATTTATTTATTTATTTATTTATTTCTCTATTTATTTAATTATCTAAGTATTTAATTATTTATTTATCTATTTATTTATTTAATTTATTTATCTATTTATTTATTTATTTATAATCTATTTATTTATTTATTTAATTATTTATGTATTTATTTATTTATTTATCTATCTATCTCTACTCGATGAAGAAAAAGGATGCTGTTTATATACAAAGTGAGCAATCAACAATGCATTCTAACCTCCATGTTTAGATTATGAATTCATTTATTCATGGCCATGGCTTTAATTAAGAACTATATCGGTATTTGCTTGGAGTAGAAGTGAGTATCATTGGCCACGGTGGCCAAGAGTGGCAACGCGCTAGCTCGTGCCTCGTTGCCATCGGGATAGCATGGGTTCTACAGTAATGCCACCTCTGTCGTCCTGAAAATAGTTTTCATAGTTTCTTATTTTATCCACCAAGCAAATACCCGGACGTTTCCTTTCAACAGGTCTACGACCGACTTCCATCAAAAATCCCTTTCCTGAGAGAGCTCCTTCCTTAACTAGACCCAATTTAGCGGTTGTTTGGGTGATCATCCTGTCACCATCCCCAGTTGTATTGGATGACAAAGTATGCCGTCCTTGCGACGGTAGAGGAATGATCCTTAGCAGAGTCCGTGGGTGAAGCCGAGCTGGGAGGATAACGATATAAAACAAAAGCAAAGAAATGTGAATTCACGCAAAACTGCTTGTTGAACAGCTGAAGTGGGAATTGAACTCATCTGTCCTTAGTTTTTCCTCACAATGCTGAGTGTACCCCGTTCCAACCCTCGAACCAGAATTAAATTCCTTAGCAGATCTGGGAATCAAACCGAGGACCTCTGGATCCGGAGTCTCAATACATCCTCCGGGACCACAGACGACAGGTCAGTGTAGCACCACAGTCCTCTCAAGGAATAAGGGTTAGCTTACTGGGCAACGAAGAAAGATGTTTGATTGGAAAGCTGGTTGGTTGGTTCCTCAGTGTAGGGACTGCAACAACACGGTCATGTAGCCCCGTGTACTTTAGGTGTGTGTAGAATCTGTCTGATAGCCGGTGTAAATTGTGATGTCTGTATTAGTGTGTGTTATCTGTAATTCAGGTAAGGACTGCAGACGATCAATTTCAAGTAGTTCCTACTTTTGCTACCAAATGCTACCGTCAACGACACTTAGCTGTGAACTTGGCTACTAGATGTACCGCAACTAACACTTGGTGGCGAACGTTGTAACTAATAGAGCGTTAATCAAATCTATCCTACAAATTTAGCTTCACACAATTGTAGTTAGTGGAAAGTTCTTTTACATGCCGTATATCTATGACATGAGCCCGCCGGCATTACTTCTCCTCCAAAGGAAGGTGTACGGTGCTGCGTTCTATACTAAATGTAGTTCACCCAGTGCCCACGAACGGCAGCACCCGTAGCACAGTCGGGAATCTTGAGCATTCTGTGTGAATGTCTTATCTTTGCATTCATAGAATTCTTTGGCATATATTATTGAAAATGTTTCCCTTGTTACAAGTAAGATTTGGTTAGAGTTAAGATATTAAACTACGTAAATAATCATATATGGAGTTCCCTATAAATAGCTACCAGAGAGATGTTGAATCACACAACAGAAGGCATACTGAGGAATTTTTAACGCTTTTAAAAATCCGACGTCTTCGGCCGGGTTTGAACCCGAGATCTTGGGCATAGAAGCTCAGCATGCTACCAACTGCTGCACCGAAGCCGCTACAAGGAAGAAGGATGATTTATCAGAAAGCTGACAGGTGGTGTAACTGTTGGCAACACTGCAGTTGAAAGTGACAATCTGATATGGACACAGTGTATTGTGTGCTGATGTTTGTCTAGCTCATCCCCCGGGCCACTGGACCATTAGCACCTGCCTCAGTGCACACGTTCTCCCTGACAGCTGGTCCGCACATTTAATAATCCATTGCACATGACGCACTTTGTCTACGACACACCCGAGGCAAGCTTAACTAAATTACTGTCAACCGGAAAATCGCAAGTTTCACTATTTAAACTGAGGACACTTCACTGGAGCCTTTCTCCTTAAAATATTAATCACTAGCAACCCGGCCCGGTATCTTTAACGGTTTACCCAGCGTAAGCTTAAGTGACGCACGGACGGCAGGTTTTTCTTCGATATGATTCACTGAAATCATTACTGCTCGGCTTCCTTTGGTCATAAATTTATCTTTGTTTACAGAAACCTTCCACGAAAAATCCTTTAGAGAATGGTGAAAACCGCATCAAAATCCATCCAGTGGTTGTCGAGATTACCCGTTACATCCAAGAATCAGGACTTTGTTTTATACTCGGTAGAGGTTAAACTCAACAAAAGGCGGCTTCGGTGGCGTAGTCGGTAGCATGCTGAGCTTCTATGCCCAAGATCGCGGGTTCAAAACCGGTCGAAGTCGTCGGATTTTTTAGAGAGTTAAAAATCCCTCAGTATGCCTTCCTTCGGAGGGGAAGTAAAGCCGGCGGTCCCATGTCAGAGATTTATGGCATGTTAAAGAATCTTCCACTAATTACTCCTGTGTGAAGCTAAACTGTATAGGTTAAGATTGTAAACAACGCTCTTAGGTTCCTACGTTCGTTGCCAAGAGCCGACTGCGGTGACGTCTGGTAGCTAAGTTCTGAACTAGTAGTCGTTGACGGTGGCGTCGCAGTCGGCTCTTGGCAACGAACTTAGAAACCTAAGAGCGTTGTTTACATTAACCTATCCAATTTAGCTTCACACTTGTGCAATTAGTGGAAGGTTCTTTAACATGCCATAACAGATTCTACACACATCCAAAGTACACGGGGCTACATGACCCCGTTGTCGCAGCCCCTATACTTAAGAACCAACCAACCAACCAAACTCAACAAAAGCAGAACAATAATATTGCTGGGAAATTGAGTGCGTCATAGTCATCTTATTATTACTTTCTTTTTAACGCTTATCCTCCCAGTTCGGCTTCACCACGGAATCTGCGAGGGATCATTCCTCTACCGTCCCAAGGACGGTGTCTGGGAGCTGAACACAGTATGTCAGCTGATACAACTGGGGATGGTGAAAGGTCGATCGGCCAGGTGACCGCTAACTTGGGTCTAACTAAGGAAGAGTCAGGGAAGGGATTTTGGAATGAAGTCGGCCGTGGACCGGTTGAAAGGAACCGTCACGGCATTTGCCTGGTGGTGAAAATGGGAAACCACGAGAACCATTTTCAGATTAAATGAATCAAAAAACAAAAACATATTGTTATTTTAATACAGGGTCTATACTTAACGAACACGTTACTTTACCGTTGCAAAACCTTCAGTTTAAGATCGATTTAAAGCGTACTATCGAATGTAAGGCGCACGTAGGCTAGGTGTCGTATGCTCGTTATATCGCGGAAATATAATGTTTTTCTGATTGTCTGAATTTTTGATTTAACGGAATGATCCTAGGTCACATCATGTTTGGATAATCGGAACGTAAGTGTATGAGGGGAAAATCAGTTGCCAATTATGGCGGGAAAATGAAAACAAATCTTAGAGATTAGAAGTACTGTTACGGTGCCTTGCGGAATGACATGGAAATATCTTTGATCTCCTAGAATATGAATATATTTTTATATATTTTTTATTTGTTAAATTTTTAGACTTATGATATCGATCCGGGAAAATGTCTGTATGTCTGTCCTTCTGTCTGTCTGTCTGTCTGTGCGTGTGTGTGTGTGTGTGTACCCCCCTTTCCTCCACTATCAACTCCTAAACGGCCGCAGCTATAGAAACCAAATTTGGTAAGAGTAAAGATATATATATTAATATCTCGAGACCATATTTACAATTGATGTCAGTGCTACCAACTGCTGAAAAATCGCAATTGAAATTTGAGCTCTATGTTGGATATCTCAGAAGTTATGCATGCGAGTTATTCCAAAATTGGCTTACATATAGATAATAACATTTTAGATTAATTTTCAGAAGTCCATATATGCCAGAGTTGCCAACATGATTCTAGGACTGCCGATAGGTTCAATTTCTAAATGCACGTAACTTCTATACTATTGATGGGATTTCAACCAAATTTCGTATGTTCTATGTGAACTACAATGCATATGACTGAGCGTATTCTAAAGAGCTACCAGGGCTGCCAACAGTTAATAAATGCTCTCTCTATGTTTTAACCCTAATGTCAATATATCAGAAAGTATGCAAGCCAACGGCTCTAAACTTTGCACACTTATAGTATCTGATATTCTACCTTAGTTTAGTGTAAATTATATACCGTACATCAGTGCTGCCAACACGATTCTAAGCCTCCTGATAGGGCCAGATTTTAAATTCATATAACTTCTATACTAACAAATGGGTTTCAGCCAAATTTCGTATGTGCTTTGTGTACCATAACAGTTATGACGATGCGTATTGGTAAGAACCAGCAGGGCTGCCAACTGTTAATAAATGCTCTCTCTATTTGTTTAATCACAATATCAATATCAATATATAAAGCCATCAGCTCTTAACTCTGCACACGTATAGTACCTGACAATCGAGATTAATTTGGAGTAACTAATATACCTCAGTGGTGCCAACATGATTCTAAGCTTTCTGATAGTTTCAATTTTTAATTACTTGTAACTTCTATATTAACAAATGCATTTATCCAAAATTGGCACTATAATAGATCGTAATATTTCAGATTAATTCTGAGCATCACATACAGTACATGACATTGTTCCCAACATGATTTTATGCGCACCGATAAATCCAATATCAAACAGCATGTAAAGTCTATACTATCCATTAATCTTGAACAAAATTTTGTATGTGCATTCTATACCTGCAGGGATGGAAATAAGAATATATTCCGAGTCACCAGGACTGCCAACTGTGGTAAGTTACTTTATTAGGCTACAGTATTTCAGGTGTATTTCAAACTGCATTAGTTAGAAATTTTAGTATTACCATCTTGATTTCGCCATTATTCTAGAAAGGTCTATAGACTATGGATTGGTATGAATCTTAAATTTTAAGAAACGTAGGCACTTTAGTTCGTCACGGAACTACTTGTTTGTGACATATTGGTTAAGGTGATCAAAGATATTTCACGTCATTCCGGAAGACAACACAGGTATCAAAATATATTCCCCCGTACCAACGCTTCTCACTGTTAATTAAAAATACTTTCGATTATGAGTTTATTTTCTCAGGTTATAGCAATAAAATTGTAAGATACATAAGTATATTTTTACCCATACGAAGGATGGGAAACCAACTATTTAGCAATAAAATTTAAAATGTTTCTGTGAAATTAGGGATGTTGCTAAATGAGGAATATTTACCAATACACCATAGCTTCTTTACGTCAGTCATAGTGTTTAAATGAATTAAATCCATGACAACAAAACCATAGACATTTTTAACTCCTTTTCAAGAGGGTGATTTATAAATTTGAAAGTTATAAATGATGGCAGTAGTCCCAGACTGTAGTTGTCCATCAATGTTTCCAGGCCGGTGTGCTATAGGTGTCGGTAGAGTCAGGATTTATTTATCAGCACTCAATCAATGTCGGCTGTCTATCTTTAGACATGGGGCACCTATATACTGTACATCCAAGTCAATTAATTTAGAATAGCAATACTAATGGAGCTACTGCTCTATATTTCCTTCGGGTATCACGTGTTCAATACCGACAGCAGTGGCTACGCTGCTAATGCGCAGCGTTAGGTCATGGGGCCAAGCTCACTGCTGACTCGGTAGACGCGTGGGGTTCGAGCCCCACCGTCGGCCGTCCTTGAAATTATTTTCTGTGGTTTTCCCATTTTCAACACCAGGCAAATGCTGGGACTGTACCTTCTGACAGGCCACGCTTCCTTCCACATCCTTGCCCAGTTTCATTCATCTTCATCCATTCGTGTTTGCCATCGCTTGATGAATGCAGTACATTTGCATTTGTCCGTTGGCACAGGCTAGAATAAAATGTGGCTTTTCACCTATGTCTCAGACTCACTTATGGCTGTGATTATATGGGAGCTACTGAGGTATGGGTGGTGCTGAGTAATGACATTCAGGGCACAGTCAGTGCCTCTGGATGCTGTGAAAGGTTCTACTCATAGGGTTAATACTGCTGTTCTGAATCAGTGAGGAAAGCAGTGGCAAACTACCTCACTCCACATCTTGCCTAGTACGCCTCAATATAGCGCTGCCTGTTTTGTTTTTTTGGTTATCTACCCACATAACCTAACGGCGGTACTTTTTGAGGATCCAACCAGGCTTCGGGCTGACTACCTGACTGACATCCATTCCATCTCACATCCCGACGCGTAGGTTGCCCACGGGCGTCGACTTGAGAGACCTGCACTCGGCCTCTCAGGATGCCACATGACAAAAAGAAGTGTTCATTGAATCGTACAGATACATAGGAAGGAAAACAGAGCTGTATTATTATAATATACGACAGAAGTGTATGATTAATTCATACGATTTTATAAGAAGACACAGGAAAATAACTATGTCTAGAAAGTGAACCATATTGACAAAGATTGGTTAACCACGAAAATATACCTATAGTCAATAAAATTATTATTTTTGATTTCTTAAGTACCGGTTTCAGTCATCAGCAAATACTACTAATATTCATTAACAGAAACAAAAATGAAGTTGCAAGGTCGTGAGATAAAGCGATCTTTTTCGGAGAAATATGCTTTTCACATTAATCAAAATTTGAAACAGATCTGGTTTTATTCATCATGATCATCATTAAACCCTTCCAGGGTGCCGGGTAGGGTGGTGTACAACGAGTTTTCGCCATTGTTGCCTATCCAGCAATGTCTCTTCCCTCACAATGCACCCTTCTCTCCACATCTTCTCTCATCTGGTGCAGCCATTTCTTCTTAGGTCGTCCCAAGGGTCTTCTTCCAACAATCCATCTTTCTAGGTATGCATGTGGTGTCCTTGTGTTATAAATTCTCTTTACTTGTCTATACCATGCCAGTCTTGAAGTTGCCTGGCTGCGTGGCTCAGCGGTAACGTTCTCGCTTGCTGGGCCCAGGGTAGCAGGTTCGTATCCTGGTGCTGTCAGCTGGCATTTGAGGGTGCGCAAATGCGAGGGAGCCGTGTCAAGTAGATTTACATGCACGTTAAAGATCCCCTTCGAGGCAAAATTCCATCATCCCGGCGTCTCTAAAAGCCAGAGAAGTTAAAAGGGACGTAAAACCAATCACATTAGCATTAGTCTTAAAGATTCCACCGAATCTACTTCCAATTCCTTTCTGATATCGTGATTCCTTACCCGGTCCCACCGTGTTTTTCGTTTTATTATTTCTAATATTTTGAAATAATTTGCATTGGTGACATTTTGGAAATATTATTGAACCTGGCCTCTTTATATAGATCTAATTATTACTTGTTGAAAATTATCAGAAACACTTAGAGAATTATAGGTTTACCTTTATCACGTTGCCTCACGAACTTTCAACTTCACACTTGTTTCTATTAATAAATATTAGTTGTATTTGCTGATGAAGGTCGTGACCGAAATCGGTAAAACATAAATAATAATTTTATTGGCTGAAGGTATATTTTCGTTGTCTATCAATTTTATATGGTTAGTAGAAATAAGCAGATAAGTGTTTTTCCAAATGAAAAAAACAACAACAACAATCTATAGATAGCTTTGAAGCCATTTTAAGTGTTGTTATATGTAGATAACCCATATTTCTATATGTGGGCGCTGTCCCAGTTTCTTCTGTTATTGTGAACTCCATATCTTGGGCAAGTTTAGGAAGAAAATCCAGATTTATGAACCGATTCCTCTGAAACATTTACCACATTACACATGAAACCCAACCATATTTTCTTTTTGTATCAGAAACTTTGTTTTCTGTTTTCATTTCACTGAATTCTTGAAAAACAGAATAATAAATGACATTTTCTCAAAATGCCCTAAAATTACTAAATACTATTCAATTATCAAATTTATTTTTCTGAGTTCTTCTATTTATTGCATATAATGTTCTGAACTAGAATCGTGCAGTTATCTCCAACAGACTGTAGGACTTTTTATTTCATTTTTCAAAAATAAATTTTATCATTGTTTAGAATAAACAAGATGGATAAAGTTTTCAAGAGATACAAAAATCCTTAATCCATAATTCATTACCTTTTATTTGATGTCTCAATAGCCTAATATCCCTATGTCAATTTTTTATGTTTATTTCGTCAATTTGAAAGGCATAAAATGTTATTGATTTTAATTCTGAGAATAACGTTATTTTTTTTTTTTCGTGTGACCTCCTGAGAGGCCTAGTGCAGGTCTTTCTAGTCGACGCCCGTGGGCGACCTGCGCGTCGGGATGAGAGATGGAATGGATGAAGGTGATTGAAACTGGGCAAGGATGTGGATGGAATCGTCCGTGGCCTGTCAGAAGGTACCGTCCCAGCATTTGCCTGGTGTTGAAAATGGGGAAACCACGGAAAACCATTTCAAGGACGGCCGACGGTGGGGCTCGAACCCACGCGTCTACCGAGTCAGCAGAGAGCTTGGCCCCATGACCTAACGCTGCGCTTTTAGCGAGCATAGCCACTGCTGTCTGTATAACGTAAATAAAGTTACACATTTGTGATATGACCAAATAAACTAAATTAGACATATTAAATACGGCAATTCTTTAGGAGCGACGAACCTGGATCCTACTTGCACTTAGCTAATATATGTCGTTTTCATGATTTTCATATCTTACTTGGTATTCTGGGATATTTAGATGCAAGTAAGATGATGTGGAGCCACGCGCCCTAGACATGTCCACACGAGCCCCTTTAAATAGTTGTTAAATACTTACAGGTGAAATATCGACATTAAATATATGTTAATCTGAAGCAGATAAATAAGGCTTCCATTTACAATGAATGAACGAAAATTGAAATTTTGGTCAAAAATGCAATTTTAAACGTATATGCTTACCCTTAAGGCTTCTATTGTTGACCTATGTAACTATGGCAACTTTTGTTGCCCTTGGTAACAAGCAGCAATGTGAATATGAATTTCTTGTGTTTATATAGTAGGCCTACTCTGCATAGGCCTATGAGTGGAAATTAAATGACCAAGAACTGTTCTGTAATTTAGAGCCTGCAGAGCCAAGTTGCTCCTGACAAGACGTCTGCGATAGCACTTCCCCAGTATTATCTTAGTTTTGAGGTGTAAACTGGCGTGTGCTTGGTCTGCACTTGACGGCCGCGCGCTGAAGTATTTTACGAAGTAATTGTAAGGGAATCAACTTATTATTTGCACGGCGTGACTTGTACTTGCACAGTCTCAGACTCGTATTTAACATTTGTTATCGGTGTTGTGATGGGTAAAGCCCTACGCATAGGCGGATATATTTTGCACAGCTGTGCGTATAGCGCATAAGCTGCGGATAATGTTTGGAGAAAATTAGCAGTTTTTAGAATAAAATCCGATCTTGTTGAATATCATTATTAGGAACCGGATGTTTATTTTTTGTTATGTTTCTTTCATGACAAATGTATGATGATGATTTAAGCTAATCTCATTCAAATTGTCATTATGCATAATTAACACTCCGAGAAGAAATGGGTTGCAATTCTGGCTGTGTAACATTCATTTTAAACATTTTTCATACAAAACCTAAGGGAACGACGTTTTCCTCAATTGTTTAAATGTGTTGCTTTAGTAATTTATGCTTTATCTAATTAAAAATATTATTATAATGCCAGTAAGCCTCCGTGGCTTAGGCGGCAGTACGCCGTCCTCTCACCGCTGGGTCCGTGGTTCAAATCCCGGTCACTCCATGTGAGATCTGTGCTGGACAAAACGGAGGCAGACAGGTTTTTCTCCGGGTACTCCGGTTTTCCCTGTCAAAAATTTCATTTCAGCAACACTCTCCACTATCATTTCATTTCATCTGTCATTCATTTAATCATTGCCCCAGAGGAGTGCGTCAGGCCTCGGCAGCCGGCACAGTCCATATTCTCGCCGCTAGATGGGGGCTTCATTCATTCCATTCCTGACCCGGTCCGAGACTGGAAGCAGGCTGTGGATTTTCATTTTTCATTATAATGCCAGTAGATTGGGATAACAAATGTGCGAATGCGGAAAAAGTATTGTGGATGCGGATAACGTTCTTTTTTTATCCGCGCAAGGCTCTATCCTGATTGGCTCAAATTTATGTCTCCGACCCGGCGAAAGAAGGATATCCCTTGCTCTGAAGGATTTTATGTTTATTGGAAACCGTGTGTGTTTCCTGGTACCTGGGCTAGTTACAGTGTTGCCATATAGAAATGAATGGAGATTTGTGATGGCTATGGTAGCACCTGCCTGGAATGGAGGCTTTAGAGTTTCTAATCCTGGCCATGATTTCATGTTCAGATAAGACTGATCGAGAGAGAATTATTCTCTTAAACTGGGCATTGACTTGAAACATGGAGGAAATGTGAAGTAAAAGAAAATCAGTAAATTTTCCTCTGTTGCAAGGGTGTATTTCTCAAAGGGAAAAAGAAAGGAAATTCTCAATTTTTGATGAAAAGATCAGTCCCAGTGTCCCTTAGGATGAAGTAAACAGTGCGGTAGTAAATGACATTCGTGACAACTACTAATACCAGACAATTGGTAGACTGCCTGAGGCGTGGTAAATGCAAACAACAATACATACATATCGGTGCCTTTCAATTGTATGATTGGGGCAGATGACGTTGCTGTTCCGCCCATTAAAACCTCAATAACTAACTAACTAACTAACTAACAACTGTATCATTGAAAATGAACTTTTGTCATGTACAATATTTTACCTGCAATTATAAATGGTTCATATCCATTCAATAGTAACATTATCTCCACCACCAAAAATGCCACTTATGACATTCTAGCTTTCTAAGAGTGATAATCAAAGCCCAGATTTTGATGACCTAAAATGTGTAAAAATGACAGCAATAATCAAATAAAGTGGCCCAACAACTTTAAAAAAATGACCTAAAAATCTCCTATCTTCTGTCACTTGTACTACACATATTTTGCAGTCAATAAATTCTCCATCGGTAAAAAAAATATCCTCGCCGAATCCCGAAATTATTTCTTTGAATTGAGTAGCGCTTGATGCCTTTTAACTTTGGACATCGCTCCCTGATCAGTTCAAGTGCAGGTGTGTCTCCTGGAATATGGGCATTTCCAAGAAGTTAGAACCTATCCAAGTTACTTTATTCTTCTGATTGACAATGAAGTGTGAAGATCCTCATGTCTCCGTATAAATTCTCATTTTAAGTTCCGATAATAACTAAAACAATTCGCTAAATTGCACACCAAAAGCCTTAAAATTATGTGAAAATGAATTCCATAAAATGATCAAATAATGATGAGTTCTTTCAGAAAATGACCTAAGAATAAAACAAAAAGTTCCGTGACGAACAAAAGAGCCTACTTTTCTTAAAATTTAAGAATCATGTCAATGCTTAATCTAAATTATGGATCTATCTAGAATAATGACAAAATTAAGTTGGTAATATGCAAATTTATATTAGTTCGATATACTGTATACCTGGCATAACGTTGCCTAATAGAGAACTACAGTTGGCAGCCCTGGTGACTGAATATATTCTTAGTTCCATCTCTTAAGGTACAGAATACAAAATTTGGTTGAAGTCCAATGGATAGCATGGACGTTACATGCAGTTACACATTGGATCTAACAGCGCGCGTAAAATCATGTTGGCAACAATGACATACATGTGATGGTCAGAAATAATCTGAAATAATATGATCTATTGTTGTGTCAATTTTGAATGAAATCCATTAGTTAGTATAGAAGTTACATGCATTTTAAAATTGGACCTATCAGCAGGCTTAGAATCATGTTGGCAGCACTGACGTATATTAGTTACTCCAAATTAATCTAGAATGCCAGGTACTATACGTGTGCAAAGTTTAGAGCTATTGGCTTGCATACTTTCTGATATATTGATATTAGGGTGACAAAAATAAAGACAGTATTTATTAACAGATGGCAGCCCTGGTTACTCTTAAGAATCGGCATAGTCTGTTATGGTACACAAAGCACACACAAAATTCGGTTGAAATCTAAATGATAGTATAGAAGTTACATGTATTTAAAGTTGGACCTCTCAGTAGGCTTAGAATCATGTTGGTAGCACTGACGTATATAACTTACTCCAAATTAATATAGAATGTCAGGTACTATACGTGTGCATAGTTTAAAGCTGTCGACTTGCATACTTTCTGATATATTGGTATTTGGATAAAAGAAGTTAAGAGCATTTATTAACAGTTGGCAGCCCTGGTGGGTCTTAAGAATACGCTCAGTAATATATGTTTATGTACACATAGCATATACGAAATTTGGTTGAAATCCAATTGATAGTGTAGAAGTTATATGTATTTAAAATTTGGACCTATCAGCAGACTTATAATCATTTTGGCAACACTGACATGTATGGCCTCCTGGAAATATAACTGCAATATCATTATCTATATGTGTGCCCATTTTGAAATAGCTCCAATTCTCACCTTCCAAGATATCCAACATGAAGCTCAAATTTTAATTGCGATTTTTCAGCAGTTGGTAGCACTGACATCATTTTCAAATATGGACGTGAGATATTCAGGTATAGATCTTTACTCCTACCAAATTTTGTTTCTATTGCTGCAGCCGTTTAGGAGTTGATAGGGGGGGGACACACACAGCCAGACAGACAGAAGGACAGACAGACAGACACACATTTGCCCGATCTCATAAGTCTACTTTTTCCTCATTTTTGCAAAATCTGAAACGTAGGCTAAAAATAACAAATAATGTGATGTGGAGAATACTTTTGAAGTTGTTTTGGATTTCATGGGATTCAAAACAACACATATCATGGTTAAGTTGGAAATAATATGTTTAAGGTAGTTGGTCAGCGGAAAACAAATACAGAGGAAGTGGTGAAAATAGTTTGTTTGTTTGATTAGTTGGTTGGTTCCTTAGTTTAGGGACTGGAAAAACACGGTCATGTAGCTCCGTGTACTTTGGGTGTGTGTAGAATCTGTCTGATAACCGGTGTTAATTGTAATGGCTGTATTCGTGTGCTATCTGTTTTAATTCAAGTAAGAAGTGCAGACGATAATTTCATGTAGTTCCTACTTTTGCTACCAAATGCTACCGTCCACTACACCTATCTTACGGACTTGGCTACTAGATGGCATCTCAGTCAGCACCCGGCGGAGAACGTTGGAACTAATAGAGCATTATCAATTCTAACGTAAACATTTTGGCTTCACACAAGTGTAGTTAGTGGAAAGTTCTTTTTCATGCCATAAATCTATGACATGGGACCGCCGGCTTTACTTCCCCTCCGTAGGAAGGAAAACTGAGGGAATTTTAACGCTCTTAAAAATCTGACCACTTCAGCCGGGTTTGAACCCACGACCTTGAACATAGAAGCTCAGCGTTCTACCAACCATGCCACCAAAGCCGCCGTGGTGAAAACAAAGCAATTGCTTCATTCTTCAAACGTAGATATTAGGAACAAGCAATGCGATATGTCATCTGACTCTTCCTGCCGGTTATGAAGAGTCGTGGCCTACATGGAAGAGTCTGAACAGGCTGCGGTCTGGGGTCGGTCGATCTAAGACCAATATGAAGAAGTGGGGCCTTTCCGATGAGTCAACCTTTTGTGCCTGCGGAGAAGAACAAACCATGGTGCACCTTCTCCATTGCAACTCCTGCCCTCTCATTTGCACTATGCAGGATGTAGTTCAGGCCACACCAAATGGACGAGATCTTGCCAAATTTTGGTGCGATGTAATTTAATTGTTATTTTGAAAGTACCTTTAGTGTGTTTTTTATTTTAAAAAAGTTATCTATGCTAATTTTACATGATGTATTGCTTCTGATACGAATAAATAAAAATCTGACGGTGTGTTAGTGAAGAAGTAATAGGCTACTCATTCTAAGGGTTAGCTATTCACAACCATATACCATTAATTTGGTAGGATCTAAAAGGAATAATAAAAATAATAACCTAAAAATTACGTAATAGATTAGTATTTCTACAATATGGGAACTATGGTAAGAATTTCTGTAGAAATTGGCACTGCTTTTGGTGAACTATTTAATCCTTTATAGGATAGTGGTCTTTATGTTAACCACCTACTATAAAAAGAGTTTGTAGGCTATTATCAAAGGTGCTAATAGTTGAAACGTTCAGCCTAATTACAACAAAATGTATTGTAGATGTAATATTTCCGATAAGCAAATATTATATCTGTCTAGTTTTATGGTGCAGGATAAAATTTCAACTAATAAATACAATCAAAAATATTAAAGTTGAACAATAAAATTAAACAAATATACAAATTAAAATAAAACACACTAAAAATTAAATAAAATTATAAAATGAAAGAGTTAAAAAGGTAAAATAAAAAATTATAAATAAATAGATCATTTTTAAAATGTATTTATTAAAAAATAATATTGAATAGCCCTATTTAAAATAAAAATAAAAATTAGAGCCGAAATGAAATTAAAAAAAAAAGTAAAACAGGTCTATAGAAAAACAAGATGTTCAGTAAAGAACATATAGCCTACTTTCTCCTAAATGCATGGGTATTGTTATAACTCTTTGTCCTTTTCAAGGAGTATGATTGAATGTTGGTTGTAGTAGCTTGTTTAAATACAACGTGCTATAGGGATATTAAACATGAATATGAGGTGCCCTTTGCTAGTGCTACCTCTGTACCAAATTTCGTTCAATTCGGTTTCACCGTGTTCGAATTAATAGGAAGAATCAATTTTGACATAAAGATGGCCGCCATCCGCAAACTATTGGGCTGATGTTCTTGCAGTTTGGTCAGAATATGTTTCCCACATCAAGATATGGTGTTGCAGAATTTGGTAGAGACTAGATTATTAGGTTGGTCGTAATTACATTTTAGCTTTTAACATTTGGGTGGCCGCGATCACGTTTCCGTCATGATAGCGGTGATATAAAACATGACACTGAGGTGCCCATTGCTAGTGCTACCTCTGTACCAAATTTCGTTCCATTCGGTTTCGCCGTGTTTGAATTAATAGGGGGAATCGATTCTGACACAAAGATGGCCGCCATCCGCAAACTATTAGGCGAATGACCTATTAGATTGGTCAAAGGATGCTCCCTCCATAAAGGTATGAAGTTGCAAAAATTTGGTAGAGATCGGATGATTAGATTAATCGTAATTTGATTTAAGCTTTGAACATTCGTGTGGCCGCCATTACGTTTCAGTCAAGATGGCGGCGATATAAAACATGACACTGAGGTGCCCTTTGCTAGTGCTACCTCTGCACCAAATTTCGTTCCATTCGGTTTCACCGTGTTCGAATTAATAGGGGGAATCAATTTTGACATAAAGATGGCCGCCATCCGCAAACTATTAGGCTAATGACCTATTAGATTGGTCAAACGATGCCCCCTCCATAAAGGTATGTTGTTGCAAAGTTTGGTAGAGATCGGATGGTTATGTTAGTCGTAATTTAACTTAAGCTTTGAACATTTGTGTGGCCGCCATTAAGTTTCTGTCAATATGGCGGCGATATAAAACATGACACTGAGATGCCCTTTGCTAGTGCTACCTCTGTACCAAATTTCGTTCCATTCGGTTTCACCGTGTTTGAATTAATAGGCGGAATTGATTTTCACACAAAGATGGCCGCCATCCGCAAACTATTAGGCTAATGACCTATTCATTTGGTCAAAGGATGCTTCCTCTATAAGGTTATGTTGTTGCAAAATTTGGTAGAGATCGGATGATTAGGTTAATCGTAATTTGATTTTAGCTATGAACATTTGTGTTGCCGCCATTACGTTTCCGTCAAGATGGCGGCGATATAAAACATGACACTGAGGTGCCTTTTGTTAGTACTACCTCTGTACCAAATTTTGTTCCATTCGGTTGTACCGTGTTTGAATTAATAGGGGGAATCGATTCTGACACAAAGATGGCCGCCATCCGCAAACTATTAGGCGAATGACCTATTAGATTGGTCAAAAGATGCTCCCTCCATAAAGGTATGTAGTTGCAAAATTTTGTAGAGATCGGATGATTAGGTTAATCGTAATTTGATTTAAGCTTTGAACATTCGTTTGGCCGCCATTACGTTTCAGTCAAGATGGCGGCGATATAAAACATGACACTGAGGTGCCCTTTGCTAGTGCTACCGCTGTACCAAATTTCGTTCCATTCGGTTCCACCGTGTTTGAATTAATAGGGGGAATCAATTTAGACATAAAGATGGCCGCCATCCGCAAACTATTAGGCTAATAACCTATTAGATTGGTCAAAGGAGCCCTCCATAAATGTATGTTGTTGCAAAGTTTGGTAGAGATCGGATGGTTATGTTAGTCGTAATTTAACTTAAGCTTTGAACATTTGTGTGGCCGCCATTACGTTTCTGTCAATATGGCGGCGATATAAAACATGACACTGAGATGCCCTTTGCTAGTGCTACCTCTGTACCAAATTTCGTTCCATTCGGTTTCACCGTGTTTGAATTAATAGGGGGAATCGATTTTCACACAAAGATGGCCGCCATCCGCAAACTATTAGGCTAATGACCTATTCCTTTGGTCAAAGGATGCTTCCTCTATAAGGTTATGTTGTTGCAAAATTTGGTAGAGATCGGATGATTAGGTTAATCGTAATTTGATTTAAGCTTTGAACATTTGTGTGGCCGCCATTACGTTTCCGTCAAGATGGCGGCGATATAAAACATGACACTGAGGTGCCTTTTGTTAGTACTACCTCTGTACCAAATTTCGTTCCATTCGGTTGCACCGTGTTCGAATTAATAGGGGGAATCGATTTTCACACAAAGATGGCCGCTATCCGCAAACTATTATGTTGATGACCTATTAGTTTGGTCAAATGATGCTCCCCTCATAAAGGTATGTTGTTGCAAAATTTGGTAGAGATCGGATGATTAGGTTAGTCGTAATTTGATTTAAGCTTTGAACATTTGTGTGACCGCCATTACGTTTCCGTCAAGATGGCGGCGATATAAAACATAACACTGAGGTGTCCTTTGCTAGTGCTACTTTTGTACCAAATTTCGTTCAATTCGCATTCACCGTGTTCGAATTGATGGGGGGGGGGACAGACATTCAGAGTACACACACTCACACACACAGACTCACACTCACACATACACACACACACACACAGACTCACACACACACAGACAGACACACTTTTTTCGCCCTGTGTTGATCTCATAAGTCTACTTTCATTTTTTGCAAAAATCGAAAGTAGGCTAAAAAATAATCTGCCCCATAAAGGGTTAAACGATGACATGTCATAACAAGAAGTTCCATGACGAACTAAAGAGCCTACTTTTCTTAAAATTTAACATTCATGCCAATGATTAATCTATATGGACCTATCTAGAATAATGACGAAATTAAGTTGGTAATATCGAAATTTCTAATTAGTTCGAAATATACATGGTATAATGTAGCCTAATAGAGCAGTACAGTTGGCAGCCCTGGTGACTGAATATATTCTTAGTTCCATCGCTTAAGGTACAGAATACAAAATTTGATTGAAGTCCAATGGATAGCATGGTCGTTACATTAAGTTAGACATTGGATCTATCAGCGCGCTTAAAATTATGTTTTCAACAACGTCATGCATGTGTTGGTCAGAAATAATCTGAAATATTATGACCTCTTGTTGTGCCAATTTTGGATGAAATCCATTTGTTAGTATAGAAGTTACATGTATTTTAAAATTGGACCTATCAACAGGCTTAGAATCATGTTGGCAGCACTGACGTATATTAGTTACTACAAATAAATCTAGAATGTCAGGTACTATACGTGTGAAAAGTTTAGAGTTGTTGGCTTGCATACTTTCTGATATATTAATATTAGGGTAAAAATAGAGACAGCATTTATTAACAGTTAGCAGCCCTGATTGTTCTTAAGAATACCAATAGTCATATCAGTTTATGTACATGTAGCACAAACGAAATTTGGTTGAAATCCAATAGATAGTGTAGCAGTTATATGCATTTAAAAATTGGGCCTCTCAGCAGGCTTTGAATCATGTTGGTAGAACTGACGCATATTAGTTACTCCAAATTAATCTAGCATTTCAGGTACTATAGGCCTACGTGTGCATATTTTAAAGCTGTCGGCTTGCATACTTTCTGAAATATTGGTATTTGGATAAAGAAAATAGAGAGAGTATTTATTAACATTTGGCAACCCTGGTGACTCTTAACAATATGCACAGTAATATCTGTTTATGTACGAATATTACATAAGAAATTTGGTTGAAATCCCATTGATAGTATAGATGTTATATGCATTTAAAATTGGACCTATCAGCAGGCTTAGAATCATTTTGGCAACATTGACATGCATGGCCTCCTGGAAATTAAACTAAAATATTATTATCTATATGTGTGCCAATTTTGGAATAGTTCTCTTGCATACCTTCCAGGATATCCAACGTAGAGCTCAAATTTCAATTGCGGTTTTTCAGCAGTTGGTAGCACTGACATCATTTTCAAATATGGGCTTGAGATACTAAGGTATAGGTCTTTACTCATACCAAATTTGGTTTTGATTGCTGCAGCCGTTTAGGAGTTGATAGGGGGGGGGGGGGGCGAGACATACACACAGCCAGACAGACAGGCAGACAGAAGGACAGACAGACACACATTTGCCCGGATCGATCTCATAAGTCTACTTTTTCCTCATTTTTGCAAAATGTGAAAAGTAGGTTAAAAATCTGGGCCCTGGTGATGATAAGATACCACTTGAGTTATGGGCATGTATCGAGACTCCTGTGCTGATGATTCTGACTATTCAAAGAATGTAATTCTGGGCTGAGGTTTGGAACAGGGTTATACTCTGTAATGTGAGGAGGAGATGGATTCGAGTCCAACCATCAGATATTATCCTAGTTTACACGGTTGCACGGAATTCATTTTCTCATATTTTTAAGGGTTTTGGTATGCAATTTAGCGAATGGTTCATGTATTATCGGAACTTAAACTGAGGATGAATACGGAGACATGAGAATCTTCACACTTTATTGTCAATCCGAAGAATAAATTAATTTGGATCAGTTCTAACGGTTTGCTACTGAAGAAACATTCTCAACCACGGTTCCAATTCCAAGGTCAAATGCTAGTACAAAAATTACAATAGTCTGCCTCGTAGCGTATTGGCTAGCAATCTTGGCTGTCACCGCGGAGGTCCGGGTTGGTTTCCCGGCTCTGCCAAGAAATTTAATTCTGGTCTGAGGGCTGGAACGGGTTACACTCAGCCAAGTGAGAAAAAACTGAGAAGAGGCTCACCTCAGCCATCCTAAAAATGGTTTTTCATGGTTTCCCACTTCTACTGTACTGTAAAGTGAATACCGGCATGATTCCTAAATTAAGGCCACGGCCGCCTTCTTCCCAATCCTTATCGTAATTACAACTACACACACTAATACAGCCATCACAATAACACAGGTTATGATATAAATTCCAGACACACGCACACACCCAAGTACACGGGGCTACATGACCTCGATGTTGCAAAGCCCCTAAATGAATCGACAACAAACACATTGAAATGAAAATCCACAGCCTGCTTCCAGTCTCCGACCGGGTCAGGAATGGAATGAATGAAGCCCCCATCTAGCGGCGAGGATATGAACTGTGCCGGCTGCCGAGGCCTGACGCACTCCTCTGGGGCAATGATTAAATGAATGACAGATGAAATGAAATGATAGTGGAGAGTGTTTCTGGAATGAAATTTAAACAGGGAAAACCGGAGTACCCGGAGAAAAACCTGTCTGCCTCCGTTCTGTCCAGCACAGATCTCACATGGAGTGACCGGGATTTGAACCACGGACCCAGCGGTGAGAGGCCGGCGTGCTGCCGCCTAAGCCACGGAGGCTGACAACAAACACATTACAATAACAAAAGTTTTTAGGCAAATTCCACATACACTTAAATATACAATATGGAGCTGATAACCACCATGTTCCAAAATTCACAAGATAACAACTACAATCTTATTTTTGTCAATAATCAGAAGAAATCGAATGAAATAATGCCACATCAAGTTTCAAGGGACTTACCTTAAAGAAATAAGGCGAGAACATGTCTATGTTATGTATCTCAGTATCGGTGGCTTCGGTGGCGTAGTTGATAGCAAGCTGAGCTTCTATGCCCAAGATTGCGGGTTCAAACCCAGCCGAAGTAATCGGATATTTTAAGAGCCTTAAAAATCCCTCAGTGTGCCTTCCTTCGGAGGGGAAGTAAAGAGGGGTGTCATAGATTTATGGCATGTAAAAGAACCTTCCACTAACTACAATTGTGTGAAGCTAAATATTTAGGTTGGATTTGATTAACGCCAGGTGTCATTTGCGGTGGCATCTGGTACCCAAGTTTACAGCTAGGTGTCGTTGATGGTAGAATTTGGTAGCAAAAGTAGGAACTACTTGAAATTGATCGTCTGCAGTCCTTACCTGAATTACAGATAACACACACTAATACAGTCATCACATTAAACACCGGTTATCAGGCAGATTCTACACACACCCAAAGTACACGGGGCCACATGACCGCGTTGTCGCAGCCCCTAAACTGAGTAACCACCTCTCAATATCATTGTATGCTTACCGGGTGAGATAGCCGTGGTCGTTACGGCGTGACTGCTGGCAGTCGCTCACATCCGGGAGGCGAGGAGGTTAGAATCCCCCCGCCGGCAACCTAGAAGATGGTCTTCTGTGGTTTCCCATCTCCCTTACAGGCAAATGCCGGGGTTGGTCCCTAACTATAGGCCACAGTCGGTTCCTTCCAACTCCTCGTCCTTACATTCAAACTTTCCTCCCCAGACAACACTCCACACGTGACTGAACTTGTAGCTCACCCCATGGGTGTCCGCCTAGAAGCAGCTATAAACTGGCGAGCCGAACATGTTCTCGGACACTCCCGGCACTAAAAGCCATACGCTAAAAAAATGTAAGCTTAATGGCGGGATGGTGCCTAACTTAGGCCTGCATCGTCTCCTTCTGAATACTTCCTCCTGTCATAAATACACACACTAGTACAGATACCGCAACAACACAAGTTATCAGATAGAGTCTACACACATCCAATCACACTGAGCTGATGATCACGAAGTCCTAAGATCTCAAATGAAGTAACAACAACAAATATCAGTGAGGCAATCCTTCGAGTTATTTGTTTGCAAATTAAGTAATGCCGAAATCCACAATAACACAGGTTATAAGATATTTTCTACATTCTTCTATTTACACGGAGTACATGGCTGTGATATTCCAAGCTCATAGATAAATCAACATAGGCGTCTATATTTTCGGCACTTCCTTTTCAGATTGGTTGGTTGGTTCCTTAGTTTAGGGGCTGCGACAACGCGGTTATGTTGCCCCGTGTGCTTTGGGTGTGTGTAAAATCTGTCTGATAACCGGTGTTAATTGTGATGACTGTATTAGTGTGAGTTATCTGTTTTTAATTCAAGTAAGGACTGCAGCCGATAATTTCAAGTAGTTGCTACTTTCGTTAACAAATGCTACCATCCACAACACCTAGCTGTGAACTTGGCTACTACTAGATTTCATCGCAACCAGCGCCTGGTGACAAAGATTGGAACTTAAGAGTATTAATCAAACCTAACATACCTACAAATTATGCTTCACACAAGTTTAGTTAGTGGAAGGTTCTTTTACAAATGCCATAATTCTATGACCTCCGAAGGAAGGCATACTGAGGGAGTTTTAACTATCTTAAAAAATCCGACTACTTCGGCCGGGTTTGAACCCACGACCTTTCTTTTCACAATATTCTAGCTTTTAGGAAGCTACCCTGCCAGAGACAGTATTATAAACACGATATGGTTTGTATACATCAACCACTTGTGCCAACCATGACGCAATTAATTACTAATTTTCACGGTTTTCTATCGATCGCAGACAAACATTCTCTGATTAAATCCAATTCTTTATAACCCCCAGTTGTGTCTGAACGTATTTTCAGTTTCATGCTGCTCTGTGTCAAATGGATTAATAGAATAAATACATATAAAGTTGGACCTCCCCAAATAGTTGCTACATATACCTCGAGTGCTGAAACATTTCACTGTGACATGGGCCGAGCTCTGTCAAATGTATTTGTCCTGTGTAATGCTTCACTTCTTTGGCATTTCCATAATAATGTGATTAACGATATCTCCATTTACCATCCTATTACGTGGGCTTATTTCCCCCGGGCAAACATAGAGTGCCCTTTTTTAGTGTAAGTTCATGATAGTATGGATGAGATAATTGTGATTCTAGCTGGAATTCCAGGCCTGGACAGGTACCGGAATGCGATGCCATCAATAATTCATCCCTGCTGTACATTTGACATGAAACAGTCAACATGCTACTAATTTAAAGCGAAACGAGTTCGAATGAAACAGAATGAATGTACAATGATTGATACAATGTGAGGCATGTGTATGTGTATTCCTCTCCACTACTCTATTCGTTGATTTGAATAATTAATCTTTTAATTGGCTCATTTAATCATTTAAGAGAGTATTAATATTAATGAGAGAGACACGTCTAAATATTCATGGCGAAATCCTTTGAATTTTTGCACACTCTAATCATTGATCATGTGATGTATATTTGATATGGGTTTGTGCTGAATCTATTTCACATGATTAGAGTTCAAACATTTAGTTCTAAACTTGGAAACACAATATATTAACACATGCTATATTTTGCTCCGTAGAGAGTTATTGGTCCATTTTTATTGTTTGCTCGGAGCATTTCACGGCGTTGCTCGGGCAGTGATTTTCTTAAAAATGTTGCAAGTTCCATCGCGCATTGTGTACATCAGGGGTGACCAACACGAGGCAAGCGTGTCACTAGTGGCCCCTTTAGGAAGTCATTCCCGAGATGGGGTATCAAGTATTCTTTCTAATATCCTGTTTTATGTTTTGTTTTTGCTTTCTGAACAAAATGATGTAATGTTAAGGCTTTAATGCATAGCCCACTTGTTATTTTATTTTATTATAAGAAAATTGCACGCATTTAATATATTGTATTCTAACCTATAACTACCCGGGTGCCATAATAAGGACATACATAACCGGGTCTGGGTTTAGAGACCTCTCTTAGAATTTACCTTTAATAACCTATTAAAACTAGACACCTTTCATTTGTTATTTCTGTAATTTATAATCGAGAGAGACATATTACAAAGATCTACTGAAATGAAACAGTGAAATTATGTAAGAATAGACGAGCAGTATTTTTAATGTTATATCAAGAAAAAAAAGGAACTCTTATTTGCATGTTTCCTCCTATGCACATAAAAAGTACTTCAAATATAGTAGATACGATATTTAAGCATATTTGAAAAGCAAATACATTAGTAAAACACAATGCAAAAGACTGTTTGAATTACACAACGCTTTCTTGAAAATTGCGAGCAATTTACATGCACATATTTTCATACTTCTTTCTTGCATCGCTTGCACATTTTTACCGTACACTCCAGGCAAATGGCTTTACCGTACCATGATCTGAGGTCCTATTCTCCGAATACATTAGTTCCTGAAACGTCATCTGTCCATTAGTGTACTGTTTTATCAAAATTACTGTCGCCAAACGTAAATGTTTCCGTCATCCTCGTAGCGCTTCGTATTACACTTATTTCCGGGAACGATTTCGCAGACGTACTCAGAGCTATAACAAGTTATACTGTATCTTGAGAACAACTTGGCGATTGTTGCCTCTCGACTGGCTGTTATTTTGAATTACCATGCTAAGCGATCACAAGGCCGGACAAGTCCACACTAACTACGGAACGGGAGTTATTGACATATTAAGGACCTCGGGCGGTCTAGAAGACCAGACACGGTTAGTTAAGGCTTTTTTTTTCTTTTTTCCCTTTTTTTTCTTTTTAGCGTATGGCTTTTAGTGCCGGGAGTGTCCGAGCACATGTTCCGCTCGCCAGTTTTGTAGCTACTTCGAGACGGACTCCCAATGGGTGAGCTACAAGTATCGCTGGGGAGGAAAGTTGGAATGGAAGGTCGAGGAGTTGGAAGGTAGCGGCTGTGGCCTATAGATAGGGACCAACCCCGGCATTTGCCTGGAAGGAAGATGGGAAACCAAAGAAGACCATCTTCAAGGTTGCCGGCGGGGGGATTCGAACCTCCTCGCCTCCCGGATGTGAGCGACTGCCAGCAGTCATGCCGTAACGACCACGGCTAAGTCACCCGGTAGTTAAGGCTTAAAAACTATTTGGTGTAGAAACCTGTCGATTATTTGTTTCGTAGATAAAACTCCATTTCGTGCAATGGCATAAATAGCCCAGGCATTTTAAGTTTTAACCTCAAAAAAATAATGTAAAGCTGAAATTTGGCATAGATGTTCCTTAGTACCCTAATAACAAATCCTGAAAAGTCCCCATCTCTGCGATGTCCGCGTCATAGTTTTTGGAGAGTTCAAAAGGGCTTAAATGGGGCCTAAGTGCCAAAAACAGCATTTTTGCTTCCAGCGTTCAAAATATTGATCCAAAATCAGTTCTAATGAGCTTTGATAGTAATAAGAGAAGGACTGCGTTAAATATAACGCTCTTATTGGTCGTAATTATTGCCATACATTTCAACCGATGAGTAATCAAACATTTTTAGCTCAACTTTTCTCACGAAAATTTAGCAAATTTGTCATTAGCCGGGACTTATCGTGCAAACAGCTGCTGATAGCGACTAAAGACCTGAAGTAAAAGTTGTAAAGCACACTTGTAGCTTTAAAACGATACATTGCCCATGTTCATCCGACAAACAGCAGCAGAGATACAGTTACAAATATAAAATTGCAAGTGTGGCAGTCGCTTTCCGAACGAACGTCCATTTACGCTGGTGGGCTCCAGCTATTCACCTTTGCTGATACCATGTTGTATCTTTGCTCAAGAGCTTTTAGGATGGTATTCCTTTGAATCCAGGTATACTAGCAGAAACAGTTTGCATAGAACAAAACGAGTTTAATGCAGTTAGCAGTTAAACGTACATTCATAATATGCATAATGCAAATAATAACAAAACAAAGCTTAAAAAGCTTTCTTTAGACAAAGAAAACTTGCAAAACAAAGCTTACATCGGACTCAATCGTCCTCCTCATCGTCTGAGCCATCAAATGTGACGTTGCCACACGCTTTCCCACTGCAGTGCCCACACATTAAGGAGCATTCTAAACCGGAACGTACACACTCACACTGGCTGACACAAGAGATCTTGCAGTTGCAGGACACCAAATTGAGGGGATGGTCTGGAGCAGCTGGAAGATGAGTTGTCACTGGTACTTAAGCTGAGTGTTGGATTTTCCATACCCATTGGGTCGGGTCTAAAGAAAATCCTAACCATTCCTGAACTTGCAAATATACCCGCAGTGAATGTTGTTTGCATGCCGCCGAAGTCGGCGGAAGTGAAGCCAGCTGAAACGACACTGTGACCGGTGGTTTGGCTATTTTTTGGCTGTATTTCACTACCCGAAGTTCGTCGAGGCTTTTGCACTCCGATTTGGCTCTGTCGTAGAGACAAATGGCGAACTTCTCTCCAGCTGATATTATGGCCTTTTCATCTGGAACCGTAGAGACGAATACCTTCATTTCCTCGCGTAAAGATGCGGAATCCTTCAATATTTTCCAGGCTTGCTGTATGATGTACTCGAAACACAGCTATCCTGTGCGAGATTTCTGGCTCATTGAAGAAAATGTGTCATGAAGCGACTCTTTGAGACGTTGAAGGCAAGGATATGATAGCAAGTCGTTTGCGGTGCCTTCGTGGAATGCGGTAAAAAGCGCCTGAATTTCGTCCTAGTCATCCTTCAGACCGTCATTCATGTTGAGTAACATTGTCCCGACAGCCTGTTTTGTCAGAAAATGCGCTCTGAGGGCCCTAGAACATACACAGTTTCGCGTTATTGATACATTTGAAATTGAAGGCATAACATAATCATTTTTATGAGCGAGCTAATTGCAAGCCTACCTAGAATATGCGAGTCCAGACATCATGTGAGTCACTGACGATTTAGCGTATATTTACGTCCAGAGCTCCTCCAAACCGCTTCCATTCATCACATAGCCGATTGCCCCAAGAAGCGATATTAGAAGGTGAAATCCGCCTAGACGAACAACCACGTTTTTTAGTTCCTCTGAAGTGTCCGATGCGACTATCTCTGCAGCTTTCGCGCACAGAGGCTGGTCAAAGGTTACAAAACAAGTGCTTTGTTTCAGTTCCGCGCACTCTCTTGCGGCAAACTTCATCGCGGAATATATAGTTGATGGATTGCTCGGTTCCAAGTTAATGAACGGAAGGGCATCAATTGACTTCGTCTGGGGAGCTGGTTGAGCATGAGCAGACAGTGACGTCTTCATAAAGCCGTTCCACGAAACGGGTAAATTAATACCAGACCACCGTCCAGATAACCAAAAGGAGTCCATCATCGACGCAATAGCCACAGAGTTTCGGTCTTCCACTGTTAACTCCTTAATCTTGACGTCCTTTGAACCAGAAGAAGAGGGCTTCCGATACCACGAAATGTTCAACTTTCCCATCGCCGCAATCACACCAGCATTAGGAACTTCTCGTGTACGTGGGAGTGAAGATATTTCACTGTCAGGCACTGCAACTGTGCAATTGATGCCTTCCATGCAGTGAAATGTGTTTCGCCCGTCCAATGCCCTTATGTTAAAGTCAGCGTTGTCCAAGCAAAACTGCGTGAACGCTCCAGCATTCGGGATTGGACGATCTTCACGAAGCGCTGTAATTTCGTACCTGTGGACTTCCGCCACATTTACTGAAAATCCAAGACTGTTTAGAATCTGAATTAATTGTTTCGAGTATTGTTGGCCTGCTCCGACCTGCCGAGCGCCGTCACCTAGAAACGCGATCGGTTGCCCTTTCAACAGAGGTTATGCTTTGGGACCGTAACTCGGTAACCGTTTCTCGTATAGACATAGGTAATGTACCAACGTAAAGCTAAACGTATGCTTTATAACTTTCATTCTGGGTCTTAAGTCAATATCAGCAGTTGTTTAAAAAATAATGACCTGCTAATGACAAATTAACCAAATTTTCGTGTAAAAATTGTGCAAAAAATTTTAAATTAGTCGTTTTTTTTCCTTCATCAATAGCAATAATTAGGCCTGATAAGTCTGTTATCCTACTGGTTCATTTTTATTAATTGCTAAAGCTCGCGAGAACTAAATTTGGATCAATATTTTGAACGCAGGAAGCAAAAATGCTGTTTTTGGCACTTAGGCCCCATTTAAGCCCTTTTGAACCCTTCAAAAACTATGACGCGGACACCGCAGAGATGGGGACTTTTCAGGATTTGTTTCTAGGGTACTAGAGAACATCTATGCCAAATTTCAGCTTTACATTTTTTTTTTTAGGTTGGCAGTGTTTTTTGCATATAATGCCTGGGCTAAAAACTAATGGCGCAATAAAAGCATAAAGGAAGTCTACATGCATTTGCTGTGGTAGTAAATAGCATATACAGGGTGTAATGATATATTTATCGTATGGCTTTTAGTGCCGGGAGTGTCAGTGTACATGTTAGGCTCGCCGGAAGCTGTAGCTGCTTCAAGCGGACGCCCATACGTTGAGCTACAAGTTCCGTTCAATTTCAAGTAGTTCCAACTTTCGCTACCAGATATCACTGACATCTAGTGGTGAACGTTGGAACTAGAAATTTAGCTTCTCACAAATTTAGTTAGTGGAAGGATCTTTTACATGCCATACAGTAAATCTATGACATGGGACATCCGATGGAAGACATACTGAAGGATTTTAACGCTCTTAAAAAATCCGACGACTTCGGCCGGGTTTGAACCCGCGATCTTGGGCACAGCATTTCAGCATGCTACCAACTACGCCAACATAGCCACTAGGGTGTAACTAAATATGTGGGAAAGCTTCGGAAATTTGATAGAGGACCTGACAAGAAGCAAAACATGTCCTGTAAACATACATGTGCAGGCGGCTTCGGTGGCGTAGTCGGTAGCATGCTGAGCTTCTATGCCCAAGATAGCGGGTTCAAACCCGGCCTAAGCCGTCGGATATTTTATGAGCGTTAAAAATCCCTCAGTATGCCTTCCTTCGGAGGGGAAGTAAAGCCGGCGGTCCCATGTCATACATTTATGGCTTGTTAAAGAACCTTCCACTAATTGCACCTGTCTGAAGCTAAATTGGATAGGTTAAGAATGTAAACAACGCTCTTAGGTTTCTAGGTTCGTTGCCAAGAGCCGACTGCAGTGGCGTCTCGTAGCTAAGTTCTGAACTTGGCCTAGTAGTCGTTGACGGTGGCACTTGGCGGAAAAAGTAGGAACTATTTGAAAAATTCTAAGTTGCCGTACTTAAATTAAAAAAACAGATAACGCACACTAAAACAGTCATCTCAATTAACACCGGTTATGAGACAGATTCTACACACACCCAAAGTACACGGGGCTACATGACCGCGTTGTCGCAGCCCCTAAACTTAAGAACCAACCAACCAAACATACATGTGCGTTCGTTGCCGTGTTACAAGCATTGTTTGTGGTGTTCTTAACACATACCGCGGCACGCATGCGGTTCATGCATGATGGTGCCCTGCCTCACATTGCTCTTGCTGCTTGAGCAATTTTACTTCAGCGATTCCCAAACAAATAGATAGGGCGTCAGGGACCGACACCGTGGCCTGCTTGTTCTCCCGATCTCAACCCACTAGACTTCTACTTATGGGGTCATTTAAGGGCCATTGTGAATGCCACACCTATTCATAACGTGGGCATACTGCGTCAGCGAATAGAGCAAGGATGTCAGCAGATACGGCAGACGCTGGGGATATTATTAAAGAAACTCGCACAAGTTGTGCATTAAGCACACAAATACATTTAAGTTCGACGCTGACTATTATGTGTCAGAAAACTGTATCCAAATGAGGCCCATTATAACACTATTTTTCATTATGAAACAGTTTCTCCCACCAATCAGAGCTCAAGAAACAGTTGTGTGACCAATTAGATGAGGATACCTTCGCGCATGCGCTCAAAATCCAACATGTCTATATAAATTACCGAAAGTGCACCGTCCATATGTTCGCGTAAATAAACTGGTGAATATGAGACAAGAAATAGCACTGCAGGCCTACCTTAATATCCCCAAATCCAATTTCTACACAGCGTGGCTTTTTCAAACGACTTTGGTGACAGTTTTACTGAATACTGGTGCACGATCTGAACATATGGCATTGAAGCACATTGAGCGCATGCGTCGGTCGGCCAGAGAGCTTGGAAAGCAGAGATATACTACCCAGCGCAGTACCCGATCATTAAATTCTAGTGTCTGAACAGATATTTATGAATATTTATGTTATAACATATAATAAAGTTATAATTATCGTGGAACATAAACAGTCGTATGCAACTCGCCTATAATGGTAATTAAGACACTCGTATGGAAATTATAAAACGAGCGTATGCGAGTATGGTATAGCCTAATCCAGATCTCATCGTGTTTAAAACGTTCAACGGCTGTTTCCTGGCGCATTTTTTAAAAATTCCCTGTGCGCCATAGTTTTATTGCTTCGAAAATCTCTTACTTATTAGAATTTTGCTGCTGAAAAAAAGAGACAACAGGATAGCAGGAAGATGGAGGAAACAAAAGCAGAGGAGAGGAATAATGTGAAGTTTGAGTAACCCATTTAAGAAGCAGAAGGAATTTCATGTGAACTGTGCCTCCAATTTTCCATTGCTGATTTTTTGCTCATTATTTTCCTTTTGCCTTTTATTTTTAATATAAGATCCGCGCGGAACAGTTATTATGGTAAACAGATCAACCATTGTAGGCGTACCCAAGTTCTGAAAAGTACGGTAAATAAATAATGCCCTGGATTTTATCGTGATTTATTTATCCATTTACTTATTTATTTACTGGTTTCTCTCTATTTATTTTATATTTCTATGTATGTATTATTTTATATATTTATTTATCTATTTATTTGCTTATCTATCTATTTTTTATATTTAAGAAAATTAATAGTTAAAAGTTTGAAGAATGAAGTGGAAAGTTTCAAGATTATATTTTAATTTTTCATTTATTTCTATATTTTTATGTTAAATTAATTTTTATATTTAAAATGATTTTTTAATTTGTTATTTTATGAATCCTCAGGGTGACACTGAAGAGAATAATGGCGTTTGAGACACGTCCATTTGCTGACGACTCAACACAGTGCCATGTATCGGTGAGTAGAAAGTAGAATGCATTTGTACTCAAATCTTATAGCAATCTCTCAATAAGTGTTACACGATCTAAAATATATCTCGCTTTCCCAGCAACCGGGTAATGTTTCACATTAGTATTTGTGTAACAGTATCAAAGTGTTACTATGTTCTAGCAACAGAACTAGTGTTATTAATTCAATCGCTATAATTACACAAGAAGGAATACGTCTCGATGTTGAATACTATATCATAAGTTATATTTATTCACATCATCAGAAAGCAGTCTTAAATATTAATAGATAGAGCTTTATTAGTACTGTACCTTGAAATTAAGTTTTTTCTTTCGTGTTTAATATGTCACTAGTGAGCTTGTTTCCTGGCCTTCTGGCACACTTGCAGATTAAATGTTAATCGAGCGTTTGCGTCCAGTGAGGTTCTAGTCAAAGACTATCGATGATGATGGTAAAGTCATGGAATTTATTGGATGCCATTTTATTATAATGCACCGATAATACTGTAACAAATCAATTTTAAGACATGGACATTAATGACGTTAATAATTTTGAGGTGTGCATGATTTGCCAGCATATTTCTAAAGTAAACTTTTATTATTTCATTTCTCGATTGTCCACACTAGAGCTACCAATACTTAAAAATTATTTCTGTTAGTAAAGAGTTTCAAATCACTTTAAGTCAATAAATCCCATTAGAAAACCAAATGTATGCGTAGCAGATAAATATATTATGATTACTAACTTTAAGTAACTAGTAGCCTATCTCTAATGGGACGTTAAACTCATAACACTTTGGTATATTGGTTTTCACGCCCAGTGAATTAAAACGCAGCAATTTGTCTAGGTTCGTGTCGTGCCTGTTGTGGGGATTGTCTCTCTTTTTCCTCCTCCCAAAATCTCTTCTATCTCTCACTATGATTCGTCTTCCTTTCTGCTGTCCATAAAGTAGTGGCTCTCATTCTGGGGTTTGCTCCAAAATGATGTTTGTTCACAAATGATCTGAATCTAAGCCTGTGCCATAAAATCTCGTTTGTTGCGTTGATTTCTTGAAGGTAGTTTTTAATTTCTATGATACAGTTAATCTCAAATTATAATATCCGCCTTGTCAAACACTTAAACATCATTTAATATTTAAATTAGTACATAATTATATGTTTAGGTATACGATGATACCCACGTCAGCATAGAGGGTATTATTGTATACCGAACATGTACGTATTAATTTAAATAGGTTAAGTGTTGGACAAGGCAGCTATTATAATTTGAGATTAATATCTGTCAACACGGATAATATTTAATACCATTCTTCATAATGGTTAATGTCTATGTATTTTATGATCCAGTTATTCTTCGCTTATTGGTAAGTCTTTCACTGTCCATTTTTGAATATGTTCATGCAAGTTTAATCGCCTTTTTCTATTAGTGTTTGATATTTTCTCGGAATGTTGGTATAACTCGTGAGAGCTCTTTTTCATCCACACTCCCTCTATGCACACTGGGCCCAAGATTTTCCAGAGGATTTTCCTTTCTTTTTTAAAATTTTTAGTTGGTGATTTATTATTATTCATTCAATTTCGCTAATCGGCCAACTAGAAACCACGATAAGCCTCATTTTGCATTCAGTCATTTGTTCATTTTTCGCTTGATCCACATTGTCTTCATTAGCTCACTGTGTTTAGCACGACGTTTTTCTGTCAATTTCGCACCTGTTGTCCGTTTTTCGTCCCGGAAAGTCCCAAACGTCTTGATGGCTGCTCTATAAAGATTTCGGTCTTGTGCATCTTCTGCTCGTATCTCCATTTCTTTCAGATCTTTCTGGACGTTAACGTACCATGGCATTGTCGTTTTGATTTATTATTATTAATAATAGTATTATTATTACATTACATTATGCGAACCGGCCAAAACTAAGGACCTCACAAATATCATTTCATTTCCTTCTCATCGTTCTTCCTTCCTTTCTCTTCCTCCACACTTCCTTTCTTCTTTCGGATTGTTGCGCCTTTCTCTCTGCTGTCCATCTTCCTCCCCTGCGTTCTCTCTTTTCTCCCACAAAAACCTTTATGTTATTATTATTATTTTTATTATTATTATTATTATTATTATTACTGTCATATAAGATCCGTGTGTCAATTGCGACTGTAAATTTTAAAGCCCCACCCCTTGTTAAATATTCTAGCTTCACAACTGACAAAGCTGTCATGCGGGTCGGTCACCCCTCTGGGGATAGAGGAGACCTCATTATGAAGAGATTAGCGCTAAGAATGTGGGCAGTGAGGTGAAGAACGCCTGTTTTCACAGGGCCGCCTCCTACCTACTCACTCATAACAATATTTTATACAGAGACAGAGAAAAAAATAATCTGGGGCAAGTAACCGCCATGGAGCTTATCAAAAGGGAACGACATGCAAGTAGGAGGGGAGAGCAAGACTGATCTCACAGCTGAACCAATCGCATTCAAACTCAGAGACACATTTTCCACTCTGATGACTTTGATCCTCCCCTGGGACCGATATGAAGGAAGCCATCTTTTAGTTGAAATTATTCTTTTTTTTTCTTTTTCTGTCTTCTTTTGTATCTGATTCTCTTTCTCTTTCAGTGAAATCCCCTCCATTCTAAATCTGTCTCGCTACGAAGATAAACTTTTTAATATTTGCATAATATGCCAGGATGGTAGCTTAGCCTCTTGCATTGTTCTTGACGGGAGAATAATAACATTACGTGCACAATGGCTGCACGTTGCGAACCAAATATGGGTTAAGCATTCGTACACAACAGAATGTGGAAATGCTTGCAAACAAGAAGACGCAAACAACTCAATTTAAACATTATTTCATCTAGCTTGTTGAGGAACTGAATATTAAATTCAATCTTGCTCCAGTTGGCTACTTAAAACAGATCTAGATATGTGCTGCAGCACTGAAGAGAAAATATAAACTTCTAGTTTTATTGTTAAACCTGTTGTAATATAAACGAGGTTATAAAATTGAGTGTTAAGATCTCTACTGGTTACCTCAGTTTATAACGAAAAGGAACCTTATAAAATAGAAGGTGCTGAGTCAAGACTTGGAATGTCATGCAGTTAACGCACATATGCTATAGGAATGGGTGCTCTTGAAATAAAATTTAGTGTTCTTGTCATACGAGCCAAAAGGTGCTCGCGAACACAAACTCCCCACAAATCCATTCTTCAATTTAAATTATGTTGCACGAACTGGAATAATAGCTTAGTGTTTTCATTACCTGTTATGAAAATGAAAATCCACAGCCTGCTTCCAGTCTCCGACCGGGTCAGGAATGGAATGATTGAAGTCCCCATCTAGCGGCGAGGATATGAACTGTGCCGGCTGCCGAGGCCTGACGCACTCCTCTGGGGCAATGATTAAATGAATGACAGATGAAATGACATGATAGTGGAGAGTGTTGCTGGAATGAAATGTTGACAGGGAAAACCGGAGTACCCGGAGAAAAACCTGTCTGCCTCCGTTTTGTCCAGCACAGATCTCACATGGAGTGACCGGGATTTGAACCACGGACCCAGCGGTGAGGGGCCGGCGTGCTGCCGCCTAAGCCACGGAGGCTTCTATTACATGTTAAGACAGTCAGATATGTTATAATTTTTTTTCAAACAGTATTTTTATCTGCAGTAAAAATTGTTGGGCATCCATGTTTTATAAGGTAGGCCTACATGAAAGATGCTGAATAGATTCGATTGTCCACACGTATCTGCATGAGTCACGCAAGCAGTTGCAGCATGCCTGGTAAGAGGTGAATCCCTAGCTTTTTCAGCACTTCTGAGAGAGAGAGAGAGAGAGAGAGAGAAAGGAAAGAGAGGCGCATGTTTGTTGCATTATTATTATTGCATTATAGAATGTGAAACTCCTTCTAAAAGACCGATGCCAAGTCACTCCGTTCCGTGCAATTCGAATTAAGAATGGTCCAGGGTGAGTCCCAACAAAGGGCAACGGCCACCTCCTTCTTAATCGTGGCCTTAGTTACAAATGCATACACTACTATAGCCTTCACAATAACACAGGTTATCAGACAAATTTTTCACACACCCAACTACACGGGCCTAGTTTCTAATGAGCAAGATGTCCCAAGCCCCTTAAATGAATTAACAGCAACATCCTTTCATTGTATTCCTGTCCTCCTCGTTACGTAGTGGTTAGCATTCATGGCTGTCACCCTAGAGGTCCGGGTTAGATTCCCGGCTCTGCCAAGAAATTCTGGTCTGAGGGCTGAAATGGGGTACACTCAGACTCGTGAGGCAAAACTGAGAAGAGGTTGGTTGGATCCTAACTCAGCCATCCTAGAAGTATTTCGTGGTTTCCCACTTCTACTCCAGGAAAATGCCGGGATGGTGCCTAACGTAAGACCACGGCCGCTTCTTACCCAAATCCTACAATTGCAAATGCTCACACTAGTACAGGCATCACAGTGACACACGTTATCAGACGAAATCAACTCACACCCAAGTACACGGGCATACATGACCATTAAGTCACAAGGCCCCTAAAGGAATCAACAACAACCCATGGTGTTCTAGTGCCAAGGAACCTCGAACTGGTTTCACTTGATCACCGTCATTTGTGCATGTTTAATTCTTCAGAAGTCAACTACATCACTCGTCTCATTAAAAGAATGGTTGATTAGTTCCTTAGTTTAGGGGCTGCGACAATGCGGTAATGTAGCCCCGTGTACTTTGGGTGTGTGTAGAATTTGTATGATAAGCGGTGTTAATTATTATGGCTATATTAGTGTGGGAATATCTGTGATTCAGGTAGAAGGACTTCCAACTATTAATTTTTCAAGTAGTACCTACTTTTGCTACCAAAATGCTACCGTCCACGACACCTAGCTGCGGACGTGGCTACTAAATGCCATCGCAGTCAGCAACTGGCGGCGAACGTTGGAACTAATATAGCGTTATCAAACTAACCTATAAATCTTAGTTTCCACAAGAGTAGTTAGTGGAAGGTTCTTTCTCATGCCATAAATCTATGACATGGGACCACTGTGCCAGCTTTACTTCCCCTCCAAAGGAAGGCATACTGAGGGATTTTTAACTCTCTTAAAAAATCCGATGACTTCGGCTGGGTTTGAACCCGCGATCTTGGGCATAGAAGCTCAGCATGCAATGAACTACGCCACCGAAGCGTTAGAAGAATAACGTGATCGAAGCCAAAGCTTAACCAAATCAGTCGCAACGGCGACGGCGCCATATAAAGTGGGCGTCGTATTGTTGTAAGCGAAGATGATCACTTCAAACAAAATGAGATGCATCACAAGACAAGGAATGTAGCTATAGTTCTATTCCTTCTGTATACGAATATAGAGTTTATTTTATAGACGAAGCTATTTCAGTCAGAAACATACATTTGAAGTTTATCGCCTAAACAACTTGTCTCTGGATTTATTGTCAGACGTGTGTGTAGGATCAATGCACTGTAGATCAAATGTGGCAGATGTGGGCGTGAGACGAAGACAATGCAAAGCTTGAAACGCTCTGACAGAATAATCTGAAACATCCCCTGGTGTAGTGGCTAACATTCTTGCCTGTCGCCCTGGAGGTCTGGTTGGTTCTTAAGTTTAGGGGCTGCGACAACGCGGTCATGTAGCCCCGTGTACTTTGGGTGTGTGTAGAATCAGTCTGATAACCGGTGTTAATTGTGATGACTGTATTAGTGTGTGTTATCTGTTTTTTAATTTAAGTACTGCAACTTAGAATTTTTCAAATAGTTCCTACTTAGCTACTAGACGCCACCGCAGTCGGCTCTTGGCAACGAACGTAGAAACCTAAGAGCGTTGTTTACATTCTTAACCTACCCAATTTAGCTTCACACAGGTGCAATTAGTGGAAGGGTCTTTAACATGCCATAAATCTATGCCATGGGATCACCGGCTTTACTTCCCCTCCGAAGGAAGGCATACTGAGGGATTTTTAATGCTCTTAAAAAATCGGACGGCTTCGGCCGGATTTGAACCCGCTTGGAGGTCTGGGCTAGATTCCCGGGTATACCAGGAAACTTTAATTCTAGCGGCTTCGATGAGGTAGTTGGTAGCATGCTGAGCCTCTATGCCCAAGTTCGCGGATTCAAACCCAGCCGAAGTCGTCGGATTCTTAAGAGCGTTAAGAATCCCTCAGTATGCCTTCCTTCGGAGGGGAAGTAAAGCCGGCGGTCCCATGTCATAGATTTATGGCATGATAAATAATCTTACACTAACTACACTTGTGGAAGCTAAATTATAGGATTTATTTGACTAACGCTCTTAGGTTCCAAAGTTTGGTGCCAGGAGCTGACTGCAGAGGCATTTAGTAACAAAGTTCAGAACTAGTTGGTCGTTGACGGTGGCGTTTGGTAGCAAAAATTGGAACTATTTGAAATCGAATGTCTGCAGGCCTTACTTGAATTAAAAACAGATAACACGCACTAGTACAGCCATCACAATAAACACCGGTTATCAGACAGATTCTACACGCACCCAAAATACACGGGGCTACATGACCGCGTTGTCGCAGCCCCTAAACTGAGGAACCAACCAACCAAACTTTAATTCTGATCTGAGGGCTGGAACGGAGCCTCGTGATGCAAATATGAGAAGATGAGGGTTTTATTCCAATCTAAACCTCCTTGGAGGTGGTATTCCGTGGTTTCCCACTTTTACTCCAGGCAAATGCTGGAATGGGTACCCTTAACTTTCAAGGTAACGATCCGTCGTTACGCCGTGTTCGTGCCAAAACTGTTAGGGGAACGCTCCATTGTTACCAGCCTTTATAATTGATTATTTCGTTACTTTACGCTTGTTAGCAGCAATGTTTAGGGAATATGAAGAAGACAATTTTAACTCACGTTTATATTCTGCGGGAACCTTTGACAATCTGTATTTATATAAATTCTTAGTGTCTGAAACATTTGCTCCCAGAGTTTCGTATCTTGTTGACGCCGTGGTTGGTGGCAAACTTGCGTGTATTTTCCTCAGTTTTCGCTGGTAATTTTGGAATCTTGTCATTTACCACGTTATCAAATAATATAGAGTTTCTTTTAACATGAATAGTAGACTTGACAAGTGAATTCCATTTCCCAAAATTACTTCAAAAATTTCAAATCTGAAATTTGTAATTTCATTTTCTTTGCTGTTTTTTGCATTGAAATAATATAACTCAGAGTTATCAAAAGGGATTTATACACTCTATGTTTATAATATTTTATTTTAATATCTGTAATGGTCTCTCTTCCATCTCATTTTAAAAGAAGTGTGTGCACAGCTTGGTAAATATAACTGACAGTTTTCACACCTCCATCAGATGAGAGCTTGAAAGTGAAAGGGTAGCCACGGCTGCCTCCTTCCCAATCCTCATCTGAATTATACGGAAATACATGCCACGATATAGCAAAGTTCCTAAATAAATCAATCAATCAATCAATAAAAAGCAAAACAAAAATAATAACAAGAAGTTCCGTGACGAACTAAAGGGCCTACTTTTCTTAAAAATTATGATTCATGCCAATGATTAATCTATATGGATCTATCTAGAATAATGACGAAATTAAGTTGGTAATATCGAAATGTCTTATTAGTACGAAACACTGTATAGCTGGCACAATGTAGCCTAATAGAGCACTACAGTTGGCAGCCATCGTGACTGAATACATTCTCAGTTCCATTTGGTTGAAGTCCAATGAATAGCATGGACGTTACATGCAGTTAAACATTGGATCTAACAGCGCACGTAAAATCATGTTGGCAACTATGTCATGCATGTATTGGTCAGAGATGATCTGAAATAATCTGATCTCTTGCTGTGCCAATTTTGAATGAAATCCATTAGTTAGTATAGAAGTTACATGCATTTTAAAATTGGACCTATCAGAAGTCTTAGAATCATGTTGACAGCACTGACGTATATTAGTTACTCCAAATTAATCTAGAATCCCAGGTACTATACGTGTGCAAAATTTTGAGCTATTGCCTTGCATACTTTCTGATATATTGATATTAGGGTAACAAAAATAGAGACAGCATTTATTAACAGCTGGCAGCCCTGGTTGCTCTTAAGAATACGCATAGTTACATCTGTTATGGTTCACATAGCAAAAACGAAATGTGGTTGAAATCCAAATGATAATATAGAATTTACATGTATTTAAAGTTGGACCTCGCAGCAGGCTTAGAATCATGTTGGTAGCACTGGCGTATGTATGTTACTCCAAATTAATATAGAAACAGACAGACAGATAAATTAAACTGAGGGTATTTGAGTGTATTTTATCTATATACTGCATTCCTCTTCTTGGATAAACACGAGGTTTCAGTTTAAAAAAACAAAATTTACAGGCAAAAAAAGCACATTTATGTACGGTAGCCTTTAATAAGTTCTTTCGTTCATTCTTTATTTCTTTCTCCTTCCTTACGTCTTTCATTCGTGCCTTTTTTTAAATTATTGTTATGCATGTTTGTATTTGTTCATTTATTTCTTTGTTTGTATTTCATTATTTATTTTTATTTGTTTATTTTTAACTAGCAACCCGACTCTGCTTCGCCCGGGAACAGTTATGAATCCATTACGTGATAAGCGCTTTTTTTCCATTGTCAATGAACAACGACCAATATCCGTTTTACGTCTCGGCATGATGGGTTAAATCACTGACTGGACTATTAATTATATTATCATGGAGATGCATGTGCAACGAATTCTTGTCAGACCTAATTTAAGAATGGCGAGGTGCATGAAACACAAATCCCCCGTCCGTTCAATCTTAACTCGACTGTGAATTTTGCGGAACGAAAAGTTCATAGGGGAAATGAAGAAAAACCGTGTTGCACTTCCAGGGAAACTTCAAACACATCCACTCTTCTCTAAAGTTTTTAACTCAACACGATTCGACAGTTTGCTGCTGGCTGTATCTGGGGCAATACGCTCGTCCGCTAGCTAAGCTGTAACTGGGGTGATAGATTCGCCCCTAGCTAGCTCGTAAACTGTCGCCTCAGTAACTGAATGGAGATTGTTGGAAGAAATGAAAACGTAAAAACACTTATAGTAGGCGATGTATTGAAGATAGAGATATGCTCTCCCGGACTTTTTTTTTTGTAGAACTTTTCATGCTGAACAATTCTTACACTCATAGTAGGCCTATTTAGATATTTTTAACGGTTTGCCCAGCGTAATCTTACAAAGCGCTCGGACGCCAGTTTTTTTCGACTTTTCCACTGAAATCGTTACAGCTCGGCAGCCTTTGATCATAAATAAATTATTTTCTACAGAAATAATCCTCGAGATATCCTTTACAGAATTGTGGAAACCGCATCAAAATCCATCCAGTGGTTCTTGAGTTTACCCGTAACAAACAGGAATCGGGGACTTTGTCTTATACTAAGTAGAGATTGTTAGTTATTGTTATTTTAAGGGGCGGAACTTTGAGGTCATCTGCCCCTATTTATTTTTAATTTATTTTTAAGTTTATTATGTATTTATTTGTTTATTTATTTGCTTACTTGTTTATTTATTTATTTATTAATTTATTCATTGATTCTTCCATTTATTTACTTATTTATTCAATCATTCATTTATTTACTCATTCGTGTATTTTTCTTTATTTCGTTCTTTTTTATAATTTTTGTATTTTATTTATTTATTTATTTATTTATTTATTTATTTATAATTGGTAGCGTACGGCTGTTTGAGAGTTTTGCGACGGAGAGTTAAGTATCCCTGATGTGGATTATGCAGAAAGTTAATATAGCCTACATTTGCACTCGAGGAAATAGGTTTATGAATTCCGATTAAGACCTCATCATAAGAATCACTTCTCTGATGAACACAATGCACCCTCTAAATTGAGTGTATCGCTTCCTGAAGAGCTGGGCACCCCTAGAAGCGTAATGCAACACGACGGGGTGACAACATCCCCACGCTGCTGCCGTATGCTCTGAGCAAATAGCTCTGGCAGCCAAAGTAAGCATATGGCAGGAACACAATGCTTCGGACATGTCACTGCCATGTTAATACCATTCACTGTATCGAATACATGAAAGACAATTTTCAATCTCATCCCCATGCCCCCTTTCCCCTCCCGTGGACCATCCGGTTAGAAAATTGAGGGATAAAATACATAGGGGTGGCTTGCTAGAGGGTGGGACAGGGAAGAAGTTTTGATGCACCACTGAACATGTGTCGGAAGAACACGTACAATGGAGCATGGTACGCGACAGTAGGAGGTGAAACGCGATTACTGAAGGTAGCATAAGCGAAATTCTTGGTTAATCTACGGTCTCAAGGGCAGGATTTGGGCTTAAGTCTCAAAACCTAGGCCTAGAAGTGCTATCTAATAGTTGGCGACAAATTTTATGAATTCTAACTTGAAATAATTGCATTATTTATTTATTCGTTAGTATTGGCATTTTCCCCCAGAAGAAATCATTAATAGATATTTAAGGTTCTTAATTTCCTAGCTTGGCCTCACCCACACCCTCTACGAGGGATAATTTCCCTAACGTCACAAGGACGGTGTCTGGGAGCTGAACACACTTGTTCAGCAGATACAACTCGGGATATTGACCGCTGATTTGGGTCAAACTTAAGAAAGATTCTGGGAAGTTGGACCTGTTCAAATGAACCGTCCCTTGTGGTGAAAATGGGGATCCACGACAACCATTTTCAGGATGGTCGAGGTAGGATTAGAACCAACGCTCTCCCGATTCCAGCGAGGCACGAGTTAGCGCGATAGCACACTTGGCCACCGTGACCGGTAATAGGTGCTTCTTAAAACTTCCGTGTATCTAAGTATGGATTTTACCTTCGACTCCGAGGGGCCGATGACCTCGCTGTTCTTACCCTTAAACAACACTAACTAACAATAGTGATTCATAAGATACTGTACATTCAAATTCAAAATTCAAATTATTTATTTATTCGTTAATTCCCCATAAAGAGAGCGTTATAACACAATCAATTTTCATGTTTTATTCTTGCCCTTTCTTTTTTTTTTAACCAAAAACCTCTCATATATTCACTATGCTAACTCTTTCTCTCTTCTATCGACTTCTTTCCTGGTTGTCTCTCTTTGGGAGTTTGCTCAAACTTCTGTTGTCGAAGTTTTTATCTGTATGTGCTCCTGTCTGCCATGTCTTCTGTAGAGATGTTTAGTTTCTTGAGGTCTTCCTCGGTTTCCTTTACCCAATTGGTTTTTAATGTACTATTCGTAACTATATTAAAACATTTCTTGGTCAGTCTGTCTTCGGTCATCCTATGTAGTCTATATGTCCATAACATTTTGTATTTCTTTTCCGTATGTTGTTTGTAATCGTCTCTGTCTGTTTGTAAGTTCTATTGTCGGTCTCTTTATCCATATTCCCTCTTTCTGAACTGGCCCGTAGATCTTTCTCAGATATTTTCTCTCTTGTTTTTCTAATAAATCCATTATTATTATTATTATTATTATTATTATTATTATTATTATTATTATTTCCGATTATTCCCCCTTCAGGAGAGCGTGAGAACTTGAGCCAATCACAGCTTCAATTCCTTTTCCTCTCTTCTTTTCTTCCCAAAACCTCTTCATTAGTTCACTGTGCTTTTTCTTCCTTTCCTCTGTCCATTTTTTCCCTGATGTGTCCTTCCTTGAAACTTGTACAATTTTCGTGTTTCTGATTTTATTTCTAAATTGTTCTCTGTCCTTAATGTCGTCTTCAGAGATTTTAAGTAATTCCATGTCTTCATGTACTTCTTTTATCCAACTGGTCTTTAATTTACTTGCATTCACGATATTGAAAATTTTCTTAGTGAGTCTGTTCTCATCCATCCTATATATGTGTCCATAGAACTGCAGACGTCTCTTCCTAATTTTTTCTATAATGGTGTCTGTATTTTCATAAAGTTCCTTTGTTGGTCTCCAGACCCAAATTTCATTACGGAAAACAGCGCCATGGATTTTATTATTATTATTATTATTATTGTTATTATTATTATTATTTTACATTTGAATTGAGCCTCTATGGACTGCATAATAACAATCAATTTCATTTGTGTCTAGATCTTGTTCTTCTATCGGCCTTGACATCCTTGCAGTATTTCTTGAGTCCATCGATCAGTGCCTTCTTTCCTGCTTCTAGTAGAGGTCCTCTCCTTCTACTGGGCTCAGATTCCACTTTAAAATGTTGATAGTTTTAACCATTTATCGAAATTCAAATCTGTCCTGAATATTTCTTTCTGGAACACCAATTTGCATGAGGTCTTTCTCACATTCTTGGAACCATCTCCATTTGGTTGCCTTTGACTTTGTAAATTTCCAGATTTTCTTACTGAGTCATCAGTCATACGGAAGATGTGCCCGTAGAAAGAGCAATATTTTCTTTTTGATGGGCAACATTATTAGTTCTTTCTTGGCGTATAGTTCTTCATTGAATGTCAATCGTACCTGGGCCTCAACCCATCTGTTGCCTAAAATCTTCCGTAATATCTTTCGTTCTCGTTTTAATAATTTATTGACGTGTCCTTGTCTACACAAAGTTTAGGCCTCCGAAGCATACAGCGCTTCCGCTTTAGTGCCTAAGCTGGGCACCTATACTCAACGCTTTCTTATTATAATTGTGTTGCGTCAGATGGAACGCCCGGCCTATTTTCCAGATCCTTATCATTGATGGCTGCTTGTTCCAGTTTGTTGGATAACCTCACCGAGATAGTTAAATTTCCTGACCCGTCCAATCTTCCCATAATGTGTGGCCCAACACTGATATTTAACATGTATTATTATTGTTATTATTACCACGCTACCTCATGCCTCACTGGTGTCGGGAGAGCGTGGGTTCTAATTCCACCTCAGCCGTTCTGAATATGGTTTTGCGTAGTTATCTCATTTTCATCCCCAGGAAAATACTGGGACGGTTCCTTTCAACAGGTCCATGTCTGACTTTCTTCCAAAATCCCTTTTCTGACCCTTCCTTAACCATTTATAGGGCAGAATATTAAAACTATTGTATTTGTATTTTTAGCCTACTTTCGATTTTTGCAAAAAATGAAAGTAGACTTATGAGATCTACTTTCTTTCTCTTCTTTTTCTTAGTCGTTTACCCTCCAGGTTTGTGAAGCCCACGGACTCAGCGAGAGAACTCAGCACTACCGCCTCTACGGGCAGTGTCCTAGAGCTGGGAACATCTAATCGGAGTGGATACAACTGGTGAGGTGTGATTGGCACCTCGCCCAGGCAGCCTCACCTGCAAAGCGAACAGGGGCCTCATGAGGGAAGGTAATGGATGGCCAGGATGGATAGGCAAGGAATAGGGAAGGAGACGGCCGTGGCCTTGAAGAAGGTACCAGGACCTTCGGGGCGGCAGCTAACCATGCTGACCGCTACGCTACGGAGGCGACTATGAGATCTACACAGGGCCAAAAATTGTGTGTCTGTCTGTCTGTCTGTCTGTGTGTGTGTGTGTGTATATGTGTGTGTCTCTGTGTGTGTGAGTGTGTGTACTCTGAATGTCTGTCCCCCCCCCCTATCAATTCAAACACGGTGATACCGAATTGAACGAAATTTGGTAAGGAGGTAGAACTAGCAAAGGGCACCTCAGTTTCATGTTTTATATTGCCGCCATCTTTACCAAAACTGAATGGCGGCCATTCAAACGTTCAAAACGTAAAATCAAATTACGACTAACCAAATCATCCGATCTCTACCAAATTTTGGTAACAACATACCTTTATTTAGGACGCGTCTTGTGACCAAACTACAAGGTCATCCGCTGTACCATTTCACGATGGCGACCGTGCGAATCATGCAAACTTTATAAACCATATCATAGGACCCACCAGTTCCGATTATCGAGCCGAGAATCGTTTTAACTGTTCTTAAAGAAGAGGCACGTTCGAAATTAAAAGTTTATTTTGTAATACTATAGTGCAGAAGTGATTTTAAAAAACTGAGCCGTCTCAGTTACAAGGCAAGATGGCAGCGGATATCTTGTGCCTGACTTATATTCCACTAATTTGAGTATTGCATGCAATATAGCGTACTGATACAAAATAAATAAACTTTGTATGAAATGGTTTACATATAAATAATATACTCCACTGATGAAATCGTTTAGTCTAAATCATTATTTGCTAGCTCGTTCTATGTAAGTCATTTGATATCGAACGTTGTTCGTTGGCACATTTGGCTCCGTGGCAAAGCGTTGGCCTACAACTCTTATGACTATTATCAATTAATATGACTATGGTTAAAACCCCATCAGAGTTAGGTTTTTTGCTTGAAATTCTTTATATTTTCGTTTTGTAATGACTCAGACGTTTTAGAATTAAGCGTTATATTTTACATATTACGATGGATTGTGTGTATTTAATTAAAACAAAATTCGCCAGCAGATTTGCACGAGAGACATCTAGCAGCAAAAAAGTGAATTAACATGGCCAAGTGGCGGCGAACTGCACGCCGGCCTACAGATTAATTTCCAGATTTTATTGAAAAGTTTATTTTTATGGCCGCTAGAATGCACTCGCCCTGTTAGGATTATCTTGATCGATACTTCTCCACTAGATGTCACGACTGGTCTAGCGGGACTCCATTGATTAGTATACCATTGGCATTCTATGCGCATCGAATTTGAAGAATGACAAGATGATACTACGATACATTTTTACTTTTTATTTTAAAGGGTTTGTCACAGCCTATTGTGCGTTATTTGAAAATGTTATTTGAAGTAAAGAACAAAACGATTTCACATAGTACCTGAACTCTAGCCGTTGGTGCTAGTTCAGGATATTAATTAATACTTTTATTGCAGCCAAATAGCAATCGAAAATATCCACATAGTTGGTATACACACGTCTCTGTACGGTCATTGAAAGATTTGTTAATTCAATTAGGGTTGTGAAGGCCATGCACAGTCAGACGTGTAAGGACATGCCTCAACTCAAAGTTGGATGTTGCCCACATCAGGTCGATTACGTAATAATAATAATAATAATAATAATAATAATAATAATAATAATAATAATAATAATAATGGTTTTACGTCCGTTTTAACATCTGTTGCTTTTAGAGACGCCGGGGTGCCGGAATTTTTCCCCGAATGGGATCTTTAATGTGCCAGTAAATCTTCTGTCATGGCTTCCTCGCAATTGTGGACCCTCAAATGCCAGCTGTCTGCGCCAGGATACGAACCTGCAACCTAGGGCCCAGCAAGCGAGAACGTTACCGCTGAGCCACGCAGCCAGTCCGGTAGATTATGTCTCCAGATCCATAACATTCTTGAGATACTTTTTATCTTTCTTTCTTTCTTTCTTTCTTTCTTTCTTCAATGATGGTAGCAGTGTTTTTTGAGGTTGTGGTGTTTGGTGGAGGTAAATAGTTTCTAAGGTTTTCAACCAAGAAATGATTCTATTATACTCTTTGATAAAAACAACGAGTTATATCTATACTCATACATTTAGGAGAAAGTAGGCTATATGTTCTTTACTGAACATCCTGTTAAAAATTTATTGTAACTATTTTAACATAATATGAATTATTATTAGTTTTAATTGTTATCTTCATTAACAATTTAATGTTCATATTTATTTTTATAATTTCAATTTTCATTTTTTTTATAATATTAAAATTAAGATTATAAAATTATTATGATTTGATATTTTATAAGGTTATTTATTTTTAATTTTTACTACCATATTTATTTTAATTCTGATTTGTACTATCATATTTTATAAACAAATTAATTTTAATTATTATTATTCAAAAATAATAATTTTAGGACAAAGAGGTAAAGAGATAATAATTGGTTTACAGAAATATTTTCACTAGAAAATATTGCTGAAAGATTCAACCATCAGCAACTTTGATAATATAATTTGTCCTTATAGCATGTGGTGAAGGGTTAATTAGGCCCAAGTTAACGGGGTCGCCTGGGTGATTGACCAGTCACCATTCCCAGTTGTATTTGATGACAAAGTGTGTTCAACTCCAAGACACCGTCCTTGTGGTAGTAGAGCAATGAGCCTCGCCGAGTCCGTGGTTCAATCCGAGCTGGGAGGATAAAACTAAAAGTATACTGACTCAAAAATCCATTTAGAATATTAGGATATAAAAAAAATATACAAATAGGCTAGCCTATCTAAGCTCTTTTTTTTTTCGTAATAAGTGTACCCTCCAGGTAGGCTTTTCCCACGGACTCAGCGAAGGATCCCACCTTTACCGCCTCTACGGGCAGTGTCCTGGAGCTTGACATCGAATCGTGGGATACAACTAGGGAGGCAGGACTAACGCCTCGCCCAGGGGGCCTCACCTGCAAAGCGAACAGGGGACCTCATGAGGGATGAGACGGGATGGGAACAATGGGAGGGATAGACAAGGAAGAGGGAAGGAGGCGGCCGTGGCCTGACGGTAGGTACCATCCTGGCATTTACCCGAAGACGAAGACCACGGAAAACCACTTCGAGGATGGCGGGGGTGGGAATCGAACCCCCTCTACTCATTTGGACCACCCGAGGCTGAGTTGACCCCGTTCCAGTCCTCATACAACGTTTCAATAATAATAATAATAATAATAATAATAATAATAATAATAATAATAATAATGTTGTTTGTTTTGTGTCCTTTTAACAACTGCGGCTTTTTGAGAGGCAGGGGTACCGGAATTTTGCCCCGAAAGGGATCATTAACGTGCCGGTAAATCTACTGACACGGCTCCCTCGCAATTGCGCACCCTCAAATGCCAGCTGACTGCGCCAGGATTTGATCCTGCAACCTTGGGACCAGCAAGCGAGAACGTTACCGCTGAGCCCCTTTTCAAATTTCGTGACAGAGCCAGGAATCGAATGTCGTGCCTCCGGGGTGGCAGCGAAGCACGCTGACCACTACACCACGGAGACGACTAGCTAAAATATAACCTGCCAAAATTCGCCATGAACATTTGCTGTATGGTGTTTTTCTTTGTCAAGGTGGAGTAAGTGTTACGTGTCCGGACTACAGTGCATGTGGTTAGGGTGGAGATGAAGAGGTCTGCAGTAAGGAGCCCCTTTAGCACAATAGCGAACATAGATCTGGCTTTCCGCAATGGTTGCTCCAGTATCTCGCCAACCTGCCGACCCACACAATAGGGCGGGCGGGCAGGCACAAGCATTACATTATTAGAAAGATTCTTGAGCCCGTATTGTGAGATGTTTGTCATAACTGCTGCAGCCGACCCGCGCCGCGGCTCAAAGGCGACCACGCGGAAAGGCAAAGCCACTGCGACCGCCTCCCTTCTTATTAAAACTCATCTCTGACGCCTGTTTGTCAGAAGATGTTTCGTCTCTAAGATAAAAGGAAATTCAAGAAGAGTGCACAGTATTTTGTGAAAGAAAGGTAAACTTTGTGGGTCAATCCTGAAAATATTTGTCAATGGTGACAGTTATGTGTCTAAGATTCGTATAGCGTATGTCAGTCTATTACACTATAATGTAAAAAAGTGAACTTCTTTCGAGTTAAATAAATAAATAAATCAAATCCAGTCACATCAAATCAAATCGAATCGAAACAAGTGAAATATAAAATATAAAATATAAAATATAAAATATAAAATATAAAATATAAAATATAAAATATAAAATATAAAATATAAAATATAAAATATAAAATATAAAATAATATAAACTATTAACTATTAAGAATTACCGTAAGTATTAAGTATTAACTATTAAATCGATTCAAAAACAGAAAATACAAAACAAAAAACACAGTTTACATGTGATGGCAAATGTCGTGACCATAGATAGTTACGTAACATGGAATCCGAACTTCTGACAATAATTTCCATTTTAAAAATAACTTATTTCTCGCCCTAGAATGGAAATCTATGTGATAATCGAGCAGTTAAATAACTGCGCTATCACACTCGCTGTTAAAATTTAGCAACCAAATGCACAATAGCCTATATGCTACTTTATTGTTAAAATAAATTGCTCAATTTAATTATTCTTGTTATGGTTAACGTATGGCATATTATCTGGTGCTTTATTTAGGAGATAGAAGCATCTGTGGTCATTAGTTTCATTTGTATTTTATCTCGTCGTCAATGAATGAAGGCCTTTGTCTAGATATGGTAGCTGTGAGTCAATCTAAATCGATGTGTATACAACATTCATTGAGAATGTATAATTATGTTGGCTCTGTATACAAAGGGTACAGCAGTAAAGCCCGACTGTGCATTTCATGTTCTTCATCTAATAATATTGTAATGATTTCTCCAGAAAAGGAAACAAAGACGTGGACGGTGATAAATAAGGTAGTTTTAATAGGTTGTTCAGAACATCATGTAATACCAATAGACAAATTTTAAACTGTAAGATCCTTTGTTTTAGGCAAAATTGTTGGGCTATTAGTAAGTTACAACTTGGGTCGGGAAGTTGGTTTGTAAACTGGCCCACTAGAACAGGCTTCGAATAGGTTACATTACTTCAAATATTAGCATAGACGTTGTCATTCCTAAGCGTAACATTGATAAAAATAAAAATATGTATTTTTATATAAATATAAATAAAAATATAAATATAAATATAAATATAAATATAAATATAAATATAAATATAAATATAAATATAAATATAAATATAAATATAAATATAAATATAAATATAAATATAAATATAAATATAAATATAAATATAAATATAAATATAAATATAAATATAAATATAAATATAAATATAAATATAAATATAAATATAAATATAAATATAAATATAAATATAAATATAAATATAAATATAAATATAAATATAAATATAAATATAAATATAAATATAAATATAAATATAAATATAAATATAAATATAAATATAAATATAAATATAAATATAAATATAAATATAAATATAAATATAAATATATTATACTGATGTGAAACCAGAGGCCTTATATGGATCTGAAACGCTCAAATTAATGAATAAAGGCGAAATTAACAAAATCATGGTCACGGAAAGGAAAATAATTAGAAGTATACTTGGCCCTAGAAAAGTAGGAGCAGATTACAACAGACCTAGACCAAATGTTGAAATTTATGAGCATGTAGAAAACATGCTACATACCATGTGAAGAAGAAGATTATCCTTTTTTTGGACATTTACAAAGAATGAACGATGATAGATTGACAAAGAAAATTTTCAATAAAATTATGAAACTTTACAGCCAGCTTGGTTTCAACAGACCTTGAATGACCTTAAAGAGGCCAATATACAAATTGAAGACATACCTAATAGACAACTCTTTCGGAACAAAATTAAAACAGTCACCTTCAAGGAGGAACTAGAGAGAAGCAGGAAACAGCCACACAACATTGAGGAGCTCCTGCAACATCAATCTGAAAGAATGAAGCAATTTTGGGTGACCAAGAAGAAATCATACAGCAAAACTTGATGTATTGATTTAACGTGCTGTATTAAGGGCTATTCGATTATATAAATAATAAATGGTTTATGCCATGTCTTGTGCGGGATTTCGCACACCTAGAAAAATTGCTGAGTTTTAATTCCTAGGCCGTGAAATCAAATATACTATGTTTTGGAAGCCTTTGCATTGAGGTGAAAGGCTGCTTGATCTTTCAACTCTCGCAGTAAAGAAGCCCAGGTGCGCTCCATAATACGGGGGTAGCGTGCAGTTCGCTACTCCTGTGGGGGTTCAGGCACGGACACCAAGAGCACGCTGATGAGCCTATCTTGGTGTTCCAAGGTGAAACCCCGTACAAGACACGACATAAACCTAGAAAAATTGCTGAGGTTTAACAATAATTATAATAATAGACTAATATAATAGTAATAATAATAACTTATGATTCTATGTTTCTCAGTTATTGTTGTTGTTTTTGTTGTTTGAGTCTTCAGTCTTTTGATTGGTTTGATGCAGCTCTCCATGCCTAATCGTTTCATCTCTACATAGCTACCACACCCTACGTCCGAGGCCATCTGTTTAACATATTCTATCGTTTGGTCTACCCCTACAGTTCTTTTCCTCGACCCTTCCATAACTAAGCTATTCCTGGGTGTCTTATTATGTGTCCTACCAACCTATCTCTTCTCTTCATTAGCAGTCGCCAGAAACACCTCTTCTCTCCCACTAGCCTTAATGCCTCTTTGTTTGTAACCCTGTCTACCCATCTGATATTCATCATTCTTCTGTAACACCACATTTCAAATGCTTTAATTCTCCTCTTTTCTGCTGCACCAATAGTCCAAGTTTCACTTCCATAGAGCGCCACGCTCCAGACAAAGGCTTTCAAAAATGACTTCCTAATACCTAAATCTATATTCGATGTCAACAGATCCCTTTTTTGTAGAAATGCTTTCCTTGCCTGAGCCAACCTACTTTTTATATCCTCTATGCTTCGTCCATCACTGGTTATTTTGTTTCCTAAGTAACAAAAGTCTCCTACTTCCTTCTGCTTTTCACATGCCAATTTGATGTCCATAGAGGTTTCTGATTTTTTTCGGCTGAATTCCAGTATTTTTGTTTTACATGTATTAATTTTCTTCATGAATTCTCAGTAGAGCAGAGGAACTTCTACATTTTATACCTGGAGAATAAGATCAATGTCACATGAACTGAGATCAGGAGAGTACGGAGGATTTTACACGATCTTCTACAGACCCCAACCGCTGAAGAAGGTTACTCACAGGAGCTACAGTGTGGGCTGTTGCGATATAAAAGAGGATTATAGCACTGTCCAGCAGTGCTGAACGTTTCCTTCGAATTATACGACAAAGATGGTACGACAGGAATGATATGTAGATAATCCCCGTTCAACTTTACTTACTTTTATCTTGGAATACGACTTCTAAAATGCTAAGCTTTGCATGGGCTGGCAGTTAGCCACCAATTCACACAGACACAATCTGGTGGTGCGATTCCGTACAGTGTAAAATAGATTTTCTATCGTGTATGCCGTTCTGACCACACTTTGCCTGTTTCAAAGATATAACATAGTTACCATGACTTTTTAAATGACCTCCGTAATAATAATAATAATAATAATAATAATAATAATAATAATAATAATCTTATTAAATAATACGCTGAGGTGTATGTTTCACAAAACTTAAGCTCCTAAACCAGAGGGAGTTAGAAGATATGGTTTGTACCAAAATCTTCCAAATCGTCTCAATAGTAGGCTACAGGAAGAAACTTGCATTTCTTGAAAAGTCAAGGGAAATGTTTGTATTTGTTTATAAAGTGCTTTTAAACAAATAAAAAGACGATAGCCCCTGGCAGAACTGTGTCGTGTACATCCCGCATAGCAGTAGGGCTGGGCGGGTAGCTTGTACACATGGTGCGCACACCATGTGCGCGAGAGTTCTCACACGGGTCCGCTAGTAATAATAATAATAATAATAATAACAACAACGCAGTGGAAATACTCCATGATATCACGCAAAAAAACGGACTACAAATCTCTTATGAAAATAAAAACCAACCTATATGGAAAGACGGACAGAAAATAAATCCCCTTTAATCACATAATACGTTATAATCGCACAAGTCAGCTATTTTAAATACTTTGATGAAACCATACTGTCCTTGGGACTATACCGAATCGCCAATGAACAAAGAATCACCAAGCTACAGATGGCCTACAAGCTAACGTGGGCTCACTACAACAAGAAGTGCATTTCGATAGACGCAAAATTAAGGCACTATAAAATAGTGATTCTTCCAGAAGCAACCTACGCAGCCGAAACAATGGTGATCGACGGTCATTCCATAATTAAAGACATAGAAATGCAGGAACGAAAAATTATCATTAAAATTTATGGGGCAGTCAATAAATACGTCATTTGGATGAAGAGACCTCAAAACGAACTCTATCAAAAGACCGACACAATCCCTATATATATTATAATTGTGAAAATCTGTGTGTCCGTGTGTGTGTTAGTTTGTTACCTCTTGACACTAAAACGGCTGGACGTATTTGGATGAAATTTGAAATGGAGACAGCTTATACCCTAGGATAACATATAGGCTGCCTTTCATTCGGAAATAAATCATTGTTCCCGTCGAACGGGCAACATAACTGAAAAGTCACCAAAAATACTCAGCCGGGACAAAATATCGAAGTTGTCGCATATGGACCGGACAAAGCTCATTTTACGCCCCTCAATGCGAGAAACAACACTCGGTAGGTCCCTACGGGACACCGAAAACCACATTTTAAGGCCCTAAAACCAACAGTTTCAAAGATATTCGCAGAAAACTATCTTCACCCTGGTAAACTGATGAACTAATGGCAAGTCCGTTTCCATGGCAACTGAACCTCAAGGTATGACATCCGATTTTCTATATATCCCTGTAGGAGGCAGTGCCAATCCATTTATTATCTTTTTCAAGAGATATATAAACACAAGAACAGGGTAGCGTGCCTGCCTCCCATCCGGAGGCCCCGGGTTCGATTCCCGGCCCCGTCAGAGATTTTAGACACTGGCGTGAGGGCTGCAACGGAGTGTACTCAGCTTCGTGAGGACAATTGAGTAGCTGTCTGATAGAGAGGCAGCGCCCCGGTCACGAAGAACAAGATAAACGGCCAAGCGAACACGATGCACTGACCACGCGTCACCACAATATCTGCAGGCCAAATGGCTGGGAAGCGGTCGCATGATAGGCCTAGGCCCTTCGTGGTCTGTAGTGCCAGGGGTAAAAAAATTAGGGATAGTGCCTTCTAATACCACTTTTAAATTTTAAACACTACACTAGCGGCTATTCAATAAAGTTAGCGATATACCTGCGTTCAATTTCATAAACATTGGGCTTACAAATCCCGTATAGTTAAGTACAAATATCAGTCTGGTCGTTATTTCAGTAGCAACGAAGCTCTGTGGCGGCTATTGCCGTTTCCGTAACACTTAAGGCATCTCGCCGTCACATACCTCAATGTGCACTTAAAAAATTGTGAACCAGTCTATTTACTGAAAAGAATTTCTACGTGCGAATATCTACTCTGGCAAAAACCACACTCACCACCTTTTCCAAAATGTACACAAGACATGATTTTTAAAGCACTCTTCTGTATGTTGAGGTACAGAGATATACCACATGGAAATATACAATAAAATGTTGGCAAATCTGAATTCAAGGAACTGCTGTCCAGAATAGGCTTTCGGTGCAGGTTATGCGGCCCATGTTCGTAACATGGAATGTTATCCTTTGACAATGCATCTACACCATGTGCGAGGACAACGCATTTCAAAGATCTCTAATACCACAATAATCACCGACAGTAGTGGCTACGCGTTCTAAAAGCGCTGCGTTAGGTCAAGGGGCCAAGCTCTCTGCTGACTCGGTAGACGCGTGGGTTCGAGCCCCACCGTCGGCTGTCCTTGAAATGGTTTTCCGTGGTTTCCCATTTTCAACACCAGGCAAATGCTGGAACAGTACCTTCTGACAGGCCACGGCCGCTTCCTTCCACATCCTTGCCCAGTTTCATTCATCTTCATCCATTCCATCTCTCATCCCGACGCGCAGGTCGCCCACGGGCGTTGACTAGAAAGACCTGCACTCGGCCTCTCAGGAGGCTACACGACAAAAAAAAAAAAAAAACAATCATCAGGAAATTGGAGAAAAATTTAAAGTGGGAGCGAAGATTCAAGGATAAATAATTTCATCTTTGAGATTTGCTGATGACATCGTCGTCTTGGCCGATACGCCAGAGGATTTGAACGAGTTTTTGAATGGTATGGACTCCGTCTTGAGGAATGAATTCATGATGAAAATCAATAAATGTGAAACAAAATTATTGGAATGCAGCCGAAATAAATCAGAAACCTCTATGGACCTCAAATTGGCTGGTGAAACGCTACAGGAAGTAGGATACTTCTGTTACTTAGGAAGCAAAATATCCAGTGATGGATGAAGCAAAGAGGATATAAAAAGCAGGTTGGCTCAGGCAAGGAAAGCATTTCTACAGAAAAGGAATCTGTTGACATCGAATATACATTTAGGTATTAGGAAGTCATTTTGAAAGCTTTTGTCTGGAACGTGACATTATAAGGAAGTCAAACTTGGACTAATGGTGCAGCAGAAAAGAGGAGAATTGAAGCGTTTGAAATGTGGTGTTACAGGAGAATGATGAAGATTAGATAGGGTAACAAATGAAGAGGTATTAAGACGAGTGGGAGAGGAGAGTTGTTTCTGGCGACTGCTAATGAAGGGAAGATATAGGTTGGTAGGACACATAAATAAGACACCCAGGAATAGCAAGCTTAGTTATGGAAGGGAGGGTCGAGGAAAAGAACTGTAGGCGTAGACCAGGGTTAAACAGATTGCCTCGGATGTAGGGTGTGGTTGCTGTGTAGAGATGAAACGATTAGCTCAGGAGAGGGGGCGTGGTGGGCTGCATCAAACCAGTAAAAAACTGAAGAATCAAGCAACAACAACAACAATGAGGAATTTTAATTATTTAGAGAGTTATGTGAGGCAAAAGGGTTTTTGGAGAATTTCAATCCCTGGGACGTAACACTGGAAGAGACTGCATAATGTACGAGTACATCAGCGGCCAAGGTGAGATATATTTTACTATAGGTCTATTAATAGCGACATGTTGACGTTCAAATCATCAAAAGTGTGGCAAAATTACACCCAGAATAGCTTAAGGAAAAATACTTTTAATTCCCCATATTCCGATAGATTTGCCATTCCAGTGTGCAAGAGTGCAGTTCCGTCTTCAAACTATATTCGCAATTTCTATTAACACAGCGCAATGACACACACTTAACAGCAGCAGGTGTACATTTAGACAAAACCTTTTTTTCCCATGGGCAACTGTATGTGGCGTGCTCGCGAGTATCCGGACAACAAAATCGTTATGTCTCAGCAGAAGATGGCAAAACCAAAAACGTAATTTTAAAATGTGTTCATATAATGTAACATTGTACCCTGCAGATTTTGACAACTCTAAAAAAATCCCACTTTTCGGCTCATATCAATATACTGTACTGTATGTATCAGAATTTTCAGAATTAGAATTGACCCATCTGTAGCCGCGATTGCTGTAATAGAATAGACCAATTAATGCATCGTCCCCATTGTCTTGATCGCGAGCGAAGCCGCGGGTACCTGCTAGTATATATATACTAGCTGAAGTACCCGTGCTTCGCTACGCGTCATAAATAAATTAAAATGTGAAGGTGACAGTTAAAACAGGGGATAGGCGAGGTGCTGCGCAGAGGGAGATTAAGGATGGAACATTTTGTCCAACTACACCGCTCGGCGTTGACCGTGTTTTATAGCACAAATTTAGGGTTTACTCGCTAACAGTTGCAGATACCTTTCGGATAGAAAATGTAATTTTAAACCTCGCATATGCCATCAAAAGTTTGCTATTTCTTAGCGTTCTCATTTTATTTGAAATGGAAATATGAAAGTTTGAAACCAAAGGGTGTAGTGACGTCACTAAAATGGTCGCCATTTTAAATAGTGCAAAGTATTGAAATCAAAGGTAACCTATACGTTAACCAGGTAAATCAGCTACTTCCATGTAAAATTCACGTAAATCGGACCAGTGGTACTTGCGAGATTGAGTAATACACAGACACACACCATCTCAATTTTAGCCTCGCTTCGCTCGCGTCATAGTCGTATCATATGGTTTTTCAACGAAATGCAGGTTTAACCCCGTTAACACCCCTTTAGAACCTGAATACCCAAAAATCCCTCCTTAGTAGACGTTTTCGACACACAACAAACATATCCCCAAAATATCATTCTTCTAACTTTAATAGTTTTGGTTGGTCGATGAGAGCAAACATACAAAAATCCTTCCTTAGTGGACGTTTATCTTCCAGAAGTTCACCCCTCCCCATATGCCCCTTAAATTGCATTTATGAAAACACGGTCGAACACCTATTTATTTTATTTATTTATTCATTTATTTATTTATTTATTTTTAAGCTGATAGATTTCCTCCGCGTTTCAGACTCCTCCCTATGTCGTTTAAGAGATACACGCTCAGTTAGGAATCTTTCAACCCCCACTTTTCATCCCTTTCACCTCATAATATACACTACATCGAAAAACCATTAGACATGTGTCAGCTTATTTTTAATGATTAGTATATGTGCCAAGTATCACATCCCCAAATGAAACCACTCGTGAGATATTGTTATTCAATGGAAAGCACGTTTACCCCCTTAACACCTCTTTAGAACCTGAATATCCAAAACTCTTTTCTTAGTGGACGTTTTCGACATACAACGAACATATCCCCAAAATTTCATGTTTCTAACTTCAATAATTTTGGCTGGGCGATGATGAGTGAGTGAGTCAGTCAGGATATTTTCTTTCATTTATTTTTGATAATTTCACCCGTCCCCATGAACCCCTTAAATTGGATTTATGAAACAAATTGTCAATCACCTATTTACTTATTTAAAGCTGTTTTCCCCCTGAGTTTGATGAGTGAGTAAGTGAGTCAATCAGTTAGGACACTTTCTTTCCTGTTTTTTCCCCCATAAATTCACCCCTCTCCAAGGGCCCCTTAAATTGGATTTATGAAAAAAAACGTTCGAACACCTATTTACTTGTATTTTAAGCTGTTTTTTCCCACCGAATTTCAAACTTCACGCCTATGTCGTTTCAGAGATACACGCTCCGTCAAGAATCCCTCAACCCCCAATTTTCACCCCTTTCACCTCATAATATACACCACATCGATAAACCCTTAGACATATGTCTGATTATTTTTAATGATTAGTTTATATACCGAATATCACATCCCCAAACAAACAACTCATGAGATATCGTTATTCAATGAAATGCACGTTTACCCTCTTGACACGTCTCTAAAACCCGAATAAACAAAAAGCATTCCTTAGTTAACGTTTTCGACATACAGCGAACATATTCCCAAAATTTCATGTTTCCAACTTTAATAGTTTTCGCTGGGCGTGATGAGTGAGTGAGTCAGACAGGTCATTTTCTTTCATTTATTTTACCAGAATTTCACCCCTCCCCATGGGCCCCTTAAATTGGATTGATTAAAAAACGCTTGAACACCTATTAACTTATTTCTTAAGCTGACTTTTTCCCCTGAGTCAGTCGGTTAGGACACTTTCTCTCATTTTTTCCCCCAGAATTTCACCCCACCCCATTGGCCCCTTAAATTAATTTATGAAAAAAACAGTCGAAAACCGATTTACTTACTTTTTAAGCTGATTTTTTTTCGCTGAGTTTCAAATTTCTCGCCTATGTCGTTTAAGAGATAGGCCTACACGCTCCATTAGGAATCCTTCAACCCCCACTTTTCACCCCTTTCACCTCATAATAATACACCACATCGAAAAACGCTTAGACACATGTCTGCGTATTTTTAATGATTAGTTTATATGCCGAGTATCACATCCACAAATGAAACCACTCGTGAGATATTGAAATTCAATGAAATGCAGGTTTAACCCCCTTAAGACCCCTTTAGAACCCGAATATCCAAAAAACCTCCCTTAGTGTACGGTTTTGACATACAACGAACATATCCCCGAAATGTCATATTTCCAACTTCAATATTTTTGGCTGGGCGATGATGAGTGAGTGAATGAGTCAGGACATTTCCTTTCATTTTTTTTTCTTCAGAATTTCACCCCTCCCGATGAACCCCTTCAATTTGATTGAAAAGCAAACTGTCGAAAAGCTATTTACTTACTTTAAAGCAGTTTTTTCCCCCTGAGTTTGATGAGTGAGTCAGTCATTCAATCAGTTAGGACACTTTCTTTCCTGTCCCCCCCCCCCGAATTTCACCCCTCCCCATGGGCCCCTTAAATTGGATTTATGGAAAAGCGGTCAAACACATATTTACTTATTTTTATGCTGATTTTTTTCCCGCTGAGTTTCAAACTCCTCGCCTATGTCGTTTAAGAGATACACGCTCCGTTAGGAATCTTTCAATCCCCACTTTTCACTCCTTTAACCTCATAAACACATCGAAAAACCCTCAGACACGTGTCTTGTTACTTTTTAATGATAAGTTTATATGCCGTGTATCACATCCCCCAATGAAACCAATCGGGAGATATTGTTATTCAATGAAATGCAGGTTTAATCCCCTTAAAACCCCTTTAGAACCTGAATATCCGAAAATCATCCCTTAGTAGACGGTTTTGACATACAATGAACATATCCCCAAACTGTCATGTTTCTAACTTCAATAATTTTGGCTAGGCGATGATTAGTGAGTGAGTAAGTGAGTGAGTCTGGACATTTTCTTTCAATTTTCTTTTTTCAGAATTTCACCCCTCCCCATGAACCCCTTAAATTTGATTTATGAAAAAAAAACTGTCGAACAGCTATTTACTTACTTTAAAGCAGTTTTTTCCCCCTGAGTTTGATGAGTGAGCCAGTCAGTCAATCAGTTAGGACACTTTCTTTCCTGTTCCCCCCCCCCCCCAGAATTTCATCTCTCCCCATGGGCCCCTTAAATTGGATTTATGAAAAAACTGTCAAACACATATTTACTTCTTTTTTATGTTGATTTTTTTTCGCTGTGTTTCAAACTCCTCGCCTACATCGTTTAAGAGACACACGCTCCGTTAAGAATCTTTTAATCCCCACTTTTCACCCCTTTCACCTCATTATATACACCACATCGAAAAACCCTCAGACACATGTCTTCTTATTTTTAATGATGAGTTTATATGCCGAGTATCACATCCCCCCATGAAACCAATCGGGAGATATTGCTATTCAATTAAATGCAGGTCTACCCCCTTAACACCCCTTTAGAACCTGAATAGCCAAAATGTCTCTCTTAGTGGGCATTTGCGGCCCTTGAGGAAGCTGCATACCAGATTTCATTCCAATCCGTTCGATGGTTTCTGAGATTTCGTGATGAATAAATGAATGAGTGAGTGAGTGAGTGAGTGGTATTTGAAAAATATATAGTAGAAAGAAGATAGTGTCAAGTCTTTGTTATGGTAAACTCGGTTGACAGTGCTGTGTGAGCAGTTGAGTAACTAACGGGATTTCAAGTAAAGATCCTCATTTTCTATACCGGTAGTGCTGAGCGCAATTGGCATCAAGTCGGCCGTGTCTGGACTTGAGCTATGTTGCCATGGAAACTATCTGCCTTGCCATTCCTTCATGAGTATATTTTATGATTTGATTAGCCTGTTTTTGAGTGAAAAAGGGCCGAAATCAGAAGAATGAGAAAGACTATCGAAAATTCATGTAGCCAGCGGTTCCTTCTGGGTCCTAAACTATGTGTATGCAAAATATGGTTGAGATTGGTGGAACGGTGTGGATTTGTATACGGAACCAACATATATACATACATACATACATACATACAGACTTTCACTTTTATATATTAGATATATATATATAAACACAATAAGAACAGGGTAGCGCACCTGCTCTCATCCGGAAGCCCCGGGTTCGATTCCCGACTCGGTCAGAGATTTTAGACACTGACGTGAGGGCTGCAACGGGGTGCACTCAGATTCGTGAGGACAATTGAGTAGCTGTCTGATAGTGAGGCAGCGCCCCGGTCACGAAGAACAAGATTAACGGCCGAGGGGACACGATGCACTGACCACGCGTCACCACAATATCTGCAGGCCAAATGGCTGGGAAGCGGTCGCATGATAGGCCTAGGCCCTTCATGAGCTGTAGTACCAGGGGAAAAAATAGGGAAAGCGCCTTCTAATACCACCTTTAATTTTTAAACACTTCAGTAGCGGCTGCTAAATAAAGGTAGCGATATAGCTACGTTCAATTGAAGCAAAGAGGAATAAAAAGTAGGTTGGGTCAGGCAAGGAAAGCATTTCTACAGAAAAGGAATCTGTTGACATCGAATATACATTTAGGTATTAGCAAGTCATTTTTGATTTTTTTTCTGGGCGTGACACTGTAAGGAAGTGAGACTTGGACTAATGGTGCAGCAGATAAGAGGAGAATTGAAGCGTTTGAAATGTGCTGTTACATGAGAATGAAGAAGATCAGATGGGTAGATATGGTAACAAATGAAGCGGTATTAAGACGAATGGGAGAGGAGAGATATTTCTGGCAACTGTTAATGAAGAGAAGAGATAGGTTGGTAGGACACATATTAAGACACCCAGGAATAGAAAGCTTAGTTATGAATGGGAGGGTCGAGGACAAGAACTGTAGGGGTAGACCAGGGGGAAACAGATTGCCTCGGATGTAGGGTGTGGTAGCTATGTAAAGATATGAAGAGGTATTAAGACGATTAGGAGAGGAGAGATGTTTCTGGCAACTGTTAATGAAGAGAAGAGATAGGTTGGTAGGACACATATTAAGACACCCATGAATAGCAAGCTTAGTTATGAATGGGAGAGTGAAGGACAAGAACTGTAGGGGTAGACCAGGGTTAAACAGATTGCCTCGGATGTAGGGTGTGGCAGCTATGTAGAGATGAAACGAGCTCAGAAGGGGGGGGGGGGGGGGCGGGCATAGAGGGATGCCTCAAACCAGTCAAAAAACTGAAGACTCAAACGAGAACAATCAGGAATTTTAATTACTTAGAGATGCATGTGAGGCAAATGTGTTGTTGGAGAATTTCAATCCCTGGGATGTAACACTGGGAGAGATTGGATAATGTACATCAGCGACCAAGGTGAGAGATATTTTACTATAGGTCTATTAATTGCGACATGTTGACGTTCAAATCATCAATAAGTGTGGCCAAATTACACCCAGAATAGCTTAATGAAAAATACTTTTAATTCCCCATATTCCGATAATTTGCCATTCCAGTGTGCAAGACTGCAGTTCCCTCTTCAAACAATATTCGCAATTTCTATTAACAAAGCGCAATGACACACACCGAACAGCAGCAGGTGTACATTTAGACAAAACCATTTTTCCCATGTGGCGTTCTCGTGAGTATCCGGACAACAAGATCTTTATGTCTCAGCAGAAGATGGCAAAACCAAAAACGTAATTTTCAAATGTGTTCAGATAATGTAACATCGTACCCAGCAGACTTTCACAACTCTATAAAATTCCCACTTTACTGCTCATGTCAATATACTGTATATATCAAAATTTTCAAAATTATAATGGACCCACCAGCTGCAGCGATTGCTGTAATAGAATAGACCAATTATCAGCAATAATGGATCGTCCCCATTGTCTTGATCGCGAGCGAAGCCGCGGGTACCTGCTAGTAGCGGAATAAATCAGAAACGCCAATCAAAATTTTACACACACATCTACAAGTTGGAAAACTCCAGAACAGCAAAGCAACTACTCAACATCATAACAAAGAGTAAATGCGGCACGGAATGGCCGAAAGAGGTCCAGAGGGATCTACAACAGATCAACATAGAATATTTCAAGGACCGCACCCAGTGTCGGAATACAATCACAAATGTTAAGTTTGAGCAAAGAACACCAGGACAACGTGGAAAAAAAATGGACAGCTGAGCAGAAGAAAGAGCTTTCCGAGAATATGAGATTTTAGGAAGAAGAGAAGGAAAACGCCCGAAGATGAAATCGTGAATTACAGTTGAATCGCTCTCCTAAAGGGGAAAAATCGATAAAATAAAGTAATAATGACAACAATAATAATATGGAAAAACCAATCGCGTCTCACAGTTCAAGTACCTATAGAGCGTATCTACCTTAAAAGACAGTATGGGATTAAATGTACTATTTGCCTCTCACTCGCACTCATATGTACTGCAATTAGCTTCGTCCTCTTCTACCCCGGCGATGTTGCCATTTCCCGATAGTGAAAAATGTGAAATCTAAGAAAATGTTTGCGTGGTCTTATAGAGAATTTTCCGCTCTCTATGATGGTGTAAAATTAAAAGCCTTAAATAATTAACACATGGCCCAATTTTAACAATTACGATATTTTAGCGCGAATCTATTTTATAGGGGAGATCTTGGAACCAACGGGTTTAGAAAAAGAAGCACAAAGAGTTCAGCTACAGAAATTGAAGAGAGCGTATGGGAGAACGCGCGACATCTACAACAAAAAGTGCATGTCCACACATACAAAGATCAGACACTACAAGACGGTGATCAAACCGGAAGCTCTTTATGCAAGTGAAACTCTAATACTAAATAGGAAGGGTGACTTGGAAAATATCCTAAAGGAAGAACGCAAGATCTTGAGGAAAATTCTTGGCACAGAAAGAACAGAAGATGGATACAGGTTGAAATCTCGTAAAGCAACTGAGAAATTATCTAATCATGCGGCGGACATCAGAAAACGAAGATTGAATTTTTATGGACATGTTCAAAGACTTCCACCGACTAGGCTTACACACGCCCAAAGACTAAAGAATATACCGTGGATTCAGCAAGTCAAACAGGATTTGGAGAAGGCCCAAGTAAGGACAGTGGAAGTCTTTGACAGGAACCTATTCCGTTGTAGGGTAAATGGATGGAATGTAACACCAGAGAATGACGCTCCAAAGAGACCAGGAACCAAGTGGACTGAGGAAAGGAAGATGGCCGACGGAGAGAGAATGAGGGCTATATGGAAGATCAGAAAGGTGAATCATAAAAGTACTGCGTGATCCATCTGGGTCATTCGCACATAATAATAATAATGATAATAATTGTATGACTACCCCTTATTATTCCTGTTTTCCCACGGGGTCGGGGATGAGATGCGATGGAAGTCTTTGTGGCGATGATTTTTACGGCCGGATGCCCTTCCTGACGCCAACCTCAGGAGAGGAGTTAATGAGAGATGAAATGAATGATGGTGAATGAAACTGGGCAAGGATGTGGAAGGAAGCGGCCGTGGCCTGTCAGAAGGTACCGTCCCAGCATTTGCCTGGTGTTGAAAATGGGGAAACCACGGAAAACCATTTCAAGGACGGCCGACGGTGGGGCTCGAACACACGCGTCTACCGAGTCAGCAGAGAGCTTGGCCCCATGACCTAATGCTGCGCGTTAGCCAGCGTAGCCACAACTGTCGGTTAATAATAATAATAATAATAATAATATTAATAATAATTTTTATTTTTATTTTTTAGGGGAAGAAATGTATTTACGCACAGAGTGTCGGGCTCCTGCTCCTGAGTAGCAGACTACCGACTAAAACTCCCCCGTTACTTCTGAGCACTAGCCTGGAACCGTTTAGCACATTACTTCAGGATAGAGTCATTTTATATTTGCCCTTAGGGCACTCTTCCGTAATGAATCATCTTCAGTGGCGATCCAGATCCGTCTTCTTTGTTCGGATAATATCTTCAACAAAACTTGCTACAAGTTTCCAATGTTCTTCATTTTGTAGCATTACCGCAACAATATTGTCGGGAGATATCTCTACATCAATTTGATCATGAAGAGACTGCCTACTTTGGGTCCACCGTCCACAAGAGAAAAAGGTGTGTTTAGCACTATCTACCTCATTAACACAGTAGATACAATCTGGTGAATCCACTTTCCTCATCTTCTTAAGATAAGAACAGAAGTACCCATGGCCAGTCAAGAACTGAGTGAGATAATAACCAACCTCACCATGTTTCCTCTCTGACCAAACCTGCACCTGGGGTATCATTCTCCTAGTCCACTGGCTTCGGTGTCCTTGCTCCCATTTGATCTGCCAATTGTAAAAGGTTTGTGCTCTTGCTGTTCGTCTTGCATTTTGTAAACCTACTTCCGATTTCCTCCAGTAAATGTACTTGCGTTCTTTCGCTAGAAAAAAATTGGAATTATCCCAACAATAACAAGAACTGCTTCTTCAGAGACCGTGCGATAAGCAGATGCCACGCGTAAAGCACCCCGCCTCTGCACTTGTGCTAGTGACTTCCTACAAATTTCCATATCCAGGGCATCCGCCCATATTTCCACTCCATACAGCAGAACTGAATGGATGGCTGTCATCAGTAATCTCCTCTTACTAGATTTTGTTCCACCAACATTGGCCATTAGCCGACTGAGAGACGTTACTCCTCTTGCCGCCTTATCCGCAGTCCGTCTAATTTGTTCTCCCAAACTCAGTTTATTGTCGATCATGAGGCCCAGATATTTTGCTGCTGGCCGCGTCTTTAGTTGTATGTCTCCTACCTGTATTGGGAGTATTGTCTGAATTCTCTTCTTTGTTAGGACTACAATTTCTGTCTTACTAAGTGTTAGAGACAGACCATGTTCCTCCATCCAACTATTGATTTTACGCATTACCATATTGAGTCGCAACTGTGCCTGCTCGACACTTCTTTCTGCTACAAGAGCAGCAACATCATCTGCATAACCTACTAGGATAGTTTCATCAGGGACTTCAGATCTCAGCAAGCTATCATATGTGATATTCCATAGATCTGGTCCTAAAATCGAACCCTGTGCTGCTCCGGCTGAGACCCGTACCCTGCGTTGTCCTTCTGTCGTGTTATAAATCAACGAACGATCTTTCAAGTTGGAATTTATCATCCGTAAGATATAATTTTAAACATGAAATGTATTCTCCAACGCATTCAGCATGTCACTCCACTTGACAGAGTTGAATGCATTTCTTACGTTAAGAGTAACAAAGAGAACCACACGACGGGAGTGGTGATTGTAATTCTCCGCCCGCTGGACAGCTGCAACAATTTCTTGTGTCGCATCCAGGGACGATCTTCCTGTTCGAAATCCATATTGTCTTGGTGATAAGTCGCCCGCTGCCATGATCGCTTGGCGCAACCTCACCCTCAGAAGCTTCTCAAAGAGCTTCCCTGTTGTATCGAGCATACACAGAGGGCGGTATGATGATGGTAAATCCGGGTCTCCCTTACCCTTATTAATGAGTGCCAGACGACAGACCTTCCAGCAGATGCTGAACACTCCTGCTTTTAGACACTCGTTGAACCTTCGTAATATTAATTGTGGATGTAACTCGATTATTAATTTGAGAATCTCATTTGAGATGCCGTCAGGACCAGGGGATTTTTTGCTTCGCAGAGACTGAGTAGCCCTACTCAACTCATCCTCACTAAAAAGAGGAATTTCAATATCTGCATCGAAATTCTGCTCAGGGATTGTTGGATGTGTTGGGAAAAGAGTTTGGACAATAATGGCCATACTGTTTGCATCCATGACGCACGGTATTCTTTGTGACCCAAGCTTCTTTCTGACAATTTTATAACCCAATCCCCATGGATCAGTGTCAATATCCTCTCATAGCTTCCTCCAGCTCTCAGCTTTGCTTTGATTTATGGTTTTCCGAAGTAGCTTCTTTGCATCTCTATGTTCGGCTGATAAGGCATTGGCATCATAAAGATTTCTTGTCCGTTGTGCAGCACGTCGGAGGCTAAGGTAATTCCGCCTCAATTCTGCAATTTCATGTGTCCACCAATATGCAGGGCTCTTCCGATGGCGTGATCTTAAACTTGGCATTGAGGTATCACAAGCCAATGTAATATGATTCATAGTTGAGGAAACGAGATTCTCAACATCAGCCTCTCCGTCAGGCTCCATATCCTCAATTAGTTCTACACCACTTGCTAACGCCTCCTTAAATGCATCAAGATGGATCTTATTCAAATTCCATCTCCGTTGTTTCTTAGTAGATAAGTTATTCCCACTTATATTACTGCACACATCAAAATTAATATACTGATGATCGCTACCAGTGTGGTATTCTATAACCTTCCATTCCTTGATGCGTGGTACTAACGTCTCAGAAGCCATGGAGATATCCGGAATGGTCTCTGTATAACCCGGCCGCCGAAAGGTTGACACTGCGCCTACATTTAAGATCAAAAGCCCTGTCCTTGATGCAATTTCCAGAATGAACTTACCTCGGGAATTGGTATGTGGCATACCCCATTCCACTGCTCTGGCATTGAAATCCTCAGCTACAATGATTGCTCCAGTTGTATTAAGAATGGCATCTTCCAGAGAGTGGACTTTCTGACGAAATTTTCCCATTGTTTCATTTGGAGTAAGATAGACACTCAAATAGGTGACTCCTCTACTCTTTAACCAAACGAATCCGTTCCCGCTACCATGTTCTTTAATTGGAATTATTCCAGGGTCTAAGATCCAAATAGCAGAGGTGCCTAATTGATCTCTAAGCCAGAGAGGTGACTTCTTATCTTGGTACTGTTCACTAATTAACAGCAGATCAGCTTGTTTCTCGGCAGCTAGCTGGTACAACAGATGATGGGCTGTTCTACTCCTTTCTATATTAGCTTGTAGAACTCGGATCATTTTCGTTTCAGGTACGTCGCTTTCTCGAGGGCCTCTCGGAACACCTTACATTGGCCCGATCCGGCCACATGACACAAATCCTGCTGCGTAACGCCACTCTCCTCGCATAAGACACACTTCTTTGGGTTGATGCAATCCTTGGCTTTGTGATCATTCTGTCCACAGTAGAAGCAAGACTTGCTTCTGTCAGGGCCCTCACAAATTTTGGCTATATGACCATAACTAAGGCATCCGTAGCATCGAAGAACTGATTTTCTCCGCCTCACTCTACAACTGACCCATCCTACTTGAACCAAGCCTTCCCTTAGAAGATCATTTTCAGCTTTTTCTGGCAGAGTTATAACAGCCATTCTCTGTTTCCGACTGTTAGTCTGCGTTACCGTAATCCTCAGACCATTCGGGGGTTCTTTAATAATATCCTTAATGGACTCTAAAACTTCATATTTGGTCGTGAGAGCATCAAGATCTCTAATCTCAATTGTCACCTTCGGCTCAAGACTGCGGACTGTCGCATCTTGTCCCAGGATATTCATCAATGAGTCGCTAAATGCCGAATTATCTCGATTGCTTTTCCCGAGAGTAACAAGAACTTCACCGGCTCTAGTCTGGGTTATAGACCTAACTTCCGTTCCTGTGTGAGCAGGATTTGCCTTCTGCCGAATCTCCCGTAACACATCGGCATACGACTTGCCTTCTGCTGGCTTAATTAACACAGCTGGCAGTCGAGACTTTGTTAGTTGCTTCTTGAGCATTTGACTCTGTCTCTTGCCTGGAGAATCTTCCCGCTGCAATTCAACCTGCATTTGATCCCTTTTCTCTCGTTGTTTCTTCCTGGACACAACCTTAGTCCATGACTCTACTTCTCCTCTTTCCTTTTCTTCCATTTCTCTTTCGTCATCAAGAGAGTTTGATGCTTGTGCTCGATCAGTTATTGTGGTTTCGTCGACTTGTTGTTTCTCCTTGTACTTAGCATTCTTACAGAAGACAATGCTGTCAATGGCCTCCTCCATCTCCACAATACCATCCTTCACATCCTTGGACATGTTTTTCTGTTTCGCCGCAGCAAGCTTCATCTTTTTAATAATATTATAGCATTTCTGCAATGCCTCTTCTTCCGTTATCCTCAGTTTGTCAAGATGTTGGGATGGGAGAAGTATTGTATCTTCCGCAACTGCCCCATCACTAGATGACTCTCCCGTTATATTCACCTTAGACAATCGAGGCCATACCTCATTTTTCCAGTTCGCATCTCTTTCTTGATTCGTTAGAAGACGATTCATGTTCCGAAACTGGTAAAGCGTAGGTCAGGCCAGTTGTGTGGGAAGAAAATAGCGCTGACTCCAAAGAGTCCAGACCCTCCCTCTATTATCAAGCTCGTACCCAAGGTAGCAGGGCTCTAATAGCCGCTGGAGTAGGTCAGACCTTCTTACTGCCCCCTGACGATGAAACCTATAGGCTCTGTTGACTATACTACTAATCTAAGCTCATTCCCGGTCAGTGCATGTGAGATTTTCGAAGTGAAATGCCATGTCCTGTGGTTCGGATTCCACGTAAAACGGAGGTCCCGTGGCTCATGATCGCGAGATTAACGGTCACGTTAAACTACAAGCTTCCTTTAATCTAAGCTCAGATGGCTTTGGATAATACGATTAGATTACGTCACTTCCTGTCACAGAGGAATCTTCATTCTCTATGGGCTAATAGTACACGATAAAATGTAACCCCAAAATCACGTAACAAATCCAGTCTACACTCGATGAAGTTGATTTGAGGAATACAATTTAGTGAGCACCGTATGTTAAACTATGAACGACGATACACACTGACCTGTTCCCAATCTGGAATACAATTCTCACTTCCACAAATTACTTTTTTTTTCGATAAATACACCAGTACCACACAAGCACACTGTATGTCAAACATGGCCACCACAACAATCCAAATAATAATAATAATAATAATAATAATAACCGTCACCACAAATGCCAAGATGTGCCAACTAAATTTGAGGATCAACGACCTGGTCCCTAGTTGGCCGAAACGAAACAAGAAGAAAGAATAATAACTTATTAAATAATTGAATTCATGTATTGTTATTATTATTGTTATTATTTTATTATTATTATTATTATTAATAATAATAATAATAATAATAATAATAATAATACATGACTTTGGGAGGTCATCCCAAATGCAAAAATTGAAAAGCAAGAACACTAAATTCTCACAAAAATATTCAGACCTACACTAGAAATTGGAATTTTGATCAAGAGACGAACAGCAGACCTCTATAGTCTGACAGAGAGTTTAGTCAGTCAGTTAGTTATTGTTGTTTTAAAGGGCCACAGAAAGGTCACAGAAAGTTTCACAAACATTGTACGCAGGGAACGTTTGAAATTTCTGGGGCATATATTTAGGATGGACGACAATATTGACTAATACAAATTCACAGTTCTAGACCTTCAGGCTAGAATGTTGCAAACATGACCTGGGAATTACAAAGATGTTAGGATACCGGTAACAAAAAAGATAAATAGTAAACTTTACATGAATTTTACTTCTCCTAGAAAATTACCAAACTCTCAATCAAATGTATATTTGGGTAATTTAGTGTCTCGTTCTATAGTGTATTTAGAATCTCTACCTCAATCGGACTGATCTTTCTCCAAGGTTGAGAACGTCCTCGAAACGGATAAATTTGGAATATTAATGAACGTGGTCATCAGTTCTCTATTCTCTTCATCCCACCACTGATCGACGGTTGGAGCCAACCTCGAGACACGATATTTACCCTCAAAGTCTTTCAAATCGTAATTATGTTCACATTGAGTGTAAGATTCGGGTACACTTAGCAACGTCTCAATCATCAATGCTATGACTGATTTATCGTATATTTTTGAATAATAATGATAATAATTTGGTAAAGACCGAAAGCAATCACACACTAAAGACACTATAGCACAACACTGGCACATACATATCAAAATCTCCCCAATTCACGTCGCATGGTATGTATAAAATTCGACTCAAAATCAAACATGGTTTCCGACCACAAACGTAAATAGGAAATAGATGAGATACGGAATATTAAACACACTGACTAAACACAAAATCCATTTACCTAAATTCGTATGAAAAACAGTAGGCTACACATCATAAAATTACACAAGTAAATAACCTCTAGTCCCACATTTTCCCCCTTTCACTTCATAATATACACCACATCGAAAAATCCTTAGACACGTGTCTTCCCATCACCATGGGTCCCTTAAATTGGATTTATGAAAAGACGGTCGAACACCTATTTACTTATTTTTAAGCTAATTGTTTTCCTCTGAGTTTCAAACTCCTCGCATATGTCGGTTAAGAGATACACGCTCCGTTAAGAATTATTCAACCCCCACTTTTTACCCCTTTCACCTCATAATATACACCACATTGAAAAGCCCGTAGACACATGTCTGCTTATTCTTTTAAACATTAGATAATATGCCGAGTATCACATCCCCAAATGAAACCACTCGTGAGATATTGTTATTAAATGAAACGCAGGTTTAACCCCTTAACGCGCCTTTAGAACCTGAATATCCGAAAATCCTTCTTTAGGGGGCGTTTTCGACTTACAGAGAACATATCCCCAAAATTTCATGTATCTAACTTTAATAGCTTTGGCTGGGCGGTGAGTGAGTGAGTGAGTGAGTCAATCAGTCAGGACACTTTGTTTTATATAATAGATTCAATATAATTAACACACAAGCAAATAGAATAAATTGGCCGGAGGAATCGAGGGGCGACCAGAATGAGTTGAACATCGGGAAAAACATAATGAAAATCTTCAGAACCTCAGTAAATATGCACGCATTTAGGGTGACAACTAATAGCAGGATTGGCACGAGATGGACAGAAGAGCGCAAGAAGCAACACAGTGAGTTCATGAAGAAGTGGAAAGCAAAGGTCATCAAGCCAACTAACAAGTTCAAACGCGCTCTATCAATGGGTATAACGAAGAAAGAAGAACTATACCGAATACGAATAAACGAGCTTATTATACAGGAAAACCACGTAATTCCTAGTTAATATACTGAATTCTTGTTTGACTCGATAGATAGCGCCAGGTAATGAGATGACTTAATTTGACTGCCTTGCAGCTCCTGTGCATTTTAAGGGTCAAAATCACAACCTTGATAACATGTTATGAAAATATAGAAATGAATGTTAAGGATGTGCTCCTCTAGCATGTGTTTCTTTTAGGGAATAAGTTGTATATGATGAGCAGGACATAATCACCGCTTTTAATTTTGTTTTTGGGAGCTATAAGAATTTTGTTATATCTGCTAATTATGAGCCTATAATCACCCTTAATCGATCTACCCTGATCCTGTTTCGCATTAAGCATTTAACACATTGAAACCAAACCTTGTATATATTTAGATCTATATCATTAAATTGATGTTTATGGAATTGTGAATATTTATGTTATATATTATTTTAGTAGTAAAGATCCCTCCTGAGGCACTCACAAGCGACCAATCGTGAAAATGAGCATTCAAATGAAAGAGAACAGACATTAGCAGTGACGAATTGCACTTTAATTCCATAAATATCAATAATTTCACTAAAAATGACTTTTAAAAAACTGTAGGAAGTGTGCGATTTGCAGATACTGTTGGTGCATGAAGATACGCTCCATAATTTCTGTCCACTTCACATTTTGGTCGCTGTGACACCCGTTTTATGTCATTTTAACATTCTGAGGTCTTTCCTTTATCATTTTGCATGGTTTTCAGAAACAGTAAATAAAAGGAATGTGTAGGCCCTACTCAAATCGTATAATTTCTTAAATTAGCAGCGACGAATTGCAATCTAATTTCATAAATATCAATTTTTGTAAGAAGTTTGCGATTTGCAAATAATGATGTTCACACTTGCTGCAATTATGAGTTGTCGTCTAAACCCTTACAACTAATAAACGTAAATTATTTTACAGTTTTTTCTTCTGCATTCTAATTTCATAAATATCGATCATTTCGAATGATTTTCAGAAACAGTAAATCAATGGATTGAGTACTCAAATCGTAAAACCGGCGAGTGTTACTGCTAAGGTTTCAGTCAATGGACTCAGCACACACATGATTTAAACTCATTCCTCTAAACAATGGATTTATGGAATTTCAGGTTTCTTAAATTCCATGTTTGTTAATATGCCGCAATATAGGTTTTTCTTCTGAATTCTAATTTCATAAATCTCGATTTTTGTAAGAAGTGTGCTATTTGCAAATACTGTTGCTGTAACATGCTGCAATTATGAGTTGTCTTCTAAAACCTTAAAACTGTTGAACGTTAATTCTCTTACAGTTTTTCTTCTATAATTTCGCATGGTGTTCGGAAACAGTAAATCAATGGATTCAGTACTCGAATCGTATAACCGGTGAGTGTTACGTCGTCTAAAACCTTAGAACTACGTACAGTTCTTTCTTCTATCATCTTCTATCATTTCCAGGTTCGTGAATATGTTGCGATACTGGTTTTTAGCCTATTTTCAATTTTGAAAAAAATAGGCTTATGAGATCACCTTTTGTCCGTGTGTGTGTCCCCCCCCCTAATAAAATCTAAACGGCTTTAGAGATTTCAATGAAACTCGGTAAGTTCATAGCTATAGTCCGGGCGACCCCGACCGTGCCCTTCAAATTTTGTTACGTCTCACCAATCCAACATGGCGGCTGTGCGAAATATTTCACCAGCATTCAATATCTCCGAAACTATTACCGATATCACCCTGGAATTTTGTATGAAGATAAAGGGAACTACTAGAAATTCACTTATGTGACCTTTTAAAACCTGGTAACTACAACACCAACATGGCGGCCAAGCGAAATTGCGACTTTTAAATGGACGTTTCTCGTGATTTAACCATTCAAACGCAATGAAACTTGGCACAGTATATGTTTATATACATTGTAATGCTCCGATATCTAACTTCGTTCAATTGTTTACATAACCTCAAAATGGCGGCTGTGCGAAATATTTCACAGGCATTCAATATCTCCGAAACTATTTATGATATCAACCTGAAATTTTGTACGGTGATAAAGAGCTCTGCTACAAGTTTATATATGTAACTTTCAAAAACCTGTAACTACGAAACGAACATGGCGGCCAAGCGAATTTGAAACATTCTAATACATTTTTCTCGTGATTTAATCATACGAGCGCATTGAAATGTGGTACTGTAAATGATTATACATAATGTCATTCACTAGCATCTAATTTAGTTCAATTGTTTACATACACTGAAGATGGCGGCTGTGTGAAATTTTAAAATTAAGTTTTTATTCTTGTGTCATAATCATGCGATCGAAGTGAAAGTTTGAATAATGAAGCTACGCAATAATTTTCCTTTAATGGTACATAACTCTATGGCCTGTACATATAACAAACCAAAATGGCGAGCATCCGAAATATTTTGACGGTTCTCAATATCTAAAAATCTTTTCCAGCAATCAAAATGATTTTTTTAATGTTCATAGAGGCTATGAACATAAGTTCACCTCTATGACTTTCAGTAGACTAACCTGGTGAGCACAAATCCAACATGGCGGAGACGCGAAGTATAAATATTTAAATGGACGTTTCTCGCGATTTAACCATCTGAGTGCAGTGAAACTTTGCACGTTAATGCTTATACAAATGTTAATCCACTGGTATCTAATTTATTTCAATTGTTTTCATAACCACAAGATGGCAGCTGTGCGAAATTTTAAAATGTCGTTTTTACTTCTTGTGCCCTAATCATGCGATTGAAGTCTGAAAACCACACGTACACAATAATCTTCATGTAATAGTACATAAATAAAAGTCCAACCTGGCTACCATCTGCAATATTTAGTCGGTTTTCAGTATCTACGAAACTAACATAGCAATCAAAGTGAAATTTTGTATGATGATAGAGACAATTAATATGAGTAGGACATATGAAAATAGGCTGTATAGTTCTTCATGGAACTACTTGTTTCTTCTGCATTCTAATTCCATAAATATAGATTTTTGTAAGAATTGTGCTATTTGCAAATACTGTTGCTCTAACATGCTGCAATTACAAGTTGTCTAAAACCTTAAAACTATTGAACGATAATTCTCTTACAGTTTTTCTTCTATCTGGTTTTCAGAATCAGTAAATCAATGGATAGGGTACAGGTTTTTCTTCGGCATTCTATTCCCCTAAATATCGTTTTTTTGTAAGAAGTGTGCTTTTTGCAAATACTGTTGCTGTATCATGCTACAATATGAGTTGTCGTCTAAAACCTTAAAACTATCATCATCATATAGGCCTCATAAATTAGCAGTGACGAATTTCATTCTAATTTCATAAATAACAATTTTTGTAAAAAGTGTGCTATTTGCAAATACTGCTGCTGTATCATGCTGCAATTATGAGTTGTCGTCTAAAACCTTAAAATTATTGAACGTTAGTTCTCTTACAGTTTTTCTTCTATCATTTTGCATGGATTTCAGAAACAGTAAATCAATGGATTGAGTAGCCTACTCAAATCGTACTCAAATCGTATAATTTCATAAATATCGAAAAATCCGTGAGTGTTATGATGATCCAATTTTCAGTGATTGCCTTCTTAGGTTAGGAAGCGTACAACTTGGAATTCTGACTGAAATGTATCGAATAATCGGTGAGTGTTACCGCATTAACAGTGACGAATTGCATTCTTATTTCATAAATATCAAAGAACGAAACCAGCCACAGCACGCTCTCATGCTGTCTCTCCACTCAAGTAAGCGAAAGCACCCCTGTAGGTAACGTGCAAAGGAGTTAACGTTGATCGTTGCACCGCACTTGGGAACAAGGGAGCCTCACTGTAAGCGGGGCGTGAAGAAGTTTTCTAACGGGGGCTGTCCTGATAAGGGAGAAAGAGGCTCCTCAGCCAACAAGATGAAGCAGGAAATCTTGACCAATATGCTTTCATAAATATCGAATAACTGGTGAGTGTTATGATGATCAAATTTTCAGTGATTGCCTTCTTAAGTTAGAGAACGTACAGCTAGGAATTCTAACTGAAATGAAAATGGTGTACTATAATCATTTGGTTGAAATAAAAACATAACCATCTTTCTCCTTAAGTCACTCATTATAAACCTATTGGGGAAAGTATGACTTATGAACACGCGAGATTTCTCGCACGGGTCCGCTAGTAAATATATATTTTTCTTTCAAATGTTAAATTTATCAACTTATTTCTCCACAAAAGCATACAATATTATTTTTCCTATTTATGATGGAATCACAAGAAAACATACAATCTTTTAGTTGATCATATTGAATTACAAAAAAAAAGATTCAGAGCGCTATTGTTAATACTTCCTGAGAGTCTTTTTAACTTCCTAGCTTCTTTAGAGAAAGAGATAAATGAGTAGACGGAGAAAGAGAAGATGGAGCAGGAGGAGGAAGAAAATGAGCAGGAGAATGAAAGGAAAGAGCTGGAGAAGGAGGAGAAGGGGAAGGAGGAGCAGGAGAAGAAGGAGGAGAAAGAGAAAGAGAAGGAGAAAGAGGAGGAGAGGGATAAAGGAAAGATGGAGCGCGAGAAGGAAGGTCAGGAGAAGGAGTAGGGGAAGGAGAAAGAGGAGCAGGAGGAGGAGGAGAAGGAGAAGAAGAAGGAGCAGGAGAAGAAGGATAAGGGGGAAAAGAAGGAGAAATAGAAGGAGGAGATGCAGGAGAAAAAGAAAGAGTACAAGGAAGAGAAGGAGAAATAGAAGAAGGAGAAAGAGAAGAAGGAGGAGAAGAGAAGATGGAGAAGGAGAGAAGATGGAGAAGGAGAAAGAGAAGGAGCAGGAGGAGGAGGAGAAAATATGCCAGTTCTCAGGAACATATCTTCAAGGGGGGCGTGGCTTTAAATGACCTATACATGGCGTTTAGCAAACATTTTCAGCAAATAGGCATATGTACATTATAAATTGGACTACAGGCTAACAAAATAACATAAAATCTAAAATTCCACTTTTTGAACCAAAGCAGCTTACAACCTCCCCTTAATCACAGGTTTTCCAACCATAAACACAGGTTTGCCAGCCATAAACAGTGAATATGACGTGGCAGAAACCGTATGCCACATGTGTTAATATACTTACGTCTCGCGAGCACAAATTCCTGTGCATTTTTCGTGCACAGTTGGAATGCTTCGGCATCGCTCGGGTTTCCTACAGCAGCAAAGAGCAACAGACACGATACACTCCACATCCAAGTTCTGTACTAACTTGCGCATTGATAGAGGCAGGTTAGGATGTTGGGCCAGTAGTGAATCAGCCAACAAGTAGTTCCGTAAAGAACTGAAACCAATTTTCATATATCCTACTTATGTTAATCGCCTCTATCAACTGAACCCGAGGAGGTTATGCTGACTGGAATCGAACGTGGTTCTCAGAGACTGTGATCTCAGTATAAAGGTTCCACCAGGGAACGAACCAGAGATCTGTAGAGGCAGTTTCATGGTAAAAAAAAACCTCGAAAGAAGTGTATATTTAATCACTGGTGTGATTTTGGTGCAATGACATTATTTATTAAAATAATGCAGGGAAAAATGAGCAGATTACAGCATTATTAGACTACTTGGTGTAGGCTATACGAGGCTTGAAGCACGGAGAGGACAGAGTTGACATTTTACAAATTAGCCCAGGATTGTGGGAGGGCCCCAGTGGAGCCATGTCCATCTCTGTGACCCCATTCTGTCGTCTGGAGCAGGGTGGAGGCCTGAATAATGACCCAGTTATTCCCCGACGGAGAATAGATTTTAGGAGGGGGAGGAGAGATGCCCAGGAAAATCATTGATTACTCGTGATTGGAGTAACGAATTGAGTTGAGAGTTGCTCACAGGTGAATCTTTTGGCAGGAGGCTAATTTTAGAGCCTTTTACCTGCGAAATTGGGGCATATTTAAGGAAGTGCGGAAGGACTGTAAAACTGCCATTGTTCGCGGATAGATTTGAGAATGTTGCCGGGGAATACCCGTAAGATAGCGTCCCACGCTATGGAGAAAGGAATTAATATTAATTAATTGGACGAGCGATTCCTTTGCACGCAGATAGTTTTGGGATATGTGGAGAAAGAGGAACCCAATGATCATGGTTTGGAGACCAGAATCATGCTGGGAGAGGAGCCAAGATAACGCGGGAAGATTTCGCCCTACTTTTCGTGGGAATCCGATATAAGGGAGTAGACCCTTGGAGGAGCTCTCAGTCAAGCTCAGTCTTGCTCAGTCAAGCTCAGTCAAGCCCAGTCAAGCTCAGTCTAAGCTCAGTCTCTCACAGTTCAAGCTCAGTCTACGCGCAGTTCACGTGAAGTTTACGTTAGAAGTTACCCAGTTGTAGCTCAGTCGCAGTAAGTTGCGATCAGTATGCAGCAAGTACGAGGGCAGTACGAGACAGTATGTAAGCAGTCTACAGCAGTCTTCAAGTAAGTTATGAGCAGTCTTCAAGTGAATCGTCAGTCAGTTACAGCCAGTTTGAAGCAAGTTCGTCAAGGCAGAACGCATGGCGGTCATACTCATAATAGACGCCGAACAAAGACTGGTACATGTAAATGAAGCATTTAATAAGCTTGTATGAATAATAGTCGTGCTATAGGCATAATCAGCAGTACGAACTATGCCGTGTTCAGTTATGAAGCACCGTGTAGGCTAATGGCAGAACTATTGTAAAATAATTATTTGTGTAAAGTATTGGACAGTGTAGCGCAATGTGTAAAGTATTGACTGATCGTATATGTGTAATTACGATCGAATGCGCTAATGAAACTCTACGAAGTGTTTGGTAATGTCATGAGAGTACCAGATGATAACACTCAGGACGGGAGCTAGCATATTTATGCAACGCAGGACGCTTACCGTAGGAGTAGGAAATATAAAAACTGTTGGTGAATCCCGAGAGCAGGTAAACCAGACTTTCAATCAGGAGTTGATAGGAGCACGGGAGATGCCGTCGACACCTGCAATTTCGATCTTTGCTAGGGAATTTCAGCATTGAAAAGTGTATAAAGTGACGTGTGTTAAGTGTACAGCATATGTAAAAGATCCTTTAAAGTAGTGATTAGATAAGTGTTTCACATGTGTGGGAGCGATAGCTTCCTGAGAGTTATGCAACGTGCCGTGTTGTTAATGAAAATTATGTGGTATAAAATGTGTGTATTCAAGATGAATATGTCGCGTTAAACCTGCTAATGGCGGGCGAAATGGAGAAATATGATTGGTCGGAGCCACCAAAAGACGCCTATAGAGATGTAAGTACCCCACAAGTTATGATTATGTAGAAATATGGGCCATTGCATGTTGTGATTCCGTAAAGATGCCAGTAAAAATCAGTTTAGGAGGCAGATCCTCCATGTTTAATCATTATTGTGTTGATTTTTATAGAGTTGAGATGTTAATTTGCATCATTAAGTGGAGTAATTATTCCCACTGTGAATTAAGAATGGCAATCAGTTATGTAAATGTAACGAACGCGATTGTTCGAATTTTAAGACGTTTAGCTATGTCGGATTTTTGGTAATTTATGTGAGAATAATAAAGTAATGATTTTGGTCATTTATCTCAGTGAGATTAACGGTAATAATAATAATGAATATTAAAAGTATGAATGAACACATCAGGAAACAAATAAATGTTGTAAGCGAGAATTAGTTACGCTAATTGCAAGACTTATCAATCTAAGCAGTAAGATGATACAGTAAGATTACATTACAGTAATTAAGGAAAGAAGTTTTATATCAGAATATTGCATATATTCAGTAATGATGCCAGGCATGAAAGAGCTTTTAGTGAATTGAATTTGCAGCTTATATGAGAAGCTTATAGAGTAATTGATAGATTTCTCTTAATAATATAGGTCGGAGGTCGTAGCATTGAGTAAGGGGCCAGGTGGTCTATTCTACGTATGAAATCTCCTATGTCGTGGGCATAAGTGGAGATATGATTTATGCCAGAGTTGTAGTGTGCACCCTAGCTCTGAGGAAGGATATGAAAGTGTTCCGGGTTGGAATCCTGTGATAGAGACGAGGAAAACGAGGACACCTCGAAACTCTATGGTCTCCCGAGAACTTATTGATGAGTTATTCCGCTCGTGGTAGCGAAACTCATGGCGACAGCCTGGACTGAGTGCCTATATTTTACTTGAGACATCGGTCACCCGTCAGACTAATGCATTACGAACCCCGAACCTTCATGTTGAATGGACCCGTGTGAGGCCAGTAATTATTATATCCTCTGTGTAGGAGTAATTATAAAAGCTCATTCAATACCTGTTGGCATAATAGTCAATTAAGATCCTTTGGGATATGTGTGTCGTTCAGACAACCGTATTTTGTCTTGTAAATCTTTACTGCTTAGAGAGGAAAGCATTCAAACCTTTAAGGAGGGCCGAGGTAATTGGTGGAACACCCATCCCACTTTCTATTGTGTACCGACTCCTCTAGCCGAGGGTTTGCAGGCGGGCACTCGAACCGTCAAGGCAAGTTGAAAGGAAAAGATTTTAGACCCTGGTAAATGACATGTGTTGAAAGATTGTTATGTTGAGTAATGTAGCCATGTGGTTTGGGAACACATGGATAATTATAGATCATCCTGACGGTTCATTATTTTAGCTATCTGACGAATAGTTAGACGATGTATTTGTACTGTCACTGAAACCATGTTATGAAGTTGGTTACTAGATGCCAAAGGCGACGAGCGCAAGGTAGTCTAATTGTACCATCCGACACAAGCTATAACGTAACGTTTTTGTAGGAATCACATACAGCATGCAGTGGAACCATATAAATAGAGGAAGTGGAAGGGTAGCTTACATAATTATGGAGTTGCACGTTGATTGCGGTGCAACGTCCGAATAGGTAAATGCATGCAAGCATTTGTTTGGTGAGAAGAGAAAAATCAAAACACGCACGGCACACATAATTGTTAAAAATAAAGAGGTTTAAGGAATAATTAATTTGTGATATTAAAGAAGTCACATTGTATGACTGTTATGTCTATGTAAAGTTTGTATTGAAGTCGTAGGTGCATCAGCGCACCAGAATATCTTTATGAAGTTCACATAAGGGTACAGCTTTGTAGTTTAATATGACTTTATTATGATTTCATTTTTGTTTATTTGTGGATTGTGGAAGTAAATTTTTTGTTTGCTTTGTTTTTATGGTTTTGGGATTGTTTTTGTGTTTGAAGCCATGATTTTATTTACTGAATTAAAGTTTTAGAATAGAGTTGTGCCTTATTATTGTAGGGTTGATACCTTGTAGCCTCAAATCCAAAATATGCACTGCTCAATTGGGGAGACGGTACACGCCTGAGACCTGATGCTAGCTGGAGGCAGATGCATATTTACCATCGAGATTACTCACATGGGTACACAACATACAAAATTTAGTGTTATGTACTATTACATGAAGATTATCGTGTAGGTGTAGTATTCAAACTTCAATCGCATGATTAAGACACAAGAAGTAAAAACGAGATTTTGAAATTTCGCACAGCTGCCATCTTATGCTTATGAAAGCAACTGAAATAAATTAGATGCCAATGGATAAACATTTGTATAACATTTACCATACCAAGTTTCACTGCACTCGGATAGCTAAATCGCGAGAAACGTCCATTTAAATACAGTAAACTCCCGATTATCCGCGGAATTGACTGGCGCGGATACCGCGGATAATCGAATTTCGCGGATGAGCCGCAAAATTGCTGGTAATGGTTAACAAAAGTCGAAGGCACTAAAAAAAAACACAAGTGCTTTAAATAAGTTTATGTTCGACCCTGACTATTATATGTCAGAAAACTGTACTATAATGAGGCTCATTATAACACTAATTTTCATAATGAAACAGTTTCTCCCACCAATCAGAGCTCAAGAAACAGTTATTTGACCAATTAGATAATTAGATGCGCTGAGTTCCACGGCCTTCTAATGTAAATTTCACTGCCTTGCCTAGTGTCATAGTAGAGTAATCGAGGTGGCCATGGTCAAATACAAGGCATTCCCTGCGTCTCATGCGCTCTGTTCAGTACATAAACTGGCGTAATCTCGACAGATATTTATGAATATGTATGTTCGAACATAAAATAGTTATAATAATTATCGTCGAACATAAACAGTCGTATGCAACTCGCCTATAAGTCTTAATGGTAATTAAGACACTCGTATGGAAATTATAAAACTCGCATACGCCCGTTTTATAAACATACTCGTGTCTTAATTATAACCATTATAGGCTCGTTGCATAATGTACTATTATTATACAATAAAAGGACGTACATGATAACAAAACTCAGTCGATGTTATGTGTGTTATTAAAAAGTGTTGTTTACTGTTTAACAAAAAAAAACGGTCATTTGCTTTTTGCCTTTTCGAAGTGAAACACTTTTTCTTTATTTGTGATTTGATTTCTCTCAACACCATCTTGTCACAAAGTGATGCGTCGTCTTGCTCATCAAGGTATTGAAGAATTCTGTCAATGTGCCCCAATGCTGCATCATGAGTAACGGTCCTCTGCATCTGCGTTTCCTCATTGTCTTCCGATTCAACCGATTCAATCCCGCGTACTTGATTTATGATGTTTTCATCTGTGAGGTGCTCAAAGCCCGGTTCGTTGGCATCACATTCGATCCACTCAACGATATTTTCCTCGTTTACATAAACACCTCCGGCAACAAAACCTTCCTGTTTTTAATAAAAATGTTCTCCTACAGGCACCGCGGATAATCCGCAAAGCGGATAAACCGCCCGTGGATAATCGAGAGTTTACTGTATTTATACTTCGCGTCGCCGCACCATGTTAGATTTGTGCTCACCAGATCATTGACAGTCCTATAGGTGAACTTATGTTCATAGCCTCTATGAATATAAAAAATCAGTTTGGTTGCTGTAATAGATTCGTAGATATTCAGAACCGTCTAAATATTTTGGATGGTCGCCATTTTGGATTTTTATTTGTATAGGCCATAGAGTTAAGTATCATTAAATGAAAATTATTGTGTAGGTTCATTAATCAAACTTTCACTTCGATCGCATGATTACGATACAAGAAATAAAACTTAATTTTAAAATTTGGTACAGCCGCCATCTTGAGGTTATGTAAACAATTGAACTAAATTAGATGCCAGTGCATTACAATGTGTATAAACATTTGCTGTACCAAGTCATTGCGTTTGGATGGTTAAATCGCGAGAAAAGTCTATTTAAAAGTCTAAATTTCGCATGGCCGCCATGTTGGTTTTGTGGTTACCAGATTTTTGAAAGTCTCATAGGTGAACTTTCAGTAGTGCCCTTTATCACCGTACAAAATTTCAGGGTGATATCGGAGATATTGAATGCTGGTGAAATATTTCGCACAGCCACCATGTTGGATTGGTGAGACGTAATAAAATTTGAAGGGCACGGTCGAGGTCGGCCAAAATGGTGCTATGACCTTACCGAGTTTCATTGAAATCGCTCCAGCCTTTTTGAAGTTATTGCAGGGACACACACGCGGACAAAAGGTGATCTCGTAAGCCTATTTTTCATAAAATGAAAATAGGCTAAAAATTGCGGAGTTTCCACGCTGAACATAGTTTGTACTTCTGCCATATGAAAGAAGAAAGCTTTAACTCGAGGCCCTTAGGTTACTGAGCAGACTCGATACCACTGGTACACTTTACCTACGAAATTGCGAGGTTATTGTCGAATGATTTCAATTACGTTAGATGTTAAATAATTAAATTTAATCGGTATTCTGCCCGAAGGCAGGTCCGAGCCTCCGAAGAGGCTTCCCCCAGCCGGAGTTTACTTGCGGTAGGGTGGCCAGGGCCTTTCCGCTCCTCCTTATGTTGACCAACAGCGCGCAGTACCTAGAACCGGCACACCATCCAAGTTCTGACTACGCCCAATGTTGCTTAACTGCGGAGTTCTCATGGGATCCGGTGTTTCAACACGGCTAGGCCGTTGGCAGATGTTAAATACCGATTGGAATGAATTCATTCTGTGCATGGTATATTTTCAACTTTATCTAAAGCAAGTTTCAGGATCAGTTTGCGTTAATATTGCCAACCATTAGCAAATTTTAACCTCAATCAACAACCCTCCTCCATGTTTGATACCTCGGGATCCAAATATGTTGCAGAACTTGGGTGTGGAGTGTCTCTTGTCTGTTGCTCTTTGCTCCTCTAGGAATTCCGAGCAATTTCGAAACATTTCGACTGTGCACGAAAAATGCACAGGAATTTGTGCTCGCGAGACGCAAGTGTGTTATTATTACTTAATTCTCTATTTCTAGTTCGGGATTCTTCATTGGACAGTTGAGCCTCTTGCGGCTTCTCTAATTTTAGTTGTTGGGAAACCATGCCCAAGGGAATTTGCTACGGTACCGTTATAAACACATGCAATCACCACAGACACACAGGTTACTATTTGTCCGTCCAGAGTTGAGAGTATACTACGGGCTCTTACGGGCTTTTACATTTAGCGGACACCCCCAGTATTGATGAGTTCGAAGTCTTACAGACTGTACTTCACCTGTCTTATGGAATAGATTATTGGTCATGAGTGGATAGTACACCATGCTGGATGCTCATTTCATAATACGTAATTAATACAATCTCAATAAAAAGTAGTTTAGCACAGACAAGGAAAGCATTTCTACAGAAAAGGAATCTATTGACATCGAATATAGTGTAGATCTAGGTGTTAGGCAGTAATTTTTGAAAGCCTTTGTCTGGAGCGTGGCGCTCTATGGAAGTGAAACTTGGTCTGTTGCAGCAGCAGAAAATAATAATAATAATGTTATTGGTTTTACGTCCCTTTTAACTACTCTGGCTTTTAGAGACGCCGAGGAGCTGGAATTTTGACCCGCAGGGGATTTTTAACGTGCCAGTAAATCTACTGAAATGTCTCCCTCACATTTGCGCACTCTGAAATGCCAGCTGACTGCGCCAGGATACGAACCTGCAATCTTGGGCCCAGCAAGCGAGAACGTTACCGCTGAGCCTCGCAGCCAGTCAAAGAGTAGGAGAGAAGAGATGCTTCTGTCGACTGCTAATGAAGAGAAGATGATCATGATGATGATAATGGTTGTTTTAAGAGGCCTAACATCTACTGTAGGTTATCGGCCCCTAATCGTTTGGGTGATCGTGAAGATGAAAATGAAATGTAAACTGCAACTAAAACTAACTTATACAGTATAAGTCTAGAAGAAGAAACGGAAAACAAAAGGAGAATAAGGCAAAAAAGGTCAGGAGGAAATGAAATGCCCTCAACCCTCGAAGAATGCGGATTGAGGGACTTGGAAGGAAGGAGAGCAATGAAAGGCAGAAAGGAAAGTAAAAGAGGAGATGGTCCACCCCAGCCCAGAGGTAATGGATAAAAGGGGAAAAACCGGACCCAGCTCAGGAATCCCTCGGGGTCGCCAACTCCTGAACTCACCAGCTGTGAGTCGCTGAGGATGTAGCAATATCCAGAGTGCACCAGTGGTGGGGCTACATACACCCTGCCTCCTTGAGGGCCTTGAGCAGAAGGCAGGAGATAACATGGAAAGAAAAAGAAAGCTGACCCCCAGCAGAAGGAGGGTATCAGGAAAGATGAGACAAGGGACAATAAGGCGGGAAAGGAAGAGACTCCCTAGGTCTCGGATACCCTAATACCGTCGGGGTCGGAAGAGAACAAGAGTTGACCAAGTGAGGTCGACAGGAAAGAAGATGGAGAGGAGCCCGGCACATGTAAGTGGAAGCCACGCCAGACTCAGCTGGAGCCCCGTGGTCGCCAACCCACGTCCCACTAGATGTGAGCCCCTGGGGTGATGAAGAGAAGAGATAGGATGGTAGGACACATACCAAGACACCCAGGAATAGCAAACTTAGTTATAGAAGGAAGGGTCCAGAATAAGAACTGCTGGGGTAGACCAAGGTTAGAATAATTTTAAACAGATTGCCTCGTATATAGGGTGCTGTAGCTATGTAGGGATGAACCGATAAGAGGGGATGTATCCGAGAATGCATTGCTGGCTTTAAAAGTTCACTTAGTCCACAATAAAAGACATAGAATATTGAAACTTTGTATAATTGTTTAAAGGTGATTGGACTATTATATGGCAAACAACATCCATCTTTGTTGGCAAAATGGCACCAGTACAGTCGTTGACAAAAGTTTGTTACATCCCCTTATTTAAGTACACTTAACAAAATAATTGTAAAAGATCCTGGCCTGGGCATTTTACTAGTTCAAAAATATGTCACTATCTCCAACTTTATGAAGAATTATGAAAATATTATGAAAAGTACTTTTTTAATTGTTATTTGAATTTTGGGTGCTGTAAACATCACAGAAAATATTAATGTAAAAGTTGCAAATTTTTTAAATGATTACATAGAATCATAATTCTTCATAAATATGTGTAGTATTACTCCTTAAGCAAACAGAAGATGGTACAAAAAATTAAGAAATTGGAAAGAGAATCCAACAAGCTAATGGGTTTTACCAGTGTGTGAGAGGTTTAGTATGGAACCAGGAAGTCCCAGAGAAATGCAAGAAAGTTCTATTCTCATTGTATTACACAATGTATTTTGACATATGCAGCAGGTACTTGGTCCACAACAAAACGCGATGAAAGTCGTATCCAAGCCGCTGAGATGAAATTCCTTAGAGGAATAATTGGGAAGACACGAGGGGATAAAATCAGAAATGTGGACATTAGGGAGAGAACTGGGTTCCCAAAACTGCAAGACAAGATAGAGACCAGTAAGCTGAAGTGGTACGGTCATATGATGAGAATGGTAGAATATAGAGTACCAAAAAGAATATTTATGGAGATAATACCAGGAAGAAGACCACGAGGAAGGCACAGAAAGAGGTGGATAGATACGGTGATGGAAAGCATAGGGAAAGGAGGAGTAAAAGTAAAAGAATTATTGAAAGAAGGAAATGAATGGTGAAGGGATAGACAACTGTGGAGGACCTTGATTCGCAACCCGACCCAGGGAACTGGAAACTGGAAATGAAGAAGAAGAAAAGAAGAAGAAGCAAACTCGGAAAATTTCTGTACTGTAGCACTTAGGGTTTCAGAGAAAAGTGTACCTATATGGTGGGAAAATTGTTATTGAGAAAACAACATTTGAAAGTTGGATACCGGTATGTTCTTTTACTCACATTTAAGTAACTTTGTCTATAGGCAGGCAGCATCAGATATAAATTCATTTTAAAAATACTTCCAGTTAAATAATGAGCTGACATTTTTACACAAAGTATAAAAGAGGCCATACATACAAAAACCTCATTTTTCAAAATTTTGATATTTTGACCCCTCATCGGTTACATCCCCCCTCAGAACAGGGAAGCATGGAGGGCTGAATCAAACTAGTCAAAAGACTGAAGACTTTTTTAATATCGTATGGCCTCGGGAGCCGGATGCAAGTTTTGTTAATTGACACCCAGAGGGCAGTTTGCATATCAAATTTCGTCGTTCTTTTCAACGCTATGAAAGTCAAGGAGGTTAGATATCTAAGCTCCTTGAACACTATATCGCTTTCTAGTAGAGAAATGAGGAACTTTGTGTTGGCGTAAAATCCCGAGATTAATTTTGCCATTATGAACACGGCCTATTGAATTCAAATGGGTTCTTTAAAATGCCAACAACGTATGACATCCTTGTCGTGATTTTTGTCGCTTTTCAAAAATAACTTACCACTGCCAGGAGCGAACCTGCAAGCTTGGGATTGGTAGTCCGACACGTTGACCACACACCCACCGTGGCAAGCTACTGAGGATTCAAACACACACATTCTCAATATACAAGATGATTTTGTAATTCATCTGAGCGTAGTGTCTGCACGCTGAATGGAACAGCCCACACATTGTTGTACTTGGTTTTGAGATACACCCAACGCACGAGTGTAGAACTCTTCAAGATATTTCAAACAATGTGTTGAGGAGTTCGAGAGTATTTTGTGAAATGGAACAAATACATTGAGTTGCGTGGTATTTATGAACACGTCTGATATTACCTTTTTGCATTTTGCCTATGCAAGTTGACGATGTACGCTGTGTTGTAGCAGCCAAGGTTTTCATTATTGCTGTTATCAATGTCGTAGTTCCTCATGTTGCGTGCTGTACCATAGCTGCACCGCTACACGCGGCAACATTCTTGTACCATAAGAGCTCTAGTCCACTCTTAACTCTGGACAAACAATAGACAAACTTGATATATACCCAAGTTTACGAGTTTGATGCCAAAATGTGTCAATTTCATAAATAAATAAATAAATAATTGAATGAATGATGCGGCTTAGGTGGCGTAGTTGGTAGCATGCTGAGCTTCTATGCCCAAGTTCGCGGGTTCAAACCCGGCCGAAGACGTCGGATTTTTTAAGAGCGTTAAAAATCCCTCAGTATGCCTTCCTTGGGAGGGGAAGTAAAGCCGGCGGTCCCATGTCATAGATTTATGGCGTGTTAAAGAACCTTCCACTAATTACACTTGTGTGAAGCTAAATTATAGGTTGAATTTGACCAACGCTCTTAGGTTCCAACGTTCGTCGGCAGGAGCCGACTGTGGTGGCATCTAGTAACCTAGTAGTCTTTGACGGTGGAGTTTGGCGGTAAAAGTAGGAACTACTTGAAAATTCAATGTCTCCAGTCCTTACTTGAATTAAAAACAGATAACACACACTAATACAGCCATCGCAATAAACACCGGTTATCAGACAGATTCTACACACACCCAAGGTACACGGGGCTACATGACCGCGTTGTCGCAGCCCATAAACTGATGAACCAACCAACCAACCAACCAATGAATGAATAAATAAATAAATAAATAAATAAATAAATCTCTCTATAGTATCAAATGAATTCCCCGATTCTTGGATGTAACGGGTAATCTCGAGAACCACAGGATGGATTTCGATGCGGTTTTCACCATTTTGTAAAGGATTTCTCGAGGAAGGTTTCTGAAGAAAACCATTCATTTATGACGAAAGGAAGCCGAGCAGTAACGATTTCAGTGAATCGAGTGTGTACCCGTTCGTCCTGGGGATGCGATGACCCATCTGCTATAACATCGCATTCCTGGAGTTCCGGGACAGAGCGGAGTTAAATGAACCTCTAGTCAAATAAGGAATGTGTCGGAAATTCAGCTGAGTTCTCGAAAAAGCAGTGGGTATCACGAGACAAAGTATCTCTAGGGTCGTTACGGGCTTAAGTTTAATAGAAATAATGCAAATATAAATGGGCGCCATCAACTGAATTCCTAGCAAACCACTTCCTTTCCGGATAAGCCTTACTCAAGACAAGGAAAGAAAAAGGAACATCACACCATCATCAGATCACAACTAAGATAAAAACAAATTTATTTTACTTTGATAGTCAGACAGACATTTTAAATATGATTCCTACCTAAGAGTATGGTCGAATGCCAAAGTTAAATTGTCATTGTCCAAAAATCGAACCATCTCTTTTCTAATCCAAAATTATTTTAATCCACATAACAAGAAAAATGTATAAAGTTCTCTTGGATTCTCAGGATCACTGTAGCACTATGTCTTTCGTCACTGACATTTGTGAAACCTGAGACCTAATTCTCTTTAATTTAACATCAATGTGGATTTAATTAAGTAATTAATCTGCCTAAACATACACATATAATAATCACTCATATTAAATATCACATAAATTATGGTTTGCATGGTATAATTTGAACATAGAACATGTTAATCAAATGTTCCTAAACATTGAATAATTAATTTACACTATTTACATCGTCATTCAATCACTTATCTGTGAATTACTGAATATTCAAATTATCATTGGTCATCATCATCGTTATTATCAAAATTAAATATTTCTCACATTAATTCTCACTTCAAAATTCTAAATATTCCTGTCAGAATCGTTAATTCATCACCATTACATCATTTAAATTCACATTTCAAGTTGCAATTCCTTCACATTATCTCTCAATTAAATTTATTTAATTGCATATAAATTCATTGATCATAAGCTTCTTTAATTAATTATCACCTTCTGATTCAGTTATTCATCATCATTACAATCGTCTATTAATTTATTTCAATCAGTTTAATTTATTCAATCTTTAATTCATCCATTTATTTAATTCATCGATTTATTTCAAAATTTAATTTATCAAATTATTTAAATTTCAATCATCTGGTTATTTAGATTTTATTATTTCATCTAGTCATTCTGATTTTTATTTCATTAGGTCAGATCGTTAATATGCTTAAATCTCAGATTATTATTTCGTTAATTATTATTTTCAGAAAATCTTGTATTATCAACTTCATTTATTTGTTTAATTTCCTAACAAATTGTTTAATATGGTTTACAGAACGTTGTCTTACAGTTTTATTACTTCCAAGTTATATCTCGTATTTAATTTATCATGCCAAAAAATATTATTGTCTCCACGACATCACGTTGGATCTAACTATCCACAACGACATTATATTTCTTCAATATTTCAAATATCACATTTGAATATAAGAATTACTCCAAAAACTCCATAAATATTCAGCACATACAGCATGAATCTCAACAAATACGCTAGACTGGGTACGACGACCTCATGTCTGCTTCAAAATACATTATCAACGTTGCAACTATCACATGGCAAATTCCACAAAATGCCTATCACAAACTCCACTTAACCATGTTGCATGATCTACAAAAAATATATAACTGGCTTCAAATTATCAACGCACACAATCTCCAATAACTGTAATTACTCTGATCACATCTAGACAACTTCTTAAACAATTGGAAAATATTACTTCAGTAATTTATGATCTGCTTTCAAATAGCATAAATTCTCTTACAATTTTCATAACTCACATCACAGAAAAACACCAATGTGCTATAATCTCTCATATCAAAATCTGCAATACTGATCTGCCTTAAAGTAAATCTGACCATTAATGATTAATCTTTCAAGATTCAATTACTTTAAATCCTTCTCAAAGGTATCAAACACAATTATAAAAATCATCAAAGCATCAGCTGTAATAGCTGTTAAACTGAAATTACTCTCAAAAGAGTATAGCAACAAAATATTGGATTGGCAAACAAGAATTACTAAATGCAATCCTGTTGACATTTATCGTTACTTTATTTAACAAAATTTCGACTGATATGTGACTAGTAGTTCCTTGTTTAATTCACTTACATCTCGTGTACATTCGGATGATAAAAATGAGTCCCTCAATGGCAAGTAAGATGTGTAACCACCGTACAGTCGTATAAATACGAAAGACCTCGCCCCGTCGGCTTGGATGATAGTTCCCTAAACGATGGGTAAGGTGAGTAGCCACCATACAATCGTATAAATACGAAGGACCCCATCTCGTAGGCTGTATGAATGAATGTACCAGATAGGAATCAACAAGTTTCTAGTTGTCATATAAAAGCGATGTTCATTCACTAAAGTGAATAACTTCTTAATATCTCCAAACAATCCAATGGAAATAAAATCCCTACTGATGAATAATACACACTCGCTAGTATGCAATGAACTGACGAAGTAATTTTTGATAATCAATTGCAGATCACGAGTTCGAAATACTCGTTACACAAAAAAAACTATTCATGAAAAATATCCTAGCTGGAAAAATGTCTAAAAGACCAAACATTTGCTTAATAAAGCCAAACAACGGTGAGAATTTCGTATAATGATGCCTGCCATATCATATGGTCACTCCATATTCTAGCAAATTCGAAGTATATAAATTCAAACCATGTCTTAATAATCAAATCACTCCTATTAGAAAAATATACATGTGTGCCCAGTATTCATGAAAATAATCGTATCAGGTAGTTAGAACTCTTACAATACCTTTCATAATCAGCTGTAATAAATTTCCAAGATCGTCGATTTTCCCTACATAAAGAATTTCTCGTAAGATCGGCGTGAATATCATTTCATCCATGAAATGACGATTTCCTTCGAAATCCCAAGCGAATCAGCTGGTGGACTCCTCTCGTCAGGAATCGAATCCATCGCTCTGTGGTGCCATCTTGTCTCTATTCACGTTTACTCGGTCATGTTGAACCTCGGATTACCCATAGCGGATATTGTCCAACTCCTTCTCGAAAAGTTCATGAAAACAGTGGACCCCCTTACTCCTCTTCTAATATACGCCACTGTTCCTTTAAATGTTGAGTTTGAGTATTGCAAGTCCAATCTCAACTTACTGCAAAGTCCCACTTGAGTAAAATAAAATTTTACTTGATAGTGTTCAAGATTACGAAACACCCTGTATCTGTTCGTAATAGGTAACTCATGAAAATTGTATAAGATATAAAATCTTATAAATGCACGATATAATGTTCATCAGAGCCTATGCTAAACATTCAGTTTACTTGGAATAGTAAAAGTCGCTTTGAATGTGTTATATAACAGCATGGTTATAAGGTTATTCGTAAAAGCCTGTGTTTGAACAGCGTCGAAATGAAGCTTGAAATAAAGTCTTCAAATACGAGCAGTGTGGTTTTGGAATACCCCGGCTGTCTACAATTGTCTCCTCGGCCAGGTCGCGTGGATCAACGACCCGCTCGGCCTTGGCTGCTCGGCGATGCGAGAAATGTCGCCTACACTCTTGCCGTGACAGTTTCCGTATGCTGCGTGACCTTCAATGTCCGTCTCACTGTGCTATAGAGCTGCTCTGAACTGCCCGTCTCCCTGGGCTCAACTTCATTTGCTAGCGCTGTGTTTCGGCTTATGTGCTCCGCGCGGCACGTGGCTTGTTCCCCCACCACAGTGCTCCCACGTCATGAACATAGTCTCGAACCCGAATCCTCTCGGCTGTTCTGTTATAAAATAACTTATTTCCATAAAATCATTTCCACATATAATGCATGTTATATATCCTCTTCTAAGTTGTTTAAATTACTATACCATAAATGTTTCAATAAAGCTTCACATCTCTGTCCATAATTCTATCTTCTCACAGATTTCAATGCCTCCTTGATTCTTGACCTCCTACGTCATCTTGGCATTCTTCTTGACGCGATCGGCGCGCTATCTTTTCTTAATCCTTTCCAAAACCTCAACTACAGCTTAATGTCTGCTGGCGTAGCCGATAGCCTAAACTAGGTATCGGGTACAAGTGGAAGAAAAACCTGCCGTGCGTGCGTCTTTTAAGCTGGGTAAATCACTAAAAATATCTAAGCTTATATACTATGAGTGTAAGAAATGTTCAGCATGAAAAGTTCTACAAAAAATTCCGGGAGGGCAAATCTCTATCTTTAATACATCGCTCACTATAAGCTAAGTGTTTTATACGTTTTCTTTTGTTCCAACAATCTCCATTCAGTGGAAATTTAAATTACTAGCTTCGGAGCGAGTTAACGAGCTAGCGAGCGAGCCGATCACCCCAGATTCGGTCAGCATCAAACTGTCGAGTCGTGTCGAGTTGAGACTTCAGAGAAGAGTATATGTGTTTGGAGTTTCACTGCGCACCTCGGCTTTTCTGAATTGCGTCTGGGAACTGCCGTGCGTGCGCCTTTTAAGCTTACGCTGGATAAACCTTTAACGATACCGGGCGAAGCCGGGGCGGGTTGCTAGTAAATAAATACATATTGGTAAAAACTAATATTATTCTAATATTTTGGCCACATCAGTATACACATTATTACTTAAATTTTAAAATGATGATAACGATGATAATTGTTATTTTAAGGGGCCTAACATCTAGGTTATCGGCCCCTAATTGTTTGGGTGATAGTGAAGATGAAAATAAAATGTTAGTTAGTTATTGTTGTTTTAAGGGGCGGAACTACGAGGTCATCAGTCCCTAAAATAAAATGTAAACTAAAACTAACTACTAACTTATATAGCCTACTAGAAGAAGAAATGCAAAACAAAAGGAGAATAAGGCAAATAAAGGACAGGAGGAAAAGAAATGCCCTCAACCCCCGAAGAATGCGGGTTATGGGACTTGGAAGGAAGAGAGCCATGAAAGGCAGATTGGATAGGGGAAAGAGCAGAGGGTCTGCCCCAGAGGGAATGGATAAAAGGGGGAAAACTGGACCCAGCTCAGGAATCCCTCGGGGTCGCCAACTCCCGAACTCCCAGCCGTGAGCTCCTGAGGGTGTAGCAATATCCAGGGTGCACCAGAAGTGGTGGGGCTACGTACACCCTGCCTCCTTGAGGGCCTTGAGCTGACCCCTCGCAGAAGGAGGGTATCAGAAAAGATGAGACAAGGGCCAATTAAGGCGGGAAAGGAAGAGACACTCTAGGCCTCGGATACCCTAATATCGTCTGGGTCTGAAGAGAACAAGTGTTGACCAAGTGAGGACGACAGGAAAGATGACATAGAGGTGCCCGGCACAAGGAAGTGGAAGCAACACCGAACTCAGCTGGGGCCCCGTGGTCGCCAACCCACGTCCCACTAGGTGTGAGCTCCTGGGGGGTTTAATGTTAAAGGACAATTTACGCGCATAAAATTAACTTTAAAATATATAAAAATCTCATCGCTAGATATAACGATGCATATTTGAATATGCGATTACAGTCCTGCGATAGATTGAAATAGGGGAGACTGCGGCAGAGGCGCGCTCAAGCGGAAACTCAAAGAGCCACCGACCAGGGGAGAGGACGCGTTATCATTTTTCCATGGAGCGAGCTTGCTTGTATACAGCTATCAAAAGCGATCTTGTCAATAAACGATGACACGTCTATGTAAACACGGGGGAGCCCCGAGGCGGCTATACAAAAAGTTCTATTGTGTGTAGTGCTTTCCACTCATAGTGTTACGCGCTTTGTTGTAGGTGCCATAACCGTATCGCTCAACGCTTCATAATCGTTAGCGGACGTAAGTCACCAAAATGTTTTATGATGGACATGAGCATGCCAGAGTAGGCACGAGATCTGGAGTGAATATACAGTGGGCTTGACCACTATATATGTATTGAGCGTATGGCATTACACATGAAACAATAATAATATCAACAAAAAATTAATTTAAAAAAGGTACATACAAGCACAGATATCGACCTATACCTCAACAGTCTTTTCTCCTGGATTTTTAGCCTACTTTCGATTTTTGCAAAAAATGAAAGTAGACTTATGAGATCAACACAGGGCGAACAAGATGTTCAGTAAAGAACATATAGCCTACTTTCACCTAAATGCATGGGTATTGTTATAACTCTTTGTCCTTTTCAAGGAGTATCATTGAATGTTGGTTGTAGTAGCTTGTTGAAATACAACGTGCTATAGGGATATTAAACATGAATATGAGGTGCCCTTTGCTAGTGCTACCTCTGTAAAAAATGTCATTCAATTCGGTTTCACCGTGTTTGAATTGATATGGGGAATGGATTTGCACACATACATGGCCGCTATTTGCAAACTATTGGGCTGATGACCTTGTAGTCAGTCATAAGATGCTTTTCACAAAAAGGCATGTTGTTGCAAAATCTGGTAGAGATCAAATTATTAAGATGGTCGTAATTTAATTTAAGCTTTTAACATTTGGGTGGCCGTCATTCCGTTTCCGTCAAGATGGTGGCGATATAAAACATGACACTGAGATGCCCTTTGCAAGTGCCACCTCTGTACCAAATTTCGTTCCATTCGGTATCACCGTGTTCGAATTGATAGGGGGAATCGATTTTCACACAAAGATGGCCGCCATCCGCAAAATATTAGGCTAATGACCTATTAATTTGGTCAAAGGATGCTCCCTCCATAAAGTTATGTTGTTGCAAAATTTGGTAGAGATCGGATGATTAGGTTAATCGTAATTTGATTTAAGCTTTGAACATTTGTGTGGCCGCCATTACGTTTCCGTCAAGATGGCGGCGATATAAAATATGACACTGAGGTGCCCTTTGTTAGTGCTACATCTGTACCAAATTACGTTCCATTCGGTTTCACCGTGTTCGAATTAATAGGGGGAATCGATTTTGACACAAAGATGGCCGCCATCCGCAAACTATTAGGCTAATGACCTATTAGATTAGTCAAAGGATGCTCCCTCCATAAAGGAATGTTGTTGAAAAATTTGGTAGAGATCGGATGATTATGTTAGTCGTAATTTGATTTAAGCTTTGAACATTTGTGTGGCCGCCATTACGTTTCTGTCAAGATAGCGGCGATATAAAACATGACACTAAGGTGCCCTTTGCTAGTGCTACCTCTGTACCAAATTTCGTTCCATTCGGTTTCACCGTGTTTGAATTAATAGGGGGAATTGATTTTGACACAAAGATGGCCGCCATCCGCAAACTATTAGGCTAATGACCTATTAGATTGGTCAAAGGATGCTCCCTCCATAAAGGAATGTTGTTGAAAAATTTGGTAGAGATCGGATGATTATGTTAGTCGTAATTTGATTTAAGCTTTGAACATTTGTGTGGCCGCCATTACGTTTCCGTCAAGATGGCGGCGATATAAAACACGACACTGAGGTGTCCTTTGCTAGTGCTACCTGTGTACCAAATTTCGTTCCATTCGCGTTCACCGTGTTCGAATTGATAGCGGGGGACAGACATTCAGAGTACACACACTCACACACACACACACACACAGACTCACACACACACACATACACATACACACACACACACAGACAGACACACTTTTTTTCGCCCTGTGTTGATCTCATAAGTCTACTTTCTTTTTTTGAAAAAATCGAAAATAGGCTAAAAATTGTGTGTGAGTCTGTGTGTGAGTGTGTGTACTCTGAGAGTCTGTCCCCCCCCCCTATCAATTCGAACACGGTGAAACCGAATTGAATGAAATTTGGTACAGATATAGCACTAGCAAAGGGCACCTCAGTGTCATGTTTTATATCGCCGCCATCTTAACGGAAACGTAATGGTGGCCACCCAAATGTTCATAGCTTGAATCAAATTACGACTAACCTAATCATCCGATCTCTACCAAATTTTGCAACAACATATATTTATTTGGCGGGCGTCTTTTGACTAAACTACAAGGTCGTCAGCCAAATAGTTTGCAAATGGCGGCCATGTATGTGTGCAAATCGATTCCCCCTTTCTATTCAAACACGGTGAAACCGAATTGAAAGAAATTTGGTACAGAGGTAGCACTATCAAAGGACACTTCAGCGTCATGTTTTATATCGCTGCTATCTTGACGGAAGCGCAATGGTGGCCACACAAACGTTAAAAGCTTGAATCAAATTACGACCAACCTAATCATCTGATCTCAAGTGAGCACATCGATTCCCCCTATCAATTCAAACACGGTGAAACCGAATTGAATGAAATTTTGTACAGAGGTAGCACTAGCAAAGGGCACCTCATATTCATGTTTAATATCCGTATAACACGTTGTATTTCAACAAGCTACTACAACCAACATTCATTATACCCCTTGAAATGGACAAAGAGTTATAACAATACCCATGCATTTAGGAGAAAGTAGGCTATATGTTCTTTACTGAACATCTTGTTTTTGTTGCTTCTGTCACTTTAACAGATCCTCTGATTTCTTATTTCTCATTTTTGATGTCCTTCTTAGTGACACCAATCATCCATCTAAGCATCTTCATCTCCTTCACATCCAGTTTAATACATTGTAACTTTTTTGTAGCGCACGTCTCTGCTCCGTATAACATGGCTGGCCTTACTGCTGTCTTGTATGCTTTTCCTTCCTCTTTTTTGTTGAGTCTCTTGTACCACAGAATTCCAAAAATCCTTTTGCAGTTCATCCTGGCCGACTGTACTCTGTAGTTGATTTCCGCATTTATGTTGCCATTATACAATAATAATAATAATACTAATACGAGCCTTACAGTAGTCGCATATGATGTGTAACATCTGACATGGAAGAAACCTCACGTGAAATTGTTGATACACCGGTATTTTATAGAATTATTGGCACAAATAATAATCTATTGTAAAAGGGAGTATTTTACAGATATTGTAGTTTATAATACGGAACTCATTTTATTACATGATTTGTAGCTTCCACCAGCACTAGCCTAAATAAAGAATACGATATGGATCAACTAGATTAATAGACGCGACACCGCGCATAACCTTAAATTCCTTATAAACAGGTCCTCTTGATTTACAGACCAACACGTAATTTCATATGGATTCTGTTAAAATTAGTCATATTGATATGATAAATATCGTTTAAAATGATAATCTGGTAGCAAAAATATCTACCCCGCCCAGGATTCGAACCCAAGATCTCTAGATTCACAGTCATACGCAATAATCCCACGGCTATTTCGACTACGCAAATATTGTGCACAAGATGGTGGCGTATTCCACGTTCCAATAATACTGCATTACGGAATTAAGTTTCATTTATATTTTGCTTGTTTCGATAATGTTCTTGAGTGACATTGAGTTTAAAATGCCTTATGCCAATGCAATGCCGACTACTTACAATGTTCGATATTAAGGCATTTTATCATTTAAATACTGATATGAAGACTTCGAACATGTACCATGTCATTTGTTTAAATCACTTGACACCAGAGTTCGCATGAGCGTTTTCCGTTCAGTATGTCATATACATTCCACATGGCCGAGAGTGCGTCATGGTATCAATTTTCGAAACCGCGCGCTGATTGTTTCTCTTACCAGTGCCAGCTGGATCGATCGATCGAGTTGGCAGTGCGTCTTATACTTCCGTTCGATCCACCACTGCCAGCTAGGGCACACTTCCATTCGATCGATTGAGCGGATAGTGCATACTTCCGTTGTCCACCACTGCCAACTAGTACACTTCCGTTTGATCGATCGAACGGGCAGTGCATACTGCCGTTTGATCCACCTCTGCCAGCTCAATCGTTCCGATCCACTTCCGTCCCCAATTTTCAAAATCACTCCCACAAAACTATCCAGCAACCGAGCGGAATGATGTTACACATCAATAATAATAATAATAATAATAATAATAATAATAATAATAATAATAATAATAATAATAATAATAACCATCACGAATCGGAGGCCATGAGCATATCACAGACGGCCGTACAACAATTTCATTTAGTCTACGCACTACTTGAAGAGGCATGACGAAGTAGCCAAGATAATCCACCTGAACCTGGCAAAAAGGTCCTCCTTAAGTAATGATGTATTGCCTTACTATCAATATATTCGTGATGCTATTCTGGAGAACGATGCACACAAGCTATTCTGGGACAGATCAGTGATCATAGCAAGCCTCCGTGGCTTAGGCGGCAGCACGCTGGCCTCTCACCGCTGGGTCCATGGTTCAAATCCCGGTCACTCCATGTGAGATCTGTGCTGGACAGCACGGAGGCAGACAGGTTTTTCTCCGGGTACTCCGGTTTTCCATGTCAAAATTTAATTCCAGCAACACTCTCCACTATCATCTCATCTGCCATTAATTTAATCATTGCCCCAGAGGAGTGTGTCAGGCCTCGGCAGCCGGCACAGTTCATATCCTCGCCGCTAGATGGGGGCTTCTTTCATTCCATTCCAGACCCGGTCGGAGACTGGAAGCAGGCTGTGTATTTTCATCAGTGATCCCAGATAGACATATATCAGCAATCAGGCCAGACATTATTCTTGTTGATAAAGTGCAAAAGAAAAACTCGGCTAATAGATATCGCAGTCCCTAACTCGCATATTATCCAACACATTTATGCTGAGAAAGTGACGAAACACATGCCTCTGGCTAAAGAGATCCGACAGATCTGGCGACAGGAATTAGTCACTGTATTGCCTATCATAATCTCTTCCAAAGGAATCATAACGAAGTCGCTGAAGACCAACCTCGATAAACTGGGGCTCCAGCATAATCTGCATATCAGTATGCAGAAATTAGTTATTTTAGAGACTTGCTCCATAGTTCGTTCGTTCCTCAACCCACCAGTATAGAGAACTCCACTCCATCTTGCAGCAAATACCGATGAAATGGTGAATTGTACCCAATGGCATGGTGAACATATTATGAATGATAATAATAATCCCAGTCGTTATCCCTGTGAATGGTCTGGTTACAAAGGGCTGGAAAAATGCAAAGGAGAACCTCAGCTTAAAGAGAAACCATATGCAGTTAATGCAAAAGGCATGTCATACTTTGTTGGCATGTTAAAGAACCCATTTGAATTCAGTAGGCCGTGTTCATATTGGAAAAATTAATCTCGGCATTTTCCGCCAACACAAAGTTCCTCCATTCTCTACTAGAAAGCGCTGTAGTGTAAAGGACTCCCTGACTTTCGTAGCATTCCAAGGAACGACAAAGTACGACATGCAAGCTGCCCTCTGGGTGCCAAATAACAAAGCTTGCACCCAGCATCCGAGGCCATACGATAGTATTATTATTATTATTAAAGCAAAAGGCCCTCCTTGTAATGCAAGTAGCCTCTAGTACGTAAGGTTTTGTCTCTTCAGTGACTTGCTCTGAACATCTTGAGATCCAGTGCTTTCATCAGTGTCATTGGCTCGCAAGGAGTTCGTCGGTGATGGTTATGTATGAAAATCCACAGCCTGCTTCCAGTCTCCGACCGGGTCAGGAATGGAATGAATGAAGCCCCCATCTAGCGGCGAAGATATGAACTGTGCCGGCTGCCGAGGCCTGACGCACTCCTCTGGGGCAATGATTAAATGAATGGCAGATGAAATGAAATGATAGTGGAGAGTGTTGCTGGAATGAAATATTTGACAGGGAAAACCGGAGTACCCGGAGAAAAACCTGTCTGCCTCCGTTTTGTCCAGCACAGATCTCACATGGAGTGACCGGGATTTGAACCACGGACCCAGCGGTGAGAGGCTGGCGTGCTGCCGCCTAAGCCACGGAGGCTCCCATGGTTATGTATGTTTATGTAAATTTCATATAATAATAAAAATATTAATAATAATAATAAATGATGATAATAATAGTATTTAGTTCTCCCGTTTAGTTTTGCTTCAGAAAACTCGATGTTTCCAAGAATGTTATGTCTTCATGAGAATTGAAACTTTACAATACCAGCGTGGATTATATTTTCGTCAACAGATGACCTAAGCTCAGAAGGGATCGATGTACCTGTGCTTTTCACGCAGCTTACACGAGGTCTGTTCTGACAACGAAACACAATATTGTCCACAAATATAGCTGGTGTTATTGTCATGCTCGAGGTCACATGTAGACCCCTTTCAGCGACAATAGCTAGGGATTGTGTACCTTAAAGTGTAACAGTTCTCCCCACAATGTACCGGTGAGGGGCTAATACGTGGCGGTTAGATGTTTGTCTGGCTCCGCCATTGATATGCCGCACTGCGTCTTACGAGAGACACCACAAAGGGTCTCCACCATTGTCACCAATATGTCATACGCTCTACTGCACTGTCCATCTTCAAGGCTGGGAAACAATATTTTTATTATGGGTAAGATTTAAGCATAATTTGGGAGTTTCTTAAAAGAATGGACAAGGTTTTCAAGTCTCATGTTACTTCATCTTCACGGAATTCTGATACTCTTGCACGACACTAAGTGGAGTATTAGGAAACATGATGGCCATTAAAACCTTAGTTAAAAGAATTATTCAACAAAGAAGTTTGAATTTTGTTGACATTTCCTAGATCTAGGATGAATGCACCATTGTGAAGAAACGTTCCTGTTTGAAATATAATAGGCTACTATCTCGAAAGTAATGTCAACCAATAGGGATACAAAAGGAGATAGGCCTATAAAAGATTTTTTTACCGTATTGGCCCGAAAATAAGCCACATTTTTTCTTAAAATTATTTGGGTAAAAAATCTGTGACCGGCTTATATTCGCTATCTGCACTTTTATATGTCATGTAGCCTACTGTTTAAAAAGGAATGCTCATTAGCAAGAACAAAGCAACAATACAGTCTGTAAGGGAAACTAGCGGCATTTAATGACAAAAATGCGAACTTTTGTTTTGGCGGCGACGTTGTTATTCGGTAACACGGTCTCGCTGGCATCGGGAGAGCATGGATTCGAATCCCACCTCGGCCGTCCTGAAAATGGTTTTCGTGGTTTCCCATTTTCACCACCAGGCAAATGCCGGGACGGTTCCTTTCAATAGGTCCACGGCCGATTTCCTTCCAATATCCCTTCCCTGACCCGTCCTGAAAAGATAAGTTCATGACCATTGGCTGCATTAATAAAAAATAAAAAAGTAGGATTGCCCAAGCCAAGGACGCTTTCTATAAAAAGAAGGACCTATTTACTGCAAGGAACATAAGTCTTGATGTGAGGAAATAAATGTTGAAGACCTATGTATGGAGCGTCGCGCTATATGGCAGCGAAACTTGGACAATAAGAGAGAGAGGGAGGAAAAGACTACTAGCATTTGAAACCTGATGCTATAGAAGGATTATGAAAATCAGCTAGAAAGAAATGGTCAGAAATGAGGAAGTCTTTAGTAGAGTGGGAGAGAGAAGATGCTTCCTTAAATATTTAAAAAGGTATGGAATCACCTCGTGGGCCACATACTGCGACACAATGGACTGATAAAGCTTATAATCGAGGGAACAGTAGACGGCAAGAATTATAGAGGAAGACCCAGACTGGAGTACATGAGTCAAATACTGCAGGATATGGGTTGTGGCTCATACTGTGAACTGAAGAGGAAGACGGAGAGACGGGAAGAATGGCGAGCTGCTGCCAACCAGCCTCACGGCTGTTAACCACAGAGAGAGAACACGGTATTGTTTCGTAAGCTTGAATAATCTACAGTAGCTCAGTCTCAGTAAGATCTGTTTTTTTCTTTTTAGCGTATGGCTTTTAGAGCCGGGAGTGTCCGAGGACATGTTCGGCTTGCCAGTTTTGTAGCTGCTTCGAGACGGACACCCAATGGGTGAGCTACAAGTACCGTTGGGGAGGAATGTTGGATGGGAGGGTCGAGGAGTTGGAAGGTAGCGGCTGTGGCCTATAGTTTGGGACCAACCCCGGCATTTGCCTGGAAGGAAGATGGGAAACCACAGAAGACCATCTTCAAGGTTGCCGGCGGGGGGATTCGAACCTCCTCGCCTCCCGGATGTGAGCGACTGCCAACAGTCATGCCGCAACGACCTCGGCTAACTCACCCGGTGTAAGATCTGTAAGAAAGCCTGTTTAACGCAAAAATGAGCGATCATTTACCGGTAGAGCGAAAAGCTTCATCAAGCAAAGGAATTTGGCGTGCTTAGGCTATGATGCAGCCTTCAAACTTGCAGTTGTGCGTTATCCCAAAAGCACAACCAACAGAGAGCCTGGAAGAAAATACGGATGTCAAAAAAAGAGGTTCACATGTTGGTATGTACAAGAAAATAGATGTGTCTTCCCTTAATCCGGATGTGGTTTATTTTCGGGCAAAAACTTATTTTTTCCTTTTTCCTCTTCAAATATTCTAATAAGGGTGCGGCTTGTATGTGGGGACGGCTTACTTTCGGGCCAATATGGTATATCTAAGTTTTTTCTCATGTCAGATGCTTGCTACAAGAACAAAACTTACAAAATATCATCCCCAGAATAGAAAAGATAATCAGAATGATTATTGGTCTGTAATCATCGACAGAGATGGGAAGAATTAACTAATACAATACAATTGAAGCCCTGAATATCATAACTGCACAAGTCCACTTTTTGACACTATATGAGTTATATATATTACTGAATTCGTCTCACTGAGCTCTACCTAATGATGAACAAATCAACACAAGTTTCGAACATTTAGCCTATGTTATGATGTTAGTTAGTTTCAAAACTACACAAGTGCAGTACGTGTGTTGTTAAGGAAGTCACCCGGCCATACAAGCCTACTGCGTAATTGAGCATCATAACAGCACAAGAGTGTAGCACCGCACGGAAATTGCTATATGGCGGGAAGCAAGAACCTTGGATATTATGGCGGGAACCAACACCAAGCAGAATATAGAATATAGATCAAACTCCATAACTACCAGCACAACATCAAGTGGTTTTCTAAGTGAAACATTTCTTTTGAAAGGCAGTGTTAAGATAGGGCAGTTGAAACAGGCATATGAGACTGAACTCCGGATCAAAGTTCATAAAGCGAAATATATCGGTAAATACATCTCTTCTATTCACCCTGAACATCGTCCTTGCTTCCAAAATCTTATGAATAAATATGGGAAGGTTCAAAATGTTAATGTTGAAGAGTCAGGAAGTGAAGTCTGGGACTCAGATTAAAATGTGGATGTGTTTCACTGTAAGGTGTGACTGATGCCCAATCTGTTCAACTTTATTCAATAAAAAGTATTGCCATATTGTACTCTTTTGTTTTTATTGTGTAGTTTACTTATTGTTTACTTAATCCAATACTTTTATCACTGGAACCGAAAGATTATATTGATGAGTTTCATAACAACACAAGTCCACCATATTCATTAATTTATTACACAAAAAGTACAAATAATCGCTAAGTTTAGTCAATTGTGTGTAATTCGTAATTGGACACAGTTTCTACAGTAAAAAAATAAAGTGCTAAGCGCCCATTTCGAAAAGTTATGAAGTTCTTTTTAATTATCTCAGAAGTTACTAAATGGGACTTGTGCAGTTGTGAAACTCAGGGCTTCAATTCTCTAATTGGGTCATCGGTTAATTTTATTTGGGTCGAACTTAGAAGAACTGATTCAAATCGTATAATATAACTAACAGAAGTACCCATTCTTCGAACGGTCTTCGGTAGTAATAACCAGACGTAATCAATTGAGCTACTTTTGCAAGGGTTAGGGTCTTGGAACCTGTTTGTCGACAAAGATATATGATTAGTTGAAATATGCTCTGAAACTTAATTTACCTAACGTGTACTTCCAGACGTGAAAATAAAATTGAAAACCTCGTAGACGAAACGCAATACACGTCACATAAAAACTGACCCTCACTGTTGTGTCAAGTCCCCATCCAGACGAAGACCCCTTTAAAAAATTATAAAGGCTTGTGGTGCATGAAAATTCAGTTTTTTTAGCCACCAATGGCCCAAATTCCTAAAAGCAAAAAAAAACATACTATTTAAATTTCAGGAATTTTTGAAAATAATGTTGCTGTTCGGAGATATATAAGTCGTGTGAAAAAAAATTAGGGTACCCCTAGACCCCCTTAAGCACTTTGATGAATTTAACAGTATAAGTTGGTTCCGTGATAACCTTATAGCCATTTGCAAACTTTCACAGAAATTTAATAAATGGAGTGGCATTACTTCTTGCAGAAATAGATGGAAAGTTGAGATACTGTTGTCATGGTTACTGGCTTGCATTCCTTCATTAAATGAAACTAGTTTTCTTGGAATATCTCAGAAACTGTTGGTTTTAGAGCATTAAAATGTAGTTTTCGGGGACCCTTTACGGCTATTTAGGGGTCCAGAGGTTTGTTTCTGACACCTAGGGGCTGAAAATAAGCTTTATCTCGTCGTTGTAGGCCGTAGTATAGTAATAATAATTATTATAATAATCTCTTATATATAATCCAAAACTGACTCATCACCGCAGGGCTCAAACCACTAGACCTAGGAAGCTGAAATTTTGCATGTTGGTTGATCCGAGTATGTAGAGGCTCACTAAGAAACGGTTTTTGAAAATTCAATTTGTAAGTGACTTTTTTCGGCCCTTTGGCATTGACAATCCAAAATTGACTCATCGACGCAGGGCTCAAACCACTAGACCTAGAAAGCTGAAATTTTGCATGTTGGTTGATCCGAGTATGTAGAGGCCCAATAAGAAACGGTTTTTGAAAATTCAATTTGTAAGTGACTTTTTTCAGCCCTTTGGCACTGAGCAAGGACAGTCGGTAAAATGTTCGGATTTAGCTCATTTTAAGCCGCCACATACGAGAAACAATACTCGGAGGTCCTGTAGGGACCCCGAAACACACTTTTTAAGTTCCTAAAATGAACGGTTTCGGAGATATTCCCAAATAACTGTGTTCCCTCTGAGAAACAGATCAACGTTACTATGGCAACCGCTGAAATTTCGCAGACCGGGGATAGTTTTCTGGCAATATCTCGAAAACCGTTCGTTGTAGGGCCTTAAAACGCTGGGTGCGGTTTCCATCTCTAACCACGAACGTTGCTCCTCGCATTGATACGCGTAAAATGAGATATATTTTATATATAGAGGTTGCTTTTGGGGCTCGGATACGATAGTGATTTTGAGTCTAATTTTATACTCTTTCGGCTGGTTGTTGTAAGCGAGCTTTCGGAAGTTTACTCGAATTTACAATGTTAAGATACTTTCTATTTTGCACGGTATGCTTTCATTTTCTTTATAAATTTGTTTTTTGTTAACTGAATATATTTGTTTGCCTATTTTGATCTGCTCTTTTTCGATTTTAACCATGATCTGCAACGTATATTCACAGTCGAATGTTTCGTATTCTACCGGCTGTCACGTTAATTATTATTGTTTCTTAATTGCTCTTACTGAGGAATTGGGCAAACTTATTTCAATAAAGTTGTTGTTTTGTCTTTCACGGCCATTGAATCCCCGCACAAGGCACGGCTTAAACCTAGAAAAGTTGCTGAGTTGTACTAATGGACTAATGGTGCAGCAGAAAAGAGGAGAATTGAAGCTTTTGAAATGTGGTGATAAGGGAGAATGATGATCAGATGGGTAGTTAGGGTAACAAATGAAGAGGTATTAAGACGAGTGGGAGAGGAGAGATGTTTCTGGCGACTGCTAATGAAGAGAAGAGATAGGAGGGTAGGACACATATTATGACATCCAGGAATAGCAAGCTTACTGTCGACCAAAATATTATGTGCACTCGAGTTTGAAGGTTGTTTGTGAAGTAGCCAATAGACCTTTATAAAATCCAATGACATCATCATTTTCGACGTTCGATTTTACGTTAGTTCATGTAGGTTTGGAACTTTTAATTTATATTTTAATATTTTTTATCGCAGTTGAAACACAAAAAGTGCCACTTTTTAAGCGTGTTTCAACCATGCGTCACATTTAAGAATTATTATCTCACAAACCCGTAATCAGATCGAATCCGAATTTTAACACAATATACATTGGAATGTTGTATAACTGGTTTATTAATTTCAAAATTTTGTGTGTTCAAGAACGAATGTTGTTATTATTTTTGTAAGGTAACTCTTTCTCGGCTCGGGGTCGTTGGAAAATGTATTTCTTGGTTGCGTTGTAATCCTTATACATCAAAAAGTTATGCTGTATGACTGTGAAATAGGTAAATTAATTCACTTATTTTATATCGGTTTGTATTTGTACGGAGAATTAAAACATGGTTCACCAGCTAGCCGCTCCGGGAAATGCTATACAGCGTTGCTGATATTGAGCCCATCACTTCCGAGCGAGACGTGCCATGACATGTGATGTAGCCCATCTTGGCAATGATGTGCTGCTTTCACCGGAGCGGCTAACTGGTGAACCATGTCTTAATTATCCGTACAAATACAAACAGATATACAATAAGTGAATTAATTTACGTATTTCACAATCATACAGCATACCGTTTTGATGTATAAGGATTACAACGCGACCAAGAACTACATTTTCAAACCATCCCGAGCCGAGGAAAAGTTACCTTACAAAAATAATAACAACTTTGTTTCTTTGACACACAAAATTTTGAAATTAATAAACCTGTTATACAACATTCCAGTGTATGTTGTGTTAAAATTTGGATTCGATCTGATGACGAGTTTGTGAGATAATAATTCTTAAATGTGACGCATGGTTGAAAAACGCTTAAATACGGGCACTTCTTGTGTTCCAAATGTGATAAAAAATATTAAAATATAAATTAAAAATTCCAAACCTACATGATCTAACGTAAAATAGAACGACGAAAATGATGAGGTTATTGGATTTTATATAGGTCTATCGGTTACTTCACAAACAAACTTCAAACTCGAGTGCACATAATAGTTTGGTCGACAGTAGTTATGGATGGGAGGGTCGCAGACTAGAACTGTAGGGGTAAACCAGGGTTAAACAGATTGCCTTGGATGTAGGGTGTGGTAGCTATGTAGAAATGAAACGATTAGCTCAGGAGAGGGATACATGGAAGGCTGCATCAAACCAGTTAAAAAACTGAAGGCTCAAACAACAACAATCAGGAATTTTAATTACTTAGAGAGGCATGTGGGGCAAAAGGGTCGTTGGAGAATTTCAATCCCTGGGATGTAACACTGGAAGAGACTGCATAATGTACATCAGCGGCCAAGGTGAGCGATGTTTAACTATAGGTCTATTAATAGGGATATGTTTACCTTCAAATCATCAATTAGTATGGCCAAATTACATCCAGAATAGCTTAAGTAAGAATACATTTAATTCCCCATATTCCGATAGATTTGCCATTCCAGTGTGCAAGAGTGCAGTTCCCTCTTCAAACAATATTCGCAATTTCTTTAACAAAGCGCAATGACACACACTTAACAGTAGCACGTGTACATTTAGACAAAACAATTTTTTTCCCATGACCAACTGTATGTGGCGTGCTCGCGAGCATCCGGACAACAAAATCGTTATGTCTCAGCAGAAGATGGCAAAACCATAAACGTAATTTTAAAATGTGTTAACATAATGTAACAACGAACCCTGCAGACGTTCACAACTCGATAAAATTCCCACTTTTCTGATCATATCAATATACTGTATGTATCAGAATATTCAGAATTAGAATGGACACACCTATAGCCGCGATTGCTGTAATAGAGTAGACCAATTATCAGCAATAATGCATCGTCCCCATTGTCTTGATCGCGGGCGAAGCCGCGGGTACCTGCTAGTATAACAATATAGGGATAGGGATATAATATACCTTCCGTGCCACACCCGCACGTGTACATCGCGTAAAAAATTCTAGAGTACCCATTGATCCCCTTAAGCGCATTATATGTATTGATGAATTTTACTGCTTAATTTGGTTCCGTTATAACCTTATAGCCATTTGCAAACTATCTCAGTAATGTAATAAATGGAATTGTATTGCGTCTTACAGCAATAGATTGACCTGTGAGATTCTGTCGCCATAGTTACCGGCTTGCATTCTTTCATTCTTGTATTAAATGAAATTAGTTTTCTGGGAATATTTCAAAAACTGTTGGTTTTAGGGCCTTAAAATGTGGCTTTCGGGGGCCCCCGAGTTTCCTTCCTCACATAGAAGGGCTGAAAATGAGCTTTGTCTCGCCCTTCTACGCCAATTTCAGCAAGTATTTTAAGGGGGTAGTTGGTAGCATGCTGAGCTTCTATGCCCAAGATCGTGGGTTCAAACCCGGCCGAAGTCGTCGGATTTTTTAAGAACGTTAAAAATTCCTCAGTATGCCTTCCTTCGGATAGGAAGTAAAGCGGGCGGTCCCATGTCATTGATTTATGGCAAGTTAAAGAACCTTCCACAAATTACATCAGTGTGAAACTAAATTATATATAAGTTAAACAATTGACTAACGTTTTTGGTTCCCTAAGTTCGTCGTCAAGAGCTGACTGTGGAGGCATCTGGTAACTAACGTCTGAACTAGTTGGTCGTTGACGGTGGCGTTTGGCGGAAAAAGTAGGAACTACTTGGAAAAATTGAATGTCTGCAGTCCTTACTTGAATTAAAACATATGTACACACTAATACAGTGATCACAATTAACACCGGTTATCAGACAGATTCTACACACACCGAATGTACGCGGGGCTACATGACCACGTTGTCGCAGCCCCTAAAGTAAGGAACCAACCAACCAACCCCCTTTTAAGAGATGTACAGAGAAGAGTCACATCAATGATTGGTGGTGTGTCTCTGAAGTATATCTGTACCAAATTTTACGTTGATCCAACCAGCCGTTCTCGAATATAAGGGAACAAAGTTGTCCACAGACAGACAGTCAGACAAACAGAAAGACAGACATACAGTCAAAAAAAATCGCGCTCATCCGTCATTAAACAGCCTAAAACGCGTAAATAACGCAAATTTCCTTATAAATTCAGAAAAAAAAAACAGACAAACTTTCATTTTTATATACAGAGAGATAGAGATAAAGGCCGACGAGATAACACCAATGAACGGAGACGCACAACTGTGTAAGTAAACGTTGCAAATAAAATTGTCTACTGTCGACCAAAATATTATGTGTACTCGAGTTTGAAGGTTGTTTGTGAAGTAACCACTATACCTACATAAAATCCAATAGCATCATCATTTTCTTCGTTCTATTTTACGTTAGTTCATGTAGGTATGGAATTTTTAATTTATATTTTAATATTTTTTTATCGAAGTTGGAACACAAAAAAGTGCCTGTTTTTAAGCGTGTTTCAACCATGCGTCACATTTAAGAATTATCTCACAAACCCGTCATCAGTTGGAATCCAAATTTTAACATAATATACATTGGAATATTGTATAACTGGTTTATTAATTTAAAAATGTTTGTGTGTCCACGAAACAAAGTTGTCACCATTTTTGTAAGGGAACTTTTTCTCGGCTCGGAGTGGTTTTAAATGCAGTTCTTGGTCGCGTTGTAATCCTTATATATCAAAAAGGTATGCTGTATGATTGTGAAATGCGTTAATTAATTCACTTATTTTATATCGGTTTGTATTTGTACGGGGAATTAAGACATGGTTCACCAGTTAGCCGCTCCGGTGAAAGCTGTACAGCGTTGCCAAGATGGGCTCCATCACGCGCCATGGCGCGCCTCGCTCGGAAGTGATGGGCTCCATATCAGCAACGCTGTACAGCATTTCCCGGAGCGGCTAGCTGGTGAACCATGTCTTAATTCCTCGTACAAATACAAACCGATATAAAATAAGTGAATTAATTTGCGTATTTCATAGTCATACAGCATAACTTTTTGATGGGTAAGGATTACAAAGCAACCAAGAACTACATTTTCCATCGACCCCGAGCCGAGAAAAAGTTACCTTACAAAAATGATAACAACATCCGTTCTTGAACACACAAAGTTTTGAAATTAATAAACCACAGTTAGGCTATACAACATTCCAATGCATATTGTGTTAAAATTTGGATTTGATCTGATGACGGGTTTGTGAGATAATAATTCTTAAATTTGACGCATGGTTGAAACACGCTTAAAAACGGGCACTTTTCGTGTTTCAATTGAGATAAAAATATTAAAATATAAATTAAAAATTCAAAATATACATGAACTAACGTAAAATAGAACGAAGAAAATGATGATGTTATTGAATTTTATATAGGTCTATTGGTTACTTCACAAACAACCTTCAAACTTGAGTGCACATAATATTTTGGTCGACAGTAGTGCATGCTAATTTATACAGGGTCTTTCATATAAAATAAGAACGCCAAGCGGCGGATTTGTTATCCGCTTGTACGGTGACCTTGGCCGAGCTTGTGGAGCGCCACGGCCCCCTGCTGTAGTATTGAAAGCGCGCGCATTGTACATACGAGGGCTGGTTGTTTCTTTTTTCTTTCCAAATTCCGTTGGACTGTATAAAAAGAACAGATTGACATTACCAAACTTGACGTTGCAATAAGCGTGCAGGTGTTCAGTCGCCAGTCTAAACCTAACATGGTGAAAGAACAAGTGTATCGAACAAATCCTCACACATTGGAGGAACTGAAAGAAAACATTAGGCTGGCAATCAGAAACATAACAGTGGCAGAACTCACTCGCGTCAGCCAGAATGTGGTTTCCAGATACAATACCTGTATAACCCAGGAAGGACGACACTTTTATAAGGTAAGACTCAACGACTTATTCGTTTTTGAATGATGAATTTTTGTTTTTCCGTAAATTTTAGTTATTTTTATAATTATTAGATTTTTTTGTTTTATTAATTTTCGGTCTTTCCACCTCTAAATTTTAAATTTCATTCCAAATTTGTATACTTTAATCTGTGTTAAGAGGGCAGATGACCTCGTAGTTCCGCCCCTTAAAACAACAATAACTAACTAAAGTAACATTTCAGCATTGTACACCCGCTTAAAGCAGGGGGCCGTGGCGCGCGACAAGCTCGGCCAAGTTCACCGTACCAGCGGATAACAAAGCCGCCGTTTGGCGTTCTTATTTTATATGAAAGACCCTGTAGTCAATTTTGTTTACTGTATTACATAGTGCTCTTTTCTAAATTTTACACATGTGTATATACTTTTTTACTTACATAATAATTCATAAACCTTTAAGACCAAAGAGCCTAACGTATAACGAGATTCAAATTGTGAATCATAAAAAATACACCATGACCAGCTCCGCCAACAGTAGCGAAATTATTTTTAGTGTAAATTTAAACCACTACACAGTGAACAGGATCTGATGATGGCCACTTAAGGGTCAAAACGCGTAAACCTAAATTGCCCATTTAATAGTGATAATTGACTAATAGGCTACATGTATTTTTTCCAGGAGTGTATTTAGGCCTACATATTTTTTATCTTGTACCCCGCCCATTCATTGGGCAATTCGTGTTGACCGATTGAAGAGCTACAAATGACAATCACTTTGCTTAGTACGCCTCATTATAGTGCTCCTCTGGTTTTTAGCCTACTTTCGATTTTTGCAAAAAATGAAAGTTCACTTATGAGATCAACACAGGGCGAAAAATTGTGTCTGTATGTGTGTGTGTATGTGTGTGTGTGAGTCTGTGTGTGTGTGTGTGTGTGAGTGTGAGTGTGTGTACTCTGAATGTCTGTCCCCCCCCCCTATCAATTCGAACACGGTGAAACCGAATTGAACGAAATTTGGTACAGAGGTAGCACTAGCAAAGGGCACCTCAGTGTCATACTTTATATCGCCGCCATCTTTACCAAAACAGAATGGCGGCCACTCAAACGTTCAAAATATAAAATCAAATTACGGCTAAACTAATCATCCGATCTCTACCAAATTTGGTGACAACATACCTTTATATAGGACGCGTCTTCCACATCGACCATGCCATTTCAGGATGGCGGCCGTGTGAATTATGCAACCATTTTAATCAATAGCTTAAGACCCACCAATTCCGATTATCGAGCCTAGGGAGGTTTAAGCTATCCTGAAGGTCGTGATCCGTTATTTATTATAATTTAATATTATAATATTATACTGTATGAGTGGCTTAAAAGAGCTGAGCCGTCTGTGTCACACGACAAGATGGCAGCTGTCCTCATGTGCCTGTCTTATATTTCAGTAGTTTCAGTATGTTGTATGTGATATACCCTACTGATACAATAATATAGACTTTGTATGAAATGATCTTTAATGAAGATGTACTGCAGTGAAGAAATCGTTTATTTAAGTCATTATTTGCCAACAGGTTGTATCTAATATGTCAGTTAAGAACACCACGATGTTAGAGATAGGGTTAGCTCTGGGCTAGCGTGTTAGTCTGCCACGCAGTTGACTGGGGATCGAATACTGCTACAGTTGACTTTTTTTTTCTTTCTTGAATTCTTTTACAAATCATGTGCACGAGCTCTTTCTACAGATACTGAATAAGATGTCATTTAGCTCAAAGGAGAGGCTAATGTATACACTCGTTTATTAATAAAATCACAGCCCCAGCATCGCACATAAACAGATTACATTAGGAAAAGGAGAATAGAAGAACTAGATTCACGTTGTCATTAACCACAGCCTTCTTAATGCCTCTGTACGGTGCTGTCCTCTTGTGGGTTATGTGAGTAATATTGTTCCAAACATACCGCTGTGTAAATACCTGGCCTCCTGAAGTATGGTAATTTTGTAATACTGGTAGTTCAACTATTAGCCACGATCGCGCTCCGATTACCTTTAAACACTGCCAGCTGGATCGCCTCCCTCTTGGCTATTTTAAACTGCCTACTCATTCAACACCCATAGGCCTCTGCCATCGTATTACATTACGATGGCAGTGCATAGGCGTACAAGATAAAGATTAATTCACTGATAGATCGCAGCACCAATCTACTGTGATCGGCGCGGATTTTTAAAGGGGAAGATACCCAAAACGAAAGATTCTTAACTTTGCAGGTTGGCTTAATATAGAGATTAACGGACGTGAATGCATTACAATAAGTTAGTAGTTTTGTTATTCAATCATCATAAAGTATATAATAATGATTTTGACACTTACTGGTTAATTATCAATATAAAAGAAAACAAACACTACATGGTGGTAGAGGTGATTGAGTTAGGGATGAGGACAAAGAGTCATTTTTTTTTTATTCGTTTACCCTCCAGGTTGGTGGAACCCACGGACTCAGCGAGGGAACTCACCACTACCGCCTCTACGGGCAGTGTCCTAGAGCGGGGAACATCGAATCGGAAGGGATACAACTGGTGAGGTGGGATTGACACCTCGCCCAGGCGGCCTAACCTGCAAAGCGAACAGGGGCCTCATGAGGGAAGATAAAGGATGGTTAGGATGGATAGGCAAGGAAGAGGGAAGGAGGCGGCCGTGGCCTTGAAGAAGGTACCATCCCGGCATTTGCCCGAAGACAAAGTGGGAAACCACGGAAAACCACTTCGAGGATGGCTGAGGGGGAATTGAACCCTCTCTACTCATTTGGGCCACCCGAGGCTGAGTAGACCCCGTTCCAGTCCTCGTACCACTTTGCAAATTTCGTGGCAGAGCCAGGAATCGAACCCAGGACCTCCGGGGCGGCCCTAACCATGCTGATCGCTACGCTACGGAGGCGACCATATATATACCCATACATTTAGGAGAAAGTAGGCTATATGTTCTTTGATGAACATCTTGTTTTTGTTAGTTTTAGCCCACATAACTTATAGTGGCACTATTTGAGGATCCGATCAGCATCCGGGCTGAGTACCCAACCGACAGACAGATATTTGGGTCAATTCATTATAAAACATATTTTAATAATTTTAGTAATTGTAGACTATTAATAATTAATTTTATTAATGATGCCAATGGCCATTTAATTTCCTTTCAGGACGGGTCGGGGAAGGGATTTTGGAAAGAAATCAGCAGTGGACCTATTGAAATGGTATCGTCCCTTGATTTTCCCGGTGGTAAAAATGGGAATCCACGAAACCATTTTCAGGTCGGCTGAGATGGAATTCGAACCCACACTCTACCGATGCCAGCGAGATACGAGGTAACGAATTATCACTCTCGCCCACCGTTGCTGGTTTATAAAACATATTTTCTCTGTGAGTTTTTCAATAATTCTGAAGCGGTTTGAAATAATGTGATTTCGAATTTGATTCACTTTAGATAACTAGGCTATGTGGTGTTCTTGTGAACGATGTCGGTCTTGAAAGCAACAGAGGAAGTAGAGACACCTAACGATCCTCAATTCTGGAACAGGAAATAATCATTCTGAGGGTGGTAATCTAATGGTTGTTTTAAGAGGCAAAACAGTTAGGTCATCTGCCCCTAGAACAATCAGTCTCGTGGGGATAAGTCCCGCCTCGTCCATCCAAGAAGTGATTTTCAAGGTTAATTCGGCGGATCTGATGAAGTCTAACAGTCACTTTTCTGGCCAAATGATTGGCATTGTTGGACCAATGGAGTGTGTTATCCAATTTGATAGATTCTTCCGTTTTAGCACATTCCTGATACTGTATTTAACTACAGATCCAATTACGACTGTGCTATTGGAGTTAGTTCTTGTTGTTTTAAGGGGCAGAACAGCGAGGTCACCTGCCCCGAACTATTGGAAGAATGAGGCTTCTTATTAAACGAATACTAAACTTAGACTATGTTTGTAGGGTACCGGAAGCTATTATCAATTTTAACAGTGCCATTCCTCCAATAGTCGTAAATAGATCTGTAATTGGAAATATCAGGATAATAACAAAACCAAAGTTGGTGGCACCACAGAGAGCCTTGAGCTACCAAGCGATCGCTGCCCAGCCATTTGGTCTACAGATTGCAGGCTGACCCATGGTCAACGCGTTGGGTCCCCTCAGCCGCTAATCTTTGTTTCCTTGATCGGGGCGCTGCCTCACCGTCAGACAGCTACTCAATTGTCAGCACGAGGCCGAGTGCACCCAGCTCTAGTCCTGACTTCAGTTTTTTAAGTCCCTGACGGAGCCTCCGGGTGAGATGCAAGCGCGTTTCTCTTACACCACGAGGTTAGCTACTAACAATAATAATAATAATAATAATAATAATAATAATAATAATAATAATAATAATAATAATAGTATGGTCTTAGCTACCTCAGCTATCTTTTGTGTTGGACCCCGCAGGGGCTCATGGCTAGTGAGACGTGGGTTGGCGACCACGGGGTCCAGCTGAGTTCAGCATTACTTCCACTTACTTGTGCCGGGCTCCTCTCTGTCATCTTTCCTATCGACCACTCTTGGTCAACTCTTGTTCTTTTCCGATCCCGACGGTATTAGGGTATCCAAGGCCTAGGGAGTCTTTTACTTTCCCGCCTTAATAGGCCCTTGTCTCATCTTTACTGATATCCTCATTCTTCGAGGGGTCAGCTTTTTCTTTTCATGATATCTCCTGTCTTCTGCACAAGGCCCTCAAGGAGGCAGGTTGTGTTTAGCCCCACTATGTATGGTGCACCCTGGATATTGCTACACCCTCAAGGGCTCACGGCTGGCGAGTTCTGGATTTGGCGACCCCGAGGGATTCCAGAGCAAGGTCAAGTATTCCCCCTCTTTCCATTGCCTTTGGGGCAGAACCTCTCCTCTTTCCCTTTCCTGTCTGCCTTTCGTGGCTCTCCTGCCTTCCGGGTCCCTCAATTCTCATTATTCGAGTGTTGAGGGCATTTCCTTTCCTCCTGTCTTTTATTTACATTATTCTCCTTTTTGTTTCCCGTTTCCTTTTCTAGTTTGTAAGTCAGTAGTTCATTTTCACTATCATCCAAACCATTAGGGCCGATAACCTAGATCTTAGGCCCCTTAAAACAACAATTATCATCATCATCATCATCTTTTGTAAAGCCTCCGTGGCTTGGGCGGTAGCACGCCGGCCTCTCACCGCTGGGTCCATGGTTCAAATCCCGGTCACTCCATGTGAGATCTGTGCTGGACAAATCGGAGGCAGACAGGTTTTTCTCCGGGTACTCCGGTTTTCCCTGTCAAAATTTAATTCCAGCAACACTCTCCACTATCATTTCATTTCATCTGTCACTCATTTAATCATTGCCCCAGAGGAGTGCGTCAGGCCTCGGCAGCCGGCACAGTTCATATCCTCGCCGCTAGATGGGGACGTCATTCATTCCATTCCTGACCCGGTCGGAGACTGGAAACAGGCTGTGGATTGTCATCATCATCTTTTTTGTTGGAGCCAATGTTGACGTTACGTTTCGCACTGCCACCGGAACTCTACTGGACAACTGTGGCTGAAATGTAATTAAACTTGTCTTCCGATCATTAAATGCGATTGGAGAGTGATATCGTATTATTCGGAGTGCCATGAATTTCAAAACTCCCACTTCCTTGGCATGGAATCCAACTTGTGATCTTGTCGGCCTCGTGATGTAGTGGCTAGCATTCTCGCCTGTCAACGCGGAGACCCGGGTTCTATTCCCGGCTAAACTAAGAAATTTAATTCTGGTCTGAGGGCTGGGACGGGGTGCAGTTGGCCTCGTGAGGGAATACAGAGAAGAGGCGGGTTCGATTCCTACCTCAGCCATCATGAAAAAGATTTTCCATAGTTTCGGACTTCTACTCCAGGTAAATCCTGGGATGGTAGCTTACTTTAAGCCAAGGGCGCTTCCTACCAAATCCTACCTCAATTGCAAATACACACACTACTACAGACAGTATAGTGACACATGTTATCAGACAAATTCTACACACACCCAAGTACACGGGCTACAGTCCGCCTCGTTGTTTAGAGGCTATTCTCTTGGCTGTCCACACGGAGGCCCGGGTTCGATTCCAGGCTCTGACAAGAAATTTAATTTTGGTATGTGTGCTGGAACGGGGTACACTCAGTCTCGTGAGGCAAAACTGAGAAGAGGCGGGTTTGATTCTTACCTCAGCTATCCTGGAAGTAGTTATCTGTGGTTTCCCACTTACTCCAGACAAATGCTGGGATGGTACCTAAGTTAAGAAAACTGAGAAGAGACGGGTTGGATCCCTACCTGGTTTTCCATGGTATACCACTTCTACTCCAGGCAAATAAGGCCGCTTCCTACTGTACCCAATGGTAGTGGGACACAGGTTATCAGGCAAATTGTACACACAACCAAGTACATGGGATGCATGACCATTTTTTTTTGTCGTGTGGCCACCTGAGAGGCCGAGTGCAGGCCTTGCTATTCGACACACGTGGGCGACCTGCGCGTCGGGATGAGAGATGGAATGGATGAAGATGAATGAAACTGGGCAAGGATGTGGAAGGAAGCGGCCGTGGCCTATCAGAAGGTACCGTCCCAGCATTTGCCTGGTGTTGAAAATGGGAAACCACGGAAAACCATTTCAAGGACGGCCCACGCGTCTACCGTGTCAGCAGAGAGCTTGGTCCCATGACCTAACGCTGCGCTTTAGCCAGCTGAGCCAATGCTGTCGGTTGCATGACCATGATGTCGCAAAGTCCCTTATTAATCAACAACAACAACTAGAACAAACTTATGATCTTGAGGTGGACACTGACTCACCGCTGTCAACACCAGGTTTTGAACCAGTTTCATTCTTCTAGTTGTAGTCGTAAACCGTGACTCAATGGCTAGTTAGTTGTTCGATGCTTGAAATCGTTGTGATGAAGTCATCTCAGCCCGCCCCTCAGAGGTATGATAAAGGTTGTGTGAGGCGGTCTCCATCCCACGGGGAGAAGGAAGGCGTAGTCGCCTCGCCGGGCTCCAATCCCCGCCGCACCACGTCAGCACTATGTTGAGAGTTATGACGGCTACGGGAATTGGGCTGTGCCCAGCACGTGCTACTAGCCGGCTCAAAAAGATACAGGCACAGCACTCACAAGTAGGTGTGCGGCGACAAATATTCCGAACGCCGCAACAAATTTTGCTAAATCTAGGGCATCGTAGCTCTTCCGCTGACACTGTCTATATATTCTTTTTCTTTAAATTATTATTTTTCCGTTTCTTTTTCTTGTTTTTTGTTTTGCTTTTGTGTTTATATGTTACACATAGTCAAATTACAATCCAACTTCTATATCTCGAATTTTCGATATATCGGAGTAATTTTAATTACCAAGAACATCATGTTGAGAATATAAACCAATTCTCCTCAAGAGGTAAAATATCTGGTTTCGATCTCCTAGGTGCTACGTATGATAAGGTTTATGGTGTGGCAACGTATGTACGGAGCAGTATAGAAAATGCATACCTTCTTTGCATTAATAACACTGAAAAAAACCATGAAGATGTCGTGTATAGATTATTATGTAAACGTGTATATGGACGATATTTGTATTTGTGCAATGTGATTCCAAAAGCTAAACAATTAAATTACCCTGCGAAGTTCTACAGAATTATGTTATATCGCATATCTCTACATAGTAGGCCTATACAGGTTGTATTTGATATGATGGAAGTCCTTTACACTGGTGATAGAAGATGGTATTCTAAGCAAATATCTTCATGAAATTAAGTCGGATCTTAATTAGTGTAGGTGGAATTAAATCACAAAAATCGTCGGTCAATATCTTGGAAACGGGCTTTCACTTCGTTCCCCTCAGCAGCAGAGCTGACTTCTCCCCGTCTCCCTCTCCTCCTACGCTGAGGAATGTTGACCAGAGTCTGCAGTTGAGTGACCTCCTCGCCTTGTCTGCCAATGACATTGAAATACACAAACCGAGCCTATGAACAGCTGATTCACACCTTCATGGGGAGTGGCTACATGCCTAGTGATGGTGGATCTGTCTAGGATTTTTCCAGCTTCATGAACTATGCATAGAAAATAGAAATCCTAAAGATTTAGTAAATTAATTTAAGGAACTGTTGGTCTATCTTTGTGTGAAGATAGTGCAACAACTGTAATAAACTTATTAATAATACTAATAATAGTAATAGTAGGCTTTTAGACACACTAACTTCTTTTATGTTTCTTTTTGGTATGTCGAGTTGCCAGACTTTAATGTACGTAGGATTTCTTGTATGTGCCATGAAATCCATGGAGATGATCTTATTAGATCCCATTCATTTACTACATGACTGAACGTAGATCGCACCCTCGGGATGGTTAGCACTCTACCACCAGAACTACACATGCTGACTCTTATTATTATTATTATTAGACTATTATTATTATTATTATTATTATTATTATTATTATAACACTGTATTATAACAATGTATTTGTATTTTATTTTCATTTTCGTGTATTTTCATATGTATTTACATTGTTGATGGACCAATAAATCAATCCTCCCCCCCCCCCCCCCCCTCTCCAGTTAATGGCCACCCGAGGGCTGGAGATGGGATGGGACAATTCACAATATGAACATGTGGTACCATACTAGTATTAAATCTTGGAAGTAGGTTTCCATGGGTTCCCACTTCTACCCCAGGCAAATGTCGGGATTGTTCCTAACTTAAGGCCACGGCCGCCTTCTTCTCAATAATCATAACCGCTGGCTGTGCAGCCCATGGAGGGCCTAGGCCTACCAAGCGACCGCTGTCCAGCCATTTGGCCTGCAGATATTAGGGTGACGCGTGGTCAGTGCATCGGGTCCCCTCGGCCATTAATCTTGATTTTCCTGACTCGGGCACTGCCTCACTGTCAGACAGCTACTTAATTGCCCTCACGAGGCTTAGTGCACTGCGTTACAGCCCTCACGTCAGTTTCTAATATCCCTGATGGAGCCAGGAATCGAACCCAGGGCCTCCAGGTGAGAGGCAGTTGCACTGCCCCAACACCACAGGGCCGGCGCCTTCTTCCGAATCCTCACCTGAATTACAAATACCCACATTACTACAGAAACCACAAAACACAGGTTATCACACAAATTCTACCCGCACCCAGCTACATGGGGCTAAATGACCAAAATCGCCAAGCCTCTCAAACAAAACATCAAGTTTTTTACTTCCGTCCTAAATGCCTAGCTCTGAACAGACTGCGGGATGTCGGAATTTTGTCACACTGCATTTCATTAAGAGAATGTTTTTAGTATTTTCAGAAACTAGTCAACAGAAGGTCCGACACGGACGCCAATGATACATCAGGGCTGAGTATCGAAATTATTTTATACATGAACATCAATCAATGAATTCCACACTTACAAAGTAGGCTACACAATACTACCGGTCCTGACGTCCCAAGCAATTGCGTGCGTTGTCAACAACAACAACAAGAACAACGGCAATGCACATTTTCTTACGAGACGGTAGAGCTCATCCTCATAACAGCTGATAGCCTACCACCCCTCAAGTCAACCGGTAAGGTCAATGCTCCGATTACATAACAACTTCCCCTTCGCGCGTCGTCTCTCCTGGCTCCGCCTCGTTTACCCCAGCCTGCCGCACCACTTTCTGCCTGATTAGTTTCTGAAATAACTAAAAACATTGACTTTTTAATGATTAATTATCAATTTCAAGATAGGTGACAAATTTTTTACCTAGGAAGCTTAGAATAGTCTCTTCTATCACCAGTGTAACGGACTTCCATCATATCAAATACACCCTGTATATAAGGGCTGGCTGCGTGGCTCAGCGGTAAGGTTCTCGCTTGCTGGGCCCTAGGTTGCAGGTTCGTATCCTGGCGTAGTCAGCTGGCATTTGAGGGTGCGCAAATGCGAGATAGCCGTGTCAGTAGATTTACTAGCACGTTAAAGATCCCCTTCGGGGCAAAATTCCGGCACCCCGGCGTCTCTAAAAGCCACAGTAGTTAAAAGGGACGTAAAACCAATAACATTATTAATATTATTTGCTTCATAGTATAAAACAAAGTCCCCGATTCTTCGATATAACTGATAATCTCAAGAACCACTGGATGGATTTTGATGCGGTTTTCGCCATTCTGTTAAGGATTTCTCGAGAAAGGTTTCTGTAGAAAAACATTCATTTATGGCCAAAGGAAGACGAGCAGTAACGATTCCAGTGAATCGAGTTGAAGAGAAACCTGCGGTCCGTGGGCCTTTTAAACTTACGCTGGGTAAGCCGTTAGAAATATCCATATACTGTGCCCATTTAACATGAAATATGCAAATCACAGTATGCCAGCAATGCTCAAATCGGGATTTTCGGGGTTTCGGTATGTTCTCCCACTCTGTGACTTACACATTTTGGATTAAATAGAGGATGCGCTTCCAAAATAAAAACAAAATCAACTCCTATTATAAAACATTTAATTAACCAAATATATGGCGCTACAAACAAATTAAACAAATAAACTACTGACCAATCCTTCTAACTTGTTCAAAGTGAACAATGAATACATAAAATCAAACAAATGTTATACTAAAATCCATGGTTTCCTACAAACCAACAAACTTATAATTCTTTTCACTTCCATAAAGTATCCCTTTTAAAATTCAATACAATCACGAGCTCCAATAGCTCGATACTTTCCACTATAAACTGGGTTATTCTTTACACATCTCAATATCTATTTTATGAGTTTCTTATAATCAAAACAATATATAATCTTATTTAAAGTAATTGTTACTCCTTTACTTAAATTTTTAGGCTTTTCACAATGTTCTCATGTTACCACCTCTCTCAAGTTAACAAATTCACTACAGTGATTGGGAAAAATACTTGTGTACTCCCGAGTTTTACAAGACTACTTGAACAAAGTCAAAAATTATGATCACTCCCGAAATCTAATTGTCTTCACTGAACTCGTGAAAACCTACATCAATATACCATTACATTAGGGATTTATATTTATTATTATTTGTCTTAAAAGACCATCATCTCATAAGAAAGCAACGATCTGAACTTGCAAGCGGTAACTTCCATCTACAAGAACCTCGGTTCGAATCCCGGGTCATTAACAAACTCTAAACACTCATGGTGTATTATGACTTCCAAACAGACGGTCACCCGACCTACCACACTTTCGTTAATAGTAAGGGTCGGACCGTAACACTCAGCTTGATTTATTGTCCAGGAGCACGACCCCAAGTCTCGCCCACACGGGACGGCTACACTCTGATTTAAAACAGCTATTTCTTATACACAGTTCTCTGAACAGACCTGGCGCTTCATTCATTATTTTTAACAACATTATTTAGGTTCATAGACCACTTTCGTAACCTTGGCATTTATTAATTATGAAGTGTCCTCATTGATGGGTAAGAATAATTCAATACAACAACAATATTTAGGGGCTTCACACTGCCTCGGGAACTACATCCCATACTGGAGGACTTTACAACATTCGCGACTTAGGGCGACCTCTGTCTAACCTGCGCTCATAATACAATAAATTCGCACCCTTTTACAATAAAATAACACACATGGCCTCGTGATCTACATCACTATATGGAGGACTTATCATAGCTCAATTACCGCAATCAACTGCCCCTCATAATTAATTTACCATGTATATTTAGGTTCAACGCCTTCCTAGCGTGACAATTTACTTTAATGCGCTACATTGCGCTATACATTACTTTAAGGCCAAGCGTCTTCCAAAGAACTGATAAATTCAAAATCAACATTTGATCTATATCTCAATTTTTATATTAAACCTCTCCCGTGACAATAATCGCTATACTTTAAGAACATGTATTCACACCATGTATTTATACTTTTACAGGAGCTCAACAGCTACTACTTTCATATAATTCAACTGAATCTTCATTTATATAATTTTTGTCATTATTATTATTCCGCTTGCTTTCATAACATTTATCAAATACACTGATATTTTATTTCATATATTTCCTCTAAGGGATTTCTTCATTTCACATAATCATTTTATAATTTCTCAATTTTTATTTGTTCAGATCGCGCTCTTATTCTGTTATCTGTTATTCAAAAACATCCCTTTCTCTCATTCTCAGGTGGATTGTACACAAATATTTCCCAACACATAACATAATAAAAATGGTTACTTACATGCTCTGATGGTCCCCGACCGTACTTTCCAACGATGTTTCATTTCGACCACTATTTGTGATTAAGCCATCTTGCTCAATTCCATTTTATACATTGACATATCTTGACACACATATAACTTATATACCTTAAACACTGGTAACATTTTAAAATACAATTCTGTATTCTTCTATTATACACAATAAAATCACTGAAAAATTACTATACTAACACAAATTTTATATATTTACATTACACTGATTCTAGTCACTGAGGCTTTGGTTAGGCCTTACACACGTGATTTCTTGATTCCCCGTCTCCAAGGGTGAAACTAGTAGATGTCGGCTTCCTATCTGACCAGAATATGAAAGTCTCGAACACACTACCCCTCCCTGGAATGGTACTTCTTCAAATCCGGTTTCCTGACGATCGGCTATTATTATTATTAGCTCGAAATTGCTTCTTTCTAGACACTATTAGTTGGTCTAGCGAAAGTCTGTCTTGTTCACGGTCTCCCAGATACTCTATCGGTGACCTATTATTTTCTAGCATCTAATGCTCCTCCTTCAATACGTAACTTAGTGCTTTTTATAGTTCGTTTGTTTCCTTGAAACAACGTCTCAAATTAAATACTCACTTCTGATTATTCTGTTCTCTAATTCCTATCTTTTCAGAATACTATGCGGACCTTATTTTGTCCGACCCTGATCGGGTTCTTTAACATTGATAGAATGTTTGTTTTGTTATTATGGTACTTCAAAACGTTACGATACTTTCGGTCGTTTAAATGAACTGTTATTTGAAGACCTATCGCCTGTTCTTTAAGTTCGAAGCCTACTTTGACTGTAATACTGAACCTTTTACTATAAGACTGATACTGGCGGAACTAAATCCTGTATTAGGATTTTCCTAAGTCTTCACACGGCGATACTTTGATGATACTTCTCGGCCACTCCCTTCGGGTGCACGCTGGTTGTCGATACAGCCGGACGCCCCCTCTCGGGCTCTCGGAATAACTGCATGTTTGGTCTGGCTCTGCCAGGACTTTTATACTCTTTGTCTAAAAAAAGATAAAATCGTTGTCTTTTTCATTACCGACTTTTGAAGTAATGGTCGCACACTATTAAAAATTATATCTCTTGAAAACTCGTTTTCTAAACGTAAACTGACTTCTTTGCACATGAAAATCGATCGTGCAGTTCTGAGATATTAAATAAAATTTGGTCTTCAGCTATGTGGGGGTTACAGTTGATTTTTAATCCCCACCTCCTCGGGTCTCGGGGAACTTTTAATGACGTATGGCCACGTTTGCACTTCTTTCCTAGGCAATTTTTATAACATCTTTCTCCACACAAAAATCTCTATTCCGAAATGATTCACAATGCTGTATTTCTTTAGTTAATTTTATTCTTGCAAATGGGTTAAATCTAATTCTTCTTCTTCTTCTTCTTCTTCTGGCACAGCTGCGCGGTTGCCATTTTCCTGCAACGTAAGAGCAATTTCCGAAACATGCTCGCAGTCACTCCGACGGAAAGTTCCACTCGTTCTATTAATAATCGTGACCGGCTCCTTATCTATGCGTCATGCATGATATCATTTCCTGGCCACCTGGACCCTAATTCTTACACAACGTTATGCTCGCCTTCTTGTATAAAATCTTTCTATGTTCCTCTGAAGACGGTATATTTCCTTCCTTCCTTTTACCAGAATACATGGATTCGACCCCTTGAACCAATGGTACATGGGTTCAATACTAAGCTATGAATGTAAGAATTGTTCAGCTTGATAAGTTCTACAAAAAATTCCACGTCCGAATTTCACTATATTTAATACATCGCCCACTATAAGTGTTCTTACGTTTTCATTTCTTGCAAAACTCTCCATTCAGTGGACATTTAAATTACTAGGTTCGGAGCGAGTTTAGGAGCTAGCGAGTGAACCTATCACCCCAGCTTGGTTCAGCATCAAACTGTCGAGTCGTGTCGAGTTAAGATTTCAGAGAAGAGTAAATGTGTTTGGATTTCCGCTGTTCTCCTCGACTTTTCTGAGTTGCATCCGGGACCTGTCGTCCCTGCGCCTTTTAAGCTTACGCTGGATGAACCGTTAAAGTAGTTTATTCTATAATTCAAAGTTCTATTACGGTATTCAAATATTTCGACAACTCGAATAATATTTTGTTCCCCAAACATAAAATATGTGTCTTTAACTCGAAGTTGGGATGCCAATGCAGTTGAATTACGCTCTTTAGGTGTCACATGGGAATTAAAATATTATTTCAGTTGTGAAAGCTACATGAACTGTGTATTTCTGTCAGCAGCTTATTCTAAAGTACAGACAGCAATGTCTGAACACGAAACAAAAGGTCAGTGCTCGCAATGGCATACTCAAGAAGCTGATCGGCAGCGCCTGGGGAGCCAGCCCGCACATCCTGATGACTTCCGGACTTGCACTGTGTGAGTCAGCCGCTGAGTATGCCGCTCCTGTTTGGAACGCTTCAGCACATGCTAAGCAGGTTGATACTGCTGTCAACAACACTGCAAGGATAATCTCGGGATGCCTGATACCAACACCAGTGCACAAACTATACCCTATTGTTGGAATAGCCTTACCCAACATCCGGAGGGCCTCTTCTGCGGACGTCGAGAGAACAAAGCAGGAGAATGACCATCGACATCCATTATATGGTCACCAGGCAGCAAGGTCTCGCCTCAGATTCCGCAAGAGTTTCCTTGCTAGGACTCTGCCGCTGGAGAGAACACCAGAGACAACTCGTTTCAACAGATGGAGGAGCTCACTGTCCACAGACATGTCACCAAAGGAAGAACTGGCTCCTGGCGCCGACCTACCTTATCCTGTGTGGAGGCCCCTCAATCGCTTAAGAGTAGGTGTCCCTCGATGCAAGACCAACCTGCAAAAAAAGGGGGATCCTTCCAGCAGACGCAGACACCTCTTGTGAATGTGGAGCTGAACAAGACCCAAGCCACCCTCCTGGACAACCCATGCACAATGGAATATGTTTTTAGAGGAAGTAACAAGGCCATCGCAGATGCAGTTTTTTTTTGATCTGTTAACCGGACACGGAAATGAATTGAATGAATGACGAGCGGCTTATTATGCTCGGTAATCCAGCTAATACGTTGTCAACCATTATGAAATAAACACAAGATGTTTAGCGCTATGCAGGAGTCACGTTTTTGAAAGAAACGGAAAATACATGCAGTAAAATTAATCAAAATGTATCTGCAATATTTGCACAACAACGTTTAACACTAGTTGGTATACTTGCATGAGAAGACCCAGTGACAATAACAACATGGCTATTTAGTTAGTTGTTGTTTTAAGTGGTGGAACTGCGAGGTCTTCTGCCCCTTTTAACACAAATTAATTTATACAAATTTGGAATATATATTTAAATTTTGAGGTGAACACCTAAATGTGAAAAGACCGATAATTAATAAAACAAACAAAAAAACTAGTTAATTCTGTCTGTTAGGTAGTCATCCCGAAGGCTGGTTGGATCCTCAAAAAGTACCGCCATAAGGTTATGTTTGTAGATACCCACAAAAACCTATGGCAGCGCTATAGTGAGGCGTAGGCTACTAGGCAAGATGTGGAGTGGGGGTAGTTTGCTAATGCTTTCCTTACTGGGTCAGAACAACAGTACTAACCCCATGAGTAGAACCTTTCATAGCATCCACAGGCACTGACTGTGCCCTGATTGTCATTACTAAGCACCACCCATACCCCAGTAGCTTCCATATAATCACAGCCATGAGTGAGACTGAGACAGTGGTGAAAAGCGACATTTTACTCTAGCCTGTGCCAACAGACAAATGCAAATGTAGGCTACTGCATTCATCAAGAGATGGCAAACAGGCCTAACTAGTTAATTATAAACAAAACAAAACAAATACGGGGAAAAAATCAGAATTTAAAAACAGAACAAAATCTTTGAGTGAATAATCACTGGTAAATTTAGATTGATGGCCCTAACCCACTCTCACTTATAAAGCGGATGACGAGATCAGCAGCCACCACGTCACCAGCTAGCCTAATATGAGTTTGATTGTCATCTGCAAACCAAGATTTCTTCGTAAGTCAGCACACACTCGATTAAAATGTGGGCCACGGTAAATACGGCTCCACGGGTACTAAATGGGGGGCCTTCTCTTCTTATCAGGTACGAGTAGGTGGATCTTGCATGAACTGTCCTGAACCTACGTAGCAACAGTTGACTATTTATGTATTTGTGATAACTGAAGCCCATTTATTCATGAAGTTCTATATCTCGACTTTTCGATAACTCGAAGTATTTTTGTTTCCGAAAGCACTTCGAGATATCGAAGTTCGACTGTGTTTTGTAATGAAATGGATTTGTATATTTATAATATGTAATATTTTCTCTCCTTGCTTTCATTTCAGTTGTAGCTGAGTGAACAAAAATTGGTAATTTCTGTTTACTGTTAGACTTACGTAGATATATTTTGCATCTCATATATTTGCATATAGGTCCATAATTTTTGTCATACTATGTTCGCAGTCAGTTGGCAATTAAGGTTGTGTAAATGCGAGGGAGCTTTGTCAGTAGATTTATCCGCACGTTGTAGATTCCCCCTCGGGGGGCGTATTCAGATATCCCGGCGACTCTAAAATCCACAACTGTTAAAAGAGAAGTCAAATAGCCTAAATAAAAAATAGCATTATTATTATTATTATTATTATGATTCTTTCTTTCTCCGTTACGGTCTTCTAAGGACCACGAGCCAATTTCAATGTTTAGTCCTTTGGTGTTCTTTCTTCTTGCCACAGCTCTCCTTCTTCTTCCTCCAGGACTCCTTCATCTTCACACTATGCATCTTCTTTCTCTCTTCGGACCATTTTGAGCCTCTTTTCTTTTCCTTCCTTCCATGGAACCCTTCCATTCCCAACACTTTTTTCCTAAGCATTTCTCTCCCTATTGCATCTTATTCTCTTATATTGTTTCTTTCTAAATACTTTTTAACTTCTTGAATCCAAGTTGTTGTTAATTTCTTGTTCCAAAGATATTTGAATATCTGTTTGGTTAACCTGTTGTCATTCATTCTATATAAATGTCCAAAAAATAGCAATCGCCTCTTTTTATTGTGTCTGTTATGTTTTCAATGTATTATTATTATACTTATTATTATTATTGTTTATTTTGCGCATGGGCTTACACATTCTCAGCATATTTGCTGGAAAGAAATCATTTACAATCCAAGATATCGTATATATCATAAGGAGCAAACTCTTGGTGACTGCTTTGAGTAGTAGCTTTATACTTTTCCCCCACTCCTTCAGGCCTGATTGCCCAAGAACAGCCTCACTACGTGACACGTAGAAAGTATGACTGTTTTCTGCATCAGTTTGAAAAAGCCTGGGTCCAATTTCATCTCTGTGAGCGATTCCTTTAAGTTGTTGGGAATCACGCCAGTGCTGGAGATGATAATAGAAACTGTCCTGACCTGTGCCATGTGCCATTGCTTCCTTAATATTATGAGTATTATTATTATTATTATTAGTATTTCTGACAGTGATATCTAGGTTCGCTGTGGTGCGGATATAGTTTGCATGGCTGTGCGGATAGTGGATAAGCTGCGGATAATATTTAGAGAAAATTTGGGGATAGTTTTTAGAATACAATCCGAACTTGTTGAGTATCATTACTAGGACCCAGATGTTTATGACATATCATATTTATCCGTTATACTTTTTCATGACAAATGTAAGATAATTTAAGCTAATCTCATTCAAATTATGTCATACTCATTAAATATAATTATCACTTCGAACAGGAAAGGGTTGCAATTCTGGCTGTGCAACATTCATTTTAAACATAAGCACATGGTATACAAAGCCTAAGGGAACAACTTTATCCTCAAATGTCTAAATATGTTGCTTTAGTAATGTATTTAAATTAGAGTGCCATATCCCCCCGGGGACGTAGGCGACATGAATTAGAGCTCTTGACTTCGTCAAGGGATCACAAACTAGGCATCCCAAGCCAGAGTTTGCGTGTGGTAAGGTGGCCAGTTCCTATCCACTCCTCCTCCTACCATAGCAGGTTCCCATTTTGCGTCACGAGGCTGGGAGACCCCATCCGTACCAGACCATACCAAGACTTTAAAATTCTTGGCTGAGCTGGAGATCGAAACCAGTGCCTCGGGGGTGACAGCCAACAATGATAGCCACTGCGTCACGAGGTGGTCTTTTTGTAATTTAGCCTATGCTTTATTTAATTAAAAAGTGACAGTCAGTCTGAAAGACTAGACTTTGTATCATTTTAAATGTTAAAAATGCTGAAAAATGCTAGAAAGGCTGAAGGCTTCCCGCGTCGCTCGAAGCCAAAGACTCTTGACATGTTAGAAAATTATCTGCATAATACTTATCTTGCTTTATAATACTTTACCTTGTTTCAAATTACTCGCGAACGGCAAGTGCAAACCAAGGGCAAAGCAAGGTCAAGCGCCCTGGATGCCGTCACGCTTACCAGAGCGCGCGTGGACGTGCCCCTTCCATCCAGTCTAAAAAAATCCTCTCGGCACGCCAGAAGGCGGAGGTAGATTTCACCGGGCAAACTAGGGGATAGGCTATACTAGGCAAAATATGCAGGTTTTCGTAGAAGGATCAGAACTCATGTATTGCGAGAAAGTATTTTACAATGAAATTAGAGCTCAATTAACTTTTCTTTCGTCTTACTATTGTACCCATGTGAGTAATCTCGATGGTAAATATGCATCTGCCTCCAGCTAGCATCAGGTCTCAGGCGCGTGCCGTTCCCCCAAATGAGCAGTGCATATTTTGGATTTGAGGCTATAAGGTATCAACTCTACAATGATAAGGCACAACTCTATTCTAAAACTTTAATTCAGTAAATAAAATCATGGCTTCAAACACAAAAACAATCCCAAAACCATAAAAACAAAGCAAACAAAAAATTTACTTCCCCAATCCACAAATAAACAAAAATGAAATCATAATAAAATCATATTAAACTACAAAGCTGTACCCTTAGGTGAACTTCATAAAGATATTCTAGTGCGCTGATGCACCTACGACTTCAATACAAACTGTACATTAACATAACAGTCATACAATGTGACTTCTTTAATATCACAAATTAATTATTCCTTAAACCTCTTGGTTTTAACAATTATGTGTGCCGTGTGTGTTTTGATTTTCTCTTCTCACCAAACAAATGCTTGCATGCATTTACCTATTCGGACGTTGCACCGCAATCAACGTGCAACTCCATAATTATGTAAGCTACCCCTCCACTTCCTCTATTTATATGGTTCCACTGCATGCTGTATGTGATTCCTACACAAACGTTACGTTATAGCTTGTGTCGGATGGTACAATTAGATTACCTCGCTCTCGTGGCGATTGGCATCTGGTAACCAACTTCATAACTTGGTTTCAGTGACAGTACAAATACATCGTCTAACTATTCGTCAGATAGCTAAAATAATGAACCATCAGGATGATCTATAATTATCCATGTGTTCCTAAACCACATGGCTACATTACTCAACATAACAATCTTTCAACACATGTCAATTACCAGGGTCTAAAATCTTTTCCTTTCAACTTGCCTTGACGGTTCGAGTGGCCGCCTGCAGACCCTCGGCTAGAGGAGTCGGTACACAATAGAAAGTGGGATGGGTGTTCCACCAATTACCTCGACCCTCCTTAAAGGTTTGAATGCTTTCCTTTCTAAGCAGTAAAGATTTACAAGACAAATACTGTTGTCTGACCGACACACATATCCCAAAGGATCTTAATTGACTATTATGCAAACAGGTATTGAATGAGCTTTTATAATTACTCCTACGCAGAGGATATAATAATTACTGGCCTCACACGGGTCCGTTCAACATGAAGGTTCGGGGTTCGTAATGCATTAGTCTAACGGGTGACCGATGTCTCAAGTAAAATATAGGCGCTCACTGCAGCTGTCGCCATGAGTTTCGCTACCACGAGCGGAATAACTCAACATATAAGTTCTCGGGAAATCATAGAGTTTCGAGGTGTCCTCGTTTTCCTCGTCTCTATCACAGGATTCCAACCCGGAACACTTTCATATCCTTCCTCAGAGCTAGGGTGCACACTACAACTCTGGCATAAAATTATATCTCCACTTATGCCCATGACATCGGAGATTTCATACGTAGAATAGACCATCTGGCCCCTTACTCAATGCTACGACCTCCGACCTATATTATTAAGAGAAATCTATCAATTACTCTATAAGCTTCTCACATAAGCTGCAAATTCAATTCACTAAAAGCTCTTTCATTACTGGCATCATTATTGAATATATGCAATATTCTGATATAAAACTTCTTTCCTTAATTACTGTAATGTAATCTTACTGTATCATCTTACTGCTTAGATTGATAAGTCTTGCAATTAGCGTAAATCTCTCGCTTACAACATTTATTTGTTTCCTGATGTGTTCATTCATACTTTTAATATTCATTATTATTATTACCGTTAATCTCACTGACATAAATGACCAAAATCATTACTTTATTATTATTCTCACATAAATTACCAAAAATCCGAAATAGCTAAACGTCTTAAAACTCGAACAATCGCGTTCGTTACATTTACATAACTGATTGCCATTCTTAATTCATAGTGGGAATAATTACTCCACTTAATGATGCAAACTAACATCTCAACTCTATAAAAATCAACACAATAATGATTAAACATGGAGGATCTCCCTCCTAAACTGATTTTTACTGGCATCTTTACGGAACCACAACATGCAATGGCCCATATTTCTACATAATCATAACTTGTGGGGTACTTACATTTCTATAGGCGTCTATGGTGGCTCCGACCAATCATATTTCTCCATTTCGCCCGCCATTAGCAGGTTTAACGCGACATATTCATCTTGAATACACACATTTTATTACACATAATTTTCATCAACAACACGACACGTTGCATAACTCTCAGGAAGCTATCGCTCCCACACATGTGAAACACTTATCTAATCACTACTTTAAAGGATATTTTACATATGCTGTACACTTAACACACGTCACTTTATACACTTTTCAATGCTGAAATTCCCTAGCAAAGATCGAAATTGCAGGTGTCGACGGCATCTCCCGTGCTCCTATCAACTCCTGATTGAAAGTCTGGTTTACCTGCTCTTGGAATTCACCAACAGTTTTTATATTTCCTACTCCTACGGTAAGCGTCCTGCGTTGCATAAATATGCTAGCTCCCGTCCTGAGTGTTATCATCTGGTACTCTCATGACATTACCAAACACTTCGTAGAGTTTCATTAGCGCATTCCATCGTAATTACACATATACGATCAGTCAATACTTTATACATTGCGCTTCACACTGTCCAATACTTTACACAAATAATTATTTACAATAGTTCTGCCAGTAGTCTTATACGGTGCTTCGTAACTGAACACGCCATAGTTCGTACTGCTGATTATGCCTATAGCACGACTATTATTCATACAAGCTTATTAAATGCTTCATTTACATGTACCAGTCTTTGTTCGGCGTCTATTATGAATATGACCGCCATGCGTTCTGCCTTGACAAACTTGCTTCAAACTGGCTGTAACTGACTGAAGATTCACTTGAAGATTGCCCGTAACTTACTTGAAGACTGCTGTAGACTGCTTATATACTGTCTCGTACTGCTGCATATTGACTGCAACTTCCTGCAATTGTGCTACAACTGGGTAACTTCTAACGTAAACTGAGCGTGAAGACTGCGTAAGACTGCAACTTGCTCGACTGTAACTGGCTGTAACTGGGCGTAAACTGCACGTGAACTGCGCGTAGACTGAGCTTGAACTGAGAGCTCCTTCAAGGGTCTCCTTCCTTATATCAGATTCTTACTGAAAGTAGGGCGAAATCTTCCCGCGTAATCTTGGCTCCTCTCACAGCGTGATTCTGGTCTCCAAACCATGATCATTGGGTTCCTCTTTCTTCACAGATCCCAAAACTATCTGCGTGCAAAGGAATCGCTCGTCCAGTTAATTAATATTAATTCCTTTCTCCATAGCGTGGGACGCTATCTTACGGGTATTCCCCGGCAACATTCTCAAATCTATCCGCGAACAATGGCAGTTTTACAGTCCTTCCGCACTTCGTTAAATATGCGTCAATTTCGCAGGTAAAAGGCTCTAAAATTAGCCTCCTGCCAAAAGATTCACCTGTAGGCAACTCTCATCTCAATTCGTTGCTCCAATCACGAGTAATCAATGATTTTCCTGGGCATCTCTCCCCCCCCCCTACTCAAATCTATTCTCCGTCGGGGAATAACTGGGTCATTATTCAGGCCTCCACCCTGCTCCAGACGACAGAATGGGGTCACAGAGATGGACATGGCTCCACTGGGGCCCTCCCACAATCCTGGGCTAATTTGTAAAATGTCAACTCTGTCCTCTCCGTGCTTCAAGCCTCGTATAGCCTACACCAAGTAGTCTAATAATGCTGTAATCTGCTCATTATTCCCTGCATTATTTTAATAAATAATGTCATTGCACCAAAATCACACCAGTGATTAAATATACACTTCTTTCGAGGGGTTTTTACCATGAAACTGCCTCTACAGATCTCTGGTTCGTTCCCTGGTGGAACCTTTATACTGAGATCACAGTCTCTGAGAACCACGTTCGATTCCAGTCAGCATAACCGCCTCGGGTTCATATTCCCCTTGCGAAACTTATAAAAGTCAATTGCAAGTGGCTTATATAAGTAACCAGCTGACTGTCTACCACTGTCTGTGTTTACATCTGGGGTCCTTCACCTCGTCTGGCTGCGAGTAGGTTAGTACTGTTCCCCCTTCCACACTCGGCCTTCTTCCTAAGCTGTTCATTCTCCATGCGGAGGGTCGCGTTTATTGCTTCAACCTCTCTCGCCACACTGACCATTTCTTCATAGAATTCTCGCAGACACTGGCATCCTTTTTTTCTCTTCGCTAACACTGGGTAAACTGTCTGCTTCTCGTCCCGTCTTGCCGTTCCAACTTTCAGGTCTGACTGCTTGGCTGACTCCGCTCTCCACGTTGAGTTGGGTGTGCGTTACTAATACTTCTTCTTGTTCGTCGAATTCTTCTGGCGAGTAATAAACTTTTAAGTTGGCTACGTTCATAACGACCTCGTTTCCATTCTCAAGATGCCTTAACCTGTATGCATTGTTCTGGAGGTCTCTTATCACCTCGAACGGGCCGTGATAAGCAAAATTGAACTTTTTATACTTGCGTGCCTCTGGATCTGAACTGGCGGGTTTCTTAATTAAAACTTTCTCTCCCACGAGAAGCGGTCTATGATACCTCTTCGCACGATTTCTTCTCTGACGTCTCTCCGCCTGTGCTTTGAGATATTCAAAGGTTCGTTGGATCCTCAATTCTCTACCTGGCTGTGCGTCTACTGGCAATGGAATAACACCGGTCCACGGTCTCTCCGGTCTTTGATCCAGATGTAGAGTCACGGGAACCTGACCTGTCGCCTCATGTACAGTATTATTTATACAGTATTCAATTACTTCTAGAAATTCTATCCAACGCCAATTCTCCTCAGAGCAGTAGATCTTCATGTATTTCTGGATCTCTCTCATTACTCTTTCAACTGGACTTGCCTCAGGATGGCGAATGGTAGATAAAATCTGCCTAATTCCTAGAGTTTCCAGTTCTCGACGAAATTCTGCACTTGTAAAGCAACTTCCGTGGTCCGAGAGAATGTTATCCGGCTTCCCAAGAATCGGAAAAACTCTCTCTTTCAGGCGCTTCAAGACCTGTTTTGAACTTGTCTTTTGTATGGGGCATAACACCACCATTTTCGAAAATACATCCATGGCTACAAAAATGTGTCTATTGCCTCTACGTGCTCTAGGCAATGGTCCAAAGTTGTCTATACTCAATAGCTGCCTTGGCTTCTCCGGTAACAACGGGATAGGTCGTTGCCTCATTAAAAAGGGATTTGGCTTTACCCTCTGGCATAGATCACATGTCCTAATAGCATTTCTCACCGTTTCTCTCAATTTTGGCCAAGTAAATGCTTCCTTCAACAGAGCACAAATTTTATCTATTCCGGGATGTCCAAATGCTCTGTGGGCTAGCCATACCAATCTCCTCTGCAAAGATGCAGGAATTACAATCCTTTGACGTGTATGATCTACATCGTCCCACTTGTGTAATATCTGATTATACCATATATATTCTGTTGCCAATGCCTCCGCCTCTCTGTATACCGCAGTTCCCCTTGCTAAGCGTCCCTCAAAGTAATCGATCATCATCTTCAACCATGGGTCTTCGCGTTGTAGGTTGGTAAGATTCCTTAAGTCATCCAACGTCTTCTGATCTCGATTCTCAATCTGGACAGCTAGTGCTTCCTCTTCTCTAGGGTAACGACTTAATATGTCCGGTATTACATTCTCTTTCCCTGGACAGTATTCTATTTCCACATTAAATTGCTGGATATACAGGGACCATCATGTCAATCTCTGGCTAGACAAGTCTGTTTTTAACAAAAATGTTAAAGCTTTATGGTCTGTTCTGAGGACTATTTGGAAGCCATACACGAGTTTGTGCCAAGATTGCAACGCGTACAAAATCGCGAGCAACTCTATCTCTGTGATCGTGTAATTCTTCTCATGGGCTTTCAGTCTCCTGCTTATAAAGGCGATAAAAACTTTCTTCTCAGGCTGGTCAACATTTTCCTGGAATAGCATCGCTCCAATCCCAATAAGTGATGCATCCGTCTGTATGATGAACTTCTGGGTATAATCCGGGTATCCCAGCTTCACATATTCCAAAAGCATTTGTTTTGACCTCACGAATGCTTCCTGACATTGCTCCGTCCAATTCCATCTGCCGCCTTTATTCAATAGGTCCTGCAGGGGTGCTACTGTCGCAGTATAGTTTGGGCAGTGGTTCGAAAAGAATCCAATTACTCCCAAATACTGTCGGACGTGCTTTACTTTCGTGGGTCGAGGGAAATTTCGAATTACCTCCAATTTATCTGGGTTAGGCTTCACTCCATTTGCATCAATAACATGCCCTAGGAATTTAACTTCCCTCTGACAGAAGTGCGATTTCATGATATTAACCTTAAAGTTAGCTTCTCGAAGGTCATCTAGCAACTTCTTCAGGTCTCTCATGTGCTCCTCCAGAGATTCTGATGTGAGTAGAATGTCGTCTACATATCTGATGGTACTCTCTTTAACCTCATCTGATAGATTGCGATCTAACGCTCTTATCAGGGCTGAACCAGCTGTTTTCAACCCAAAAGGTAGCCTTAAAAATGTGAATGTATGTTGATCAAACATAAATCCTGTCAACAGACTAGTTTTCTTCTCTAATTCAAGATGATGGAAACTGGATGTGATATCCAAATTTGTGAATATGGTTTTCCCTTTAAACTTCCTGAGGATCTCTTTAATAGGTGGCACTTGGTCAAATTCCGGAATAACTCTCAAATTTAAGCGTCTCAAGTCCAGGCAGACTCTGACAGATCCGTCTGTCTTTGGTACAATTACCAATGGACTTACATAAGGCGTAGGTGTCTTCTCAATAACACCGGCCTCCAACATCTCCTGAATTGCCTCTTTCACTTTAGCATAATGCTTTTCTGCTATAGGGTAGGGTTTCTGCCTAAATGGTGTCCAATCACTGACTTGAAAAGCATAAGTGAAGTTCTTTATCCGACCAGGTCTCGAATCAAAGACTTCCTTCTGTTCCAGTAATAACTGCTTTAAATTTTCCTTCTCTTTTAGCCCAATTTTCGCTTCTTCTAGCTTTTCCGAAATATATTCTTCCAATTTGGGTTCCAGATCTTTTTCCAAGTCTGTGGCTAGTGTTTTAAGCTCCTCTTCTAACTGCTCAATAGCTAACACTCCTTCCTCAGCCACCTCTCTGTATGTATGCCATACTTGTTCGCTTGATCCTGGTTCAATCTCATTGAGTGCGACCTCTAAGCCTTCAGCTTCTTCATTCACATGGAACATAACCCTGTCCTGTGCTAGGTCGATTATCACTCTGTATTCCCTGATAAACTCTGCCCCAATAAGTAGGTTATAAGGCAATTTGTTTACTAACAGAAAACTCTGTGAGAAAATAGAGCCTCCTATCTGTAAATCTAGGAATACCTGGTATTTACATATCATTGTTCGGTCTGGAATTACCCCTTTAATTTTGACACTAGAGATCGGTATTTTCAAAATGTTCTCTCTCCGGGCTATTTCATCATATAGAGCTTGTGTCATGAGGCTCACTGTTGACCCCGTGTCTAGCAGACTTCTGACTTTTAATCCTGCCACTCTTACAATTATAATAGGCAATTCTCTCTTGACCATGACCTGTGGTCCTCCTGTATCCTCTTAGTTCTTCTGGTTTGGCTATCCAATTGATGATGTTAATAGACTTCCATCCATCAGTCTCAAACTCTTCTAATTTTGGCGTTTTTTTTTCTTCAGCGCCCGCCCCCTTGGAGTTTCTTCTCTCCTGTTCGCTGCGCTGTAGTTCCAAACTCTTAGCTCCATCTCCATATCGGTCTGGCGATGTCCTGTTCTGCATGACTTCTTGCCAGCGAACTTGTTGTTTCTGGGGCTCATCTCCCCTCTCTTCGAGGTATCGCAAAGAAGCATGATATCGTTCTTCTACCTCGTCATCGAAGTTACTTCTTCTTTCTTGGGGTCTCCAATTTCTATTATTGCCTTCTTGGCCATTGTTACCTCCATTGTTATGGTACGGTTAACCCCTGGTATTCTGCTTATTCCACGAACTTCGACCTCTTCCTCCTTTATTAGCATTTCCTTTGTACTTTGACTGCCATCTTCTGGGTTCCTGTTCCCATTGCCGTCCATAGGAATCTAAGGTTTCTGTGCTCGTAGCTTTGTTGTTCCTTGGAGCTTGCTGTTGGTCAGTCTGTGTGTTGGTCACGTGGACTTGTTCCACGGTTCGACTCTGACGCATTGTATTTGCTGTGGTGAGGTCCAGTTGCCTTAGAACTGTCTCCATTTCCATAGCAGTTTTCGCATTAGCCGAGATTAGTAGCCTTTGGATCTCGTATGGAAGCTGTTTGGCGATAGCAATACATAGCTCCAGTTCGCTCGGTTTTTGATCCAGCTCTTTAAAGCGACACATCTGCGATATGAAGAATTCTGCGTACTTCGTTGGATTATTAGTACTGTATTTCTTTGCATATAAATCCAACCGTAAATTCTGTTGAGTCGCGGCGTCCCAATATCTCTTCAAGAATGCCTCACGGAACTCCTCAACAGTATCGAAAGTGTAACGGAAGCTGCGAAACCATAATGCGCACTCCCCCTCTGTTAATTTCTCTATAGCACGTAGCCTACGCTCCTGCGGTATTCGTGCATCATTTAGATATTCAGTCACTTCCTTTAACCAATATTTCGGTGTCATACTACAGTGGCTACCTGAAAATTTCCTTGGTTTTTCTTCGCTTGCCCTAATGACGTTTATCACCTGGGTGTGCATAGCATTTTCATGTGGCGTCGATGCCGCAATTGGTACACCTGGCGTCATATAAGGACTTTCCCCTGGGCCTGTAGCATTCCTGCTCATAGGTTGGGTTTCTAAGTCTGCCCACCTTGTTTTCCTCATATCCTCCATGCTGCCTTCACTTGACTTAGGATCTTTCAGAAGCGTTTCCTCCTGTGCTATTATCCTAGTCTCCATTTGATTGTGGCGCATCTCTGCTCTTTCTAGGAGAGTAATGACTTCTTTCTCTATTCTTGTAAGTCTATCTCGGTTTTCCTCGGCTACTTGAAATATTTTCACCTTGTTTTCTTTCAGACTTTGTTTGATATGGGATATTTCATCCTCTACATCTTCTTTAATTTGAGCAAGGGTCTTGTCGCTTGCCTCTGTTTTCTGGCCTTCTCTTATTTCGAGTTCTTCTCTCAACCCTTTAATTTCATCTTGAATGTGTCCATTGACTTTAGACAATTCATTCCGGACCTTGGTGATCTCACCTCTATTCTCCTCTTGCCTTTTGTTAACTATGACAATGTCAGTCTGAACTTGGTCCAGTTCTTGATGAACTTTGCCCATCTGACTTTTCACGTTGCTTACCAGCTCCTTACTTTCATGAGCGATAGCCTTAATTTCGCCTATTTCCTGGCATTGACCTAATATATTCTGGTCCTGTTTCTTGAGGTCACCGTTAATTGCTCTAGCATAGCTTTTCAATTTCTGGTCCCATTTGGAGTCGTTCTCCTCTAATCTCTGGTCTACCGTTTTTGTAAACTCTGCGAACTGTTTCGCTTGGCGTTCGAGATTCGCCTCATTTTGGATTTGAATATCCTTAATGTCGTTAGACAACGCATCTAATCTACTGTTGGTTTCCTCCTGAGCATGCTTACACGCTTGTAAATTACCCTCAAGTTTGGCTTCTATAGCCTCGAAACGTTTATCAGTTTTAACCTGCATTTCCGATACAATGCTTACAACAGTATCTGTTACTTCGGTCTTAATTACCTCTTGCATTTGACCTAACTTATTGTTTAATTCAATCTGGTTATTATTCATCTCAACTTTATTTGCATCTAAACGGTTGTTTATTTCAACCTGATTTGCATCTAAACGAGTGTTTATGTTATCCTGGAAAGCCTTGGCTTCCAGTTTATTCTGCTCGTTAGCAGCATCAAAATGCTGTTTCAATCCTGCAATAACTTGCAAGATCTCCTGCGTACCTGACATTTTACAATAACACACTTAAATATGCAGGCAGGCTTCCTGGAAAAATATGTGGATACGTTTCGAAGAGAAACATCAAACACTGCACACATATTGTGAAGTCGTACAAAACCTGATAATATTATGGTAGATTGTGGATCTGGTATGTAGCGCTCATACCCTTGGGCAATTCTCTTCTCAATAGAGAGATTCTGCATTACATAAAAAGCCTACTGAATTCAAAAATCACTCAAACACAGTTTGAGGCAAAACAATTACTATGGTTTTCCCCATGAAATACCATAAAAAATCTATGGGTTTTCCCTAAATCCCATAAGCTCCACGTACCTGGGCGCCATGATAAATTAGATGATATAATCAGTCATGTATGCCATGCATGTGCAATGCCAAGATCGCTCATATTGCACTGACGCAGGCGGTTCCATAATGAATTAATACCGCTCCACGTTGCTTGGGCCATGATAAATTATGTGATAATTACAAAGGAGTCGTACTTATACATCTATCAAAATTTATATGTACGTATCGGAACTTAACTAGGGATAGGAGCGGTCATTCCCTACTTCGTTAATTCTTACTTTAATAGAGTTGTGTGCACTAGATCTGACCGACTTTAGTTGTACCTATAGTTCAAATCACTGTATAGGACATCAAATCCCATGTACCCATGTGAGTAATCTCGATGGTAAATATGCATCTGCCTCCAGCTAGCATCAGGTCTCAGGCGCGTGCCGTTCCCCCAAATGAGCAGTGCATATTTTGGATTTGAGGCTATAAGGTATCAACTCTACAATGATAAGGCACAACTCTATTCTAAAACTTTAATTCAGTAAATAAAATCATGGCTTCAAACACAAAAACAATCCCAAAACCATAAAAACAAAGCAAACAAAAAATTTACTTCCCCAATCCACAAATAAACAAAAATGAAATCATAATAAAATCATATTAAACTACAAAGCTGTACCCTAAGGTGAACTTCATAAAGATATTCTAGTGCGCTGATGCACCTACGACTTCAATACAAACTGTACATTAACATAACAGTCATACAATGTGACTTCTTTAATATCACAAATTAATTATTCCTTAAACCTCTTGGTTTTAACAATTATGTGTGCCGTGTGTGTTTTGATTTTCTCTTCTCACCAAACAAATGCTTGCATGCATTTACCTATTCGGACGTTGCACCGCAATCAACGTGCAACTCCATAATTATGTAAGCTACCCCTCCACTTCCTCTATTTATATGGTTCCACTGCATGCTGTATGTGATTCCTACACAAACGTTACGTTATAGCTTGTGTCGGATGGTACAATTAGATTACCTCGCTCTCGTGGCGATTGGCATCTGGTAACCAACTTCATAACTTGGTTTCAGTGACAGTACAAATACATCGTCTAACTATTCGTCAGATAGCTAAAATAATGAACCATCAGGATGATCTATAATTATCCATGTGTTCCTAAACCACATGGCTACATTACTCAACATAACAATCTTTCAACACATGTCAATTACCAGGGTCTAAAATCTTTTCCTTTCAACTTGCCTTGACGGTTCGAGTGGCCGCCTGCAGACCCTCGGCTAGAGGAGTCGGTACACAATAGAAAGTGGGATGGGTGTTCCACCAATTACCTCGACCCTCCTTAAAGGTTTGAATGCTTTCCTTTCTAAGCAGTAAAGATTTACAAGACAAATACTGTTGTCTGACCGACACACATATCCCAAAGGATCTTAATTGACTATTATGCAAACAGGTATTGAATGAGCTTTTATAATTACTCCTACGCAGAGGATATAATAATTACTGGCCTCACACGGGTCCGTTCAACATGAAGGTTCGGGGTTCGTAATGCATTAGTCTAACGGGTGACCGATGTCTCAAGTAAAATATAGGCGCTCACTGCAGCTGTCGCCATGAGTTTCGCTACCACGAGCGGAATAACTCAACATATAAGTTCTCGGGAAATCATAGAGTTTCGAGGTGTCCTCGTTATCCTCGTCTCTATCACAGGATTCCAACCCGGAACACTTTCATATCCTTCCTCAGAGCTAGGGTGCACACTACAACTCTGGCATAAAATTATATCTCCACTTATGCCCATGACATCGGAGATTTCATACGTAGAATAGACCATCTGGCCCCTTACTCAATGCTACGACCTCCGACCTATATTATTAAGAGAAATCTATCAATTACTCTATAAGCTTCTCACATAAGCTGCAAATTCAATTCACTAAAAGCTCTTTCATTACTGGCATCATTATTGAATATATGCAATATTCTGATATAAAACTTCTTTCCTTAATTACTGTAATGTAATCTTACTGTATCATCTTACTGCTTAGATTGATAAGTCTTGCAATTAGCGTAAATCTCTCGCTTACAACATTTATTTGTTTCCTGATGTGTTCATTCATACTTTTAATATTCATTATTATTATTACCGTTAATCTCACTGACATAAATGACCAAAATCATTACTTTATTATTATTCTCACATAAATTACCAAAAATCCGAAATAGCTAAACGTCTTAAAACTCGAACAATCGCGTTCGTTACATTTACATAACTGATTGCCGTTCTTAATTCATAGTGGGAATAATTACTCCACTTAATGATGCAAACTAACATCTCAACTCTATAAAAATCAACACAATAATGATTAAACATGGAGGATCTCCCTCCTAAACTGATTTTTACTGGCATCTTTACGGAATCACAACATGCAATGGCCCATATTTCTACATAATCATAACTTGTGGGGTACTTACATTTCTATAGGCGTCTATGGTGGCTCCGACCAATCATATTTCTCCATTTCGCCCGCCATTAGCAGGTTTAACGCGACATATTCATCTTGAATACACACATTTTATTACACATAATTTTCATCAACAACACGACACGTTGCATAACTCTCAGGAAGCTATCGCTCCCACACATGTGAAACACTTATCTAATCACTACTTTAAAGGATATTTTACATATGCTGTACACTTAACACACGTCACTTTATACACTTTTCAATGCTGAAATTCCCTAGCAAAGATCGAAATTGCAGGTGTCGACGGCATCTCCCGTGCTCCTATCAACTCCTGATTGAAAGTCTGGTTTACCTGCTCTTGGAATTCACCAACAGTTTTTATATTTCCTACTCCTACGGTAAGCGTCCTGCGTTGCATAAATATGCTAGCTCCCGTCCTGAGTGTTATCATCTGGTACTCTCATGACATTACCAAACACTTCGTAGAGTTTCATTAGCGCATTCCATCGTAATTACACATATACGATCAGTCAATACTTTATACATTGCGCTTCACACTGTCCAATACTTTACACAAATAATTATTTACAATAGTTCTGCCAGTAGTCTTATACGGTGCTTCGTAACTGAACACGCCATAGTTCGTACTGCTGATTATGCCTATAGCACGACTATTATTCATACAAGCTTATTAAATGCTTCATTTACATGTACCAGTCTTTGTTCGGCGTCTATTATGAATATGACCGCCATGCGTTCTGCCTTGACAAACTTGCTTCAAACTGGCTGTAACTGACTGAAGATTCACTTGAAGATTGCCCGTAACTTACTTGAAGACTGCTGTAGACTGCTTATATACTGTCTCGTACTGCTGCATATTGACTGCAACTTCCTGCAATTGTGCTACAACTGGGTAACTTCTAACGTAAACTGAGCGTGAAGACTGCGTAAGACTGCAACTTGCTCGACTGTAACTGGCTGTAACTGGGCGTAAACTGCACGTGAACTGCGCGTAGACTGAGCTTGAACTGAGAGCTCCTCCAAGGGTCTCCTTCCTTATATCAGATTCTTACTGAAAGTAGGGCGAAATCTTCCCGCGTAATCTTGGCTCCTCTCACAGCGTGATTCTGGTCTCCAAACCATGATCATTGGGTTCCTCTTTCTTCACAGATCCCAAAACTATCTGCGTGCAAAGGAATCGCTCGTCCAGTTAATTAATATTAATTCCTTTCTCCATAGCGTGGGACGCTATCTTACGGGTATTCCCCGGCAACATTCTCAAATCTATCCGCGAACAATGGCAGTTTTACAGTCCTTCCGCACTTCGTTAAATATGCGTCAATTTCGCAGGAAAAAGGCTCTAAAATTAGCCTCCTGCCAAAAGATTCACCTGTAGGCAACTCTCATCTCAATTCGTTGCTCCAATCACGAGTAATCAATGATTTTCCTGGGCATCTCTCCCCCCCCCCTACTCAAATCTATTCTCCGTCGGGGAATAACTGGGTCATTATTCAGGCCTCCACCCTGCTCCAGACGACAGAATGGGGTCACAGAGAAGGACATGGCTCCACTGGGGCCCTCCCACAATCCTGGGCTAATTTGTAAAATGTCAACTCTGTCCTCTCCGTGCTTCAAGCCTCGTATAGCCTACACCAAGTAGTCTAATAATGCTGTAATCTGCTCATTATTCCCTGCATTATTTTAATAAATAATGTCATTGCACCAAAATCACACCAGTGATTAAATATACACTTCTTTCGAGGGGTTTTTACCATGAAACTGCCTCTACAGATCTCTGGTTCGTTCCCTGGTGGAACCTTTATACTGAGATCACAGTCTCTGAGAACCACGTTCGATTCCAGTCAGCATAACCGCCTCGGGTTCACTATGCATATGTTTAACATTTTATTGTGTTAGGGTGACGGTAACCTTCCTGTCATTTGGGGTCCATTTTTATACTTGCGGTCACACCGTCCTTATGCAAGGTTTGGAACTGATGTGTAACTATCTAACAGTCTGTTACTTCTTCACGTCAAATTTTATCTCCCGCAGAGATGTTGGTTGATTCCTCAGTTTAGGGCTGCGACAACGCGGTCATGTAACCCCGTGTACTTTGGGTGTGTGTAGAATCTGTCTGATAAACGGTGTTAATTGTGATGGCTGTATTAGTCTGTAATTCAGGTAAGGACTGCAGACGGTCAATTCCAAGTAGTAGTTCCTAATGTTGGTACCAAATATACCGTCAACGACACCTAGCTGTGAACATGGCTACTAGATGCCACCGCAACCAGTAACTTGCAACGAACGTTGGACTTCCCCTCTAAAGGAAAGCATACTGAGGGATTTTCAGCGCTCTTTGAAAATCCGACGACTTCGGCCGGCTTTGAACCCGCGACCTTGAGCATAGAAGTTCAGCAGCTAGGCTACGTCATCGAAGCCGCTTCCCACATAGTCAGATGGAAAACTGAATGTGATCTCGTTGTCATGGCAACCTGATAGCTCATCCCTCATCAATTTAGAAGCGTTGTCATGGTAACCTCTGATGGCTCTTGGCATTTTCTTCTAATTCCGAAATCATTTTTCTCATCCCTTGGCGTAATGGTGGGTTGTATCAAAAATTATTTCAGACAAAAGATTTAGATAATTATTAGGGGAATATCGTCCATTTTTTACGGTTTTGATATTGTGCCTATTAAGAGAGATATGATTAATGTTTCCTGAAAAACTCACTTTCTTCCACCCCATTGGCCAATGGTTGGTGCTATCAAAAAACTTTTTGAACATAAATTTTTGGTACTTATCCGACACATAATATGAACTTTGAAGGGATTCGATATTTCACATATTAAGAGAGTTATAGTGATATTTCACTTTTTCGAAAAAAAAGCCCCCCATTTTTACCCCCTTCGACCGATTTTGCCCATTAACGAACTCAACCGAGATTTTATAAGTATACATATTGTGTAAAAAATTCAAAGTGGTCGGTGCAAAATTACGGCAGTTATCGTGTCCACAAGAAACTGATATATATATATAGATACATATATACATAAATTATATATAAACTTTTGAACTGACGGTGGTTTTGGGGTCTGGGGGATGTGAAACGCGAAGATATGTCGAAATTTTCCGGAAGTCGAAACAGGGTACCCATTGCAATAGTTAGCTTTCTAATGAAATCTACCTAACAGTTATAGTGGGCGATGTATTGAAGATAGAGATATGCTCTCGCGGACTTTTTTGTAGAACTTTTCATGCTGACCAATTCTTACGCTCAAAGTATATTGATATTTTTAACGGTTTGCCCAGCGTAAGCTTAAGAAATGTACGGACGCCAAGTTTGTTTTCGACTTTTTCACTGAAATGATTACTGCTTGGCTGCCTTTGATCATACATAAATTATTTTCTACTGAATCCTTCGACGAGATATCCTTTACAGAATGGTGAAAACCGCATCGAAATGCATCCAGTGGTACTCGAGATTACCCGTGACATCCAAGAATCGGGGATTTTTGTCTTATACTAACGAATTAGAGATTGTCGGGGAACACATGCACCAAGCGGTACTATGACGTCACACACCTCAGTGCATCTGGGTACATCTCGTCCCGTCACCGTAACGTAACGCCAGACCCCAGCGTAACGACGAAGTCGACAAGATCATTTAAAATGATGAAATATTATTGTAATGCCAGTAGATTCGAATAACAAACTTGCGAATGCGGAAAAAAGTGGTGCGGCTGCGGGGCGGATGCGGATAACAGTTGTACGGATGTGAGGCGGAAGCGGATAACAGTCTTGCGGATGCGGGGCGGATGCGGGGCCGATGCGGGGCGGATGCGGGGCGGATGCGGATAACGTTTTGTTTGTCTGCGCAGTGCTCTACCTATAGATTACATATTATGATTAAGGCAATACATTTTAATATATATAAGGGTGAGATGCTGGAGAGGAGATAGTAATACGCAGCGCATTGTATATGGTTCCCCCACACGTCTCGACACATGAAACATAAGATAAAGCGAGCTTGCTGTCCCATGAGAGATGAAATCGCTTGCTCCTTCCTTCTTCTTATCTCGGCAAACTTTTCGCTCTCACAGCGCACGTTCCTGGATGCCAGAAGACGTGACATTTTCGCAAAATCGAAGCTCTTGGAGGAAAGTTATATAAAAACCCGTATATAAAGCAAAAGCAGTGAACCCGCCCCATCTGCCCTCACCACCCCCAAACCCCTCGTGCCCTGCCTCCGAGAACTCCTTATCATTTCATTCTCCCAGCCTGTGCCTTTTGCTTCCTGTGCTACCAGCACCAAAGACATTGGATTCTCACACGGCCTATTGCACATTATACTCAGTGAGTCAATGAATCATAGAGTAGAGAATCATTGGAGGGAATGTATAGGTGTAAATAAACTCAAACCGAGGGGACATTAAGGTACACCATATTTTGATATAATTTACTAGTCACGTACGCATAGAGTTGGAATTATTTTCGGCGATCATTTTATATTATATTTTATATTCTCCCAGCCTGTGCCTTTTGCTTCCTGTGCTACCAGCACCAAAGACATTGGATTCTCACACGGCCTATTGCACATCATACTCAGTGAGTCAATGAATCATAGAGTAGAGAATCATTGGAGGGAATGTATAGGTGTAAATAAACTCAAACCGAGGGGACATTAAGGTACACCATATTTTGATATAACTTACTAGTCACGTACGCATAGAGTTGGAATTATTTTCGGCGATAATTTTATATTACTTAGGAGAGGGGGTAAGGGACATAATATCACAAGCTGCTGGTCTTTCATCCAGGTGATGTTTATAAGGCAGAATTGTCATACATAATATTATATAATAGTTATTAACAAGAAATATTATATGGCGTTTAGAAATGTGTCCATCTTTAAGACACCGACTATGATGGCGTGAGAGACTCCAAATTGTTGGAAAAGCCAAGATTATTATTATTCATTCCATTCCTGACCCGGTCGGAGACTGGAAGCAGGCTGTGGATTTTCATTATTATTATTATTATTATTATTATTATTAAAATTGAGCCGGCCCCGTGGTGTTGGGGTAGCGCGCCTGCCTCTCACTCGGAGGCCCCGGGTTCGATCCCCGGCTCCGTCAGGGATTTTAAAACTGACGCGAGGGTTGGAACGGGGTGCACTCAGCCTCGTGAGGACAATTGAGTAGCTGTCTGACAGTGAGACAGCGCCACGATCACGAATACCAAGATTAACGGCCGAGGGGACCCGACGTGCTGATCACGCGTCACCCTAATATCTGCAGGCCAAATGGCTGGGCAGCGGTCGCTTGGTCGGCCTTAGCCCGTCATGGGCTGGATAGTGCCAGGGGTTGACTTGATTATTAAAATTGTAAATTTAATCAAATCCTTAATTTATAGACAGAAGCCTCCGCGGCTTAGGTGGCAGCACGCCAGCCTCTCACCGCTGGGTCCGTGGTTCAAATCCCGGTCACTCCATGTGAGATCTGTGCTGGGCAAAACGGAGGCAGACAGGTTTTTCTCCGGGTTCTCCGGTTTTCCCTGTCACAATTTCATTCCAGAAACACTCTCCACTATCATTTCATTTCATCTGTCATTCATTTAATCATTGCCCCAGAGGAGTGCGTCAGGCCTCGGCAGCCGGCACAGTTCATATCCTCGCCGCTAGATGGGGGCTTCATTCATTCCATTCCTGACCCGGTCGGAGACTGGAAGCAGGCTGTGGATTTTCATTCCTTAATTTATAGGCAAATAGCAATGGTGCCCGGCTCCGCCCGGTGGATTTATATGTTTTATGGATGATAATGAATACTACTACAGAACTGGCACATTGTACATAAACTAACAGAAATAACAAATGTAAAAATAAAAATGTAACTTTTTGTGGGGGTAGTGGGGGTGATACGTAGTACGGTGTAATGGACAAACATTCACGTCATTTTCCCGTAATGATAATGCTAATAATGAATAGGGAAACGGCTATTTACTAACTACAGTACTGACACAATGTAATTTACAAACGAATGGAAAAATATGATTAGAAAGAGGAGTAAGTGAAATAAAAGACACCTGCTAGGGCCTATATCTCATTGGCTGTTAGAAAAGTAGAGACCAATAGTGTCGTCAGTTGTCGCATAGCGCTGTAGGAAAATAATCAGAGCACTTTGGAAACCTTTAGCTGTCCCGAGCTCCTCAGGTAACAACAGTGTCATTTAGCGCAACATAGCGTTGAAGGATAAGGATTGGAATAAATGAAAGTAGATTTGAAAGAACCAACGCTTATTGCAGCTGATCTACACCTCAATGTACTGCACCAACACCATCGCACTGATACAGAGGCATAATATATTCATGATGATAACTTTTTTCAGGGACCTAAGAAATATTTTTGTACTAATTACTCCCCGTGACTGCAATTTATAAGCTGCGCAAGATGCAACAATATGTTTGCAATTCTGCACCAGAACACGGGTAAGGGCGGCGTGATGCAGCCCGCTTTGTCAGTAAAAATAGACTCACGAGTATTAAAATATTCTTTCTGTTACACTACTACGTACTACGTAGGGCCTTAAAACGTGTTTCTCAAGTTCCTTTTGTCTGTTATTCTAAATATAGAGAATGGAGAGGGTTGTCCAAAATATCAAATGGACATTGTTACCAGCAGGGTGTCAAACGGTATGTAAAATTCGTTGTAATTCGGTGAAATGGAGTAGCCTGTCCGAAATTTCAAGTAGACATTGTTACTCGTCGGGTTCCAAAGGGTAAATACATAAAGTTTGTTTCAGATCGGTGAAACGGTGTAGATTTATTCCAAAGGGCCTAAATGCAGGGAATGGAGTGGCCTGTCCGAAATTTCATGTAGACAGTGTTACTCGCAGAGTTCGAAAGGGCAAGTATACAAATTTTGGTTCAGATCGGTGAAACGGTTTAGATTTGTGTCAAAGTTCCTAAATGCAGGGAATGGAGTGGTCCGTCCGACATTTCATGTAGACAGTGATATTCGCAGGGTTCCAAAGGGTAAGTATAAAAAGTTTGGTTCAGATCGGTGAAACGGTGTAGATTTGTGCCAAAGGGCCTAAATGCAGGGAATGGAGTGGTTTGTCCGAAATTTCATATAGACAGTCTTACTCGCAGGGTTCCAAATGGTAAGTATACAAATTTTGGGTCAGATCAGTGGAACGGTGTAAGTTTGTGCAAAAGGGCCTAAATGCAGGGAATGGAGTGGTCTGTTTGAAATTTAATGTAGCCAGTGTTTTCGTCGGGTTCCAAAGGGGAAGTATACAAATTTTGGTTCAGATCGGTGAAACGGTGTAGATTTGTATAAATAATAGACATACAGACAAACCAACATTGAGTTTTATATATAGAGAAGAGATCTACACATGCTAGTGCAACAATCATAATAATGCAGGTTATCACAAAAATTCTACACACACACCTATGTATACGGGGCAACATGACCACGATGTCTAAGCCCCGAAAATGAAATATTAACTGTGGATACGATATGATAGAGAATGCTACAGGCCAATAAACCCTTGAGCAACACTGTAAAATGGCTTCAAATACCATATCCTATCTCCAATTTACACATGCTAGTACAACAATCACAATAACGCAGGTTATCACAAACATTCTACACACACACACACATGTACACGGGCAACATGACCACGATGCCTAAGCCCCGCAAATGAAATAACGACTGTATACACATGAAAACTGCAAAATAAAGATAGAAGAATGTAGGAATGTTTGCCACTATGTCTCTCTGATGGGATAGCATTATATTACATTTTGCTAATATGCTGATTTACTGTGCATACGATAGCAAGGAGATGTCAATCGGTCTGTTTTCTCATGTGTCCTTTAGCAAATTTTACCGGACTATCATGATACAGAGTAAATCGTTGTAGCCTAGTGACAACCTGTCCATCAATGGTGCGGCGTTGACTATCATGATATAGTGCTAGTCGTTGTTGCCTTGCGACAATATGTCCTTCAAGTTATCAGATCGGTGAAACGGTGTAGATTTGTGCAAAAGGGCCTAAATGCAGAGAATAGAGTGGTCTGTCCGAAATTTAAAGTAGATGGTGTTACCCACTGGGTTCCAAAGGGTAAGTATACACATGTTGGTTCAGATAGGTGAAACGGTGTATATTTGTATAAATAACAGACAAACAGACAAACCAACATTGAGTTTTATAAATATAGATATTGAGACTTGGAATATTCTTGTTTTGATTTAGGCCTGATTTGATTAATTTTTTTAGCTGTGTCATTTTGAGCAAGCGAAAAATTTGCACAACCCATTAACATGACAGACTAACAAGGCAATAAATAAAATAATAATTTATATTTATATAGGCCTATGAATCGCAGCCGAATGGCCATAGCTAAGTATTTTTGATGGAGCGCCCGAGGGCTCCCAACAAGTTCAATTTCAAGTAGTTCCAACTTTGGCTACCTGACGCCACTGTGGCTGACTCCTAGCGGGGAACGTTGTAACTTGATAGAGCGTTACTAACTAGCCAAATATAACCTAAAAATTTTGCTACACACTACCAATTGCTGTGGTAGGTTCTTTTACGTGCCATAAATCAATGACATGGGCCAGCTGACTTTACTTCTCTCCGAAGGAAGGCTTACTGAAGGATTTTAACGCTCTTAAAAATCCGACACCTTCGGCCGGGTTTGAGCCCGCGATCGTGCTTGGGTATAACAGTTCATCATGCTACCGACTAGCCCACCAAAGCCGTAATAAATTAATAATAATAATAATAATATTTATTAAACAATACGCGGAACTTCTACAGAAAGAAGATCTGACGGGCTACGAGGTGTCTATTCTCTTTCGGATGGGACTCTTGAAACAAAAAATACAGAAAACTGTAATCCCTTGGCGAATCACCTTCTTAACTCTGAATTCCCTACAGATCAACTCACCTTTCAATTGTCTGAACCGAACCCAGATTTTAAACCTCGTTACAGGAGAAGAAATCGAATAAATATTTCTTGAGTTCCAAAATACAAAACTACACATTAAGTTGATATAATTGCCGAAATGTTAAAACTAGGTGGCAGAAACCTTGCTCAGAAAATCCAAGCAATTCCTACAGGTGTCTGGACAAGTGAACCAATTCTTGAAAAATGGAAATGTGCAGTAACCCACCGAATATAGAACAAAGGGGACAGACAATACGGGCATAAATTTCTACAGAAATATTTCCTTACTGGCAGTCACGTACAAAATTCTATCAAAACTTGAAGTGCAAACAGATAATTTAATTAGAGAATGGTTGGTTGGTTCCTCAGTTTTAGGGGCTGCGACAACGCGGTCATGTAGCCCCGTGTACTTTGGTAGTTTGTAGAATCTGTCTGATAACCGGTGTTAATTGTGATGACTGTATTAGTGTGTGCTGTAATTCAGGTAGGGACTGCAGACGATCAATTTCAAGTAGCTACCAAATGATACTGTCAACGACACCTAGCTGTGAACTTGGCTTGCCACCGCAACCGGCACCTTGCGGTGAACGTTGGAACTAATAGAGCGTTAATCAAATCTCACCTACAAATTTAGCTTTACACAATTGTAGTAAGTGGAAGGTTCTTTTACATGCCATAATTATCTGACATGGGTCCGCCGTATTTACTTCCCCTCCGAAGAAAGGCATACTGAGGGATTTTTAACGCTCTTAAAAAGTCCAACGACTTCGGCTGGGTATCAGGCAAGATTTCGCTAAGGCAGGTCTTGAGCAGAACAAATTCTCAATATTAAAACCATCCTGCAAATCCGTAAAGGTACCGACCGCAAGTGTTAACGTGCTACCTCGTGCCTCGCTGGCATCGGGAGAGCGTCCTGAAAATGGTTTTCGAGGTTTCCCATTTTCACCACCAGGCAAATGCCGGGATGGTTCCCTCTGAATTAAATGGCCATTTTCTTGCATTAATAAAATCAAATCCGTAAAGCTAGACAAATTTGATCTCATTTTCAGACTTCAATGACTCCGTATATTAGAAGAATTCAAAGTAGACAGGAAAACATGTGAATTAATTAAACAAACGACAACACTTCAATGGTTACATTTTTAGGTGAAATATCTGTACTTTTTAATGTTAAAACTGGATTACGACAAAGTGATGGACTGTCCCGCTTACTATTTAATCTTGTTCTAGAAAAAGTGACTAGCATAATATATGGGAAAAGGAAGTTAAAGGGACCATTGGCAGACTATGTGGGAACAAAATTCATTTACGATACACATAACTAAAACCAAAGTCAATTAGTCACATACCTACATGGTGTCTTATTAACATAATCGTGTGTGTAAAGGCTCTTCAGTTCTGATTAAATGAAAATTCATTGAGGTATCTTGTAATGGGCAGGACTAAATGGAAATGAAATGCAAACATTATTAAATTATTTTCATCAGCAAACACTTCCCGGTGTCCTTAGACATGCCTTCTAACATTTCAATAAGTTGGTCAATGTCCTTCCAAGATCGAAGGTTTACAATCAAAGATATTGTTCTCCTCACATTTTGATCTCGTCCTTTCATCAGCCTCCACAAATATACAAGTACAGTGTTAATTAATAAATAATTTATTCTGTTCAATAAATCATACATTACAAAATACCCTTGACAATGTTTGAAATGGTTAAATCAGTATTAGCGACAGTAAGCCATTTATTTAACAGAATAATTTCCCCGTCTTTGAGTAGCAGATTGATGTTCTCTTTAGCGCTGGCAAATCTCAAGCTAGAATAGCACATTCGGGTAAGAGAATGATTGAAATTAATGTTCATCAAAGTAGAAAGAGAGAAAGACGACTCGACGTATTCCATTTCCTCTGCCTTTCTATGCAACTGCTATGCTGTATTGCTGCTGTACAACGCTTCAGTGACTATAATATGCCGCTTAATTGTCTTGAAATGAGAAATTCGTTTCTAAGTTATAATTGGATACGCAGCACCGTTTTCCTTAATTCCATTTCTGTCTTCTCCCTCCCTACCCCATCCCCCGTTCCCTTTTCTTACCCTCAATTCATCTTAGAATCTTCTCCTCAGCATTTTGATGATGGGGCATTCCTTGTATATACACACTCACAGTGAGAATGAGTTGCTTTCGGGGAATGTGGAGGGCAAGAACTTGAAAGTGCTCTTCTCTCTTGCTTGCTGTCTCACTCTTGTGTCTCCGTTTCTCTTTCTCCTTGCCTCTTATTCGTGGTCTTAAACCCCTACTCGTCTTGTCTCTTTCTCCTCAGCTTTCCTTCAGGTAAGATTATAAGACATCTTGATTAATGCGGAAACGAAGGCTTTAAAGCAATAATAAGCAAGGTGACAATGTTATAAAGGAAGACGTACTAAAGAGGAATCCTGAATGGCAAGAAAGATGAGAGGGAATGACACAATGTGTGCGCAAACACTTCTGTTTATGTCATTTTCGTAATTTCATAGCGATTAAATTTGCAAGACAAGGCAAGACAAGAAGAGGCTCTACTGTATAAAGGCCTATTAAATTCAAATGAAATTTTAATGAATTGAGGGCAAATCTTACTGTTAATTCCCCAAGTGGCAAATGGAATTCATAATTACATCAGGGAAGACGTGGGAGTGAAGTGTGCGCCTACTGTGAAATGAGAGTATGGCATGTGTAAGTTACGATACGGAGAAAACTCGTGTTTGTCATTACAACACATCTGAAAGTTTATGATCTCATCAGGTGCTTGGGGACGAAGTAATACATTTCAAGACATCTCATTCGTTTGCATGTAAATGAAAAGGTACCATCTCCAGGCTGTTAGTTAATTACATATTCCCGTTCAAACCAGGAACTGACAATTCATAGGCCTAGTAATTTTTCTAACTCAACAGTAAATGCAGATTTAATAACAAATTGATTGCTAGCTTTATGTTAATCAAGATGAATATTGTATTTTGAAAGGTTATGTTTGGTCCACCTTGCTTTATGGAATAGAAGCTTGCTCTTAAGAGGCTTGACGCTCTGGAAATGTGGTTCCATAGAAGGATGTTGAAAATCCCTTGGAGAGATCACATTTTTAATGAAAAGGTACTGCGGAGAGTGAATTCTAAGCTGGAGGTGATGATTACTATCAAATGTAGGAAAATTGCATATCTCGGTCATGAGTTACGTGGTGAAAAATATGCAATATTGCACCTCACTTTAAAAGGAGAAATTGACGGGTATCGAAGAGCGGACAGGATAAGGACGTCTTGTCTTCGGAAACGTCAAGACTGGATTGGCACAAGAACTATTGAACAGCTATACCGTGTTGCTGAAGAACGACGAATACTATCCTTATTGATCGCCAAAGTCCGGGTGACTGGGCATGGCATATAGAAGAAGAAGAAGAAGAAGAAGAAGAAGAAGAAGAAGAAGAAGAAGAAGTGACTCTAAGCCCAATTAAATTGGGGCGTAAATATGTGATTCCTCCCAAAAACAAGATGTTCAGTAAAGAACATATAGCCTATTTTCTCCTAAATGCATGGGTATAGTTATAACTCATTGTCCTCTTCAAGGAGTATAATTGAATATTGGTTGTAGCTTGTTGAAATACAACGTGCTATACGGATATTATACGTTGATTGAATTCTCACCCGAATTATATGTACACACACTAATACAGCCATCAACACAGGTTATCAGACAAAATTCAACACTAACCCAAGTACATGGGTCTAATGACCATTATGTCCATGCATCTCAAATGAAACAACAACAGCTTCCTACCCAAATCCTTCCTCGTATAAAAGTACACACACTAGTAAGCCTAAAGACATCACAGTGACACAGGTTATCAGACAACTTCTATACACCCAAGTAAACGGGGCTACAAGACCATGATGCCGCAAAACTCCTAATGAATCAACAACAAAAACAACAACAACAACAACAGACTCTACCGCGGATCAAGGACAAGGAATTTTAATCGCTGTAGTCGAGTGTTGAAATATGTGGTGTTATAAGTAGACTCTATGATATAATAGTTTTGATTGCAAATACACACTATATATGCTTAGCATTATAACGTGTGAGTTGTTATAAATAAATAATTACAAAGAAAAACGAAGTAAATATATCTGAACCTGCTGGGATTTGATCCAAGTACAAATCCTTCCTCGTATCAAAGTACCCACACTAGTAAGCCTACAGACATCACAGTGACACAGGTCATCAGACAACATCTTCACACCCAAGTAAACGGGGCTAGAAGACTGAAACTATGACTAATCGTAATTTGATTTAAGCTTTGAACATTTGGGTGGCCCCTATTACGTTTCCGTCAAGATGGTTGATTGGTTGGTTGGTTCCTCAGTTTAGGGGCTGCGATAACGCGGTCGTGTAGCCCCGTGTACTTTTGGTGAGTGTAGAATCTGTCTGATAACCGGTGTTAATTATGATGGCTGTATTAGTGTGTGTATCTGTTTTAGGTAGATTTCATTAGAAAGCTAACTATTGCAATAGGTCCCATGTTCCGGAAAATTTCGACATATCTTCGCGTTTCACATCCCCCAGACCCCAAAACCACCGTCAGTTCAAAAGTTTATATATAATTTATGTATGTATATATATATTTATATATATATATATATATATATATATATATATATATATATGTATATCAGTTTCTTGTGGACACGATAACTGCCGTAACTTTGCACCAATCACTTTAAATTTTTTACCGAATATGTATACCTATAAAATCTCGGTTGAGTTCGTTAATGGGCAAAATCGGTCGAAGGGGGAGAAAATGGGAGGCTTTTTTCGAAAAAGTGAAATATCGCTATAACTCTCTTAATATCTGAAATATGGAATCCATTCAAAGTTCATGCTATGTGTCGGACAAGACCCTAAAATTTATGTTTGAAAAGTTTTTTGATAGCATCAACCATTGACCAAAGGGGTGGGAAAAAGTGGGTTTTTCGGGAAACATTAATCATATCTCTGTTAATAGGCACAATATCAAAACCGTACAAAATGGACAATATTCCTCCAATAATTACCTAAAACTTTTGTCTGAAAGAATTTTTGATATGACCCACCATTACGCCACGGGGTGAGCAAAATGATTTAAATTATAAGAAAATGCCAAGTGCCAAGAGAGGTTGCCATGACAACTTTACTTTTAATTGATAAGGGATGAGCCATCAGCAGTTGCTATGACAACGCCACTGCACGAGATAACATTCAGATTTCCATCTGTCTGTGGGAAGCAACTTCGGTATCGTAACTGGTAGCATGCTGAACTTCTATGCCCAAGGTCGCGGGTTCAAACCCGGCTAAAGTCGTCGGATTTACTAAGAGCGCTAAAAAAACTGAGTTTGCTTTCCTTCGGAGGGGTAGTTCCAACGTTCGTTGCGAGTTGATGGTTCCGGTGGCATCTAGTAGCCAAGTTCACAGCTAGGTGTCGTTGATGGTAGTATTTTAGGTAGATTTCATTAGAAAGCTAACTATTGCAATGGGTACCATGTTTCGATTTCCGGAAAATTCGACATATCTTCGCGTTTCACATCCCCCAGACCCCAAAACCACCGTCAGTTCTAAAGTTTATATATAATTTATGTATGTATATCAGTTTCTTGTGGACACGATAACTGCCGTAATTTTGCACCAATCACTTTGAATTTTTTACCGAATATGTATACCCATAAAATCTCGGTCGAGTTCGTTACTGGGCTAAATCGGTCGAAGGGGATGAAAATGGGGGACTTAGTTTTAGAAAAAATGAAATATTGCTATAACTCTCTTAATATGTGAAATATCGAATCCGTTCAAAGTTCATACTATGTGTCGGATAAAGCTCAAAAATCTATGTTTGAAACGTTTTTTGATAGCACCAACCATTGACCAAAGAGGTGGGAAAAAGTGTTTTTTTCGGGAAACATTAATCATATCTCTGTTAATAGGCACAATATCAAAACCGTACAAAATGGACAATATTCCCCTAATAATTACCTAAAACTTTTGTCTGAAAGCATTTTTGATATGAGCCACCATTACGCCAATGGATGAGAAAAATGATTTCGGAATTATAAGAAAATGCCAAGAGCTATCAGTGGTTGCCATGGCAACACTACTAAATTGATGAGGGATGAGCCATCAGACGTTGCCATGACATCGCACTTGCACGAGATCAGATTCAGATATCCATCTGACTAAGTGTGAAGCGGCTTCGGTGACGTAACTGGTAGCATGCTGAACGTCTATGCCCAATGTCGCGGGTTCAAAGCCGGCCAAAGTCGTCGGATTTTCTAAGAGCGCTAAAAATCCCTCAGTATGCTTTCCTTTGGAGGGGAAGTTCCAACGTTCGTTGCGAGTTGCTGATTGCGGTGGCATCTAGTAGCCAAGTTCACAGCTAGGTGTCGTTGACGGTAGTATCTGGTAACAACATTAGGAACTACTGCTTGAAATTGAGCGTCTGCATTCCATACCTGAATTACAGACTAATACAGCCATCACAATTCACACTGTTTTTCAGACAGTTTCTACACTCACCCAAAGTACACGGGGTTACATGACCACGTTGTCGCAGCCCCTAAACTGAGGAACCAACCAACATCTCTGCGGGAGATATAATTTTGAGTGAAGAAGTAACAGACCGTTACATAGTTACACATCAGTGTCGAAACCTTGCATAAGGACAGTGTGACCACAAGTATAAAAATGGACTCCAAATGACAAGAAGGTTACCGTCATCATAAGACAATAGAATGTTTAAAATATGCATAAAATGACGAAAAACAAAGTTAATTAATCTCCAATTATAAAATACTTTCACGCAATAAATGTGTTCTGATCCTTCTACGAAAACCTGCATATTCTGCCTATTTTCGCCTATCCCCAAGTTTGTCCGGTGAAATCTACCTCCGCCTTCCGGCGTGCCGAGAGGACTTTTTTGTAAATTCAAGTGAGGCATGCAACTCTGAATTTTTCAAATAGTTCCTACTTTTGCCGCCAAACGCCACCGTCAACCACTACTAGGCCTAGTCCAGAACTTAGCTACTAGACGCCACCGCAGACGGCTCTTCAACGAACTTAGAAACCTAAGAGCGTTGTTTACATTCTTAACCTATACAATTTAGCTTCACACAGGTGTAATTAGAGGAAGGTTCATTAACATGCCATATATCTATGACATGGGACCGCCGGCTTTACTTCCCCTCCGAAGGAAGGCATAATGAGGGATTTTTATCGCTCTTTAAAAATCCGACGTCTTCGGCCGGGTTTGAACCCGCTATCTTGGGCATAGAAGCTCAGCATGCTACCAACTACGCCACCGAAGCCGCCTCCGTCAAGATGGCGGCGATATAAAACATGACACTGAGGTGCCCTTTGTTAGTGCTACCCCTGTACCAAATTTCGTTCAATTCGGTTTCGCCATGTTTGAATTGATAGTGGGGGTGGGGGGCAGACATACCAAAGCACACACACATACACACACTCTCTCACATACATACATTCACACAGCTTTTGTTCCTGTGTAGATCTCATAATTCTACTCTTTTTTTTTTTTTTTGCAAAATTCGAATGTAGACTAAAAAAGTCCTCTCGGCACGCCGGAAGGCAGAGGTAGATTTCATCGGACAAACTTGGGGATAGGCGAAAATAGGCAGAATATGCAGGTTTTCGTAGAAGGATCAGACCTAATTTATTGCGAGAAAGTATTTTATAATTGGAGATTAATTAACTTAGTTTTCCGTCATTTTATGCATATTTTAAACATTTCTTTATCTTATGATGACGGTAACCTTCTTGTCATTTGGAGTCCATTTTTAGCCTATTTTCTAATTTGAAAAAATAGGCTTATGAGATCACCTTTTGTCCGTGTGTGTGTGCGTGTGTGTGTGTGTGTGTGAGGTGTGTGTGTGTTCCCCCGTAATAAAATCTAAACGGCTCGAACGATTTCAATGAAACTCGGTAAGTTCATACCACTATTCCGGGCGACCTCGTCCGTGCCTTTCAAATTTTGTTATGTCACACCAATCCAACATGGCGGCTGTGCGAAATATTTCACCAGCATTCAATATCTTCGAAACTATTCCCGATATCACCCTGGAATTTTTTACGGTGATAAAGAGAACTACTAGAAGTACACCTATGTAACTTTTGAAAACCTGATAACTACAAAACCAACATTGCGGCCACGCGAATTTGCGACTTTTAAATAGACGTTTCTCGTGATTTAACCAACCAAACGCAATAAAACTTGGAACAGTATATTTTTATACACATTGTAATGCACCGACATCTAACATCGTTCAATTGTCTATATAACCACAAGATGGCGGATGTGCGAAATATTTCACCGGCATTCTATATCTCTGAAACTATTAGCACTATCACCCTGAAATTTTCTACGTAGATAAAGGGCACTACTGGAAGTTCATCTATAAGACTTTCAAAAACTGGTTAACTACAAACTGAACATGGCGGCCAAGCGAATTTGAAAATTTTAAATATACCTTTCTCCCGATTTAATGTTCCAAACGCAATTAAATCTAGTACAGGAAATGTTTATACACATTTTAATGCACTGGTATCTAATTCAGTTCAATTGTTTATATAACCTCAAGATGGCGGCTGTGCGAATTTTAAAATTAAGTTTTTATTACTTGTGTCGTAATCATGCGATCGATGTGAAAGTTTGAATAATGAACCTACGCAATAATTTTCTTTTAATGATACATGACTCTATGGCCTATACATTTAACAATCCAACATCGTGACCATCCGAAATATTTAGACGGCTCTGAATATCTACGAATCTATTATAGCAATCAAACTGATTTCTTAAGTTCATAGGGACTATGACCTTATGTTCACCTATAGGACTTTAAATAACCTGGTGATCACAAATCCAACATGGCGGCGACGCGAAATATAAATATTCACATGGACGTTTCTCGCAATTTTACCATCCGAGTGCAGTGAAACTAGTTACAGTAAATCCTTATATGAATGTTAATCCACTGACATCTAATTTATTTCAATTGTTTCCATAACCACAAGATGGCAGCTGTGCGAAATGTTAAAATATATGTGTTACTTCTTGTGTCCTAATCCTGCGATTGAAGTTTGAATGCTACACGTACACCATAATCTTCATGTAACAGTACATAACTCACGGACCTACATATATAAAATCCAACATGGCGACCATCCGAAATATTTAGTCGGTTCTCAATATCTACGAATCTATTACAGTAATCAAACTGAAATTTTGTATGTTGATAGTGGCAATTAACATAAGTAGGATATATGAAAATAGGCTGTATAGTTCTTCACGGAACTACTTGTTATACTTGTGGTCACACTGTCCTTATGCAAGCTCTCGACACTGATGTGTAACTATGTAACGGTCTGTCCTTCTTCACCCAAAATTATCTCTCCCGCAGATATTTTGGTTGGTTCCTCAGTTTAGGGGCTGCGACAACGCGGTCATGTAACCCCGTGTACTTCAGGTGAGTGTAGAATCTGTCTGATAAACGGGGTGAATTGTGATGGCTGTATTAGTCTGTAATTCAGGTAAGGACTGCAGACGGACAATTTCAAGCAATAGTTCCTAATGTTGCTACCAGATACTACCGTCAACGACACCTAGCTGTGAACTTGGCTACTAGATGCCACCGCAACCAGCAACTCGCAACGAACGTTGGAACTTCCCCTCCTAAAGGAAAGCATACTTAGGGATTTTTAGCACTCTTAGAAAATCCGACGACTATGGCAGACTTTGAACCCGCGACCTTGGGCATAGAAGATCAGCATGCTACCAGTTACGTCACCGAAGCCCCTTCACACTTAGTCAGATGGATATCTGAATCTGATCTCGTGCAAGTGCGTTGTCACGGCAACGTCTGATAGCTCATCCCTCGTCAATTTAGTAGTGTTGGCATGGCAACCAGTGATAGCTCTTGGCATTTTCTTATAATTTCGAAATCATTTTTCTCATCCCTTGGCGTAATGGTGGTCTTATCAAAAATTCTTTCAGACAGAAGTTTTAGGTAATTATTAGAGGAATATTGTCCATTTTGTACGGTTTTGATATTGTGCCTATTAAGAGAGATATGATTAATGTTTCCCGAAAAACCCACTTTTTCCCACCCCTTTGGTCAATGGTTGGTGCTATAAAAAAACTCTTCAAACATAAATTTTTGGGCTTTATCCAACACATAGTATGAACTTTGAACGGATTCGTAATTTCACATATTAAGAAAGTTATAGCAATATTTCACTTTTTCGAAGAAAAAAACCATTTTCACCCCCTTCGACCGATTTAGCCCAGTAACGAACTCGACCGAGATTTTACAGGTATACATATTCGGTAAAAAATTCAAAGTGATTGGTGCAAAATTACGACAGTTATCGTGTCGACAAGAAACTGATATACATATATGTATATATATATATATATATATTGTGAACCCTTTATCCACAGGCTGTATAAAGGATTCTAATAATTATTCATCATCTTTTGATACATTTCTACAGACAACAGATATGAGAGCCAGACGGTGTTGGGAAGTATTGAGAAATCAGTGGCCAAGAGGACACAATGGTTTAAGCTCCTGTGGTATTTTAGGAAGAAGCATATATATTCTTGAGACATAGGACAGGTGCAACTTTTAGCGCGGAAGACGGCTTGGGCACGCACATTATGGCCTGTTGCTAGGAAGGTTGGCGCCAAGAAGGAAATCGAATGCTACGAAGCAATTGGTCTATCATCATGTTAACCACTCCCTACTGCAGAAATTCTTGTAAATGCGCGCAAAGACATACAAGAGTCTGGGCCAATAATAATGATAATAATAATGTTATTGGTTTTACGTCCCTTTTAACTACACTGGCTTTTAGAGACGCCGGGGTGCCGGAATTTTGCCCCGAAGGGTATCTTTAACGTGCCAGTAAATCTACTGACACGGCTGCCTCGCATTTGCGCACCCTCAAATGCCAGCTGACTGCGCCAGGTTTCGAACCTGCAACCTTGGGCTCAGCAAGCGAGAACGTTACCCCTGAGCCACGCAGCCAGACTGGGCCAATAATATCAAGACGCCTTGTTTTAGCGGCAACTCGGCTTGGTAACGCACTCTGGTAAATTAACGCGGGAGTTATTTACAGATTAATTCCACGATCGATTCGAGCCGGCTACAGCATAATCGTAACCTCCACACTGCTACGAACTTAATGATACCGATCGCATGCTAGTCTGATAATTATTATGGAATATTTTTTAATAAATCCCCTTCCACACCTACCCTAGTCAGTTTCATTTATAGGGATCCAAGATGCTTCGAAGATCACCACTTATTTCGTGCGTCTGAGGGCGTAATGTTCATTCACTCATTTTGTGCGTCTGAGGACGTAAGGTTCATACTCTGCATATTTTCATGTTATTGAACATGGAACAGTGTCGTCAAGTTATAAGTGTAACTTCAGTGATTTATTTGTAGTCCCAGTACTATCAGTAGGACCAGTTCATTGAAATAAGTCACCAAATAGACTGTCAAGGAATATAGTACTTGATAGGTGAATATAGTAGGAATTATATCGTGTGTGTATCTGACAAAACTTTATTTAATTCTGCACGAGATGACATCTAAGAACGAGAACGGATCTGGGAACCAGCAGGACATTTGCCAGAAGATGTCGATGACCAGATAAACATCTTAAAGGAGATGGCTGCAGACGTTTTTCCTGGCGCTGTTTTAAAGGATTGAGTACAAATGAATTTATTTATTTATTTATTAAATCAGCTATGGTATTATGGGACATATTTTTGTAGATATTTGTTTGCTTGTTTGGTAATGTAGATTATTAGTTCTTGTTTTACTGACACTTTAAATATGGGACTAGCCGAGCGTTGCGTAATTTGTAAATATTTTGATTGTATTTGGTTCTACTTTACGGGGCGACGCGCAGCCCATGCTCGCGTTCGCTTGCGTAAATCGCGGTCAAGCATTATTATTCGGAGGTATGCCTTATAACAAAAACGGAACTGAATTAATTTTGAGATTAAAAATAGAATTTGGAGGGTAAGATTATTTGTGAGTAGCATTTTATGACGGATCAGGATTATTTTGATAGTTGCTTTCCAGCAGATTTGAACGGGATGGCACTTTGCACCCGAGTTTTTGTTATGTATTTTTGTTAATGTGTCAATGGACGCAGTATTGTTGATCTGTTTTGAGCCGATCCAGTGTGCGTATGAGAGTCAGTCCAAGCTTTTGGTGCGTTGTGTGATTTTTATAATGTGCTAGCGAGATTATATATCATGGTGATTATTCTGTCTTGCTCCACATTAGCCCAGTTCATGACCTCGCGAGGCTGAACTTGTGGTATATATTTGTGTTCTTGCCATCCAGGAGATGGGTGAGATTTGTTGACGTTTCCAGAGGGAAACTGCACCTAGCTTGCAGGGCTGAGAGAGATAATTGAGACAGTGGTGACTCATACAAGAAGGGCGCGCTCAAATCAGATAACGTGACTTGTCATTAGTAACAGGCTTGCTTCCTGTACTGCAATTTAAGATGTTATTTAAAATTCACAAAACCCTGATCGGTTATAATGAGTATTGATTGATTAAATGGGTGCTGTCCATAGTTGTAAGGGAGCTTCCGAAATTCGTGGTTGTCTGGCGTTTTATATAAATGTAAACATAGTTTTTCAGCCGTTAGGCTTGTATTTTGTTGTTGTTGGTTCAATTTTTGGTGTGTTTATTTTTTACGCGTTCTTGACCTGTGTCAAGTTAGGGTGCGCGAAGCTATGTTCCCAAGCTATGATGAGAGCGTTTTTGGCCGATTTCTGGCATGCTCTTTTTGTGTTCATTATGTGCTCCGGCACCAGTTAGGATCTCAGGGAGATTCTTCATTCTGTTTATATTATTAGATCTTGCATGTGTCAGTAGTAATTATAGTGTATTAGTTAAGGGTGGGTCCCATAGCCGTAGTGTGATTTAAAAGCTGCAACTCCGTAAGCAACATGACTGTTTCAGTTGTAAACGGACTCGCATCAGTACTCAGTTTCTTATTAACGAGCAGTACACCACACATTATATAACTTCTTGACCAGAAAAAACTGGACTTGTATCCATATGTTGTGAAGAGTGAGTCTTACCGCTCAAATGCTTATGTTATAATTTTATCATTTATGTGAAGCTGCATTCACATTGTCTTGTTGTGACGAGCGAGTTCCTACCGCTCAGTGTTATTATTATATATTAAGGGGGTGAAAGTCAGGGAGGATTTCTTTTTATTTATTATTATTATTATTATTATGCACATACCTTTTCAGTCATTAAATTTCTTTTATTCTTCTTGTTATTCATTTTATTTCTAGTATAGCCTCTGTCATGAACCTTTCTATTCATTAGAGCATGTTGTTTTAAGCGAACTTTGCTGTGTAACGCAGTCAGGACTGAACACGACCCCGTAGATGAATCTTGAGAAAACCATGCTTTATTGAAGGGTGCAATATATATACATAAATTATATATAATTGTTTAAACTGACGGTGGTTTTGGGGTCTGGGGGATGTGAAACGCGAAGATATGTCGAAATTTTCAGGAAGTCGAAACATTGTACCCATTGCAATAGTTAGCTTTCTAATGAAATCTACCTAAAATCTACATGTGACTAGTTAATTATTAATTGCACCGATTACAAGGGTGGTGGGGTGTGAAAGATGATATGTTTCGCTCCTAAAGCAAACATCATCAGGTCGGGGACAATATTGCTCTACAGAACTCTACCCAAACCCGCAATATCATCCATCAAAGGTTGCGGCTTTATCCAATACCAACCCACCAAGGAGTGGCATAAATCAAAATTAAGTGCGGTTACAACAGTTATGAAATATTAAAGCGTTAAGCTCCCTAAAAATAATGTTAATTCTTCGGGAGTGATGAACTTGCGCGTAGATAATATACGTAATTTTAATGATTTGCACACCTTATTTGCTATTCTGGGATTCATTACCAATATTAAAATTACTCAGCAATTCTTCTACTGTAGGTTTGTGCCGGGTCTTGTGAGGGGTTTCGCCTAGGACACCACGCTGGCTCATCGGTGGGCTCTTGATGTCCCAGCCCGGACCCCCACAGGAGTAATGAACTGCGCGCTACCTCCCTTTATATAAGGCGCAACTGCACAACTTTACTGCGAGAACTAAAAGCTCAAGCAGCATTAACCTCCCTATGAAGGCTTGCAAAAATGTGGTATATTAGCTTTCACGGCCAGTGAATTAAAACTCCGCAATTCTTCTAGGTTTGTGCCATGTCTTGTGTGGGGTTTCGCCTAGGACACCAAACTGGCTCATCGGCGGGTCGTGAAAGCCAATATACCATATTAAAATTACTGTCCATTATCAGTACTGCAAAGGAAATAATATATGCTTAATTACGTAAATATGTGACTTGAGTCGGTATTTATTGTTCATTCAACGACGGTAATTACTGTGATGGCTTGTCGTTACTCAATTGTTACCGGAAGAGGCGCATTAGGTGTTTTCAACTGTTACCAAGACGCACACAGGCGTATACATTGACGTTAATTAACTGTTGCTCATGCTTGCCACGGTGGGTGAGTGGTTAACGTGTCGGTCTACTAACCCCAAGCTTGTAGGTTCGCTCCTGGCCGCGGTAAGTGATTTTTGAAAGGCAGCAAAAATTTACGACACGCATGTCATACGATGTTGGCATATCAAAGAACCTATTTGAATTCAGTAGGCCGTGTTCATACAGGCAAAATTAATCTCGGGAGTTTCCGCCAACACAAAGTTCCTCATTTCTCTACTAGAAAGCGATATAGTGTTCAAGGAGCTTAGATATCTAACCTCCTTGACTTTCATAGTGCTTCAACGAACAACGAAATTCGACTTGCAAGCTACCCTCTGGGTGTCAAATAACAAAGCTTGCACCCGGCACCCGAGGCCATACGATATTATTATTATTGGTGTTACTAATGTACGGTACACAAAATACACGACACATGTTTGTTTTTGTATGTAAAGTCTTCAAAGATCCTGACTAGAATAATTTACAAGAGGATGGAAAGACAGATAGAAAGTGAGTTGGGTGAAGGCCAGTTTGGCTTCAGGATAATAATGATAATAATAATAATAATAATAATAATATCGTATGGCCTCGCGTGTCGGGTGCAAGCTTTGTAATTTGTCCCCCAGAGGGTAGCTTGCATGTCAAATTTCGTTGTTCCTTGAAGCACTATGAAAGTCAAGTAGGTTAGATATCTAAGCTCCTTGAACACTATAGCGCTTTCTAGTAGAGAAATGATAAACTTTGTGTCGGCGGAAACTCCCAAGATTAATTTTGCCATTATGAACACGACCTACTGAATTCAAATGGGTTCTTTGACATGCCAACATCGTATGACATGCGTGTCGTATTTTTTCCGCCTTTCAAAAAAATATCACTTACCGCGGCCAGGAGCGAACCTGCAAGCTTGGGGTTAGTAGACCGACACGATAACCACTCACCCACCGTTGCAAGCTTCAGGAGAAACGTAGGAACAAGGGAAGATGTACTAAGTCTTAGGCTGCTTTTGGAAGCTAGAATAAGGAAGGATAAGAGAACGTTCATGGTATTTGTAAACTTAGAAAAGGCTTTTGATAACGTAGTAAGTTTTTGACATTTTGAAAACGATTGGAATAAAGTACAGGGATAGGAGGGTGATCTACAATCCATACAGAAATCAGACGGCAGTTATTCGAGCAGAAGGGCATGAGAGAGAAGCTGGTATTCAGAAAGTGTAAGGCAATGCTGCAACTTATTACCCATACTTTTCAATCTATATATTGAAGAAGCAATGAAGGAAATTGGAGAAAAATTCAAAGTAGGAGTAAAGATTCAAGGAGAAATAATTTCAACCCTGAGATTTGCTGACGACATCGTCATCTTGGCCAACACACCAGATGATTTGAATGAGTTTCTAAATGGTATGGATTCTGCCTTGAGGAAAGAATTCATTATGAAAATTAATTAATGTAAAACAAAAATTTTCAATGCAGTCGAAATAAATCAGAAATCACAACTGATGCCAAATTGGCAGGTGCAAATCTAAGGGAAGTAGGTGACTTCTGTTACTTAGGAAGCAAATTAACCAGTGATGGATGAAGCAAAGAGGATATAAAAAGTAGGTTAGCAGAGGCAAGGAAAGCATTTCTACAGAAAAGGAATCTGTTGACATCGGAATGTAGATTTAAGTAATAGGAAGTCATTCTTGAAGGCCTTTGTCTGGAGCGTGGCGCTCTATGGAAGTGAAACATGCACTGTTGGCGCAGCAGAATAGAGAAGAATTGAAGCGTTTGAAATGTGGTGTTACAGGAGAATGACGAAGATGAGATGGGTAGATAGAATTACGAATGAAGGGGTATTAAGACGACTGGGAGAGGAAAGGTGTTTCTGGCGACTGTCCGTGAAGAAAAGAGGTTGGTTGGTAGGACACATACTAAGACACCGAGGAATAGCAAACTTAGTTATAGAAGGAAGCGTCGAGGATATGAACTGTAGGGGTAGACCAAGGTTAGACTATGTTAAACAGATTGCCTCGGATGTAGGGTGTGATAGCCATGTAAGGGCTGCATCAAACTAGTCGAAAGACTGAAGACTCAAGCAACAACTGAACTTACATGCATTTAAAAACTGGCCCTATCCGCAGGCTTAGAATCAAGTTGGCAACAGTGTCATAATTGGCTCCAGCAAATTATTCTAGAATGTTATAATCTATGTGTGTACCAATTTTGGAACAGTTCGCATGCATAACTTTTGAAATATTCAACATAAAACTCAAAGTTGCATTGTGATTTTTCAGCAGTTGGTAGCACTGACGTATTTTAAAATATGGTTGTGAGATATTCAGATATTTATCTTTACTCATACCAAATTTAGTTTCGATAGCTGCAGCGGTTTAGGAATTGATAGGGGGTAGCGGGGCAAAAAGACAGATGGTCAGGCACTCATCTGCTCGGGTGATCATCATTTTTACAAAATTTCAAAAGTAGGCTAGTAAATTGGCCTCCCAGTTTCGAAAAAACAACACATACAGAAGGGACTGGAACAAGATACATTCAGCCTCAAGGGACAGAAGAGATAAATAATAATATCGTATGACCTCGGTGCCGGGTGCAAGCTTTGTAACTTGACACCCAGAGGGTAGCTTGCATGTCGAATATCGTTGTTCCTTGAATCACTATGAAAGAAAAGGAGGTTAGATACCTAAGCTCCTTGAACACTATAGCGCTTTCTAGTAGAGAAATTAGGAACTTTGTGTAGGCGGAAACTCCCGAGATTAATTTTACCATCATGAACACGGCCTACTGAATTCAAATGGGTTATTTGACATGCCAACATCGTATGACATGCGTGTCGTATTTTTGCCGCCTTTCAAAAATCACTTACCACGACCAGGAGCGAACCTGCAATCTTGGGGTTAGCAGACCGACACGTTATCCACTCACCCACCGTGGCAAGCTGACAGAAGAGATGCATTTGGTTGCCAAATCAGCCATTCTGGAAGTGGTTTACTGTAGTTTCCCACTTCAGACCTTCGAGTTCGATTTCCGGTCTAATGCATGTGAGATTTTCGAAGTGAAATGCCATGTCCTGTGGTTCGGATTCCACGTTAAAAGAAGGTCCCGTGGCTCATGATCACAAGATTATCGGTCACGTAAAACTACACGCTTCTTTCGTTTTTCACTTGAGACCACGATGAACTCTTTCCCAATCATAGCCTCTATTACAAATATATACGCTACTAAAAATAAAGTTGCTTGCCTCTCATCAAGGTGGACCGGGTTCGATTACCTGTCAATCCATGTGAGAATTTTGAAGTGGAACATCACCTCCTGAGGTTCGGATTCTACTTAAAAATAATGGTACGGTACCGTAGCGCGTGATCGCGAAATTAATGATCACTTAAAACTACAAGTATCCTTCACTATGCTTCAACAGACACCCCATTAATACAGGTTACCAGACAGACCCCACATAAAAATGCGCACAATTACATGGAAATCCACCTCCTGATGTAGAGGCTAGCGTTCTTGGCTGTCACCCCGGAGGTCCGGGTTGGACGTCGGCTCTGCCACTAAATTTAATTCTGGTGTAAGGACTGGAATAGGGTACACCCAGCCTCTTGAGGAAGAACTGAGAAGAGGTGGGATCGATTCCCATTTCAGCCATCCAGGAGGTGGTTTTCCGTGGTTTCCCCTACTTTTACTGCAGGCAATTTCCGGGTTGGTTCCTAACTTAAGGCCACGGCCGCCTCCTTCCCAATCTTGGCCTGACTTACAAATACACACAGTACTGCAGGCACAACAATAATACAAGTTATGAGGCAAATTCTACACACACCCAAATACACGAGGCTATTTGACTACGATGTCCAAGCCCCTCATATGGAACAACAACAACAACAAAAGTACACAAAGCTAAATGACTAATTTTCAAGCCCTTCATATGGAGAAACAACAAAAATAGTGCACGCTGCTAAATGACAACGATGTCGCAAACCTTTAAATTAAATACAATCAACAACAATTTTCATGAGTGCTTTCATTATTATATTATAGGCACATAGAAAACGAGTAAGATACTTGCATTTCAATTAACAGCGGTATTATCATGCCTGCAATGCTACGAGTCGTTCACATGTGTTTCCCCTTCAGGTAGGCAACGTGTGCTACAATGTCTTGGGACTAGTTCCGGCTGTGTCCAACAGATGTCTCGGGCATCGCTCTCCAGAGCTCCTCAATAGCCTGTTGCGGCTCCCGCTTCACTGAACTTTAGGCGACCCTCCCTTTGTAAGTAGACGCAAAAATGCTTCAATATCACTAGCTCGTTCACGTTACACCAGACAAAGACTCAGTTAAAAAGGAATTGACTGTCATTTATTGCAGGAGTGAACGATTTTATAAAAGTACCTTGCCTGTTCAAAGCAGACGAGAATGTGCCGCGCAGATTAATTCTTCTTTTTGGCGATATGGTATAATCACAAATACGGTACAGGGTTCCTCCACGTTTGGCCGAGACAGATCTGTTACAAACAGTTTAGACAAGAAACATTTTGGAAGTATTATTGAATCTCACCTCTTTTATTTATTTACATTATTTTTTACTTATTGACTCCGTGGCTTAGGGGGCAGCACACCGGCCTCTCACCACTGGCTTCGTGGTTCAAATCCTGGTCACTCCATGTGAGATTTGTGCTGGACAAAGCGGAGGCAGACAGGTTTTTCTCCGGGTACTCTGGGTTTCCCTGTCACAATTTCATTCCAGCAACACTCTCCACTATCATTTCGTTTCATCTGTCATTCATTAAATCATTGCCCCAGAGGAGTGCGACTGGCTTCGGCAGCCGGCACAGTTCATATCCTCGCCACTAGATGGGGGCTTCATTCATTCCATTCCCTGACCCGGTCGGTCGACTGGAAGCAGGCTGTGGATTTTCATTTTTTACTTATTGCACTATTTCTCTTAACAGCTTTAAGAAACTTATTGTTTTATCTCTATGATGTAATTTCACTGACTTACAACTTCAATATTCATGAACGTCATAAAGTGACCGAAACCGGTTCTTTAGGACAATAATAATAAAATTCTTAGATACATACAGCGGCTCAAGATTACTACACCCTGGATGATGCAAGTCAAAATTGATCTGGTAAAAGCACAGGTCGACCCAACAGACGTCATAAACGAAAACGTCTTTCCACACAAAGTATACAAGTGGGAAGTGTTGTCAGAGAGAGCAGCACCTACAGCCCAAAGACCAAAGTGGACCGAAGAAAGGAAGAGGGCCTTTAGTGCACGAATGAAAGAGTATGAGAAAAACAGGAAGAACAAAATAGTCATGATTGCTTCGCTTGGTCTAATAGGCCTGTAACGTGTGAAATAATAATAATAATAATAATAATAATAATAATAATAATAATAATAATAATAATAATAATAATAATAATAATAATATCGTATGGCCTCGGGTGTCGGATGCAAGCTTTGTTATTTGACACCTAGAGGGTAGCTTGCATGTCGAATTTCGTTGTTCCTTGAAGCAGTGTGAAAGTCAAGTTCCGCCCCTTAAAACAACAATAACTAACTAAAGTCAAGGAGGTTAGATATCTAAGCTCCTTGAACACTATAGAGCTTTCTAGTAGAGAAATGAGAAACTTTGTGTTGGTGGAAAATCCCGAGATTAATTTTGCCATTATGAACACGGACTAATGAATTCAAATGGGTTCTTTGTCATGCCAACATCGTATGATATGTATGTCGTAATTTTTTCCGCCTTTCAAAAAAAAAAACACTTTCCACGGCCAGGAGCGAACCTGAAATCTTGGGGTTAGTAATCCGACACGATAACCACTCTCCCACCGTAATAAAATTAATATTAATTACAGTAAAGTCGACAAAGACCACTGTGATGTTGGCACTCCTCACTTGTCTTACTTGGAGAATAGTCTTCAGATTGAAGATCTGCTCGATACAAGAACGTCCTCGCAATAATCCACCTTGATATTCACCAATTGTCCGATCACATTGACTTCTAGCATTGTCCAGTTGAATCCTTGACAGGACTTTGTAGGCAACTGACAACAAAGATATCGCCCGGTAATTGTTGATATCATGGCGGTTCCCTTTCTTGTGCAAAGGGTGTATAAGTGCTGATTTCCAGTCATCAGGGATCTTGCCCGTCTTCCAGCAGGTAAGGAGGATCTGGAGAAGGGTGTACGTTATTTCCTTTCCACCTGCTTTCAAGGCGTCCGCAATGATACCATCTTCTCCGGGTGCTCTGAAGGTTTTGAGGTGATGTATGCCATTAGCAACCTGCTGCACAGTCGGTGGCGTGTATGGGAGACGTACGACCGTTGGATCTTCAACCGGTAGTCTCTCCTTGAATAATAATAATAATAATAATAATAATAATAATATTTATTGACTGAATGGATATTGTCATGTGTAGCTCATCAGTCGGTCAACTCGATTATGCCCAATGAATGGGCGGGGTACAAGATATAGATATGTCAATACACTCCTAGAAAAAAATACGTACATGTATTAAATAATTATCACTACCAAAGGGCTATACGAGTACACAGACAGACTCACCGATATGATCAGAAAACGCAGACTAACCTTTTACGAGCACATACAAAGAATGAACAACAACAGACTTAAAAGAAGACTTAAGGCAGGTGGGAATCGACAGACAAATGATTGGAGACAGAGGAGAATTCTGAAACAAAATGAAGAATACAACATTTAAAGTAAATGAAAAGCAGAGGACATTGTGGACAGAACAACGGAAACAGGAACACAGTCAAAGGATGAAGAGATTTTGGGAAGAGAAGTGGAAGAAGGGAGAGAAGTGAAAATTGTTTCATCATGATGTATTTAAGTTCAAACACTGTCCATAAGGGCAAAATTGATATATTATTAATAATAATTATCTCTACTTGCTGTATTACGGTATAAAACGAAGTCCCGATTCTTGGATGTTACGGGTAAACTCGAGAACCACTGGATGGATTTTGATGCGGTTTTCACCATTCTGTAAAGGATGTCCCGACGATGATTTCTGTAGAAAATAATTTATTTATGATCAAAGGAAGCCGAGCAGAACGATTTTAGTGGAAAAGTCGAAAAAACCTGGCGTCCGAGTGTTTTGTAAGCTTACGCTGGGCAAACCGTTAAAAATATCTAAATACTATGAGTGTAAGATTTGATCAGCATGAAAAGTCCGTGGGAGCATATGTCTATCTTCAATACATCGCCCACTATAAGTGTTTTTACGTTTTAATTTCTTCCAACCATGCCCATTCAACTACTGAGGCGACAGTTTACGAGCTAGCTACGGGCGAGTCTATCATCCCTGTAACAGCCTAGCTAGCGGGCGAACCTATTGCCCCAGATACAGCCAGCAGCAAACCGTTGAGTCGTGTTGAGTTAAGACTTCTGAGAAGGGTGGTTGTGTTTGGAGTTCCCCTGGAAGTGCAACTCGGGTTTTCTTCATTTCGCCTGTGAACTTTTCATTCCGCAAAATTCACAGTCAAGTTAAGATTGGACGGAATGGAGATAGTTTCATGCACCACGCCATTCTTAAATTACGTCTGACCAGAATTTGTTGCACATGCATCTCCATGATTATATAATTAATAGTCCAGTCAGTGATTTTAACCCATCATGCCGAGACGTAAAACGGATATTGGTCGTTGTTCATTTACATTGGAAAAAAGTGCTTATCACGTAATGCATTCATAACTGTTCCCGGGCGAAGCCGGGTCGGGTTGCTAGTCTCTAATAAATGGGGCAATTTTGGATTACGAGTTTCGACCCTCAAGTGACCCTCATCAGAACGTGATTGCCATGTTGAGGTTTATACATGTCCACTAAAATAATTACGCTACTATTGTAGTAGCTTGTGTTCGGTGTATTTTTAACGATTCGCAATTGAATCTCTTTAAATGTTTGTTTTATTTGTCTTGAAGGTTTTATGAACTACGTAAGTAAAAGTGTAGCCTATATTCACGTGTGTATAATATAAAAACAAAATGTAGTACTTCATTTTTTAGCGTATGTCTTTTAGTGGCGGGAGTGTCCGAGGACCTGTTCGGCTCGCCAGAGTTTGTAGCTGCTTCTATGCGGACACCCATGGGGTGAGCTACAAGAACCGTCAAATGTGGAGTGTTGTCTGAGAAGGAAAGTGTGCATGTAAGGACGAGGAATTGGAAGGTAGCGGCTGTGGCCTGTAGTTAGGGACCAACTCCAGCATTTGCCTGGAAGGAAGAAGGGAAACCACAGGAGACCGTCTTCAAGGTTGCCGGCAGGGGGATTAGAATCACCTCGCCTCCCGGGTGTGAGCGACTGCCTGCAGCCACGCCGTAGCGACCACGCATAACTCACCCAGTAATGTAGTACTAAAACAATTAAATAAAAAATGAGGTATATTAACATTATTACTCATACATTGTTAGTAAGGGTAATTTTCAACACATGGTTATTCTCTTGGCCCTACTTACTTATTGTATAAATAGAAAGGTAATACCGAATCTTTCTTTCTCTAGGCTCGAGAGAGAAATGTTTTGAGGACACTAACCTCTACTCATGAAGATGGTATGAGTATTTCCACTACAAACGAACTGTTTTCTAAATCACAACACTCAGCAATAAATTAATGTAGACACAAACTGAAGTCACAAAAGCATTTTTCTATCGGTCAGCCCCCGACAATGTCCACGCAAGTTAATAATCACACAGAGCGTTATTTTCCTGCTATTGTCCTATGCATGCCAGTTATTTCTGAGTGTGGAATTCTGTCTATTTAATGATGGTAGAGAACTACATCTCCATTAGCGAAGCTGAACAAAGTGTGTGGTATGCAGACCCTGGCAGGCACTCAACCACCGAGATTTGGCACCCACAACCTATCGGACAGCCAATGAAAAGCCAGCGTCGGCCCTGGGAATTGGACAAGTGAGACTGCCAACGGTGCTCATCGAACACCAGAGTATATAATACATCGTTAAATGAAAGTATAATTAAGAGCTTCAAGGGAAGCCATCCTTGAATGTGGCTTAGATGCAAATTAAGTTTTGAGGTAAACAAATATATTACGACAGAAAACAGAGTGGTAAGCAAAATAGTCAGCGCAATTAAATCTAAAGCATTTGTTATTATTTTATTTATTTTGAGCGCTCTTTAAAGTGTATATTTTTGTTTGCTGGTCCAAGTGCTGAAGAGTTTATTTCGAGTACATTCTAATTACTTTCTCACTAAACGTTTGTTCAAATAGAGGCACACGTCTTCAATTACCTAGACAATGTTCCCATAGAGATCTGCTTGGACAGAAATGTTTACTACAGGTTCACCCACTTGAAAGAAAGCGTAATGATTCAGTGGTTTGCCAGAAAGCTTTGTATTATCTGAATGCTAATCAGGCCATTTTGTATCCAAGATACAGTCTAATTTAACCAACCCTACTATTGGGCCATAAAACCACATGAATCCAAGGACGATTAACATTGCATTTGGATTACGGGAGACGCGTGCCCGGTGCAACGTTACCCTCAGTCGCACTACCTTGGTTTTCAGGCCATGAGACTCTACATTACGTATTAAAGGGACAATATTAGTTAAATTTAATTCGGTTGGTTGGTTCCTCAGTTTAGGGGCTGCCACAAAGCGACAATGCTACCGTCCACGACACCTAGCTGCGAACATGGCTACTACATGCAGCCCCATGTACTCTGGGTATGTGTAAAATTTGTCTGATAACCGGCGTTAATGGTGACGGGTGTATTAGTGTGTGTTATCTGTGATTCAGGTAAGGACTGCAGACGATCAATTTTTAAGTAGTTCCTACTTTTGCTACCATCCATGACACCTAGCTGCGAACTTGGCTTCTAGATGCAATCGTAACCAGCACCTGGTGCCGAAGTAGAGCTTCTATGCCCAAGATCGCGGGTTCAAACCCGGCCGAAGTCGTCGGTTTTTTTAAGAGCGTTAAAAATCCCTCAGTATACCTTCCTTCGGAGGGGAAGTAAAGCCAGCTGGCCCATGTCATAGATTTATGGCATTAAAAATAACCTTCCACTAACTACACTTGTGGAAGCTAAAATGTGTAGGTTAGTTTGATAACGCTATATTAGTTCCAACATTCGCCACCAGGTGCTGACTGCGATGGCATTTAGTAGCCAGGTCCGCAGCTAAGTGTCGCGGACGGTAGCATTTAGTAGCAAAAGTAGGAACTACTTGAAAAAATTAATAGTCTGGAGTCCTTTTACCTGAATCACAGATAACAGACACGAATACAGCCAACACCGGTTATTAGACCAATTCTACACACACCCAAAGTACACGGGACTAGATGACCGCGTTGACGCAGCCCCTAAACTAAGGAACCAACCAACCATCCTTCTTGTCACGTGAGTGACCCAGAGTTTAATCCCATATACGTTAACCTCATCTGTCCGTTCCTTGTACATACCGGTATTGCCACAACAGTACACAGTATTTCAACTATTATGGTTAAGTGAACAAGGAACTGTCCTTCACCCATTTTTGCTGAACTATGATAAAATATTGTATGTAGTGTAATGGTGATATGATTGCTTTGTGTAACATTCAGGGTTTACGCACTCTCTCCAGCCTAATGCCGGGATAATAATAATAATAATAATAATAATAATAATAATAATAATAATAATAAAGGCATATTATCTCTCCGTTCCTCTTCAACCTAGTGCTGAACAAAGTTATCAAGGAATGGGAGAAAGAGCTGAGACTTCAAGGTTACTAGAGGCCAGTGCGACTAGGACGACCAAAGGACGAACTGGAGGTTGGATGTCTAGCCTTCGCGGATGATCTGGCTCTACTTTCAGATAACGAAACCGCATCAATCAGACAGATAGAAGTACTCCAAGAGTGCGCCGAAAAAGTAGGACTACAGATCTCGTTCCAAAAGACAGAGTTTTTCTGTACGAAATTCGACATACAGAATTTAAACACGAAATATGGCAAGATCAATAGAGTCGCCCACTTTAAATACCTAGGTGAAGTGCTTGAACCGACGGGAAAAGAGAAAATCGCGCAGAACACTAGGTTAATGAAAATGAAGAGAGCCTTATACAAGACACAGAGTGTCTACAACAAAAAATGTCTGTCCACATTCACTAAACTTCGTCATTACAACACGGTTATTAAACCTGAGGTGCTTTATGCTAGTGAGACGTTGACGTTACACACTAAGGGCGACTTGGAAAAAATCCTCACAGAGGAAAGAAAAATAATAAGGAAAATAATTGGACCAAAGCACACAGATGAAGGATACAGGCTTCACTCCAGAGACACCACAGATAAATTGTCCAACCTCGCAGCAGACATCAGAAAGAGGCGCCTAAAATTTTACGCCCACATCAGCAGACTCCCTCAAACCAGACTCACCAACAAAATTCTTAGATACATACAGCGGCTCAAGATTACTACACCCTGGATGATGCAAGTCAAAATTGATCTAGTAAAAGCACAGGTCGACCCAGAAGACGTCATAGACAAAAGCGTATTTAGACGCAAAGTATACAAGTGGGAAGTGTTGTCAGAGAGAGCTGCACTTACATCCCAAAGACCAAAGTGGACCGAAGAAAGGAAGAGGGCCTTTAGTGCACGAATGAAAGAGTACTGGAAAGACAGGAAGAACAAAAAGTCATGATTGCTTCGCCTGTAACGTGTAAAATAAATAAAATAATAAAGGCATATGATTCCGTCGATAGGGATACATTAATAAAAGTGCTGAAATAATTAGGAATAGATGACAAGACAACTAATATAATACAACAAACATTAACAAACACTCGGTCACAACTTAAATTTCTTGAAGAGTTATCAGAACCATTTGAAATCAAGACGGGTGTAAGGCAAGGGGATGGTTTATCCCCAGTACTTTTCAATTGCGTCTTGGAGACGGTAATAAGAGAATGGCGAAAAGAAATGGGTCGGCAAAATATTCCTAATGGAATCAAGATAGGACACAAAAAGGCTGGATTTAAATTTGAATGTCTTGCATTTGCAGACGACTTAGTGCTTTTCGCTGAGAATCTCGAGACTGCCACTAAACAGATAGTGGTTTTACAAGAAACAGCAGAAAAGGCAGGACTGCAAATATCCTTTGAGAGAACTGAATACATGAACATAGATCCCAAAGAACCAACATGGATAATGAAAACCAAATATGGTGACATAAGAAGAGTCCACAAATTCAAGTATCTAGGAGAGATTCTGACTCCTAACAACGATGAGAAGTCACCTATTGAAGAGAGAGCGCAGAAGATGGAGATTGCATACAGATTATGTCAGGAAACTTATAAGTCCAAATGCCTCTCCTATGAAGCCAAACTCAGACACTATAATATCGTGGTGAAACCTAAATGCCTTTATGCAGCGGAGACAATTGCCAGAAAGGGAATCACAGAAATAGAAAAGAAAGAACGTAAATTTCTGAGGAAAATTCTGGGACCCAAGAAAGCAGCAACAAATGAGTTTACCTTCCGTTTAAGATCAAATCAAGAGCTATATAAAATATGCGAGAACATTTCAACATCTATGAGGAAAAGACGACTAACTTTCTATGGACACTTGAGAAGAATGGGACCGGAACGCCTAGCAAATAAAATCCTCATCTTTCAGGAAAGGAGAAAGACTCAAGTACCATGGTTGAAAGAAGTTTATCAGGATCTTTAACAAGTAGTTCCGTAAAGAACTATACAGCCTATTTTCATATATCCTGCTCATGTTAATTTCTTCTAACAACATACAAAATTTCAGTTTAATTGCTGTAACAGATTCGTAGATATTGAGAACCGTCTAAATATTTCAGATTGTCGCCAGGTTGGATTTTTATTTTTGTACTATTACATTAAGATTATTGTGTACGTTTGGTATTCAAACTTCAATCGCATGATTAGAACACAAGAAGTAAAAACGAGATTTTAAAATTACGCACAGCAGCCATCTTTTGATTATGCAAACAATTGAAATAAATTAGATGCCAGTGGATCAACATTTGTATAAGCATTTAACGTGCAACGTTTCACAGCACTCGGATAGTTAATTCGCGAGAATCGTCCATTTAAATATTTATACTTCGCGTCGCCGCCATGTTGGATTTGTGCTCACCAGGTTAATGAAAGTCCTATAGGTGAACATATGTTCATAGTCTCTATGAACATAAAAAATTCAGTTTGGTTGCTGTAAAAGATTCATAGATATTGGGAACCGGCTAAATATTTCGGAAGCTCGCCATTTAGGATTGTTATATGTATAAGCCATAGAATTATGTACCATTCAAGGACAATTATTGCCTAGGTTCATTATTCAAACTTTCACTTCGATCGCATGATTACGACACAAGAAATAAAAACTTCATTTTAAAATTTCGCACAGCCGCCATATTGAGGTTATGTAAACAATTGATTTAAATTAGATGGCAGTGCGTTACAATCTGCAGAATCATTTACTGTACCACATTTCACTGCGCTCAGAGAGTTAAATCACGAGAAAAGTCTATTAAAATATTTCAAATTCGCTTGGTCGCCATGTTCGTTTTTTACTTTACAAGTTTATGAAATATACATAGATAAACTTGTACCAGTACCCTTTATCACCGTACAAAATTGCAGGGTAATATCTGTAATAGTTTCGGAGATATAGAATGTCAGTGAAATATTTCGCACAGCCGCCATTTTGAGGTTATGTAAACAATTGAACTAAATTAGACTCCAGTGCATTAATATGTGTATAAACACTTGCTGTACCTAGTTTCATTACGTTTGGATGGATAAATCGTGACAAAAGTCTATTTAAAAGTCTCAACTTCGCTTGGTCGCCATGTTCGTTTTCTACTTTACAAGTTTATGAAATATATATAGCTAAACTTGTATCAGTACCCTTTATCACCGTACTAAATTGCAGGGTGATATCTGTAATAGTTTCGGAGATATAGAATGTCAGTGAAATATTTCGCACAGCCGCCATTTTGAAGTTATGTAAACAATTGAACTAAATTAGACTCCAGTGCATTACAATGTGTATAGACATTTGCTGTACCAAGCTTCATTACGTGTGGATAGTTAAATCGCGAGAAAAGTCTATTTAAATGTCTCAACTTCGCTTGACCACCATGTTGGTTTTGTAGTCACCAGGTTTTTGAAAGTCTCATAGGTGAACTTCTATTAGTACCCTTTATCACCGTACACAATTTCAGGGCGATATCAGTAATAGTTTCGGAGATATTGAATGCTAGTGAAATATTTCGCACAGCCGCCATTTTGCATTGGTGAGACGAAACAAAATTTGAAGGGCACAGTCGAGGTCGCCGGGAATAGTGCTATCAACATACCGAGTTTCATTGAAATCGCTCGAGCCGTTTAGATTTTATTAGGGGGGGAACAAACACACGAATCACACACAAACACACACACACACGCACACACACACGGACAAAAGGTGATCTCATAAGCCTATTTTTTCAAAATTGAAAATAGGCTAAAAAATGAGGCATTGAGGAGGGAGATATTGCCAACAGAAAAGTGTTCAGAAGGAAAATTGCGGATGTGACAGATCTGTCCGTAGAGAAACCCAAGAGAACTGGATGGGTGTTCTCGGTCGAGGAACGAGCAAGAGTGAGCCAACGAATGAAATAGTATTGGCGTAACAGGAAAGAACATCAACAGTCAAGGCAGTTGTGTAATCGTAACCCATAGGAGGTTGAAACGATCCTAAATAAATAAATAAATAAATAAATATAAAAATAATAATAAAAATAATAATGGTCGCCTCCGTAGCGTAGCGGTCAGCATGGTTAGCTGCCGCCCCGGAGGTCCTGGGTTTGATTCCCGGCTCTGCCTCGAAATTTGAAAAGTGGTATGAGGACTGGAACGGGGTCTACTCAGCCTCGGGTGGTCCAAATGAGTAGAGGGGGTTCGATTCCCACCTCAGCCATCCTCGAAGTGGTTTTCCGTGGTTTCCCACTTCGTCTTCGGGCAAATGCCGGGATGGTACCTTCTATAAGGCCACGGCCGCCTCCTTCCCTCTTCCTAGCCTATCCATCCCAGTCTTCCATCCCTTCCCATCCCTCATGAGGCCCCTGTTCGCTTTGCAGGTGAGGCTGCCTGGGCGAAGTGCTGATCACACCACCCCAGTTGTATCCTACCCGACCAGATGTTCCAAGCTCCAGGACACTGCCCATAGAGGCGGTAGTGGTGAGTTCCCTCGCTGAGTCCGTGGGAACCATCAACCTAGAGGGTAAATTGACTAAAAAATAAAAAATAAAAATAATAATAATAATAACAATATTAATAATAATATCGTATGGCCTCGGTTGCCGGTTGCAAGCTTTGTTAATTGACGCTCAGAGGGCAGCTTGCATGTTGAATTCAATGGTCCTTGGAGCGCTATGAAAGACAAGGCGGTTAGATATCTAAGCTCCTTGGCACTATAGCGCTTTCTAGTGGAGAAAATAGGAACTTTTTGTGGGGCGGAAAATCCCGAGATTAATTTTGACATTATGAACATGGCCTACTGAATTCAAATGGATTCTTTAACACGCCAACAACTCATGACATGCGTATCGTGATTTTTTGTCGCCTTTCAAAAAAAACACCACTTACCACGGCCAGGAGCGAACCTGCAAGCTTGGGGTTGGTAGTCCGACACGATAACCACACGCCCACCGTGGCAAGCAATGCCGGGATAGCACCTTACTTCAAGTACCGGGGCACCTACCCGATTCCTGTCCCTACCAGCTACATACAGTACAACACTACATCACATAAGTACAGATTTAAAAAAAAAACATGTTTTTTTTTTTTCAGGATTAGGGAATAACCCATCTCATTTTGGGTACAATGGCGTTAACCGACTGAAAAGCGTCAACATTTTTTGTAAGGCAACACTAAAATGGCTTCAAATACCATTTTTTTTAGCGTATGGCTTTTAGTGCCGGGAGTGTCCGAGGACATGTTCGGCTCGCCAGTTTTGTAGCTGCTTCGAGACGGACACCCAATGGGTGAGCTACAAGTACCGTTGGGGAGGAATGTTGGATGGGAGGGTCGAGGAGTTAGGGTCCAACCCCGGCATTTGCCTGGAAGGAAGATGGGAAACCACAGAAGACCATCTTCAAGGTTGCCGGCGGGGGGATTCGAACCTCCTCGCCTCCCGGATGTGAGCGACTGCCAACAGTCATGCCGCAACGACCTCGGCTAACTCACCCGGTTTCAAATACCATAATAATTACAGATTATCAAACTACACATTCTCTTTGTCGTAAAATACCAATACCTAGTTATTTATTTATTTATTTATTTATTTATTTATTTATTTATTTATTTATTTATCGTATGGCTTTTAGTGCCGGGAGTGTCCGAGGACATGTTCGGCTCGCCAGAGACTGTAGCGGCTTCAAGCGGACACACATGGGGTGAGCTACGAGTTCCGTTCAATTTCAACTAGTTCCAACTTTCGCTACCAGATGTCACTGATACCTAGTGGTGAACGTTGGAACTTTGATAGAGCGTTCCAACGAAATCTAACCTAGAAATTTTGCTTCACACAAGTTTAGTCTGTGAAAGGATCTTTTAAACGGCTTCGGTGTCGTTGTTGGTAGCATGCTGAGCTTCTATGCCCATGATCGCGGGTTCAAACCCGGCCGAAGTCGTCGGATTGTTTAAGACTAAATGTCCCGTTTTTTAGTTTGTAATTCTGACACCACGTAGCAGCACCAAAGTGAGACAATTTCTTTTTTCAGTTATCTCTTAAACGAAAGCTCGCATTTGCTATCTGAAAACCACTATGTTTACTAGACTGCAATTGAATTTATATTAATTCGATGCATTTTCCAAATGTGAAAAACAAAAAAGTTACTACTTAAAATATGAAAAAAAACTGGTAATGCGAAAATGGAGATTTATTTCCTGTTTCCAATGCATTTTTCAGAATTAAAATCGGGTGAATGGAATCGACAGCATTAGTTAGGGAATTGTTTTGAAAAGGGTGGTGGGCGGCGCGGCTCCTCAAGTTCTCTTGCGCAAGGAAAGTGCTGAACACGCTGACGGGGCGGAGGGAGAAGGGAACAATTTGACGACAGGAAGGAATTGTCTTCCTCTTGTCACAAATATTATAGTTCGACGAGTTACGTGTACAAGTGCCTAGGCGTGGAACAATATCTGAGCAATAAAATTATGCTGAAGTAGTGTCACAATATGTTACGTTGACACAATGTGTTCGTACTGTGCCCAAATCTAGGAATGGGTATTCCAAGTTTCAGACACCTAGATATCAAGGGAAAGGCTGTAGCAGCTTTTGAAAGTTCGGATATTTGAATATCGCGCTACATTGCTTCTCGAAGCCTTTCGAAGGAAATTACCGATAGTTGGATGGTAAATGACGTAGCGAGTAACAGCAGAGGTGGAGACTATTTATTGATTAATTAGTTAACTATGGAGCAGAGACTTGAGACTGGGATCAGATTACTGGCACGGCCAAATAAAAGAGAATGCAATTAGTATCAAGTAAATCGGACCAGGGATTCAAGAGATATGAGGATTTTTAGATATCAGGCGATGACGCGTGACCCTGACCGTTTTTGTATAAAAGCAAGCTGGAGCAGGCTTAGGTAGCTCAATTCATCACAAGCACTTGGCGAACAAGTTGCGTCTACGCTGAGCCAAGGCACATGGTTGCCGCCTCTACGAAGAAGTACTTTTCAAATCGTGATAGTCACGAGAAGTGCTGCGCAAACGAGTTGGAACTTAGTAAGTTTCTGGTGAGGAGAATCACTGAGGTGATTGTTTTTCTACAGACATTGGTGGAAATATTTATATTTCTTAAAGGACATATGCTAGACTTGGTCTAGAAAATAGTATTGTCACAGTCCAATAGTAAATTAATACTTGGATGTTTAAATCCATTTAAAGTCAGTTTTCATATTTTGTAACTATTTAACCACTTCAATCCGTCAGTACATTGAAGAATAGTCTATAACGGTGGCGTTCATTAGTCTACGCAAGGGAAACTGCAAGTTGTCTAGCGCATGGCAGATGGTGATATTAATAAACCATGCCCAGGGAACGATCTTCAGAACAGCCGTTAACTGCTTAGACTGTCAACGTTTTTCTTGTACTGATGAGATTACAGTGAGTTAGGTTACAACTGACACATTTAAGAAGAGATCGCTTAGATCTGACCCTTTTCAACAAACTGTTATGGCTTTGTTAGAAGCCCATATTAAAATGGAACCACAGTCATTTAAAACGTCGAAAGATACTACCACTATGTCTGACTAGACGATTTGTGGGTCTACAATGGCGGCCGATACAAGGATTATACGTGCTTGTCCGATAGGGCATGTCTACGGATAAATCTGGTATAGACCAGGTTTACTACACTTCAAGAACATCAAGAAATGTAAGCCACATTTGAATTATTTTATGCCTAGCTAATTGGAGCAAACTATTTTTCTGCAGATGACCAACACATTTTTTTTCGTCGTATTTAAAGCTTGTAATGATTTACGCAAGACTTGGTAGATTTATTCTGAGCATTTTCAGCACTCAGAACAGTTTAGGATCGATGACCGAGCATTTTGAGCATTTATTTGAATTTTTCATATTTTTGGGAAATCACGGTAATCAGCCGATGTAACTGTAAAAGTTAAATTTATTTTTGTTGAGGAATGGATATTTGTTTCCATATTCGAAGGTTCGAACATGTGGATTCTCACATAATGAGATGATAATTCAACATATTTGAAATAATAATAATAATAATAATAATAATCCACTAATAATAATAATAATAATTTTCATAATTTTTCTAAATAATTCTTGGATATTATATTTTGTAATAATCATATGTATTGAGAAAGAGCCTATGAAGTAGTTGAAACATTTCTAGTGTGGAACAGGAGATTTTACGAAGGAGAGTGGTTAGCGCAAGCCCGCATTCAACCAACATTTCAGTTCTGGTTGAACAGTTGATATTTGCTATGAGCAAAGTATATGTTTCAGATAACACGGAGAGGCATGAAACGGGAAGCAATTGATATTTGTATCAAATAGGATATTTTTGTATTTATATAAAATCATGACGTAAATACACTTCGAAAGTGAAATAATGCTTTTCATAAGTATGGTAAATTCACGGGTTGAACTGAATGGTAAAATAAAATAAACTTGTAAGTTTATTAATCTTCCAGTGTTGATAACAAGCAGAGGCTTGATTTATTGTATACATTTTGGGAAGATAATTTATGTGTGTGGAATAGTTGTAATGCCATTCCCAGGTGCGCATGTTAAGTCGCAGGAATGAAGGTTTTTTCGAGCATCAATCAAATAGCAGGTTCGATGGCTCAGGTTTATAGTAGGAGTATTGGATCCACACATTTCGTCGTATGAATAACCCGAAGGTTATTTCTTTGAAACCATCAGTTCTTATTTCAACCTTGTTTACGAATTCCATTTAGAATTTGATTTTGCTAGAACCCGGATTTGTCATGATAGTAGTTTATTCTTCTTCAGAGGAAGACCTTTGCCGTTGTTGTTGTTGTTATAATATTGTGTTCTTACACAAATAGTAGAATGGGCCACTGCCAATTTAAAATAATTCTTTAACCACGAATAATTTGAAGGATATTTTCAATCCTAGTGCCATGAACTAAATGAATTCATTATAAGACTACAATTCTAATTTCCGCATTCTGTCGAAGAATTGCAAGTTGTGAAAGTTGCTAGAAATGGCCATAAATATAAATATTTTTTTCATAATAATTCCAAGTGGAAAATCTAATAGTTGAATGGTTCAACCATTTATTGATCAAGTTGATGATTCAGAAATCATATGTTTTGTTTGGAACTTGAAGTTCATAATCGAGTCACTTCTCGAATGTTTAATGTCAGAAGAACAATTAATTGTTGTTGTGCTTCGCACAGTTCTTCGATGCTATGCTCAATGGTCAAATACTTTTCAGATGTTGTTAATATGTGTTAATAATTTGTGTTGCTACGATGATAATAATAGTTTCAACGATATATTTTGGAAAACTGGAAAACAAATGAAAGTCTAAGAAATTCTATAAACATTTATTCTACGAGTGTTAATATCATGTAAATAGTCAAACAGTGATCTACGTTATTTCCAGTATGGACAATTCATTTTGCACTGGAATAAAATGTTAATAATTTTGGAACACAGTCCACAGGACTAACAATCGGACTAGTGTTTTCAAAAAGATTGTCAAATGTGTTTGGAAGATTTCTGTATATTGTGTGTAAATAAGAGTGTGGATCGCCACACGTGGATGATGCTGCTTTGAGCATTATTCTTGCAGTCAGATTTTAACTTTAAATAAACTGAGATAATTTTACCAGATGTGTCTTACCCAATTAAATCTCCTTCTATCCTTATTGTTGCATTGAGCCAAAAATCAGCAAAGCATTTTTTATAAATTTGATGTCGTTTTTGCGATTTGCTTTAACCCATCTGGCGCTCCGGGATATTTTGATTCTCGTGCTGACTGATTATTGGTAAAATGCATATGTGGTCGTGCGGACTCCGGTCTAAACGGGCACATAAAATAAGATAGAGAGAGAAATGGCTTCGAACGTGGGTCTCGATTTAGACATGGTCAATCGCATGCCGATTTGAAATTGTGATAACTTTTATAGAAATATTTTGGGAGTTGAGAGATGTCTGGTTTGGATGAATAAATTAGTAGGAAACCCAATTAATGGGAAAATTAAAAATTTAACTTGATTAATAATTAGAATGGGTTCATTATTTTTGATAATGGCTTAACCATTAGGGCGTCAAGTAAATTCAGTAGTAAACGTTCGATGACTGGATATACACATTATTAGAATCCAGGTGGAGGATATTTGAGAACTTGCATATTTTTTTCATGTGATATTGTGGTAAATGTAATTCGTAAAAGTAAAGAATTTTGTTTTTCCATCACGTCGATATTAGGACAAATCTCATTTTATTATAGTGTTCCAATTAGCTATTCATATTTCTTGTTCTAGTTATAAGCTTGTGTTTGCCACTGTTGTATACCCCTAAGTTTTGAATAATTGAAATTATGGAAGAAATGATGAGAATGATGAGGAGTTTGGAGGAGAGTTCAAAGGAAGCTGGACGGCGTGTAGCCGCTATTATGAAAGAAAATACAGAGGCTTTAGAAAAGAAACTTAAAGAAAATTCTGATTCTTTAGAAAGTAAACTTAAAGAAAATTCTGATAATTTGAAAGAAAGTTTAGATGATAAACTTAAAGAAAATTCTGATTATTTAGAGAATAAACTTAGAGAAAATTTGAATGATAAACTTAAAGAAAATTCTGATTCTTTAGAGAATAAACTTAGAGAAAATTTGAATGATAAACTTAAAGAAAATTCTGATTCTTTAGAAAATAAACTTAAAAAAGTTCTGATAAACTCAAAGAAAATTCCAATTTGTTAGAAAGCAGGTTAAAAGATAACTTGAAAGAAAATTTAAATAGTAAATTTAATTCAATGGAAAGTAAATTTAAAGAGAATTCTGAAATTTTGAAAATGACACTTGAAAGTAAAATGAATAAATTATGCGATAAAACACATGAGCTCGAAACTTCGTTAGCTACTAACGCAAGTTTAATGGACGATAAATTTCGCGATGCCAATCTTCGATCCCAAAGCTTAGCTGATAGGATAGAACATGGTCTTAGGAAAGTTGGTGAAGACATGGTCAACCTGGAAGTCAGAGTGAAGAAGGAGAGTAACGAGATGGGAATTCTAGTTGTTCAGCGTTTAACGGAACAATTCAAGGAACTTGTCATGGGAGAAATAAGAGAAGGAGTGATTCATGAATTGCAAACTGAGATTAAAACCACAGTTGTCAATGAAATTAAAGACACACTCAAGCTGGAGAATCAAGAGGGAATCAAGGAGATTAGGGAATCTTTGTCATCCCACATTGAAGTAATTGCCAAGGATATTCAAGCAACTCAGAAGGACATATCAGATATGACAGGGTCATTGAAAAGTCATGAGGCTGTTATGAACCAGATATCCATTGATGTTAAAGACAATTGTAAGGAGACTGAAGCAATCAAGAAGATGGCAGAAGAAAACCAGAAGGAACTTGAGGCTATGAAAACTCAAATAAAGGATGAGAAACAGTCTGATCATCTTTTGAAAATGCCGAATGTAAGGGGAAAGGAACAGATACAGATAAATCTAGGAGGAGCTAGAGAGACTGATAGACAGGATGAGGTCAGGACAGTATTTCAATCCAACCCCATAACTGTATTTAAGAATATAGAAGACAAGCCTTCTAAATTTTCAGGGCGAGATTCTGTAACACCCGTGGAATTTCTGAGAGAAGCAGGTGATTACCTGAAAGATTCTAAGATCCCTAAAGAAAGACAGATCAGGGTAATAGGGAAGTTCTTGGAAGGTCCCGCACTTTTGTGGTTTAGAGCATTTAGATCCACTCTAAATACTTTTGAGGAGTTTTCTCGTGGGTTATTGAAGAAGTTTTGGTCCCCTGAAACCCAACAGCAAGTTAGAGCAGAGTTGTATTCGAAGAGATTCTCGACGTCACAACCTACTCGATACTCTACATACTTTTCTGGACAGCTGTCTAAACTCCAACATTTAGATCCGCCAATGCCAGATAACGAGTTGATTACTGCTTTGATACGACAATTTCCAGCAGACGTCCAGAGGACTTTGATCGCTGCTGATATCTACAATATGGAACAGTTTGATGAAGTATTGCAGAAGCTGGATCATACAAACGCTCAATTCTTTCATCAGAAGGGAGTAAAGAGTAATAACGCTGTGTATGCTGTTATGGCTGACAGTTATTCTCAGACACCTCGAGAGATTCGAGAGGAGCGAGAAGAGAAATCGCCGAGGGAAGATTCCAATACGAGAGGATGGAACCAATACCGTAACAGATACAGTTACAAACCATATGCAAGACCGGATGGTGGTAATCGATACAACACTCGATGGAGAAGACCACGAGATACTCAAGGAAGGTACCAGGAAAGAAGATCCTATGGTAATAACTATAATAACAGAGGGAATGTAGATACTCGTCAGTCCAATGAAGAGTTTAACAAGGACACGAGGAAAAACTTGGAAGCAAGACACCAAGATAACTTACAATTTGTGGAGCAGAGGCCCAATGATCCAGGTCCATCGGGAACACAACAATCCCGGGGGAATGGTAATGAAAAAAAAAAAAAAACTTCGAATTCACAGTAGAAGATAGAATTTTGAATACTTTCACTTCCAGAATAATTAAATGGCAAGCAGAGGATGATGACTTAATTCAACAGAATGACGAACGAAAAGAAATGGGTACCAGAATTAGAATGCCAATCATTTCATGCGAAGTATTTGGTATGCCTGTCGATACTTTGATCGATACTGGGGCTATGCTTTGTCTGGTGAGTGAGAAGCTTTATATTCTGTGGAAGCTCAAAGAGAATTTAGAGGAAATTCCAGTATCAGGAATTAAGATCCAAGGAATAATACCCAATAAAATATCTCTGTGTAAAACACAATTATACTTATGTATTACGATTGGAGGACATGATTTTCGGCATGTATTTGTTGTAATGAAGGACATGGCTTTTGACATGATATTGGGAGCAGATTTCATTCAGAAATATCAAGCAGTGATAGATATGAAGACAGAGACGATTAAATTCAAGAATACCGAAGAGATAAACTTCGAGGGAAAAGAAGAGGAAGACATCGAGGGAGATGCTCAATGGTCTCTGATTTTTCATGAAGCTGAAGGAAGAGAAGTCTACACTGAGAAGGAGTCCCCAGAGCTAGGGAAAATTTTGGAAGAGTATCAAGATATTTTTGATATTAAGCCTGGTGAAATTGAAGATTTTGAATATTGTGGAAGTAAACAATGATGGAAGCTATGAAGTAGCTAATACACGAACTGGTAACATCGTGGGAACTTACAATGCATCGAATCTGAAGATCTAATATTCAAGAACCAGATAATTTAATGTGTAGATAGGAAAAATAAAAATTTTTCAATTTTTATTTTTTGCTAGGTGTGGGGTGGATGTGCCCAAATCTAGGAATGGGTATTCCAAGTTTCAGACACCTAGATATCAAGGGAAAGGCTGTAGCAGCTTTTGAAAGTTTGGATATTTGAATATCGCGCTACATTGCTTCTCGAAGCCTTTCGAAGGAAATTACCGATAGTTGGATGGTAAATGACGTAGCGAGTAACAGCAGAGGTGGAGACTATTTATTGATTAATTAGTTAACTATGGAGCAGAGACTTGAGACTGGGATCAGATTACTGGCACGGCCAAATAAAAGAGAATGCAATTAGTATCAAGTAAATCGGACCAGGGATTCAAGAGATATGAGGATTTTTAGATATCAGGCGATGACGCGTGACCCTGACCGTTTTTGTATAAAAGCAAGCTGGAGCAGGCTTAGGTAGCTCAATTCATCACAAGCACTTGGCGAACAAGTTGCGTCTACGCTGAGCCAAGGCACATGGTTGCCGCCTCTACGAAGAAGTACTTTTCAAATCGTGATAGTCACGAGAAGTGCTGCGCAAACGAGTTGGAACTTAGTAAGTTTCTGGTGAGGAGAATCACTGAGGTGATTGTTTTTCTACAGACATTGGTGGAAATATTTATATTTCTTAAAGGACATATGCTAGACTTGGTCTAGAAAATAGTATTGTCACAGTCCAATAGTAAATTAATACTTGGATGTTTAAATCCATTTAAAGTCAGTTTTCATATTTTGTAACTATTTAACCACTTCAATCCGTCAGTACATTGAAGAATAGTCTATAACGGTGGCGTTCATTAGTCTACGCAAGGGAAACTGCAAGTTGTCTAGCGCATGGCAGATGGTGATATTAATAAACCATGCCCAGGGAACGATCTTCAGAACAGCCGTTAACTGCTTAGACTGTCAACGTTTTTCTTGTACTGATGAGATTACAGTGAGTTAGGTTACAACTGACACATTTAAGAAGAGATCGCTTAGATCTGACCCTTTTCAACAAACTGTTATGGCTTTGTTAGAAGCCCATATTAAAATGGAACCACAGTCATTTAAAACGTCGAAAGATACTACCACTATGTCTGACTAGACGATTTGTGGGTCTACAATGGCGGCCGATACAAGGATTATACGTGCTTGTCCGATAGGGCATGTCTACGGATAAATCTGGTATAGACCAGGTTTACTACACTTCAAGAACATCAAGAAATGTAAGCCACATTTGAATTATTTTATGCCTAGCTAATTGGAACAAACTATTTTTCTGCAGATGACCAACACATTTTTTTTCGTCGTATTTAAAGCTTGTAACGATTTACGCAAGACTTGGTAGATTTATTCTGAGCATTTTCAGCACTCAGAACAGTTTAGGATCGATGACCGAGCATTTTGAGCATTTATTTGAATTTTTCATATTTTTGGGAAATCACGGTAATCAGCCGATGTAACTGTAAAAGTTAAATTTATTTTTGTTGAGGAATGGATATTTTTTTCCATATTCGAAGGTTCGAACATGTGGATTCTCACATAATGAGATGATAATTCAACATATTTGAAATAATAATAATAATAATAATAATAATCCACTAATAATAATAATAATAATTTTCATAATTTTTCTAAATAATTCTTGGATATTATATTTTGTAATAATCATATGTATTGAGAAAGAGCCTATGAAGTAGTTGAAACATTTCTAGTGTGGAACAGGAGATTTTACGAAGGAGAGTGGTTAGCGCAAGCCCGCATTCAACCAACATTTCAGTTCTGGTTGAACAGTTGATATTTGCTATGAGCAAAGTATATGTTTCAGATAACACGGAGAGGCATGAAACGGGAAGCAATTGATATTTGTATCAAATAGGATATTTTTGTATTTATATAAAATCATGACGTAAATACACTTCGAAAGTGAAATAATGCTTTTCATAAGTATGGTAAATTCACGGGTTGAACTGAATGGTAAAATAAAATAAACTTGTAAGTTTATTAATCTTCCAGTGTTGATAACAAGCAGAGGCTTGATTTATTGTATACATTTTGGGAAGATAATTTATGTGTGTGGAATAGTTGTAATGCCATTCCCAGGTGCGCATGTTAAGTCGCAGGAATGAAGGTTTTTTCGAGCATCAATCAAATAGCAGGTTCGATGGCTCAGGTTTATAGTAGGAGTATTGGATCCACACATTTCGTCGTATGAATAACCCGAAGGTTATTTCTTTGAAACCATCAGTTCTTATTTCAACCTTGTTTACGAATTCCATTTAGAATTTGATTTTGCTAGAACCCGGATTTGTCATGATAGTAGTTTATTCTTCTTCAGAGGAAGACCTTTGCCGTTGTTGTTGTTGTTATAATATTGTGTTCTTACACAAATAGTAGAATGGGCCACTGCCAATTTAAAATAATTCTTTAACCACGAATAATTTGAAGGATATTTTCAATCCTAGTGCCATGAACTAAATGAATTCATTATAAGACTACAATTCTAATTTCCGCATTCTGTCGAAGAATTGCAAGTTGTGAAAGTTGCTAGAAATGGCCATAAATATAAATATTTTTTTCATAATAATTCCAAGTGGAAAATCTAATAGTTGAATGGTTCAACCATTTATTGATCAAGTTGATGATTCAGAAATCATATGTTTTGTTTGGAACTTGAAGTTCATAATCGAGTCACTTCTCGAATGTTTAATGTCAGAAGAACAATTAATTGTTGTTGTGCTTCGCACAGTTCTTCGATGCTATGCTCAATGGTCAAATACTTTTCAGATGTTGTTAATATGTGTTAATAATTTGTGTTGCTACGATGATAATAATAGTTTCAACGATATATTTTGGAAAACTGGAAAACAAATGAAAGTCTAAGAAATTCTATAAACATTTATTCTACGAGTGTTAATATCATGTAAATAGTCAAACAGTGATCTACGTTATTTCCAGTATGGACAATTCATTTTGCACTGGAATAAAATGTTAATAATTTTGGAACACGGTCCACAGGACTAACAATCGGACTTGTGTTTTCAAAAAGATTGTCAAATGTGTTTGGAAGATTTCTGTATATTGTGTGTAAATAAGAGTGTGGATCGCCACACGTGGATGATGCTGCTTTGAGCATTATTCTTGCAGTCAGATTTTAACTTTAAATAAACTGAGATAATTTTACCAGATGTGTCTTACCCAATTAAATCTCCTTCTATCCTTATTGTTGCATTGAGCCAAAAATCAGCAAAGCATTTTTTATAAATTTGATGTCGTTTTTGCGATTTGCTTTAACCCATCTGGCGCTCCGGGATATTTTGATTCTCGTGCTGACTGATTATTGGTAAAATGCATATGTGGTCGTGCGGACTCCGGTCTAAACGGGCACAGTACAGACACCTTTCTTATTTCCTGTAACATTCTTGTTGATAATAATACATTGAAGGGGCTTGGGACATCTTGGTCATCAGTACCTTTGGCTGGCTGCGTGGCTCAGCGGTAACGTTCTCGCTTGCTGTGCCCAAGGTTGCAGGATCGAATCCTGGTGCAGCCAGTTGGCATTTGAGGGTGCGCGAATGCGAGGGAGCCATGTCATTAGATTTACTGGCACGTTAAAGATCCCCTTCGGAGCAAAATTCCGGCACCCCGGCGTCTCTAAAAGCCGCAGTAGTTAAAAGGGACGTAAAACAAATGAAATGAAAATCCACAGCCTGCTTCCAGTCTCCGACCGGGTCAGGAATGGAATGAATGAAGCCCCCATCTAGCGGCGAGGATATGAAATGTGCCGGCTGCCGAGGCCTGACGCACTCCTCTGGGGCAATTATTAAATTAATGGCAGATGAAATGAAATGATAGTGGAGAGTGTTGCTGGAATGAAATGTTGACAGGGAAAACCGGAGTACCCGGAGAAAAACCTGTCTGCCTCCGTTTTGTCCAGCACAGATCTCACATGGAGTGACCGGGATTTGAACCACGGACCCAGCGGTGAGAGGCCGGCGTGCTGCCGCCTAAGCCACGGAGGCTTCGACGTAAAACAAATAACGTTATTATTACTATTATCATCTTCAGTCCCGTGTAGTTGATTATGTTTGTCACTGTATTAGAGTCAGGGATGGAGCAGGTGCCCTGAAACTTCACGTACGGTGCTATCTCGACATTTACCTGGAGGGACTGAGGAAAACCGGTGAAAACACACTCAGGATAGATGCTGACAGCACTGGATTCCCTTCTAGGTAACTGTTTGAGAGTTATTTGAGGATAAACTCCCTAACAAAAAACATATTGTTCCGACATTAGTAATACTTTGTAGGGCATAAGTCTTACCGAACAGAGCAGCGACTGGTTTCACTCGAGGCGAAATTGAATACTGTTTAGAAAGATATGACTGGTTTGTAGTTGGCACGTTGTTGATATTATAGAAAAAAGATGGACAAGATTATGTTCGTGTTCAGGTTTATTGGGAATGTCTATTCCAAAAAGCATCCGATGCGGACGTCCATCTCTAGGTATCGTCTTCTAGACATAACAAACAAGACCACAAACCGTGAAAAATTCTAATCAATGGAGCCAGCTGTTATCGATTTATAAGAGGCCAAATGCGCACGCACATAGACCTACATACATACTGCACCCTTCAATAAAGCATGGTTTTCTCAAGATTCATCTACGGGGTCGTGTTCAGTCCAGACTGCGATACACAGCAAAGTTCTCTAAAAACAACATGCTCTAATAAATAGAAAGGTTCATGACAGAGGCTATACTAGAAATAAAATGAATAACAAGTAGAATAAAAGAAATTTAATGACTGAAAAGGTATGTGCAAAATAATAATAATAATAAATAAAATACTCCCTGACTTTCGCCCCCTTAATAATAATAATAATAATAATAATAATAATAATAATAATAACACTGAGCGGTAGGAACTCGCTCGTCACAACAAGACAATGTGAATGCAACTTCACATAAATGATAAAATCATAACATAAGCATTTGAGCGGTAAGAACTCACTCGTCACAACATATGGATACAAGTCCATTTTTCTTCTGGTCAAGAAGTTATATAATGTGTGGTGTACTGTTCGTTAATAAGAAATTGAGTACTGATGCGAGTCCGTTTACAACTGAAAACAGATATGTTGCTTACGGAGTTGCATCTTTTAAATCACACTACGGCTATGGGACCCACCCTTAATTAATACACTATAACTACTACTGACACATGCAAGATCTAATAATATAAACAGAATGAAGAATCTCCCTGAGATCCTAACTGGTGCAGGAGCACAAAATGAACACAAAAGAGCATGCCAGAAATAGGCCCAAAAAAAACCGCTCTCATCATAACTTGGGAACATAGCTTCGCGCACCCTAACTTGACACGGGTCATGGACGCGTAAAAATAAACACACCAAAATTGAACCAACAAAAACAAAATACAAGCCTAACGGCTGAAAAACTATGTTTACATTTATATGAAACGCCAGTCAAACACGAATTTTGGTGGCTACCTTACAACTATGGACAGCACCCATTTAATCAATCATACTCATTATAACCGATCAGGTTTTGTGAATTTTAAACAACATCTTAAATTGCAGTACAGGAAGCAGACCTGTTACTAATGACAAGACACGTTATCTGATTTGAGCGCGCCCTTCTCGTATGAGTCAACACTACCTTAAATAACTTTCTCAGTCCGGCAAGCTAAGTGCAGTTTCCCTCAGGAAACGTCAACATATCTCACGAATCCCCTGGATGGCGAGAAACAAATATATACCACAAGTTCACCCTCGCGAGGTCATGAACTGGGCTAATGTGTAGCAAGACAGAATAATCACCATGATATATTCTCGCTAGCACATTATAAAAAAATCACACAACGCACCAAAGCTTGGACTGACTCTCATACACACACACTGGGTTGGCTCAAAACAGATCAACAATATTGCGTCCATTGACACATTAACAAAAAATACACAACAAAAACTAGGGTGCAAAGTGCCATCCCGTTCAAATCTGCTGGAAAGCAACTATCAAAATAATCCTGATCCGTCATAAAATTCTACTCACAAATAATCTTACCCTCCAAATTCTTTTTTTAATCTCAAAATTAATTCAGTTCCATTTTTGTTGTGAGGCATACCTCCGAATAATAATGCTTCACCGCGATTTACGCAAGCGAACGCGAGCACGGGCTCCGCGAGTCGCCCCGTACAGTAGAACCAAATACAATCACCATATTTACAAATTACACAACGCCCGGCTAGTCCCATATTTAATGTGTCAGTAAAACAAAAATTAATAATCTACATTACCAAGCAAGCAAACAAATATCTACAAAAAATGTCCCATAATACCCTAGCTGATTTAATAAATAAATAAAGATTCATTTGGTACTCAATCCTATAAAACAGCGCCAGGAATACGTCTGAAGCCATCTCCTTTAAGATGTTTATCTGGTCATTGACATCTTCAGGCAAATGTCCAGCTGGTTCCCAGATCCGTTCTTGTTCTTAGACGTCATCTCGTGCTGAATAAAATAAAGTTTTGTCAGATACACACACGATATACTTCCTACTATATTCACCTATCAAGTACTATATTCCTTGACAGTCTATTTGGTGAATTTCTTCGATGAATTGGTCCTACTGATAGTGCTGGGACTATAAATAAATCACTGAAGTTACACTTATAATTTGACGACACTGTTCCATGTTCACTAACATGAAAATATGCAGAGTATTAACCTTACGTCCTCAGACGTACAAAATGAGTGATCTGTGTTACGTCCTCAGACGCACAGAAATAAGTAATGTGTGTTACGTCCTCAGACGCACAGAAATAAGTGATGCTCCTCGAAGCATCTTGGATCCTTATAAATGAAACTGACTAGGGTAGGTGTGGAAGGGGATTTATTAAAAAAATATTCCATAATAATTATCAGACTAGCATGCGATCGGTATCATTCAGTTCATAGCAGTGTGGATGTTACGATTTTGCTGTAGCCGGCTCGAATCGATCGTGGAATTAATCTGCAGATAACTCCCGCGTTAATTTACCAGTGTGCGTTATCAAGCCGAGTTGCCGCTAAAATAAGGCGTCTTGATATTATTGGCCCAGACTCTTGTATGTCTTTGCGCGCTTTTACATATTTTTCAGCAGTAGGGAGTGGTTAACATGATGATAGACCAATTGCTGCGTAGCATTCGATTTCCTTCTTGGCGCCAATCTTCCTAGAAACAGGCCATAATGTGCGTCCCCAAGCCGTCTTCCGCGCTAAAAGTTGCACCTGTCCTATGTCCCAAGAATATATATGCTTCTTCCTAAAATACCACAGGAGCTTAAACCATTGTGTCCTCTTGGCCACTGATTTCTCAATATTTCCCAACACCGTCTGGCTTTCATATCTGTTGTCTGTAGAAATGTATCAAAAGATGATGAATAATTATTAGAATCCTTTATACAGCCTGTGGATAAAGGGTTCAATACATACGTTTATTTTGGTGATTCGTATGGTTCTTTGGTTTTTGTTTTTTACTCTTATTCCCTTAATTTTGTTCGTGATATCTGAATGACTCCGTGAGGCCAATCACTATAACTTACTTCAATATTATCATGGAGGTAATAATAAAGGTTAATTTATGTAGGACATTTTAATACAATAAACAAATTATAAAAACAAGATGTTCAGTAAAGAACATATAGCCTACTTTCTCCTAAATGTATGAGTATAGTTATAACTCGTTGTTATTATCAAAGAGTATAATAGAACTATTCTTTGTTGAAGACCTTAGAAACGATTTACCTCTACCAAACGCCACAACCTAGATAAAAACTGCTACCATCATTGAAGAAAAAAGAAAGATAAGAAGTATCTAAAGAATGTTATGGATCTGGAGACATAATCGACCGGACTGGCGGCGTGGCTCAGCGGTAACGTTCTCGCTTGCTGGACCGTATGTTTCAGGTTCGTATCCTGGCGCAGTCAGCTGGCATTTGAGGGTGCACAAATGCGAGGGAGCCGTGTTAGTAGATTTACTGGCACGTTAAAGATCCCCTTCGGGACAAAATTCTGGCACCCCGGCGTCTCTAAAAGCAACAGTAGTTAAAAGGGACGTAAAACCAATAACATTATTATTTTTATTATTATTATTATTATTATTATTACATAATCGGCCTGACGCGGGCAACATCCAGCTTTGAGTTGAGGCATGTCTTTACACGTCTGGCTGCGTATGACTTTCACAACCCTAATTGAATTAACAAATCTTTCCATGACCCTACAGAGACGTGTGTATACCAACTATGTGGATATTTTCGATTGCTATTTGGCTGAAATAGAAGTATTAATTAATATCCTGAACTAGCACCAACGATAGAGTTCAGATACTATGTGAAATCGTTTTGTTCTTTACTTCAATTAACATTTTCAAATAACGCACAATAGGCTGTTACAAACCCTTTAAAATAGAAAGTAAAAATGTATCGTAGTATCATCTTGTCATTCTTCAAATTCGATGCGCATAGAATGCAAATGGTATAGTAATCAATGGAGCCCCACGTAGACTAGTCGTGATATCTAGTGGTGAAATATCTAACAATATAATCCTAACAGAGCGAGTGCGTTCTAGCGGCCAGAAGAAGAAACTTTTCAATAAAATCTGGTCGGAGTGCAGTTACCTTTTTGGCAGCTAGATGTCTCGAGTAAATCTGCTGGCGAATTATGTTTTAATTAAATATATATTTTACACCATAATATGCACAATATAACGCTTAATTTTAAAACATCTGAGTCATTACAAAACAATAAACATATAAAATTTCAAGCAAAAAAACTAGCTCTGATCGGGTTTGAACCATAGGCATTTGAGCGATAGGCTAACGCTCTACCACTGAGCTAATTGTGTCAACGAATATTGTTCTATATAAAACGACTTACATAGAACTTGTTAGCAAATAGTGATTTATACTAAACGATTTCATCACTGGAGTATATTATTTATATATAAAGCATTTCATACAAAGTTTATTTATTTTATATCAGTACGCTATATTGCATGCAATACTCAAATTAGTGAAATATAAGTCAGGCACAAGATATCCGCTGCCATCTTGTCTTATTACTAAATCAGATCAGCTTTTTAAAATCACGTCTGCACTATAGTATTACAAAATAAACTTTTAATTTCGAACGTGCCTCTTCCTTTAGAACAGTTAAAACGATTCTCGGCTCGATAATCGGAACTGGTGGGTCCCATGATATGGATTATAAAGTTTGCATAATTCGCACGGCCGCCATCCTGAAATGGTATGGCGGACGACCTTGTAGTTTGGTCACAAGACGCATCCTATACGAAGGTATGTTGTTACCAAATTTGGTAGAGATCGGATGATTTGGTTAGTCGTTATTTGATTTTACGTTTTGAACGTTTGAGTGGCCGCCATTCAGTTTTAGTAAAGATGGCGGCGATATAAAACATGACACTGAGGTGTCCTTTGCTAGTGCTACCTTTGTACCAAATTTCGTTCAATTCGCATTCACCGTGTTCGAATTGATAGGGGGGGACAGACATTCAGAGTACACACACTCACACACACACACACACACACAGACACACAGACACACACACACAGACTCACACACACACATACACACACACAGACAGACACACTTTTTTCGCCCTGTGTTGATCTCATAAGTCTACTTTCATTTTTTGCAAAAATCCAAAGTAGGCTAAAATGCATACCAAGAGCTAAATTATTATGTACATAATAGAATTAAAGTTCCTAAGATATTCTCATCTGCCTATTGTTAGCACAGGCACTAGTACTGCGTACTATACAAAAACAATAATATTATACCTTATTATTTCCTGTTCTTGAAATTAATTCTTAAATTTTTTCCATATCAAAGATAGCGTTTAATGATTTACACACGCTCAGTATTTTACTTCACCTCAGGTTCTCTTATATCCATTGACCTGGTCATCCTGGGATCAATGATCTCAGGCAACAAGATTTTCTCGCAGCAGAATGTCAGTTACATAAGCATTTTTGTCTCCAGAACTTTACGTCCCTCTTTATTGTTTCTATGTGAATGTCCCTAGGCGTCCATACCACAAAATAACATATTTCCCGTTATGTTATTTCCTACTGGCCCTGGTTCTGGAAATAAAAATCATGTGAGTGTTAGAGAGTCATCAATCTGTTCTATTCTGAATGGAACTGTCCTTGTCATTCTAAAGGCTTTATTTTTCGCTTCCATTTCTGAAAAACAAAATCCCTTTAGAGTAGGAATAAAAGGGCGAGTCTGGCGCAGGGGCTAATGGGCAAGATGGCCGCCGCGCGCAACCAGCCCTATGTTATTCTTAAGGAGGGGTCAGTCAGAGCTGGCGCAGTGGCTAATGGGCAAGTTGGCCGCCACGCCCTGAGACCGTGGATGACGTCACAGGGAGAGGTCAGCCGTGTAGTTGCTAAATGGAATATTATTATTATTATTATTATTATTATTATTATTATTATTATTATTATTATTATTAGGTAATTATAGATTGATCGTGTACAATCAAGACCAGCCTTATATTGTCCACTTCTTGGTGTAGTGGCTACCATTCTTGGCGGTCATTCCTGAGGTTCGAATCCCCAGCTCTGCCAAGAAATTTAATTTCTGGTCTCAGGAGTGGAACGGGGTACACTCAACCTTGTGAGGCAAAACTGACAGGAGCTGGCTTTTGATTCATACCGCAGCCATTCTGCCTAACCCAACTTCACCTAACCTAACCTAACCTAACCTAACATAACTTAACTTCACCTAACCTAACTTCACCTAGCCTAACCTAACCTAACCTAACCTAACTTAAAAGTGAGAGCAAAAAGTATGAGCAAAAAAGTAAGAGCAAATGGGAGAGCACAAATAATAAACTTAGTTATAACCTAACCCACAGAAACCTCATTTAAAGATTTTAGATTTTACATTTTAACATTTTACATTTTAACATTTTAGATTTTTGATTTTTCATTTTACATTTTTTAGATTTTAGATATTACATTTTTGATTTTTTTGTATTTTAGACTTTTGTTTTTGTTAGATTTTTCATTTTTAAATTTAAGATTTTTTGATTTTAGATTTTACATTTTACATTTTCCGAAAAGAGTAAACTACAAGGTCACATACCTAACCTCACCATACCTAACCTCACCATACCTAACCTCACCAAACCTAACTTAAGCTAATCCAAAGGCTAACGCTCATACACATAGTATATAAGGGCACATGCAACTATCCTTATGCTAGTCTTATTGGCTACTATACAACATGATCACTACCCCAACCGGGGTATTTTTTTTTTTCATTTTGCTGTTTACACATTTGTCAATTTTCCAATTTCCAATTTTCAGTTTTTTCTAATATCAGTTTTAAGTTTTTCAATTTCATAATACGGAAACATGGATTTAGCATTCTGTTGTTTACACATTTGTCAATTTTCCAATTTCCCATTTTCAGTTTCTTTAAAAATGTCAGTTTTAAGTTTTTCAATTTCATAATATGGAAACATGGATTTTGCATTTTGTTGTTTACACACTTATCAATTTCACAATTTACCATTTGCAGTTTTTAAAATGTCAGTTTAAAGTTTTTCAATTTCATGATATAGAAACATGGATTTTCCAATTTGTTGTTTACACATTTGTCAATTTACCAAATTCCCATTTACAGTTTTTAAAATTTCAGTTTAATGTTTTTTCTATTTTGTCAATATGGAAACATGGATTTTCCAATTTGTGTTTTACATGTTCATTTTGCATTAGGAGTGGAGAGAGGTGGGTGTTAATTAAAAATGTACAAGCAGTGTCCATACAATATTTTTAATTTAAATACATGTACACTATTTACACATAATACATTTTTATATATATTCTTTTTTGTTATATATTGTACAGTTGTTTTTATTTTGTTTTCTATTTTATTAATTTTTGATTATGAATACCATTTTTTTGTTTTATTTTATTTTTGTAGTGCTATTGTTTTATTTCCTAAATTGTTCTGTTTTATGTATTTGCTAGTTGCAGGCAGAAGATTTTGATATTCATAACTTAACTCTTTAAGCATGGTTAATGATTGAGTAATGACCATAGGCATGTGTACCTATACCATCAGCATCAGTCACTCTTTCATCATCACCAGGACACAAAGCAATTTTGTTTAGTCTTATAGATGATATGTCATGTTGTTTAGAAGCGATAATGTTCATTGGTATTCTTTTTACATTGTTTTTCATGACACAAACCTTAAAATCTTGAAAGCTTATACAATTTTTTGAAAACACCTCTGTTAATACCTTTAATCTTTTTGATGTCTTTACCATTTATGGCTAAAGCGTATATTATAGCTCTAAGTCCAACAAATGCTTTCATAATTTGTCCACAAGCCTCGTCTTTACATTTCCCCAACGTTTTCTTGTTTGATGTAGAGTAACATATGTGATCAGTAGGATAATCTCATGTGTCCAGGTGTTCTAGGAAATCCAACTTGTCTTGATATACATCTGGGGTGTTAACCAAATAAATGAACGAGTCGGTATCCATGTACATGAGTTTAAGGTTGTTCATTCCATAATAGGGTAGAAGGACATCATAGTGGTGGGAATACATTAGAGTTTTTGAAATATCCAGTATACACATTCCAATATATATAGGCTTATTGAATACAATGTTACGTTTAGCCATGTGGAAAGCAGCTAGGTTAGGACCATAAATTGTTCTGTCAATATTTGTCGGCTTTGCTGTTAGCTTTTCTGCCTTTTTGCTGTCAGTCACAAGACGTATGTCTATTCTTTTACGGATATTTTCCATTGTTTTTCCAAAAATGGCATTGTTGAATAATTTGTACAGATTTTTTTTCAAAATCATTTTTGGCTTGTTTTCGAAGGTTGTTATTAAAATCAACGTATGCCTTTAGCCAAGGTCTTTGTTTAAACTATAACACACGATGAATTTTTATCAATTTTTTTCCATGATCTAAAGCCTGTTTTAATGCCATGTAGTGAACAACATATCGCCTTCGATTTCCAAGATGAGGAATTAGTTTTTTCAGAGACGAATCCTTAGGTTGTGTACACTCTGGTAGGAAAGGTAAATCGTTGTGTAGATCATGAAGGTCAGATGGGTAATCAACATCAACGTCTAGAATGTATCCCACAGGATCGTCCTCCTTTAGTTTTTCTAGATTAACAGTATCTGGAGAAACCCACTGAAATCCACCATCAGGAAGAGAGTGACACATAGCCCACCCGTATTGGTTGTTGGCATCATCATAGGTAATAAACTGCGATGGTTTCTCAGAATCATAGGTTTCCATGTATTTATTGCTAGCTTCAGCATACCGATGAGACACCTGGCATATGCCTCCACGTATTCCAGACTCGATTAGAAGAATCTGTTCGTAATCTTGTAGCAATTCCAGTTCAAAGCCTGTGTAAACGAACATTGCCTCGAAACTTAACCCAGGCGAAGTAAAACAGTGTGCAGCATCCACTCGATGTGTTTCTAATGTTTTGTTTCTAAACGTTTCAAAGCTGTCTGCAAGAAGGAGTACATCTGAAGTTAGGTAGAGGTCACTATATTTCCCTAGAGTTTTAATATTGAACAGATTCCAGACATTTTTGGCATGCTCATAGTCTTTTTGACTAACATTTTCTTGACTTAATTTGTTAAAGAATGCGTCTTCTGGAGGTAAACACGTTTCACTTAACCTTTCCCATGAGTCAATGTAGTCATAACAAAACACTCCTTTACGAGTCATGAACATTGCATTTTCTTTTCCAAAGTACTTGTCTGATTCAGGGTATGATGTTAAGTTGGAAACTAAGTTTTCCAAACTACTTGGCATTAACCGAAACGTGTCCACAAATCTAAGCTTAACATTTCCTACATATTTGGTAAAGGAAATGTACTTTTCTTTGGTGTTAGCGATAACATCCACTCTCTCAGTAGTGCATCCTAATTGCTTTACAATGAAATTTGCGTCGTAGCCACTCATATTATGTAGAAACACAGGAACGGGGTTACGTGTTTTACACTTCAAAATACAGTTATTGTGAGCACTTCCATGGTGTTCCCCTGAAATATGGCAATGGTCTCTAACTCTCCAGTCCTCTTTGGTAAATGGTTTTTCACACAAATAACAGGTTTCAGAACATTGGAACTCTGCTTCTTGATCCTGAGTTAAGGCCTTTGGAAAATTTAAGCTGTAAAGGCGATCAATTTCATTAGCTATTGAGATCAAACAGTCCATAAACTATTCTGCAGCGTCAGACCCACGATAATTAAGAGGTTGGCTTGGAAGTTTTGTCTTTATGTGTTCCACAGCAGGTGAGGGTTTAACGTATATACCAAAGCTCATAGGAACATGACTCTGGTATGGCACTGTATAACTTGCTTCAGGATTGGGTAAACATGTTTGATATGGTAAGAGTATACTTTCGAAATCTGCATAGATAACGTAAGGTATTCTCAGCATTTTTTCAACATATAAGAATTTCACAATTGAGTTTTAATAGGCCTTTCAACCCTAGCAATGTCATGCTGGACACACAAAGCTCTATGTTCTTTTAGTTTTTCCATTCCTTGTTTTCCATATTGATTATCGAAGTGAGTAAAACACCGTTTACACGTATATAGCTTAGTTGATGGTGGGTAATCTGATGTCTTACTAGTTTATCAAAATCTTTGATAAAGACGTAGTGGTTCTGTCCGGATGATGAACTAAGCAGAAGGAGGTCGCGATGGTCTTGCAGCTCTTGATCCATAACCTTTAGAGGGAACAATTTGTTGTCTTGTTCCAATCCAAATTCATTAATGGATATATCGTTGGCTTTTTCAAATTTGGGAATGTCAGCTAGCGATGTAGGAAACTATATTACTGAAAAATCAGACTTGTTGTCCAGGTCCTTGTATTTACTAATGCGTTGAGCATCTTTTTTAACCAGTTTTGCTAAAATGGCATACATAAAACACTTTTCATCTTTCAAGTTTTCAGGATTAATGCAGGCTTTTCTTGCATGTATAGCTGCTGGTAATGAATATATGTGCTACCACGCAAGGGATTGTATTTATTTATTTTCAATCGTACTCCTTACACTGCTAACAAGGCCCAATTACTGCCTTTTAGCTCAGATTCCTCCATTTCTGTAGTTAACTTTGTAAAATGTGTTTCCAAGAAACTACTTAAGTCCGTTTCCAAAAATAGGGCCTGATTTCGAGTTTTAAAAGCACGATCTGTAATTTCATTGGTATATGTATGAATGAATCTACATTCAGCAACAAGATTAACTTTTATCGACTTGTGCATTGCTAGTTCTTTCTGCATAGCTTGTATTATTTGCTGTTTGGACTCTTTAAGGTATGAATTTAAATCCTTACACGTATCACAACGTATGAAATAGGATTTAAGTCGACCTTCAAAAGATGTCTCATATTCAATAAGTCCATTTTTGTCAGGGACCAATGACAGTAGGTAATGTTTTGTAGGCTCCGCTTTTTGTCTTTTAGCTGCCGACAAAACATTACAACATTCTTCATGCCGACGTCCGTTGTACACATTGTTGAATGTACTACCACAGGTCTTGCACTCATGGAATTCACCACACGATGCTTCATGTCGCTTCCTCGAAGAAAAGTCTTTCCACACTCTTTACACATATAGCTAGGAATGGGTTCTTCCGTTATGAATGTTGATTTCTGAAAACAGCTGCTTACTGCGCATCACAGGGCTAGAGGTTGGTCAGTGAGGCGGTCTTTTCACGATGTGAACACCGTGAGAGGTAGTAGTCAACTGGTGATATTCTTGTTAAGGGTCCTCTAATATATCCTAGTCTAGACCAATAGCTCATTACAGTGTATGACAAGGCTGTAGACTGGACAGTGAGACGGTCTTTCACGATGTGAACACTGTAACAAGTAGTAGTAAACTGATTGTATTCTTGCTAAGGGTTCTGTAATATACCATAGTCAAGACCAACAGCTACTTACTGTGTATTACAAGGCTGTACAATGGTTGTTTTGACAGTCTTTCACGATGTGAACACCATGAGAGATAATAGTCAACTGGTGATATTCTTGCTAAGGGCCTCTAATATACCCCTAGTTAAGGGTAACAGCTGCTTACTGCATATGACAAGGATAAAGACTGGTTGTTTCAACGGTCTTTCACAATGTAAACACTGTGACAGGTAGTAGTCAACTGAAAATATTCTTATACCCTACTCAAGGTTATCAGGTACTTACTGCATATCAAAAGGCTGTACAATCATGTGTGTTAGGCACTCTTTCTTGCTAAGGACCCCAATATTCCCTACACAAGGCTATACATGTTAGTTCTGAACACTCAGTAGTTAATTGTATATTCAATTTTTATACGAAGCTTATACAAGCACGTTTTTCATGAGGTAAAACTTTGTTAAATAGCTGCATGCGACACTCAAAGTATGTTTCCGCTATCTAGCGGTGACTATGAGAACTACTTGAACGACCTGCATGCTACCTAGCACTCCATTTCAACACTCACTCACTGAAGGACCAGCATGCTATCTAGCGGTCGATATCAATACTCACTCAACTACCAGCATGCTACATATCGGTCAATATGACAACTCACTCAACTACCAGCATGCTACATGGCTTTTTTTTGTCTGATTTTTGTTGGGTTTTGTTGGCTCTTGTTGGCTTTTGTATTACCTCTCTCATGTTTGCTCTTGCTTGTTAGGGCTTATTTGGTCTTGGAAAGTATGTCAGTCCTTTTCTTTATGGCTGCATAATGCTTACACCCATGTTTGTAAGCAGCAACAACAACAACAACAACACACAAAATTCCAAAAAAATCCAAAGTACTCTAGGGTTTATCAATGACTCTCAACTCTTACACTTACCTCTATCCCATGCCTAGTCAAAAAATAGTGTATTTTTCAAATTTTTCAAAAAATATTTGGAAAGTAGGCTGTATCATTAAACTAAAAATTCTAAAAAGACATATGTTACCTCCAATACCTACCACTATGCCACTCTCAGTCCAAAAATAGTGTATTTTTCAAATTTTCCAAAACATATTTCCAAAATGGGTTATATTTCCAAAATTAAAAGGTTTACAAAAATGTTTGTTTGACATAAATGAATGGCCTTTGCCCCCTCTAACGCCGTACCAAGACCCAGGTCTCTAGGACAACAAAAATAAAAATTTTGAAAATGGGCTTATATTTCTAAAATTAGGAATTTTACAAAAACGTTTGACTAACGTAAAGCAGTGGTCTTTACCCCCTCTACCTCCATACTAAGTCTAAGGTCTCTAGGATGAAAAATAAAATTTTGAAAATAGGCTATATTTCCAAAATTAGGAATTTTACAAAAACGTTTGTGTAACGTAAATCAATGGTATTTATCCCCTCTATCCCCATACCAAGTCTCAGGTCTCTAGGACAAGAAAACTAACATTTTGAAAATGGGCTTTCCACATGGCTAAACGTAACATTATATTCAATAAGCCTATATATATTGGAATGTGTATACTGGATATTTCAAAAACTCTAATGTATTCCCACCACTATGATGTCCTGCTACCCTATTATGGAATGAACAATCTTAAACTCATGCATAGGGATACCGAACTCGTTCATTTATTTGGTTAATACCCCAGATATATATCAAGACAAGTTGGATTTCCTAGAACACCTGGACACATCAGATTATCCTACTAATCACATATGTTACTCTACATCAAACATGAAAACGGTGGGGAAATGTAAAGACGAGGCTTGTGGACAAATTATAAAAGCATTTGTTGGACTTAGAGCTAAAATGTATGCTTTAGACATAAATGGTAAATAAATCAAAAAGATTAAAAGTATTAACAGAGGTGTTGTCAAAAATTGTATAAGCTTTCAAGATTATAAGGTTTGTGTCATGAAAAACAATGTAAAAAGAATACCAATGAACATTATCGCTTCTAAACAACATGATATATCATCTATAAGACTAAACAAAATTGCTTTGTGTCCTGGTGATGATAAAAGAGTGATTGTTGCTGATGGTATAGGTACACATGCCTATGGTCATTACTCTATCAATAACCATGCTTAAAGAGTTAAATTATGAATATCAAAATCTTCTGCCTGCAACTAGCAAATACATAAAACAAAACAATTTAGTAAATAAAACAATAGCACTACAAAAATTTAAAAAAATGGTATTCATAATCAAAAATAAATAAAATAGGAAACAAAATAAAAAGAACTGTACAATTTATAACAAAAAAGAATATATATAAAAATGTATTATGTGTAAATAGTGTACATGTATTTAAAAAAAAATATTGTATGGACACTGCTTATACATTTCTAATTACTACCCACCTCTCTCCACTCCTAATGCAAAATGAACATGTAAAACACAAATTGAAAAATCCATGTTTCCATATTGACAAAATAGAAAAAACATTAAACTGAAATTTTAAAAACTGTAAATGGGAATTTGGTAAATTGACAAATGTGTAAACAACAAATAGGAAAATCCATGTTTCTATATCATGAAATTGAAAAACTTTAAACTGACATTTTAAAAACTGTAAATGGTAAGTTGTGAAATTGATAAATGTGTAAGCAACAAAATGCAAAATCCATGTTTCCATATTATGAAATTGAAAAACTTAAAACTGACATAAAAAACTGAAAATGGGAATCTGGAAAATTGACAAATGTGTAAACAACAAAATGCAAAACCCATGTTTCCATATTATGAAAATGAAAAACTTAAAACTGACATTTAAATAAACTGAAAATGGGAAATTGGAAAATTGACAAATGTGTAAACAACAAAATGAAAAAAAAAAAAAAAAACGGTTGAGGGTAGTGATCATGTTGTACAGTAGCCTATAAGACTAGCATAATTGGCATTTGCCCTTATATACTTTGTGTATGTGCATTAGCCTTTCGATCAGCTTAAGTTAGGTTTGGTAAAGTTAGGTTTTGTGAGGTTAGGTATGTGAACTTGTAGTTTACTCTTTTCGGAAAATGTAAAATGTAAAATCTAAAACAAAAAAATCTTAAATTTAAAATGTAAAATCTAAAAAAAAACTTAAATCTAAAATACAAAAAAATCAAAAATTTTAAATGTAAAATCTAAAAAATGTAAAATGAAAAATCAAAAATCTAAAATGTTAAAATGTAAAATGTTAAAATCTAAAATCTAAAATCTTTAAATGAGGTTTCTGTAGGTTAGGTTATAACTAAGTTTATTATTCTCGTACTTTTAATTTACGTTAGGTTAGGTTAGTTTATAACTTAGTTTATTATGTGTGCTCTCACATTTGCTCTCATATTTGCTCTGACTTTGAAGTTATGTTAGGATAGGTTAGGTTAGGTTAGGTTAGGTGAAGTTAGGTTAGGTGAAGTTAGGTTAGGTAAGGTTAGGTTATGTTATGTTAGGTTAGGTTAGGTTAGGTGAAGTTGGGTTAGGCAGAATGGCTGCGGTATGAATCAAAAGCCAGCTCTGTCAGTTTTGCCTCACAAGGCTGAGTGTACCCCGTTCCACTCCTGAGACCAGAAATTAAATTTCTTGGCAGAGCCGGCGATTCGAACCTCAGGAATTACCTCCAAGAATGCTAGCCACTACACCAGAAGTGGACAATATAAGGCTGGTCTTGATTGCACGCGATCAATCAATAATAATAATATTAATAATAATAATAATAATAATAATAATAATAATAATAAATATTCCATTTAGCAACTACACGGCCGACCTCTCCCTGTGACGTCATCCACGGTCTCAGGGCGTGGCGGCCATCTTGCCCATTAGCCACTGCGCCAGCTCTGACTGACCCCTCCTTAAGAATAACATAGGACTGGTTGCGCACGGCGGCCATCTTGCCCATCAGCCCCTGCGCCAGAATCGCCCTTTTATTCCTACTCTTTAGCTTTTTGCAGGCTTTCAGTATGGTCATATTTCGTGCTGAATAAGGGCACTTGACTTCGACTATAGCGTCGTCTCCTTTTCTACCGATTTCTCCTCTAAATTTCGTTTTGCAATTCGTTCATTATCACCGTCATACTGCATTGCTTTTGAGTGAAATTCGCCGTACAGAATGTTTTTGCTACTGGAGCCCATTTCGATGTAGGTTTCCTCTTGCATACATATCCAAAATTTGAGGTCGTAAGTCTGTCCTTTCTAGCTGTGTGCCACTTTTAATTTTCCCTTCGGCCCCTTGTTTCCTTTTCCAGTTTTTGTATATGGCCTTCACTAAGCGTTAGTTGCTTGATCTTCTCATCACTGAACTCTCTCAACAGTACCTCATCGAAATCCAACTGCATTGATCGGTTTCCGTAATCATGTGAGACAGTACGTTTCATTTTATTAGACTGTTGTCGGGACATTCTTTTCCCTTCTCGCGACGCAAATAAACTTTTTCGGAAAGCTGATCTTCTTCTCTTTCTGCTGAGTGCAGTGTTCTTCACTATTGTGGCAGTTTTTTTTTTTCTAATCTGATTTCATTGTTTTATAGTGCCAGGATGGCCCAAACTGAAAGACCAGGCCGGCAGCTTTGGTTCTATGAGTGAAGGAACCTCGTTTCCCTCAATTGATCTGCTTACCTCCCGTGAATTTTGCAACAAGGTACAGATAATTTTCGGCAGCATTGCTGGTGGTGTTTGATACTAGCTGGGAACGTTTTGCAATTAGGGGCTGCAAGCAATAACGCATAAGTTTGGTTGCAGTTAGCTGTTTGTCTTCACATTGGCTGCTGGTAGTTCAAAAGTACTGTTTGCAGTCTTTGTGGATCCCAATCCAATCCAGTACTTCCGGAAATCAATTTTCCATTTTCACATTCGCTACGCCTTTATTTTTCTACACAACGCATTGTTTTCATTTGAAGTCGAACTTGCTTCTCTGAAAAAAGTTGACACTGAATAGTTCGTTATTTTGTACTCCTACACTTATGTATTAGAAGTAAAATACAAACTACACCCGTGGCGCGACAGCCCATGAAGAGCCTAGGCCTACCAAGCAACCGCTGCGCTGTTCAGCCATGTTGCCTGCAGATTTCGGGGTGACGTTTAGTCATCCAACCTGTAAGCTACAGGTAAAATATAAGTGAAATCATAACTGCTCAGTGCATTACAGATTCTCTAATGCAAGCGTAAAGAATTATGCAATTTCAAATATAAACTAGAAAAAAAAATTGCCGGTGAGAAGAGGTGTTTTTGTTTTAATTTATTTTTTTAGGACCTGGCTTCCTTTTCTTGGTACTGTGCCCGCTGGCCGAAGGTTTCGGGGAGCCACCGGTTTCAAATGACCGTTCCGAGACCCTCTTCCAGTTAACACACAAGTATGGAGGGACGATACATTCATAGGCTGGTGTAGAACAAAAGTCTGCACTCGGGGGTGTCGGGAATTAATGAGGTTCGATTCTTAACCAGCTCAGAGGAATGCATCGATAACAAAACTAAACAAGAACAGAGAGGTCAGTCTTAGGTTAAAATCACAAATAAATGTTATTCAGAATAGATCCCTAGCCTAGCATGAGAGTTGCAAACGGCTAGTCCGATACTATTCTGCCCTGAAAAAAATAAAAAAAAAGTCCTAAACAAGATCTAAATTGCTCTCATGGTCCTAATACAAAATTCGACAAAATGAACAAGCTAAGAGAATGGCACGTAAGATCGGCCCTAAGCAATTACATCGAAATAACTTACGGGTGGATCAAACATCAAAAGAATTTACAGCAAAGCAAGACATTTACTTGTTTACAAATACTAGAACATTTACATTTAGTAGCAAGGGGAAAATTCGTCCTATGCTATGATGGTGCCACCTCTAACATTTATCTTTAGAGTTAAGTGTTTAGCTAGTCCTAAATATCATTAATTAATAAACGAGATGCGTTTATTACTAAGAAAATCAAGCTATGTGCACAATGTTGCTGAATTAAAAAAAACTATGCTAATACAACACAAATGCATACAATAATTCGGCACTCCTATGGTTGTGCAATTGTCACTGCCTACGTACTCGATTTGTTACTGTTTGTAACAAACGGTCATAGTGTCAAAGTGTTGAGAAAAATAGAAAATATAGGAAAGCCTGCAAATGCGATAGTAATTAAACAATTACATCGACTCATATTACTACTAATCTGATGTGTGTGCTTCAGTTATCACATCACCAATTAGTGGTCGACTAATCATGTGAAAATGTATCAAAATGTATCTACAATAGCTTAACAATATCTAAGTGTTAACATTTGGTCCAGAAAAGTAGTTTATTTTTAATGTTTATAAATTTTATTTAGGTTCAGGGGGAATTATAAGATTTGTTAGTTTTCAAAATCCTATTTTTGATTATTATTAGAGTTTCACACAATTATTTATTCCTGGCAGTATTGTTGTTCAGTTTATGGTCCTTTACAAGCGTTCAGTGTATTCAGGTAACGTTTGTATCCAACTTAAGCAAATAACTCAATAGTTCAAGAGCTTACGAGACACCGTGTGTCTTCACCAATATTTCATCACACTTATTAGACATCCTATGTCTTCACCAATTACTTTGCTCTTATTTCGGATCCATTGATCCAGGCGCCTTCGGTTTTGGAACGACTTTAGTTAGTTCATTACCACCGATATAATCACAATAACAATGTCGGAGGTATTCATCCACCGTTACGACTCATATAATACTCTTAATTTACAAAGTGTGGAATCCTAATTGATACACGTTTGAATTGCTGGCAATAAAGATTATGTGTACAGAAAACACATCCTGACAACGCTTTAAATAAACATAAAGGTTTCTGATACAAGCTAACTGTGTGTGTGCGTTTATAAAATTGCCTCTTCCCTGAATAAATCGAACCTGCGTTCATTTGGTTACAAAATACAATTGCATTCATTGCCTGTGTGGCTTCTTTTAAATAAATAAACCTGTTTTCAAGTATTGATCTGGCCAATAAATGTGAGTAACGGAACTGTGCATTCCACTTGTCATAATGTCAAGAATCTCACAGCCTTCTAATACAAAATATTAATCCACTGCCTAGAATCGAGTGTGCTGTGTAGTGAACTTGGCTCGTAACCTTGGCCTCGATTTAACATTGTCAAACTAGTCTATTTGTCATCAGCCTGACAAAATAAAAATTGATAATACTTGTTTTTAAATGATACGAATGAGCATTGAAAATCCAGCCTTCCTGGCTTCTATAAATGTTTAATAAACTATTAATTTCCACACGCGTCTTATAAATAGCTACCTGCATTGTGCACTAAATAAATGAAACCAAATAAACTAAGTCTACTGTTTTCCACTCTTACAATACGCTATAAATATTTGATCTGACTTAAAGATTCAGCGTCACTTGGTTCGAGTCCCGCCATGAGATGCTGTATGTGGTCTCGTGTATGGCTTTAGGTTACCATTTCATTGTGTCTGGACATCCTCCGTCGCCAATTCCCCACGCATGATTTAGCAATCACATGCCATCGCGCGGTTGGAGTTGTATCTGAAGATCTGCTGGTTTATCATTATTGCGATGTTAGCGTTGGTAAAAATGTAGCACATAATTAAATAAAACTGTCGCGCACTGCAGCTAATATGCGGTATAAAATTGCCCATTTTCACTCCGGCACTGGCTCTAGTTACTGTCGCTTGTGCGACACTCACTCGTGACTTGCACTGATATTTACACAAGAAAATTTTAACAAAAAATAAATCAAAATCACTGCCCATCCGGCAAATAAAGTTTGTACTTGTAGGTTTTGTACAATTATAAAGTTAGTTAAATACACAGTTTATAGAACACTGAAACATGTGTGTGTGCGTGAGAATGAGACCATGCGGTCGCAAAGTTTTCTTCACACAAGTCCATCATTTCACCTCGGATAATAATAAAAATATTTCACAGTTCTCGTAGTGGTGAATGTCTTCAATCGTTCAATTATTACACAATTCCATGATGGCTATCCATAAGAAAGTTATTCGTAGATTTTTCCTGCCACATGGTTTCCTTTCACTTGTGCTCCATCATGCACATGTTGTCTCTTCCACAGACGAATAGGAACTGGTGTTACCAAATATGGCGTGCTCTCAGTACATGAGCTGGCCGCGTAAATTGTTAGTTTCTTCAATTTACGAAGTATGCTGTACTTCAAATATGCAGAATTACTTGGTTATAATTACTGTATAGTAGATTTTTGGAATGTGAAAATAAGTAAAAATATAATCATAAGCGATATTGCTTCAGCTTCTTCCCGCCGCTCGCAGGGTATGTTCAGTTACATTTCAGCATAAGTTTTCGTCTCTCTTATCTGAGCAAACATGCGTCAACGGGCGCAGTACTTAGTCGCAATCTCCCCTGGGATTTAGTGGAACGCCCTTGAATCGGTTTTGGTGGTGGCTCCATTTTTCAGCAAAAACGAAAAAATAACTCCACCTGATAACCGTAACGCTCTCACCAGTCGTAGCCCACCTATACCCTATGTATATGTATCTATTCTACCTCCTTAGCGTAGCGGTCAGCATGATTCGCTGCCACCTCAGAGGTCCTGGGTTCGATACCCGGCTCTGCCACGACATTTGAAAAGTGGTATGGGGATTGGAACGGGGTCTACTCAGCATCGAGTAGTCCAAATAAGTAGAGGGGGTTCGATTCCCACCTCAGCCATCCTCGAAGTGGTTTTCCGTGGTTTCCCACTTCGTCTACTACTGAAAGGCCTACTGCAAGGCCATGGCCGCCTCCTTCCCTCTTCCTTGCCTATCCATCAGAATCTTCCTTTCCCTTCCCATCCCTCATGAGGCCCCTGTTCGCTTTGCAGGTGAGGCCGTCAGGGCGAAGTGCTGATGACACCTCCCCAGTTGTATCCAATCCGACCAAGTGTTCCCAGCTCTAAGGTACTGCCTGGAAAGGTGGTAGTGGTGAGTTCCCTCGCTGAGTCCGTGGGAACCAACAATCTGGAGGGTAAAATTGACCAAAAAATCTATTCTACCAGAAATACTGGCCAAAAAATAAATTTCCGAAAATAGAACACCTAACGGGCATTAAAAACTAATACTGTTGCAGGTTTTTTTTTTTTGAGTCGTTTCGGCCATCAATGGACCACGATGTTCTTCACTCATATGATCACTGTAAAGCTTGTTTTCTTGTCTGCCAGTAGATCTTCATTCTTGACGAATGTTCAGCTCTCCTTTCTTCCGTCCACTTGCAGTGAGGGCGAGGCATCACAGATGTCAAAGGGTGTAGATTACTAGTTGATTTAACCGCCTTTCTGAACAGGTTCCTATCCCAAACCAGAGCTTGATTGATTCGAGCTTCTGTTAGGTCCTTTTTAACTTGCATCGACCATTTACAATAGGAATTTTTTTTAGAGATTGATGAGTGGATTCGATATGAAAGTCGATGATGCTCCATCCGCTCCAAATGTCCAAAGAAAGACATTCTCCTTTTTCTCATCACACTCACCAAATCTTCTATATGTTCAAATAATTCATTGTTATGTCTTCTTCTGTAAGTACCATTATCATTAACAGGTCCTAATATTTTCCTTAGAATTTTCCGATCCTTAAGTTCTAATTTTCTCAATGGGCCTTTGTTTGTCATCTGTAAGCATTCTGCAGCATACAGTGCTGACGGCCTAATTACTGTATTATAATGACAAAGTTTGACATTCCGGGACAAGCTTTTACTTTTGTAAATGTTTTTGCAGGTTTGAAAGGCACCTTCCAATTTGTTACATCTGCTCTCAATGGCAGCTATTTCTGAATTATTAGGGGTAATCCATTCGCCTAGGTATTTAAATTTTTGGACTTTTTTGATTTTTTGCAGACCAATCGTGATGAATTTTGAGGCATCTTTGACATTTGTGATAAAATTAGTTTTATGGAAGGCCACTTTAAGTCCAGTTTTAGCAGCTATGATTTGTAGTTTATTAAGTTGGTCAGTGGCCTCTTCCATTGAATTAGCGAACAAAGCAATGTCATCTGCAAAAGCGAGACAGTTTATATTCAGGTCTTCTTTTTTATAACCAATTCGAATACCATAATTATTTGGTAAGATTGTTAACCATTCTCTTATAATTTTTTCCAAGACACAGTTGAACAGCATCGGTGATCCCAGATCACCTTGTCTACAGCCAGTCTTGATTGCAAAGGCTTCGGACAATTCACCACGAAATTTGACCTTAGAAATGGTGTTTTCTAAGCTTGCTTTGAACAAATTAATTGATTTATTGTCTAGGCCAAACTCACGTAAGGTGTTAATTATTGTGTCTCTATGAATGCAATCATAAGCCTTTTGAAAGTCCACAAAAATCACAACATAAGGTTTTGATCGTACCGTACAGTAGGAAATTATGGTCTTAATGTTATGAATTTGTTCAGGACAGGATCTTGATTTCCTGAACCCAGCTTGATATTCCCCTAACTGACGGTCTAATATCGGTTCTGCTCTGTTCAGAAGAGCCCTTGCAAATATTTTGTACGTTACCGATACCAGTGAAATACCTCTATAATTATTTGGGTCGGATTTATCCCCTTTCTTATGTATAGGATGAATGATGGCAGAAGTCCAATCCTCCGGCAACTTTTCACTATGCCATATTTCTTCAATGGTTTTCTGGAGACAAATGATGGAGTCATTATCTGCATATTTCCATAATTCAGCCACAATACTATCCTCCCCAGGTAAAATAAATTAAACAAAAAGTAATTAATGAGATCGATGAACTAAAAACCAGAAGTCGTAACTAGGAACTTGTAAAATATCAAAGGATCACACAGAAATATCATGACCTTGACAATAATTCAGAACTAACCAGCACATCAATTGCAACATTGGAGTAGATGTTCGGGAATTCCATACCGTCTAGCAAGGTTGTCGCTCTCTCAAATCACTTGAGCTCCGCTCCCCTACCTCCCCCCAACCCTCCGCCAACCCGCTCACCATGAGCTTGTTCGCGCGCCTTGTTGCAAATGCAGTATAGTACATTATGCAACGAGCCTACAATGGCTATAATTAAGACACGAGACGAGTGTCTTAATTACCATTATAGGCGAGTTGCTTACGACTGTTTATGTTCGACGATAATTATAACTTTATTATATGTTTTAATATAAATATTCATAAATATCTGTTCAGTCACTAGAATATTGTGATCGGGTGCTGCGCTGGGTAGTATATCTCTGTTTTCCAAGCTCTCTGGCCAACCGACGCATGTGCATCTGAGTGCTTCAATGCCATCTGTTCAGATTGTGCACCAGGATTAAGTTAAACTGTCACCGAAGTCGTTTCAAAACAACGTGCTGTGTGGAATTGGGTTTGGGGATATTATGGTAGAGTGCTATTTCTTGTCTCATATTCACCAGTTTATTTACGCGAACATATGAACGGTGCACTTTCGGTAATTTATATAGACAGGTTGGATTTTGAGCGCATGCGCGAAGGTATCCTTATCTAATTGGTCACACAACTGTTTCTTGAGCTCTGATTGGTGGGAGAAACTGTTTCATAATGAAAAATAGTGTTATAATGAGCCTCATTATGATACAGTTTTCTGACACATAATAGTCAGGGTCGAACATAAACACTTTTATTCACAAACTTCCCATAGTGATCCCGACGGTTCTATTCAATCGATTTAGGTTTTCGATGCGGCTTTGGAATCAGTAAGTAAAACTCAACTTTCGTATTACCCGTTTTCTTTCGAATTTTAATCAGATATTTGAAAAACTAACAGCAACTTTTCTGTTTTTGAAATTAAAAAGTAAGCAATGAATTAATATCAATTCTGCTACTAGACAGAGTACATAGCAGTTTTCAGATCGCAGATCGGAACTCCCCTTCGATAGAAAAATAAATAAATAAATTCAGCTTCACTTGTGCTGCCATCTGTTGAAATATATTCTTACCAAAGTGTCGGGACATTTAGCATTAAGAACGTTAAAAATCCCTGAGTATGCCTTCCTTCGGAGGGGAAGTAAAGCCGGCGGTCCCATATCATAGATTTATGGCATGTTAAAGAACCTTCCACTAATTATACCTGTGTGAAGCTAAATTATATAGGTTAAGAATGTAAGCAACGCCCTAAGTTTCTACGTTAGCTGCCATGAACCGACTGCGGTGGCGTCTAGTAGCTAAGTTCTGAAATAGTAGTTGTTGACAGTAGCGTTTGGCGGCAAAAGTAGGAACTATTTGAAAAATTCTAAGTCTGCAGTCCTTACTTGAATTAAAAAATAGATAACACACACTAATACAGTCATCACAATTAACACCGGTTATCAGACAGATTCTACACACACCCAAAGTACACGGGGAACTGAGGAACCAACCAGCCAACCAAAGGATCTTTACATGCCATAAATCTGTGACATGGAACCGCCGGCTTTACTTCCCTTCCGAAGGAAGGCATACTGAAAGATTTTAACGCTCTTAAAAAATCCAATGACTTCGGCGGAGTTTGAACCCACTATCTTGGGCACAGCAGTTCAGCATGCTACCAACTACGCCAACGAAGCCACTACCAATTCCTAGTAATGGCGTTACTCCCCAACTCTAATTTGTATCAAAGCGAGTACATCATCGACACCAAGAACACTTGCGGCTCTCCCGAAAGCTACAGTTCAGCACCACTCCTTCTCCATGCTAAAAATCAAGGAAATAAAAACGTTTCTCCATAAAAGTAAGTGAGGAAAGCAATGGCAAACTACCTCACTCCTCACCTTGCCTAGTACGCCTCAATATAGCGCTGCCTTGGGTTTTTGTGGGTAATTACCCACATAACCTATCGGCGGTGCTTTTTGAGGATCCAACCAGCCTTCGGGCTGACTACCTAACAGACATAAAAGTAAGAAGCTTATCTCATAAAAATGTAGACTATAATCACACTTGAAAGAAGGGTAAGTCGCCTCCGAGGTGTAGTGGTCGGCCTGATTAGCTGCCACCCAGGTGGTCCACGGTTCGATTCCCGGCTCTGCCACGAAAATTGAAAATGGTATGAGGACTAGAACGGGGTCTATTCAGCATCGGTTGGTCCAAATGAGAAGAGGGGGTTTGATTCCCACCTCAACCATCCTTGAAGTGGTTTTCCGTGGTTTCCCACATCGCCTACTGGCAAATGCCAGGATGGTACCTAACGTAAGGCCACAGCTGTCTCCTTCCCTCTTCCTTGTCTATACCTCCCACTCTTCCCATCCCTTGTAGCAGCTTCAGTAGCATAGTTGGTAGCATGCTGAACTGCTGTGCCCAAGATCGTGGGTTCAAACCGGGAAAGTCCTCAATTTTTTTAAGAGCGTTCACATCCTTCAGTGTACCTTCCTTCGGAGGGGAAGTAAAGCCGGCGGTCCCATGTCATAGATTTATGGCATGTAAAAGATCCTTCCACAGACTAAACTTGTGTGAAGCTAAATTGTTAGGTTAGATTTCGTCGGAACGCTCTATCAAAGTTCCAACGTTCACCGCTAGGTGTCATTGATATCTGGTGGCGAAAGTTGGAACTACATGAAATTTAACGGAACTTGTAGCCCACCCTAAGGGTGTTCGCTGGAAGCAGCTACAGACTCAGGCGAGCCGAACATGTCCTCGGACACTCCCGGCACTATAAGCCTTACGATAAATAAATAAATAAATAAATAAATAAATAAATAAATTCCCATCCCTTCATCAGGCCACTGTTCGCCTTGCAGGTGAGGCCGCCTGGGTGACGTGCTAGTCTCACTCCCCAGTTGTATCCCCGACTCAGACTCTCAAGCTCCAGGACACTGCAAGTAGCGGTAGAGTTGGGTTCCCTCGCTTAGTCCGAGAGAAAAGCCAACCCTGGAGGGTAAACGATAAAGAGAGAAAGAAAAAGACGGGAACTGTTACTTTTACGAATAGGCTACTCCAAAGCACTGTGAAACGTTATTAAAGTGAAAAGTTAAGGATATCTGCAGTGTCCATAAAAACATAAGACTCCGTGTAACTCCCATTTTAATATTTAAATGTAGACTTTGATAAGTCTGCTGCAAGCAATTATACGCAGCAATATAACTTTAGAAATTGTTTGACGTCACGCACGTTCACAAAGTGGATTGGAGGGGAAGTTGTTTAGCGTGCGAGCATACATTCAAGGGGTTAAATTCCCGCTTTGGTGCTTCGCTCCTTAATCGTTGTTATTAAATTGAGTGGTGATTACTTGTGCAGCGAGAGGGGCGGGTTAGAGCATCTCTCAGGTAGCACAATACTGGGTGGTTTATAAGTGATCTACAGAGGGTCGTTGACGACGGGCTGACTGGTTGCATGGCATAGCAGTAACGTTCTCGCCGGCGGATATGGTGCCGTAGTTTGTAGTTTTGTAGCATGCTGAGCTTCTATGCCTAAGATCGCGGTTTCATATCCAGCCGAAGTCGTCAGATTCCTTCAAGAGTGGTAAAAAAGTGGCAGTCAGTCTGAAAGACTAGACTTTGTATCATTTTAAATGCTACAAATGTTGAAAAATGCTAGAAAGGCTGGAGGCTTCTCACTTCGCTCGAAGGCAAAGACTCTTGACATGTTAGAAAATGATCTGCATAATACTTATCTTCTTTTTAATACTTTGCCTTGTTTCAAATTACTCGCGAACGGCAAGTGCAAACCAAGGGCAAGGCAAGGTGAAGCGCGCGGAGGGAGATGGCTGGATGACGTGCCCCTTCCATCCAGTCTAAAAACACTTATAGTGGGCGATGTATTGAAGATAGAGATATGCTCACGTGGACTTTTTTGTAGAACTTTTCATGCTGACCAATTCTTACGCTCATAGTATATTCAGGGTATATTGATATTTTTAACGGTTCGCCCAGCGTAAGTTTAAGAAGCGCACGGACGCCAAGTTTGTTTTCGACCTTTTCACCGAAATAGTTACTGCTTGGCTTCCTTTGATAATACATACATTATTTTCTACATAATCTTTTCTTGAGATATCCTTTACAGAATTGTGAAAACCGCATCAAAATCAATCCAGTGGTTCTCGAGATTACCCGTGACATCCAAGAATCGGGGATTTTTGTTTTATACTAACGAAGTAGAGATTGTCGGGAACACATGCACCAAGCGGTGCTATGACGTCACACACCTCAGTGCATCTAGGTACATTTCGTCCCGTCACCGTAACGTAACGCCAGACCCCAGCGTAACGACAAAGTCGACAAGATCAATTAAAATGATAAAATCCCACAGTATGCCTTCCTTCGGAGGGGAGGTAAAGCCGTCAGGCCCATGTCATAGATGTATGGCATGTAAAAGAACCTTACACTGACTAAAATTGTGTAAAGCTACATATTTAGGTTAGATTTGTTTAAAACTCTCTAAGTTCTAACGTTCTCCACTAGATGCCAGTTGCGGTGGCATCTAGTAGACAAGCTCACAGCTAGGTGTCATTGACTGTAGCATTTGGTAGCAAGAGTAGGAACTACTTGAAATTGATCGTCTGCTGTCCTTACCTGAATTAGATAACAAACACCAATAAAGCCATCACAATTAACACCGGTTATCAGACAGATTCTACACACACCCAAAGTACACGGGGCTACATGGCCGCGTTGTCGCAGCCCCTAAATTGAGGGACCAACTAACCAACGTTCTCGCCTGCTGTTCCCAAAGTTGCAGGATCGAATCCTGACGCAGTTGGAATTAGAGGGTGCGCAAATGTGACGAAGCCATGTCAGTAAATTTCTTGGCATGTTAATAATTGGGGCACCCGGGTTTATCTAAAAACTGCAGTAGTTAAAAGGGCAGTATAACCTATAACATTATTTTTAATAGTTAAACACTAACTAAAATTAACCATTTATAGGAAAGAACTACTTTAGCAAATATATTATTCTACATTAGTAATTTTTACTGTCCAGTAGACCGAAGAAGTCCAGAAATAATATATACTGTATGCTGCTGAGAGATATTAAACTTTCAGCGAGGAAATTTATTAAAATCAGAATGAAAGCCTCATTCACCAAAACATTTTGATATCTATGACTTACAAAAATTAGTTTTGTATACGAACTATTATCCTATACAGAGCTACTGTATCTAATTCATCCATTTTTCAACGACCGTGTTAATTTACCCGTTGTGTGCTTTGCCCGTCTATAAACGGTGCACAATACCTTTTTATATATATTCCCCATTCGCTTAACAGGTCCGAGTCGATCTCTGGCATGTTCTGCCATCTGATGGGCATTATGTAGTACTGCTTGAGTTTTAATAAAGAATTTTTTGTACACGTCTGTAGGCGGCTGGTGAAAAAATCAGTTGTGGCTTTAACCCTCGTCCACAAAATAAAAACAGTTAGAAACATAATTTATTGAAACACTCCCTCAGAAACACTCAAGAGGCTCTCCACTCAGCACATAGACACACACACACATTTCTCATGCAAACTTAATTAAACTTACAAAACCCCTGCAATAACAAAACACTGTAGAATAGGAAAATTGGGAACAGCTGATGGCTTCCTCTATTTGTTACCCCGTTCTCTTTGAGCAATTCCCTCTAAACATAATGCTACTGCAGATTCTAGAAGGTGCCACCTGTCACGTACTCATTTCGTGTGACAAGTGCTGCCGCTCTGTGGTCGAACGAAGAATCGCTGTGATGTCTTGGCTGTTATCTCAACAGCACAACGACACGCATGCGCATAAAGCAGTGTTCATGTTTGCAGGCAATAAACCACGAAACTCTCGCTGAGCTGTGATCTATACAGCCGGTTCCGGACGTAGAGTGGAGCGCAAGACTTGATAACTCAATGTGAGGGGAGTTGAAATACGAGTAATTCCAATTCTTTGGCTTAATTTTCTAATAAAACAATGTACCGCAGCATTTCAGCATATAAGGTGCAGCCGCCCCTTGACGTCTGTCCTCTATAGCTGATGTTCATCCTAGAAGAAAGCAAGCATGGCGGAACAATAATCAAATTAATCACACCATGTTGTGAGTTTTTATCAAAAGATATCTAGTTCTGTACTTGTAAGGATGAACAAGTATTACTTGCCTACTGATTTTAGGAAATATTACTATGTTGGACCATTTACCTGGTATGGAAATGATCTCTACCAAATGTTGCAACATATGAGAAGCGTCTTTTGACCAAATTACAAGGTCAACAGTCCAAAAATTTGCTTCCAAAAATATGTTATATTGGCTTTCACGGCCAAGGAATTAAAACTCTGCAATTTTTCTAGGTGTATCCCATGTTATGCGTGGGGTTTTGCCTAGGAGCATGAGCTTTTAGCTCTCACAGTAAATAAGGGCAGGTGCGCTTCATAAGAAGGGAGGTAGTGCACAGTTCGCTACTCCTGTGGGGGTCCGGGCCCAGATACCAAGACCCGCTAATGAGCCAGCTTGGTGTTCCTAGATGAAACCCCACACAAGACATGGCATAAACCTAGAAAAATTGATGAGTTTTAATTGGCCGTGAAAGCCAATATACCATCTTTTCCAAATTACATTTCTTGTCAGAGTCGGGAATCGATCCTAGGCCACCGTTGTGGCTGCCAAGAGTTCTAGCCACCACGCAATGAGGCAGACAGAAAATATAACGTAGCCTATCAAAACTTATATTTTTGAGACACTGTATTTACTGTGGATCGGGGCAGACGTGAATTAGTGTATAGCCTACAATCATTTCGTTAGAAGAGACACCCATTCAAATGGCTTTACTTAAATTAAATATTCGTCGGACGGGTTAATTTTTCATTTTACATCTGCTGTGGAGCAACGTGAGCTTCTTCTTTTAAGCGTGGAACCCGAACGATTAAAACAAAACCGGGCACCATAGCCCTTAAGAGCCTTTGCCTACCAAGTGACCGCTGCTCAGCCATTTGCGCTACAGATTGCGGGATGACGCGCGACAGTTCGCCTCCGTGATCAGAAAGCTGTTCAATTGTCCTCACGAGGCTTAATAAACCTCGTACCAGCCACCTCATCAGTTTCTGAAGCACTTGACGGAGTCGGGAATCCAACCCGGAGCCTTCTAGTGAGAGGCAAGTGTACTACCCACACACCACGGGGCCAAAAACCCAATTGATTGTACGTGACTATTCTCTACTAAAATCTATTATACATTAACCAGGGTCGAACCTGGTCCACCGGGGTGAGAAGAAAGTACTTTGATCGCCACGATATTACGTTCTTTTCAATACTGTATTTTTTTATTACCATTATTAGCTTGCCACGGTGGGTGAGTGGATATCGTGTCGGTCGACTAACCCCAAGATTGCAGGTTCGCTCCTGGCCGAGGTAAGTGATTTTTGAAAGGCGGCAAAAATACGACACGCATGTCATACGATGTTGGCATGTCAAAGAACCCATTTGAATTCAGTAGGCCGTGTTCATAATGGAAAAATTAATCTCAGGAGTTTCCGCCAACACAAAGTTTCTCATTACTAGAAAGCGCTATAGTGTTCAAGGAGCTTAGATATCTAACCTCCTTGACTTTCATAGTGATTCAAGGAACAACGAAATTCGACATGCAAGCTACCCTCTGGGTGTCAAATTAAAAAGCTTGCAGCCGGCACCCGAGGCCATACGATATTATTATTATTATTACCATTATTATCATAATCAATAATCATCAACATCAATCAATAGTTATCATTTTTCTGTTTTAAAATGTTTTGTTTCTAGAAATGTATTCCGTAGCACACACATTGGAGTCTGCCCCAAATCAATTCCGGGAGCCAGTGGCGAGATATTAAAGCAATCAAGTTTGTGTATCGATATAGCGCCCTGTTGTCTTGTAAAGGTGCGACGCTCGGCGCCATGGCGGAGGCTGACCGCCCCCACCTCTCTCCCTCCTCTGACCGCCGGCCACTCTGCACTCGCCTCTACTTCGATCAGACGGCCCACGAGCCGGCCGTTGGCATAGCAACCGTCATTAAGGGATCGCCTTATCATAACCGGCCATCTTTGTGTTGTTGTTGTTGTTGTTGTTGTTTCACTCCCTTCCCCCCTAACACCGGCGCGCAGTAGGGAGGGTATAACTCATTGTAATGCTCTGAGCTCCTTTGTTCCACAGCCTAGAGCTAAGGTAGCGCCCCCCTTAACTTTCAGATAAACTTAAATTTAAGAGTTCCTTCTGAGCTTCCTCACATGATGTAATCCGAATGCTTGCGCTTTGTACTGGCTATTATCATCAGGAATGCGATGAATGCTTAGGTTGGAAGACTTGGCAATTTTGGGGTGAAGTTAGCGAAATCTCGTTTTACGTAATAGATTGCTGCAACAGATAGTCCCTGTGTGCAATAAGGATCGACCCTTATAAATTTAGAATAGTTCTACCGGGAGTACTAAAATACTCCCTGTTTGGCTACAAAGCTCAACTGGCAAACTAGCCGTGTGTTGTACAGTAACTCACTTGCAGTAGAGACGATTGATAGGTAAGATTTCAAATGGAAACCAATCAATAATATATCTAATCTTCTGCAATGTAGCCTAATAATCGCTTTTTAAATTGCATCGAGTTCAAAAATGAACATTGCATGAAAGATATGTTCGTTAAAGTGGGTAAATCTTTCTATTAGCGGAAAAATGTATTTCTGCTACTATATTATGCATTCTAAATTCTGCCAATGACGACTTTTTCAGCAATGCAGTTTATCACACAATATTATAATACAAGTAAATATTTAGAGGGAATATGGATAAAGATACCGACAATAGAACTGTACAAACAGACAGAGACGATAAGACATAAGGAAACGAAGGGCTACATTTTATGGACATATACTGTACATACGATGACCGAAGACAGACTGTCCAAGAAAATTTTTAATATACTGTAGTTACGAATAGTACACTAAAAACAATTGGGTAAAGGAAACCATGGAAGACCTCAAGAAACTAAACATCTCTACAGAAGACATGGCAGACAGGAGCACATACAGAGAAAAACTTAGACAACAGAAGTTTCAGCAAACTCCCAAGGAGAGACGACTAGGAGAGAAGTGGACAGAGGAGAGAAAGAGGAAGCATAGCGGGGAGAAAAGATAAGAAAGGGACAGAATAAAACATGAAAATTGATTGTGTTGTAACGCTCTTCTTATGGGGAATTAACGAATAAATAATTAAAAGTAAATATTTACCTCTCCCTCAGGTCTCCTGCCCCAATGATATCACACAGGAACGACTCATCCATTTTACTGCAGTGACGTGTATACAACTACCACGTATCCTATCCTGGAGCAAAGCCATCAAGAAACAGTTTCCTTCCAATGATACCTAATTTCATAGAAGAGTAGACCTAGATAAATAACAGAGAAATTCAAGGACAACTGTGGGAAATATAAAAGCCTGAAAATGTACTTCCTGTTACCATAACAACGTTACGTCAGGTGTATCCAAATATCCCAACACGCAATCATTTCTATGACTTGCATCTATGCACAGTATAAAATACCTCGCTCTTTCGCCCCTTAAAACAACATCATCATCATAGTATAAAATAAAGTCCTCGACTTTATCTGTATCTTTGTCCAGGCTAAACTCGAGAACTACTGGACGGATTTTGATGCGGTTTTCATCATTCTATAAAACATTTTTCGAGAAAGGTTTGCCGAGCAATAACGATTGAAGTGAAAAATGTCGTTGTAAATAAAAATATGTCCGTGCATTTTTCAGCTAACGCTGGCTAAACTGTTAAATATATATTGATATTTCATCAATATTATTGTTCAGCATACAATTTTCAACAAGAAAATGTCTGCGAGAGCATATAGCTTATCTGAAATAGGGAGGATGTGGCACAATGAAACACGGGGCACAATGAAACAATAAATAAATGAATAAATGTGTAGAAATAGAGCTTCCATGTTATGGACATCTTGGCTGCTACCTAATTCGTTACACCCATTGGAAAATAGCTGCTCATCTTTGTTTACTAGTGGCATGGTATTTAGTGTGTTTGTGTATCCGAAGTAATTTTTAAAGGTTGTAAACATTTTAATATCGTTCAGTCAGTGCTAAATTCTTCGTTATTCAAATGTGAACGTTTTAAACTGTGCTGCTTCAGCTTTCATATTGGTAAGTAACAGCAATTAACTACTATAATGTTGTATACTACCGTCATATGAATGAAAGAGATGCTCGTGGGGCACAGTGAAACACTGAGTACCGGGGCACAATGAAACGTTTCATTGTACCCCGTGCCCGTTCGTCCATCACTTCGTTTGGGCAAAGGGATTTTCTTTTCTCTTTTATTCTTTAGTATAATGGTGTTTACACTTTAAAGCTAATCAACTGCTTCTAAAATTGTATTCCTTATAATTGCAATGGACTGTCTTAAATCATTTTCAGATCAGTAACTTATAGCCTATAGAATATTAGGATAGGCTGCTCAACACAATATACCTACTGTTACTCTTGTTGTTTTACAGAACAAGCCCATAATGGTCAGGAATCGGAAAAGGAAGACGAAAAAGGGAAGCTTCTCTGAAGATGACATGCGACAAGCTGTGCTATTGGTGCAACAAGGAATGTGTATTCGCAAAGCCGCAAAAGAAAAGGGACTGAAATATCCTACTCTTTCCAGGTATGTGAAAAAGTCGAAGAATGGAAATGAGGGAGAAATGATTACAATGAGACCAAATTATGAGTGTAGAAGAGTGTTCACGAACTATCAAGAGGAAGAACTAAAAACGTACTTGATAATGTCTTCTAAGATAATTTTTGGCCTGACACCAAAAGACTGTAGACAGTTGGCGTACGAAATGGCAATGTAAATTCAATTTCTTGTCCAAAATCTTGGGAAGAAAACAAACTGGTAGGAATTGATTGGCACCTGAATTTCATGCAACGACATCCACAACTCAGCTTGCGGTCACCAGAGGGTTGCAGCTTGTCTCGTGCAACTTCATTCAACAGAGTGAATGTTGACGAATTTTTTGACAATTTGATGAGCATCTTGTCCAAACACCCCGAGTTTTCAGATTGAACTAGAATTTTCAACCTCGATGAAACTGCCACATCGACAGTACAAAGGCCTCAGAAGATCATAGCCGATAAGGGAGTGAAACAAGTTAGTAAATGAATCAGTGCAGAAAAGGGAACAACTGTCACAACATGTTGCATTATAAGTGCCTCTGGAAACACGATTCCACCAGTGATGATATTCCCTCGGGTCCATTTCAAAGGTCACATGGTAAAAGATTCTCCAACTGGAACTCTGGGTCTTGCTACACAATCTGGATGGATGACACGGGAGCCTTTCGTTCAAGTTATGAAGCACTTTATACGCCACACCAGGATCTCAAAGGAGTCTCCAACTTTACTCCTGTTCGTTAACCATGGCAGTCATCTGTCAATTGAAGTTAATGAGCTAGCTAGGGACAATGGAGTGACTATATTGACTTTTCCTCCACTCTGCACAAACAAACTGCAGACCCTTGATGTCGCAGTTTATAAATCATTCAAGTCATTCTATAATGCTGCAGTGGATTGCTGGATGTTGCAACATCCTGGATAAACTGTATCAATATATGACATTGCTGGAATTGTAAATATAGCCCATCAAATATCACGCCTGGTTTCAAAAAGTGTGGAATTTTTCCATTTGACCGAAGTGTTTTTACTGAAGATAATTTTCTCTGTAGTTTTGTAACTGATAGACCTATACCACAAGAAACTGGTAGTCTTACTCCAGATTCTTCTAATTTGGAGAATGCCTCTCATAGTCGTGCAGGAGAAGTAACATGTAATGGGGCGACAGTAAATAAAACTAGCAGTGAAACTAGGTTTACAGTCTCTTCGAACTCTTCGAATGCTCCCCATAGCCATGAATTAGAGAAAATGTCTAGGAGTGAGAGTTTGACAAGAACGAATGAATGTTCACCAATTGTTCCAGCAAGCTCAAGTACAGTTTCATCTACAATCTTTTCCCACTACAAAGACTTTCTTAAGTCCAAGAGAATTCAATGGATTCCCAAAGGCTGGTAAAAGGAAAGGGAAGAACGCTCAGTGAAAGCGCAAAAGTATTATCGCAACAAGCACACCAGAAAAAAATAAGATCATTGCAAGGAAGAGTTCTTCAAAAACAACGAATGCACGAAAATCTCTGTTCAAAAGGAATGTAGTCGATTCCGAAGATGATGATGATGAAAATGACATTGACATGATTTTTGATTATTCTGACAATGATGCAGACTTTATAAATGAAATGTTGGAATCAATCAACCCGGAAGATTTTGAAAATTTAGTAAATGAGCCTATAGGGGGAGACTATGTTCTTGTAAAATTTGTCATTAGTGGGAAAAAAGATGTGTTTTACGTTGGACAAGTAATGGGACCAAAAGATGCAAAAGGAGAGTACGATGTAGTGTTTCTGAGAAAAAGCAACAAAATGATGAACAGATTTGTGAAACCAGAAATCGAAGATCGAGCTTCAGTTAGGGAGTGCCAACTCAAAATTATTCTACCAAAACCAGTAGCGTATGGCCCGACGAAAAGACAGAATTGCTATTTGTCCTTTGGCATTGACTTTTCACATGTAAACTTGAAATGATGAATCTGTTTTTAATAAGTTGATTCCAACTTTTAGTCTAGTTTTTTTTTGGGTGCAAATGCAAATTTTTATTTTCTGGGCCTGTTATATTTTGTTTGGGCTCTAATACTCCAGTTTTTATACTTCTCTAGTTTAAATGTGTTTAGTTATTCATTTTTCAGCCTATTTTCAATTTTTAAAGAATAGGCTTATGAGATCTCCTTTTGTCCGTGTGTGTGTGCGGTGTGTATGTGTGTGTGTGTGTGTGTGTGTGAGGAGTGCGTGTGTGTGTCCCCCTAATAATTTATGAACGGCAGGAGCGATTTCAATGAAACTCGGTAAGTTAATAGCACTATTCCGGACGAACCCGACCGTGCCCTTCAAATTTTGTTACGTCTCACCAATCCAACATGGCGGCTGTGCGAAATATTTCACCAGCATTCAATATCTCCGAAACTATTCCCGATATCACCCTGGATTTTTTGCGGTGATAAAGGGAACTACTAGAAGTTCACCTATGTGACTTTCGAAAAACTGGTAACTACAAAACCAACATGGCGGCTACGCGAATTTGCGACTTTTAAATAGACGTTTCTCGCGATTTAACCAACCAAATGCAATAAAACTTGGTAGAGTATATGATTATACACATTGTAATGCACCGACTTCTAACTTTGTTCAATTGCTTACATAACCACAAGATGGCGGATGTGCGAAATATTTCACCGGCATTCCATTTCTCTGAAACTATTAGCGGTATCACCCTGAAATTTTGTACGGAGATAAAGGACAATACTGGAAGTTCATCTATAGGAATTTCAAAAACCGGTTAACTACAAAACGAACATGGCGGCCAAGCGAATTTGAAAATTTTAAATAGACCTTTCTCGCGATTTAATGTTCCAACCGCAATGAAATCTGGTACAGAAAATGTTTATACACATTGTAATACACTAGTATCTAATTTAGTTCAATTGTTTACATAACCTCAAGATGGCGGCTTTGCGAATTTTAAAATTAAGTTTTTATCGCTTGTGTCGTAATCATGCGATCGATGTGAAAGTTTGAATAATGAACCTATGCAATAATTTTGCTTTAATGGTACATGACTCAATGGCCTGTTCATTTAACAATCAAACATGGCGATCATCCGAAATATTTAGACGGCTCTGAATATCTACGAATCTATTATAGCAATCAAACTGATTTTTTTAATGTTCATAGGGGCTATGAACTTGAGTTCACCTATAGGTCTTTAAATAACCTGGTGATCATTAATCCAACATGGCAGCGACGCGAATTATAAATATTCCCATGGACGTTTCTCGCAATTTAACCATCCGAGTGCAGTGAAACTTGGTTCAGTAAATCCTTATACGAATGTTAATCCACTGGCATCTAATTTATTTCAATTGTTTCCATAACCACAAGATGGCAGCTGTGCGAAATTTTAAAATCTCCTTGTTACTTCTTGTGTCCTAATCATGCGATTGAAGTTTGAATGCTACACATGCACAATAATCTTCATGAAACAGTACATAACTCTAGGTCCTACATATATAAATCCAACATGGCGACCATCCGAAATATTTAATCGGTTCTCTATATCTACGAATCTATTACAGCAATCAAACTGAAATTTTGTATGTAGATAGAGGCAATTAACATAAATAGGATATATGAAAATAGGCTGTATAGTTCTTCACGGAACTACTTATAATGTTATAAATTAATTTGCTAAGGATGTTTCATTGTGCCCCTGATAGTGTTTAATGTGCCCCAGAAATACAATGAAAAAAAGTGCAATGCTTTTGTTTTTCATGTATGTTTATGGTATCCTCTGATTGAAATTAACAAATAAAGGTGTAACGAGCTTGTACAGAAATGACACAAAACAGACAAATTAAGTTTAAATAAAAAATATTGATTTGGACAGTATTTTTTAGCAAAAATAACTTTTGTGTTTCATTTCACCCATGTTTCCTCTATAAGCGTTTTAACTTAGAATGTGTTAATTATTTGCTACTAATTGCAACTTAAGAACACTTACAGTGATTATACTCGTATATTAACTGTTTTGCCAACGTAAGCTAATACAGTGCACAGACGTGCGGTTGTTTTTTAATTATTATTTTTGCCGTCTTTACTAAAATATTTCTCGACTTCCTTTGACAATAGATGAATGTTTCCACACATAAACCTTTCCATTACAATCGCAACACCATTTACATTTACAAAATATCGAGGTTTTGACTTCATAGCGTTAACTCCGGTTTCATAACGCAATATTCAGTGTCAGTTATGAAAATGTGCGAATCAGTCTGCTAGCGAGCGAGCCTTTCCTAGAACTTCCATTGATACTCTTAGACTCTAGCAAATTTCGTGAACCCTAGAACATTGATAATTATTATCTTTTTATGTTAGTCTGCATTTACCATTAGATGGCTCTGTGAGTCTATGAATATGTGTCCGCGTGATCAGCTGATCTTTCAATGCTATGCCACGGCAGTGTGCTGTCCATTCATTACTTTTCCAGTGCTTTCTTTATCATTGGTTTCATATTAATTAAGCTATTGCTGCGACAGGCCACTAGTTAGAGTGTAAATCCCACTGTATACCCGAGAATCTAATTTGTTTCGGGATAAACGCTAATCATTCTGGTCACATCAGCACAAAATTGATGGTTTATATGTTCTCCCTGAAAATTTCATTAAGATCGGTGAGGCCAATAAGGCATCAATCACGGATAAATCAATGTTCCTATTACAAGAAATAGAATAATGACTCCTGTTATTCATGTATGTGTATAATTATAGGATCCATAATATATTCCTCGTCCTACATGTAAATAAAGACAAATTAAAAAGAAACAGACAGAACGCTACTTTATATTATTATTATTTGATTCAGTTCTTGTTAGAATTCATAATAAGTGAATATTGAAACATTGTTCTTTTCTGTTTGTTACAGGTACGACCTGAAGCACTGATCGGGCGGAAAAAATGTCGCTATGGAATGAAAATTCGCAGCCTACGGATATTATTTAGACCTACTCTTCCTGTTTAATACAGGCGATTTAACCTCGTCATCACAAAGAAATATTATTTTAAGTCCCGTACAGTTGAATGCAACGCCTGCATTAATAGAAACATTGTAAATAGCATATTTGCATAACTCATTATTTGAGTAATGATTAGAAGTGTGAAGTACTAAGACAGAGAGACCTTATAATTTAACAAAATGATATTTTGCTGAGAGGGATATTCACCTAAAAAACAAATAAAGTGAGTAATATACTAAGATTCTAGTGATAAGTAAGCATCAACACCAACTAAATGTAACCATAAATAAAGAACCAGTACAACAGGTCAGTCGATTTAAATACCTAGGTCAGATCTTCACAGAAGACCTACGATGTGAAGTTGAAATCAGGAGCCGTGTAGCCATGGCTAAGCAGGCATTCCGTGAAAAGCATTCTCTAATTTGTCAACGCTTGACGTCCCTCAGACTTAGAAAACAACTGGTGAAGACCTACATATGGCCAATTGCAATGTACTGCAATGAGACCTGGACAATGAACGACTAGAAGCGTTTGAGATGTGGTGTTGGCGCCAAATGGAAAAGATCAGCTGGTAGAGAAAATGATCAACATAACGGTCCTGGATCGAATAAAGGAAAAACGGCAAATGATCCGCCAGATCAATAGAAGGAGATCCACCTGACTTGGCCACAGGTTACGACATGGTGCTCTGATGATCGACATACTAGACGGCAAAATACCTGGAAAACGCCCTCGCGGGAGGCCACGGAACCCTTTCATGAGATCCTTCCTAAATAGCTCTGGCCTACGAAGTTATGAAGTGGTCAAAAGGACAGCACAAGACCGAACAACGTGGAAAAGACTCATTGTAGGGGCAGACCAGTCGCTTGACTGAAAAACATGATGATGGTTATGACTAGGGCTCGGATCGATATGCTCGATAAAATCTCCAGATATCCTCGAAAACCATGTGTTTTATGCTCGATAGATATACCCAAAAAACATTATATACTCGAAAAACCCATTATATGCTCGATAGATATGCTCGAAAAAAACATTATATGCGGTTAAATATGCGTAATATGTTCGAAAAACAACGTTAAAAACTATAGAAAGGAAAGTGAAACGAAAAAACCAATAACATATCTTTATATACGGCTTTATTTTCTAATTGTATGAATGATACACTGCGATATACTCGCATTCAAATTTCAAATTTATATAATTTTTCTTATAAAAGTTACAGTTTAAAAGTTCATTTACAAATTGTTCAAAATTAGGCGAGTCAATGAAGTAGATCTGCATTGGTCTGTACAACAAGAATTTTTTCAATGTTTTCAGCTTTGAATCATTTTCTTAAATCAGTCAATAAAAGTTTCAATGACGAGAACGACCTCACTAAAGGTTAAAAACCTGCGGTTTTATTATTCATACCAGATAGGCTTTTCAATAATTATTTCTGTTTTCGAAACTTAGGGTTGGTCAGGGCCCAAATTTGGGGAAGGGGGAATTCGAAGGAAAACAAACTATCTAGATGAGAACCACAAGAATATGCATTTATATGCTTCTCTTCTGAAAACCGCGGTTTTATGCATTTATATGCTCGATAAATATCAATTCTGTTGGTCCCAGAGAGGTGAAAATACCAACGAAACGCTTCTTTCAGTGTGTACTATTCAGGAAAAAAATATTTAAATATGCTCGAATCCGAGCCCTAGTTATGACTATACTTCAATCCTTGGAAGGTGGGGGGATAGTTAGTCAGAATAACTAGTATATACTTGATTTACCCTAGTTAAAAGTTTAAATTATACGCAGAAATGTATCTATTATATATTGTACATGTTTCGACCTGATTTTGAGGTCTTCTTCAGCTCAATTAAAATGAAACCAATTAGGAATAAAAATAAAATACTATAGATGTACTTAAGCCTAATGCTTCTTTGATGTGAAATGTTTTGGCATCAATAGCTCCTCGTACGTATCAAATAATATACGGTCATATATGTATCTTCTTTAATAAAACATAATTATGTAAATTCTTCTTGTAATATATAATGTATGTTTATAACCTATTTCTTGTCAAATGTGTACAGATCAATGAAGTTCTATAATTTACTCCATCCTATCTCTTTTAAATTCCTGTGAGACAATGAGGAATGGATTTGACGGAAAATATGTTATAAGCCTACTTATATCCACGGTAGGCTATATCCTTTTAGGTAAGTAATTTTAGGGGCAGTTGACCTCGCTGTTCCACCTCTTAAAACATCAATAAATAACAATTAGGGACCGAATTCTTAGGTTTTTACCTATTTATTTTCTTACTTCTAAATACAAGAATACTTTTACAAATCACACAACAGATCCATATTCATAAATTCTGTGTAGTACCTAAAAATACCTAATTGCATTTTTGTTCCATTTATTTGTAGATTATTCGAATTTTTAGCCCATACTTTTGAGAAGTAAAGCACAAGGCAGTGTTTATTCCTAGCTCTAGTCGATAGAGAGAAATCCTACCCACCTGAAAGTTCAAATACGTTCAGCACGTTTTAGCTTATCTTATTGTTTGGTTATTTACTGACAGGAAAGTGGGGATAAATCTGTTATTATTGTCATTTAGACTTTCACGGCCCGTGTTACTATTCATAATGTTGAATTTTGGGTTTATGCCGTGTTTTATTATACTAATATTCGACGCGTTTCGAAAGAAACCATGTCTTTCATCGTCAGGAATAATCTGGAATACGACAATGTTGCTAAGAGAAAGCAACGAAGAACATATAGAAGGTGCCCAAAGATGGACGCCATTATAGCCCCATGTTAGGGACAACGGAAAGCAGCAGTGAATTACTTTCTCAGGGTTCTGATAATAGGTAGCCAGGATTCACTGAGATTGTAGCCGGTGTCGCGGTTGAAATTATCTGGGTGTTTACGTATTTCAACCGCCTCCCTGATGATTCTGGGACGATATTGCTTTATACGGGCAAGAACATCCACTCCTTGGAACATGACATCATGGCCAGGTGTTAAAGCATGATCGGCAACAGCTGATTTATCAGGTCGAATGAGCCTGATACATCTATTATGTTCCTTAATGCGAGTGCATATTGTTCTCGAAGTAATTCACTGCTGCTTTCCGTTGTCCCTAACATGGGGCTATAATGGCGTCCATCTTTGGGCACCTTCTATATGTTCTTCGTTGCTTTCTCTTAGCAACATTGTCGTATTCCAGATTATTCCTGACGATGAAAGACATGGTTTCTTTCGAAACGCGTCGAATATTAGTATAATAAAACACGGCATAAACCCAAAATTCAACATTATGAATAGTAACACGGGCCGTGAAAGTCTAAATGACAATATTAGAAACCTCTATGGGGAGGATATTTTCCGACTGATGTCTAGATTTAGTAGGTTACGACGCAGGAAGGTGTGTCTAATCTCTTCACTCGCTTTTCTCCTAAGATGCCGGGATCATGATATTCTACCGAGTTTTGTTATGTTGAAGCATTCCTTCAGAACACCTAAGGCAACGAGAATCTATCGTCGTGCAAGCAAGGCGTTATTGATATAGAGGATACAGCATACTCGTAAGCAGTTGGATTTTATTTCGAGGGAGTTACTACAGCTACATCTACGCCTCTCAAACATCGTAAGTGAGGAATTATGGAAGATCTTTGATCGTATTTCTTCAGTGCAAGCTGACAGCGTTCTAGATCAGGTGAGGGACAGACATATTTCCAAATATGATAGGTTATGTCAGTTGCAGAAATCTCAAGCCATTAGACTTGATGCTAACAAGGTTGTCGTAAATTTGTCCAGCAAGCCCCTAAGTGATACCCAACAGGCAGTTCTCGCTAAAGGTCTCAATTTTGCTGTAGCGCCTAGAAGAATTCCTATTGAAGAACTTATTACATCCGTAGAATCCTCGGTACATCACCTCACACCTGAAGAGGCCGAGGAAGCCAGGCAAGAATGTTCCCGAGTTCTCAAGACCGCTAAGCCGCCTAACACCAACTTAAAACAAGGCGAAAGCCGGGCACTTAAAGATCTAAGGGACAATTCTGATATTATCGTTCTCCCCGCTGACAAGGGTAACGCGACAGTGGTATTGGATAAGGTTGATTATGATTCCAAGATCTCGTCTTTGTTATCAGATCCTGTATATAGGATTAATAGTCGTGATCCTACTACTCGCTACTCAAATGTCACCGTCAAATTGATCAAGCAATCATCTATTCCAGCGGATGCAGCGAAGACTCTCCTTCCAGGGGATGCTATTCCTCCGAGACTCTATGGTCTTCCTAAAATACATAAGGAAGATGTTCCTCTTAGACCTATTGTTAGTACGATTGGTTCTCCTACATATGCCCTTTCCAAATACTTAGGTAGACTACTTCAGCCGCTTCTGGGTAACACGCCTTCGTACATTAAGGATTCCACACACTTCGTGGAAAAGTTAAAAGCTATAACACTTCAGCCGGGTGATATTCTAGTGAGTCTCGACGTGGTGTCTCTGTTTACGAGAGTACCTATTGATGGTGTTATGTCTCTCATTAATGGCTTTTTTCCTGAAGACATCACAAGACTTTTTTATCACTGCATGACCTCCTCCTACTTTCTATGGAATGGGAATTTTTATGAGCAGACTGATGGTGTGGCCATGGGTAGTCCTCTCTCTCCTGTTGTGGCTAATTTCTTCATGGAGAACTTTGAAGAGAAAGCTTTGTCGTCGGCTCCTTTCAAACCGAAGATCTGGTGGCGTTATGTGGATGACACGTTCGTTGTTTGGACGGAAGGTGAAGAAAATCTTAGCCATTTCCTGGATCATCTTAATCTCCAGCACCCTTCTATTTGTTTCACCATGGAAAAGGAATCTGACGGCAAAATACCTTTTTTAGATGTTCTCGTCACCAAGAAAGAGGATGGATCTTTAGGACACAGCGTTTTTCGTAAGCCAACACACACCAATAGATATCTCCACGCAAGTTCTCACCATCACCCTGCCCAGAAACATGGTATCCTTACAACTCTAACTACCAGGGCTAGGAGGATTTGTGAAGTGTCTTCTTTACAAGAAGAAATTAACACCCTGCGAACCACCTTTGAGAGCAACGGTTATAGCAAGGCTTTGATTTCTACGGTTCTGAAACCAACAAATAATAATAGGACGTCAGTTGAGAAAAGAGATGTAAGAGGAACTGCTTACCTTCCGTACATACATAACACAACGGATCGTATTGCTAAAATCCTACGTCGGTACAACATACGGACTGTATTTGGAACTTCTGTTAAGATTAGGCAACTCCTGCGACCAACTAAGGACAGTTTGCCTAAATTGCAACAACCGGGTATCTACAGAGTTCCCTGTACTTGTGGCAAGGTTTACATCGGGCAGACTTCGAGAACAATATGCACTCGCATTAAGGAACATAATAGATGTATCAGGCTCATTCAACCTGATAAATCAGCTGTTGCCGATCATGCTTTAACACCTGGCCATGATGTCATGTTCCAAGGAGTGGATGTTCTTGCCCGTATAAAGCAATATCGTCCCAGAATCATCAGGGAGGCGGTTGAAATACGTAAACACCCAGATAATTTCAACCGCGACACCGGCTACAATCTCAGTGAATCCTGGCTACCTATTATCAGAACCCTGAGAAAGTAATTCACTGCTGCTTTCCGTTGTCCCTAACATGGGGCTATAATGGCGTCCATCTTTGGGCACCTTCTATATGTTCTTCGTTGCTTTCTCTTAGCAACATTGTCGTATTCCAGATTATTCCTGACGATGAAAGACATGGTTTCTTTCGAAACGCGTCGAATATTAGTATAATAAAACACGGCATAAACCCAAAATGCAACATTATGAAATCTGTTATTGTTTCCAAGTTACCTATATTCTAAACAAACGAAGTTATCTAAACGGGCTAGAATGTGAAAATCCTCTCTGGCATACTTGGTTTCATTGAATTTGAATAATTAACAGATTTAAGGAGAGCAAATATTTCTTAAGAGTGTAAAGTTCTCTGTGATGATTTGATAAAAGACGTATCATTGTGTAAAATATTTACACTCGCGTTTCAATCAGATTTTCTACTAACAATTAGGCATTAACCCTTTATGGGATAATGGTCTCTTTATTAACCACCAGTCATAAGGACAGTTTATGCTTTCAAAGATGCTGATAGTTGAATCTTTTAGTCAAATTTCGGAGAATTTCCATTCCGAAGTGCTAGTATTAAAAAAATCAAATATTATATACGTATCTACTTGACGTAATGTGCTGGATAAAATTTTTAAAAATAAAACTTGGTCCACACTGTGGTGGTCTGCGGTGAGGTGGTCAACGCTGTGGTGGTCCGCGGTGAGGTGGTCAACGCTGTGGTCGTCCGCGGTGAGGTGGTCAACGCTGTGGTCGTCCGCGGTGAGGTGGTCAACGCTGTGGTCGTCCGCGGTGAGGTGGTCAACGCTGTGGTCGTCCGCGGTGAGGTGGTCAACACTGTGGTCGTCCGCGGTGAGGTGGTCAACACTGTGGTCGTCCGCGGTGAGGTGGTCAACGCTGTGGTCGTTCGCGGTGAGGTGGTCAACGCTGTGGTCGTCCGCGGTGAGGTGGTCAACACTGTGGTCGTCCGCGGTGAGGTGGTCAACGCTGTGGTCGTCCGCGGTGAGGTGGTCAACGCTGTGGTCGTCCGCGGTGAGGTGGTCAACGCTGTGGTCGTCCGCGGTGAGGTGGTCAACGCTGTGGTCGTCCGCGGTGAGGTGGTCAACGCTGTGGTCGTCCGCGGTGAGGTGGTCAACGCTGTGGTCGTCCTCGGTGAGGTGGTCAACGCTGTGGTCGTCCACGGTGAGGTGGTCAACGCTGTGGTCGTCCGCGGTGAGGTGGTCAACGCTGTGGTCGTCCGCGGTGAGGTGGTCAACGCTGTGGTCGTCCGCGGTGAGGTGGTCAACGCTGTGGTCGTCCGCGGTGAGGTGGTCAACGCTGTGGTCGTCCGCGGTGAGGTGGTCAACGCTGTGGTCGTCCGCGGTGAGGTGGTAAACGCTGTGGTCGTCCGCGGTGAACACATTAACAATTAAAGTGTAAAAATAAAATATAAATACAGAAATAAAAATCATAAAAATAAAATTACAATAACAAAAGAAATACGAAAATTAAAATAATTAACATAAGTATAAAGTAGTACATTATGAAGCTTCCGTGGCTTAGGCGGCAGCACGTCGGCCTCTCACCACTGGGTCCGTGGTTCAAATCCCGGTCACTCCATGTGAGATCTGTGCTGGACAAAACGGAGGCAGACAGGTTTTTCTCCGGGTACTCCGGTTTTCCCTGTCAACATTTCATTCCAGCAACACTCTCCACTATCATTTCATTTCATCTGTCATTCATTTAATAATTGCCCCAGAGGAGTGCGTCAGGCCTCGGCAGCCGGCACAGTCCATATCGTCGCCGCTAGATGGGAGCTTCATTCATTCCATTCCTGTCCCGGTCGGAGACTGGAAGCAGGCTGTGGATTTTCATTCATAAAATAGTACATTATGCAACGAGCCTATAATGTAAATTATAAAACTCGCATACTCTCGTTTTATAAACATACTCGTGTCTTAATTACCATTATAGGCGAGTTGCATACGACTGTTTATGTTCTACGATAATTATTATAACTATTTTATGTTCGTAAATAAATATTCATAAATATCTGTCGAGATTTCGCCAGTTTTATGTACTAAACAGAGCGCATGGGACGCACAGAATGCCTTGTATTTGACCATGGCCTCCTCGATTGCCCCACTATGACACTAGGCCAGGAAGGGAAATTTAAATTAGAAGGCCTTGGAACTCAGCGCAGATGCGTTGCTATCCTCACCTGATTGGTCAAACAACTGTTTCTTGAGATGTGATTGGTGGGAGAAACTGTTTCATAATGACAAATAGTGTCATAATGACCATCATTATGATACAGTTTTATGACATATAATAGTCGGGGTCAAACATAAACATTATTGTAAAATCAATTTGAAATTAATTAATTAATTAATTAATTAATAAAATAAAAAGGAAAATATCAAAATTAAATGTATATGAATATAAATTAAAAATTATAAATAAATATATAAACATTAATATTAGAGAAACAGAAAATAACAAATAATAATAGTAATCATACTAATATATAACAAGTAGTTCCGTGAAGAACTATACAGCCTATTTTCACATATCCTACTTATGTTAATTGCCACTATCAACATTCAAAATTTCAATTTGATTGCAGATTCGTAGATATTGAAAAACGACTAAATATTTCGGATGGTCGCCATGTTGGATTTTATATATCTAGGTCCTAGCTTTATGTACTGTTACATGAAGATCACTGTGTACGTGTAGCATTCAAACTTCAATCACATGATTAGGACACAAGAAGTAACAAGGAGATTATAAAATTTCGCTCAGCTGCCATCTTGTGGTTATGGAAACAATTGAAATAAATTAGATGCCAGTGGATTGACATTCGTATAAGGATTTACTGTACCAAGTTTCACTGCACTCGGATGGTTAAATTGCGAGAAACGTCCATGTCAATATTTATACTTCGCGTCGCCGCCATGTTTGATTTGTGATCACCAGGTTATTTAAAGTCCTATAGGTAAACTTACGTTCATAGCCCCTATGAACATTAAAAATTCAGTTTGATTGCTATAATAGATTCGTAGATATTCAGAGCCGTCTAAATATTTCGGATGGTCGCCATGTTGGATTGCTAAATGTACAGGCCATAGTGTCGTGTACCATTAAAGGAAAATTATTGCGTAGGTTCATTATTCAAACTTTCACTTCGATCGCATGACTACGACACAAGAAATAAAAAACTTAATTTTAAAATTCGCACAGCCGCTATCTTGAAGTTATGTAAACAATTGAACTAAATTAGATACCAGTGCATTACAATGTGTATAAACATTTCCTGTACCAGATTTCATTGCATTTGGATCATTAAATCGCGAGAAAGGTCTATTTAAAATTTTCAAATTCGCTTGGCCGCCATGTTCGTTTTGTAGTTAACCGGTTTTTGAAAGTCTTATAGATGAACTTACAGTAGTGCCCTTTATCTCCGTACAAAATTTCAGGGTGATACCGCTAATAGTTTCAGAGATATAGAATGCCGCTGAAATATTTCGCACATCCGCCATCTTGTGGTTATGTAAACAATTGAACAAAGTTAGATGTCAGTGCATTACAATGTGTATAAACATGTACTGTACCAAGTTTTATTGCGTTAGGTTGGTTAAAACGCGAGAAACGTCTATTTAAAAGTCGCAAATTCGCGTGGCCGCCATGTTGGTTTTGTTGTTACCAGTTATTCAAAAGTCACATAGGTGACCTTCTAGTAGTCCCCTTTATCACCTTAAAAAAATTCCAGGGTGATATCGGGAATAGTTTCGGAGATATTGAATGCTGGTGAAATATTTCGCACAGCCGCCATGTTGGATTGGTGAGACGTAACAAAATTTGAAGGGCACGGTCGGGGTCGTCCGAAATAGTGCTATGAACATACCGAGTTTCATTGAAATCGCACCATCCGATTAAAAGTTATTAGGGGACACACACACACACCTCACACACACACACGGACAAAAGGTGATCTCATAAGCCTATTTTTTCAAAATTGAAAATAGGCTAAAAATGAGATCGTGTGTGTCTGTCTTTCTGTCTGTCTGTCTGTGTGTTACGCAATAACGCAAGAACCACTGGTCCGATTTAAATGAAATTTTGCATGGATGTAGCTGATTTACCAGGTTTACATATCGGATACTTTTGATTTCGAAATTTTGCACTATTAAAAAATGGCGACCATTTTAGTGACGTCACTACACCCTTTGGTTTCAAAATTTCATATTTCCATGTCAAATAAAAAGAGAACGGTAGGAAATAGCAAACTTTTGATGGCACATGCGAGCTTTGAAATTTAATTTCCTATCCAAAAGGTCCTGATCACTTGTTGTGTATCTCCAACGGTTAGCGAGTAAAACCGACATTTGTGACGTCACTACACCCTTTGGTTTCAAAATTTCATAATTCCATTTCAAATAAAAGGAGAACGCTAAGAAATAGGAAACTTTTGATGGCATACGTGAGCTTAAACATTTAATTTTCTATTCGAAAGGTCCTTATCACTTTTCGTATATCTCCAACGGTTAGCGAGTGAAACCTAAATTTGTGCAATAAAACACGGTCAACACCGACCGGTGCAGTATATCTCTCTATATATAAAAATGAAAGTTTGTCTGATTTTCTCTGAATTTCTACGGACAATTGAGTTGTTTACGCGTTTCAGACTGTTTTGGATGGATGCGCGCGATTTCTTTTTCGTCTGTCTGTCTGTCTGTTTGTTTGTTTGTTTGTTCGTCTGTGGACAACTTTGTTCCCTTAAAACTCGAGAACGGCTGGGTGTATCAACGTAAAATTTGGTACAGATATCCATCAGAAGCACGACACTTTTCATTGATATAACGCTTCTCCGTACCCCTTATGAAAGGGGGCCTACACCCTTAAAATACATGCTGAAATAGGCGTAGAAGGACGAGACAAAGCTCATTTTCAGCCCCTCAATGTGAGAGACAAAACTCGGGTCCCAGAAAACCACATTTTAAGGCCCTCAGACCAACCGTTTTTGAGATATTCCCAGAAAACTTATTTCATTTAATAAACTAATGAACAAATGCAAGCCAGTAACCATGGCAACAGATTCTCAGAGGTCCATCTATTGCTGTAAGACGCAATGCAATTCCATTAATTCCATTAGTGTGAAAGTTTGCAAACGGCTAGAAGGTTATCACGGAACCAAATTAAGCCGTAAAATTCATCAATACGTTTAACGCGCTTATGGGGATCAAGGGGTACTCTAGAATTTTTTCACGCGATTTACACATGCGGGTGTGGTACGGCAGGTCTATTATATTCCTATCCCCATTTTATTCATTCATTCATTTCGTATAGGCCATCTATGGACCGCGTCATTCCCACTGTCTCCTACTGGCTTTGATGTTTGCCCAGTACGCCCGCATTCGTTCTCGGTGGACTTCCTTCCGTTCCTGGGTCCAAATCTTTCCCGTTTTCAGCTTCGGTTATTCTTGGCAACCTTTGCAAGCTTGAAGTTTCCTTTTGAGTGGGGCGCGCTCCTGAAGGTCTATTGGTGTAATCCCCACTTCTTTCAGATCTTTATCCAGTTCTATGAACCAGGCCCATTTTGTTTTCCTCTCCTGAAAGTAAGTTATGTTGCGGTTGGTCAGTCTCGCTGGGCTCATTCGTTTCACATGCCCAAAAAATGGTATCCTTCTCTTCCGGATGACGTTACTTATATTCTCCACATGAGTATATAGCCTAGTTCATGGTTATGCCGTCTTCTGCATTCCCCATTGTCTTTGATGGAAGCCAATATCTTTCTCAAAATTTTTCTTCCTTTGGCCTCCAGTTTCTCGACAAAGCCTATTTTGTTCATCGTGAGGCATTCAGAAGCATGCGAGACCTCCAGACGGATGACACTGCTGTAATGTTTTAGTTTTGCGTTGAAGGATATTGACCTTTTCTTATAGATGTCCTTAGTTAAATGGTAGGCCATTTCCATTTTGCTCATGCGTGATTGAATGCTTCTTTCTCTGATAATATCCCTTCCCTGACCCGTCCTGAAAAGAAAAGTACATGGCCATTGGCTGCATTAATAATTTTAAAAAATAGGTGTTATAATTTCTCCCTATATTGTATTATTACACACATCAAAAAAAGTTTTGCATCACCTCGGTTCCAAGAGTTCCGGAACCGTTAAATACAAAGGGAATAGAGATCAACACAAACAACATTTCAGCTCGTTTTATTGCTCATGAGACCCACACATTGCATGTTGTACCATCATACAGCTAGACTTTCAGCATTTGTGGTCCAGATTGCAGTACACACCACTACCTCTAATACCCAGTAGCACGTCCTCTTGCATTGATGCATGCCTGTATTCGCCGTGGCATACTATCCACAAGTTCATCAAGACACTGTTGGTCCAAATTGTCCCACTCCTCAACGACAATTCGGCGTAAATCTCTCAGAGTGGTTGGTGGGTCAAGACGTCCATAAACAGCCCTTTTCAACATATCCCAGGCATGTTCGATAGGGTTCATGTCTGGCGAACATGCTGGCCACTGTAGTCGAGCGATGTCGTTATCTTGAAGGAACGCATTCACAAGATGTGCACGATGAGGTCGAGAATTGTCGTCCATGAAGACAAATGCCTCTCCAATATTCTGCCGATATGGTTGCACTATGGGTCGGAGGATGTCATTCAGGTATCGTAAAGCCGTTTCGGAGCCTTCCATGACCACCAGTGGCGTACGTCGGCCCCACATAATGCCACCCCAAAACATCAGGGAACCACCAGCTTGCTACACTCGCTGGACAGTGTGTCTAAGACGTTCAGCCTGACCAGGGTGCCTCCAAACACGTCTCCGACGATTGTCTGGTTGAAGGCATATGCGACACTCATCGGTGAAGAGAACGTGATGCCAATTCCGTGGGGTCCATTCAGCATGTTGTTGGGCCCATCTGTACCGCGCTGCATGGTGTCGGGGTTGCAAAGCTGGACCTCGCCATGGACGTCGGGAGTGAAGTTGCGCATCATGCAGCCTATTGCGCACAGTTTGAGTTGAAACACAACGTCCTGTGGCTGAACGAAACGCATTATTCAACATGGTGGCATTGCTGTCAGGGTTCCTCCGAGCGGCAATCCGTAAGTAGCGGTCATCCACTACAGTAGTAGCCCTTGGGCGGCCTGAGCGAGGCCTGTCATCGACAGTTCCTGTATCTCTGTACCTCCTCCATGTCCGAACAACATCGCTTTGGTTCACTCTGAGACGCCTGGAAACTTCCCTTGTTGAGAGCCCTTCTTGACACAAAGTAACAATGCGGACGCGATCGAACTGCGGTATTGACCTTCTAGGCATGGTAGAACTACGGACAACATGAGCAGCGTACCTTCGTCCTGGTGGAATGACTGGAACTGATCGGCTGTCGTACCCCCTCCGTCTAATAGGCCCTGCTCATGCATGGTTGTTTACATCTTTGAGCAGTTTTAGTGACATCTATGAACAGTCAAAGGGACTGTATCTTGGATACAATATACACAGTCAACGTCTATATGCCGGAGATCTGGGAACCGAGGTGATGCAAAACTTTTTTTGATGTGTGTATTATATTATGGCGTACAACGACGAGACAAATCCCCTCGGTTGCAGCAACAAAACTCGGGGGTCCTAAAGGGTCCTCGAAAACTACATTATAAGGCTCTAAATCCAACAGTTTGTGAAATATTCCCAGAAAACTAATTTAATTTAATTTAACAAACTAATGAAGGAATGCAAATCGGTAACCATGAGAACATTATATCAAGGGGTGGCTTACAACTTTCCTTCTATTTCCGTAAGAAGCAATGTCACTCCATTTATTACATTTCAGTGAAAGTTTGCAAATGGCTATAAAGTTATCACAGAACTAACATAGACTGTACAATTCATCAATGCGATTAAGGGGGTCAAGGGGTAACCTAGAATTTTTTCATGCAATTTTCACGTTCAACATATAGTACAGAAGGTCTATTATATCTCCAAACAGCAACATTATTTTCAAAAATTTTTGAATTGAACCAGCATTTTTTTTTTTTTTTGCGGCTTCTAGGTATTTGGGCAATTTGAGACTAAAGAACCTGAATTTTCATGCACCACAAGCCTTTATAATTTATGAAAGGGGTCTTCCTGTGTATGGGCACCTAGCACAACGTAGAGCGGCTTCGGTGGCGTAGTCGGTAGCATGCTGAACTGCTGTGACCAAGATGGCGGGTTCAAACCCGGCCAAAGTCGTCGGATTTTTTAAGAGCGTTAAAAATCCTTCAGTATGCCTTCCTTCGGAGGGGAAGAAAAGCCGGCGTTCCCATGTCATAGATTTATGGCATGTAAAAATCCTTTCACAGACTAAACTTGTGTAAAGCAAAATTGTTAGGTTAGATTTCGTCAGAACGCTCTATCCAAGTTCCAACGTTCACCACTAGGTATCATTGATATCTGGTGGCGAAAGTTGGAACTACTTGAAATTGAACGGAAGTTGTAGCTCACCCTTTAGGGTGTCCGCAGGAAGCAGCTACAGACTCAGGTGTCCTCGGACACGTTTCGTCTACAAGGCTTTCAATTCTATTTCACGTCAGGAAGTACACGTTAGGTGAATTTAGTCTGAGAGCACATTTTAACTATTTTTTTTGTCGACAAACGGGTTCATCGTTCATGATTTTGTTTGATACTGTGTGGTAGATATAACCATATTTGGATATCTCGGTAACATGTTGTAGACAATAGAATTGTCTGTCTGTCTTTCTTTGTATCTTTATGTAGCCTACGCCTA